>CM041740.1:15588857-16957321 GCA_023373885.1 Hestina assimilis
TACGCTGCCCTAGTGGGTGGCCTGCGGCGAATGTCTCTGGGGCGACAGACGTCCGCATTGCACAGGCCCCCCGCGAGGATGAGAGCGAGTCTTATGGGTTTCTGCTTGCTCTCGTGCCCTAACAGGGCGAGGAGGGTCTGCGCCCGTTCTTGGCGCAGACAAACGCTGCGACGGCCAGACGGGGTCGTTATCAATTTTATGAATAGGGCTACAAAACAAAACCCTTAATAAATGAATGCCTGATACAAATTTTAAGTTAATATTTAATATAATTACGTAGGCCAAGGTACCAAAGGTCAAGAGGATACTTATATTTATTTGACAAACTTTAGTATTCAAAGCAAACTTGACCTGAATCATTGTGTACAGTACACAGATAATTTAAGTCAAATATCGACTCAGGTCGGTCGGTCTGTTGCAGTTCGTGAAATATTTACTATCTAATTAGAGTCTCAATATAAGCGCCGCTGATCCTACGTTAAATACAAAAATAAATAAACGCTACACTGACAAAAATAAGGTACCTTAGTACTGATTGAAGTCAGTAAAAAGTCTAGAAATCATAATATTAACCTTTTCTTTGGTTTTCGCTGAGAAATGCATTTACGCACACCACTGCACGTAGTGTACTCTTCAATTACACTAGGAGGTGGTAGTGTGGGAGTCGGCCACCTGGTAGTCAGTCTAGCGGCAATACCGACTCACTAAAACTCAGCGGAATCCTCATCGCCATATTGGGACGTCATAGGGTCGCTTGCGGAAACAACCGTGCCGGTCATAATATTAACCTCCCTCAACCTCCTATACATTCGCTATTTGTTCTTGTACAAAAACAAATTGGTACTTACAAAAATCAATAACCCTTTTTAGGGCAATGGGTAATAAGCTCATTATGCGTAAATTATACTCTAACCTCCACAACTAAGGTCAACGGTTAACCACACGTTAATGTTTTGTTAGCACCTGACTACTGATCACATCTTACGGCTTACAAAGTGTGTTTAGTAAAAATTCAACATCGTAATATATCGACGCCCGCCATTAATATTTACAAAAAACAAAAAGGACATTGTAACCGACATTTATATTTTGTACAGGATTTTTTGCTGATTTTAAAATATTGTATGATTCGTGAGTATTTATTAAATTTTATGTACGTTACTATTGATTATTTTATTTTTAAGTCTTTTCTTCCCTGTCACAAGTTCACTGATCCCAAGGTGACATTCAAAATACCATTTTGAGATTTTGGCGCTTATTCTTGATGTTCTTCCTAAAATGGCTCGATATCAGTGTATCTTTTTTTGTATTACCTTCGTTTATGCCAATTCAGAAGGCCAATTTAAAAATATGTATTTATCTAGGAAAAAGTCAATCTTCCGATAACTTGCCCTCGACAAAAAAACACATACAAAACAAATAAATAAATAAACGTTGCAGATTCAACGGTCTCCGATGGAATAGTAATACACCTTGTCGGCTGTCTGGAGACACGCACAAACACAAGCACAACCCAGACGGGAATCGAACCCGCGCCCAAAGGCAGATTCACCGCTGCTCCATAACGGTTTTCAAACAAAAAAATACAACTTAAACTAACACTTATTATAGAAGTAAAGGCAGCCATCATTTAATTACCTTTGAGAATGCCTTAATTTGTCAATGCGGAAAATTTATTGTCTTGCTGTTTTAAAAATCAAGATGTACGGAAGAAAAAAATATTTTACTGATTATATTTTTTTACATGCCATGTTTATTATTTATATTAAGATAATCACTGTACTAAAAACCACACAAAATCATAATAATTTCGTAAACTTGCTCAAAAATCACAGATTCAAAAGGTCCTTTCGGTTTTTAAGTTTCCATATAATTTAAATAAAAAAAATAACTTTATTTTTAGGATTGAAGAGTTTTGTGCTGCGTTCATTATGAATGTGTGTGTGACAAAAACAGAAAACAGCATATAATTTTCTTCTTATATCACTTCTATTGTTTTAAGTTATAACAAGTGGTGCCATCTTTTAGGGTTTTATAACAATACGTTTTACATTCTACTTCGATAGATGGCAGTTGACGTTTTTGATTTCCCATACCATTTCTTGTTGAATATATTTACTTACGTATATAATAAAATAAAATTATTATTTAATATTCCTAAATGGAATAATAAAAATAGAAAAAACATTTATGAAATGTGCAATCTTTAAATCAAAAAGATATTGACTTGATTGGTAAGATTTATGATTTATAAATTAAAAATAAAGGACACAAGAAAAAGGATAAAATAATCAGAATTCATTTTTACTTATATTTATATATTTCCTTATTTATGGATATTTCTCAAAATCTTCTCAATTTTAAGAACGCTGCTCTTCATGGTTTTACATTAAAAAATACACTAAACTGTATACAAATTTTTATAATAATAACTAACATTAATAAATAAACTGAAAAGTTTTTAACACATTATATCAGCATCAAAGCATTACATTACATACATTTTTATTAATTATAAATTATAATTCATTATACTTCACAGTAACTTTATTTCAACTGTAACTTTGCTAAAGATGTTGTAGTAGAATAATACAAAACAATAGAACTTTACTAATGTTAGCAATCTAGTAGGTAAAAATGACAAAAATTGTAACATGAAATAACTATATATTACAAAACGAACTATACACATATACATATTATATAAATAATAATATCTTTATCATTTATGTATAGATTCAGTCTAATTTGACTTTTTAAATCAGAACTTTGAAGCTATTTCACTATAAAATCAGGCAAATAACTGACCAATTGTCTGCCGGAGGCAGATAATTGAATTGAAGAAAATTGAATAACTATTGTCCAATACACAGTGAGCTAACAAGATAATTAGTTTTATACTTATCACAGCACATAAATTATAAAATGTGTAGTACAATTATAAAATAGCATTACATTTTATATACACACTTATACTTTGAAATGTGGAGTTCCTTACTATGTTCAGTGAGTACGGACATATAACTGTTTAGATTTTTAAACATCCTATATAAAACATAACAATATTTAGCTAAATTTTCCTATGAATCTATTGTATTGTCCCTAACTTGTGATTCCTCATTACTGCTAGAACTCTCATCACTAGTGTCCTCTTCACTTGATTCTTCACTACTTTCATCAGAATTATCGCCTCGCGAAGCTTTTTTAGCCATCAGCTCTTTGAACTGCCGAACTGTAATTTTCTGCGGAATAATTTCCCTTAAGAAATCTAAGGTATCATCCTCTTGAACAACTTCGGCGATGTGTTTGTATTCAAAGAAATTGTTCTTGCTGTTTTTAAATGCTCTTTTTGCCAGATCCGTTACGAATAATTCCTGTAATATAGTTGAAATAATTGATAACATTTTTTCTTTCAGGAAAAGCTGACTGCTTTCACACAAAATAGTAATGTAAGAATAAAGTTTAGTTAAAGGGCATTTGTAGTTTGTACTTACTGTTACTTTTGTTACTAAATACAAAGGTTCTGGTCCGACTGCGTCTACTTCTGGCGAACTTTTCATTATAGTTTTGACCCTTGATAAAGGTAAATGTAGATCTTTTTCTGGTTTTGGTGTAGACATTGTTTAAGTTTTTAAAAATATAACATAAACTTTGAATATTTTAACTGACAATTTCAATTTCAGTAGCAGGTGATATTTTGACAGCACTTTGACATTCAATTTGACTTTTGAAGTTTTGAGAATTCGTCTTACAAAAGAAGTCAAGCGGCAGTAAGTGGAACTAATTTATTATGACAGGTCAGCCATGTTGTAACATAATCAGTGCTCCCACCTTAACGAATTTGAAGCTAGATCTGGTTAGTTTCAACACCCTATATCGATTTATTATTTTTAACTATTTCTGCCCCCACCCGGTGACGCTGTCAAGGCCAGTAGGGCTAACAGCAATACACATTCCGAAAAAAAAACTATTTTTAGCGATATTTGCTCCACAAAGGCAATTTTGATTATTATAATTTAATTAATTAGTATTTAATACTAAGTAGGTAATATTCAAAATAAGCTAAATAAACACGCCTTGATATACACTTTATAGCATAGTATAGTCTGTTAAATGTAACTTGAACCCTGCGCAGTAACACGTTTTTGGGTCTCAACCGTATGCGGTATAAAGGGGGCCGGGTTTAGTACACTCGCTCACGGTTGTTTTAGTTCTTTAATAATAAATTATTAAAAATAAATTAAAATATAAATTAGTTATGTCAAGTATTCTTTCAAAATTCTTTTAATTAATTTATAATTTACTTGTCAATCAATTTTATTATATTATTTTAATTAAATTTTACTTATTTTACAATCAATTTACTTAAACAATAAGTAAACCTAAAATGATACACTGAAAAAGGGAGTTGGAAACAGAAAAGGCTAGCAACATTTTGTTGTACGATTGCAGCGCCGCGTCTGTGAGACTTCTTTCAGTCTGTTGAAATTTCACCGAGAAAAAACGATCTATTGAGACATGGGCTTTTCTAATGGCGTCTGACACTTCTTCATTCGTTTCACTCTTTACGCTATCTGTCTCGCTCTCTTAATATAAATAATATTTATTTTAATTTTTATCTTCAGTACTCAGTAATCACAATCAGTTCAATTCTCCATCTTGTTTTTGCTGACTTGCTGTTGTTATGAAATATAAATTGTGTTCTACTAGTTTGTGATAAAAATAAGAAGTTATTATGTGTCCATATGTGTTTTTTAATTGCTATTTATTTATTATATAATATATTATTACGTTTGTAATGTAAAATAAACAAACATGGTTAATGGAAAATGTGAAACATGTAGGCTTGAGACGTAAAGAAAAGATTTTCAAGAAGGTATTTTATGAAATAATGTGATTAATGATTATTTCACATTTTAATTGAAAAAAAGTTCGGTAAGTTTTATGTATACAAAATATCATTATGCCCTAAGAAAATAATTAAGTAGCTCTATTACATATTTCATTATTATTTAATTCATTGAAGATTTTATTATTTAACGAAAATCACAAAACTCATAATAACTTAATTTTTATATAGGTATTAGACATCTTAAATTTGTGACCTGGCATTATGAATTATTAATTAAATTCAAAGGCTTATCAAAAACATAAATTTAAAAGTTATCTTAAATAAAATCCTTTGCTTTGTTTTATACATATTGAACATCATCTCTGGATAACATATAAGTTTCAAATAGTTCTAATATTACATTAATTACTTACATTAATTTTACTGAACTAATATTATTAAAACATAAAATACTTATAAATTGTAATAGTAATTTATTATATTATGATATATGTGTCTGTATAGTAGATGATTTTTAATAAAAACAACATCTTTTTAGGAAAACGCTGCAACCGTAGAAAAAAGGTTTAACTATAAAAATACAATAATCAATGCTTTTTTTTCCAGATGCAGTGCACCAAAATAAGTTAATGTGTATTAAACATTTTAAAGACTGATTTTAAAAAAGAGTGCTAAACCATATCTGTTACTCAATGCTCCACCATAATCAGATATCAAAGGGTTACAGATGAGATTATGGCAGAATTGCCAATTTATATTATACCTAAATCTCTTTGAATTAAACATATAGTTTCTTGAATTTAAAGAAAGGCTATATATAACAAAAAGGTGAACATTTATTTGAAAATACCTTCTATACTTTGATATAACTTTCATATTAAACATTTATAATTAAATAATTTCCCTTTTGATATGTAACCAAATTTGACAAATAAAGATATAATAAGAATATGTAAGATATATAATAAGCAAATTATGATACAACTGTTTGACTTTTTTTTCTGTTAATTTTGTTAGTCTTCACTCCAGTCATGATAAAAAAGAAGAGGTATCAAAGGCTTACAGAGAAAAATATATAATAATGTATCATATGTAGTTCCTCTTTTTATTATTTACAGTAAGGTGTTTTATTACATTTTCCCTTTTCTTTCAGATTCCAGAAATCAATGGATAAAAGAGAGTTTCAATTAGATCTCATGATATATACACATTTGTATAAATATAATCGCAAAATATTTGGTTGTAATCCATATCAATTCTTAGTTATCTTGAGACTATTGTTACATTTTCGTCTAATTCTATTTTAATAAAATTATGGTTTGATTCGATTCGATTTATTTATCAACATAACAATTTGTTACTGATTTTGGTTTAGTGGTAAATTGAAAACAAAATAACAACCTAAATTTTTATACACATTAACCACTACCAAAAATCAGTAATAAATAATAATCCAGTAACCCTAAAATACAATAACAGCGGAGGGGACATCACTATCGATGTATTATTTATCGATATATTTTATCGACATAGCACGTCACTAGTCTGCTATATTATAATGTTGGTAGAATTGAATGTTTTTTTAATAGTTGGTAAGAGAGCGTTCCACAAGAATTTATATTTTACTATGGTCACCTCAATCTATGGGAGTTAAGTCTCTTACTTATATGCTCTGTGACTTCTTTCGTGAGACGGATTTTACGTCTGGGATTACAGCTTTACAGCAGAAAAAGAAAATTATAAAAAGTTTAATGATTAACTACAATTATGTACTGTCAGCCCTAAAAATCCTATTTCAATTTTCATGAGAAATTGATAAAATACTCGTGCATAAAATTTTCATATTTCAGGAATGGAAAAAAATTAATAAAATTAGTCCGAGGAAGCCATCTTACTCGTAGCGGCCGATTCAAATCAATGTGAATTTCGAAAACGTTAATGATTATTGACTGATTATTGACGTTAACGTTAATTGATTCTGCATTTCAAAATTCCAAATTATTTTAAACAGCTCTTCAGAAAAACTGCAATTTTTAACAAAACAGAAAAAGTATTATTTAAAAAATTACTATACTAATTAAATAATATTGACGAGCCATGGCAAGCGGTTCGTTTTATTTATATTTTAGAAAATAGATTATTGAATCTCCTTTTTAAAGTCTCATGCATTTTTATTCGGATTTGCAAACTAAATTTTTATGAAAACTTCTAAAGCATATCTCTAAATTTTTTTGTATATTTGAGTATTAAGTATATTTACGTTGCTATAACTAGGAAAAAGGGATAAATAAATAAACATTTTTGTCTTAACGCTAGCTGTCTTTATTTTCCATTTCCTTATAGAAAATACATTTACGAAAAACAGTATATAGGGCCGCCCGCGTGCCCGTACGCCCGAATGGGGCGCCGATGACTAGTGTCGCCCGGCAGCCCAGCCAACATCCAATACTTACGTGAAAACGATAAATAATACAAAAAAAATACTGATAGCACTAGGTCGAAGCTTACAGGGACTTCTCAATCTTGATCAGTTCAGCAATGCCGTCGTACATCTCCTTGACGGCATCGTACTCGGTGAGACCCATGCGCCTCTTGTTGGAGATATCGTAGACACCACCTTCGGCCTCGGTGTGCTCACCGCGGGTACCACGTACTTGCAAGTGGTACTTAGATGCAACCTCCTCTAACTTCGCCTTGTCAGCTGCGAGCTTGGGAAGCTTAATGTGTACAGATGCACGCACAGTCGTACCCAAGTTGGTGGGGCAGAAGGTCAAGAAACCAAGACGGTCGTGGTGAGAGAATGGGATCCTCTTCTCAATGTCGTTGACGGCAGTCACCAGCCTCTTGTATACCTGCTTCAGATCACCACCCATCTGCATGGAGATGATACGGAGATGGTCCTCCTCATTGCACCAGACCAGGAAGGTCTTGTTCTCATTGTGGTAAATACCACGGCCACTGGGCCAGAATCGGCAGGCGTTGGCTGCCTGCAGGAAGCGGTCACCCTCCTTAAAGAGGAAGTGGTCGTCGATGAGCTGTTGCTGGGTCTCCTTTGACATACCTGTGAGGGGGTAGAAAGTACCCTTAAGTTCACCTTCAAGGCCAGAGAGGGTTGAAGAAACTTTCTCTTCCATTTCCTTGTATTGGGCTTCAGTTAGGCAAGGGTTGAAGGGGTAGCCTTCCAGAGAACGGCCGCAGCGTACACGGGTAGATACAATGAATTCACTAGCAGGGTCCAAGTTGCCGAGGGTCTCAACATCTCCCCAGTTCTTGGGGGGGTGCTTGTCAGTTTTCTTGAATCCATTGTGATAATCTTCAATGATGGGGTCGAAGAGTTCAGCGAACACTGAATACGCTTCAGCATCTGGAGCGTAGATTCCAACACCAGAGTCCAAGTTCTCAACACCTGAAGCAAGAAATGGAAGGTAATTATTTTATTAAATTACAAAATATTATAAAAGCTTATATTTTTAATTTTTAAGTCATTACTAATACCCCTATTGCCTCTCTGAATAAGCCTGTACCTTGCGCTGGAAGTGGAAACAGCAATAGCACAAGGAGGTCAGGATCAAATTCACAACTATTATGTTAACGGTGTCGGCCCTTCTATTGATGAGCTATTGATGGTTATATGGTATATATGGATGGTATGGATGGAAAGAATAATAAAATTAGTTTGTTAAATAGTGACCTGAATAATTTGGTATTCATTATTCCATTATGAATGAAATTCATATTGAAAGCATAACAGTTTTCTTATATGAATTATTTTCATGAGCATATTCATTCAATAAAGATATAGGCTATCACAGGTAACCATTCAGGATATCATTGTACTTGGGTAAGAGGTAAATTCTAAGGAGTTTCATCTGATAGAGACACTAGATTGGATCAGCTTGGCAACTTCTTGGCGACTTCCCTTGAGGAGGATGTTACGAACTATTGAGTATAATATCTAAAGTAAATTAATTTACAAAATGGTATGGCTTTATTTGACTTAATACTTGTATATTGTTTGAATAGCATTTTTATCTATAAATATATTATATTGACTCTATCAAGCACTATTTCCAATAATTATCAGACATTATCTTAAGATACAAATTTTCCAGTATAGATTGTACAATTATAATGTTTCAATAATATTTTTCTATTACTTACTAAGTACTGACTTATTTAGTACTTTATTAATAATAATGTTAATATATTTCCACTATGTATTTCCGGACCCCCGACACATGATATTACTATCCTAATGTGGCCGTTCAGTGTGGAGCATTTATTATTATATTAAAAATAGGGTTTAATATTCGGTTTATTAAGTACGCCCTATATTAATAATATTCAATTTAAAAAAAAAAAGTTTAAAGAATATTTTTAGTTCATTTTGGCGATATAAGTGTAAGTTATGATGGGGCTGTCACTTAAATAGCTGAAAGCCTTTAAATAAATGATTTAAAAAAAAAATATTCACACACTAACTTCATTCAATTATGTTGCAAGCCTGACTAATTTCTTTTCGTTGCGTCGGAGTTTTTACGAAGCGTGTCTGAGATTTTGTTTGTAAGGAAAAGCCTTTCCAGATATAATTAAGTCTATGGCCGTAGCTTTAAATCCGTTGCATAACGTAAATTATTTATCGTAGCATTCAGCAAATAGGAAAGGCTACCATTACGACTCATACTACAAATTCGGTATCGTATTTAAAAGCAACTCGTTATCTGTTTCACGATCGCGCATTTCGCATAACAATATTATAAAATTGTTATTATTTACCAGACTGGATGCAATCCAAGAGGGTGGAGCCAAAGGAAGTCTTCTTGTTCTTTAGAGCATCGAAAACTTCCTTGGTAAGGTACTTCTTCAGCAGCGACTTCGAGTCAGAGGCCTGGAGCTTGCTGAATCCAGCCTCCAATTTCTCGATGGTTGCGGCGTCTACCATTGCTGCGGCTTTTCTGTAAATGAAATTGATCAGTTTTATCCAATAATCTTGTTTAATGGAAAGAAAACATGTAATGATTCTAACGCTTTTAATGCTGCACATGTTGCTCGCGTACACATTCTGGTTTATTTTAATAAAATTGAGAAAAGATAAGAATTAGACTATATTTTCTTTGACTTAAGAATATAACTTGACATTAAAAAATCACTATGGCTACTATCCAAATTGTAGTTAAAAACAATGGAGAATATTTCAAATTTTAGTGATGTATCTACCCTCTTTTTTATTTCCGGGATTCATCGGAATACTTTTAAAAAATATTATATTTAACTTTAAAATTAGAATAATTACGAATACACACCATGAGATTTTAAAACTAGAAAAAAGGTAATCTAATCTAAAACTAATATCTATTTTTATACAAAATTTACACACCGTCGTATGATATAATATGCAAGAACAGCGCCACCGCAGATCACAACAGGAATAGTGATTTTAATTTTATAATTCATGACAATGTAATTTTACTAATGCTACTAGGGCCAATGAGAGGAACTAACAACTAGGTGATAGTGTTAGGACAACTGCCGGGTTTAGATTGTTATTCGAACACACCCAAGAGCCGCTTGAATTTAGTAGAATTACGTAATTTTGCCAGAGGTCGCCTTGGCCGCGCGCAAGTCGTGTAGATTTGTCAGCTCACTGCGCACCGGTGCTGCTTAGCGGCGCGCAGCCGTTACCTCCCACTCGCAAACTGCTTACGAAAGTGTTATCGCGAGTTTCTTATTACCAAATTGCAATAATTTCAGTACGACAATCGGTAACGTAGTTCATATGACAAAGCATCGTCAAATTACAATTGTAATTTGATGTTCCTAGAATGATATCGATTACAGCTGCATATATTATTGATAGTAAAGAAATTTACAATTTTAAATTAAATTGAAAAAAACTAAATAACTATTTATTAATAAGTAAATGAATAATGTAATTTATTACCTAACTGTTTTACATGCAAAAAAGATTTTGTCATGTATCTGAACGGGGATCCCCTGGTAATCCACGGATTTATATTGAAATAATAAATAGCAATAAAAAAGGAAAAAAGTCTGTTATATGTGCTATAATTATAAATTTTGGTATGATCATGAATTTTAAATGATTAGATTTATTAGTTTCGCAAAATATGTTACACTTTTTTAATAAAATTTGATGCTAAATTTATTGCTTATTGCATATCAAACACTTATTTCATAATATTACACTTGATATATTTTTTTAAAAGAGGGTAAGCAGTAATTAACGTGGTGCAAATGGCATTTTTGTGACTAGCCAATCAAAATTGTCGAAAAAATTATATGAAAAGAAATCATTTTTATAAGAAAAATTAACGAGCATGATTAAAGCTTATGCCGGCCTACTATACGCACCCGTCGGCTTCATCTGTCGGTTTGTTTTCCTTGTTTTCTTTCGTCGCACAGCCACCCATTTTCACAAATATGCAATATAACTAGCCGCTAAAACATGCACTATTTCACAAAAACTACTGCAACTAAATAAAATTAACGGAGAATACTAAATGCAATGATGGAATGATATTTTTGCCAAATGAATATGCCTGTGCAGGGAGCGGCGACGACAAGGGTTGGCCCGATCGATGCTCGGTACGCACGCACGCGGTTCACGCTTCCCGCCCTTCGGGGAATCGCTTCAAAACTTTTCGGAGGAAACCTACCCTGGCCAGCGCCACCATTAACGTTCGCGGGCTATATTTGAATGATATAAAAACTTATTATCGCGAATTATAGTCATATCATAAACGATGCACTTAAACTTATCGTTGTACATCTTGAAAAGGTTTAAAATGTCACTAGATAGCCGATATTCCGTATCAAAAACTTTTAAAGTGGTACCGAATGATAATGAATATTGGAGAGGCTGGTCAGGGCGGTAGATAAAATTTTTAAATGTCCACCGCTTACCTTTCACTTGAACAACCGTTAGAGTCGACTGCGAGGTGCAGAATGGTCGGTGCGGGAGCGCGCGGAACGTTAAGCCTGCAGCACCCCGCGCCCGCACCGCAGCCCTACCGCTGTCAACCTTGGCCTTGCTGGGATGCTCAGCGTCTGGCCACCGCAAACCAAACGTTTTCTGAACGTGCCACCATCCAAAGCTAGACTATGTTGTATGAACTATTTAGATTTTCAAGCAACAAACGTTAAATTATAATTATGAAAAATTAATCATTATTTTTGAGCCCAGATCTTTTGAAGTAAAATTTTTATTGCTAACATATATTTTATTAAAATAGATAAATATTTTGAATACTTTATGAATTAATTTTATTTGAGAATATTGAAACCGTTGTATTGTAATCAAACCTTTATTGTAGAGCAATATAAAATTAGGATGTTGCTGATTCGTTTTCGAATCTGGATGAACTCCAAAAAGTATTACGATATAAATTTCTTAATAGTGGCCTCGCCAATGTCAAGTTTATTTTTCACTTTTCATTGCAGTAGTATATTGAATGTAATAAAAACATTTAATCGATTTTTTTATTACTACATACATACTATAATGCAATCCCGGAATCTCGGGATTTACTACATTTAGAAATGTATATGAAAGCCCTAATTTTTGACAGAAACAAAGACAATTATAATTTGCGTTTTAAATGGAATGTAGAAAGTAATTAAAACTATTTGAAGTTATGTAATTACGTCAATAAATTGCGTATAAAATATTTTCCAGACACAAATGCCAATAACCCTATAATCTTTAATGCATAAATTACCATTGGCATTGCGTGGCTTTTTTACTCAAGGACAGAGGAAGCCATAACTTAACGTGAGTGACATTACCCTCACAGCTAAAACGTCTTTGACTTTCTATGAACATTTTTACTATAATGGATGAATGAATATAATCAAAGGGTGTATGATTTATTATAAGTTTCTTTAATTCAAAAATTTCAATTCATCAATTAGGTATATGTTTATTATTTAAAAAACAATTTCTTGTTCATGTAATTGTAAAATTCGAATCTCCAATGAGAACTATAGAATTATATCTATAGCTATTAAAATCCTACTAGAAACTTTAAAGTTTTAAGTACTAAAATTTAAATTAAATGTATAAACATTTAGGTATTTAATTATAAATTGATGATAAATTTTATTTAAGTACCTACTGGATACTTCATATTATATTAGACAGTTAATTTTATTTGAAGTTAACTAATGAATTATAGCAAAAGAAGTTATAATTTGGTTTAAGTTTTTACTTTTTCAACTAGGTATATAACGTAGGTAAATTGTTAATAAAAAACGGAATTTTTTTATTTTAATTTCTACAACAGGGATCTATTCTGAAACCGTTCAAGAATGGTTCCATTGAACGAGAAAGGTCTCAGATTTATGGATTAACAAGTGCACACTTGCAATTTTCAAAATCAAGTAGAAAAAAAAGTTAATTAAATATTGCCAAAGTAATTGAATAACCGTTATAAAATTTAGTTTTTGAGATATTTGCAAAAACTCAAAAAGGAGGTTTTCTTTTTTAAATTATTTAAAATTTTACATTTTTTTTGGACTCATACACGAATACGCATTCGATTCTTTTGAACAGAAAAGTATAACATATATTACTATGCTTATGAATTAAATTTCTTATTTCGTATACTTCCAAGACTGCTGAAAAAAGTTGATCAAAAAGGCAATTAATAACCCGAGTCTAGACTATTACTGAAATAAATTAAATTGATAACGGGGTATTTTAAACCACATTAATGTTTCGTATCAATTATCCTTAAATCAGGTTTATTACAATGTAATGGTAATTAATAGTTACACAAGAAATACACATATATGAGGAAAATATGAAATAATTCTCTGTGAAAATAATAATTCATTCATAACTTCACATGTCATTCGCGCAGCAATTCGCAAATGACAAGAATAAAAAAGTAGTTGCCGTGGGAAGGTTCTGGAAGACCTTGGCAATGACATACAGGCTCGTGGCCTTGTATTAACGGTATTTTAGCGCTTAAAAATAAATTTTAGTACGTCATCGGAGCACAGTGTACTTTAATATTAATTTTTTTCTTTCTTGTTTTATTTTATGGTTTGTTATATTTTAAAGAGCTTTGAGTCATGTGCCAATCTACTTTCCAAAGTAATCTAAAAAAAATAGGTATCTATAGTATTTAAGCTAAAATTGTTCATTGTTTTTATGACGCTCTTGTTGGTAAACACTGGCTAGTTTTTACTGACCTAGCGTTTTTTCACAAACAAAATATTGCTTAGATTGAATACCAAGAATTAGCTAGTATGATTCACGTAGGAAATACAAAAATTCCTAAGAACAATCAAACAGCTCACAATAGCAAATGCTTTGTTTTCAATTTTTGATATGCACAAATACCGGGTTTAAAATTTCACATTTTTCATTTTACACGTAATTTTATTGCATTCTAATAACAGTTACTTGAGAACTTTAAATTGGAAAACAAGAATTTTATTTGCCTAGGTAATTCTTATACCAAGGTACTTATGCTCTCGAATATCATATATATATTTTCAAGTTTAGTTCAATTATTATATTTAGTAAATTTGTAATGATATTCTATAAAGTATTTTTTTCACGCATCATCAAGAAAACTCTGAAAATTTTACTTTTCTTCCGTGTTCACATTGTTTTGTATACATTTCATGATTTCAACTCGCTATCGAAACTCTGTAAAGGCTCGCGTGCGACCTTGTCCTGTGTCAGGCCAAGGTCGACCGGGGCCTTGTTCCGTAGCGTTTTGGCAGTGGCCGTGAAAAACAAATAGCCTGGGTAGATACTTGGTATGTAAATTTTATATTGAACATAGATTTACCATATACTTTAGAGAGATATGGATAAATCCTTAAAACGAATTGCGCCAAATGCTAACTTTATTCGATTACGTTCCAAATTTGTGACTAACTTTGTTTCGTTGGGTTGATATTTTCACGAAGGAGCACCAGAGAGTCTGGACATATTGTCTGTATGAAAGGGCCTGTCTATTGTATATAGTAAGTCTGTGGCATCGAAGTATTTGTTTTTTTCATGGTTTCCACGCCATATTTAAATTTTTGTCAATATTATTTGAAGATTTATATTTTATGTTTAATAGCATCTTAATAGTAAAGATAATGTATTATTAGCATTTTTATGATGTATTATTTATCGATTATTTAGTTCGTACATAATGTGTTTGGAATTATCAGATTTCCGAAGTCTAAAAATATAGGTATTGTTATTAATTGATATCAATTTTGTATAAGTATGAACAGGCCTTTCTCGAGACTGGTCTCAAAATTTGAAAGAATCGCCCCTTCGTAAATTCAACACTAACACAAGAAACGAAGTTAGTCACAAACTAACTTTATAGTACACAACGTAACCGAATGAACTTATATCCGGTGCATAAAACCTTCGAAAAAAGAAAAGATGTCAAAAATAAGCATCATCCATTATATAATGTAAATAATATAATGTATATTGGAGATGTGTTAAAAGCAATTAAATAATGTTAGCTTTAAATAATGTTAGCTCTAAATACCGCATTGCATTGTTGCAAAGCTCGGATCGCATCTTGAATTCTTTTTAGCTGCCAGACGATTGATTGATATAATTATATACAGAACGTCTGCAGTATATTTTTTTTGTCTGCGGGGATTGATACGTAGCCAATCTTATAAACTCAATTAGGAAAGCATTCATTAAACATAGCGACATTTACAAATTGCGGGTTTCCGCTCATAGCTAATAAATCCATTGAAAAATTATTTAGGATATAGACTAAAAAACCTACAAATTTTCAATCCCAATTTTCTCTTAGTGACAATTTAATCAGTATTTATATGTACGTGGCGCGTTCTTATTATGTACTTGGTATATGTTTATATGTATTTAATTATACCATGTAATCGAAATTATAGCTGTTATTCAAAATATTCTGACGTGAACTATAAATCAAAGGTTAACATCAATTTCCAAGCTAAAATCAGGTCAACATGGAAGCCTGCAAAATTGAGGTTGCGCAACATTTCCGATATTTCTCTCGCTGCCATCTTTTGACGCAAAGTTTTGCGTCAAATTTCCCCGGGTATAAATAATATTTCTATACTTAATTGTCACTAAATAATGCATCAACAAATCTATTGATTGTTTGTCCTAATTGGTAAATTAAGTTCTTGCCAAATCGCTGAAAAATATTATGATAAATTTACACAAAAAGATTTGTGACTTAAACTCCTGATATGAGAAATTATCCGAAGAAGGCAAGTGAGGAAAGGCAAGTATGTAAGAAATATAATGCCCCATATAAATGACGGATGGATCTCAATTTCCACTTTGAAATTGAAGAAATACATTAAAGGCGTTTTGTTCTTTAAACATTTTTTGAAAATTTAATTTTTGAATGGTTAATTATTTGAAAAAAATATATATTCGCAATACTTTTTCAAGGCATTACTAATATTCCTATTGCCCCACCATATAAGCTCAAAGCTTGCGCTAGAACAATAGCCCAAAGGGGTCAGGATCGAACCCGCGACTCTCGCGTTAACGGACCTTCTACCGTTGAGCAATTAAGGCTTAATTTATGTCCATAGATAAAGCTTAATTACGTGTTTATAGGGGACTTTAATTTGTAAACTATATTACATGAAGTTTTAACCTTACAATAATATGCATTTTATATTAGGTATTATAGGTTTATGTAAGTAAATCATTCAAATATCAACAAAATTAAGTGAGTGTTTGGAACGTTATAGAAACTCTTTTTAGTCATATTTTACACAATTTTAGTAATATTATGCTAAATTTAATAAATCACCAGCACGCAATGATATAAAGTAGTTATTATATGACTCACAATCAGAATGGTGAAGTTTAGGAAATTGGTCTCATGAAACACGAAATACCGTACTGGGTATTTCCTCGATTGGAAATAAATAATAATAATATCTCAAAACAATACGCGCATATTAGATGTATGAGTATATTTTTATTAAAAAACCATCCCATATAAGTAAGTACTAACTAAGAGATAGAATTTCGTTGCCAGCCGACAGCCACAATGGTAAAAGAAAGTAGGTCGGAGCTAAAAAGTATGTCACGAGAATTTTCTCGTAAAAGATAAAATGCTTTCGAAAAATTAAAACTGCAATCTTAAAAGTTTGCTATGGTTAACATTTAGTGTTGTTTGTATTTATCATTTTATTTTTCGCTCAAGAAATTGTTACAATAATTCTTGTTACTATGGATGATATTTTTGTTCTAAGTTCTAACAATATCTATTCATTGTTTTAAATTATATTATAAATAAATACTGTCTATGTTACCTTAACAAATATTGTTTAACAGGATCTCAAAAAGTTAAAGGAGCAAACGGGCAGGAGGCTCGTCTGATATTAAGTGATTACCGCCCATGAACATCTGCAACATCAGATTTTGAACACCAGATTCACGAGTTTTTCAACAATGTAACCTGAACAAGAGGGCATTAAGTCCTACCGACAGTAAAGGACAAGCACTAGCCACAAGGATTGGCGGATATACATGTCTTAGATTTTCTTGTAGGACATGCCGGTTTCCTCACAAAGTTTTTCTTCGCCGTTAAGCAACTGAAAACTCAGAGGTGCTTTGGGTTTAAGTCTACGTTGTTTGTAATGTTATTAGTCGCCGACGCATTTGTGCGCCGGTTATATTGCTATAAATTGACTTAGTTGATAATTTATAATAAAAAAATGCGGCACGACCAACGAATTCTACTCCGACTAAATCTAGGTACCATACGACCACACTATTTCACAACAACACTTGTATTACACACAGTCTAATATGATTATATGACCAATATTAATGTATGCCCAAAAATTCCAGGGTCTTATTCTTATTTTTCTCAAAATCTTTTTTATTTATTTTATTACGGTTGGCAAATAAGCATATGGTTCGTCTAGTGGTAAGCAGTCACCGCAATCTGTGTACGTTTGCGATACTTGAACCTTTGCCAACCCAAGAGAAAGGGACAGAAGGAAATGAACGAGAATGGAAAAAAGAAGGGAAGAGAGGGGGTGGGAGATTAGGCCTCAGATTAGATTAAAGAAAGATAACAAGATAATCGTTAACGACGTTTTGTAATGTATATGTAAGGAAATTAAGTTTTTCAGTATTAGCTTCAAGACTTCCTCAGCTTGAGCACCTTAAATAAGCCATGAAGGACAACAACTAAAACAAATGTTGGATAAATAATCTACCAATTATGTTGTTCAATGCGGGCAGATAACGTCGAACAAGTCACGCCCTTTAGTAATGCATTGATAAGTCATGTCGAAAATGGATGGAAAAAATATTGAAAATAGCTTCCCTGCAAGATAAACTATAATCAAAATATAACTCACCTATAGTTATGTATCGTTACGACGAGAAATAAGAAGTACAGAAATCCTAACGTAAAATATATTCGATACAGGTACTTCGATAATTTTTTCAAAGATATCATTTTAGAAAGTTCTCGAAACGTTCGTGCCTTACACTCGTTGTTAGCCGCTTGTCCGATAAACTTTATCGCAGATAATATAATCGTAATACGATTAGATTATTGTATAGTTGCTGCAATCTTGACATAGGTTTATCGTTGACTCATCACGATTTGATGCAATTTTTCCATAAGATCGTTTTAAAAAAAAATTCAGCCTCTTCTTCCTAGCAGTATCAGTGTACCGCGCCTATACTCTTATCTGGATTTAACGGGTTCCTAGTTTTAACACAGAGCGATTGAGCGTCAATCATCATCCTTTTTTTTAACCTATCTATGTAGAAGTTGTCTAATACTATCCTCATCTTTTGCGAACACAAGCTCAGTATCTATTTCGTTACGGCTTAGTCTGGTGAGATTGGCACGGCTTACCGGTTACGAGCTAGAGATTTTGACATTTTTTATGCAAGTACCTCCATCTACACACAATACTGTGGCTACGAAATAAGAATCACAAAAACTATGATGGTCTTATTTAGTAATAAGCTATATTTGTTCTTGGCTCGTATATTAATGACTTAATGGTAATAAAACCCAGGTTAGATTTTTTTTTAATCAATTGTACTCCGTCATATAATATTACAACTGATTTGTTCTGTATCAATGTAGTTGGTAATTATTATTTATTATATCTACCATGTTCCCATATGATTGTATAGTACTGATATTTTTTTCTTGTTTTCGATATTTTGCCAGGGCTTGCTTACTCTGATATCACTTTCAGAAATGACATGATGCCAGTTTTTTCATAAAAATGTAAACAGCTCTTTGAATTATAACCAACTTTCATGATTATTTTCAAATGTCTCGCAACAAAAATCGTCTAGAATTTTATTACATCTATCTTCTTTTAAAGTCTTATCCTGATTTGACGGGTTACTAGTTTTTATAAAAAGGGATATCAATCTCACGTCCGCACCCTAAAGGGCGAACCAGGAATTCATTGGTGATTGGATACGAGCAAATTAGGCATCCAGAGTTAACAATTACTATCGGACGTTATGATAATAATCGGGACCGACAGCTTAACGTGCTTTCCGAGCTACGATGGGGAGATCCATGAGGACAAATGCCCAGAACTGATATTAATAACAAACATCTACTGCAAGCGGGAATCGAACCCGCAATTGCCGAGACTTAAAGCAGGCTCGCTACTCGCTACCAGCACATCTATATATTTCGGAAAAAAAGTATTATCGGCACTAGTTAAGCTAATCCTGGCTAAAGGTACTTAAGCACAGGTTGAAAATAATATATTACTATTTAGATATGTGTTGAGGTCTTGGTAACAGATCCAAAGAAATTCCGTATTCAAAAGTAAAAAAATGATGTTTAGATCATTATATCATCAGCTTAATCATTAAGTCATTTTTTAAACTCGCAGACGGTCTATAAATAAAATTAACGGCTTTCGCTGAAACCAGATTAGAAAATCCGGATTAAGATTTATCTCGCAAGATAGAGGTCGCACCATGATACGTATAAGAATACGTTAACTGTATGTGTATTCCATTAATTTATGATAATTTAATGTAGATAATCGTTCGAGTGTGAGGATAGCGAACATGACATTACCAGTCCCTGTGATTTCGATTTCCGTTCAGTGCAGATGTTTGCATAGACTATACATTTTGGTCTGGGTGCTACGTGAAGTATCACATGCGCGCTTCCAACACAAGGAATAGGAGGGAAGTGATGAGAAGGAAACAAGGAAGGGATCAAAGGCGGTGGCAGATTGGGCTTCCAGTGCTTTTAATCATCGCACGAAACTTAACAGTATTGATACTTTATGCAGATTTTCTGAGAGAGTCTCTTTACCAGTCGAGCCTCATTTGTGCTCATTAACAATAACACAAAATCGTTACCCATCCATATACTGACCACGGCCACTGGCCTATAGCAGATCACCTCAATGATGGTATACCGATCACTGTGTGTACCATGAGCATCTCGGCGTTTAGTAAGTGAACGATTATTATTATCTGATATTTCTTACAAAAACAAAACACGACTTGGAGAGACAAGGTCAGTAGCTAGACAGTTGTCGTCCAAAATAACTGTTACTAAGGAAAATACAAAGATCTGCGGACTTACTGTATGATTTTAGTAAAAATTTTATTCAATTTTGACAGTAAATTAATTCAAATTTTGTATGAGCATGACGTATAAATATATATGTCATGGTACAAAGTAACGATGTAACTCACATTTTGGCATGTTTTTGGTTGTCATTTGAAAAGCAATAAGAGTCAATGGTAAGCCCCCTGGGGCATTATCTCAAATTCAAATCAATCCAATTAAATTTTGACATTCAGATTTTATATGAGCACTAGCGGCCCGCTCCGGCTTCGCACGGGTATGAAATATATAGCCTATGTCATTCACTGAAAAAATGATTAAAATCGATCCGGTAGTTTTGATTTATTCATTACTGCCCGTGGCCCGCACGCGTTAAATGTAATTATTTACGACATCACATTAGAAACCACAAAAATAACAGTATTTCTCCACAATTTAATGGATGTTATTATACATATAAACCTTCCTCTTCAGTCACTATATCTATTATAAAAACCGCATCAAAATCCGTTGCGTAGTTTTAAAGATTTAAGCATACATAGGGATATAGGGACAGAGAAAGCGACTTTGTTTTATACTATGTAGTGATGATGTTTAAATATATATGTCATGATACGAAATAACGATGTAACTCACATTTTGGCATGTTTTTGGTTGTGATTTGAAAAGCAATAAGAGTCAATGGTAAGCCCTGGGGCTATTTTCAAATTTAAAATCAATCCAATTCATTTGTGACATTCTGATTTTATACGAGCATGACGTATAAATATATTTGTCATAATAAATATTGGTCGTCATTTAAATCGCAATAAGAGTTAATGGTAAGCCCGCAGCTTGAATCGAAGCTGTAAGTGACGGAATGTCTACAAGAACGAGTAACGACATCACTATACTATAAATTCAATATGGACGCAAATAAGCAATACCATGTCAACCCACAAAATTGAAAAAACTGAGTTATAAATGCAGAAGTGTTGGTAAATGGCTTAAGAACATTTTTTTTTAATATTTGTAGGGTTTTAAGCTTTAAAACTTCTAAAAAAAAACATTTTTTAATCATGCAATTTATGTGTTATGTTAAAAGTTATGGGTTATATTATATACAAAATATGAAAATAAGTAAAAATAACTTACATAAATCTGAAATTACCAAAAACTTGACCAATACAAAAAAAATCATATAAAGCAAGTTGTTGAAAATTTTCAAACGCGTTTTTCTTGAAATGACATTCGTGTGGGTTGACATGGTATTGCTTATTTGCGTCCATTATAACAGATTGAATAGATCAGCAGCATTTATCTCATTAAGCGTGTGTGTGGGAGAATCTAGAAAAGCAATTGAAACTAGATCTGAATACAATAAAGAATTTAGTTTGCAGATCGCTGGAGGACGATGGGAGGGGCATTGCAATTTGTTACATGAGTAATATCCGGTGCCGCCGTACCTCAGTTGATACACCCAGTGCTGCCAGACCTAATTTAAATAACAGAATTAATGTCAAATACTCGTATAAGCGAAAAGTAGTAAAAAATCTTTAGAGTAGTTATATTATTAGTTAGGTATTTTATATTTCCTGAAAAGAGCTATATTATGTAAAGTGCAAATCTTGTTCGATACTATCTTTTGCCAACGGCTTTGCCCACGTGAATAAGAATTATGAGAAAGATTAATGCAATCAGAAATAATTGCTTCTTTTTACAATACATTCAAAACCTTTTCAAGTTTGATTTTCGCGACAAAAGGTCGTCTAGAACCGTCTCCGTGGTTTCCATAATATCTATACCAAAATTCATGATAAGCGGTTCAGCGGTTTAAACCTGAAAGCGTTACAAACAAACAAACTATCCCATTTATAGTATTAGTTAGGATTTATTAATTAAACTGAAGTATATAAACCATGCTATAATGATATTAAAAGTTTACCCTCAAGTATAAAAATATAATAAACAAAAATCGTAACAAGTGTCAGGCGTTGTCTATATTTCAGAAATGAGTTACGTATAAATCGGAAAATGTAGCAACACTACCCATCGACCCACGTTGAGAAGTACCGATTACGTTTTAGCTAAGGATAAGGAGACCAAGCACTAGATATCTGATTTCCCGTTTGTAATCTGTACTGCCACTTTAATATGTATTTCATTTAATAAGACGGAAATGGTTGTATTACTTGGTATATCTATTGCCGGTTTGTGATAATATTATATTATAGGATTATGATTACATTTACTTACATTATAATTGTATAAAAAAACACAGACTTCAAAACTAAAAAGCAAAAATATTTTTTTGCTACATGTAACTGCCGCAATGCCACGCTTACCAATAAACCAAGCCAGCACAGAATAATGGACCGTTTCGACAGGGAAATACTACCCTCTCACAGAAAAAGTATCATATCGGTGTAAAGTACCAGTATCAGAAGCCACTATTGTGTTTCGTGCGATGAGTAAGAGCGGCGGAGGCCGAATCTCCCATCCCCTCTGTTCCCTTCCTTTCTTCCCTTCTCATCCCTTAACCTTCCTTGGGTTGGCAACGCGTATGTGATACTTCAAGTATCACAAGCGTTCATAAGTTGCGTAGGCGGACCGTGAAATAATCTGATCATCTGAACTCCGCAACCCTGAAGGCAAAGCAGTAACTCATTGGATAAGAGGAAATTATCTATCAAGAGTTAACGATTATTATCAGATATTATGATAACAATAGGGACCGACAGGTTAACGTGCCCTCCAAGGCACGGCGGGCAGACTCACAAGGAAAAAACTCGTCTACTTATTTATTTAGATAAGAATGTTTAATTAATCGGTATTTTTCTAAAACTGTCTGTACTCTTTATACGTATATTTATCTGGAAGACTTATAATGTCAAATGAAGGTAAGGTAACACGATTTCACAAGACAGCAAGTCGTGTATAAAACTCGCTAAAATAATTACATCTAATCCGGCAAGTTATGTGGGATCACGGTCACGGCTAAATAAACTAGATAGATACCTTACCGTTTTAGGAGGATCGTCATTTGTCGATGATTTTACAGTTTATTCTCGTTTTTAGTATCCTTTTTCATAATTTTTACTATACAAATTTTTATTTCAGCTTTCCAATAAACCTACGGAGGACGGAACTAAAATGTACACAAGTCCGCATTATTTAGGAAAAAAGCTATTATGACTTTAATCGTTTTTGTTCTAAAATTCTTGATGATTTATTTATTTTTGATAAGTTTACGTAATAAATTAGGTAAGTTTTTACTTAAAACGACTAAAAACTCTAAAGAACACCCTTCATTGTCTCAAAAATTGACTTCAGTTTTGAGTAGTCAGACACGCGGAGCTAAACATAACGCTTAAGCGGTCCGGATTGGTCGTAAATATTTAATGGCGATACACAGCCGTTAATGGAACTTTATGAAAGTGTTATTCTGACGAACTCTTTAGGTGAGCCATCTATGGCGTGTACGGAAGTATACAGTATGACTCATTAGGGTCATTAACCGATGCAGCATGCAGTTGGCAATCGCATCACGAACCAAATGTCTTGTCTCGACGTACCTATATGGTCTGAAAATATCACATCGTGCGATTTAAAAAGGGATCCGATACGATACGATTTTTTAACTGCGATATTTATAATTCAATAATTTTCATCGGTGTCACTTCTGTTCACAGTGAGACTCAGTTAGGGGCCACTGCTTTCGGGTCCCAGATTTTTTCGGGGCAGACCAACGTCTGCCAGGACTGCTAGTTTTCTATAAATATTGCCAATTTTATCAATGGACATACATAAAAAATTACATACAGACGTAGACTTATTAAATATGGACATGCCCTCCTATACAACTAAATGTCTAAGACGTAACATAATCGGTAGCAGTCAGCACATGACTAACTTCGCTTCGTTGCGTTAGAAGGAATTTACGAACGAGCATCTTTATATTTATTTATTTATTTATTTATTTAGAAAACAAACAGTAAAAAATGCTTAAAAATATAACAATAGTGACTTCTAATTACAGTTTTCATGTTTTCACATATAAAAAACTAAAATTACGCTAATGTTTGGTTATACAATCTCAATAATAACAATATATATTTGTGAAAATTATCAAATTTAAAAGGTGCTATTAAACCACTTCGCAGACAGTAATCTTTTCAATGCATCTGCGCTTGAATTAAATAAATCTAGTTCCGGTAAGTTATTCAGCTCATTAATTTGCTTTGCCGATCTTATGAAAAATGAATTTTGTCTGTAGTTCGTATAGCTCATGGGAATATGAAGAATATTTTGAATTCTTGGGTATCTTGAAGGGACTTTTATACACAATTTAGAGAGAAGGTAAGGTGAATCTACTTTACTTTGAGCTATTTTAAGTGAATACGCAATATCTGCTATTCGACGTCTTTCTTGTAATGGCAATAAATGGTGCCTCTTGCATCTCAATTCGTAACTTTCATTTCTTAATTTGCACTTGAAAGTTATATGTTTGGTAAATCTTCTCTGAATAGATTCCAGCCTATTGATATAAACATCGTACTGAGGGTTCCAGACTTGTGAACAATACTCAAGGGAGCTACGCACATATGAGCAATAAAGTACTTTGACAACTTTAGCGCTGTTGAATTGCGAACTCATTCTCATAATGAATCCCAAAGACTTAAAAGCTTTCCTCACCAAGTAGTCAGTATGGCGTGCATATGTCAGTTTTGAGTCGTGTATAACACCTAAATCACGCATCTCTACAACTTTTTCTAAATCCTGTTTATAAAGTGCATATGGGAATTGTACAGTATTTGGTGAACGGCTAAATGTCATTGAGAAACATTTTGTGACATTTAAGTCCAGTTTGTTGGCAAGACAATATATTTCAAGCCTGTCAAGGTCTTGTTGAAGTAAACAACAATCACTGTAGTTGCAAATTTTTTTGAAAATTTTCATATCGTCAGCATACAACAGAAACTTTGAGTGCTGAAAACATGACGAAATGTCATTAATAAAAATATTAAATAATAAGGGCCCCAACAGGGAGCCTTGTGGCACACCTGAGGGGATATTACTTTGCGGAGAACGATAGCCATTGACAACTACAGTCTGGGATCTATTTTCAACGTAGGAGGAAAACCACCGGTAAAGATTGCCGTGGATTCCAGCGAAATAAAGCTTTTCCAAAAGCAAAGTATGATCAATACGATCAAATGCTTTACTGTAATCAGTAAAAATAGAATCTACTTGCCCTCCTGAGTCCATACTTGCAGTAGTAAAGTCAGTAAATGTTAATAAGTTAGATGTGGTTGAGCGGCGTTTAAGAAATCCATGTTGTTCAGGAATAAAAAATGATGATAATGAATTATACACTTGGTGGTATACTAATTGCTCGAATATTTTGGCAAATACGCATAATTTCGAAATGGGTCTATAGTTCTTAATCTCACCTTTACTGCCACTTTTATGTATTGGAGATATGAAGGCAGACTTCCAAATTTTAGGAACAATACTCTCTTTGATAGATCTCTTGAACAATATTGTTAGAGGTTTGGTTAAGGAATCTGCGCACTTGGTGATAAATATAGGCAGAATACTGTCTGGACCAGATCCTTTTGTGAGGTCTAGTTTAGTAAGTAATTTTCTAACCTCATCCGGCACTATTTCTATGTTACTAATGCAGGCACTACTATAACTTGCGATATTTCTAAAAGGGCAGTATTTATTAACACTATTATTATTGGATGGCAAAAGAAAAGTAGAATTAAAATAGCATGAAAAAAGAAAACAAACTTCATCACCAGTTTTCGCTGTTTGTCCTTCGTACGAAAGAGAGGATGGTAGGGCGTTTGAGCCTCTATTGTTGAATTTAATATATGACCAAAACTGTTTAGGATCATTTAATATCGAGTGCTCACATTTTTCAATATAAGATTTATAGCAGCTTGATTCCAATATTTTAGCTCTACGACGTAGTAGCGAAAAAGTATTGTAATCGGCTGTATTACCATAGCGTTTATATTTACGCCAGTATTTGAGCTTTTCTTTAAGAACCTTTTTCAAAGAAGAACTGTACCATGGCGGAAAGTTATTGGGATAAATCATTTTATGTGGTATATAGCGATCTATAGTATCGTACAAATGCTTATAAAAGCTGGTTACTGCATCTTCCAATGACACTCCAAGCAAATAATCCTCCCATTTTATATTATTTAGCATAAGCCTTATACTATCATAATCGCCTGATTCATAGAAGTACTTTTTCCGTTTATTAGTTTTGAGTACCGACTGGGTCATCAATGACAGATTAATTTCTAAAGATTTGTGGTGGGCATCTTCAGGTACTAGAGGAGAGTCACAGATATTTACTTGAATATCCGTATTACACAGAACTAAGTCTAAGATTCGGTTACTAACATTACGGCAGAGGTTAAATTGTGATAAATTACATTCAGATAATGTGTTAAGAAACTGTGTTTGTGACTCACCTACAGCGCCTGTACCCTGTAAAGTATCGTTATAATCTGAAGTCCAAATTATATTGCTCAAGTTAAAATCGCCCATAATCACGAATAAATCGTTTGGACAGGAATTTACAACCTGTGACAAGTTTTCCGTAAAATTAATGAGTTGTGTATTAAAAGAGTTACCTAAATTTGCTTTGCAAAGATAGACAGTACAGAAATGTATTTTTATCAATTTATGATTTACATTGTGGTATGTAACAGTCATCCAAATGTCTTCGGCAGAGGAAAACCAATCCGGACGTGTTGCTGATACATGATCACGTTTTATAGCCAACAATACTCCGCCACCGTACTTTTCCCGAGTAACTAAATAATTTCTATCTCTACGCCAAACTACATACCGATCGTCGAAAAGTTCATTATCGCTTATACCATCTAACAGCCAAGTCTCAGTTACTGAAATAACATCATAAGAATTGAGTAAAAGATTCCTTTTAAATAAATGTGTTTTCGTGCGTAGCCCTCGAGCATTTTGATAGTAAATGCTAAAAGTATTGGGAGCCATTGTTAACATACACTAGCATATAGCTAGAATCAGAGAATACAGTACAATATTTATATTGCAATAGGCCATTGGTATTGAATTTACAAACAGATATAATTTCTATAGATATTATGATATATATTATGTATTTTACCCATGCATAAAAAGCGTTTCCGTACTTCGACTTTAAGAATAGTAAATAAAACGGTATAATACGGTCATAAATATAAATCAATAAGTAGTTAATATTTATAAAATAAACGAAGTATTTAAATGAAGATTGGATAAGTTGAAAATCAGCCCGGTTTATTAACCGAGAAAAGGACATAGTTAAATAATAATTATAAGTGCAAGATAGAAAATTGAAATACGCGAGATTGTCTTTATACATATACTTTTTATAGTTTCTAATACAGTCCAGGAGATGAAGTATGATAAATAATATTCGTTTCGTAAATATATAACAATTTAATCTTGTAGTGAGAGTATACCGTACATTTATATTATGCAGTATTATAAAATATTGCATTTCCTTAAATCCACATAACGCAATTTTTAGATCGTTAATTATCTCAAGTAAATAATAATAAAAAATGATAAAATAATAAATAGAATGTTTAAATACCAATTTATTTTTTCTAACCCTGACTTTTAGAGATTTTTTTATAAATATATGCATGTAAGTGAGTATAAAAATATACGTACGATTCGTATTCGTATTCTCGATAAATTCTATTGTAAAGTTAAGGTGTATTTTAATATATAAGACAAAATTAAAAAATAAACTAAATATTGCATATATTATACATGAGCAGAATGTGGTGTATTGGTGAATAATTAATAAAAATGAGTTATGCGTTACAATACTATAAAATATAAAATTAATAGGTATGTAACTTATATATCGAAGTATAGTAGTCTTAAAGATTGTATATGGCAATTGCAGTTCAGGTATATTTAAGTCAGAAGAGAAGAGAAGTTCATTGTCTAAATTATGAATATTTATATTGAATAATACATCAAAAACAAACAATAGTGATAATAAGCAATAAAATCCAATAATGCTGCTATTTATGAACAGGGTAGTATAAAAATAAAAGTATAAGATCGACAAAACAAGCCCGTAATGCATACTCTGTACAAGTAAATCAAAACATAATCTATACACCGGCGCGCAGGCAATTGTGAGCTCTGTAACAAGGTATGCACAAGCGTTCTCAGGCAAAATTTTTATGATAAAAAAGGAACTTACGGATGAATTTTGAATCACTCTCCGGAAACTTAAATAGCGATAAGCGAAACAAAAGCGACTAGTTGAGTAAGTGTTTCTCAAACTGTTGATTATTAAAATATTAATAATGTAAGAATTAACAACGTTTATGGTTAAGTTTACAGTATATATAATTAATTTATTTTTATGAGGTCGTTTTCGTTCCGTATAAAAAACACCGGAGAAGTATCTGATTTCCTTGCCATTATTTTGCAGTGTTTTACCCAGATGTATTGAAAATTCTTTTCCTTCGCTAGAGATCTTGCTTTACTCAGAAGAGTTTTATTGCGTTTCGTGAGGTGATCATTAACATAAAATTTTTCGGAAGAGTTGAAGCCAAGGTGAGATAGGTCGAGATGATTATTTTTGCGCATTAATGCTACTAATTCTTCTTTAATGTAGCGGTTATTAAATGCAGCCACTATCGGTTTATCTCTATTAGACGTACGTGATGGAATTCGTGCGATATAGTTTATATCTTCTTTCTTTATTGGGAAACTACATAAGTGGCCAATTTTTTGAACAATCTCGTACAGATTTTCATTATTTTTTTGAGGAATACCTCTTATCTCAACATTGTTAGCTCTAGACCATTGATCTCGAATTTCCAATTCTTGTTGGAGTCCCGCAATTTCGGCCTGCATATCCGGAACCTCGTGAACTACTTGTTCGACCTTATCGACCCTAGATTCTATGGCTTCAACCGATCTTGATAAATTATTCAGGAGCTGGTGAGTCCTTTCTTGCGATTCCTTAAAGTCATTGAGCTCAGTTTTGATGGACTTAACATCTTCAACCAGAGATGTTAAAGGCGTTAACTGAAATACTATTTTATTGAGTTGATCTTGAATTCTGTCAAGTTGACTTGGTTGAGGTGATGTTGCTGCCGGGGAAAGAGACAAATTCGATTTGCATTTTAGGCAGCGCCAAGAATTCTTCCTATCACCTAGTTTACGATAACCAGCTTCAGTTATTCCAGAGCACTGAAAGTCGTAATGTAGTTTGCAAACACTACACAGAGGCCCATCTGTATGTTGAAGTCCACAACTAGCACAAGTAAACATATTGATAAAATAAAGTTAGAAAAAATATTTTTTATACGAAGTTTACTTTGAGAAGCACTGTCTTTAATAACCAAACGAGCGTGTATCCACTTCGAACACCGCAAGGTGTCTGAATCTTCTGAATTTTTGATATCTTTGGATCTTTTTTTCTGTATGGAAGAGCCGGTCCATAGTTTACAGTTTAGTCAATTCATACAGACACAAGACAAAAAGAGAACCAACCTCCTTTTTAAGGCGGTTAAATAATATAGCTTATAAGTTTTTAGTCTGTGTGTACATTAAAAATACTAAAAGGACTAATAATTTTTACTATAGTGACTAATAATTTTTTAGTAGTATTTTAAACTATAGTGACTAATAATTTTTATAGTGACTAATAATTTTTTAGTAGTATTTTAAACTATAGTGACTAATAATTTTTTAGTAGCAAACAGCTTTATTGATTTTTAATAGCATATAGATGAGCTTTATTGTTAGACACTTAATTTAACGCCGCATTATATTTAGTATCTGAAAGTTTTTAGGTAGTTTGATTGGTTTCTTATAGATTGTGTTTGTTGCTTTTTAAATTCCAGTTGCAATTGTGAATTGGAAAAAGCAATTGTTAGAATTTTAAGAACTACATTTATAGAGTTCTAGCAAGAGGGTATGGACGCGTGAATCTAGATATTTCAATTCTCTTTATATGTTAGACTTTTATATGTTAAATTAAACTTAAAAACAATAAGTTATCCCAGAGAAATATACATATCCTATATATATAGGATATGTATATATATATATATATATATATATAGGATATGTATATATATATATATATATATATATATATATATATATAAGAAAAAAATCATACTTTTATATTGTAACGCGTAACGCTACGCTCACCAATAAGCCAAGCCATGCCAGGCAGCTAGCAATGCCAGCTAGCTAGCCAAGCCAAGCCAAGCCAAGTCAAGCCAAGCCAAGCCAAGCCAAGCCAAGCCAAGCCAAGTCATGCCAGGGAGCTAGCAATGCCAGCTAACTAGCCCGCCAGCCAGTCAGCCAGCTAACAAGCCAGCCAGTCAGCCAAACAGCCATCCAGCCAACTGGCCAGCTACTCACAATGCCAGTTAGGTACTTTATTTTTTTTTTAAGAAAAAGTAAGCAATGACAGTCGATTGTAGTATTGGCATTATGTGATGTTTTATGAAAAGTATGGAATTAAATGGATAGAAAGATAATTATGGAAGAATCGCATTTTATTTTCCCTTCTGTTTCAATATAAGTAGATAAAACATATTATAAGAAGAATATGTAAAACTATGTTTTTAATTCAAAAGCCTCTGAACTTTCGCTCGCCGAGAACCCTACAGAGAAGTGGCTCCTCTAAATCATAGCTGTCTGAGCAAAAGTCACGATTTTAATTACTTACAAAAAATATAATTTTTGCCGCTGTTTGTGCGAAATAAATACTATCATTTTCTTATTATGTCAAAGCTGAGAAAAAGGATGTTATTTACAAAATTAAATTAAATTAATATCATTTTATAACACTAATTAATTTATTTTTACATTTATAAAACAGACGAAAATCTTTATCTAATTTTTTGAATCAATCAAAAGAAGTGTAGTCAAAAAATAATTTTCATGAAATTGTATTTTTTTTAACTTCCCCGTAGTGGGTACATGTAGCATTCTTCAGCTTGATTCTTGACCTAATTGTATGCCTCTGGTGAAAGTCAAGCTCCTTTCACAATAAAGTAACGGAATTTCTGCTAAATATAACAAAAGTTTCAAACGCTTTTAACAAAATCTATTTAAATATCAAATAATAAAATGAAAAGAAACTCGCTATAGATGAGATTCAATTCAATTTGAAAAGAAATTTAACAATTTACTCTAAATAGAGTGCCGAAAAAACTGATGTTCGCGCCAAATGACTTGTAGCTTTTTATATTGGTCGATTTTACGACAACCAGGCGATGATTTAGGTATTCGTAGACGCTCATAGCCGAGTGAACCCACTGATCGGTAAACGATCGGTAGGATCGCATAGTGGTACTATAACGGAGCGTCTCCGTGCTTCGGAAGGCACGTATAAAGTCGGTCCGGCTGTTGACAATTTGACAACAGTGGATAAGTCAAGTCAGGGGCCTACGGGCGACCTGAACAACTTTGACACTAGGTTGGCCACTAACCACTCGATAAGAAGAAGCAAATTAACTATCAAGAGTTAACGATTATTATCAAATATTATGTGATAGCCACCGGGACCGACACCTTAACGTGCTCTCCGAGCCACGGTAGGGGAGACCCAGATCGAAACAGATAATTCTAAGATCAATACAAACATCTGCCCAAGAATCGAATATGCAAGCGTCGGGGCTAAAAGCAGATTCGTTAGCCACAACGGTGTCAAAACAAGGTGTCTGAAACTCAACAATCATCACTCCTTTAAACCTAAAAGCTTTTAATTCATTTAAGTCTGTTTATCCATCTTCATTTCATTTTTCTTTTACAGTTACTAAACAGAATTATTACTCTTCAGAATCAGTTAGATGACATATTAAGAGTTCTAGATCGTTATCATTTCTTTAAACAATCCAACGAATCCATTTGAAAAGCCAACACTTCAAAAATATATGTATATTATATTTATGTAGTAGTAGAGCCTTGGGGTTTTTTTTGCACTTTCTATTAGTTACCAAGTTCAGTACATCCGAACTGTTGTTTTTTCCAATCTCTACTGTCTCCTTCTTTTCCTCCTCTCCTCTCATCTCCTCCATTCTCTTGTCTCAAATGAAAACGCAGGGTTCGACAAGTAATGGTACGGTGGTTGGTTTCAATAAGGAAGGCAAATTGTTTGTCAGGTTTGTGATATGAACTAACTGCAAATATTTTCAATAATCGGAATCCAATATTCTATAATAATCGATACAGTAAATAAATAAATAAATAACCACTACACACTCAACGGCCCCATTAGGATAATGTGTTGGGGGTCCGGAAACATACATAATGACATGGACAAACACAGCCAGACCTTAAAACATGCCTATATGGTCAATACAAACATCTCATCCGAGGGCAAATCGAACCCACGACGTGTGGCGCTTAAGGCAGGTTCACTAACGCTACGCCACAACGTCGTCCGTACATAATAATAAGTTAGTAATACAGTATGTTGTTACCTGTGGTTGCTACGCTATATAGTAGGTATTTCGGGAGGAAATTCAAATAGATCATAGCAACAGTTTATATTACGCCGCGCCTCTGCTGCTGCGTCATGATTGATGACTGACAACATAATATGGATACAGTATATATTGAGGTTAACAGAGCTTGGAAATGAAATGAGATATTACTCAAATGTTAAACTCGAAGAGTGCAAATAATATTTATATTTTACGGTTATAGAGCCATGCTTCTCGCCCGGGGAAGTCCCAATCTCCCACCCCTCTATTTCCTTCCTTTTTTCCCTTCTCAAATCTTCCTCCTTGTTTCTTGGGTTGGCAACGCTCATGTGATACTTCAATGTTTCGCGCGCGATTATAGGTTGCGGTGACTGCTTAAACAGATTGTATGCTTGTTTGCCAACCTTCATGAAATAAAAAAAAAATATATATATACATATATATGTACCTAGGTCATTGACTTACGATACCTATATACATGCCCTTCTGTACTAACAAAATGTTACTTATTATTGTTCAATATGTCACAAGCTTGCAACATAATCGAATGAAGTGGCTTGTGGCTAACTTCGTTACGTTCCGCTATGCGAATGTATAAAAGAGCACCAGCGAAGCTTTGGACATTTTGACAAAATTAAACAAATACAATTTATATCTGTAAATTATTTTTATTTCAATTACTTTTGTTGTTTATTCTCCGTCCATTTTATACTTTGTCGAGTCTATCGGGGATATTACCATATTACCTGTGATGATATTTCATGAAAAGCTTGTCAAATTTGCGTAAAATTTTCATTTTGGTGGTGGATCTGCAAAAAGGGTAAAATCTATTATAATCTTTAAAGGGGCTGCAAAATCAGTATACAGTATCACTTAGCAGGCAGCCAAAACGAAATTAAGATGACGTTTAAAAATATTACGGATTTTTTTAAAAGAGAGCAGGTGTCTTATACGGGCATTTGTTTGCCTAAAATATTTCATAATTATTTTTATATTATCTGTATACAGTATTCAGCACAGATAAAGCTGAAATTTGAACACAACAATAATATTTTAAAAGATTCACTTCTGTCTACATGTTTATCGATGTTTGGCGACGGATCTAACAAAATCGAACATTACTTTAAGATCGACTTAACAACAACAGCTTCATAAAAAGTGTTCGAGACAATTCTATTTGCATCACACAGATGTTTGGCATTTACGGATATCATTAATGGTTCTAGAGCTGCCAATTCGTAGAGTGCATATTCCTGATTTACAATGTATCTTTGAGTCTATCATATTCACAGAAATTTCCCATTTCCGATGACGTCTTTAGCCGTGGTTCGGCCTCGCAGGAGACACCGTAAGGACGGAATCAATTTGAGGCCCCGCGAGGGCTATCTCTTTTTTACGGCTGGGTCTCAATATTCGGCTCCCCCACCCGGTGACGCTGTCAAGGCCAGTGGGGCCAACAGCAATACACATAAAAAACGTTGCAGCGTTAGCGAACCTGCCTTAAACATCACAGGTTAAGTAATGAGAGGCTTTTATAAATAAATTAACGGTACACACTCAACGGCCCCCTTTAGGATATTAATATCCTGTGTTGGGGGTCCGGAAACACACACAAGGCATGTCCTTGACAAACACACCCAGACTGGAACATATGCCTGTATGTCAATACAAACAAACATTGAATCGGGCTCGAAAGCTCGAAACTTCACTACCTTTGAATGGAGGAGATTCTTACTTTTCTATACAGTCGGATATAAAAATAATAATATTTACTAGCAAACACATACATTTGAAGTTTGAAGTGTAATTAATAATACTTGTTGAATAAGGTTTGACTTACGATCATTGAGAATAATAAATAAAAAAATTTAAAAAAACTCACTTGGAGGAGGCGGCTGCGCACCGGGTGGCGGTTCCTCTATCGGTGCAGGTAAATAGCCCCTAGCGTAAAAAATAAAGGTTTTGTCATAAATAGAAGTAGTAGAGCCATGCTGCTCCCAGCTCTAATGAGCCGGCTTGGAGAAGTTCAATCACCGAAAATCGGCGAAACCGAATCGGCGAAATCGAAAATCGAAAAAAAAAAATAACAATAATGTTGCGTATTTATACGATGAGTGAGAGCATTGGAGGCCCAATCTCACCCCCCCTGTGTTCCCTTCCTTTTTTCTCTTATCACCCCTTCCCTCATATCCATTGCGTAAGCAACGGGCACGTCTATTGGTTATGGTGTCTGCTTACCATCAGACGCACCGCATGCTTGTTTGCGAACCGTCATGATATAGAAAATGTAAGAAGAAGAAGGACCTTTCGGTTTTCAGCATGAATAGGCCGTTTCCTGGGAATTAGTCAAATAAAATATCGAAGTCGAGTTTAAAATTGAAATGATTGTTGGTGTTTCTCACAGAGACTTGCAGAACAAAAAGGATAAATTGTCCAGTGAGATATTTAAATAAACACACAGAAAAACAATACACGTCAATAACGAAATAAACAACTATTAATATAAAAAGATAAAGAAAACAAAATTATAGGTCACCGCAGAGCAATAACAAAATATACATAAAAACTGGTTTCTTAAAAAAAAAAAAATAGGTACCGAATTCCAGAATATATGATAATTATTAAGTGACAAAAAATACTGGTAATAATTCCGGTATATACAATTAAATATATGTCTCATACAGATATGGCTTCTAGCGAGAATGTAATATTTGATCATCTGATCATCTGTGTTAATGATGAAACAAAAGCTTGCTCGATGAAATAATACTCTGACTAATAAATAATTTTAGAATTTAAAAATTGTATTGAAAAAAAAGGATTTCTGACCTTAACGGCGTTACTAACGGTTTTTTATTAGACAGGTCTTATTCAATTTAGCAATCTTAATATTATGTATAATAATTCTCATAAAAAAGAAGACTTTCCTGTTATTAATTTATATCAAAAGTACTATTCCTCTCCGAAAACATACAAACTAAAATATTGTTATTACGACAAGAAAGTACTGCCCTCTCAAAGAAAATCGGCGTAAAGTATAGTGTGTTAAATGCAAGTTGAACCCTGCGCAGCAACATGTTTTTGGGTCTCAACCGTATGCGGTATGAAGGGGGCCGCGTTTAGTACACTCGCTCACGGTTGTTTTAGGTCTTTAATAATAAATTATTAAAATATAAATTAGTTTTGTCAAGTGTGTTAACATTTATTTCAAAATACACCTCGACCACAATCAACTTTAAGGAGACGGGAGAGAAGGATGGTATTTGACGTTTATAGTTATTTTTAAAAGAAAATGTGAGATGTGTGTGAGGTGCGATGAATGAGAGCGCCGGGGTCCCAAACTATCACCCTCCCCTGTTCCCTTAATTTTTTCTCTTCTCATGTTTCCCCTTCTATCCCTTGGGTGGGCATCATTAATAGGTTGCGATGACTGCTTACCATCTGGCGGATCATATTCTTGTTTGCAGCAATGACACAAAAAAGCAACAGTAATCTAATAAAACTTCTCTAGATTTTACTTATTTGTACTTTGATATTACTTAAAATATAAATAGAAATGCTCTAATACATGTTTTCAATGTCAAATCTCAAATTTCCATAACACTGCACTTGATCGCATTAAATTAGCGATACTCGAACGTGATGAGCGAGAAAAATCGCACGATAGCCGTAACAGAATTATCACTTGCAGACCTTGGAGATGGCGAACAAACACGCAGACAAACATGTGTTAATTGCAAACCGAATAAACATGTTATGAGACTTGCCTCAGAACAGTACAAAGAAATCAAAACTGAATTCTATAAACAAAATCATAAAGTTTATAATCATTTAATTTACAATTATTTGCATCTCTTTTAACTGATATTTGATATAACTGAAGTAAACCAATATAGTCTTTAAAAGTATAACAATACAGACGATTATACTTTAGATTTTTTCGTTTATGCAACAATAGCGTTAAACCCATAGCAACAGTAAATGATGCATGCAGTTTGCTACTTTCAATGCAATAATTGACATGTATATTTATACAGATGTATAATGTTAATATTCTATAACTTAACACACAAATGTAAATGCAATAAACAAAAGCGTAACTTTTATTGGTATCATAGATTAAACAAAATAAATTGATTATAAAAGAAATCAAATATAATAAACATCATACAAAACCAAGAATTCTATAAAAACGAAACCTGACGAACAAATCCATAACAACGAATTATAAAAATATATAACTTTTAAAAGCAAAGTACATAAAATACAATGTTAAAAATATTCAAAAACCAAAATACTATAAAATCTCTACAAAAACCTCGAACATTTTATTTTGTCATAGAAGTTACTTTAATCTTCCTCAATTTCTTCGTGCATGAACTCCCCTCCAGACGTATCTTCTCTAGGTTCTTCAGCGACTTCCTCAACGTGGTTTGGGGCTTCTTCGCCCGCTGATGATTCCACTTCTGCTTCTTTAGGATCTGACTGAAATACTTCTTCAATAGCATTGACGTCATCAGTATCCGCTGCCTGTAACTCTTCTATTATTAAATCTTGTAAACGGAGAGTTTGATCGTCGCCGTGTTGTTTATCGCAGTAGTATTTTTCACTGGAAAATGAAAATATCATTAGTTTTAAGAAATTGTTTTTTCGGAAGTCATAGTCAAAAAAAATAAATAAAATAAATAAAAAAACATACCGTCTGCTGGAGAATATGATTAGGTATAATTAGACTGCTTAGAAAAAGAAGACAGCAAATTTTGCCAAAATTGCTTTGACAAAAAACGTTTATGACGCAAGTAAACAAAAATTTGATAAAATCGATACACAGTTTTGATTTCGAAGTTTGTTATTTTTTTATAATAATTAGTATACTTCAATTCTTTATCTTCAAATTCTTTGATCACCACAGCTGAGATATGAGGTATTTTAGTGGTGATCCTCAAATCCCTCATCGAGCAAAAGAAGACAATCCGAATTGAGAAAGTAAATTATGAAATCTGTGTAACGTAAAGAATGTAAATATTTAATAAAAATAGCTTGTTTACGCAAAGGATGCCATAATAGCTTTGCCAAATGGCATTAGAAGTGAAAATTACGAAAGATACATTTGATAGGATGAAAAAAGTCTCTACGTAACCACCAGCTGATATTAACGAGTCAAATAATTGGAATCGACCCAATATCTTTGTTTCTACAATCGCTGTGAAAACTAACAATAAGATTGGCGGGCTTAAATTTATCATTCTGTTTATGTTTTTAAAGATTTCTTGCTATATATAATTTAATGAGTCGATATATTCTGCCAACATCCGTATAATTTGTCAAATAGTATTTCCGACAAGGTGCTATTCTAATATATTCGTTTCATAAATAAACATCTAAATGCAATTAAGCTAGTTATCTAGAATGAATGGAGGATACTTTTACACTGAGCATAATTTTTTCACAACAGATCATTCTATTTTTAAAATTATATTCATAAATAAGACCATAATTATCTTCTAGAATACAAAACAAACACTAATAGCCGAATCCAGCCCCCTAAGACAATAAATGGATCTGATGAAATCGTTGTTTTTAAAAGCATGTAGCTATTATACTTTCACAAGTTTCATTCTTCCTCTGGATTCCTTAATTATTGCATTGTAAAAATTTTTTATCCCACAAAAAAAAAACAATTATAATGAAATCATTTCAGTGCGTTTCACACCAAAAAATGGTATACCCGTGGAAGACTCTAAAACATATTATAACACTTCCTTCCTTTTGAGGTCTGTAAACATTACTTGGTATTATATAAGTCTAGTCTGTAACAGGAGAGTATGCATAAAACGTGAATGCAATCTGCGTTTCCTGTTCTCGCTGACGTGGGCGAGCAGTATATCTTGTTTATTATGACCAAAACCAGCTTCAGTAATTTTTATCATAGGCGAAATGTTTGTATAGTCATGAGGATTTACCTTAGTACATTTAGGTGATTTTGTCAAAATATCTTAAACTCATAATTGAAATTTATGTAAAATTGCTGGGCGTGCCAGGCGACGTCATCAAGTCACCCACTTTTTTGAGTAACATGCATAGGCTTTAACAACAGAATTCCAGATATGTTTCCAAATATTATACCTACTAAGCCAGCTAAGACAATTTTAGAGGAAAGTTGTATTAAAAGTTTTATCTATTAACAAGACAATTATGGAATTCTAATTCTCAAATGATTTTTATTAATTTGAAAATTCGATAACAAAAATTACCATATTATATGTTTGCTTGTTTATTGTGTAGTTTGCAATCTAGTATCAGATTACAGAAATATGTGTTCAAAGCCTATCACTAAAGGTATCGACCATTATAAAGTTAATAACAGCCGAATCGGTCCAGCAGAATCGGTGAAAGTGATTACAATCAGTTTTACTCGATGTAGATATCCCAAAATATGCAAAAAAGATTTGTTGATTTGTGAATTTCATTCTTTCTGGAGTCGGTTACAAAATATCGCCATCTTTTTATTTACAAATGTTGGATATAGAGTAATGGGAAATATTATATTAAAGGTAGTTGATGGATGATAAACAAGCTATCAATGCTGCGACAAAATCTAGTAAAGGATATCGTTTTATGACTTCCGGCAATTAAGATTCAGTTGAGAAGAAGCAAAAAGTTTAGGAAATACAATTAACAGCAAAAACTGTCAAGTTGTCTGCTACTTCGAGGTCACGTACACGTCAGCTAGCAATAGGGTAAAAATAAAAGAATCGATACTCTTTAACAATGAATTGTTAAAGCTAGGACCAAGCAAATCGATTTTATACTCGGTCGTGGGAACTACGCGCTGGTAATAAAACAATGACGTGGACAATGGTGCTCGTATTTGCATTCAGCCTACAATACGGTGCAATATATGGTTCGATTATAATAAATGCAAATGTAATCATACAGTATGATTCATTGTTTTGAAGATTTCCGATCGAATTTGGTCGTAAATCGTGTTTTTAGCAAATACTTTTTTTATGTTACAAAGTTGGCAAGCAAGCATACGACCCACCTGATGGTAAGTGGTTGTTGTAGCTTACGAGCTCTTGCATTCATTTGTAGGTGTAACTCATGCGTTGCCAACCTCGAGATATTGATTCTCAACTCTCCTTTGCCCAGTAATTTCACTACCTACAATATCCTTCAAAGGGAAACACAGTAATGCAAAAGACACTACTGCTTTGTGGTAGAATATCTAACACTGCGTCGTACCAGTTAAAATTCAATGTAATACTTGCGAATTATAATTAATTCAGGCCTACGTGATAATATTGAATAATGCTAATGTTATGACAATTTCTATAAATTCTGTGAAACAAAATTACCCAGAATAAACAGGACAATGTACAATACCTATATGTATAAACAAATATAATATCGTCATTTAATATTAGCATATACGTCTCTCGTCACGGAAAACTCATTGTGATGCAGTCACACATTGTAAAGAATAATTTATATGTATAATTCTATAAATATAACATTTTTAACTGATCGAAATCTGTTCTTATACTTGTAGATATTTAAAAGTTAATATGAGGGTCTCTATAATAAATAATAGAAACCAATACTCTGCAAAAAAGTGGTTTTTAAAGTTGAACTGCAATCTTCTTCTTATACCTAGTATCTGATATTTTTTTGTTCCCCTTGTGTGTATGTATCCGGACCCCCGACACAGGATATAACTATCCTAATGGGGGCCGTTGAGTGTGCAGCGTTTTTTATTTATTATTTTGTAAAGGGTCTGTTTATTACTCTTATCAAAATTTGATGGTTACTATCTATATTTTATCAGATGTTATGATATCAACCGGACAGATAGCTGAACTTACTCTCCGTGACACGGTGGGGAGACCCACAAAGACCCCCACTAAGACCGAAACAGTTATATAATGGTAAAAAATATACTTAATAATAGTTGTTACCAATGCAGTGATACTTCTGTTGGTTTAACTTTCAATAGGGATAAAATATTTTATTATATTAACCGTGAGTCATTGTATGAATGTTTTAGAGTTGCCGTGAAAGATAATCTTACCTATACAAAAGAAGTCATACAAAATGTTAGCAAAGACACGTCATAATGCTCTTAATAAGGTTTTTAAAAGGAAAACGTTCTCGCATTGTAGTATGTTTTTTACTGATGCATAATATTTACCAATTTTATTTGTGTGAGAATCCATTCGAAATTGTTTTTATTATATAATTATATAGTCCATTGAAATGTAACTTTTTTTGGTTTCGAAGTCGGAGCTCTCAGTAATTTTTGGATGTCAAGTTTTGTTGATTTGCTATAATCACCTAAATAAAAATTTCCTTCAGACGACACGTCAAAGATAATATACTCGTATACAATTATTTTTATGTTCTAGGGAAAACCATTTGAACCCCATTTTCAAGATGGAATTACGGCATCAAATTTTAATATTAGGGGTATTGAGTGTCGACAACTCGAGCGTCGCGTTTTTACACATAGATGTTATAATAATGCTAATGCATATAATTGTACTCTGCCGCGCATTTTTATTGATAAAAATTCAGATGTTAGTGTGAGCTAAAACTATTTACTATCCTAACTTATTGAGACTTGGGAGGTTACCGGTATACTAGAAAACTATTGTTTTAATAATAACTTAAAATTTTACGGGATAGAAAGTATCCTACGTCTTAATCTCAGTAAAAATCTATATATGTGGACAATTTCATGCAAATCCATTCAGCCGTTTTTATGTGATTGAGTAACAAACGGCCAAACTTTAAAAAGTCCACTTAGGACAATAGAAAGTAAGTAATTTTTCCAACTAAAATACACGTTTAAAACTTCGTCACCGTCGCGTTGATATTAACAAGACGATCTAAATCTGTACAGAGAGTTATGTAAGATCGAGAGCCGTTAAACCTAAATGGTCTATTTTTTTATTCAACGCTCCGTCTATCGTCTATCGACCTTACAGCGTTGGCGTCGGTCCAGCTGACGACTTCCCTTGATGTCGAATTAGTAACGCTGTTTTCTGTTGCGATACGAATTACGATTTACTTTGTATTTGCATAATAATTATGGATAACAGATAAATCGTTCTAGATAAAGGTATTTATACTATATCCATAGACTTACTATAAACTATGGATAGGCCCTTTTATAAGATCATACAAAATTTCTAAGACTCTCTGGTGCTCCTTCGTAAATTCAAAATCAACGCAACGAAATGAAGTTAGTCACCATATAAAGTTAGCATGACTGTGACTAACTTCGTTTCGTTGCGTTGGTGATGAATTTACGAATGAGCACCAGCGAGTCTGAAAATTTTGTCTGTAAGAAAGGGCCTGTCTATAAGTAAGTCTATGGGCGGTCTATAGTATATAATAAACCTATGGTTATATCTAAAAAAATCGATCCATTTTCTCATCAAAGGTTTCCAATATCTTCTATCTAGTTTTTTTCCGGCTTTTCCGAAAGTATCCTTTTATTACTGAAGTAAATTAGATGTTGTTTATGAGTAAATTGCTTTCCAAGAGTTAAATTCAGGCTCGCTTCCAATACGCAAGAACTTTCGCCATCAAAATTGTCCAATAGAAATTAAAAAAAATACAACAGATTCTTGCGTTAGATAGTATATTTTTGTTACAGCTGTTAAGTGTTGCCAAGAGAAAATTTTACAAAGTTTTTAAATTTAGAATTGTAATCAGTTAAAAACGTTGTTTTTAATCACACAAGTTAAATGTAAAGAAAGTAAATATATTGATTACTTGATTAGTAATGTGGGATTAATGATCTTGTTTTTGCAGCCAAAATTAAAGAATAAATTAAAAGTAAAGAGAAAAAAACTTACAACTAACCAGTGACAATACTGACAGTAAATATATTATATCTATTTATACGTTAGCCAGACTGTGTTGCAGAAGCGATAGGGTTCGAATTATTTTATTTGCATTAGATATACGGCGGTATGCGCTCGGGCAGCCACCGGCGCTATTTTGAAGCGCAGGCCGACAACCCCGGGACGAGTCTCGGAGGAAGGTTAAAAGCGTTCAATGTTTTCTATTCGTTTTTCGTTGCATTAAATATATAAAACGAGTCTGTTATCCGATATAATATTTTTATTTTTAATAAAAGAACGCTGAAAAAAGCTGTTATAGGCAATTAAAATGTTTATGATTTAGAAAAAATAAAAAGTGTTTTTGTGAGGTTATCAATTCAACTTTGTTTTTTTTTGTTACCTCTCGATGAGTTCGAATCGTAATTGAAGCCTCAATAGCTCAACGGTATAAGGGCCGACTTCTCTCCGTTAAAGAGAGAGTCGAGGGTTCGATCTCGACTCCCTTGAGCTATTATCGTATCGCACTCCTAGCGCGAGCTTCGTAATTATTTGGAGGGGCAAAAGTAATATTAGTAATATCTTGAAAAAGCTGATAATTTGGTCAGGATCTGATGATGCGATCCTAGAGAAATCGAGGGAAATCTACAAATTCTATGTGCACACCTATTGCAATTTTGGATATTTCCTAAGTAACTTGTGCATGAGCTCTAAAAAGCTCTATTTGATGAAGTGAAACTTCAGATAATGACCAAAAATGTCCATCGAAACGACTCAATACTCGAACTGTAAAGAATGGAGAACCTCCTTTATTTAAAGTCGGTTAATAATGAATATTTTGCTCGTCAGTCGTCTAAACGTTCCTTATTCATCTATCCGAGCACGAGAAAAAAAACTAAATCCTCAAAGTATAAGAGCTAATTACACTTGAATGGCATTTTCAAAATATTTAATTATATTTAATTTAAAAAGTGATGGGAGTACCTACCGAACTATTAATATATGACATTTTTAAGTTGGGGATAGGACTTAAAAGGCCCGCCTTGCTGGCTAAAGCTGGTTGGTGAAAAACTCGCAAAGTGACTCCTCGTCAGCCTCGTTTCTAGGTCAGCCATAAAGGACGGCAACGTATAATGCCCTCTGTTGTCTGCTGTCGCAAATGTTCATGGGTAGTCATGATTGCTTAGAATCAAGTGTGTCGCCTGTCCGTTTGCCCCTCTCAGACATAAAAACCGAAACAAAAACTTTCTTCACCGGATTTTTTTTTCCATTCTAAAAACAAACATTGATTATTCAGAGTTATTTATCGCTGAAATAAATATATTTCAATTAGAAGAAATAAATCTTTATATAGATCGATTTCTTAGCGGTATCCGGCTCTGCTCGGCGGTCGAGCGAACTGCCAAGTGGATCATTAAATCAGTTCCTGTCCGCCGAGCGTTTGCAGTAACGAGCGGCTTCTATGCAGGCACGTTCGCCCACGCCGTGCAACGACTCATTTCGCATTATCACTTTACATAAAATCTTTTTTTTTTATGTTATATCGGTTGACAAACAAGCATACGGTCCGCCTGATGGTAAGCAGTCACCGCAACCTACGAACACACGCGATACTTGAAGTGTCACATTCCCGTTGCCAACCCAAGGGATAAGAGGGAAGAGGTAAGAAGAGGGAAGGGGTGACAAGGGAAAAAAGGAAGGAGGGTGGGAGGTTGGTCCTCCACATCGCACTTAACGCAACAGTTACTTTAATAAATTTAAGTGTGATTGGAAATATCTTAAAAATTAATTATAACCACAGAATATACGTTAATATGTTATGCAAAATTAATGAATTTACGCTTAACAACTAAAGCACAAAATAAAATATGAACGGCTATAATTTTGTTTTCGGTAATAGTAATAGTTAAGTATATATTTTTTTTTAAACTCGAGAATCGCCCGCCCATTACGCGTCTGCTCAAGTCTAGATACAATGAATTATTGTAGTCGGGAAATAGCGAATTTGTCGTCGCTTGTGGTCAGCCCACTTCTTACAACGTAAGTGGTTTCGATCTTTAGCCGAGATACTACAATTGTAGACATTACAAAGCTATTAAAATAACATTTGAAATTGTTGAACGCGTGAGATAAATTAGCGTATCTTGGATTTAACTATTGTTGAAAGAACGAATAAGTTGAGCTATTCGCCCTCTTCCTTCTGACTTTCTGTGAAAAAAATTATTTAACTGACGGTAAAACCGCATCCAAATCTATTGCGTAGAGACTAATTGTAAATAGCGAGACAACTACAAAAGATGACCTATATAACACGCAATCTACTAGTAAACGACGACTACAGATCTTGTATAGACTGTATTGGCTGTTTCTATTATTACTATATTACATTTGAGGTTGCATAATTGTATTCCTTTTTTTCCAGAGTTTAATCAAGAACACGAAAATATGAGACTGCTATGGAATCATATTTTAACATATAAAGTACCGTTAAAAATAACGAAAATATTAGACACAAACAGAATCAAACGCTAAAACATAATGTACTCAATCATTACTTCATTTATCTTGCAAAAATACATCAAGATAATACCCATAGAACATTCTGCATCGATAGAGTTTAGCGTCACAGATCTATACATGCTAGTAATTAATCATCAAACAATGGATGTACGTCATTGGTGATTTGGTGATTAGAAACAATATTGATGAGACTGATTGATATCTAGCATTACATAAACGTTACATGTGTAAGAATGTATTTCGTATACACACCTGTAAACATAGGTGTATATTTGTATGTAAATAAATAAAACATATAAAAATTACATGAGGGTGTATTAGCTACCACAAGTCGTCAAATATTCTGTAGGCTACGCTCTCAGTAACACCAGTGGCTTCACGGTACATTGCAATCTGATGAGATGTAAGAAGATGGTAAGAATAGGAGGGAACTGGGTTTTGGATCTAAGGCTGTCAGGCGTTACCTAACAAAATTAAATTATATACTTAGTACGGATAATACAACTTTATGTCTATGTGTTAATATAATACTTCCCCGATCAAGCTGACAAATTCATGCCGATTATAATAGTAGAACTTAATAGATTCTTAGTAAATTTTGCACCTTTAAAAATTATGATACTTGTAAAATGTCACTTTTCAGGCGTTTTATAGCGAAATTAAATTATATAGTACGGACAATACCATTTTATGCCAGTAGTCTGTGTGAATATAATACTTCCGCACCGAGCTGACAAATTCATGCCGATTACAATCGTAGAGCTTAATAGATTCTGTGTAGATTCTAGAAATGTTGCACCTATTCAAATTTTGACACTTGTAAAATGTCACTTTTTAATTTTGTAAAACCCTGGCCACAAATCATTCAGTCATAAAAATACCGCACAAATATGAATTCGTTGTAGTCGCCCCACGCGTTGTTCAATGCACATGCAGGAACATCCAGGAAACTATAAACGGTACTGGCCAGCAACACGCGGAGACAAAGAGATCTACGTCTAAATCTGTAGTTACCATTTAAGGCATCGCCAAAGGGGTACCGCATGCGTCGAACTAAAATAGATAATTGCATTTTGTGGGGGTTGACATTGCTTTACCAGACAGGATAAATTTAATCTATCGCTATAATATCGTCACATCTTTCCGTCGTTAGATAAAACAACTAACGTTTATTTTTTTCTTAAATTACGGTATATCCATAGACTTCTAAACTTACCAACAAAATGACCAATGATTAGCTTGTAACATAATCGAATAAACTTTATTCGTACTCCAACAGCGATTATTATGGATATTTTTTCTGTATGGAAAGGCTGGTCCTTAGTTTGCAGTTATTTTTAGTTTATAGTTTTAGATATATTTCATTGACTATGAATTTCAGTCAATAGTCCGATAATTAATTTTTATATGTATAGATACATAATATTATTAGAATATATTATAATATATTACATAATAAGTTTCGTAAAATCCTTATTCTACTAGAAGAATTACACATCAAGTAATAATTCAGTAGTTTTAATATAAATAGTACATGCTATCATTTTTAATCGAATTGACGTCATTAATTCTACGAAGGTTTAAATAATTTTACAAGTAATCAAGGACAGACCTGTATAGATTATCGATTGATAGCTTAGTCTATTATAAATTTACGTTTACGTGTCAAACATCTGGACACGCTCCCATACTGTACTGAACTGTTTTGAAGAATCCACAACCGACAGTTACTTCTATACTTATAGTTTTAGCTAAATGTATACAGGAATATCATATTAATAGATTTTTTTACTCTAATTTTCCCGCTAACTGTCTTTACGATATTAAGCTGGATTTTAAGTGTTTGCGTTTTGTTCGGGATTTGCCCAAATCTGATGGAATATCTTAGTTTCCTTTAGATCTTGTAGTGCTCAACGCCTTAGTCTTTTGAATGCCGTACTAGGTCTCTTTACTATTTAGTTCCTTGCAAGTTCATTTGGGTGATTTCGCACAAAATTAAGGGCGCGTTTACGTATTTGACGAAAAATAGATGTATTTCGATCTAATTTCCGACAAAATCAAAGTAAATTAAATGGAACTTTTAATTACTATGAATAGATCAGGCCTTCATCTTTAATAACGCTGTAAAAAATATGAAATTTTCTTATTATTTTTTATAGTAAAACCGATTTTCCCGAGCCTCTTCACACCAAATTAACGATATCGAGCTGAGTTTAGGTAGCCTTTTAAACTATTTCTTACGTGATATCAATTTAAAAAAATACCTCTAATAGTAAGACATGTTCAACTGAAACCCTAGGAAGAGATATTTATAATAATACGACACATTAGCTCAGAAAAAATAAATATCAAATGTATCTTTTTCACATATTTTGCTTCTAAAGTTGTACCTTAAACTGTTGCATTAAGGCCTATTTTGTTTGATGACTGCCATGATTTATTGTTCAAAATTTTCTAGTAAAATATTAGTCGGCGCTGAGACGCCTTCGTGAGTGGATGCTATGTCGCTTGTAAGCAGGAGGTTATATTAAATAAGATCGCTAAAATATAATATTATATAGAAAAAATTGACTATAACTACAACTCTTGATACTTTATTTTAAGGATAATTTGATAAATATTTTTTTTTTTTAGAGATTAAAAATTCTAATTCGTCTTAGACTTATTGCTCAGACCTTAAGGTATACATCCCTGACTGCTAGTGGAAGTCTCGGATGATTGTAGTTTTTTTGCCGTGTTTGGGCTCGTTACTATGAGACCTTAACACTGAACTTGTTGGAGTGACCTGAAGGTCTACTCCGATGACTGATACAGGATCTGCAGCATGAGTAGGGTTATGTGTGCCGTGTTTGGGCTCTATTTATTAGGTACGGTGAGACCTTACGTCCGAACTTGTTGGAGTGATCTGAAGGTCTACTTCGATGACTGATACAGGATCTGCAGCATGAGTAGGGTTATGTGTACCGTGTTTGGGCTCTATTTGTTAGGTACGGTGAGACCTTACCTCCGAACTTGTTGGAGTGACCTGAAGGTGTACTCCGATGACTGATACAGGATCTGCAGCATGAGTAGGGTTATGTGTGCCGTGTTTGGGCTCTATTTGTTAGGTACGGTGAGACCTTACGTCCGAACTTGTTGGAGTGATCTGAAGGTTTACTTCGATGACTGCTACAGGATCTGCAGCATGAGTAGGGTTATGTGTACCGTGTTTGGGCTCTATTTGTTAGGTACGGTGAGACCTTACCTCCGAACTTGTTGGAGTGACCTGAAGGTGTACTCCGATGACTGATACAGGATCTGCAGCATGAGTAGGGTTATGTGTACCGTGTTTGGGCTCTATTTGTTAGGTACGGTGAGACCTTACCTCCGAACTTGTTGGAGTGACCTGAAGGTGTACTCCGATGGCTGATACAGGATCTGCAGCACGAGTAGGGTTATGTGTGCCTTGTTTGGGCTCTATTTGTTAGGTATGGTGAGACCTTACGTCCGAACTTGTTGGAGTGATCTGAAGTTCTACTTCGATGACTGATACAGGATCTGTAGCACGAGTAGGGCTATGTGTGTCGTGTTTGGGCTTGTTTTGTTAGATATGATGAGACCTTAACTTCGAACATGATGAGTAGACCTTCAAATCACTTCAACAAGTTCGGACGTAAGGTCACACCGTACCTAACAAATAGAGCCGAAACACGGCACACATAACCCTGCTCATGCTGCAGATCCTGTAGCAGTCATCGAAGTAGACCTTCAGATCACTCCAACAAGTTCGGACGTAAGGTCTCACCGTATCTAACAAATAGAGCCCAAACACGGCACACATAACCCTACTCATGCTGCAGATCCTGTAGCAGTCATCGAAGTAGACCTTCAGATCACTCCAACAAGTTCGGACGTAAGGTCTCACTGTACCAAACAAATAGAGTCCAAACACGGCACACATAAACCTACTCATGCTGCAGATCCTGTAGCAGTCATCGAAGTAGACCTTCAGATCACTCGAACAAGTTCAGACGTAAGGTCTCACCGTACCTAACAAATAGAGCCCAAGCACGGCACACATAACCCTACTCATACTGCAGATCCTGTAGCAGTCATCGAAGTAGACCTTCAGATCACTCCAACAAGTTCGGACGTAAGGTCTCACTGTACGTAACAAATAGAGTCCAAACACGGCACACATAAACCTACTCATGCTGCAGATCCTGTAGCAGTCATCGAAGTAGACCTTCAGATCACTCGAACAAGTTCAGACGTAAGGTCTCACCGTACCTAACAAATAGAGCCCAAGCACGGCACATATAACCCTACTCATACTGCAGATCCTGTAGCAGTCATCGAAGTAGACCTTCAGATCACTCCAATAATTCGGATGGTAAGGTCTCATTGTAACTTCCTAAACGATCACAAGCACGGCACACATAGCCCTACTCATCTTGCAGTTACAGTAGCAGTCGTCGAAAAACATCATCAGGTAACTCCATTATGCTCAGGGTAGTATCTTATTAATGTTTTTTATTGACGACAATAAAAAAATATTCATATAAAACATTTTTATTACCTATAAATAACCTTTAAATAAAAATAATACAAATAAGGAAAAAAATAGTTTTTACAATATTTATGTACACAAAGTATACAAAACAAATATGACTATTTATTACTTACTAACATTACAATGTATAAAATATACCCACAAAAAAATGAAACATTTAAAGTCTCAAAATTAGTTTACCGTTCATTATTCCCGCCGATCACAGTCGTGCGCTTGTGTGATCGTTTCGTGTGAATGTAGTAGTGCGATTCGCTACCTATCTATTTTGCAAACGCGTCCTTAATATAGATAATAATAGGATCATAGCCTATTCACAAAAAATGGTTCATTGGCAGTAGATATATTGCATATAATTATATTATGTATATATAAACAAATACATTCACTCAGATTGGGAATCGGCTAAGACTTTAATTTTTTTAATTAATTTTTAAATTACTAATTTTAATCACTATCAGCTTCTATGTTTTTTTAAATGCAATGTTACATTAACTTTGCGATTTCACATAATAATGAAAATTAAAATTTTAAAACCACATAAGTAACACAACGCCACTGTGGCCACACGACATAACTGCTTGGAAAAGATATTGAAAGAGGAACAGGCATAGAAATAGAAAGAAGACAGAAAGAGTGTGGATTAGACCTCCAGGGATCACACTCATCGAGCGAAATGCAATAATACATACATATATTGTTACTCGATGCCATTGCATGATCAGCTTACCCATTGAAGCCAATCTACTATAACAATACGTTCACATTACTACACATATAGAATTTAAGTTTTATTTCTTGATATTTTTTTTTATATTATTGATGCTTTTTTGGTAGAGTAACCTTTTCGAATTCCAAACTAGCTATGGGCTTAGACCTAAAAATAAAAGTTTCAAATCTAATAATTAAGATAAATAATCGATTAAGAAATATATTTTAATTTGTAATGATGGCATGTGCATGATAACTCAGCAAGCTAGCAGCAGTTAGACTGAAAAAACCGAACATAGGGGTCATCGCCTTATTTAGAGAAGGTCTTATGTAGTGTTATCGAGTAACACGTCTATTATATTCACTTTATACCATCATTATCATAACCAGCTTTATATAATATAATTGAATAAGATACTTTAATTGACGGAAAAATTATCTCTACCTTAATAACCTAGAATCCGAGGCATCAAAGCTAAACTGTCAAAATCTTTAACATTGCCATTTTGACAATGACAGCTACAATAAATCAATATCAACAAAAACAACATCAGAAACAAGGAAGACTGGTGATTTTAATACAAATGTATTAAAGTATAAAACGAAAGTTGGCTATGGGATTTCCGAATTACTCCTACCTACCTCAGGCACAACCGGTTCTCACAAATTATTTCTAAACAGAGGATTAATATTGTGAAGACGGTAAGTCATAATAACTTTAAATCACTAAAACAAATAATAAGAGGTAATAAATATCTATTTGGCAAGGTTAAGTTCAAATGATATCAAATCATAATTTGTTGTGCAACTGCTATAATAATATTTATTCATTTCAGATACAATATTAGTCATATTATAAGTTGCTTATTTGAAGTGATCTCTTTAAAAATTTAGTGGAAAAAATTAATACTGACTCCTAATGAACAATCTAAAAATGAATGATGAAATAAAAAAGAAAGCACTATTTGTTTGCCTTGGTAAGAACTTTATTTAAGTAGATATAAGATTTATATTCAGTGTTATATTTATTTTCTAATCATAGATTTACTATATACTATGGAAAGGCCCAACATATAGACTAAATGTCAAAAACTCGCTGGTGCTCCTTCTTAAGTCCAACAAAATGAAGTTAGTCACAATATAACTTCATGAACTTAGCATGTTAAAAATTTCAATTAAACTAAGTTGTGGGCTAAAGGCAAGCTAGCTAACTATTAGCTATGCTTCTTCTTCATCCTAGCATTATTCCCGGTATTTTATTTTACCCAGGGTCTGCTTTATTACTCTTATCCGGATTTGACAGGTTACTAGTTTTTACACAGAGCGATTGCCATCTGACCTCCGCAACCCTAAAGGCTAACTAGCAACTCATTGGATAAGACCAATTTACTTATCAAGAGTTAACGATTATTATCAGATGTTATGTGATAACAACCGGGACCGACAGCTTAACGTGCTCTCCGAGGCACGGTGGGGATACCCACAGACAAACGCCCAGACCGAGACAGAAATTTTAACAAACATCTGCCCGAGTAGGAATCGAACCCGCAACCGTCGAGACTTAAGGCAGACACGCTACCCACAACGCCACAACGGTGTCAACTATTAGCTATGCTAAAAGATATTATATTGAAATTAAGACATCAATATTAATAATATATAATCAAATTTTTTTATTAATTAAATATATGTAATCTAAAGGGAATAGTTGCCGATCACCCATTGCAGAAGGTGTATTCCAAAATACAGTAAATAAAATGGCAATGGGACATTTGTGGGAGATAGACAGCGCAGGTATAGCTGACTGGAACATAGGGTATGCACCATCGGATAGAGCTTTGAATGTTTTGAAAAAACATGGAATAAGATACAATAATATTGGAAGGCAGGTAATTGCATGTTTATTGAGTACTAGCTTCTGCCTGCAAGCTGCCAGCGCACTATATATTATAAATAAGTTTATACATAAGGTAATAAATAAGATTCCTTGAAAATTTCATAAAAATTGATCCCACTGTTTTGAAGTCCAGAGGTCCACATGTGTGTATACACATGTACGAGTAGGTTCAATCAATTTTTCAAAATCTTTTTTTATAAATATAATACATGTCACATAAACATTGAAATCCAAAAAATTTTGATAAGAATAGGGGGGAAATGGTTCTGGAAGCAAAAGTATGCAAAAGCTTGTAATAATAAAAAAAAACAATTATGAAAAATCATTGTGTGAAGATGTGTAGTTCAGTTGATTAGATTATTCTAGTTATTGAAGGTAAAGAGTTTTTAGATAACCGAAGACGACTTTGACAATTTTGACTTCATATTTGCAATGGACGAGAACAACATAAGAGATCTGAAAAGACTTGCTCCGGACGGTTGCAGGGCAAAAATATTACTACTTGGTGACTTTGACCCGGACGGCGAGAGGAACATAAGAGACCCTTATTTCGTAAGTTATTATATATCATAAAGATATCTCAATCAATACAGTGTTAATATGCAGTTAAAGAAAGATAATGTAACATTGAGAAGCTATAATGTTTTTGCATGGTTTTTGCATGCTTCGGGCGGATGTTTGTAAATTACATCACAAGTAAATGGAGGGGTCGACGAAGTGTGACATTGTATGACTAAAGGGGTTCGAAGAAGGGGTTCGAAGATTCGTGACGTCATATTTCAAAATCTTATACAGCTACTTTTTTAAAACGCGAATTTTGAACTGTTAACGAAAAATTTATTACTTAATTGAACTATATTCGAACTACTGTTTTATTAATTCTTAAACGTGAAATTGCAAAAATGATATGACGTCACAATAGGGAGGGGGTAGTCTTGCAAATGTGACAAGGGCGGTGGGGTCAAACAGTAACAAAATTCGTGTGACGTAATTGATGGATGGCCTCCTATCTACCTAATCTCTATTATTGATTATATTTATTTTCCATACAGGACAACCACGACAGAGGATTTCACAAATGCTACGACCAGACAGTAAGATGTTCAAAAGGTTTCCTGGATCAATTACATAAGGGAAAAATCCAATAGATAGTAGTGGTACATTGTAATTATGTTACAAATATGTTAATTTACTTTTTGTTTATAATAAATTTATAATTATTTTACAAATGATTTGTTTTAATAATTAAAATAAAAATTTCTTAGTGACCCCGACCGTTTTGCAGTGTTTGTGTGTATTGTTTGATCTTATATCTGTCTCGATCTGGGCGTTTGACCTTTTGGGTCGCCTCACCGTGCCCCAGAAAACACGTTAAGCTGTCGGCCCTTTACCGTTGAGCTATTGAGGCTTCAAAAGTTTGAGCAAGTTTAAAATTTTATCGCGCTTAATATAATTTTGTTGCCGTTGAAAAAAAAAATTTTATGCTTTTGAAAATTTGAAGTCAATATTCTTTTTTCTAAAAATATTTTTTAACACAATTACTAACGCGTTATTTTTTTCCTCGAATGAAAATATTGACGTCAATGGCTTACCAGGAAATATTCTAAATGATTGCACAATAAAAGTAATGTGCAATTATATTGTACTTGTAAGGGCCGCCTAATTCAAATATGAAATAACAGATGGTACAACCCATCGCTACTGCGCCCGCGGCGCGCCGCAGCCCGTGGGCAGACTACTTAATTCGTTTCCGGCGCAGCGGGCAGAGACGTGAGTCAGCCCCGGTCTCGCATAACTTCCGCCGTAAGGGTCACTTGACTGACTGACGTTCAATTTGAACCAGTTTTCATTACTTGGAAATAAGATATCCACTAATAAAGAGCTACGCTTCGTTGTGCATTGTTAATAAAATTTCTTTCTATTACATAATGCAATGACGCTCAAAAAATGACAAATCTAATCTGTGATCGGTGATTTAATAAAGCATCCGAACTTGCAAAACTAAAATTTTGACGACGTTGTGACATAGCCATATCGAATCTGCCTTAAGCGCCACAGGTCACGGGTTCGATTCTCTCTCAGAGCATATGTTTACATTGACGATACCGGCATATTTTCCGGTCCGGGTGTGTTTGTCCTTGTCATTGTGTAAATTTCCGGACCCCGGACACAGGATAAAATTATATTTTATACCCGTGCGAAGCCGTAGCGGGCCGCTAGTGATAAATAAATCAAACTCCCACATATATATTTTAGTCGCTATTTATATGAGTAATTACTACTTCAATTAACATGTCGTAAAGAAACAAGCTTCATCGGTACTAAGCAGCTCAATGCAAAGAAATTTTATGGACTATAATTCTATTAGCGAACTATTTTAGCATGACATTACAGTAGCTGAACATTACACATACATAATTAATTACCATCATAACTGTGTCATGCGAAATCAATACTGGCTATTGCGGATCATTGCTCACGTGACTGCAGCTCATTGAACGTAAGTATTAATATATTTTGCACTACGATACAATATCGGTAATATAGCGTATAACCGGCTCAGTGGTGGATTTATCAGCAGGCTGAGTAGGCTAAGCCTAGGGCGGCAAATTAAGAGACCGGTTTTTTTTCACTACCTCAAAGAAATCAAAAGATTTCCGCATGACGATTTACCGATGTTTTAAATGTAGAAGTCTGCAACAAATTTGCCGATGAATTTCCCTTTTGCCACTATCAACCAGAGGCAAGGGTGGCAAAAACCTTACAGCGCCACCGGCACTGCACCGGCTTGATGGTAAGTGGTCTCCGTAGCCTATGAAAAGGGGGTGGGAGTCTGGGCCTTCGGCGCTCCAGCACGAAGCGATAAGGATACTGCCAATTCAGCGTATCACAAAATAATGTTGATTTGATGGAATATTTATTCCTTAATTGTTTTCGCCGATAATATTGTTAGCTGAGGTCGATAATCCGTGACCTTTCGCGTCCTTCACGGTCACGCTTCTTAAATCCTATAATCTGTTTTCGCGTTATTTATTGAAATCGTCCTAATCCTATAAACTATATATATAATATAATTTTATCATTTATATAATTCATACTTGTGTAACAAAATTATGAATAAAATGCGATTATTTGTCTGCAATTTGATCTAAGTACCTACTTGATACTAGTATGTATATATATATCGAACTAAAAAGTTACGACTGTTGCAAATTTACTATACTAACTTTTACCGCGAATTTTCACTGAAGTCAAAAATATTTCTGTAAATCTTTTGTAAGTATAAAATTATCCAATCGAAAGCCATCAATCCCAGTCACTATAACATCAATTTCAAAGATAGACATCAGCTTAGTGGTGAAAAAGGATGTCACATCTCAAACCATAAATAAAAGTCAACATTTTTTTTTGAACTTTATTGAATTATTCGTATGTATTTCAAATATGTGTTAGTATCATATTTCCAAAATCATTACATCTACGCTGTTAATTGTTTAAAATAAGTATCATAATAAAAAAAACCTGTCAAGATTTTTTATCTGAAATTATGCACGACCAGCTGAGTAGTTTTAATAATGGACCTATTAGATCGTAGATTCATAAAAGTTATGTCTATTTACAATTAACTATTAATCTAGATATTTTATATAAGATTCTGAATTTATAAGATATACAATTTGTTTATGTATCGAAATAGTTATAGACCTTATTATAGACTATTAGGTAGTTAATCTGTTGTTGTGGACTTAACAGGCTCAATAATAAAATAGTTCGCTAATAGAATTATAGTCCATAAAATTTCTCTGCATTGAGCTGCTTATTACCGATGAAGCTTGTTTCTTTACGACATGTTAATTGAAGTAATAATTGCTCATATAAATAGAGACTAAAATATATATGTGGGAGTTTGATTTATTTATCACTAGCGGCCCGCTCCGGCTTCGCACGGATATAAAATATAATTATAGCCTATATCATTCACTGAAAAAATGATTAAAATCCAAAATCCAGTAGTTTTGATTTATTCATTACCCGCCCGTGGCCCGCACGCGTTAAAATTGGAGTAAAACAATTCCCCTTTCACTATACTAGGAATTAAGCGGAAAAAATGTAATTATTTACGACATCACATTAGAAACCTCAAAATTATTTTTTTCTCTCTACTATTTAATGGATGTTATTATACATATAAACCTTCCTCTTCAATCACTCTATCTATTAAAAAACCGCATCAAAATCCGTTGCGTAGTTTTAAAGATTTAAACATACATAAGGATATAGGGACATAGAAAGCGACTTTGTTTTATACTATATAGTCAAGTTACAATACAGACGAAGGAGACCTGTCGTATATGTCATGGTGTGTTTTTATTCATTGATGGACGAATTTTGAGGCAGCACCTATGGCGACTGAGGCACTGAGACTGATTGATAAAATTATAAAGGCAGACTAGAACATCAACCACACAGATCCTAATTTAGCGGATTCTCCGAGATATATAGTTACAATAAATCTAAATGAATACGTAGGCGAACTTACCAACTTACGATGATTTAGTTGATATTTGAAACCAAAAACTTTACTTATATCACCGATATAGTATATTATAATTGATACAGTTGTGGCGTTGTGGGTAGCGAGTCTGCCTGTAGCCTCATCGGGTTCGATTCACGCTTGGACAGGTATTTGCATTGATCTTACTAATATCTATTTGGGCGTTTGTGCTTGTGGGTCCCCACCGTGCCTCGGAGAGCACGTTAAGCTGTCGGTCCCGGTTGTTATAACATAACATCTGATAATAATCGTTAATCGTCATGTTAAATAAATTGCTCTTATCAAACGATTTACTGGTTCGCCCTTAGGTTTACAGAGGTCAGATGGCAATCGCTCTGTGTGAAAACTAGTAACCTATCAAATCCCGACAAGAGTAATAAGCAGATCATGGATAAATACTCGTATAATACCGGGAATAATGCTAGGGAAAAGATAGTATATTATAATTATACAAGTATTACTAAAACTTCGCTTACCGGTAATATATAGAATAAAATATTCCTCTTAACTAGCAAATACCTGACTAAAGTCCTCTGAAAATAACATTTCATAACGTGACGCAAAACGTTACGCAAGATGGGTAATAGAGATGCGATTGAAATACTAGAGTTTGGCAAGAATTCACTCTTAGATGAAGCTCGTAAACTATTGTTGGAGGTTACAGGAGCGTTACCTATTTGATATTTCATCAGTGATCAAACGTAAACAAGGTCATACATTGACTTACAAAATATAAACTAAAGTAAATAATAATAAACAATACACACTCAACGGCCCCATTAGGATAGTGATATCTCGTGTCGGGATTCCAGAAACACCCACAAGGACAAGATTACACACACCCAGACCGAATCACATGTATGTATGGTTAATACAAACATCTGCTCCGAGTGGGAATCGATCAGCGATCTGTTTAGCTTAAGGCAGGTTCGCTACCACTTTATCTAATAAAAAAATAAAAAAATATACCCGACCCGGCTTCGCATAGGTAAAAATCTAATCGATCGGTCGAATAGGTCGATCCGATCACGGGATCAGTCGCTGGTATATTTTCTGAAGATTGTCGGAAAATGTCATCAAAATCGGTTCATCCGTTTTGCTTTCCATATACAATTATACATACTACAATTTAGTAATAGTACAGCCATGATCCTCCTAGCTGGCTCCAGGGAAGTAGGTACTATCATAACACAGAAAATCGGCTTAAAATAACAGTATCGGTAATTCAGCACTGTTGCGTTTCATGCGATAGTGATAGTGACAGTACCGGAGGCCCAATTTCCCACCCCCCTCAGGGTCATTAGTTTTGTCCTTCTCCTCACTCCGCAAGTAATACCTACATCAAGTATCGCAAGCGTTCATGGGTTGCGATGACTGCTTCCCTCAAAGGGACCGTATGCTTGTTTGCCAACCGTCGTGGCATAGAAAAACATTGATTTATATAAATACAATATTATATAGACTATTTAACCTATATACAAAAAAATGCATAATTTAAGGTGAAATAAGCAGGCGGGCTAATTTGATTAGGTTTAAACCGGTATAACTAATTAAAATGTTTTTTTTTTAATAGGTTTTGGAATATAAACGATGGATGAATTTAATTTAACTATAAAATACTATTCTATTAAATAAATGTTGAATGCGTGTACCTAGTATTTTTAATTATTAGAATAATTGTGACTATTAAAATTAATGCTTGTGCAGCTAAAAATAGTTCATATTCATGAATATCATAATCATAATGAAACGATAGTCATGCAAGTAAAATTGTAGCAATTTCCATTTGAATAATAAAACGACCTTGTGCCGATGACGCGCTGTGGTGAAGCGAAAAATTACTTTGAAACGAGGTTCGGATACATGTTTTTTGATTAATTATTAAGTGGACCACGGAATTCTGATTACCGGTATTCTTTAAAATGTGACGTTTTATGTATAATTTGGAATGTCGATGTAAAAGTCTTTTTGTTCATATTGAGATTAAAGAGTTTATTCTACTTATGACTAAGTTTTTTTTTGTAAATTTGTGAGAATCAATTGACAATATTTTGATTAATCTTCTGCATATGGTATCGAACTGTAAAGTCTTTTAGATCTTGTACTTTGTTGAAACAGTTTTCTACACTTTACCACCACTTTAAGAGGAACATTTCGAGATCATTCGGAAACTATTCCCGAAAATTTTCTACCGAATGGCCAGCAACGTTCCAAATATACACACACACATACGTCGCTAACAGCACACCGCGAAAACTTTCAATTAAAATAATTTTCGGATACAACTCTCTTAACATCAACAGGTTTTATCTATTCCTACATAAATTTCAATAAATTTAATCCCCTCTCTTCCTGTATCCTAAAATACTTTTCGAATATAGTATAAAAGTTTTATGATCCATAAATATTTTGAGGCCTATCAGTATGGTAACACCCTTACTTTAAATCAATATCAAATTATCTAAAGTTTTTGTGACGCTTAGAACTAAATTGGTTCTAATGACGCCCGCATAACTATAACATGAAAGTTACTGATTTCAATTTAGTACAAAAGGGACATAATTGATGCATTTTATACAGCCAATAAAAACTGTTTTTCCTATTGATTCCTGGGGTTTTTCACTAACGAATAAGCGCACTTTGAAATAAGATAGATTTTTGAGGTTTTCCTACTGACTGTAAAAATTCAGGCAAATCTTTGAAAAATCTTGAACGAAAGTGGAACTGAAAAGTTTTACACGCCGGACTATTATATAAATACCCTTTTTTTAAATAGTGGTTTATTGTGAAATATTTGTCGAGTACGGTTTGCTGTAATTATACAATATGTATATTAAATGAAGCTCTTTCATAAATAGAACGTCCGACAGCAATGGAGAATGTGGTAGAAAAGTAAGATCTGAAATTTTCGTTTTTAGTATTCTGAAATAACCGAATCGTCATTGTAGCCATTTAGTTTCAAAACTCGTATTATAAACCCCCGCCCGGTGACGCTGTCAAGGCCAGTAGGCCCAACAGCAATACACATTCCGAAAAAAAAAGTATTATAAACAAGATGGAAAATAAAATTTCATAGTAAATAATTCAAATGGACTTTCAATCTGAGCCGATCTATCAGAGCTTATTGGATTATTTTAAGCTTGACTACTATACACACACCGTGTTCAAAACACAAGATATTATTTGTAATATTGGCGCATGTATTCAATATCTAGCTTGGAGGAGCGCCAATGGTATATGCTTTGTTTTGATTTAAGATAATTTTTTTATTATTCAGATTATAATTATACAGTACTAATTGTGTCACGAGAGGAACGAATCTAATATGGCGAACCTAATCATGTGTTCTCACTCATACCTGTGTCATTTCGCCGTTTTTCATTTCAGACATTATCGACATGCTCATTATTATTAATTTTATCCTTACTATTCCAAGTTTTATTTTACTTTTCTCTTAGTTTCACTTTATTTAATTTGAAATTATTATGCAAATATTATCCTTACTTAATTAATAGAACTTATATTAAGGTTTTTTTATATTAAAGTTCTATTGATTGAATTAAGGTTTTTTGCATAGACTTATAATAATAAAATATTATATAGATAAATAACAAAAAAACAGTTTTTTGAAACATAATATACGGATACAGACATATTTTAAATACTAGGCTGTAAAGAATTAAGCTTAAGTCTGTTCTTTTTTTTTTTAAGAAAGAAATCATAAATCAATAATTGTTTGACAAATGACAATTGACATTGACAGTTCACAATTTTCTATTATATTTTGTCAACAATAATTATTTGTTATAAATTTACCCCAAAAACAAAAAAATTGCAAAAATGTCTGATAAGAAAAAAAAAGCACTATTTATATGTCTCGGTAAGTAATAGACATTGTATATGACACGAAAAATATCCTCAAAAACACAAATATATTGTACCATATTTTTGATAGGAAATATTTGCCGGTCACCGATAGCCGAGGGTGTATTTCAGAAGACTGTAAACGATATGGGCTTGGGGGATCAATGGGAGGTGGATAGCGCTGCTATCGGCAGCTGGCATGTTGGTAACCCACCGGATAGGAGAGCTCTAGATACCATGAAGTCACACGACGTCCCGTATAACAACTGTGCGAGGCAGGTGCGTGATAGATTAATAATTAGTTACAATTTTTTTGGAAGAATTTTCGATCAAATAAATAGAAGTTGTTTTGATCCTATTATTTTTGCACATTCAGAAATAAAGGTTACATAGAGGTCAGATGAAACATTCGTATTTTACATAAATGATGATAAGCTAAAAAATACCAGTTCTCAATGAATCATTTAACTCTTGAATCATCATCATCATCTTGAATCATTCATCTATTACTTTGAATGATGCAATTACAATTTCCTATATTGTTGCTGCACAAAAATGTATGAACTTATATATTACTGATAAGTATATAAATAGAACTAATATTTATACTTTTCAAACAGATAACATCAGAAGATTTTCACCATTATGACTTCATTTTTGGTATGGATGAAGCAAACATGCGAGACCTCGGTAAAAGAGCACCCAAAGGGTCGAAAGCCAAATTGTTGCTGTTTGGGGACTTTGATTGTCAAGGGGACAGAATCATTAGGGATCCTTACTATGTACGTATTAAAATATTTCGGAGCAAAAATTTACTAGGTTTATTAATCTTATATTTACGTATAGCCAAAAACTGGACCAATCAATAAACTTTGGAAAACATTAAAACCAAAAAAATGCTCAATAACTTTAACTCACTTTTATATTTATAATATGTATGTAATGGACTTTAAACATGATTTTTTTTTAGGATAGTGATTCAAGGGGATTTGAGAAGTGCTATCAACAGTCTGTGCGATGCGCTAAAGGATTTATGGAGCAATATGAGAAAGGAGCTATCAAATAATTAAAAAAATATTTAACCATTCCAAATTTGTAATTCCAAATCAATTAGAAATAAAATATTGTAATCCGATCAATCTTTTCTTTACATAAATAATTAATTATAATTTTAATAAAAATATTTTTTGTTTATTTTCCAAATGAAATGAAACAGACAACTGTTACAGGTTGCTAAAATTTAAGTTTTTCTTTCATGTTTATGTTTTTTAATAACATATATGATGATTGCCGTATATTACACATATTGTAAATATATCTAAAAATTTTCAGTTAAAAGCATCAGTTAGGTGTCTTATTGTTCAAGAAATAATCAAAATACAGCTAAGGTAGTCGATTTTTAGGGTTCCGGAGCCAATTAGCAAAAAAATACCCTTATTTCGTCATATTTATCTGTCCATCTGTATTAATATGAAATTTAGGAAATAGGTGTATTCTACAAACGGCTATGCCATTTATACAATTTTTACGAAACGCCAATTTTTTTTTTGCAAAATACTGCAATAAATTTTGTGTATTTTTTTTTCGGAGTGTTTTGCTGTTGGCCATGACTTAGACGGAGTCACTTGGGCCGGGCCAAGAGACCTCACCCGTTCTTTTGCCGCGCGGGGCTCAAATTGAATCTGTCCCAAGGGTCTCCTGCGAAGTCAAGCCTAGGCTTGGGACTTCATCGGGAGGGAGGGACGCTCCGGAGTGAAATCTAACGACGCTTATAACGAACTAAAATATACTTAATGGAAAGAATAGATTCACCTATGTCGCAGTGCGAAAAAATAGCTATACTAACACAGATTGATCGCTAGATTAACCTTGACCTATACATAACATCAATACATTTTGCCCTTTCATAATCTGAAATACGTTAAGGTATTAATTTAAAAGGTGCGCCAAAATAATGACACTAGTGCCAATTGAGGGATATCGGTATGTTGGCAGCGTGGCAGTTATAATTTATTATTTATCTACGGTCTACACTTTGTTTACAATTCAATCAATATCGTGGAAAATATTTTATATTTAAAAATGTTTTTGCTATAAATAATAAATATATCCTATTACAAAGGTTTTAATGTGGCTCCTTTTACTATTAAAATACATTTTACTTTCTCCTTTCTAGAATTATTTGCTATTATAATTTGACAGGGTTTCTGTGCTAGTCATTATCAGACAGAAAACCTGTCTGCTTGTAAATGCTTGGTATATCCAATATCCGACTATATTGTTCGCATGATTTATAGTTTCTACGGTATAAATTTATTATAGGTACAACTAAAAATAAGTTTAAAATATGATGACCGTCGGGCAGTGGCGGATTTACTAGCAGGCTGAGTAGGCTTGAGCCTAGGACGGCAGATTTTTGGGGCGGCAAATTAAGGGACCGATTTTTATTATTTTTTTGCTACCTCATAGAAATTAAAAAGATATCTGCATGACCGTTTTTCTGCTATTTAATAGGTAGAAATCTGCTACAAATTTGGCGATAAATTTCCCTCACTATCAACCAGAGGCAAGGGCGGCAAAAACCTTACTGCCTATACATTGAAAATTTGGAAATGCGCCACCGTCGAAGAGTAAGAATGTATAAAAATAATTAGCAGTCAAGTGCGTTGTGGACTACGCACAGTTGAAACTAAAGGGTTCCGCAGCTTGGTTATGAAGAATCTTAAGACCTTTAAAAAAATAACGTGTTAAAATCGACTGCAAAAATAAGTTGGTAATTTCATAGTGATTATTAAAAGTTATATGAAAAACAAAGTTATGAGAAAAACTAATATATCTCTTAAATTTGTAGACCTATCTTCTTCAAACTAAATGTGGTTAAAATTTTATTTGATGTCCTATAAGCTCAAATTTTTCCAGAATTTTAAATCCCATAGTTCAAAAGTTAGAGGGGGGACACAATGTTTACGACTTTAGGAGCTAATATCTCAACAACTACTGATTTAATGAAAAAAAACAAAATCAAACCTTATCATTTTGAAAGACCTATCCTAAGATATCTCACACGTTGACATACGTTGAATTTTTTTTTCAACACTTAGTTAGATGTATGGACTGCTACCCTTAATTCTTATATCTTTTAAGATTTTATTACAGAATCGTTGTGCGGTTCACAGAATACACCTATTTAGTTAATTTCGTATAGATAGAGCCAATGGTCTCCGAGTAAAATGACTGTGACATACGGACGGACGGACGGACAGACGGACAGACGGACAGACGGACAGACGGACGGACAGACAGATGGACAGACCGACGGACGGCCAGACGGACAGACGGACATGACGAAACTATAAGGGTTCCGTTTTTGCCATTTGGCTACGGAACCCTAAAAATGTGTACCTACTCGCGCTTATTGCAAAATTTAAGAAAACATTTTTTTAAATAAAGTTAAAATTGTTTGTCTTGTGTTTTTAAAGATGACGTTAATGCCTATTGGCATTAGGTACACTCAAACTTTTTCCTAGCATTATTTCCGGTATTTACTTTGAGTCTGCTTATCTGCTTATCACTTTTATCAGTTATCCGGATTTGAGACAATTATTTTTTTGCGCAGAGCGAATGCCATCTGCCCTCCGCAACCCTAAGGTCAAACCAACAACTTATTGCATCGTATTCGTTGTTTGCATCGTTTAGTATTATCGCAGATCAAATGACTTATTAGAAGTTAACAATTATTATCAGATTTTATGATTATAATCGGGACCGACAGCTAAAGTGCTCTCCGATGCTCGATGGGGAGACCCGCAAAGACTAACGCCCAGACCGAAACAGATATTTGTAAGATCAACAAAACATCTGCCCCAGCGAATCGAGGCTAAAGACAAGCTCGCTAAAGCAAGCGACCAACACCGACACGGCCGTCAGGGGCGGCCTTTAGGTGGCAGGCCTTACGGAAGCTCAAATTTGATTAGGCTTGATTAGGCTAAGGATGACGTCCTTAGCCTAATCAAGCCTAATCGGAATCGGAGATGGAGGCAGCGCTCCGAGCGCGTTCTATACTCACCCGACGGTTGTGAGCGCGACGCGACGTGCGAAACAAAGGACCTCGTCCTCGCCGGCGAAGACGGTGGACTCTGACGGTCGTCAACCATTATTATACGACAAAAACATAACCTAATGTTTCGAAATTCTTTGATTACAAAGTGTTGCAATGTTGCGTAGAACATAATGCACTTCAGCCAAGTTAATTTGGAATGAATAGGAGATTCATTCGAATGCTAATTATTAGTTTTGGCAGGCGTTTTGTTTACAATGAGAATATGTAACATGGCTGGACTGATAATAAAGCTATACATTAATATTAAATCATAATCTATAAATATTTTGTATCTAAGTTTAAAAATTGTAAAAAAAAGTCTAAATAGAGCAAAAGCGGTTTCACAGGCCACGGCTGGTTATAGTACCTACATGCATTTTTAAAACCATTGTGACATATAATTTTTTTTTCTTAAATAAACTAAATAGTGACTTGTACTACACAATATACTCACATAATATAGTTGTAGGCAATAAGTAGGTACCAGAGACCAAAAACGACGATTCCTTCACCCATTGTTCTTGCAAATTTTCTAAAAAAATATATCATACAAATTATTCGCCATTTTAGTCCGGTATTTCCAAGGAATATGAATTAATATAATATTTAAGATTTTAATTTGTAATTATAATTTTTAACAGTCATCGCAGGGAGAGTATTTAATACAAAATTTAAGTTATTTGAAAATTGTATTCAATTTAGGTAAGCCTTTATTATATTACCGGGCAAAATATCGGCATGATTTAATTCAAATTAATATATTTAAGGTTATAATTTAATAACTTGAAGCCTCATGATTGTTTAAAGTTAAAAAAGAAAAGTGAATGGACAAATTCATTCATTTTCTTGTGACTAGGAAACCGATTTGGAATCTGCAGAAGTTAATACGAATTTGTGATTGGAAATCTTATCTTCTCATAACTGTCGTATGCTTGTTTGCCAACTTCTAACATAAAAAAATCTTTAAATAAATAAACGCTACACACTCTACGGCCCCCATTAGGATACCGATATCCTGTGTCGGGGTTCCGGAAACATACACAATGACAAGGACAACACAGTCCGGAAAACATGGCTGTATAGTCAATACAAACAAGCGGGAATCAAACCCGCGACCTGTGACGCTTAGGTCAGGTTCGCTACCGCTGCGCCACAACGTCGTCATCTATACATTGTCAAATATCTGTACTAAATTTCATCAAAATCGGTTCAGCGATATAGCCATGAAAGCGACACGAACAAACAAACTCACATTTGTTTTATATTATAATATTTGTTACGATTATCAATTTAAAAATTACCGTAATGTACTGAATATATGAAATGGAGTTATAGTATTAATATAATAATTACCTCGTAACCTATTTCAATGACATGATTTTGTTAATTTTGTTATTGTCGTCATTTTGATAATATCACAAAATATATTATTTTATATATTGAGTGGGACATGTTTTGTGTAGTATTATTAACGGATGAAAGTGACAGAAATGACAATAATCGATTAATAACGCACGATTTAGCAAGAAGGCCTTCTTATAAGTTGATATTAAAAAAGATAGGTCTTGTTCCGTGATCATCGATTCTGTACTTTCCGATTTGCAATAATAAACTAGACCAACCACCAACTTTTCTACAAAGTAAAAAATGTCCTGAGATTCGCTGGTGCTCTTTCGTAAATTCGACGAAACTAACTTATTCACACACTAATATTAATCAATTATGTTACAAGCTTGTGACTAACTTCGTTTTCTTGGGTTAGGATTTTGCTATTTTGGTACTCCACCAGCGAATATTTTGACATTTTGTTAGTATGGAAGCGCCTGTCCATAACTGTATTAATAAGTTTATGAATATAAAGTAAAATTTTATTATTAATACTTTAAATCGTTGTATAAACTACTTGAAATATATTCATTACTGTGATATAAATAAGAATATTCAAAAATAATATTACCTTTAATAAATGATAATTTTTTCTTCAACTCCAGAAGGCTATGGTAAATAAAGCACGCCTGTGCATCTTTTTTTAACAGATAATGAAAACAGTATCTTATTTTTTCCTGAAAACGTATCATAGATATCACGTAACATATCCTATCTGGTGACACTGTCAAGGCCAATAAGGCCAACAGCAAAATACATTCAGAAAATAGTAAAATATAAACCAAAAAGACTGTATATAAATTGAGAAACTATTTCATAATGTTTCAAAATGTAAATAAGAGATGGTAATTATTAACAAAATACTTTATTAATTTTAATAACATTTCAGAATAACAGCCAACAATTTACACATTTTAATAGTTGAGTTCAAAATAAACTACAATATAAAAATATCATATTTTGGCACATAACATTTTTAATATCATAAATTTATATCTAAAATAATTGTAAATATACATTAAATTTCACTTTTACTTAGAACATAATATTGTAACATAAACTTAATATACGCATTAGTATGTATGTACAATGTACATATATAATGTGTATACACTAAAGGCTCTAGGAGGTATGCTTTTCGAACCTTCTCGTTTTTTTGAGGTTGTTTAAAACGAAGCATGTCTGCTGTAGCCCTAAGACTTAATCATTCATCATCTCTTAGGCCGCATGAATTGTCGGTTCTTGTTCGTTTGTCTAACAACTAACTCAAAAGTTGAATATGAGTTGACTTGATATATCGCTCTCACAGAGTCGACGGCTTAAAAATACGTTCGGTGTGAACGGTAGGATGCAGAATGCGCGAATATACACATTCACTTATTAATATACAGCCTACAGGGTACAATCATTTAAATGTATACACTTAGTATCTCTTTATCTTAACGGTAGGTTAAAATTTCTCTAATATCGCGATAACGATCTTAATGATTTACGAAACTGTTCCGGTACCGCGGAACGAAAGGCTTTCCCGATTCTGAATCGCACTATACCGAATTTCTTGAATTATTATATAGGTTTCTTTTAATAAAATAATATAAAATTTTATTACACTATGAATAACAATCAAATATAAAAAAGCTTATGTATGTAATTATATATTATATAATTATTATAATCACTAATATGCATTGACAAAGCCTTTATCCAACTTTTCAATGTACTCCTTCCGGCATGGCATGTCATCGGCTGGGCGGTTGTATGGAAGCCAGACTGGTTCGCCGATGAAGAAACGCTTAGCACGTATGTAATTCTGAAAACATTTAAAAATAATATTTAATAAAACAAACACACTCAATGGCAATCATTAGGATAGTTATTTCCTGAATCAGACACCCTGAGAAACTCAAAACTCGAGATCGGAACACGTGTCTGTATGGTAATTCAGTCATTGGTTCAGAAGGAACCGAATCCACAATCGTAGGCGCTTAAGGCAAGTACGCTACCACCAGGGTTCCGCTGAGTTTTAGTGGGTATTGCCGCTTGACTAACATGCGGCTGAGTCTTACACTATCACAACCTAGTGTAAGTGACGAGTTTACTACCTGCAGTGATATTCGTAAATACATTTTATCACGAAAACGTAAACAAAAGGTGCGTTACGGATGGTCGCAGCGCGTTTTACGTCAGCCAGTGCTCCGAAACATCCCCTTAGCAAATCTACCATGTTGCTTTGCTCTGTGCTTCTGATTATCAGAATGGACTCGTGAGCGGCCTTGTTGTACTGGAGTTCTAAACCGGAGCCTTTGGAGTCAGTTGGCAGAGGAAGACAATCTTATTAAAAAGTTAGTTCAATAAAATTTAAGTTCTTCAATGATGTGCACGCGACTCTCTGGTGCAGGTGCTACATTCCAGTATTACCAATAGAAGAACTAGCGGTTGAGACCCACACTATTAGTATGAGTTTTTTTTTTTTTATGTTACAAGTTGGCAAACAAGCATACGACCCACCTGACTGTAAGTGGTTGCAGTAGCCTATGAACGCTTGCAGCACCATTAGTAGGTGCCACTCACGCGTTGCCAACCTCGAGATATTGGTTCTTAAATCTCCTCTGCCCAGTAATTTCACTAGCTTACAGTGCCCTTCAAACCGGAACACAGTAATGCCTAGGTGGTACCTACCTAGCCGGCCTCTTGCAACAAAAGACCTACCACCAGTGTGACTAATTGCACTGGTGGAATAATCCCTGCTGTGACAGAGGTTATCCCAACAGCGGGCGATGGGGTCGTCACATCCCGACGCCGGTATGCAGTGCATTTTATAGGAAAAAAGAATTTTGTTCATGTGTGTTTTGTACTTTTTTTATTATTAATACTAAATAATAATATATGTTGTAGTGGCTTAGTAATAGGCCTCCATTGGCACCTTTTGGGTATGGAACCATAAAAAGGTTTGCTACCACTAGACACCAAAATGGTTCTAGACGCAAAAGAAATACCATACTAACATTAGTATCCAGAGTGAACCGATGGTAAATGCCGCTTGGTATAACGATCATATCGCCAGCAGACACAGCTATGCGAATCCAATCATCTTTGCCATCTCGAACATCAAAGTAGCCAGATCCCTCAAGGACGAATCTGTAATTTCAAAGTATTCAGTTTTTATTCTTTGATAACATTTCTAATCTGTTACAATACAATGTCTCCAGACCCCCAACACAGGATACCACTATCGTAATGGTGGCCGTTGAGTGAGTGACATTTATTATTACTTATTTATTTACATTAATCAGCCTAGAATGCTTCTAGATTATTTCTTGAATTTCTAAATAACTCTACTTGAAAACTCATTTAAAAATACAAGATATGCTACCTGATTTCTTCATCTGTATGAAGATGTTCTTCATAAAATGATTTTATTTTTTCTTCATAGTTTGGAAGGCACTCCTTTGAGCAAGCTATTTCATCTTCATATGTATAACCTCGTTCTTTCTTTATTTTGTCCAAAACTCCATCAGTTTTATAAGTATTTACATTAATCTAAAAAGTGAAATATAACTAAGTACTAATTTAAGTTTACAATATTAAACATATTATGCTAGCAAATAGAATAAATATTTAAATATCAACAAGTGTTACTAAATAGTGTAACCAAGTATGAATGTGGATTCAAATCAATTTTTAACAGCAATTAACTTCTGATACTTATGTTCAAGAAAATATTCTAAAATTGTAGTTTTAAATTATTTGTTATAGAAAACTACATAGTTTAGATAAGCCCTATTCTGTATGTAGAGTAATTAATCTCATTCATGATAAATTTAATGTGACCTCTTCATTCGAGATGATGATAATTAAGATATTTAGTAAAAGAAAAAGTATCGCAGAAACTTACTTCAAAATATTCCACTCCAGTTTTCTTAAACAAATCATTCAACGATATAAACTCAGGCGGATTCCTGTGATGTTCTAAGCGTTGGTCGCTTAATTCATTGTCCATATACCAAGCTTTAACCATTTTGATTTTAGTTTATTATTGAAAGCCAATTAAATTTATAATAAGATAGTGCCTCCGCAAGTCCGCAACTCTGCAATCCACAGAGTAAGCTGCAATCAGTCGTGGGTCAGAAACTATCAAATTGCTGTCAAACTTCAAAGTGTCAACAAATGAACAAACTTCAAATTATCAATTTGTTAAGTGACACAGTGTTGCCAAATCTAGTTGGAAGTTGGAACTGCTGTTTTGTATAATTAGGTAATAAAATATTTTGAAAGTAATAAAATGTTGTTGTTTTGTTGAATGTCTATCAAAAATTTGTAATTAACTATACCGCTTTCACCTAGAGATAACATATCATACACTTAGGCATCATCGCACTACGACGTATTTATATTTTCTTTCTGACAAATAGAAAAAACAGAGCATTTCTTACAAATTGTATTCCAAACTCACTCCAACAACACAACACAACGCAGCGTCATGCTGTCGGCAATAAACTATATTAATAATAAATATATAGTATGTAGTCTGTTGCCAAGAAGACCCCAACATTGAGGTTGGTTTATGCTCCAGAGGAAGGCAGATGCCCCCTTGTCCCTGTCCTCGGTATGCCTATGGTACTTAGCGCGTACATATGACGTACGTAGTTTTGATGGATTTGCCAAATGGATTAATATAATTATTCTGATGCTCAGGTATCTTTTAAAAATGTTAACAATACGAAGTCCAATTTGAAATATTACTTTAATGACGGATGAATGGCTAGTCTATCTAGGATGAATGGCTATCTGGTCACGAATTTTTTAAGGATATTAGTAATAGAAAAAAACATAAAAAAATGTGTGCGTGTACTAGTTTACACACGTAAGAAGTGAAACTTCTTTATAACCTTATTTTTCGAAAAATGATCTACTATACGCAACTTTAAAGAAATTGGTTAAATAAAGTTAAATTAGATAAAGTAACAAAAGGCTTTTATTATCATAGACATGAATACAAATAATACAATTATTTAATTTTACCTTATTACTACTAAGATTATTACAGCATTTCATTAATTGTAATAGAATTATTACATGCTATCCCTACTCCGCTGGAGAAAGTACTCTTCGAATCAACCGTGGTAGGGACAAGAAAAAGATGGCACGTAACGGAAAAATGTGGTAAATTTTTTATAACACCGATAAAGAAGTTTTACTTCAAAAATCATAACTAACATTCCTATTTCCCCCCAACTAACCGTGTAGCTTGTGCTAGGAGTGGGTACGACAATACACCAAAGGAATTCGACTTTTCATTTCATTATGATTATGGGAAAAACAATAAAATAGTTTTGTAGATTCAAAATAATTTTAATAGATTAGTCTAATAATATAACAATTTGTTACACATCTAAAATTATAGATACAGTAATTCACTACAGTGAAAATAAATTTCTTAGTATTAAAAAATCCTTTTAAAAACAAAGAAACATCTTTATAAAAGACCAATTTAATTTTTTTTAGCTATTACATTTATAATTATGATAGTATATTTCGTTAATAGCAATATATTCTGTTAATAATACACTTGATGAGTAGCTTACCATAGGTTTCATTATTGAGGGATAGGAGGCAAAATGCAAATATTTTTATACAATTTAAAATTTATTTTGGGAATATTTTTAATAATAAAAGAGGCTTTAAGTCGTCCAAAGAACGTAAGCTGTCCTACATATATCTTATTTCAAATTCACTATAGAAATTTTTAGGGAAAATTATTTAAAATATACATTTCTTTTAACATATATCATATTAGATTCTGTGATAATGCTAATTACAGAATAATATAAGTTTTATATAATCATATAATATTTAGTACATTTTTAACCTTTTATGATATGAACGTGATATACATTGAAAATGAATTAAGTAATGAGCCACGTCCTTGTAACAACCCACAAATACGTTAACAAAAAAAAACAGTTAACCATTAATTTTTTATTTTTAATAAAATTGTTTATACGTAAATAAATCATCCTCATGATGTTACAAAGCTATTTATAGAATGAATTTACAGTTCTATATTTTAAAGGAATAATATCGCTTTATGTATTTAAATTTTGAAATAAATTCCGAAAAAAAATGCATTCAATATATTTTTTTAAACTGGACGGAAATACAAATCACAAATAAATATTTATTTCACAAGTTAAATAATATAGTGGTACAAAACTATAATATTAGGTACCTTTTACAGAAACAAAATAATTGCCCATGGAATACTATAAAATTATAAATAAAATATACATAGCATTGGTATGGAAACAAGATTTTTTATATGTACATACAATCCTGCATTTCTTTGATACATTTTAAATTCACATATTTTAACAACTGAAGAAGTTATTGAAGATGAAGTTGCCAGAGTGGCAACTCAACACCAAAAGCCGAAAGAATTTCCCTTTCCAATTCATAATGGCGTGTAGCAAATTTATTAAGAATTGTCCTTTGCTTTTTTTTTTTATAAATTAAATATCATTATTATTCAATAAAAAAATGTAGTCAAGTTACAACAGGGGAACTATTTCGTAAGTAGTTTCTGTCAATATCCTAATGTATAACTAGCCTTATCATTATGCAATATAAGGTCAAAACGAAGTTAAAATATAACTTGTACGCATAGGCTTAGCAAATACTATGGACAGCCCCTTCCACACAGACAAGATAACTGAATTGCGTGCAACATAATCGAAAGAATTTAGCATGTAACTAACTTCGTTCCGTTGCGTTGGTGATAAGCTTACGTATGGGAACCAGGGAGTTTGATATTTGGTCTTTATGGAAGTGCCTGTCCATAGGATATATTTAAGTCTATGTTTGTAACACTTTGATGATTTTAAATTTAATTTACTTGTATTTAAAGCTAGATTTATTATACTAAAAATGAAATACTGAGATCATATTCTTATTACTATTACAATTAAGTTCAAAATTGAATAAATGTTGATACAAAATGGAAATTTGTTATTATATTTGTAATGACAGCTACATACACTGTTATTAATATGTTATGGGAAAACATTGATAGTTTATGATATATCAAAATAATAGAAGTATCTTTCTTGACGTTGACATTGAGTGTGCAGCGTTTATTATTATTTTTTTTAAGTTGAAAATCTTACTGAATTTTCAACTGCTGCCCTATTAAAGTGTCAAATAAACTTATAATTTAGGGTATGTACATCATTACATTCCAAATTTCTATCTGTATTTTATATCTTCAATTCGTCTGGAAGAATGTTTTATATTACACAATATTATAATCTTTTAAGATTGTTTATAAAAACTATGTAAGTGATAGACATTAAGTATTTTTAAATTATACAACCGAATATTATCACAATCATACTAAAATTATTTACAAAAGAATATGTCAAATTAAAACAATATTATAAATTAATTATAATTATACTACTCTAAAACCATATTTAATATTAATTTCAATTATATTTATCGATTTCTGAATTTCATATAGTAAAATTACATTATGATGTTTTTACATCATTCAAATTACATTAAAACATTGTACATTTAATAAAACTTTTTTCCTACGGTAATATTATTTAATTATTTCATTTGGACACAAAATTAAATAATCCACTAAATTATACATATAACTCTAAAACTCAAATATATAATAAAATTTATTATTAAGTATAATATAACTGATTTTATGAACAATACAAAAATAGGCGCAAATATAAATAGAAACAGATCCATAGTTTTTAAAATATTGCCACTGCAAAAAAAGAGTTTAGGTTGGCAACACTTTGTTTATGTTCGATATTAGAGGTAGAAGTTACAGCAATAACAATATTGCCATTCGCTTTACCTTTAATAATCAATATTTACTATAGTTATATAAAAGGATATAATTACATAACATTACACTGATATAAGATAAAGAATTTTTAATAATTATAATTAAATATAACTGGGGAATAAAATTAATTTACTAAAACAACACACTATTAATTAATAAAAGTTTTATTTCTCACTGGGAATAAATTATATTGGCAACACACATGTCTAACGTCACATCAAAGATTCGTATACGTCATCATACAGTTTGTATGAACAAAACACTTATATATTTTCACTATGGTATGTTTGTCTATAGCTTGGTGTGTTTCACCGTGTCTGTCCAGTAATTCTGGATTGTCATTGCTTCGAGCGAATTCAGGAACGAATCGTTGTCAAGGCTGTACATCTCCTCTGAATTATCCTGGAACAGGAAAGATATAGTTATTATAATTAAAAACTGATTTCAAATAAAAATGACCGTTGTGGCGTGTTAGTAGCGAACCTGCGTCAAATCTCGACGGTTGCAGGTTCGATTCGATCGGGGCGGATATTTGCACTAGCTGTTAGTCCTGCTTGTTATCATAACATCTGATAATAATCGTAACTCTATATGTAATTTGCTCTTACTGGTTCCCCCATAGAGTTACAGAGATCAGATGGCAAATAGCTCTGTGTAACTAGAACTGTGAACACTAGAAACCTGTCAAATCCTAATAAGAGCAATAAGCAGACCCTGGGCAAAAACACCGGGATTAATGCTAAGGAGAAGTATACATACATACATACATAGTAAAAAATAAAGTCGCTTCTGGTGTTTGTTCGCTTAGATCTTTTAAACTATTCAACGGATTGTTATGCTGTTTTCAACAATAGATAGAGTGAGATTAAAATAGCAGAGGCAAAGTGGATGGTGGGCCGTACGTTCTGTCCCGGTTGTGGGTGCGGGGTGTGCCGTGTGCCTTTAAATAGCGCATTGATGGCCGCACCTCGCCGGTCGCCCTATATCATTGTATAATTCGTAGCGATATTAGTACCCATGGCGCCGCTTCGAAGCCGGGGCGGGTCGCTTGTATATTATAAATTTACAAAAGAAAGAATACATACCCTGATAGTGCTATCGTCGAGATAACCACTAGAATCTGGATTGGAACATTTGTCATTCAAAGTCTGTGGTTTGTTTAGATACCGTCTGCGATAAAGCACGAATGCTGTACTTCCAGCTAGAGCAGCCAACACAAGAGCTGCAAATGATATACCAGCTATCACACCAGTATCCATTCCACCACTCGAGCCAATTATCCTTCTAGAAGACTCTACATTCGGCGGTACCCTTGTCTGAAGGAACGTTGTCTCCAAAGACAAAGGTTTCTCAGTAACTATACGACTTTCTGCGGGACCTTCTAAGCTCAAATCCTCTTTAATATAATCTTGTCGTGTTAAATTACGTCTTTTCGACACAAAACTTGAATTTTGCGTGTCAGTCAAATTTGTGTAATCTGTAGTTACATCGCTAGTAATATTTTCTGGTAGCGCTATAACGGTAATATTACTCTGCGTCACGTTGACTGGATTCCATTTTATTGGTTGGACTTGAGTTGAATTTTGTGTTGTGTTTGTGACAGATGCATTTGTTATTTTGGCTGGTTCTATAGGTGGGTTTCTGTCGGTTACGTTTAAGGTTGGAGCTGGTCCAGTTGTTGCGATTTGTGGGGTTTTCGTGAAGTACATAGCTCTTGCTTGCCTTTCAGCCTTGTGTTCAACTAAGAAGTCGGCCTCTGACTGGGATGCTGCGAGGTTACCCGTGCTCGCTGAAATAATAATACATACATTATTTATTGACAACTAAGTAAGATTGTTCATTAGAAACTAAGAGATTTCAAAATATTTTTTCGGGTTTCTTCTTTATTAAAATATTGTTGGTAGAGAATTTTATACATTGATCATTATTCGTATATCTTAAAAATAAAACCTTATCAACACAGTTCAAAAACTTCAAAATAAGTGTATTTTGATGTTTTTTATTGAATCTTAAAGATTTGAGCAGCTACGAGTTCAGTTCAGAGAGAGAGCAGTTCATATACGAGTGGTATGAGGGATTTGCACAATTTATTTAGTTATAAACGTCCTTACGCTTGCCCGACTTATTACCGAAGCCTTAGAAAGTCTAGCAAGGTATAAATGTTTTTTTTTGGACTTTAAGATCGCAATATCCAAGTAATTAAATATTAAGCATATTTGCATTTTGACGACCATTGTGTGGCAGTTGTAGTAAATCTGCCTTAGACGCCAATTACGGACCATACAAGCTTGTATTACTATCTTGATGGCTGTTTTTGGATATATTTAATATTTAATTAATTTTTTTAATTTATTTATCTATCTGTTATATCACCAGTGTTAGTCAATTAAATATACCGATGAAAAATAAAAAATAAATGTGTTTTATAAAATGTACCAGCAGATTCGGCCACGCATTGCTGTGGCAACAGAGGATTTTTCGGCTTGACTTTTTCCGACATTTTCAAAAATTATTATCATATTTCAACTACATTACAAGAAACCTTAACAAATCATGCATCTTTAAGTAGTTTTGGGTTAGCGAACAGACAGACATTATTTTATGATATGTAGTTATATAATAAACTCTTAGTTTATTGTCGTCAATGTAAAACGAGGTCTGGGCGAGCTTTAAAAGTGGATTATTGTGTTATTTCTTTCGCAACCTTCGCTTTTGTTGTTTTATTGCCAAGAGGAAAGGCAATACGATAAATCATTGGAATACGAATTGGCTTCATAAGAGACGTTGAATTTCGTCCAATAACATTTATTAAAGTTACGCATAAAATTTCTTTGAACATAAAACAAACTTAAAACATTTTTTTAAAGAACTACTGAATTTATCATTTTATCTCGTTAAAGCTGTTTCTATATAGATGCATTTACATTTTTTTTATATTAAGTAGTGTATCAATTAAGACAATTTCCAGTAAATGGAAATGTCATACATTTAAATCCAGTACTATTTAATACGATGATGATGCTATTAAAGTAAGCAACATCTTACATGACGACAGTGGGCTTAGCAAGTATGAATCCTACGTAATTATTCAGATAACGAAGTAAAGCATGGCCAACTAGATCAAGAAACAAATGAATATCACCTAATGACTTTATCGCAAAAACAAAAGAATGCTTAATCTGAATGTAAGTGGTCACCACCAGCATTCATCACTAGTGATAAAGAGTATCACAAGCGCGATTCCAACTAGACCGCTAAAACATTGTCCATTCAAAAGAGGTATCTCTATAAAAGCGCTTTTTGTAGTTTCTTGAGGAAGGGAGGGAACGAAGTGAGCCCATTCCACATGCTAAACGATCCCAAGAAGAAATTCCTTTGAAACTTTGTGTTGACGGTGGCGATTGGAGCACGAGTAAATATATGGGCGACCGCCTGCTATGTAAGTGATATTGTATTTTGTTTAAGAAGTTGAATAACCAGACAATGTCGCTGTTATTTACTCGACGAGTCTGTATATTTTGTGAAGTAAATAGTTATTTTAACTCAAATTAACTGTCTGTTCAACGAACCGAAGGCGATTGGAACACGCCCGAGGCCGTGCGTTTAATTGCGTGTGTATAACTGAGCCGAAACAAAGTTTGTTATTATGTTTGTTAAGTAAATAACACAGATCAAGGTTTTCTTACATACGTTAAATATCAATAATAAACAAAATATCAATGATAGGAGGGAAGGGATGAGAACGGAAAAAAGGAAGGAAACAAAGCAGGATGGGAGATTGGGCCTCCAGCGCTCCCACTCATCGCACATGTCACGAATTTTCTTTGCTAGGGTAGTAGGTACGTCCCCGATCGATCCGGCTCACCGGTGCTGGGAGGAGCATGGCTCTACTACTACACAATATTGATTTTTGTTACCTTTCGAACGAGTCAGCATCGTTCGATTTTAGATCGATCGATTAAAGTTAATTCAACTAGAAATTATGCAGACAATACAAAAATATCAAATTATAAATTTTACTTTAGATTTTGGTTCGATCGATAAAAATCATAACCAGAATGTTCAGTTTTATTTTATTATGAACTGAACGATTCATATCGTTCTATTATTATTCAATCGATCGATTCTATAATGTAACAAATCGTTAAATAATAAACAAATTAGCGCTTTGTCTCGCTTGTTAAAGTTACTTTGGCGCTTATTAATATCGCATTTGTTACTCTATTTAGTTTGTCTGCCGAGTTTGAAATATTACTCAACTGTTCGTCCCTATCGCAATATTCATTAATAACTTGTCAGAATCGAATGAAAGCTAAATGCTGATATTAAAGGGACTATTAGTGAGGAAAACGTAATTAATATCAACTTCCACTTACAATTATAAAGAGATTTATATACAATTTTCTTTCTACAGAGTTTCTTTGAAGATAAATACGTAATAGACTTCGCTAGACCAACCATTATTTTACCGTTATAGGTATTTGTTTTATGAACGCTTGGATAATTGTATTATTACGTAATCGTTGAGAATGGAAAATAAAAGGGAATAGATGGGTGGGAGATTGGGCCTTCAGCGCTCTCTCCGAACTAGTCACACGCGAACTTCGGTTATTTTGTGCAAATCAGAGTGTCCTTGTCTACAAAGGGCGAAATCGCCGCGAAACTTTCGCGCGTATTACGCGTGAACAATGCGTCCAGAAAGAGCGTTCAGGAGAGTACCAATTCGCGAACATATGGAATTTCATTTTTCAAGTATGGAAATTCAAAATTCATACCTCGTCCAGAAGTGACGATTTCGATTTGAATCAATCTAAGTTAATTCCGATGCGTCGGTGTTGAATGTACGGAGTGGGACCAAGGCACCAGCGAGTCTGTCACATTGTCTGTATGAATGAGCCGATCATTTGTAAATATATGTTTTAAAGGTAATTTAAAAACAATCTTAAAAATTTAGAGCTCTCTAAGATAAATATATATTTGTAAAAAAGGTGGAACAAACAACATTTTATCATACTTGGTGGGTAAGCTTTGTGACTATGATGACTGGTTTTAAATAATGATCGGTTACGGGTTACACAATTAATCATAGCTGACGTAGATGTCCAGCTTTCTATATAGGGGTGCAAATTGATTCAAGAAAATAACAATTTGATATTTTTTGTCACGACGCTTTTATATTTTACTTCGAAGGTTTTTATCAAATACTAAAAAAGCACAAAAAATTAATTGCAACAATGATTTGACACAAAAACTGTCGCTACTATATATGGCATAGCTAAAAAGCTAATATTACCCTATTTTTTAGAAACTACTTAAAATCCTCTAAAAAGAGTTCGACGGTGTTCACTTGTAGCATATACGCGTTTCAAAAAACCGCGAGGGTACGCCTTTTTATTCTTTTTCTTTCACGGCTGGGTCACAATAGATGACGCTGTCAAGGTCAAGGTCACTAGTGCCAACATCAATATACATTCCGAAAAAAAAAGGTTTAAGGAACGGGTATACTACACTCGTATAAAACGTTGTTTTGAGTCTGATCATCACTACATAGTATAAAACAAAGTCGCTTTCTCTGTCCCTATATCCCTATGTATGCTTAAATCTTTAAAACTACGCAACGGATTTTGATGCGGTTTTTTTAATAGATAAAGTGATTGAAGAGGAAGGTTTATATGTATAATAACATTCATCAAATAGTGGAGAAATACTCTTATTTTTGAGGTTTCTAATGTGATGTTGTAAATAATTACATTTAACGCGGCACGGGCAGTAATGAATAAATCAAAACTACTGGATCGGTTTTAATCATTTTTTCAGTTAATGACATAGGCTATATGGACGCAAATAAGCAATACCATGTCAACCCACAAAATTGAAAAAACTGAGTTATATATGCAGAAGTCTTGGTAAGTGGCTGAAGAACATTTTTCTCTAATATTTGTAGGGTTTTAAGCTTTAAAACTTCTAAAAAGCCATTTTTAATCATGGAATTTATGTATTATTTTAAACGTTTTGAGTTATATTATATACGAAATATGCAGTTTGTATACTTATTTTATGTGAAAATAAGTAAAATAATTTACATACATCTTAAAATTCCCAAAAGCTTGATCAAAACATAAAAAAATCATATATAATGCAAGTTGTTCAAAATTTTCAACCGCGTTCTTCTTGAAATGACATTCGTGTGGGTTGACATGGTATTGCTTATTTGCGTCCATATATTTTATACCCGTGCGAAGCCGGAGCGGGCAGCTAGTACAGTATAATTTAATACTGTCAAGGATTGAGAATGAATGTGACGACTGACAAAGAAAATCAGTAATGTGTCATGGGAGACCTTTTCATAATGCAGATGAATTTTCCCTTTGTAAATATATTGTGCGTTGTCACTTTCGATTTGATTTTATATTCTAGATAGTAACTATGCAAATCGCACGTCATATACGCATAGAATAATACACTAATATTATATGTATAGGGATTTAAAGCTTTTGGAGGCAACCCCTCTGTTGAAATATTGATGCTAAAATTAATGTTTGTATGGACAGGGGATGCGTTAAAGTTAGTGTATTTTTCTTCCTAGCATTATATCCGGTATTTATCCAGGGTCGGGTTATACTCGTTTTCTAATTGGATAGGTTCGTTTTTACACAGTGCGATTGCCATCTTACCTGCGCAATCCAAAGGGCGAACCAGTAACTCATTGGATAAGAGGAAATTACCTACCTCTCAAGAGTTAACGATTATTATCAGATGTTATGATAACAAGCGGGACCAACAGCTTAACATGATCTCCGTGGCACGGCGGGGAGACCCACAAGGACAAACGCCCAGACCAGAACAAATATTTATAACATGTCCTCCGAGCGGGAATCGAATCCACCACCTTCAAGGCTCAAAGGAGGCACGCTACCAGCAAGCCACAACGGTCGTCTAGTTGAAACCATTATTTATAATATAATATGTAATTAAAATTAATTGGAATGAGAGCGTGAGAGCTCTAATAATTCGGTTAAATTATGGCAATTCTGAGAATATATTGTGTTAATAACTTCACGCGAATCATATACAATTTCCTAACTATTATTAATATTTGGCTAAAGTATTCCCAAGAAGATTTAATAGGAATTTTCATCATACAAACATGACAAGGATATTAAGTTATGTAACATTTAGAATTTTCAATCGTAACTTATAACCTAGCATTAGGCAGGTTTTTAGAAAAAACACAAACATGGACAACATCGTTTATATGATCAATACAGACAACTCTGGCGAGTGGGAGTTAACTATTGATAGGTAACTTCATAATTTGCTCTTATCCAATGAATTTTGGGTTGCAGAAGTCAGACGGCAATCTCTCTTTGTAAAAACTAGTAACTCGTCAAATCAGGACAAAGAGTATAAAAAGACCCAGGGTATATACCGGGAATAATGCTTAAAAGAAGAAGAAATGTGTCGAGTGGGAAAGAATCCGATGTTAGTATGTTTAGACTTAATATAATGTATAGACATGACTTTTCATACTAATAAAATGTTTACTTTCGCTGGTGCGCCTTCTCACCAACGGAACGAAATAATGTTAATCACAAACTTCCAATAAACTTGAATGATTTAGGCGTCACAAACTCGCACCATAATCGAATAAATTTAGCTTGTGACTAACTTAATTTCGTTGAAATTACGAATTGAAGCACCAGCGAATCTTTGTACAATTTTTTCTATATGGATGGGCCGGTCCTTAGTTTATAGTAAGTCAAGGGATGTATGATGTTTATTTAACCAGGTTTTCGGCGTCGGGACGTGACGACCCCATCGCCCGCTTTGATAATATCTGTCACAGCAGAGATTATTGCACCAGTGCAATCACTCACACTGGTGGTAGGTCTTTTGATGCAAGAGGGCGACGACTAGGTAGGTACCACCGTAAAGCAGTAGAATCTTTGCCATTATTGTGTTTCGGTTTGAAGGGCAATGTAGGCTAGTGAAATTATTGAGCAAGACGAGATAATTATTGAATGAAGGAGATTTAAGAACTAATATTTCGAGGTTGGCAATGCGTAGGGGTCTCATGTCAATACGGTTACCATCAGGTGGGCTGATTTTGCTTGCCAACTTAGTAATATAAAAAAACCATCAGAGAATAACAGAAGCTACATAGGATTTCTCTATGTAAATATTAAACGAATTATAGGATTACAGTAATAACCAAGTCCTTTTGCACGTGCGGAATATAATTTTCTGGCTCAAATAAATCTCTAGCTGGACGCCTTATTCGTTTAATCCCGTACCGGAAGCCTTTCAGGTAAAGTGGATTATAAGCTGTACGAGTGTAGGGTAAGTCAAGGGTAATTCCATAAATACGGTAAAAGCCTTAGTACGTCGGGGCATATTATAATTGAATTACCTTAAAAGAGTAATCAAATATACATAATACAGTAACGACTTAACGAGGGACACCGTTGTGGCGTTGTGGGTTGAGTCTGCCTTTAGCCTCGACGATTCCGGGTTCGATTCCCTCTCGGACAGATGGTTGCATTGATCTTACAAATATCTGTTTCGCTCTGGGCGCTTGTCCTTGTGGGTCTCCTCACCGTGTCTCGGAGAGCACGTTAAGTTGTCGGTCCCGGTTGTTATCACATAAAATCTGATAATAATTGTTAACTCTTGATATGTAAATTGCTCTTATCCAATGAGTCAATGGTTATCCTAGAAAGAAGAAGAGTAATGAATTTGCAAAAGTCATCTCTTATATCTAGTATATCAAAAGAAATCTGTAAATACATATACGTCTCCTTCATTCATGAAGGTAACCGGGCTATGCAGGACTCCATGACTAACTGGGGTGATGTAAAACTCTGGAGGGCAGTGTCTAGATAACTCGTATTAGTTGTTAGAAACTGTTTAGTTACGCTTCGCAAAACAACCATGAGGAATGGAGTCCTGAATCCCTATATCAAGAACTTTGACGAAACAAATACAAAAGCTATTAATAACTTTTCGCTTCTAATTTGTCCTTCATTTCGCCTTTTTGAAACCATACAAAAGAATTTTCATTGCTTAGAAAATATTAAACATTGCTGGGCTTCTGTGAAAGGCCTGTTGATATATTTTTCCTTAAAGTTTTGACATAGAATGCTGATTGGTTACCTATCTTCAACCAATGAGCGTTATGTATTTGGTATTTTATGTTGACATGAATTTGATCAACGTACGAGAAATCGCGGGCTAGTTAGTAAAACGTAAATTAAATAAATCCGCCTCTTAACTTGGTTTTATTACATAAATCTCAAATACTACACATTATTTATAAATGCGAATTTCTTGTTATTCTGTAATTTCATAATAGTTTGGCGGATCCTTTGTTATATGTATACAAACACCAGTCACGTTGTATGCCCGACCTTTACATTAAATGTCAAGCTGTACTTTTATGGGACATTTAATCTTAAAATTTGCTTAATTTCATATAAGTACATTTGTTTAGTATTACAAGCATTTGCCAGTGGCTTCGCCCGCGCGAGTAACGTTTTGTAATGAGGGACCTTTGTTGCAATACATTTAAATGGTTTCTGATACAAAGTATCATCCCTTATTTTACCCTCACCCGGTTTTTGTGAAAAAGTGTACATTTGAGAGAATGCAATGCCTTTTTTGTTCTAGGTAGCTGATGAATTTTTGTACCTACTATGATTAAAAGAACTGAAGAACAATTAAAACTGTTATCATTGTAACTGCATATTAGTCCCTTATTCTTTTTAGGTAATCTATTTAAAAAGGCGGTCTTTCCGAACATACGACGATACGAATTACGTTCCCAGGTCGTAAACCTTCAAGAGAAGAGACTATTTTTTCGTTAAAGGTCGCCAACAACCTGCATACCATCTGGTTTTGAAGATGTTCATAGGCGGCGGTAAAGTCTTAACATCAGGTGATTCCTACCCGTTTGCCCTCTTACATAAAAAGCCTTTTTCTTAGGAAATGACATCGGCGTCTTAAAACCGATTTGAGATTTAAAAAAAAGCTATTATGCGACCAAAACTGCAACACGGCGATTTCAGTTACTAAGTATTTTAACTGACGTAATTTTGCCGCCATAAAACGGATATAAAACATAATGTGTCTTAGTGATTGTATGACACATAACATTTACTATTACCATTGTGCACAGCAAGAAGACCTTAGCGCAAATAATGGGACTCGCACGATAATCCATCACGACTAATTGCCACACGGCACAATGTTGTAACAATTTCGCGGCAACACGATAATAAGTACTTTATAAGCGTCGCCGGATGTGTACAAACTACGATACTATACTTTGTCAAAATGTCTATATTTGTTATAGTTTTTATATCTTTAGCATATTAGTGAATACAAACATATTAGGCCCCGAGCGGGAATCAAACCCGCGACCTGTGGCGTTTAAGGCAGGATCATTTTTTCAGTGAATGACATAGACTATATATTTTATACCAGTGCGAAGCCGGTGCGGGCCGCTATTACTCATATAAAATCTAAATCGATTTACTGTCAGAATCGAATTGAATCGAAATAGAATTTTTAACAAAAGTTAATAGTAACTTAGATTCCGCTAATTGTTAAACAGCCACTTCGTTTGCGTTGATGTCAGAATAATATTCTGTTTAGCCATTTACAGCGAAGGTTTTGTATTTTAGAAATACTTTTAATAATTTTGGACTAGTAGGGCCATCCTCCTCCGAACACAAATGGGCCGGCTCGACGGGAAAAGTAATTTTTTTTTTTTTTTATGTTAGAAGTTGGCAAACAAGCATACGGCCCACCTGATGGTAAGTGGCTGCCGCAGCCTATGAGCGCTTGCAGCACCATTAGTAGGTGCCACTCGCGCGTTGCCAACCTCGAGATATTAGATCTTAAATCTCGTTCGCCCAGTAATTTCACTAGCGTACAATGCCCTTCAAAACTGAACACAGTAGTGCCTAAGCACTACTATTTGGCGGCAGAATATTGGACACTGCGGTGGTACCTACCTAGCCGGCCTCTTGCAACAAAAGACCTACTAATAGAAAATCGGCGTAAAGTAACTGCACCTTTGCTTTACGTGCGATGAGTGAGAACGCCGAAGGCCCAAACTCCCACCCCTCTATCCCCTTCTCATTCCTTGGGTGATACTTCAAATATCGCAAGCGTACATAGGATACGGTGATTGCTTACCATCAGGCGGACCGTATGCTTATTTGCCAGCGGCCATGATATAGAAAAAAAAACTTGTACTTTAATAATATACGAATGTTATTTAACACTAAGTTAATGAAATAATATAATGGCATAAATTCTATTTCTATTATAAAAAGTTATAAAATTATTTATATTCTGTAACTGTTCTAGATTTCTTTTTACTTTGTTATGAATCGTGTCGAAATTGGACAAGTTTTTTCGACTCCCAAAAGTATTTTAATTGACATTATTCCAATTTATGAATAGCTAAGTTTTGTTGCATTTTTACAAGCATGATTATTTCATTAAAATTTTTACTCCGCCTTGACTTAGCTACGGAGATTTAATAGTTTTATTAAGTTTTTAATTTAGAGTAGTATTATTAAAAATCGTAAAGATAATGATAAGTTTTCTGTGCCAAAAGTTAATATTTTTTTGTTTGTTTTCTGATGATTTTATTGTAGTTTAAGTTTATCGTGGCTGAAATTATTATAAGTGTTACACATAATAACACAATCGGGTTCATCAACTAACAAGCGACGAGAGCTTTGCCTACATTCCCGATGACATCATGGCCCGACCTCGCAAGTGTTACCATAAGAACGAAATCAACTATACTAACCACGAGGGCTGTCTAAAAAAACATTGTATAACTAGAAGTTTTCATGTAGATTATTATTATTATTCTTTTTTATGTTAGAAGTTGGCAAACAAGCATACGGCCCAACTGATGGTAAGTGGTTGCCGTAGCCTATGAGCGCTTGCAGCACCATTAGTAGGCGCCAGTCACGCGTTGCCAACCTCGAGATATTACTTCTTAAATCTCGTCCACCCAGTAATTTCACTAGCGTACAGTGCCCTTCAAACCGGAACACAGTAGTGCCTAAGCACTACTATTTGGCGGCAGAATATTTGACACTGCGGTGGTACCTAGCCGGCCTCTTGCAACAAAAGACCTACCACCAGTGGAGTTTAAAATCACTAATCACTAAAATCACCAGTTTAAAATCACTACGCATCATTTAATATCTTAAAATGTCTTACCTATAACGGTGAGGAGCATCGTCACCCAGAACCAGTGCATCCACCAGTGCAGTGTCATGATGGCAGCGTGATGAGGTCTGCGCTGTCTACCGACCTAGAACAATCAATAAAGCAATCTTTACTAATTATCTAAGGGTATAATTATACGACACTGGCGAATTGCGAGCAAATTCAAAGTGAAGCAAGTACGCAGCAAGCTCGCCTTGTGTTCACAGCGAGCGAGCGGCGAACCTGATTGATGTGAAAATAGATTTTCAAGAAATTTTCGAATGTGTAAATAGATTTATTTCCTTTTTTGGATTTTATTATTTTGACTTTTCTATTTATTTATCTAACTCAATAGTGCTTTTCAATTATGTCTTATTTTAATAAAAAATATTCTGTTATCGAAAAAATTTTTTTAAACAATAAATATATCACAATAATAATAAAACAGTATTCACGATATATTCAAAATTGTCTTGAAAAAGGGACAAAAATTTAATAAAAAACTAAGATTTGTTTTTATAATTATATTATAATATATTCTTATTAAAAAAGTCTCTTCGATAACAGGAAACTTGTCGAGAGGTGTTACTTGATTCTTAACTTCTGAAGTAATAACGATGGAAATCCTAAGACATGTTATTTACTGTACTAGAATTTTCTTTACCTAATATCAGCTAATCAGATTCTCGTTCCTTAAGTCTTAATGTGATACTAATTTGCTAATCAAATCCCATGGTTCTAATGAAGACGGCCTTGTTTACAGAGAACGGAGAAAATTAGTGCGAAATAGTACTAGAGATATAAGTACATTATGACTCTCTCTGACACAGAGAATGTCGGACTATTACAGCTGTAGTCCATTAAATGTAAAAGGATTAAGGACTTAAATATTAAGGTATAAGGTATATATTAACCTGAATTAGGAATATAGATACAGTAATAATGGGTAGTTAGATAGATAGATAGATTAAGCCTTTATTCGCTGACTAACATTTTTCAACATTTTTTTTACAAAAATGCAGTAATATACAAGATAATAACAAGTGTCTAAAAATAATTTTTCAGCAACCAGTTTGCATGTCAGGTTGTCCTTCGACATAGGCCTCCCCTAGTTCCTTCCACGCTTTTCTATCGCGAGCAAATCTTCTCCATCCTTTTGGTAGATCATCTTCCCATCTTTTTATTTGGCGTCCTCTTTGTCTTTTCCCGTTTCTTGGGTACCATTCCATTATGTCTTTCGTCAATTTTTCTATGTTTGTCCGCACTATGTGTCCCGTCCAGAACCATTTTAATTTTTTAAATTTTTTCGAAACGTCACTTACTTTTGTTCTTTTCCTTATTCTTGATATAGTCCACCGGTCTTTTCACCCTTATATTTAGCATATTATTAGCATGGGTAGTTAACAAATAATAAATAAACGTCATAGAATTATTTCAAATAGTTTGAGGGCGTTCATTCTTTACCTACCGAATTCTTGACTAGATCTTCACGAAACCTATACGAGCCAAAGCAAAAGTGTACACTTCTTCTTCCTATAATTTTATCTGGTATTTTACCTACCCATGGTCTGCTTATTACTCTTATCCGGATTTGACGGGATACTTATCAAGAGTTATCGATTATTATCGGATATTATGTGATAACAACCGGGACCGACAACTTAACGTGCACTCTGAGGCACGGGTGGGAGATCCACAAGTAAAAACGTCCAGACCGGAACAGATATTTGTATGATCAATACAAACATCCAAAATCGATTCACAAAGAAAGATATCACGTGTCATACACAAAAAAAGAGCCGAATTTATAACTTCCACTTTTTTCAGCTAATTTTCAAGTTTGTTGTTTATCTTTCCACTAGGTACTTACGGAGAAAACTTAAAAACTAATTAAAATCAAAAGATACGGATATAAGAATGTAAGTACATTGTAGTAAGTCGTTATGAAATATTCACGTAATTCAAAACGAAATGCGCCAACATTTTGCTAATGGAGCATCCAGACTAGACGCTGCATGTGGATAAAAAAATTAAGATTGTGCTTTAAAAAAATGAAAATATTACGAAGTAGACGTTAGAACATGGTAAATCCCATAAAGTTCACCGGTCTGGGTGTATTGTTAATGTTTCCGGACCCCCGACACAGGATATTACTATCCTAATGCGGGCAGTTCAGTGTGTAGCGTTAAAAAAATCACCACTTGGGGCGCGGAGTGGTAGCGAACTTACCTTAAAAGTCAATTTCTATTCCTGCTCCGGGCCGATGTTGCTTGTGTTGTAAGCTACTACTGACTACTAAACTATTACTACTACTGACAAAGCTGTAAGTATTTATCTACATTATACTAGCGGCCCGCTCCGGCTTCGCACGGGTATAAAATATATAGCCTATGTCATTCACTGAAAAAATGATTAAAATCGATCCAGTAGTTTTGATTTATTCATTACTGCCCGTGGTCCGCACGCGTTAAACGTAATTGTTTACGACATCACATTAGAAACCTCAAAAATAACAGTTTTTTCTCCACTATTTAATGGATGTTATTATACATATAAACCTTCCTCTTCAATCACTCTGTCTAATAAAAAAAACCGCATCAAAATCCGTTGCGTAGTTGTAAAGATTAAAGCATACATAGGGACAGAGAAAGCGACTTTGTTTTATACTATGTAGTGATGTAACTATTTGTGGTTGTTTGAATAATCATTGAAATTTTGGACTATAAATGTGTTATTGATAAATGTATAGTGGCCCCGCATACTTGTAAGTGATTTAATGAGTTTCAATTGATATAATCATGTCGCAATTGGTATTTATTTATATTATACCTAATTAAATAGAATTTTCTCTTGACTATTTTCAACGTGACTTTCATTTTTGATATTGAAAGATTGAGTTCTTAATTTATAATTTTGCGTAGATTTGATGATTCGATAGCGTGTATGAGACCCATTAGTATAAAAAGAAATTTCAATTTCAATTGTATACTATAAGCACTTTCCTGTGACTTCGTCCGCTTGGACTTCAGAATTATTTTCTGAGAGAAATGTCAGTAGACAGAGTTGATTTACAAGACGATAACCTAACTTTTTAACACGCCTTTATATTTTATAAGTTTCATGTCTATAATGGAAACTTTGAACATGATCTTGACCTCCTTCAAAACGTCGGTTTAATCGGTTTTTAAACAGTTATTTATATCTGGGTGAAATGTGTTATGTTTTTTTCTTACCCTGATTTTTTTGCAAAATTCATGATTTACGGTCAAGTAATTAAGGCGTGAAAGCGTTCAAAATCAACACTAAAAGTCAAATAACATTTTGAATTTCCAACATTTAATACAAGCTGTATTTTGCAACGAGTTAAGTGTAATTGTCACTAAGGGTGCAGGACTTACACGCCCTTAATAAAGGTACAATACGTCACAGAGTGGATGGAAAATTTCTCGCACCATATACTAAGGGGAACGTCTTAACGCTTAAAGACGTAAACCATTTGCTAGAGCAAGTTGCTCGTGAATTTGAGCTCGACTGGCGTTAATTTGGGGGTAAGCTGTGGAAAATTACCGAATAAACGGCGTCGTACCGTCGTATACATAAGTTACTTGAGTTCAGCTATCTGTTATGTCTTTGAGGTGTTGATGGAAGCGAAGGTTTTTACTAAAAGCTATTATATTTTACCATGTGTACGTCAAATGTAAGATGATATATTTATTTATCTGCATTAACCAAGTATTACATATTATTTTCTGGTTCACCATTATATAAATATATTTTTTATGCCCATTTATTGCTAATCACAATAGTACTCAGGCATTCCGTTTGTGTGTATCAATGATAAAAAATATACATTACACACTCCAAGGGTCCAATAGGATAGCTATATCCTGTATCCTGACACAAACCTAATTGAGCCCTTAGAGTGAGCATAGTTCTTACATAATATTATAGTAAAAGTAAAGGGCAAAATATGTATGTCAAGAAATCCAATATGAATTTCTCCGCTATTGAGAATTTTCTTGTTTTGGGTACCTAATCAATAAAAACAAAACATTCGACACCGTATTTTACTTTCTTCATTAAAAACATATTATTATCACGGTTTTAAAACAGACAAACAATAATAGCTTTTAATCTACTTGAAATAAGTTACACGATAGCATTCACGGATCCGTGACGCAATTAATTTTTTGGGTGCGCGTGATTCGCTCCGATCCACATGATGTGGGGCATTACCATATGAATAGGGTTGCTACTAGCTGGGTGTGTTACCTATTCAACCATTTGAATGAATTACCATCAATTTCCAGTTGATCTTATGTAATAACCGTTATATTGATGTTTGTATAGTTGAATTCTTTTTAAAAAGAATATTAGCAATAATTCTGTTTTCTCTCCAACTGAGTCTGTAGCTTGTGCTAGGAGTGATTACAATATCCCAAAGTAAACATCGAACTTTAAACTGAAAAGTTTTAAATAGGCATCAATAAGATTCGTGTGTGGCTAAAGACTAGAGCAGTTCAAGTCGTCCAACAAGGCCGCCGACTTGACTTTTCAGATACTATAAAATTGATACCAGCCGATATTGACTATTAGGTTGCTTTCGAAGTACAGAGTCACTAAGTTGAAATACCTAAACCTTTTTTTTATAATACAAATTCGCTCTTGGCCTTGCCGGCCGTGACATCACAGAGTGGGGTAGCACACCGACTATGAGAGGTACATTATCTCGATAAAAAAGGTTATTTTCAATTTAAAAGTCAAGTTTTTCAGATCTTCTTGGCAACCCTATGGTTTGATGTGGAACCGTTCCGTATCGTTTGTACTAAAACCTTACCGTTTTCTAAAACGTATCGTCGAGGGGGAAAGTGCGTTTTTATACGTTATTTTCCATATCGCTTTCACTGATCAATAGCTTTTTTTGAATGTTAATATTGTTTTGGGTTTCTTGTTACGCAATCCATGCAATAATTTAAACAATGCTTCACTGTTTATATTATATTTATATAACTGTGCCCGCAGTTTCACCCGCGACCCGCAAATTGAATTACCATAAAAAATATACTATAAAAAAGTAAGTTAACCTTAAAATATAGATAGCTGTCGCGGACTTTTTTTAGAACTTTTAAATGGGAACAATTCCATCATATATCATTTTTGAGTAACTGTCTACGCAGCGCACTCAACTGTAGCTCTCAAAAGGAATATTTTTTCCCATCTTCGCCACATTTATCATTAATGCTCCGCTCCTATTAGTTGAAGCGTTATGTAATATAGTCAATTTTTTTTACTCAAACCAGTAGCGCCTGAGATTAGCACGTTCAACCATATAAACAACCTCTTCAGCTTCATAATATTGGAATAGATTTAGTAGCATCTGCAAGCGATTTCGTCTGTGTGGTTATGCTGGATGACAGTTTGAAAATTATTTTCTTTAATAAAAGCCAGTTTCAAAGTTTAGTACATTAAAGGTTAAAAGTCTACCAGTTTTACCAATAATTTTGTTTTTCGATTTCTTAAAAGGTGAGTTATGTAGAAGGTTATAGGGCTGAGAATAAAGTTTTACTTTCCTCTTGTATAAACTTGTAAGTCTCGTGGGCACGAGGGGTACAAATTGGAAGAACTTCGGAAAACTGGCTTATATAAACTAAGCTTATAAAACTGTCTCTGATTTGCTTTTCTAATTTCTAATACATTTAGTGCGTTTTGTCAGACATCTAGTAATATATATAAGCAATAACAAAACAACGGGAAGTATGTTTAAGTCTATTACATAATGCTAACTAATTAACTAAAGCCATATAGTTTCTTTGGTCATTTTGTTTGTTGTTGCCCAAAGGATTTTATCATGAAATAGCGTTAACGACAGTCTTGTATATATACCGAAATGATGCTGGTGATGGTGATCGAGCTCATCATCTGTCTCATGAAAAGCAGTTACCAGAGCGTATTTACAAAGTAGCAGAAGAATGACCATGCCTTGCTCCTTAAGAGGAAGAGAAAGGATTGCAGAGGGGGTGGCAAATTAGGCCTCTGAACCTGAATTAGAATGAAAAGTAAATTCTCGTTGATATTTTGGGTAAAGCAGAAATGTTAGGAGTAGTGGCTAGTGGTAGTGATTGTGGTAGTGGAAGTAACAGTGATTGCGGTAGCAGTAGTGATTGTTGTAGTAGTAATAATTGTGGTCTAGGTAGTGATTGTAAAAATTAGCTCTACAATATCTATAAGAGAAAATTATCCTATTTTCGATAGCAAAAGCACAATATGGTCTGGAAAAATAGGCGTATGCCAAATAGGGCATTTAAACAATAGGCCATTGATACCGAGCCTTATCCTTGACGAGTCAACGAGGCGTATCGTGTATTGTGACTGTGAAAGATCCCAAGTAGAATAGGGAAATTTTTCTCCGAAAAATAAAACATCTGAAGCTGACAGCTGCCATCAGCATAATGAAAAATAGACAGTGGTAAATAAATAAATAAATGTTGCACACTCAACGGCCCCCATTAGGATAGTAATATCCTGTGTCGGGGGTCCGGAAACATTCACAATGACAAGGACAAATACACCCAGACCGGAAAATATGCTTGCATGGTCAATACAAACATATTATGCTCCGAGCGGGAATCGAACCCGCGACCTGTGGCGTTTAAGGCAGGTTCGTTACCGCTGCGCCACAACGTCGTCGGTTTTTTTCTAATATCATTTATAACTGCTCATTTTCTATTTGTAATTTAAAGATCGGTGGCTCTGAAACCAGAGCTTGACAGGTTGTCTGTGGCTTTTTTTTAAGGACAGAAATTTTTCAAGTTGTTAATATAATTATAATCATACTAGTTGTAACTGCGGTTCCTCTCGCGTTATGTAGTTCTTTGATGATCCCACGGTAACTCAACATTTTTCCGGGATAAAGTATAGTATAGTATATCCCTATCAAAATCAAAATCAAAATCAAATATTTTTATTCAATGTAAAAAGCATATAACTTATTTGTTGAAAGTCAAGATTCTACCACCAAGAAGAGCCGGCGAAACAAACTCGAGTTATATCTTTTTTTTTAAATATATTATTAATATTATTTTTTTAATAATATGTTAATCTAGCTAATAAACGATGTATGCTCCAAATTCCATACACATCAAAAACTGGCTAAGTGCGTGTCAGATTTGCACTTAAAGGGTTCCGTACCACCATAGAAAAAATATATCAAGTTTCTGATGGGGACGGTCATTAATAACTAAATTTGTTGTTATTTCCTTCAAGCCTTCAATTTCAACTATTAATCATTTACAGTATAAGAGATAGAGCAAAAAACTTAATTTGAAATTGTATTTTATTTTTAGTTTTTGTTTAGTTTTAGGCAACAGAATTATTAATGTGAAAATTTCGACTCTTTTCATTTTACTGTTTGTGAGATAAAGTCCGTTGACATATGGACGAACACCCTTGGCAACCCTACCACCCTAAAACGTAACACTATTAGATTGCATCACCATCCTCCGATGACGTCCTTAGCCGTGGTTCGGCTTCGCAGGAGGCACCCTAAGGACGGAATCAAATTTGAGCCCCCATGAAGGCTGCTCCTTTATCACGGCTGAGTCTCTGTACTCGTACCCCCCGCCCGGTGACGCTGTCAAGGCCAGTAGGGCCAACAGCAAAACACATTTCGAAAAAAAGAATCCTCACCATCAAGAATAATTGCAGGTAAACGCATAATATCGATTTACAGTCTAATATAAAAAATGAAATAATGATATTACCAATTCTATAATTACAACATGGAATTACTTACAACAGTTTCCTAATATTTTACTATAACTATTTAATAATTATTTGTAAGACAAATACGTAAATCAATAAATGCAATAATAACATAATTATTTCACTTACTGCACTAACAATTTTTATGTGACTAAGTTGGCAAGCATTCATACGATCCACCTGATAGTAAGCGGTAGCCTAAGCCTATCAGAGCTTGAAACTTCATTCATTTTAGGCGTAAATTCATTCATTTTAGGATTCCGTGGTACGTTCGCAACGTAGATCTCCATAGAGACTTTGAAATCGATTCGATCCCCAAACATTTGAAGCGCTTATCGCAAAACTATTTCGATCAAACTACTTTCCATCCAAATACTTTGATTAGACATGCTTGTATCTACACAGTTCGATGTAACCAACCGACAAAAGTAAGGCGTCCTAAGCACGTCCTGCAAGACCCTGACGATAGTATTACATTAGAAAATGCCCCTTACACAGCACAGACACGCACACAACACCGTCCTCGCCGGCGAGGACGAGGTCCTTTGTTTCGCACGTCGCGTCGCGCTCACACCGTCGGGTGAGTCTATCGTATAGAATGCGCTTGGAGCGCTGCCTCCATCTCCGATGACGTCCTTAGCCGTGGTTCGGCTTCGCAGGAGGCACCCTAAGGACGGAATCAAATTTGAGCCCCCGTGAAGGCTGCTCCTTTATCACGGCTGAGTCTCTGTACTCGGCCCCCCGCCCGGTGACGCTGTCAAGGCCAGTAGGGACAACAGCAAACACATTCCGAAAAAAAAAAAATAGGCGTCAATTACGCGTTGCCAACCTCGAGATATTGGTTACTAAACCTCCTTTGCCCAATAATTTCAATAGCTTAAAATGCCCTTCAAACCGGAACACAGCATACTGATTTGCGGTAGAATAGATGACACTGCGGTGGTACCTACCTAGCCAGCCTCTGAATGATCACCATAATTTATACTTAACAGTTTTCTTAAAAGTCACATTTGATATCAGTTACCAAATTCATAAAAGAAATAGATAAATTGCCGTTCAGAAACCTCTTAAGTGGATGCATTCGGCCTTATCTTTAATCCTAAACGTACAGTTCCTAAAAGACATATATAAGAATGAAAGTGCTCCCTTTGAAAGCTTTTCGCCTTAAGAGCCTTTGAAGTTCCTAATCGGACGCAACGATTGATAACGCTCTTTGGTAAGTGGTTGGAGTACTATGTATTTTATCGATTACTTCGAGACGGGTGGACCCATATTTTTTTCCAGTTCTTCTTCAGTTTTATGGCGTCGGGATGTGACGACCCCATCGCCCGCTGTTGGGATAACCTCTGTCACAACAGAGATTATTCCACCAGTGCAATCAGTCACACTGGTGGTAGGTCTTTGTTGCAAGAGGCCGGCTAGGTAGGTACCACCGCAGTGTCCAATATTCTGCCACCAAATAGTAGTGCTTAGGCACTACTGTGTTCCGGTTTGAAGGGCATTGTACGCTAGTGAAATTACTGGGCGAACGAGATTTAAGTACTAATATCTCGAGGTTGGCAACGCGTGAGTGGCACCTACTAATGGTGCTGCAAGCGCTCATAGGCTACGGCAACCACTTACCATTAGGTGGGCCGTAAGCTTGTTTGCCAACTTCTAACATAAAAATAAAAAAATAAAAATTCTTCTTAGCGAGTGGTTAGGGCCTAACCTAATACCAGAGTTGTTCAAGTGGCCCGTATAGACTTCTGACTTGACTTTGCGATTATTGTCAAATTGATAACAGCCGCGACCGACTTTTTACGTGCCCTCCGAAGCATTGAAACGCTCGGTTGAAATACCACCTAGTGACGTGCCACGTCTAAAGTTGCCTAATCCACAGATGGTTTACCAATCAGTGACCACAGCCGGCTATGAGCGTCTCTTTTGATTTTTTCCAGTTAGTCACATTGTATTTTGGCTATGATCTGATGATGAGATCTTGGAGAAATCGATAAAATTCTCCAAATTTTCTAGGTACACTTATTGCGATTTCGATATTTTTGGTAACTTGTCCATTCGCTCCGGAAAAACACCATTTGGTGATGTGGAACTCTTGATGATGATGACCGAGGGACACCGAAAATACACAATAGTAACATGACACGATTTGTAATAAATTGAAGTACTTTAATATTGCTACCCAGCTATTATTACACTTGTAAAGAAGAATAAGAAGATCGATTTAATAAAAATAACTATTGTTCAGTCAGTAGCCGTTTGCTAATAATTATAATACAACAAATCCATTTGTAAGCTGTAGGGGTATGCGAATATCGTTCGAATTCGAATATTCTCTAGTAAGATTTTATAATATTGAATGTATATTCAACGTGTATTCAAATTTGTCACCGAAATCTTTGCACTGAATTCAAATTTGTCTCGAGACAAGAACTTGATTAAACCAAGAAGTTTGATTAAACGAAATTGAACGTATCGTTTCTTTTCTTACAACTCTTCCTCAATCTGGGCACTTTAAGGAAGAATTTTCAAATATAAAACTTAGCAAACGAAAAATTTGTATAAAGTAACCATCTTTTAAGGCGACTTTTGACTAATATCTTACCCAAATATTCCCAGGAATGTAATAACCCGATGTTACGTAGAGGGACAGCTCGTCGCATATTTTACGGTTAGCTTAACAGCGATATTGAAACGAGAAGGCTACGTGTAATGAATGGGGTTCAAACAATCTCGAAAATTTTAACGCTTGTCCTATTACGCTTGAAAAATGTATGTTTGGCGGTAAAATTGAAGAGAAGTTCTTAGTAAGTTTCTTTTAATTGCTATCCTCCGAGAACATTAAAAAAAAATCCTCCTATCATAAATGCGAAAGTAACTGTCAAAACTACTGCACCGATTTAAATGAAATTTGGTGCCGAAATACTGAGAAAGGACAAAGGACTACTTTTCAATGCGAAAAAAGGGTTATAAGGGGTTGAAAGGGGGATGAAAAGTTGTATGGAAGTATCGTCATTTTCAGAGCTAGACGCTTGAAATTTATTTTTACGCTGTTGATTCGATATAAATACATAGTCAATTTTTGTCAGCGCAGAAACGAATGATCTACAGGAAACTCCTAAAAATCTATGGGTCTGCTCGACTGAGGAAGTACCATATCATACCGCATCATAGAAAATCGGCGTAAAGTAACATTATTGGTGCGTTTTGTGCTGAGTGAGAGCGCCGGATGACCATCCTCCTCCTCTCCTATCCCATGTAATACTTCAAGTATCGCAAGCGTCCATAGGCGGTGTTGTTTGCCCAATTTTTTTAAATGTGTAAATCAAGAAAAACTACGGTTAGCGATGTTAAAGGGACGGATTATTCGTATCCATCGTTTTCACTTGTAAATATTAATTTAAAAATATAAGAGATTTTTATGAGATACGAACCGATTACGTCGACGAGTGATTCACCGTCGACTCATAAGTAGACTGGATGTTACCACCTGTAACAAAGAATATACATATATAAGTATATTATAAGCATGTCACAGCTTTACCTATATATTAATAAGTAATTTAAATCTAACATAAATTGCTAAGTAGAGTAAAACTAAGAATGGGCCCATCAACACTTTTCTGATTGAACAGAAGATATAACTATCAATTCATAAAGCCAAATAATAATTATTTAATTTCTAAATGAATTCTGTCCATGGCTTTACATTAACAATTACTAAATAGCAATCATTGATTAATTAAATTAATATATATAAATAACATAATACTAATATTTTTGTATTAATAATTTACAGTTACTTATATTTCTTCTAAGGTGACTTCAGTGCTGCCACCTAGCTATTTGGTTGGTAACAAAAAGAAATATCTAATATCGGGGGTCCGAAAACACAAACTATAAACACCCAGATCGGAAAACATGCGTGCTGGGGCTATAATAAGGCTGGTTCTTTATCACAACTAATCATAATTATTGAAAAATATAACATCGTCAGATGACATTGACAATGTAAATGGTTTCCTCATCAATTACGCGTCCTGTTGAAGGTTGCACTCGAGAGTTGAGTATCGGTCAATGCCGACTGATGAATGTTTATAAACATTTGTTCGTTATTAAGAGGCAAGTGCGTAGTGATGGATTTCTTTTAAACCTTTTTTTATAAGTTTGACGTGTCTGTCTGTGTGTCTGTCTGTGGCATTGTAGCTTCTTAACGGATAAGCTTTCCTGCTTTGATTTTGTTTTTTGGTTTGAAAGGTAAATTATTTAGTAGAATATCGGTCCAAGATGGCTGCCGCTGCAAAATGGCGGGTTGCATATTTTTAATAACTTCCTCAATATGGGTAACAAATGAAAGGGTTTGACAAGTAGAACACTATACACCATGATAAATTTCAAATCAAAGCTGACTGCCATTACGAAATGGCGAATCACATCTTTTTTTGTCAGGGTAACTTTAATTTTTAATTTTATTAACAAAATTCTTTTAAGCGGCTTAGGACAAGGCGAGACTGAAATCTCACCTCGTATGTTTCGCACAGACACAAATAGTTTAAAATTCACCATAAAAATTGTTGTATCTTTCATTAAATTTTCATTATTTAGCCCAAGCCTACAGATACCAGATTTTAGAAGGCTTGAAACTGGTCGAAGTGTCAAGCTATATACAGTTTCCTTAAAATTTCATAAAAAAGATCAGATCGATCGATGATCGTTCACTGTTGATAGATCATAGATAACAAATAGCTCAACGGTAGATGGGCCGACACCATTTCGTTAACGCGAGAATTGCGGGTTCGATCCTGACCCCTTGGGCTATTGTCGTACCCACTCCTGGCGCAAACTTCGACCTTATTTGGAGGGCAATAGGAATATTAGTAATACCTTGAAAAAGACATTGCTAATATTCTTTATAAAAAAAAAAACTAAATTTTCAACACCGCTCGGCAACATACATACATAAATATCAAGATTGTTTTGTTGGCCTGGGGTCGTAACATAATCAAATCCGGTTTTGCGCACGTGGTTGTATTTGAGTGACGTAACATAAATGATGTACATTTGTACAACAGTGGGATATTCATAAGGCTGTGCGTCATTATCGTGTGCCATTTTGAGCTAGTTTTGGTCAGTAACGATGACCTTGCCTAAAGGCAGTACTTTGATTGTACAAAGTCTGTCCTACCTATTTTTTTTTACTTAGTTTAACCTAAGGACCGTTCCCAAAAAATTATACAAAATACATATACTTAAACAACCTCCTCAACCCAAAGGGCAAACTAGTAACTCATTAGCGGTACTCACTCGGTAGCGTTTGACTATTCAAAAGTACTTTTAAAAGTCTACTTGAATAAAAATAATTTTGATTTTTGATTTTGATTTTGATTAGGTATGAGATAGTTTACGATTATTATGTTATGATAACAACCGAGACCGACAGCTTAACGTCCTCTCCGAGGCATGGTGGGAAGGCCCATAAGGACAAACAGATATTTATAACAAACAAAAGCGGGAATCGAGCCCGCGACCGTCAATTCTTAAAGCAGGCTTACGTGCACACCACAACAGTCGTCATTTTTTTGAAATAGTTCAATTGTAACAAAACCGTTTCATGTCGGTTTTCGTTTTACTGTCGTATAACTAACTTCTAGCTACATAACTAGCCTCACTATACCTTTTTCTTTCATTGATTAACAAAACAAATTCCTACAGTACCCTCTCAGTCAATTTATCTATAGGTAGCTCTTTTTCTTGTTCTCAGCGTTTCTACACCCTTCATTAGCTATCCAGGACGACCTTGTGTTTCGAAAGGTATTAGACGCAACAACTTGTAATTTATACCTGTCTAATTTTTATTGACATTGACAAGTAGAGTAATTATTGGCAAATATTTTTGTTCGGCGTTTTAAAGATATTTCTGATAACATTATTCCGACACAGCATTTTATCATTGCATATATTAGTAATGTAAGTTACTTCGAAAGAAATAATTTTACTTATTTTATTTCTTATGTCACTGGTGGTCGGTTTCTAGCTTCTAAGTATATTATAATAAAATCATTAAATTTTATAAGAAAAAAAACAATAATTAAATTTGGGCTAAAAACCTATATTATTTATAAAATCGTTTTGTGTATGTGGCGATATGTGTTACATACACGTAGACCCTATGGAGTTCAAAAAGGTCGGATCGCATTTGATGAAATTTTTAGGCAATATTGATATTAGTATTAAAATTAGATTAAATTGTTGCTTGTGTGAAACCAGGCGGAAATACCAACAAATTACATATATTTATACAGCAGAATTCTATCACAATAAAATAGGTAACATTATCGTGGAAATGCTTAGCCAATAGCGTTTAAATTTTAATGTAGTTTAGTACATAAGTACCAGAAGGCTTTTAGTAAAATGGGAGAGTTCACGAGTGTAAGTATATCAAAGTAATGTTTATTTAGATGGAGGTTAAAGTAATGAGCCTTTTAACGAAGATCAAGAATTCACATCAGAACACCTGTTTATACAATATATTAATTAACAATTAATAGGGACGTTGAAATTATAATTTGTTAAATTATGGTAAGTTAAATTTTAGAATTTATTTAATATACTTATATACAAATAATTAATTAATTTTATTTAATTGTCCGTTTGTCATGCCAAAATAAACACATGTTAAAAAAATATATACCCTTGTAAATAACGTTTCGTAAAGGTTTTATTTACTGGCATTAAATCCGCTTCGCCATTTGCCTTAATATCCGGCCGTACAGACGGAAAGCCTGACCTGCTTCCGGTTGATCGAGTCCTACCAATCTCGGAATTCGGAATTCTTAAGATTTTTAATAATCGCGTTACAATGAATTATAAGAAGGTATTTCTTATTGACGTCTTTAAAACGATCTTAATAATAGTAACTATTTTTTTTTGCTGAGAAATGCGTTTAAACACGCCACTGTACAATGCACTACACTAGTACTTAAGTATTTTAATTCGACTTAATAATAATATTCAAGCTAGAGACTCTCTTCGGGAGGTGTTTAATAAGGCTCGGTAACCATAACTAATTTTAATAAGGCGAATTTGTATATACCTCAGCATTCAGATTAGATTAATAATGTATAAATATTTAACGGGAAAAATTGTAGCCAACTCAACCTTGACTTTAGAATAGTTACGTCATTGTAAATAAAGATACATTTAGAATTAGGTGTGATAAGATGAGGTAAAACACGAACATTAGTAATCGTGCAAGAATGATTCATCATTTGGAGTTTCCTTTTCGACATTTTAATATTTTGCTGTGTCATTTCTTTCGGAATAAGTTTTTTTTTTTTTTTATGTTAGAAGTTGGCAAACAAGCATACGGCCCACCTGATGGTAAGTGGCTGCCGCAGCCTATGAGCGCTTGCAGCACCATTAGTAGGTGCCACTCGCGCGTTGCCAACCTCGAGATATTAGTTCTTAAATCTCGTTCGCCCAGTAATTTCACTAGCGTACAATGCCTTTCAAACCGGAACACAGTAGTGCCCAAGCACTACTATTTGGCGGCAGAATATTGGACATTGCGGTGGTACCTCCCTAGCCGGCCTCTTGCAACAAAAGACCTACCACCAGTGTGACTGATTGCACTGGTGGAATAATCTCTGTTGTGACAGAGGTTATCCCAACAGCGGGCGATGGGGTCGTCACATCCCGACGCCTGAAAAAGTACAAAATCCTAAGGGATTTTATTTATATTTAATGAAAAGTAGGGTTCACTGTCAGGTGTAGGTTAGCCCAGCCCAGCTGGGTGTCTACCAGAGTGTCTTTATAACAATTCTATTGCAATGCGATTCAATTCAGGTGTAAAACAATTCAGACATTGTATGGTACAATGACGTACATAAGTATATACCTATGTCATGGTACGAAATAGCTCAGTTTAAGTCGTCATTTGAATCGCAATAGGAGTTTATGGTAGACCCTCAGAACTTTATATTAATTTAAGCATTTTCTATTTAATTTAATATTTAGAAAGAACATAGTTTGATTTTCGAGAGTTTCAGTAATTTAATACATCTATTGAGGTCTTGTGAGGTCGTTTAATCGGAGTGTAACCGATATACAGCACAATGTACGTCGGACAAACTCTTGCAACACACTATCGCATGACGGCACAACAATACCAAACAGACACTACTTTTATTTCACATAAAATTTAATTTAAAACATTCAAAAATAGACCTTGTTACTTTGTAATAAGATTTGGAGATGATTTTTAGGATGTATTTAAGTTTTGTGCAAAGGCTTCTGGCTTCTTATTAGGGAGCGGTGTGCATGACAGATTAAGGCCGTGTATTGTGTGTCGTGCATGAAGTTGGACGGATTCTGTCTTTTTGTAATCAGCTTCCGGCCTATCAGATAGCTGGTTTTAGAATAATATATATTAAAAAAAGACTTCGCGGTACATTTACATTCAGTAAATACGACATCAGAAATCATTAAAGTGGATTGAGCATTGGATGCGAATTTTGTAAACAGGTCACTTTCCTCACCACATTATACTCCTTGAATTTTATTAGCGTTTCGTACTAAAGCCAGATTGAGTTCAACCTGATAGTTATTTCACAATATCTGGGAGGTCGCGGACGCATTTCCAGTCTTTTTCCAGCATATTTTCCCTGAGACGAGAGTACTAAGAGTTAATTCAACTACACATAGATTTAACGATCGACATTACAAAAAAGCGAAGATTCTTCCAGCAGCATCAAGAAATACCATTTGCTCACAAGCTAACGAGCGCCTAATGTGCTTCTTAACGAGCACATCTGCATTGCAAATCCAAGGAGCCTCATTAGTACGAACACTATGTCATTCGTTTGTGATGCGAACTTTAAGAATACGTAATACGGAGCGTAGTTTAGTCACAAATAATTGAATATGAAATCTGTTAGTACAACCAATATTAAAACATATTTGGACGCAAATAAGCAATACCATGTCAACCCACAAAATTGAAAAAACTGAGTTATATATGCAGAAGTGTTGGTAAATGGCTGAAGAACATTTTTCTTTAATATTTGTAGGGTTTAAAACTTCTAAAAAAGCTTTAAACGTTTTGGGTTATATTATATACGGAATATGCAGTTTGTATACTTATTTTTTGTGAAAATACGTAAAATAACTTACATAAATCTGAAATTGCCAAAAACTTGACCAATAAATAAATAAAAATTCATATAAAGCATTTTGTTCAAAATTTTCAAACGCGTTTTTCTCGAAATGACATTCGTGTGGGTTGACATGGTATTGCTTATTTGGGTCCATTTACAATTGAATATTACGTATATTTACAAATAAGTAAAACTACAAATCATGTCCACGGTGGAAAGTGGCAAAAATGCTAGGTGCATTTCTTCGCTGAATCACAATGCCGATTCTTCGGGAGTAAATTGAACTAGCCCTCCTGTCACCGGTGGAGGCAATGAGTCGGGGTGTAATATATTGTAGAAATTGTTTGCACTAACGGTCCATGGCCCAAGTGTTCATACTACAAACGGTACAATAATTTATTTTAATAAGTTAGTAAAATCTCTTTTGAATTTAGTAGGACCCAAAATACACACCCAATGGCCCTCATTAGGATAGTAATATTTAGTGGTGGGTTGGAAACACTAACACAAGTAAAACCATCCAGACCGGAACACATGCTTGCATGTTCAACACAAACATCTCCACGAGCAGACAACGAAAAATATTTACATACGTTACAATTATCTCTCATGACTACAGACCGAATCTGCGATGTTTGGAGCAAGTAACTTGTAATGACTTCTGCACCAATTATTTCAATACAATTCTTTCCAGAATTATATATATATTTTTTAAATATTATTCCATTCAGCATTTTGGAAGATCGTTTTGGCGTGTTGGTAGAGAGCCCGCATTTGGGATCGGTAGATTGGAGATCGGAGGTATTGATCATACAATTTACTGTTCTATGTCTTTGTGAGTCCCCCAACCGTTACTCAGAAATAATACTAAGCTGTCGGTTTTCGTTATTAACTCAAATTATTATTAAATGATTTTCGAAACAGCCATTATACCTCAAAAATATATAAGCTCACTATGAAACAATGGTACAAGGTCTTCGGCATAGAGTTAGATTTTCATTTCTCGTGTTCCATTTTATTTACAAGCCTTGTTGAAATTTCGAATGTTTTGTAAAATGTTCTTACTTTAATTACAATTCTTTTAACGAACTTTTATTTGTATTTTTATACGCCCAAGTTTGCCTTATCCAAATAGGTTCACAGAACCAGATATATCAGATCGGCGGGAGGAATTGGTTCTTAAAAGATTTTCTGTAATAATCAACCATGAGCGGCAAGGAATAAAAAAAATGCATGTAAGGATAATTTTTTAAAATATTTTTTGATCCATTATTATCTATATGCAGATTCTTAGATAACCATCATATTTATATATTGGTCTCCCTCGAAGTATAGACAATAATAATAAAACATAGGATTTTGAAATTATCGTGTAATCTACGCATAGTCAAATTAGTAAAATTGGAAACGTCGTCGTCTCTGTTAAAAATAATATTATGATAACAAATTGTTATGAGAAGTGAAGTGTTTATGGAGTGCTGAACTCGATCGAAGGCTATTTTCAACTTTTACGAGAGCACAATTGTTGACATTGGATGAACGAAACGAGTGCCGATTCAAATTGATCACCGTCTTAGCCTTGAGATATTTCGAAATTTTCGCATAGTATTATCATTCAGAGTAACAATATAAATGCGAAACTACCTCTCTCTGTGTGTAACGTTTTCAAGCATAAGCCCGGTGAATCAATTTTGATTAAGTTTGATGTGGAAAATATAAAACATTAGGGAAGCACAAAGACTACTTTTGTCTATAAAACACACCTTGAAAGAGGACAGAAGCTTGTATTGTGGAATCAATCATTTAAAGTGTAAAAAAAGTTACAAAGCAATCAATAATTCAAGAAGGCGAAGTCACCCAACAAAAGTTAAATATTTTTTCGTTTATAAATGATCCTGATGACATTCAAGGGTGGCAAAAAGAATACGGCCTCCCAAAGGAAATTAATTAGTTAGAGCACACTTTTTGTTGACAGGAGAAAATCTACTGCCTGATACCCGGATTCCTGGGGAAGAGAAACGAGTTAAGCCGTGTTATATGACATGACAGGATTGTTCGTCATTGGGGCGCACTGAAACCTCCGTGTGGCCGATCTCAGTACGTGTTCCGGCTCTCATATACTGCTCCGCTTGCGGCTGGTGGAGCTCAGACCCTGTGTCGTTGTATGTGAGGCGTGCGGAAGATGATAACGCCCTCCCGTGCTACTCTCGCTAGTACGGATGATAGTCAGGACCAGACCGACTGCTATCCTCCTCAGGATAGGGATTTGGGCATCTTGTGCTCCCATTTTTATATCCATATTCTCGGGAAAGAGAGTACCCACTCTCCGATCCAGGTGGCCAATCGCCTGAAAACAACATGGTTCTCAAACTACTACAAAAAACTTTAATTCTGTATCAATTTTACGTGCATAGACTCACTCGGTTATATAGATACTTAGAAGCAGTAAGGGTTAATAAATATAATCGAGGTCAAAAGACCTGTTAAATCCGGGCTAGTTTTAGTCCTGCGTCGTTGAAATGAGTCACTTGTAACATGATACAATGCGCGTAATCTCAAGTTAGTCACAGTGAAGTTAGCGCTGAGTTGCGTAGTACATTTTTTTCAGAAGTAAATACACATACTCAAAGATCTCGCGATAACGCAAGTAATGGAATTAAGCATAATTAAATATATTTGGATTGTGATTGGTTATTATTTTCTAAAAAAATAAGCTTAAAGTGAAAAATCCATCTCCAAAAATTACTTATACGAGCAACGTGGAATTCCTTCATTTTTATTTTTTTTTATTTGGAAAGTAGGGCAGATGACTCTACTCCATCTGATGGTAAGTGGAAATAAAGTCCAAACGCGAAGGCGGCTAACAGAGTTGCGGAATGCAACCCTTTTACATTATTTTTACATTTGTAACAATTTTGATTGACCGTCCGTTTGTGTGGTAATAACTCGAGAATTGAGAACTATGACGCTTCGTACGATGAGTGAGAGCCACTGAGGCCCAATTTCCTACCTCTGTTCTTTTTCTTTAACCCTTTGTCAACCTTTGGCTCCGCTCTCTTGGATTCGCAGCGCGCATGAGATACTTCAAGTATAGGTTCATAGGTTGCGGTGACTGTTTACCATCAGGCGGCCCGTATGCTTTTTTGCCAATCGTCATGACACAAAAGTATATATAATTTACGCTCTTTTTTCTATTTCTTTATTAAAATATTTGGGACACATCGCTAGAGCTGATATAGATAGATCGCCTACTTGATTGTTCATTTCACTGTTACAAAATTCCTTTTAGAGCAGGTCATTGAACTGTGACACATAATAAGAAACTTGAGCTAACTGCTACTTAGCTACTTCTATACTGTACTGTAAATAAAACATGTAAATCTTCAACAATTACATGACTTTATACTGTAAAAACGTGTAATGTGGTTTATTTTTGACTGAACATGATATACCAAAGAATCTAGCAACTTGAACTTTAAGTAAAAATATCTCGAAGGATAAAAATAAAAATAAAAAAACGTTACACACATCACATAAAACGACAACAACCTTTATTAGGATAACGATATTCTGCGTCAGGGGTCAGGAGACACACCTAGGTCAGAACACATGAGTATGGTCATTGCAAAATTTCTTATTTGGAGGGCAATAGGAATATTAGTAATGCCTTGAAAAAGCATTGCTAATATTCTTTATAAAAAAAAATGTCTCTGAGGAAGGTTCACTATCAGGCGCTTGTTTGGTTATATGTAAAATTATTTACTTAAGACTAGTAATAATAATAGGTAATTATGCGATTAAGAAACCTGTATTATCAAATGTCTGTCAGTGTGCCATTATCATTAAATTTAAATTATCATTAAATAAAGTTTCTCTAAATAGCGATTATTGCTATAGCGATATTGTTACCAAATCATTTAAAATACATTATACTATATAAAAATAATAATTCTTTGTAGTCGAGTAATGAAAATAGAAGCCAAACGACGTATATAAGTAAATAAATAAATAAAGAACCGTCTTTGTCCGGAGCACGCAATCCGTGTAACGGTCTCAGACTGTACCGGAATAAATATTTGTTTCACGAATACAAATATCGGCGCCGGTAAAAGAACTTGTGACCTTATGTTACAACATGACACGCAGGGCCGGACTTGCCGTATAGGTAAACGAGGCTAGGCCCTCAGACACGAGGAGGCCCAGACTTAGGAATGATATATCGAAATTTAGAATTGTAGAAAAAATTAATAGCATTTTTCGGACAATTTTTTAATAATATAAATGAGTCTTTTTTTCATCTAAAAGATGGAAATGTTTAGAACTGGGTATATAACTTTATTCCAGTTTTATTCCAGAATAAATTTAATTCAAATCCGTTCAGTTATTTTCTTGGAAGAACAACAAACATTCATACATGCATCCATTCTCAAAAATGTTACTACATGAAGGTTAGCAAACAAGCATACGGTCCGCCTGATGGCAAGCAGTCACCTATGAACGCTAGCGATACTTGAAGTATCACATGCGGGCTTACGAACTCAAGGGATAGGATTGAAGGGATAAGTTGGGGTAAACCGAAGGAAACAGAGAGGTGGGACACTGGGCCTGACTCATCGCACGAAACGCAACAGTACTGTTAGTTTACACCGATTTTATGTGCGTGAGAGTTACTTTCCAGGTCGAGCCGGCCCATTTGTGCTGGGAGTAGCATGGCTCTACTACTAGAAAATTTATAATATTAATAGGATAGAAGATTTCTAAGTCCGTCTCTGGCCGTAGTAGATTGTATCCGTCCCAGAAAGGGCCGAGAATAGTGGGACAATGTCAAAGTGACCAAATACCTACTAGGTATTTAAGTTTGTGCGGGAATAGACTGTATAAGAATTCTAGAAGCAAAATAATACATCAATTTGGTATTGTGACCATAATTGTACATGCTATTTGTAAAACCCTATTGTAAGGAATATCAAAAGGATTCGTTTTAATTTAGTCATTTTACTCTTTCACATTTAAATTATAAAACATCATTCTCTTCAATTTATTTAAATAAACAATAGTTTCTACCATGAAGGGCAACGCGATTCTTTTGGAAATAAGAATGATAGTCGATCGCATTCAATAAAACAATATTTTTATATCTCCGGTTTGCGTCACTGTAACGAGATTCTATTAAAGAACATTTTAAAGTCAAACCATAGTCTTTTAAACAAAAAGTTTTACGGGATACACGGGAAATAAAGTAAATATGTTGAAATCTGCGTTCTGGACTCAAAAGTCCGGGACACCGATGCATCAAATGTAAATTTCTTTATTGAGGAGATCTTCTGTACTAAATAACTTAACGGTAGAAGACTTGAGCGACGTAACCGTCACGTTTGTTGTAACGTTGTAACGCGGGAGTTGTAGGTTAAATCGCAAATCCGTGGGCTATTTTCGTACCCACTCCTAGCACAAGCTAGATGCTTTGTTACAGGTGTAATGCGAAATATACTAGGAATGACTTGAAACAGCATAATACAGATTTATAACAGACTAGATGATTTTATAGATGCTAATAAAAAAAATATAAGGCCCATATTGTACTGGCGCAACATACAATGGCACCTAATGAATAATGATACAGGAGATATACGCACAGCAATAAATATCTAGTTTATTATAGGGCGATGAAGTCTTGGGTATATAATTCTCACTTATCTACCACACTCACACAAAATATGCATGTTTACGGCTACTGTTCGCGAATTCGTCTACCGCGTCGGGTATATTTATTCATTAGGGTAATAGATATTTATTATATTACAAGTGTTGTTTTTACCCGACTACCTCGGAATGTGTGTTTACTTGACCGGTTTTTAGCCTAATAATGGGTTAAGATTACTGAATTCGTTTTCAGTGCGAGAGATATTAGAATGTATTACTTAAAAACGGTGAGGCTATGAGCATTGGTCACTAGTCCATAAAGAATCAGTGGGTAAAGTAACTGTAGGCATGTTCAATCTATGGATGGGTGATCGCTGTGCTTCTGGGGTTGTATTTACATGAAACGTCGGTATCGGCTGTTATTTTGATAACAGTCGATAAGTTTAAACAGAGACCTATATATATCATAACGTCCTTCTGCTTTTGAAAACGTAATCGGGAGCGGTACTTAATCCCGGCCGAGAAAAAAGAATTGACGGCTAAAATTAAAACTCGGAAAACTGTATTCAGAAAAACAAAAACTAATAAAATGCTAGTTTTAGATCTGAATAATAAGCTGAATTTGTCCAATATCGGAAAAAATCTAAAAAGAAAACAAAGGATGAAATTTAGAGCGTATATTATATTGTAGTAAACATCCAGAAAACAAGATATGTATAACATTAATACGAAAAATAAGACTGTTAAATAAAACAATACATCTTTCAAACATTAACAGTGCGTGTAAAACCAAATAGAAATTTTCGCGTTAAAACACTCGATGCTCGGGCGCCTATGTTTGGCTTCGGTTCAAAGCACGCCTTCGCCAAGTCAATGACACTTGAAGCAGTAAATTAATTCTACAGAACTGAATTCAGTTAAGTCAAACAATTACCGTGAAGCATACCTTTGATCAAATATTGTTAGAAATTGGTTGTATATTGAATTTTTACGGTTTCCATCACAGAGTTGACAAGGGTGGTTAATGGTACGGTGTAATTAAACCAAAATAATTGGAATATTATACGTCGAGGTATAAATTGTACATTTTAACTAAAATCGAAGGGCATACATCTAAGTGCTTTGAATTCGTCACGTGAAAGGAAACCGGTATACGTGTCAACCATAACTCAACAACCTAGTGGATTGCGCTAGTTATTCTTCTTTTTAACAGGAATGGAGGACATTACTAGATTTAGTATTTGATAATTTGAAAAAAAAAAAAATCGGCTACTGTATACATTGATTTGGTGCCACTCACGCGTTGCCAACATCGAGATATTAGTTTTTAAATCTTCTTTGCCCAGTAATTTCAATAGCCTACAGCCCTTCAAACCGGAATACAGTCTGTGCACTACTATTTGGCGGCAGAATATTTGACACTGCGGTGGTACCTACCTAGCCGGCCTCTTGCAACAGAAGATGCTACCACCAGTATGACTGATTGCACTAGTGGAATAATCTCTGCTGTGTCAGAGGTTATCCCAACAGCGGGCGATGGGGTCGTCACTTCCCGAAGCCGGGAAAAAAAGGGCTGCTCCATAGAAAATTGTAAGCTTATTTATACCTTCTATACTTTAAATAAGACGTGTCCGATTTCGAAAGTTATTTTCTACTGGACTATCTGCATTTTTTGTTTGACCGAGATTGTGTAAAAATACTGTACGGATTTAGATCGACAACGGCCTAATTACAGTGGAGATGGCGACCCAGAACTATATTGGCAAGTAAGCAGAGTTTAATTGTGAAGAGTTGAAGCTGGGAAAAGAGAAAAAAAACTACAAAAATAAGAGAGTGAAAGAGATACATTGATGCTAGTTTTACACTAATGAGACTGAACAATATGGTTAAAGAGACAAACAAGACTTTCGTCGATACTTTTTTTAGCTTTTAAGTGTAATTTTTAGTATGGCATTTAATGCGGGTCAAATCTAGTATAAATCTAGTATCGTAGTAAGTTATGTGATAAGTTGACTTTTAATGAAAACCCTATTTTTTTTTCGAACATTCGCATAATTAAATCTGATCTGAAAATACAGAACAAAAGTTGGTCGGTCATCGAAAATCTAGGCAATCACAGGAAATTGGCGTCACTCAGTGGGTGCACTCGGCTATGAGCGTCTCATAGCCGAGTGCGCCCATGGATCGTAAACGATCGGTAGGTTAAGCAACTGTAGGCGCGCTCAGTCACTAGATGGGTGATCGCATAGTGGTATCCAACCGAGCGTCTCCGTGCTTCGGAGGGCACGTAAAAAGTCGGTCCCGGCTGTTGAAAATTTGAAAACAGTCGATAAGTCAAGTCACAGGCCTACGGGCGACCTGAACAACTCGGACACTAGGTTTACCACTAACCACTTGATAATAAGAATATAACAAGATGGGAATAGTGCGACTTGTGGTTTTTCAAAAATCTTATGCTCTTCCCTCTCCATCTAATAACCCTACGAATATTCATAACTTAATATCAAAATTTACAGCTATCACACGGGTTATAGCAAATTTTTAACTGGAACATAGATATTATGAAATGTATTCATCATTATCATCAGATATTACGTACATTGAAAACGAGACAACTGACATACATACATATATTCCGGTTTTTAATTGAATATTAAGCCTAACTAATAAGATAAATGCGAAAGTGAGTTTGTGTGTGAAGCTTTCACGCCTAAGCCGCTGAACCAATTAATAATGAAATTTGGTACAGATATAGATGGGGCCACATGATAGGACATTCTATGATAAGTTATTTCTATATTCAAGCACACATATACGCAAACAGACAAACATTCAAGTAAACATGCACTTACACATTCACACAATGAAATAATCACACACAATAACGTCGATCGTTCATAATATGACATTATTGTATTTATTTCTGTAACGTCCTTTTTAACTATTTTTTTAATGTTTACTTTTTTGTTTTGTTTTTTAGTTATATTATAGTCTTTATTATTTTGTTTAATTTGTAGCGACATCTACACGCAACATAACGTAACGCAATAAAAAGACAAGATTGTCACAATGTCGCATCAAGCTACAACGACACCTACAGGGCATACTACGCAACGATATGGACGACCAACGAACGTCACGATCCTAAATCGCGCTATCAAAGTTTCCTACCCACTTGAGGTATATATACAACTTTCCAACGTAAGTCGTTGGGCTTCGGACCGCCAGGCAATATCACCCGCCTGGTCCGAGGATCCTCCCGTAGTGTTGGAGGTATTTCTCACATCGTCACCTCCACAAATTTAATAACTGAGGAATGTCAGCATTCTAAGCCTTAAGCTCTCGAATTCCACCTCAGAGGGCAGGGGTGTAGCTGAAAACCAAGCCAACCAAACTGCTAGAGAATACCTTCCCCTGATAGCATCACCTGAGCTTCCTCCATTTGTCTTATTTTTTGTATCATTTCGTAACGTATGTTTATGATTTAGACAATAAATAACTTTATTTCTTTTTTTCTATATTTCATAAAAGGTGCCTAATTAAAAAACGTTATTCATACAAGCAAAGCCGCTGGCAAAAGTTAGTGTAATATAAAGCGAGGTCTTGTTATGTCAATGTCAATGAAACTTTCTAAATGTAATTTTTTGTATAATACAAAAATAGTTTATAAAAAACAAGGAAATATTAACAAAATAAAAAACTAACAAAAACGCACAGTACCTACTGTACAATTGTACATAGCCTTCAATGTGTTTTACATCATATTACAAGCAAAAACAAAATTCAGTCAGGCAGTATTACCAGTATACAAATTGCTAAATATGTGTAGCGACATCTACACGCAACATGACGTAACGCAATAGAAAGACAAGATTGTCACAATGTCGCATCAAGCTACAACGACACCTACAGGGCATACTACGCAACGATATGGACGACCAACGAACGTCACGATCCTAAATCGCGCTATCAAAGTTTCCTACCCACTTGAGGTATATATACAACTTTCCAACGTAAGTCGTAGGCTCGTAGGGCTTCGATCCGCCAGGCAATATCACCCGCCTGGTCGGAGGATCCTCCCTTCGTGTTGAGACACACATCTCACACGTCGTCATACTTCCACATATGTATTGCTACTTTATTGTAGAATACTATAATAATCATAATAAAAAGTTCAAAGCGACTTTATATTATGAAATTTTAAAATGAATTAGTTATATACTTTATATTATGACATTTTAAACGAAGTATAGCCTCGTTGTTATCAGTATGAATGGGTCGTTCTCATTAGTTCTTTCGGCGAAGTAGCCTATAACACACATTAAAAATAATCACGCCCGACGTGTCAACACCAAAACCCCCATGCTTCCCTTGAATTATACCACGCTTATGATATTGGAAACTATAGGTAGTTTAAAAAAAATATTTCGACATGTTGGACGCCAACTTCTGTTATTCCCTTGAATCCACTGACCTCAATAACAACTAGACTGCTTTTATATTTGGCGTAGATTTACAAAAAGCGGAAAGAGAAAGAAGAAAGAAGGAACGTTAGCTAAAAAACGCTTGCCGATTTTTTTACGTATTTTATGTTGCGTAATATGTCATTTTATCATAATATGCATGTGTTTTTTTTATGCAAAATAGACTTACGTTTGACCTCAATCTCGCTTGGTGGAAGGCGATAGAATTTGAGGTCTAAGATGGAGCACGTATGCCTAGAAGGTGTCTGTTCACTCTGCCCTTAAAGGTGTCCAGGTTATAGCATTCTGGAAAAACTGACCGCGGCAAAGAGTTCCACTCCTTAGCCGTCCGCATAATGAAAGAGGAGGTAAACCGCTTCGTGCGTAAAGGAGGAATGTCTACGACGTAAGGGTGAAAACGCTCGCCGCGCCTAGTTGTTCGGTAATGGAACGGGGAAGAGGGTATCAGGTTATGCAAAACCTCCGCACGTGTCATCGTAGCATTTTCGATCATTTAAGAATAATTTTATTCAAATTAATTATATCATTGACAAATGCACTTATACAATTGACAGTCTTCACCGAGTATTAAACATGCCATTATTGACATTTAGGATATAAAAAACTAAGTTGCCAAATCTATACATATATCTATTTCTTTTACTAGTCTTAGTGCTTAGGCAACTAACTATGATAGCAATATCTCCTATGAAATAACGTTACAAGAGTACCTCCGTCCATAAGATTCTTAGTCTAAGGCAAAACCAAAGGCAAAGTGTTTAATATTGAAGCGCGGCCACGCCACGCCATGCTTGGGTTACACCACGATTGTGATATTAATGTTGCAAAGGTCGATAGACGAACACTTACCTCCAGATAGACCTTCAATATTCAATAATATTTTAAACTAAAATAACAACACCTGTTTTCTCTGTTTAGGTTTTTTTAATTATCTCATTAAAAACTAAACACATTTTTGACCGACATTGACAAGCGGATATATCTTAATTCATTTCAATGTCTTTGTATATTGCATAATTTATAATTAATTATTATTTGTTAAACCTTACTGTCAATAAAAGTTTTAATTAATTTAAATATTATTCAAACAGTTTTCAAGATAACATTACCAGTCAAGTGCGTGGTGGACCACGCACAGTGGAAACTAAAGGGTTCTGCAACTGGACAATGAAGAATCTTTATGATATTAACGAATTAAAAACGATACTATAATGGTTAAATTTTTGCTATTTGGCACCGGAACCCTAAAAATGATAAAAAAGGTTTCAGGAAATAGAAAGAACTTCAGGGTTCAAATTCGAATCACAGCAAAACAACGCAAACTATAGTTGTTTATATTTATATTTATATATTTACGCTTGAAAAATATTTATTTTATCAGAAGCAGTGAGTTTTCATAACAATTTTTATGACTTTACAAACGCATATTATTTCAATAGGTATTGACGTAAATAAAACGACATTTCGAAATCTCTATCATTTTAAGGTGCTATTGAAAGACACGCTTATATGTATACTGGATTTTGTTCCATCCCCCAGTCAGGATAAATAAATAAACGCTACACACTAAACAGCCCCATTAGGATAGTAATATCCTGTGTCGAGGGTTCGGAAACACACATGCGGACATGAACAAACACACCCAGTCCAGATCAAGAACACATGCGAATATCTGTTAGTAGTGAATACAAACATCTGTTCCGAGTGGGAATGGCACCCGCAACCTGTAGTGCTTAGGGCAGGTCCCTACCGCTGCGCCACCCTACGTGAGAAAAATGTTATCTATTTAATTTGTCTGTGATATACGGATGCAAAGATATAATGCCAAAATCTCTTGAATTTTAGCTCCTAAGACAAGCAAGAAGAGTCATAAGTACGAAGTCTGATTATATGAGATGCCTATAAAATGTGTCCCGCCAAATGATGGAAGTCTGGCAGCGCTGACACAATTCGTTGCTGTTGAAAGGATGTGAATGCAAAATGGTTTGATCCTTCCGGAGGGACCGGGTTATAAGGAAGCGACAATAACGGGACGTTAAGCCATTTTTAGAATTACACACATATGATGACCTGACACTACAAGTTAATAAAAAACTTAATAATAAATAAACACTACTTACTCAACAGCCCCCATTAGGATTAGTGGTGTTCTGTATCGGGGGTCCGGAAACATACTCAACGACAAGGACAAACACACCCAGATATAACACATGCCTGTATATTTAATAAATAAACGCTGCACACTCAACGGCCCCCATTAGGATAGTGATATCCTGTGTCGGGGTCCGGAAACATATACAAGGACAAGGACAAATACACACTGACCGGAAAATATGCTTGCATGCTCAAACATAATGCTACGAGCGGGAATCGAACTCGCGACCTGTACGTTTAAGGCAGGATCGCTAGCGCTGCGTCACAACGTCGTCTAAATTTATATCTATCACAGTATATCAATATGATATAAAATACAAGAATTTTTCGCCTAAAAAGAAGGGGCTTATTTACCCTCGCACAATAATTGGCGTCAAATAATTGAATCCGTCTTGTCGCATTTCGTTCTATGATTGTGAACGTCCATCTTTTTTCTTTTTCTTCAATTACATTGTATTGCAAGCGTCTATAGCCTTTAAGCTGTGGTGCTTATAACTAATAATAATAATAATATACTTTATTGCACACCACATACAAAAACATACAGACATGAAAATATAGTAAACAAAAATTATGCACAAACGGCGGTCTTATTGCTTACAAGCAATCTCTTCCAGACAACCTTTATGCTTGTGAAAAAGTCATAACTGCTAGGAGATCCATAGAAATATATAAGTTATATAACCAAGTACTTATATTAAATAAATAAATAATAAATGAGATAAGTATAGATAAATATAAATACAAATATATTACTAAGCAGGCTATATATTAAAAAATCTAAACCTTTACGTTTTGGGTATTTTTCAAAAAGACGTTTTACATGTGAAAGGGATTTCGTTTTGCCTCAAGATATAGCGCAATACAAAGCGGTAATATTTCATGAGTATAAAAATACAATAAAAAAAACTAGTGTAAGTGTAAATATTCGAGATGAAAAAGATGTTAGGATACCAGCTATATGTCGGAATGTCAACGGTATCCTAGACGGCTGGACTGGTTTTTTTATAAAGAAATAATTAAATTTATAGCATATTGTATGTAGATATTTTGTCATTAGTTTACATTCAGAAGAAGAACATAAATTACATATAATACAATGACTGTATCCTTCATGCGTCTATTAATAAAAAAAAAATTATAGATCCAGTATATTTATTAAAACTTGTATTTATAGCTTTATTTTTTATTATCATTCAATTCATATCTTTGTAATTATATACAATGTATGCTATGTTATTCGAACATCATGGAAGTATGTAAAATAAATATAAAGTACCAAGTTTACAGAATTTCTTTCAAGATACAGATATTGTATACAAAAGTTTGTCGCCGTTTCATCTTACAATTAGTGGTGACAAACGAGCTGCCTGATGAGAAACGGTCAACGGTCTTGACCCAAGGAAGAAGTAGGGTAATTGTAAAGAAAGAGAAGGGGAGAGGAAGTTAGTTTTCAGTCGAAATGAAGTTATGCGGTTTTATTGTTAGGTACCTATATATTTGCTGTCATGGCCCTTTAAAGTACCTAAAAGCTTTGAAGTGTAATCATTAGCTTAACACAAAAAATCCATTATAATCGCTTTAGTTGTAACATTAACCCGGACAAGAAGACCCTTTAATTTGACGACGTTGTGGCGCAGCGGTAGCGAACCTGCCTTAAACGCCACAGGTCGCGGGTTCGATTCCCGCTCGGAGCATAATATGTTTGTATTGACCATGCAAGCATATTTTCCGGTCTGGGTGTATTTGTCCTTGTCATTGTGATTGTTTCCGGACCCCCGACACAGGATATTACTATCCTAATGGGTGCCGTTGAGTGTGCAGCGTTTATTTATTATTTCTTACCTATAGGTAAAACGTCTATCGGTCTCTTGCATCCGATAAATGTCAGGATCGCGGAAGCGGGTCTCTGGGCACCTATTGCCCTTTAAGGGTCTGGCATTTGATAGTATGCCGTTCCAATCTCCAATTATTGTGTTACAAGGTTATGCAAAACTAACTCTCTAGTTTGGCCCTTATATCTAATTACATATTGAAGTCAAATTTTTGGGCGATTTTCGTGTGCGTTTTTCGCAATAGCTGGTTGGATAGGATACGCTATTAGGTTAGTCCTAATTTGAAGTAATATGATCAGGTATTCGAGGAAAGATAATGGAACTCCTCAAAGTAAGTGTATTGAATTTGGACGATTTTCGTCTGCATATTTAAAAATAGGTACACTTATTGGATAGGGTACACTTTCAGGTTCTTGGTATATTAGGAGATAGAGTATTCGAGGAAAGGGAATGGAACTCTCAAAACTTTAATAACTAATTATTTCTGATGACTGCACCTAAATTGCTCTAGAGTACCAATATTATTTTGTGGTATGTCATAGTGATTCAGAGAAAAACGTACGCGTCATAGTTAAGCAAATAATTAATAGTGAGTAAGTCAGCTCGTGACCAGGATAGGTGAAACAATGTTGATAAGTCAGGCATTAATGAAAGGTTCTTGTATGATCATGTTATGACGCTACACGATAATATGTGTTAAGTCTTCATTTTCTTATTTGCGTTTGGTTACTAGCCAACCTAGTGTCTGGATGCAAGCAATCAACCTACATAATGAAAATTTTGCATTGAAAAAACAAACTGATAACAAACCACCTAAGCTGTGTGAGTTAGAAAAAGAAACATTAAAGATGCAATGTATCTGGGGGCACGGCAGTGCCCCCGCCAAATCGAGCAAAAAAGCGGCACGGCCGTACTATCCTTTTCTCGAAGCACTTCAGGCCATTTTCGACGCTCTATAACTTCGTTGTGGATAAAGCTATAAGCCTGAATTTTCAGTAACCGAGCAGGCATTGTATAGACACGGTATATTTCAAATTTCATTCAATTTGAACCAGTAGTTTTAGAATTATAACTAGTCAAATTTCTTAATTTTGTCACTCACTGACTGACCGATCATCAAAACTCTAAGGCACTTCTAGCAGACATGGAAGCTTCAAGTTTAGAATATAATTAGTGTTTAGTGTATAAGTAAAGGAAAAATTAAAATATTTTGTAATTTCGCTCCAGTTTACTAGATACACCAACTACATAAATAACTTTGTAATCGCCTATAAATGTATAGGATTACAAAGTTACATTTGCAGTCATATACGTACTTATATAATTTTCAACCTCCTATAACTTCGTTGTGGCTAAAACTAAAAGCCTGAATTTTCAGTAACCAAACAGGCATTGTATAAACACGATATATTTCAAATTTCATGCAATTTGAAAGTGTAGTTTAAGAATTATAACTAGTCAAAAATTTCTTAATTTTGTTATTTATTGGCTGACCGTCATCAAAACTCTAAGGCACTTCTAGCAGACATGGAAGCTTCAAATTTAGAATATAATTAGTGTTTAGTGTATAAGTAAAGGAAAAATTAAAATATTTTGTAATTTTGGTCTAGTTTACTAGGTACACCAACTGCATAAATAACTTTGTAATCCCATATAAATGTATAGGATTACAAAATTACGTTAGCAGTTACATTTGCAGTTAGATAGGTATTTAAATAATTTGCGACCCCTATAACTTCGTTGTGGATAAAACTGAAAGCCTAAATTTTCAGTAACTAAACAGCCATTGTATAAACACGGTATATTTCAAATTCCATTCAATTCGAATAAGCAGTTTAAGAATTATAACTAGTCAAAATTTCATAATTTTGTTACGCACTGGCTGACCGTCATCAAAACTCTAAGGCACTTCTAGCAGACATGGAAGCTTCAAATTTAGAGTATAATTAGTGTTTAGTGTATAAATCAAGGAAAAACTAAAATATTTTATAATTTCGGTCCAGTTTTCTAGATACACCAACTGCATAAATAACTTTGTAATCCTATATAAATGTATAAAATTACAAAGTTACATTTACAGATAATCAATCAGTGTACCTGTATAGTATACACATAATATAATGGAATAATAGGTGTAGGTGGGTACCTATGTGGGATAATATACGATTACATTCAAAAAGTGGGTAGAAAAAGTAGGACTTTCTACAAAAGATATGAGATCCCATTAAAAACATAAAATGTAAAAAAATTTGCCAGTCTCGCAAAGCAGTTCTTCTACTACAAAAAGTGGTGAGATCTCATATATAACTACGCCTGAAACTTGGCAGTTTTACGAATCTAAAAGTATTTGTATGAGTAGAATAAGTTGCCGTACAACTGCCAAGTTTCAGGCGTAGTTATACATGAGATCTCACCACTTTTTGTAGTAGAAGAACTGCTTTGAGACTGGCAATTTTTTTACATTTTATGTTTTTATGGGATCAAATATTATAGCAAACGTATCACACATCTTATCTTATTTTGTTGAGATTACGTTAAGAAAATAATTTTAAGAAAAAAGTACCGATTTCAAAACCTATTTTGTGCTTTTTAGTTTTGAAGTCGGTATTTTTTTTTCTAAAAATTATTTTATTTCATACTTTCTGGTTACAAATGATATTACTTATTGATTAATGAAAATTTAAGACATGGCATTGTTAGAACCGGACCATATTAAAATGGGATACGAGAAGCGCCATCTTTGAAATAAAAAGGATCGTCAAAATTGGTTCACCCAGTCAAAAGTTCAGAGGTAACAAAGCACAAAAAAATTAGTTGAATCGAGAACCTCTTTCATTTATATACCAGTACTCCATTTATATCCATCATGACTAAAATGGCATATTTACTTTCCAGGTTACATTATTCAGCACTTGCTTACCGCAGAGTGCTGACGCATGAACATCTAAATGCAGGGTTACATTTGGTTTTTGATGTATAATTCATATGAATAAAAATACACCAGCACGTATCAGTTTAACTGTGGAATAGTTATAGTATATTATAGCTGTTCCCGCGGCCCCGCTCGCGTGGTGTACCTACCGATTTTTATTTCACGGAATCCCAATTACTTTTCTTAAATAAAAGTAGCCTAAGTTACTCCTTATAACATTGGTTATCTGCCAATGAAAATTAAAATCGGTCCAGCCCTTTCATTGATAAGCCGGAACAAACAGACAGCAAGACTGGCAAAAATTTTAAAACTCGATTTTTATGTAAGTGACGTCTATACTTTCATATACATTTAATGAAAAGCTGTTGATTTGGAATTAAAAACAGAAACTTTAATTTTATTAATTTAAATAGGTAATTCTAAGCACGCAGATGTAGCAACATGCAAATCCTAGTTGTAAATAATTATGAAACTAACTTCAAGATAGTCAATAGATCGAGAATAGACTCATAGTCAATCGCTACAATGTATTTATTCAAAAGCATTAATTTTGTTCTGTAGAAAACGGTAGTCCAATCGTAACAGCAAAAAACACTACTATCAAGCAATATTATAAATAACTTCCAAGGCCAAGTTTAATCGTATAATATGCTATATAGTGTTATTTACATCTCATACAGGTACATGCTTCGAAGGTGCGTGTTTTCTTTACGTTTGCGGCTTCCGTATATATGATACAACTGTGACTAGCTTAGGAATAATATTATACAGTTAATTCGCTTCAGATTTCTTAAATGTATATCGCTGCTGACCGATTACTGAGACCTGATCGTGAATAAGAGGGCTCAAAGTTAATTTCGCAGACTGTATTTTGCGAACCGAACCACGGCTTAGAAAATCATCAGGAATAGAGGTAGCATTCTTAGGGTATTCAAGTTAATGAACTCACCTGACGGTGTGGCCGTGTCGTGACGTGCGAAATAACGGACGTCGTCTTCGCTCGCGAAGAAATGATAAGTCAAAATCTTGCCTTATATTTTGTATCATAGAAATATCAGTTTCGAACCACGGTGTTGTCTATGCGTGGGTGGTGTCTCCCCATCGTGTCATAAAGAGAAAGTTAAGTTGTCGGTCAAGGTTATTATCACATAACCTATGGTAATAACTTTTGATAAGCAACCTATACTAGCCAATAAATGAGTAATTAATCATCAAAGGATGGAGATCGGATAGCAAACAGGCAGTGTAAAAATGAGCACCTTTGAAATCTCTCCCACGGAATATTGTCAATAAAGAAATGTGATAATCGCGACAATGGCGGGTGGCATGGTGGATCCGATTAATGTGAGGAGGTAATGTGAGTTAATAAGTGTTATCTTGCCGTGAGACAATCGAGCACTTTTGTCCCTTGTAGCAGAGACTAAAAGTGAGAAAAGAAGACTTTTCATCAAGGTAGCAAAAAATATATATCTGTCACCGACATACCTATATACATGACTTATCTATTGATTGACACGCGTCGTCACAATTTATTATCTGTTATATCACATTTGTTCAAATAAATTCAATTGACTTTGAACGTACGTGACTCGGTCGAGATGAAATATGTTAAATCAATAAATTGCTATGTTTTTTTGGAATATGGTAAAAAAGGTTTATTGTACAAAGTTTACAATAGATTGTACATTGAACATAAATTTTCACTATACAGTAATAAGTCAATATGAAACTTATAATGTATACTTATTTATTCAAAGTTTCACGTTCAACTGGCTCAGTTCAAGAGTAGTGGAACTTCGAGTATGTTTTATTTGGGCATAGAAGAGTATGTAACATTATCTTCTTACAGAATAATCATATCTTTATTTTGTGGTCAGAAATAACATAGAACATTTTCTGTCTCGTAGCCGACAACAACTGTGGCGAGCTGGTAGTGAGTTTGTTGCCACGTTGCCTCGGAGAGCACGTTAAATATTCGATCCCGTTTGTTATCATACCATCTGATAATAATTTTTAACTCTTGATAGATAATTCGACGACGTTGTGGCGCAGCGGTAGCGAACCTGCCTTAAACGCCACAGGTCGCGGGTTCGATTCCCGCTCGGAGCATAATATGTTTGTATTGACCATGCAAGCATATTTTCCGGTCTGGGTGTAATTGTCCTTGTCATTGTGAATGTTTCCGGACCCCCGACACAGGATATTACTATCCTAATGGGGGCCGTTGAGTGTGCAGCGTTTATAAATTTGGTCTTATCCAATGAGTTACTGGTTCACCCTTTGGGTTGCGGAGGTAAGATGACAATCGCTCTGTGTAAAAACTTGTAACCCAAATCAGGATAAGAGTATAAACAGACCCTGGGTAAATACCGGTAAACAATGCTAGAAAGACTTTTTACTTTTATTAAAATTAAAGCTGTCTCTTTAAATTCTACGATACCTATCATAGGTATCGTTTTATACATTCGTTTTGTGTTCACCGTCAAGGCCTGTAAGACCCTTTCATTTTTTTTATCGTTGGGATCCGAGATCGAATCGCTACCTGGATGTGAAGGGTTAACTATTGAGATAACTTTTTATCGACTCTTAAACCGGATGCCGGTAGAATGGTCCAATGTTTTTTTAAGCAAACATATCTTGACAATCAAATACATTTCGAATAAAATTCAATGAGGTATAAAATTGGCTATCTACGAATACTAGCCCACCTAGAAGGCACCATACAAATAAGTCCACACAATATGTACACTTGTATTATGTAGCTACCAAAAATTATAGTATAGAGTCTGAGGCTTTTAGGGCGAACCCAACTCACACTAGTTTGATTTTTATTAATTTTAGCTATAACATCTTCATCTTCATCTGAAAAGCTTCATCTTTTTTACAAAACTGCAAAAACACGTTTCTTGTGGAGTTAATTTGTTGATTTTTTTTATCCGATTTCCAAAAAAGCATGTTATGCGGCTGTTTTTTTTTTGTATTTGTGTTACAAGTTATAAAGTACAAGAACTAACTATTCGCGATTACTGTATCCAAATTGTTTTTGTGTTAGGTGATTGAAGCCGTGAATGATAGCAAATATCCTTGAAAATGTAACCCACTAGGCTACCTCTCACAGCTCACAATACAACCTTCTAATTAAAACATTATCAGCAGGCATAGTAACACGGATTCTTACGGAACCCTTAAAGCAATCTAGAATATAAATTGCTTTTATTGAGAAAGTTATACACTTGATAGAATATGTCTAGCTAGTTGCGTTTAAACGTTTTGTAAAAATTGCATGTCAATTCAAAATGATTGACGGTTCAAAATGTTTCACGTAACAAGATCTCTTTTCACGTAACAATAAGCCAAGAGAAACTCTTTCTCAGGCTTCAAAATAAGGATAATTCCGTTACATATTTTAGCTTCAGAACGCCCACATACTTCACAAGCAATCACCAATATAACATCTCGCATTTTATCGGTCCAACCTCAATAACATTTTTATTACAAAGAAACGTTTATAAAATTCCATATTTTGAGGTAGAAACAAAAAAAAAACGCTTTTTTTCCGACAAACTAGTTGTACCATTCGTAAAACAAACATTGATAGGCATACCTTGAAACGGTAAAATTGTATCCAATTAGCAGGTCAACACGGCCAATTCACAAACGATTCAAGCACGTAATCACACACTAATATTGTTTATTCACGTAAATCGGAACAATTCATAACAATCCAATTAAAGAATAAGGAACAACGTAGAAATTATTATCACGTAAGACGTCCGCACCGCAAACGCGCCAAACCACGACTGAGTTGGTCTTTATGAATTGCCGGTGCCTAATGCCGCGTCAGTCCGCAGGCTTGCTTTCCTCAATGGAACTGTCCTTATATGACTACATTATTGACCATAAACTCTTTGTTAAATTTTCGATATCAGGCATACTAATATTAATTGTCCTTATTATTTATTTAATCAGCTACAAAAACCGGTAACTTACAATGCCTATTTTGGTACAAGGGATTTTAAAAAAGAATTAGAACAAAGAATTTTTTAATAGACGTAAAAATTGAGGATTTTTTTAATAATTTTGTTGTGCATGTTTTCTTGATCGTTGCACATGTTTTTAATGATCTGATCTAGGGCTCTGGAGATATATAAGAATGGAAGTCTTCTTCGAACGAAGTATAACAATTGTTTTTCAACTTACATCTCGGGGTTAGGCGGTTGATATACGTTTTTTTTATATTGTCAAATAATTGTCAATACGTTAAGATTACTCTGGAATAAGGACTTTTTACATTATCGTAACTGCGGAAGTTAGACATAGCAAAAAAGGAAGTTGGCAAGTTTGGATGTGACCCTTCACGCAATCATGTAGGGTTCGGGTCATTGTGCTATAATTCGACAGGAAAAAAACACTTAGCATACCCGTTTCGCATATAAATGATCTAAATTATTTTAGAATTTAGATTTTTTATACCACGATGGTAAAAAGCGTTTTTAAAGGCGTCGGGATGTGACGACCCCATCGCCCGCTGTTGGGATAACCTCTGTCACAACAGAGATTATTCCACCAGTGCAATCAGTCACACTGGTGGTAGGTCTTTGTTGCAAGAGGCCGGCTAGGTAGGTACCACCGCAGTGTCCAATATTCTGCCGCCAAATAGTAGTGCTTAGGCACTACTGTGTTCCGGTTTGAAGGGCATCGTACGCTAGTGAAATTACTGGGCGAACGAGATTTAAGAACTAATATCTCGAGGTTGGCAACGCGCGAGTGGCACCTACTAATGGTGCTGCAAGCGCTCATAGGCTACGGCAACCACTTACCATCAGGTGGGCCGTATGCTTGTTTGCCAACTTCTAACATAAAAAAAAAAAAAGAGATTACTTTTCTGGGTCGATTCAGCCTATTGATACTTGAAACAACACGAATCTATTCTAAAATATACTTTCAATCATAAACTTGTTTATATTTGAAACATTTTAACATAAATATATTGCGTCAATAACTTTATCGAGATACGTCAGAAATAGGATTTAGTTAGATAAGCAATGATGCAGCATATCGCTCTATCGATGATTAATGACAAATATAAGATTGTGGTCATTAAATATAATTAAAATTTTGATAAAGCATAAAATATAAGAAAGTCAATGTTATCCAATTACAGGGTAGTTTTCATAAGGAGCGATTGCCACCAGATCTGCATGACTTTTTATGAGACCATAAGTAAGAAAAGCTAGGCTAAATGGCAAAAAGGCATTATATTCGTGCAACTATCAGTATTTAGCAGGTCCAGAGGGGGAAGGACGCTACCCCCTTGCTCCTACATCGCTTCACCCATGTACGTGGATAAGAATTATTTCTTGTTGAATTAAGCATGTTTTATTCTGATTTGTTGCATTTGCTTCCGGGCCTCGACATAATATAATGGTACGAATGGGAGTCATTGCCTTGAGTTAAAAATATTATAATTTATAATGCAGATGTTTTGTGACGGGGTGTGGAATGTGGATTACTTTTTGGCGTATTACGCTGCGTCCCTGACCGGTTAACCTTGGAAGCTTTAACTAAATAATACGGGCGAACTATTTACTCTTCACTGTGATCACAGTAACATGGCTAGCTCAAATAATGTTAAAATGACCTTCCTTTTAATGAATTTATATATGAATTTGGTAATGTTGAGTCTTTGTTTTTGGCGGAAAATTTTCCTTACATTACCTACCTACTTAGTTGGTAAAAACTTATATTCATATTGTTTTCTTGTCATAAGAAACATCACTACATAATATAAAACAAAGTCACTTTCTCTGTCGCTATGTATGCTTAAATCTTTAAAACTACGCCACGGATTTTGATGCGGTTTTTTTAATAGATACGAGTGATTGAAGAGGAAGGTTTAAATGTATAATAATATCCATTAAAAGTGGGGAAAAATTGAGGTTTCTAATGTGATGTCGTAAATAATTACATTTAACGCGTGCGGGCCGCGGGCAGTAATGAATAAATCAAAACTACTGGATCGATTTTAATCATTTTTTCAGTGAATAACATAGGCTATATATTTTATACTAGTACGAAGCCGGAGCGGGCCTCAAATAAAAATGTCAATTGTTTAACAATTGTGTCTATTTTAACGACACCCTTCAGATGTATCGCCTTTACGGTGATGAGTCAAACATTTTTATAGTACCTACAGAGATTGTGTGGCGTAGTTAAAAGAATAACACTAAAAGCTTATAAATAATTTTTATAAACATAATTTATCACTGACGAGAGCCACAGGACTAATTATAGTTAGGCAATGGTTGGTCAGTTGATTGAAAATGTACGCTTCTGCTTAAAGTACCTACTTTCATGGACTGTGTTGATTAATTATTAAGCCTACCCATTACTGGCTATATATTTGAACATAGATTAAAAGGTAAGTAATAAATAGAATGTATACTTTTTATTCGCTGCAATGTTATTAATTGAAAAGTGAAGTGACAGATTGTTAGTCATAGTACTTCAGGATAGATAACAGCCGCGATCAACAGTTAAACTCTCTGAGGCACGGTTCTTGATTCACACGGACAACACCTCGAACGAAATCTGTATGAGAATCAAATTAACTCATAGCTATCGTAATAATTACTTAATTAGGTATAAGATTCGTAGCTTTGTCGCCATGAAAGTTAATGCGTAAGTTACCAGAGCGTTAAACAGAATCGTCTTAATTACCCATTTGATTATTTTAATTCTGTGTTGCCGTTTATTATTGTTAAAATCTTCAGCAACATCAACACCATGTGGGATCATTTAAGGTGAAGGTAAAAAAAAACTCTTCCTTCTTTAAAGGCGTCGGGATGTGACGACCCCATCGCCCGCTGTTGGGATAACCTCTGTCACAGCAGAGGTTATTCCACCAGTGCAATCAGTCACACTGGTGGTAGGTCTTTTGTTGCAAGAGGCCGGCTAGGTAGGTACCACCGCAGTGTCCAATATTCTGCCGCCAAATAGTAGTGCTTAGGCACTACTGTGTTCGGGTTTGAAGGGCATTGTACGCTAGTGAAATTACTGGGCGAACGAGATTTAAGAACAAATATCTCGAGGTTGGCAACGCGTGAGTGACACCTACTAATGGTGCTGCAAGCGCTCATAGGCTGCGGCAGCCACTTGCCATCAGGTGGGCCGTATGCTTGTTTGCCAACTTCTAACATAAAAAAAAAAAAAAAAAAAAAAAAAAAAAAAGAAGCTGAGAGAAAAATTTTGTCCTGACACTCGTCACGCGAAACGCAAAAGTTTGAATGCTGCTGCTTAAGGGAGATATTCTGTATGAGATTGGGAGAGGCGTGGGATCTAGAAACATGAGTACTCCTTTTTTATATAAAAGGGGCAAACGGGCGGATTGTACCATCTGATGCTAAGCAGCTACTATCGCACATGGAGTTCCGCAACATCAGGTGGGTACGGACGTACTGCCGGCATTTAGGACAAAGTTATCTCGATAACCACTCTCGACTCTCGACTCTTGAAAACCACTAAAACCTTTTGCACCCAAATTAAAACACTCGATAGTGAAATTCTCTCTATCGTAACAAGTATCATGTTAATTTGTAACAGCAATTAATTTTGCAAATAGGAAATGGCGAAAGTGGTCCATGAAGTGTTGCTGGCATTATATAAAACTGTAAATGTTTACTGGTCTAATCAATAACTTGGACAAAATAGTGTGCAATTGATTTATTACTCGTATCAATTACAAAGTTCTAGGTTGCTTTATTAAAAACAATAAATTTAGAGTGTTGTAAAACAATGAGCAATTTATGCACTGGTTTTATATTACGATCAGATGGTTCTGATGTTAGCTGATTGCAATTTAGCACTTACATAAGACAGTCTTCGTTTCAAATAGCCTCCTTTCTTCTAGAATATCGGCTTAAAGTTAAAAGAACCTTTGTGATTAGGTGAGTGTCAGTGAGGAAGCTTAAATCTCCACACTGTATATCCTCCTCTTTTCTTCCTTTTCTTATCTCCCCCACCCAGCTTCCTTGTTCCTCCCCAGGAGTATCGTAACCGAGTAATAGTAACCGGATAATGTAGGGTTTTAAGACAAGGTGGTAACGTCATGGAAACCTACCTTTCGGGGGCCAATCAAGTGCATGTGACCGGTGTCGGGGTCTAGCGCATAGCCTGCCACGACCTGCCAATTCCGTCCGTGGCAGAGTCGGTTCCAATGGGGCCGAAGATAGTAATGCTCCAGCACTTCCCACACAAGCGTGCACGACACTCGGAGCCACGCCAACAGCTATCCTCCTCAGAGACCTAAGGGCGGCTCTCAAAGTCAAACTCAAACCACGGTTACCGCTTGCCATTGAGCGGGTCGTGATCTTGTTTGTCACTGTCCAATCAGTACTAGTTCCGCGCGGCTGAAGGCATAAATAAGCTAGTATATAACAACTGTCCTTGTAGCTAATGCACGTGATATTATCAGCTATATTATGATATATCGGTAGCAAAGTGAGTGACGATAACGAACTTGTGTAATATTGATTATAATACCTAATAACCTCCATATAAATTGGAATGTAGTAAATAATATTCTGTCGCTCAAAACTTTCAAATTTTGACAATGCTATCAATATGGTGAAATGAGGATATTATAACAGTTTTACAATGTATAAAGTTAGGTAATTAACGTTCTTATGTAGAACAATACTTGTGGAACAGGCAGCACGAGTCGTGTACCGAAAAATTATTTAGTTTGCATTATGGATTGACAAGGATTGACACTCAATTTGTTCTCAGAGTCAGAGTTTTATAGATTCCTTGATGACACCGTTGTGGCGTTGTGGGTAGCGAGTCTGCCTTAAGCCTCAACGGTTGCGGGTTCGATTCCCGCTCGGAGCAGATGTTTGTATTAATCGTACAGGCATGTTTTCCGGTCTGGTTGTGTTTGTCCTTGTCATTGTGAATGTTTCCGGACCCCGACACAGGATATAATAGTCCTAATGGGGGCCGTTGAGTGTGTAGCGTTTTATTTTATTTATTTATTTTATTTTTTATGTAGTACTAGCGGCCCGCTCCGGCTTCGCACGGGTATAAAATATATAGCCTATGTCATTTACTGAAAAAACTATTAAAATCGATCCAGTAGTTTTGATTTATTCATTACTGCCCGTGGCCCGCACGCGTCAAAAGTATTTACGACACCACAGTAGAAACCTCAAAAAAAACGCATCAAAATCCGTCGCGTAGTTTTAAAGATTTAAGCTTACAAAGGGACAGAGAAAGCGACTTTGTTTTATACTATGTAGTGATTATTTACGTTTTCAGTTATTCGGAACTTATTATATTACATGAATTAATGTATATATACAACATAAGTAGTGTTGTAGACATGATTGTAATGCATGTTTTTTCGGTAGCATAGTCATGTTTCTCTCAGCACAAATGGGACGGCTCGACCGGGGAAGTGCTACCCTCTCACAGAAAATTGGCGTCAAGTAACAGTATCAATAGGTACTGTTGCGTTTCGTGCGATGAGTGAGAGCGCCGGAGGCCCAATATCCCACCCCCTGTGTTCCCTTCCTTTTTTTCCCTTCTCATCCCATCGTTCCTGTTTCTTGGGTTGGCAACACGCTTGCTATACTTCAAGTATCACAAGCAATCATAGGTTGCGGTGACTGTTTACCATCAGGCGGACCGTATGCTTGTTTGCCAGCCGTCATGACATAAAAAAATACATGAGATTTTATCAATTATTATTTATATCAGGATCTCAGACCATTAAAGTAAGCTTTATAACTTATGGTTAACCTTAAAACCGAATCGATATAATGAATAATAAAACTTTCTCCGTTGAATAGTAAACTAATTCACAAAAGTGAAAGACCCTCTGCGGTACATAAAATAACCAGAGCACATTCGACGTAGACCGACTTCCCGAGGATCGCGTATAACAACGCAGTTTGCATAAATGAATAATTACTAATCACTTAACTCATTTCATCTAATGTGAACTAAATCTATACGACTATAGGATACTTATATATCTACTCTACACAGACCGATGTAACCAACCGACAAAAATAAGGCGTCCTAAGCACGTCCTGCAAGACCCTGACGATAGGATTACATTAGGCTGCCCCTTTATCACGGCTGAGTCTACTCGGCCCCCGGCCAGTGACGCTGTCAAGGCTAGTAGGGCCAACAGCAATACACATTCCGAAAAAAAAATATATATATCTACTACTAGCGGGCCCGGCAGACGTTGTCCTGCCACGAAAATGAAAAAAGTGAGACCCGATAGCAGCGCCCCCTACTGGGTCCAATTGTTAATCAAAACCATTCTCGAATCCACCGAAATACGCACAAAAAACTCATCAAAATCGGTCCAGCCATTTAGGAGGAGTTCAGTGATACACAGTAGAATTATATATATAAAGATAGACAGGCCCTTCCATTCAGACAAAGGTTAAAGGCTCGCTGGTGCTCCTTTAAAAATTCAACATCAACGCAATGAAGTAAGTCACAAGTTTGCAACGAAATCGAATAAAGTTACTAACTTATAAAAATATAGTTATTATAATCGTGAGACACCGTTGTCGAGTTGTGGGTCTGCTTTTAGTCTCGACGGTTGCGGGTTCAAATCCCATTCGGGCTGATGTTTATTATAAATATATATTTCGGTCTGGGCGTTTCTACGTGTGGGTCTCCCCACCGTGGCTCGGAGAGCACGTTAAGCTGTTGGTCCCGTTTGTTATCATAACATCTGGTAATAATCGTTAACTCTTAATAAGTAAATTGCTCTTATAATTATTCGTCTACTATCGGTATTAATGGTAGGAAGATATATATATCTATTCAAATAAACAGATATAGTTTAGAGTTTATTCTGCGTATTTCTATAAACCGAATAAAAAACACAAACTCATTATCTGTAAACATCCCTTTGTAAGAAGGTACATATATTTATACCCAGATTATAATAAATAATCATTACCGCCGAATTGCATCATAATATTATTGTTAGCAAAGCATTTAACCTTAACGTGTCGTTTTAAAGTGAGTGGTCAACGGTTCACCTATACATTTAGTACCATCATTATAATTCGGTCGGTCAGGTTATCTGTATCGGTAACCAGTGAACCGATTTTAACGATTATGTAATATTAATTATAGAATATTAATTAGATAATAACAGTATTTGTACGTTCTATTACGTTTCGTTTGTCGTTCGTTTTTCCAATTATAAGGAGTTACAGACCAGCGTTTTGGACGATCGTAAACGCCCGTTTTTTTGAAGAGCGTATAGGCCCGTTTAAGCGCGTACGATTTATGGCTACGTACGCAACTCTTACGAGCGTTAACGCCCTTATAAGGTGGTAGACGCGCGTAATAATTTTTAAATCATGAATTGCTTCTCACTGGCGTTTTTTAGAGTGTATATGGTCGTTTCTGCATTTTTCATTATGGGAAAAAAGCCAACATATCTAGCCCGAGCAACAAACGAGCCTCCTAGCCGGCGAGGACGAGGTCCTTTGTTTCGCACGTCGCGTCGCGCTCACACCGTCGGGTGAGGGTATCGTATAGAATGCGCTCGGAGCGCTGCCTCCATCTCCGATGACGTCCGCCGCCGTGGTTCGGCTTCGTAGGAGGCACCCTAAGCACGGAATCAAATTTGAGCCCCGTTAGGGCTGCCCTTTATCACGGCCGAGTCTCTGTACTCGGCCCCCCCGTCCGGTGACGCTGTCAAGGCCAGTAGGGCCAACAGCAAACACATTCCAAAAAAAAAACAAACGAGCCGAAAAAGGCACTTCACAGAAAAGATTATTACATCACCAATTATACATACAAAGAGGGGAAATGTAATTAGCATTAATGTATTTGAGGAAAACGGTACACTTCCATATCACGTCCTACGTTCGTTAACTTAATTGGATTTCATTTACAATTCAATATCACCAGTCGTTACCAACTGTACCCAATCGAAATGGCTTCAAATAAATGTAACATAAACCACATCAATTGTAACTTACATTAATTAATTATTCATAAGGAATTAAAAGACATAATTGAATATTTATTACTGGTTTTCCTTGGGAGGCTTCTTTTATTTAATATATTACTAGCGGGCCCGGCAGACGTTGAAAAAAATCTGGGTCCCGATAGCAGCGCCCTCTACCCGAGTCTAGGAGTGACACCGGTGAAAGTTGTTGATTTACTAATATGGCTATAAAAAATAGGGGTTGACGGTAGAAGGATGAAAATTTAGGGTCGTATGTATTTTTCTATGCGACATAATAAAAAAATATTAAAAAAAAAAACAATTATTCAAAAAATAGAATAAAAAAATTTAGTGTGGACTTTATCACTTAGGGGTTTGAAAAATAGATAGTAGCCGATTCTCAGACTTACTGAATATGCATAAAAAATTTCATAACAATTGGTCAAGCCGTTTCGGAGGAGTATGGGAACGAACATTGTGACACGAGAATTTTATATATTAGAAGAAGAAGATAGATGTAAATGTTGGTCATTTCTAGTTAATAATATACGTAATCTTCTTCTCGTTACAATTTTTCGGAATTTTTCTGTATGATTTGAAAGGTCGCCAGAGGGATAGCCTCTGTAATCTTTTACGATCATTTTAACACTGAATTGCTATAAACTTGTGGAATAATGCCTTTGCAATCCAGACCAATAATAACTCCTTGGATTGAGTCAACTACCCTAAATAGGAACGATACTGTAATCGCTTTGCGTCTTCGCTCCGGACATATTCCACTGAACAAATTTGCTTATTTAATGGGTAAAGTATTGTCACCAAACTGCATGGAATGTGGAGTCCCAGAAGACGTTTACCATGTTTTAGTGGAGTGTGTTCGGATTGAGTTGCAGAGACGTATTTTATTGGAAACAAACAATATCTTTTTAAGAACTGGTGATATTAATGTAATACTTGCTAATCCATCTTCTAAGTCTGCAAAATTATTGTTTAAATTATTTAAGCTAGTTATAAATGCTAGAACTTTAAATAATTAGATTTAATAGAATATTATTGTGTAAAAGCCATATGGAGCGACGTGGTCGCATTTGTGACAAAGCTCCTTAAATACAGAATAAAAAAAAAAAAAAAAATCTCGTCCACATTCTTAATGGCACAGGCAGCAGCATCTTAGGCCCCGTGCGAAAGCGCATGCCCGGTGCGAGTATTCTTTTGTTTACGCATGACATTCGACATCTATACGCTTAAGAGTTTTTGCATATTTTCCTGCTTTATTTTCTTCTCTTCGTAAATTAATGTGCCTTCTTGTGCTATATTCTTTATGCTTGTATGCTAATATACTGTAAAACTATTGTGTGATTATCTGTACACTTCTGATAAATATGTGGACTCGAATATAAACATTATAACAGTAAGTGACTTTTATTTATAATGATAGTGTTATTCATCCCACAAACTGCCTACCAAAAGTTGATAAATCATATCAAGGGCCATACCATAAACTACCATGATCTCATATTGGCGATTCAAATGACGACCTAATCTGAGCTACGTCGCTATTTCGTACCATGACATATATATTTATACGTCATACCCATATAAAATCTGAATCGTTTTACTACTTTAATAAAATTGGATCGCAATAGAATCGTTACTAAAAGTTCATGGGCGATGTTGTGGCGCAACAGTAGCGAACCTGCCTTAAGCGCCACAGATCGCGGGTTCGATTCCCGATCGGAGCATATGGGGGTCGTAATATTAACATATTGATCATACATTGTATATGTTTCCGGACCCCCTACACAGGATATAACTATCCTAATGGGGGCCATTGAGTGTGTTGCGTTTATTATTATTATTTTATGGTCTCCCAGATGTTTTATGACAAAGTTAATCGTTCAGAAAGCTCAGACCGAAAACAAATATCAATACAACTTGCCAAATGGACGCAAATAAGCAATACCATGTCAACCCACAAAATTGAAAAAACTGAGTTATATATGCAGAAGTGTTTGTAAATGGCTTAAGAACATTTTTCTTTAATATTTGTAGGGTTTTAAGCTTTAAAACTTCTAAAAAGCCATTTTTAATCATGCAATTTATGTGTTATGTTAAAAGTTATGGGTTATATTATATACGAAATATGCAGTTTGTATGCCTATTTTTGTGAAAATAAGTATAAATAACTTACATAAATCTGAAATTGCCAAAAACTTGACCAATACATAAAAAAAAATCATATATAAGGCAAGTTGTTCAAAATTTACAAACGCGTTTTTCTCGAAATAACATTCGTGTGGGTTGACATGGTATTGCTCATTTGCGTCCAAATAACCTTAACCCTTTAAGATTTAAAACAATACACACAATGACAAAACAATACCGAGTCATATGTGGTTCAGCGTATAGGAAACGGGTCAAAAAGTTACCAAACGTAATATAAAAGAAAATAAAATTAAATCATCGATACATAATCATTTGAGCATTTATCACTGGGAGTGTTCTAAGGAATTGTTTGGACTGATCCCGAAAGCGGAGTTCCACAATCAGACATCACGACAAAACTCGAAATTTCACTCTTACCACCTCGATGTCAGGAAATCCACAACAGCGCGACAAAAAAAACTCTTCCTCGCACAAACCTTGAACCAACGTTATTTTTTCACTGGGATATCAAAACAATAAATAAATAAATAAACGCTGCACACTCAACGGCCCCCATTAGGATAGTAATATCCTGTATCGGGGTCCGGAAACATTCACAATGACAAGGACAAATACACCCATACCGGAAAATATGCTTGCATGGTCAATACAAACATATTATGCTCCGATCGGGAATCGAACCCGCGACCTGTGGCGTTTATGGCATGTTCGCTACCGCTGCGCCACATCGTCGTCACTACAATAACAATAAGAATTTGACACTCGTATTAATGACGATGAGAAACATTTTTTATCCATATAGTCTGTATTGTTTGTTAATTTATATATATAATCTTCTTCATTCTAGCATTACTCCCGGTATTTTTATGTACCCAGGGTCTGCTTATTACTCTTATCCGGATTTGAAAGGTTTCTAGTTTTTACAAGGAGAGATTGCCATCTGACCTCCGCAACCCTAAGGGCGAAACAGTAACTCATTGGATAAGAGCAATTTACTTATTAAGAGTTAACTATTATTATCAGATGTTATTAATAATAACCGGGACCGACAGCTTAACGTGCTCTCCGAGGCACGGTGGGGAGATCCACACGGACAAACGCCCAAACCGAGACAGAAATTTTAACAAACATCTGCCCGAGCGGGAATCGAACCCGCAACCGTCGAGACTAAAGGCGGACTCGCTACCCACAACGCCACAACGGTGTTGATTTATATAATGTACAGATTAAATAAAAGCATAAAACACATATTGGAAATAAATTAGTTAACTGGTTATCTAACAGAGCTGTTTATTTTTTCTGTGTTAGTCGGTAACATAAGTCTCGATTTCCGGTTTACATAATATAGACGTTTCGAAACTGATTACAATAATAATTATGCTTTAAACGTTTTACGTTTATAGTTTACGACTGAAACAAGAATTATGAATAACGGAGACGGGCTTGCAAAGTTTCTTGTAGACCACTATTTCACATATTTACAAATTACGCAGACCGGAAAACATGCCTGTACGGTCAATACAAACATCTGCTCCGAGCGGGAATCTCGCGACCCGCGCAGCGGTAGCGAACCTGCCTTAAGGACTATATAGACTTGAACACAATTTTATTCATCGGTTTTTCCCGCACTTAGGCATTCAGGCAGCTACCAATTTTTCATAACTAATTTTTCTAGCGTAAATTTTTGGATAAATGTTAATTTATCCTCATCTTCTTAAAGTTTTACAATATTTCTCATAAAAAAAGGATTGATCGTTTTCGTCAAAAGGTATAACAAGTAGATGTTTAAATTTACATTCTTTTATTACAAATAAGACTAAAAACACTTGCTGTGTAGCCTAAGGGATTGGTGAAGTAACAACGATTGAGGGTATTATTAGGACTTATAACAGCCATTCGATTATTTATACTTATAACATTTATACATATAAAGTTAATAAATTGTTGACCTAGTTACAAATCAATTTTTTTCCCAATTAGTTATAAGGAAAGGGATATCGACAGGTATTTAACAAACAACAACAACAATCAAGGCAATTAGTTACATTATTTTAATCGATATGAACCTTTGAAATGTTTACAGCCTTCAATTTTCTACATTAACAGTTTTCTAAGACAGGTACCTAAAACCTTTTAGAATTTCGATATTCAATTTCGCGGTAAGTAAATATTTTTTTATGTAACTCTAGGAGTTTGAGTAACTTTAAAATAATCTTGAATATTTATTCCCCAATCTACTTTAAAATAGAAAGTGTGCTGTGGGAACAATTGTACGGAGCTGTTACGTCAAATTTAGCGATTTCGCCATTGAAACTGTGGGTTTCAATATGGACATAATTTGACCTAAATGTGAAGACGTCTGAGGACGTTTTAAATAAAAATAAGCATCATATTTAATTTACATGTTAGGACATAATTTTTTTGAATACTGTTGCGGCACCGCTGCATGCAACGGAACGTAGAAGTCGTTCCGGCTAACACGATTGGTGTTCGAGCGACTAGACAAGTAGAAACAAGATTGTAACGTTCATTCAGAATTCAGCGACCATCTTACCAATGTGCTTATTAATTTAAACAAATAAAATATATTATACAAAACAAATACATACATTAAATTATTTCGATATTATTGAACCCGTTATCGTCCAATGCTACACTGGTTATAAGAATCTATAATTTTATTGAATCCAATAGTATTACTGATAAATAATACTAAACTGATAGTATGATAATTAGCAAATTAAAAATAAACAGCAAAATTCATTCTCTTAGGGCACGTCATGTTTTTGTACATGAATGGCTCAGGCCCATAAATTCCATTTTGTATTTTTCGGGTCCTTGATTAGTTAATTTTTTATAAAATAATTATCGAATCGAAGCATGCACAAAAACTGTCACTTCGCAAAAAAAAAAACAGTAAGAAATGTTGATTTTTATTTTCTTTATTGAGTAGAATTTAACAGCTTAAGAGGGGGACGGCGCGTACGCAGTCCCCACTACCAAAAATAACGCGTCCGAGTTATCCGCATTAGGGATAATCGCAGAGGTCAACCCTACCGCAGTGCAATGGAAAGGCCTCGCTCTGGGGGAACCGCCTTCATGATCACGGTGTCCCCTACGCCAGGTAAGTATGCTCGATATCTGTCGACCCGCGGTAGTCATCATTTACACAATAATCTGGCCAGCGCGATGCAGAAACAGCGAAAACGGATAGAACGCCATCTAGTAAAAAGCGCGAGAACTAAATCCGACACTTAATATTATCCGCTTGACGTTCTGAATTCTGATAACAACTCTATCAACAGTGTATATAGTTTAGACATATATCGCGTTTTGTCACTTATTTTATCACATCCGCAGGTACTATTAATATCAAAAATCCTAAATCATGTTTCTTTGTAAATTTTATTAATATTCTCGATGTCACAGTCCTTCATTGAAACTTCGCACAAAGGCGTTTGAAATATAATACCTATTCAATTATTGAAGATTTGAAGCCAAATTTAAATATGACACGAACATCCGTAAGTTACTGAGATGAAAATGTGAAATTTCAAAATAAAATTCCTCAAGCTTCAAGCTCTTCGAACATTTATGCGCAAAACTTGTTTTTTCATCCTACGTGACATTTAGGTCGTTTATGGAGTTCTTTTACCTTTTCACAACAACGAATTATATTCATTGAAGGTATACTGCCTAGATTTAGTACATATTTTTAATAAATTCTACAAATAATTAAATTATTTGTACTTTTTCCACTATACTACACTTTTGCGTTTTTAGTTATGATTTTGCTCTAAATCGTTTTACAAAAACATTTAATCAATAGAAAAACCAATATCAGTGATCACGATTGTAAGATCACGTTTTTCTGCTTTTGCATTGTAGCTCTGAAAGCCGAATTCAAAAATTTGTGTTAATTTATCATTTTTTTTTCGGAGTGTCCATTGCTGTTGGCCCTAGTGGCCTTGACAGCGTTACCGGTGGGGGGGCCGGGTCTGGAGACCTCAGCCCGTAAAAGATGGACTGCCCGCGCGGGGCACAAGTTGAATCCGACCCAAGGGCCCCTCCTGCGAGGTCGAGCCTAGGCTTGGGACGTCATCGGGAGAAATTTATCATTGAATCATCACGTTATAAGTTGATTTTCTTCCTCAGTCGAATTGTAACAAATAAATCGTAACAATTGAATTATTGATTGTTGTAATCAAGTCTTTTTTAATCCAGAAATTCCCCAAAACAATTTATACGTATCTGATTTTAAAATGTTTATTGTTTATCACGATGATAAATGACTGGCTATGTCAAAAAGTTATTTAAATAACCCAAGGGACTATTTTAAAATCAAATGCGTATAAACTACGTAAAACATTGTAGGTAATTGCGCTATTAAAAACGAATTTGGGCGCGGTGGACCGTTGTAAATTAACTAGGTAGGTATTACCAAATACTGCCTGATTCGATGGTTTTTGATTACAGTCGAGGTTACGTTTTCATTTTCCTATTTGATTTTTATAAGTTATTATACTTGATTTATTTCCTTTTTAATAAATTATTTGAAACCACTTGAATACATTTACTAAATATTTATTTTACTAAAATTGGTTGCTTGATCTTAGAACTTAGGCTGCTAAGTTCGTAACATAGCATAGTGGTTCCAGTTTAAATCACTTTGACTCAGTTTCTCCGAGCTTGTAACTAAGAAGTGCTCTCCACGATTTGCCTCTAACTTCAAGTCCAATAGCCTGTTCAGATATTAAATTTTTACTTTTTGTTTTAATTTAATACAGTTTCATATTAAAGTATTCTACGATACCTAAAATGAAATAAATACTTAATTAAAATTATACATAATAAATTATTAATAGTAATTCTCGGAAACCGAAAAATTAAATTGAATTTTCTCTGACAGCATATTATGGTACCTACAGCAAATGTGGGGAAGTAAACAGAATTACATGCCTTTATTACCATATTCGAATAATGTATACCGTCATACTTTGAAAGATTGGGGATTGGCTTACCGACAAATACTAATTTTCAATTTTATGATATCAACCAAGGTAATTTTTTTTACAGGGCGTAGTGTGGTAAGCCATAACAAATTGTAGTTAATTATCAACTTTGCAAGCCTTCCGTCACCTTCCGTCCACGGTTGATCTAGCAAGGGGTCAAGGGCGTGCGACTCTTTAGAATTACTGTTTCGTATTCTTTGATGGGTTGAGTTTACGAAGCATTGTTCATTGTTAAAAGTTTTAGAGCGGCTATCTTAGAAATTAAAAAGACTATATAATTTTCAGGCTTATTTCTAATAGCCGTGTCAATCTATTTTTAAGTTAAAATAACAGTGGAAATGGGTTCCAGATCTAGGGTTGCCAACATTTCTCTAGAATTCAAAATAATTTATAAAAAAAATAAATATAGTACATACAAAAAAAATCTTATACGATGAGATAGTACATTAGTGTTTTTCTGTCATTGTCATGCCACGTGTCATTTCGAATTTATATCCGAAAGTATACTTTATGTTAACGCCCATGACTGTAATTTTGGATATACCCTTCCGTAGCACTCTAAAGTTAATCTAAATAAATAAATGAAATGTGAAATATTTTTTGTTACGTTACTGATGTATTTTTGTTTGTTCGTTATATGTTTTCAGTTGGCAACCCTATTAAGGTCTAGAAAATATTAAAGCAAACAGTTATTAGGTATCGACGATTTGGAAGCGTAGGCGTGCCCTACGCCTACTCAAGCGCAAAAACCAACCTCAGTATTAAAAGGGTACCAATAATGTATTTATAGAATTCATTATTAAATTCTGGATCTTTATGTATTTTTTTTATAGCACGACGGTGGCAAACAAGCGTACGGCCCGCCTGCTGGTCATCGTAGCCTATGGACGCCTGCAACCCCAGAGGTATCGTATGGGTGTTGCCGAACACCTTAAAAACTTTTTCAACCTTCCCTTGAAGAACCCCATACTGTAGCGTGTTGGGAAAACTTCAGCAGGGAGCTCATTCCATAGCCGGAGGGTTCGCGGCAGGAAGTTCCTTTGGAACCGCACTGTTCGCGACTTTATAGGTTGCAATATGTGTGGATGAATATCATATCGAAAAATTCTTCGGAATGTATCCCACTGTACAACCGGTAGAATACGTATAAAGAGGCAGAGTTTCTTCTTAAACTTAAAGGTTCTATACCGCTTGTAAGTTTAGGATCATCGATAATTCGCATTGCACGTTTTTGAACCGAGTCAAGAGGCCCAAGCTGGTATCCCGGCGCTCCTGCCCAGAGATGACAGATAATGAACATACATGATGTATAATGAACGATAAAAAAATACTCCGATCAAAAATATTAATGACGCTGTATTAATTATGTATTATATAGGATATTATTCAGCGGTTTCTTGCCATAATAATAGACTAAGGTCGAGGGTAATTGATATAGGATTATGTTTAATATAATCGCGTCAACGTAATTGGATCGTGTCCCAACAATATACCGGTGACTTGAGTCGAAGCTTGTTGTTTGAGCCGGCTTGTTTATCATAGCTTCTAGGCATTATTTATCTGGAGTCTTTTGCTTCGTTAACTCTTCTTTGTCCTAGCATTATTCCCGGTATTATACGAGTATTCTACCCAGGTTCTGCTTATTACTCTTGTCCGGATTTGACTAGGTTTTATACGGAGCGATTGCTGACCGCAACCCTGTGGGCGAACCAGTAATTCTAAAATAAAAATAAAAATAAAAAAATAAAAATAATCTTTATTTCGTAAACTTAGTCTACACATAGTTGTGGTTGGAGTTTCCTTTTAAGCAAAGAATTTGCTTGTGCTAGGAAAACTCCGCTCTTCCGTTATAATTATTTAGACTAAAATACAAATAGTAAGTGACACAAAAGTGTACAATGATTAAGAAGAACAAAAACTATTAGGGAATACAGAAATGTAAAAGGCAAAAACTATAAAATATTAATGTGGTATAAGTATGTATGAGAGTTTGAAAGTGTGTGTGTGTGTGTGTGTGAGTGTGTGTGTTTGTGCTGCGTTTGTGTTTTGAAGCTAATTGTGCTATGTAAAAGCAAAATCGACCCATTTAGTTTTAGAATTCTTATTATTAACATTATCACTATTCCGATTGCTTTCCCTAACAATTTAGCGTACTTATTAATATTATGTCATAACCTGATAAACTAGAGCTTCAATTTCATGGTAGCTTTTGTCTAATAACCATTTCGTTAGCCTAGTTTTGCACTCATATTGAGTGAGGTGGTATATTTTTAGCTGTTTATGTACTTTATTATATAAGTATGCAGATTGCCTGTTGTACTGCCTTTTAAAAAACAATTTACTTATCAAGAGTTAACGATTATTATCAGATGTTGTGTTATAATAACCGGGACCGACAGCTTAACGTGCTCTCCGAGGCACGGTGGGGAAACCAATAAGGATAAACGCCCGGACCGAAACAGATATTTGTAAGATCAGTGCAAGCACCTGCTCGAACCCGAACCGGATCGAACCCGCAACCGTCGAGGCCAAAGCCAGATTCGCTACACACAACGCCCCAACGGTGTCTTTTTGTAAATATTTCAATTTACTAGGGTAGATCGATCACTAAAATATGTTCTTACTTGATCAAACAAAAGGAACAATTCATGGAAGCCTTTGATCTATTTCATAAAACGAATAACGACCTTCACTGTTAAGGGCCTGATAGGATTAGACATAACTGGATTATTTGGGGTAGATATTAAGCATTCAAGAAACGTGTTCTTGTTTTGCATTAACTTTATTAAATTTGACAGGAACGTGGGTCAGTCAGGGCCCTGAATTATGATAAATATAATCTTATTACAAAATTAAATCCCACAGGAAATTAACATTTTTTTAGTTTAAAAGTATCCTATGTCCGAATCCAGCTATCTGTGTGCTAAATAACATCCGAAACCGTGCAGCCTTTTTTGCTTGATTGACTTACAAATCATCTGAACATCTAAACATCCAAACATACAAACTTTTAACTTTATGACATTAGTAAGATAGGCTTAGAGCAACCGTCTGGCATAATAACACGCGTCTTAAGCTGTCTCAAGCTCTCATATCCATTACATAATATTGGCATTTCCAACATTTAATTATTAAATATATTTTTTTATAGATGGCAACAATTTAATTTTATAACCGTATATTTTGAGACGCTCATAGCCGGGTGCGCTCACTGATCGGGAAACGATCGGCGGGTTAACTTTAGACGCGGTTTATCGCATAGTGGTATTTCAACAGAGCGTCTCAGTGCTTCGGAGGGCACGTAAAAAGTCGGTCCCAGCTGCTATCAATTGGATAATAGTTGAAAAATGAAGTCAGAGGCCTACTTGTATATGGGCGACCTGAACAACTCTGACAGTAAGTCGGCCACTGACCACTCGATAAGAAGAAGACCGTATATTTTTTGCACACCACCTTTTCATGTAACTTCTTCTTCTTGTATGATGGTGGATAATAAAATATGTGTGTTACAAGTACTCTGAGGTTTTTATTTAGTTAAGTTTACTACAATTAACCAAGACCTATCTATAAACATTCAATCTCTGGCCTGCTTGATTGTAATAGCACAACCACAATTGAAAACCTTGCACCATAGCCTATATTTGAGGATGTAATTTTGCCAAATTAGTTATAGGCTGGAAAAGTCAACTTTTTAGAGACATGGGGACATTTTTTAATTTAATATCTAATTCATTCGAAGATCATTATGTATTACTGTTCAATTGGTTCGTCATGTGAGAGGTCGATTTTAGAGAGCTGTAATATGTCTTACATAACATTTAAGCTTCATACGAATAAAAACGAAAATGCTCCCAGACAATGGTTTCATGAATCAGCAAAATTTTAATTTCAATATATTACATTCTAAGGTTTCTGAAATTCGTGTTATTAAAATTGTTTCTTGTATTGCCTCAACATATTTTGGCGTTGTGTAAAATTTGTTAAATAAAGTTTGAAACTATTTCAATTACCTTTTTTTGTTGCTTGTAAACCTAAATCGACTGTTGTATTTTCATGTATCCAAGATAGATCTAAACGACGTTTGGATTTCTATAGTTTTTGTGTAATGACATAGATTCAGTATGTAAATCGATTTGAATTATTATTTTAAAGAGGTATTGAGTCTAGTGGTCCAACATACATGTTGTAATCATCTGATGAAGAATTTTGAATATAAAGAACAGAATTACTTAAAATATAAGTGCAAGTGGCTGTGACTGAATGCCAAAATTTTTATAGTTATAGGTATAGGTATAGGTTAGGTTATAGGATACATTTTCTTGCATAAAGTAACTATCAAAATATTTAGTGCCGATTATGATAAATCAAGGTGGGTGGGAGCGGGGACAGCACGTTTTGCGAGTGCGTTACTGACGGCTTCCAGTTAATAATAATAATAAACGCTGCACACTCAACGGCCCCCATTAGGATAGTGATATCCTGTGTCGGGGGTCCAGTAACACACACAATGACAAGGACAAATACAACCAGACTGGAAAATATGCTTGCATGGTCAATACAAACATATATATTTCAGTTGGTCGTATTGTTAATATACTTTATTGAAATTAAACCATAAATCTATACATACACGAGCAGAGCGATGGGTACGTATTATATTAATAACTAATAAATAAATAAACGCCACACATTCAACGGTTCATTAGGATAGTTATGTCCTGTGTCGGGTGTCCGGAAACATACACAACGACAAGCACAAACAGACCGGAAAACAACGATCAATACAAACATCTGCTCCGAGCGGTAGTCGAACACGCGACCTGTGGTGCTTAAGGCAGGTTCGCCACCACTGCGCCAAAACGTCGTCGTATGATTAAAGTCTACATCGAACATTCATCGAGATATTAGATGACAAGAAATTATATTTTCAATATTCAACCACTAGCCTTGTTATGGACAGGCAAAAAAAAAATACATCCCACACAGGTAGTCGAACTCAAATCACTCAACACTGTAGTAATAGAGAATATCAGATTAAAATATTCAAATGAATCATATCAAGGTAAAAGGTTTTTTACACAATTAGGTCCGAGAATTTCGCAATAAGTTGCGAGTTTTAGCAATAATTTATAAGCGAAATAATTGTTTCGTTTGTTTGTTAAAGTACCGGCGTCGGGATGTGACGACCCCATCGCCCGCTGTTGGGATAACCTCTGTGACAGCAGAGATTATTCCACCAATGCAATCAGTCACACTGGTGGTAGGTCTTTTGTTGCAAAAGGCCGTCTAGGTAGGTACCACCGCAGTGTCAAATATTCTGCCGCCAAATAGTAATGCTTAGGCATTATTAGGTTCCGGTTTGAAGGGCACTGTAGACTAGTGAAATTACTGGGCAGAGGATATTTATGAACCAATCTCGAGGTTGGCAACACGCGAGTGGCACCTACTAATGGTGCTGCAAGCGCTCATAGGCTACGGCAACCACTTACCATCAAGTGGGCCGTATGCTTGTTTGCCAACTTGTAACATAAAAAAAATAACTATGTAGACCAAGCGACCATAGCCGCGGACACATCTAGTTTATTTATAAAGATTATTTTGTTATTACATTTACGTAACTCGATCTGCTGTTCGCAATCAATCACGAACAATAAATATGTACAAGTAGATCATTAGCACAGGCTTTACATACAAGTGTGAGAAATACTATTGCGGCAATTGTTAAGTGAAACGATTTGTAATCTCAGAACATACAACATATATTATGAATTTATCTATATCTACGGTTTCTTGTTCTTGTATTAACCTCTCGATGACGTTGTGGAGCGGCGGTAGCGAATCTGCCTTAAGCGCCACACACACATTCCCGCTCGGAGCAGATGTTTATAATGAACATAGAGGCATGTTTTCCAGTCTGGGTGTGTTTGTTCTTGTCAATATGTATGTTTCCGGACCTCCGACACAGAATATAACTATTCTAATGAGGACCTGTAATTATTCTTATTTATTAACAATTACCTTTAGTCAGCAGTTGTTAGATAATCGAAGTCAATTACACCCAAACGGCGGTACTTGAATATTATTAAATATTTTTCGATCTTATCTAGACAAAAACGGCAGTAGTTAGACATTAGATGTTAGTTCATTGTCATTCCCTTTCTATAAATAGCCACGCAGCATAGTATCTGGACGCATTTCTAACGATTACGTCTAGATGTACTTGGTGTCTTGGGCAGAATGAATATTTCCTTTAATAGTTACTAGATTAATTGTACAATATGCATCATATTGTTGCATTTCTCAGTATTTAGCTAGGTCCAGGAGGGGCAGCTGACCCCTTGTACCTCACTACGCCTATAAATATGAACATTTCAATTGTATAAAACTTATGTCTATTTTAAGTAAGGAGAATAGGTTAATGTTTTTTGCAGCTTCCCATTTGTATTAAAATTACGAAAGAAATTCCTAATCAACGATTAAGAAAACGATGGAAGGCAAAGATATGGAAATACAGATAATAATATATTGCATGCATGCTTTGCATGTATTGCATGCATGCGTTGCATTGTATATATTGCATGCATGCTTTGGGATAGTTGACTTTTTTTATTTCGGAATGTGTATTGCTGTTGGCCCTACTGGCCTTGACAGCGTCACCGGGCGGGGGCCGAGTACTGAGACTCAGCCGTGATAAAGGGACAGCCCTCACGGGGGCTCAAACTTGATTCCGTCCTTAGGGTGTATTAATTTAATTTCAAATAGTTTATGTAACGAGGTTAACTCTAACAGCTTTCGATAATTATCTTACAGACTAGTTTCAGTACACGTTCACTTGCTTAGATATCGATGTTGTCTTTAACATCCATATTAAAATTCAATAATATTCTAAAGCATCTATGACCTTGATCAGTTTTTTTTTAATTATTAATGAATATGGTAGAATGGTGTCCAGGATATGGACTATCTTTGTAACAAATTTGATTTCATTTGGTCACGCCATCATGAAAGCACACATTCATACAAACCAACATAAAAAATACCACACACGAGTACATGTCTAACTTATTATATTTGTATAATAATAATTAATTACAACTGATACTAAATTGAAACGTTATATGTCCTAAGTGTTTGTGCCTTAAAAGGGCTTATAAATTACTACACTGAACTACCTACATACAACGACCCGATGCGCACTTTCATTACAACACAGAGTACATAGAGTGAAAGATGCATCTACATAATGAAAAACGTCGCTTTGTGATAGCACTTTTTCATTACAAGCTTTGCACTTTGATCAAGACTTTGTATTGATTTTCGTATTGAACTTACTATTCTGGGAATCTGGAAATATAGAAGAGGAAGATGGAGGCTCAAAGTTGATTTCGTCCATAGGTTGCCTCCTGCAAGGCCGAACCACGGCTATGAAGGTCATCGGAGTTGCTTCTTTGGGCTAGAGGAAGACGTTGGTCGGAGTGGCACCGACTGTCGTGCGTGTTCGCCAGCACGAGGGGGTCCAACAACGGCAAGGGGGTCCAACACCATCAGCTCAGGCTCAGTTGAACGATGTGCTTGAGAGTTCCCGGAGCCTGTCGCACGCACCGAGAAGGTTATAGTGGGACGCCATGGTGATAAATTGAACTCCACAAAACCCGGTTCTCCTCTCCAGAAAGCCGGGTATCTGGTAGCAGATTTCCTCCCCGTTACCAAAAAAAAAGGCAACGGACGCTTGCATTCTAATCGTTCTGTCATCTACATGTAGCCGACCCAAGGAACACAAAAGTGATAGTACGAATACTGCTACTATATGCCACAATTCTTTTGTGTGTTTCCAAAACAGTAATCCTCTGCTATACCGCATAATCGTTGGACCAATAAGGAAAACGTTTTGGCACAAAGACACACCATATGTTGGACACTATATGACCGGTTATAGTGTCGATATATGGTCCTCGTAATATCGAGAACAAAAAAATATTAAAAAAATAAACAGCTTTAAAAAAGAAGAAATCGCTAATTAACGATAAGACCGCCTACCTGTACAACATATAGACATAGCTAATAAGTACTCAATAAATAAATAAACGCTACACACTCAAACGCTCCCATTAGGATAATGATATCCTGTGTCGTGGGTCAAGACACACATACAAAGACAAGGACATACACAACCAGACCGGAAAATATGCTTGCATGGTCAATACAAACATATTATGCACCGAGCGGGAATCGAACCTGCGACCTGTGGCGTTTAAGGCAGTTTCGCTGCCGCTGCGCCACAACGTCGTCCTCAACCTATCCTCCTTCGTCCTCTTTACCTATTTCGAAATACTGCATAATAATTCTCATAAACATAATCGTTAGGTAGTGATAAGTTATCATTTGATAATTAAGCCTTTGTTCTTTAACAAAGTTTCTTCTTAACAATGACAAATAACAATGGAAAAGATAAAAATGAATTTCAATAACATATAGTGACAATGAAACGCACTTAGAACTCTGCGGTGTTAGAGAGATGAAACGCTATACAACTAACGATAAGACAATGTGTATTTGCGACTGTACTTTAGATCTCCTTTTTTTATGTTACAAGTTGGCAAACAAGCATACGGCCCACCTGATGGTAAGTGGTTGCCGTAGCCTATGAGCGCTTGCAGCACCATTAGTAGGTGCCCACGTGTTGCCAACCTCGAGATATTGGTTTTTAAATCTCCTCTGCCCAGTAATTTCACTACCGTACAGTGCCCTTCAAACGGGAACACAGTAATGCCTAAGCACTACTATTTGGCGGCAGAATATTTGACACTTCTTCTTCTTATCGAGTGGTTACTGGTTAGTGGCCAACCTCGTGTCAGAGTTCAGGTCGATCATATAGAACTCTTTCTTGACTTTTCGATTATTGTCAAATTGATAGCAGCCGGGACCGACCTTTTACGTGCCCTTCGAAGCACACGGAGACGCTCAATTGAAATACCACCCATCTAGTGATTGACTGCGCCTAAAGTTGCCTAACCCACCGATCGTTTACCGCGCAGTGAGCGCACCGGGCTATGAGCTTACTTTAGTATATAAAGCATAGACTTATTATATATGGACAGGCCGTTCCATACTAACAAAGCTTACAAAGATTCGCTGGAAAGAACGAAACGAAGTTAGTTAAATTGCGTGTGACCAACTTCGCATCGTTGCGTTAGTGCGAAGTTAAGAAAGAGCACCAGGAACTCTGGTCATTTTTTCTGTGTTATAGTAAGTCAGTGATGTTAAGTGATTAAACCCTTATCCCTACTATTATAATGCGAAATCTTCACCCGTAATTGATATTTATAATTTTTTAGATATTTAACAGCATATAAAGCAGACTGCTTGTGGTCAGTGTAACCTTATCGAAACATCAAGCGATAAAATAAAGTTAATTTTTACGCGTTAAATCCCGATACAAAAAAAAACCCACAAATTATAAATATCAGTATTAAACACGATAAGTTAAAAATTCACATTCACTTGTAATTCTTTTGTTAAATTGGATAGGATCCCACGCTAGTCAGTGTAATATAAATTTTATAAGGGAACTTAACGATTTCCTCAAAATAGAAGAGTAGCTAGACGTGTCATCTCTGCATACAGACGCAGGTACATGACATACATATTTTGTGCTTAGATGATATTTTTTGCTTAGAAAATATCAGGCTCCAAGACTCCAATCGAAAGTTCAGTCAAATGTTGTTAATCAAAATTTTTTTATTAACAAAGTCCTACAGTGTACTATGTAAGGTAGTAAGGGTCACACAATTTTAATCACTTCAGGAGCTAATATCTCAACAATAACGGACTTAAGCAAAAATCTAAATGAAACCTCGTTATCATTTTAAAGACCTACTTTTTCAACCCATGTAAGGACTGTGCTACCCTTAATTTTTATATATTTTAGGATTTCACTACAAAATACGGACAGACGGACGGACAGACGGACATGACGAAACCATAAGTGTTCCTTAATATACACAATGTATTTTTTGCATTAAAACAACTTAAAATGAAAACAAGAAAAACATTTTAATGTTTTTTATTTATTACGTTAGAGTGCAATTTATGGAGCGTGAAGATAAGGTAAAACAATTTAACACAATTGTTGGCTTAAGAGATATTAACCGCCGCTGAAACTCTCTGGAAATTGTTACATTACGCTGAAATAAAAAGCAAGGTATACACAAAGGAATTTTAAAAAGTTTAGTTCTTGTTTAATTGATAATATATCATATTCATACGTAACATATTAAGCTGAATAGTTTCTTTAAGGCGATTCTCTTAGGAATTACTGAATTGATCAAAAAACAAACAAAATGTAGAGTTACATAGAATATAGATATAACATCAGGATACTTATAGGAACGGAGCAATTATTATAATGTATAGGGCTTAAAAGCCCCGCTTGGTTAGGTACCAAAACAGGTTGGTTTCGAGGTCAGCTAGCGTGTAACCAATTGTATCCTAAAGGGCGGTAACGCACCTGCATACTCTCTGGTGTTGCAGATGTCCATGGGCGGCGGTAACCGCTTAAATCAGATGAGCTCCCTGCCCGTTTGCCACCCCTGACATAAAAAAGACATAAGCGTGAAGATGACGGTGTGGCGACGTTTTGAAGGAGAAAAAGCAACTTAATTAAGATCGTTATTGAATGCCGACAAAAGGGTAAAAGATACTGCTAGAATTAAAATGTCCTTTATTCATGGTTCCGTCAACGTTTTATTCCTTTATAATTTAGTATAAAGTATGCTTCAAATAGTATGCGAAAATACTACAAAATACAACATTATCTCCCTGATAAGATTTTTTGTATAAGTACCATCCGTTTTTCCAAAACGACCTCGTTAGAGCACTCTTAAACATAATTTATAATATCAAAAACGTAACGATAAACTTAAATGATGTTTTCCTTAAAAAAATAATCGCAAAAGACGCTATAATAGAAAATTAATCCGGGTTTCATGCCAAGGAATAAATTATGCCGGCACGGTGAACGTTGGAAACAGGTATGAAATTTACAATGGAGATGAAACGCCCGGGTCTTGATACTGCGGATCGGAGAAACGAGGATCTATTATTTGATAACAATAGCTTAGGGCTGTTTAATATCGTTAAACAGGTTATAATAAAGATTATAATAAAGCAAATTGAATTTAATACTTTTCTGTGGATAAGGCTGTATTCGGTCTGGACGTTTGTCTTTGTGGGTCTCCCTACCGTGCCTCGGAGAGCACGTTATTCTGCCAGTTCCGGTTTCTATCATAAAGTCTGATAATAATAATTTATTCTTTATAATTAATTTGGTCATATCTAATGAGTTATTCGAGCGCCCTTGCGTTGCTGAAGTCAGATGGCAATCGCTCTGTGTAAAAACTAGTAACTCGTCAAATCAGGAGACAATTATAATCAGACCCTGGATAAATGGCCGGAACAATGCTAGGAAGAAGAAGAAGGTTAGCATATTTTCAAGAAGATCGCTTTTATCTCAAGTGAAAGATTATAAAAAATATAAATAAATTAAAGCTACAACGATACTCACACTCTTAGAAATAGGTCGTAGTTCAACTCCAGGCCGTTAAGTCAGACTTTTAAAACGACTACTTCTTAAGGTTAACCTAAATTTTCATCTTGAAAAGTATTTAACACCTTTGAAATTACGTGACCGCTTTTAATTCTGTTGGAACGCAGTCCTTTAATTCTAAATGTTAAACTTTTATAACTAACAAGCTTGGCATTTCTTTAATGTGCGATCTTTTTTTATTAAAAATCTTTGTATCAAATTAAGTTAAGAAACGTGAATATTAAATTCCTTTTAAATTTTTTTTTTTTAAGAGTTTGTAAGTTTTTTTAATAATACTACTAACTAAGTACCGAAGGTATTATAGTGCATTATTACGGCCCACTTCATACCGCATATGGTTGAGACCCAAAAATGTGTTACTGCGAATGGTTCAATTTATATTGAGTAACTCTCAACTTAAAGTTGATTTCGTCTATAGGGTGCTTCCTGCGAGGCCGAACCAGGGTTATGGACGTGATCGGCATTGCAGGCGAAGCTGCGAGCGTATTGCAATAGCACACATCAAACGGTGTGAATTGGATAGAATTCCTTGGGAAAAGAACAATAAGGCCTGAATTACATATATCAGCTCTATATAAAATAGCTATTTTTTATGAAGATGCGTACACATCAATTTTCATTTCAGCATCGATTCACTTTGCGCATTTTTCTGCTTGCTGAAACACGTTTTTAAGTGTAACACTTGATATAACACTAAAGTACTACAAAGCCGTCAAACTGTGCTGAAGGATGCGGACGCATGTTTACGGATGCTAAAGCATGCTAAAGCGTGCTGAGGGATGCTTAAGCATACGATGCTCATAAGTTTGTCCAAGTCCAAACCATTCAGCTAATGCTGATAAATATAATTTAGACCAAATACATTGCACAGACTTTTCCATAAAGAAAATGAAAGCACACATTTATACAAAAAGACCACATACATGTCTAATTATATTTTTATATTAATAATTATTAACTAAAACTGATACTAAATTGAAACGTTATATGCCCTAAGTGTTTGTGCCTTAAAAGGGCTTATTAATTACTATACTGAACTACCTACATACAACGACCCGATGCCAGCCCGATGCGCACTTTCATTACAACACAGAGTACATAGGGTGAAAGATGCATCTACATAATGAAAAACGTCGCTTTGTGATTGTACTTTTTCATTACAAGCTTTGCACTTTGATCAAGACTTTATATTGATTTTTGTATAGGACTCACTATTTTGGGAATCTGGAAATATACAGAAATTAAATATAAAGAGAATTATGAAGTTTCTGATTGTTTCTTTGTTTTTTTGATTGTGTATTGCTGTTGACCTTACTACACTTGACAACGCCACCAGGCGGAGGTGGCTGAGTACTGAGATCCAGCCGAGAAAAAGGGGCTTCGCGGAGACTCAAAGTTGATTTCGTCCACAGGTTGCCTCCTCCAAGGCCGAACCACGGCTATGAAGGTCATCGGAGTTGCTTCTTTGGGCCTAGAGGAAGACGGCGGTCGGAGTGGCACCAACTGTCATGCCGCTCGCCAGCACGAGGCGGCATGGGGGTACAACACTATCAGCTCAGGCTTAGTTGAGCGATGTGCTTGAGAGTTCCCGGAACCTCTCGCACGCACTGAGGTGGGCCACCGAGGAGTGGGACGCCATGGTGATACATGGAACTCCACAAAACCCGGTTCTCCACACTCAAACGCTCCCATTAGGATAATGATATCCTGTATCGTGACACCGTTGTGGCGTTGTGGGTAGCGAGTCTGCCTTAAGCCTCGACGGTTGCAGGGTTCGATTCCCGCTCGGAGCAGATGTTTGTATTAATCGTACAGGCATGTTTTCCGGTCTAGTTGTGTTTGTCCTTGTCATTGTGAATGTTTCCGGACCCCGACACAGGATATAATTATCCTAATGGGGGCCGTTGAGTGTGTAGCGTTTATTTTTTATTATTTATTTATTTATCGTGGGTCAAGACTGTGTGTCTTGAAAAGACAAGGACATACACAACCAGACCGGAAAATATGCTTGCATGGTCAATACAAACATATTATCCACCGAGCGGGAATCGAACCTGCGACCTGTGGCGTTTAAGGCAGTTTCGCTGCCGCTGCGCCACAACGTCGTCCTCAACCTATCCTCCTTCGTCCTCTTTACCTATTTCGAAATACTGCATAATAATTCTCATAAACATAATCGTTAGGTAGTGATAAGTTATCATTTGATAATTAAGCCTTTGTTCTTTAACAAAGTTTCTTCTTAACAATGACAAATAACAATGGAAAAGATAAAAATGAATTTCAATAACATATAGTGACAATGAAACGCACTTAGAACTCTGCGGTGTTAGAGAGATGAAACGCTATACAACTAACGATAAGACAATGTGTATTTGCGACTGTACTTTAGTTCTCCTTTATGTTACAAGTTGGCAAACAAGCATACGGCCTACCTGATGGTAAGTGGTTGCCGTAGCCTATGAGCGCTTGCAGCACCATTAGTAGGTGCCCACGTGTTGCCAACCTCGAGATATTGGTTTTTAAATCTCCTCTGCCCAGTAATTTCACTACCGTACAGTGCCCTTCAAACCGAAACACAGTAATGCCTAAGCACTACTATTTGGCGGCAGAATATTTGACACTTCTTCTTCTTATCGAGTGGTTACTGGTTAGTGGCCAACCTCGTGTCAGAGTTCAGGTCGCCCGTATAGAACTCTTTCTTGACTTTTCGATTATTGTCAAATTGATAGCAGCCGGGACCGACTTTTTACGTGCCCTTCGAAGCACACGGAGACACTCAATTGAAATACCACCCATCTAGTGATTGACTGCGCCTAAAGTTGCCTAACCCACCGATCGTTTACCGCGCAGTGAGCGCACCGGGCTATGAGCTTAATTTAGTATATTAAGCATAGACTTATTATATATGGACAGGCCGTTCTATACTAACAAAGCTTACAAAGATTCTCTGGAAAGAACGAAACGAAGTTAGTTACAAGCTTGCAATATATTCGAACGTAGTAAGTGTCACAAGCTTGCAACATAATTGAATAAAATTGCGTGTGACCAACTTCGCATCGTTGCGTTAGTGCGAAGTTAAGAAGGAGCACCAGGAACTCTGGTCATTTTTTCTGTGTTATAGTAAGTCAGTAATGTTAAGTGATTAAACCCTTATCCCTACTAATATTATAATGCGAAATCTTCACCCGTAATTAATATTTATAATTTTTTAAATATTTAACAGCATATAATGCAGACTGCTTGTGGTCAGTGTAACGTTATCGAAACGTCAAGCGATAATTAAAGTTAATTTTTACGCGTTAATTCCCGATAAAAAACAAATTATAAATATCAGTATTAAACACGATAAGTTAAAAATTCACATTCACTTGTAATTCTTTTGTTAAATTGGATAGGATCCCACGCTAGTCAGTCTAATATAAATTTTATAAGGGAACTTAACGATTTCCTCAAAATAGAAGAGTAGCTAGACGTGTCATCTCCGCATACAGACGCAGGTACATGACATACATATTTTGTGCTTAGATGATATTTTTTGCTTAGAAAATATCAGGCTCCAAGACTCCAACCGAAAGTTCAGTCAAATGTTGTTAATCAAAATTTTTTTATTAACAAAGTCCTACAGTGTACTATGTAAGGTAGTAAGGGTCACACAATTTTAATCACTTCAGGAGCTAATATCTCAACAATAACGGACTTAAGCAAAAAATCTAAATGAAACCTCGTTATCATTTTAAAGACCTACTTTTTCAACCCATGTAAGGACTGTGCTACCCTTAATTTTTATATATTTTAGGATTTCACTACAAAATACGGACAGACGGACGGACAGACGGACATGACGAAACCATAAGTGTTCCGTTTTGCCATATACACAATGTATTTTTGCATTAAAACAACTTAAAATGAAAACAAGAAAAACATTTTAATATTTTTTATTTATTACGTTTGAGTGCAATTTATGGAGCGTGAAGATAAGGTAAAACAATTTAACACAATTGTTGGCTTAAGAGATATTAACCGCCGCTGAAACTCTCTGGAAATTGTTACATTACGCTGAAATAAAAAGCAAGGTATACACAAAGGAATTTTAAAAAGTTTAGTTCTTGTTTAATTGATAATATATCATATTCATACGTAACATATTAAGCTGAATAGTTTCTTTAAGGCGATTCTCTTAGGAATTACTGAATTGATCAAAAAACAAACAAAATGTAGAGTTACATAGAATATAGATATAACATCAGGATACTTATAGGAACGGAGCAATTATTATAATGTATAGGGCTTAAAAGCCCCGCTTGGTTAGGTACCAAAACAGGTTGGTTTCGAGGTCAGCTAGCGTGTAACCAATTGTATCCTAAAGAGCGGTAACGCACCTGCATACTCTCTGGTGTTGCAGATGTCCATGGGCGGCGGTAACAGCTTAAATCAGATGAGCTCCCTGCCCGTTTGCCACCCCTGACATAAAAAAGACATAAGCGTGAAGATGACGGTGTGGCGACGTTTTGAAGGAGAAAAAGCAACTTAATTAAGATCGTTATTGAATGCCGACAAAAGGGTAAAAGATACTGCTAGAATTAAAATGTCCTTTATTCATGGTTCCGTCAACGTTTTATTCCTTTATAATTTAGTATAAAGTATGCTTCAAATAGTATGCGAAAATACTACAAAATACAACATTATCTCCCTGATAAGATTTTTTGTATAAGTACCATGCGTTTTTCCAAAATGACATCGTTAGTGCACCCTTAAACATAATTTATAATATCAAAAACATAACGATAAACTTAAATGATGTTTTCCTTAAAAAAATAATCGCAAAAGACGCTATAATAGAAAATTAATCCGGGTTTCATGCCAAGGAATAAATTATGCCGGCACGGTGAACGTTGGAAACAGGTATGAAATTTACAATGGAGATGAAACGCCCGGGTCTTGATACTGCGGATCGGAGAAACGAGGATCTATTATTTGATAACAATAGCTCAGGGCTGTTTAATATCGTTAAACAGGTTATAATAAAGATTATAATAAAGCAAATTGAATTTAATACTTTTCTGTGGATAAGACTGTATTCGGTCTGGACATTTGTCTTTGTGGGTCTCCCTACCGTGCCTCGGAGAGCACGTTATTCTGCCGGTCCCGGTTTCTATCATAAAGTCTATAAATAAATATAATAATAAATAAATAAATAAACGCTACACACTGAACGGCCCCCATTAGGGTAATTATATCCTGTGTCGGGGGTTCGGAAACATTCACAATGACAAGGACAAACACAACCAGACCGGAAAACATGCCTGTACGATTAATACAAACATCTGCTCCAAGCGGGAATCGAACCCGCAACCGTCGATGCTTAAGGCAGACTCGCTACCCACAACGCCACAACGGTGTCAAAAGTCTGATAATAATAATTTATTCTTTATAATTAATTTGTTTAATTTGTTCATATCTAATGAGTTACTCGAGCGGCCTTGCGTTGCTGAAGTCAGATGGCAATCGCTCTGTGTAAAAACTAATAACTCGTCAAATCAGGAGAGAATTATAATCAGACCCTGGATAAATGGTCGGAAAGAAAGAAGTAGAAACTTAGCATACTCAAGTGAAAGATTCATAAAAGATGATATAAATAAATTAAAGCTGCAACGATACTCACACTCTTAGAAGTAGGTCGTAGTTCAACTCCAGGCCGTGAAGTCAGACTTTAAAAACGACTACTTCTTAAGGTTAACCTAAATTTTCTTCTTGAAAAGTATTCAACACCTTTGAAATTACGTGACCGCTTTTAATTCTGTTGGAACGCAGTCCTTTAATTCTAAATGTTAAACTTTTATAACTAACAAGCTTGGCATTTCTTTAATGAGCGATCTTTTTTTATTAAAAATCTTTGTATCAAATTAAGTTAAGAAACGTGAATATTAAATTCCTTTTCAATATTTTTTTAAGAGTTTGTAAGTTTTTTAATAATACTACTAAGTACCGAAGGTATTATAGTGCATTATTACATTACGTTTATATTATAACTTTTTTTTTTTAAATTTTTTCTACAAATATATTTTGATTCCACTTCATAGGCAAAGTTTTTTTTATTTGATTCTAGTTAATATAAAGAAAATCAAAGTGACGATAATAATTAAGTAATTACGAAAAAAAGGCTTTCAGCCCTTATGATCTTTAATTGTAAAACAAAAAATATCTCAAGCTCTTGTGAAAGACAAAGACAAAGACATGTGTATTCTACATATTAAATAAAAAGTATAGAAAAAAGGTATTTAAAAAAAAAAGTTAATGTATATTTTTAATCACTGTCATTTATTGGGATGCCACCTTATCTTGAAATAAAATTAAATGTTTACATACCTGACAAAAATAATTTATATTTTAATTTAATAAAAATTACTAAAATATATTTTTTTAAAGAACTAAAAGAACCGTGAGCGAGTGTACTAATCGGGTCTAGCGTCACCGCGTTGCTATAGTTACGCGGCCCCCTTCATACCGCATACGGTTGAGACCCAAAAATGTTTTACTGCGAATGGTTCAATTTATATTGAGAGAGTTATACTTAAAGTTGATTTCGCCTATAGGGTTCTTCCTGCGAGGCCGAACCAGGGTTATGGACGTGATCGGAATTGCAGGCGAAGCTGCGAGCGTATTGCAATAGCACACATCAAACGGTGTGAGTTGGATAGAATTCCTTGGGAAAAGAATAATAAGGCCTGAATTACATATACCAGCTGTATATAAAATAGCTATTATTATGATATTTATGAAGATGCGTACACATCAATTTTCATTTCAGCATCGATTCGCTTTTCGCATTTTTCTGCTTGCTGAAACACGTTTTTAAGTGTAACACTTGATATAACACTAAAGTACTACAAAGCCGTCAAACTGTGCTGAAGGATGCGGACGCATGTTTACGGATGCTAAAGCATGCTAAAGCGTGCTGAGGGATGCTTAAGCATACGATGCTCATAAGTGTGTCCAAGTCCAAACCATCCAGCTAATGCTGATAAATATAATTTAGACCTAATACATTGCACAGTGTTTCCATAAAGAAAATTTGAAGCCACCAAGATCAAAATGACGAATCTCACAAATGAATTACAAACGTTTTTAAATGAAATAATACGACTAATTGTAAGATTCATTAAAATTTAAAATCTTCAAACATAATTTTGAATGATCATAAGCTATGTTTTTTATTCGCACGTAACGGAAGTCAAATCTAAATGCAACAGCGCATTCAATGCCATATCCCGATTAACTTTAGTAATTTCGACTCGTTAATAGTTTCATCACGTTGTAACAACTAACAATATTTGAATAAATTATAACCGAACTTGCTTCTTAAACTGATGGCTTAAGATTCATTTTTCCTTATCATTTGAATTATTACTAAATACATTTAAATGTTATAAAAAGTTTCTTCCTATGTATCTTTACTTAATTCATCGCGTATACGAATAAATAAAATTGAAGTGTGGTAAAATAACAGCTTTTTACTAACAGCATTGGAGAAAGATGCGAGAGTATAATTACATACGGTACCTTACGCTATAACAAAAAATAGCTTTTTAAATTAGTTTTTTTTTATTCCGGCTAACCTCCGGTTGGGTCGATTTTGACCGGATTTTTTGGCCGGACGGAGCTGATGTTATAAGTAGAAGCATTAGGATTCCGCGCAGTAATAAAACGAAACCCTGATTCTGTAGACTAGACGAGTGAAGCCGTGAAAGAAGTTAGTAATGCAATATTTATTAAAAGTAGTATTGCATTAACTTCATGATACTTTAACCGATTTTTTCTTGAAAGACGTTAAGGTACTCGACAGTGGACGGTCCATAATCGGACAGACTCATGATCATAATCGTCTTATCATCCAATCGCTTTCGGCTATCAATTTGAGGGCGTAAAAAACCTTGCCGCGTTCTATATTCCCTTTACTCAAATGAAGAAGAAGGGTTATCAGTTTTCACGGTCTACTCATAGTAGTCCTCAGTTCATCAAGAAATCTGGAGGTAAAGAATGAAATTCGTTCAAGTTTAAAAGTTTATTACCCGCGATCACTCTGTCAATGTCTCAGGGATACAGTTGTTTTTTTAAACGTTCAGTTTTAATATTAACTCAATAATTAACTCCGACTATTCTAGTGCAGTGGTAGAGAATCTGCCTCAAATGCCGATGTGTTTGTGTTTTCAAACACCTCAACATAGGGTTTGACTATCTTAAGGAAAGCCGTATATTGTGTATCCCATCAAAAACATAAAATGTAAAAAGTTACAATTCTAGCAACGCAGTTCTTCTTCTACAAAAAGTGGTAAGATTTCATGTCTAACTATGACTGAAACTTGGCAGTTATACGGCAACATATACTACTCATTCTAATACTTAAGTGTCGTCAAACTTTTTACATTTTATGTTTTTGATGGGATATCATATCTTTTTGTAGATAGGCCCACTTCATCTAGGTACCTATCTACATCTTTTATTCCATTGAGTACACTGCGCTACGACTATCTTATATTAGTCCATCATACTATGCATAAACTACAGTACTACACTGAATCATTAACTGCAAATGTAACTTTCTATTTCTATACATTCATATAGAATTACAAAATTATTTATGCAATTAAAGTATCTAGAAAACTGGACCGAAATTACAAAATATTTTAGTTTTTCCTTGATTTATAAACTAAACACTAATTGTATTCTAAATTTGAAGTTTCCAGGTCTAATAGAAGGGCCTTAGAGTTTGGATGATCCGTCAGTCAAAAGGAGTATCTAGAAAACTGGACCTAAACTACAAAATATTTACTTTTTCCTTGATTCATACACTAAACACCTACAATCAAAAACATAAAATGAAGAAATATCCAAGTCTCGCAAAGCAGTTCTTCTACTACAAAAAGTGATGAGATCTTATTCATAACTACTTTTGAAACTTGGCAGTTGTACAGCAACATATTCTACTCATTCAAATACTTTTAGTGTCGGCCGAAAATTTTAAGGTTGAAATCATTTAATCTAGATAAGCCGTGGGCAACAGATAGAACTACTAAAATGATTATATTTTACGTGTCGCATATTAAACGGTGGTTAAATAGGAAATATCTAGTGTTCGTTTATAATCTAGAACAGGCGTCCCTGACCGCTTTAACACTGCAGTATGCCGATAACTGGGCCGCGAGCGGTACCAATCAACTAAATACTACTACTACTTTTCTTTTAATAATATTGAAATACCTGTAGGGACTTGCAAAAACCGAACAGATAAGACACAATGTCATTAGCGTATTCACTTCAATTTGCAAAACCAAACCTTGGTTCGTAAAGTGACATACAGTTGAAAGTTATAAGAGAAGGAGAACACACTCAATGAGTTTTTTAAGTACAGTCAGTACAGTTGTTGTTAGCTTGTAGCTAATGACGGTTTTAGATCAGCGTTTTATACGGGCGCAAAGCTCGTTTTTCGAAGCCCGTACAGACGCAACTTTTACTACACCCGCAATTCGAGCGTTAAGAGGCTTTTAAGGTCGCATGCTCTGTACTATTTTTGAATAATAAACTAATACTCCTAATGCACCAATACATATATAATAAGCTTGCAGCTTGCGCTAGGAGTGGGTACGACAATTGCCCGAGGAGGTCAGGATCGAAATCTCGCGTTCACAGAGTCGTCACATGTACGTAAGCTATTGAGACTAAAATTTATGAAATACATGATGATCAATAGATTTCATTATACAATAGAAAATTCAAATTTATACCAATATTATAAAGCTCAAGAGTTTGTTTGTTTGATTGAACGCTCTAATCTCTGGAACTACAGATCGGATTTGAAAAAAAAAATGCATTTGAAAATGCAAATGACGACGTTGTGGCGCAGCGGTAGCGAACCTGCCTTAAACGCCACAGGTCGCGGGTTCGATTCCCGCTCGGAGCATAATATGTTTGTATTGACCATGCAAGCATATTTTCCGGTCTGGGTGTATTTGTCCTTGTCATTGTGAATGTTTCCGGACCCCCGACACAGGATATTACTATCCTAATGGGGGCCGTTGAGTGTGCAGCGATTATTTATTATTTATTTATTTTATTTGAGAGCACATTTCTTGAGGAAGGCTATAAGCTAGATAACATCACGATACGATACTTAGAAGCCGAGCAATAAGTAAGAAAGTGAGGGCGGGCGATAAGATGCGGTTAGTTGGTGGAACAGGGCGGTCTCATCACTACATAGTATAAAACAAAGTCGCTTTCTCTGTCCCTATATCCATATGTATGCTTAAATCTTTAAAACTACGCAACCGATTTTGATGCGGTTTTTTTTAATAGATAGAGCGATTGAAGAGAAAAGTTCATATTTATAATAAAATCCGTTAAATAGTGGACGAAAAAAAAAATTGAGGTTTCTAATGTGATGTCGTAAATAATTACATTTAACGCGTTTAGGCCACGGGCAGTAATGAATAAATCAAAACTACTGGATCAATTTTAATCATTTTTTCAGTGAATGACATAGGTTATATATTTTATACCCGTGCGAAGCCGGAGCGGGCCGCTAGTAAATAATAAACCAGAACATGATTTGTTACATTCAATGGTTGGGTAAAAGAATAAGATCATTATAGAATTCCGCTAGCGAAGGTTAATAAGAAACAATGGGAGCGAAGGCCGAGCTCATTATGAGATGACGGCTGACGCAGAGCCAACTATGAGGGCCTTGGAAGTTAATCTCAGAGTACCCCTTCATTTTAATAGGTGCCTTTGGTTCTCGAGAATATACAAAATGTTATTAGGTAGTGGGTGTAACAATAGATGCGATAGAGGCTATTTTCGTATTTCTCTTCTACGAGTATATCAAGTATCGACAAGAATTATTCTAAAATAATAGGGTCTATTACCAACACAAAGGTTTTTACTACAAAGAGGACGAAATTTGATATAGTGCTTACGATGAAAATTATTTCAAAGAAGATAGATTTAGTAATTTTATATAGTCGTTTTTTTTCCCAAAACGTCGATAGCCGTGGTTCGGCATTGCAGGAGGGCAACCTATGGACGAAATTAACTTTGAGCCCCCGTGCAGGTTGATAATTTCAAAATAATAATTAAAAATACTATGAAAAAATTAATTACTGGGCAGATGAGATTTAAGAACCAATATCTCGAGGTTAGCAACGAGTCAGTGGCACCTACTAATGGTGTTGCGCGCGATCATAGGCTACGACTACGACAACCGCTTACCATCAGGTGGGCCGTACGGTTGCTTGCCAACTTGTAACATAAAAAAGCGCTTATCGATTTATGTGTATTTCGATTATTCGTAAAGAAGTTCTATTTATAATCTATTTTCAAAAATTTTACTCACTTCACTAAAATATATTTATTATTATGAAAACTTAGCATTAGCATTAAAATAATCGCGCTTATACGTTAAAGATTACTTAATCGTTTTATTTGTAACGTTGAATTGTTAAGTTAATTCACACGATAAATAATAACATTAATGGAAATAGTAGTCTTTTGTAATAATCGTGATTACGTATTGATGATTGTTTACTTTTTTAATGCTTTTTAGAGATAGAAGATTTTATTAAAAAGTTGTTCTTCCTAGCATTATTCCCGGTACTTTTTCACAGGGTCTGCTTATTACTCTTATTCGGATGACAGGTTTTGAGTTTTAACACATAATGACTTCTAAAGGCAAACCAGTAACTCATTGGATAGGGAATATTACCTATCAAGAGTTAACGATTATTATAAAATGTTATGTCATAACGACCGGGACCGACAGTGGGGAGACCCACAGGTGTATTATCATTATAAACATCCAGTCAGTCAAACATACAAATAGTTCCGAGCGGAATCATACCTGAGACCGTCGAGGCTAAAGGCAGGCTCGCCATCAGCACGTCACGTCAATAGTCGTCATAAGATTTTGTTCAATGCATCTTAGATAAAAGGTGAAGTACCCAAAACCAAAGAATTAATAAGAAAACTAGGTTTATCTTTTACTGGTCTAAAATATATATTATATAATCCATAGCTTAGGTAAATATAAATTTAGCTAAGTAATTCTAACTCAAATATATTTCCAATTTACATTGGACTATGTGGTAAGTAACCCCTGCCTAGAGTCTAGACGTTACTTAAGATACTAGCAGACCCGGCTACGCGTTGCTATAGCAACGAAGGATATTTTGAAATGGCAGTCAGATGTTTGACATTGGCAGTTGAAATGAATACGGTCGATGTTTTATTTAATTTGAACTATTTATGACATAACATACAGAATTAGTAACTTTATGCACTTCTTCTCCATATAATCTTTAAGTATACCACAGCTCATAGTCTTACGCGCGCGAAATATGCTTGAAAAGAGTTCCGAAGTTTTCTTTTCGTGTATGATTTTTTTTTATGTCACATGCATTTTTTTTTTATGTCGCCTGATGGTAAGCCGGCATCGTAACCGATAACGCTTGCGATACTTGAAGTATCACATGCGCGTTGCAAGCTCGAATGATAGAACAAGGAGGGGAGGGACAAGAAAGGGAAAAAAGATGGGAACCGGCGTGGTTGGAGATTGGGCCTTCAGCTCTCTCACTCATCGCACGAAACGGAACAGTGCTGATATTGTTACTTTACGCCGATTTTCTGTGAGAGGGTAGTACTACCACGGTCGAGATGGTACATTTTTGAAATTTACTACTAATGTATAGAATAGATGATTACTATAAATATCAACGACAAAAAATCATAATGAATTTTAATACTGGTTTAGACCCAAAACATAATACTGTCTAATAATTAGCCATATCTAAAATTATTTCCGGTAGTTTAAAAGTTCTCACTGTTTCAACGGATATTATACGCAATATCCTGCCGTGTTAAAATGTATACCATATTATCTATTCAAAACTTAAAGAATTAATTTTTTTTTTAATATTTTTTGAAAATTTATAAATTACTATTTAAACCGGCAAACGTTGTTTTGCCATATAAATATTTAGGGTTGTATGTATTTTTAATGCCACTTCATACAATTTTGTCCAAAACATAAAAATAAAAACTTTGGGATGGATCACTCTTATCTCTTAGAGGTATAAAAAATAGATTATAACCTATTCTCAGACCTACTGAATATATAAAATTTCATCAAAACAGGTCAAGGGGTTTTGGAGGAAAATGGTTACTAAAACTGTGAAACGAGAATTTTATATATTACATTTTAAGCACATTTAAGTCTGAGAATGCTGAGTAAATCTTTTGAAAGGCGTATCTATCGTTTATATCTGTGAGCAGTCGGGAGTAAGGACCGTTAGTAGCCCTAAGGATGTAAGTGCATTGTTTCCATTCGATATTGAATGACGGACGTCCACGTCGGAAGCGTATTATTTGTATTTTTTCCTTTTCGATGCGAAATGAATTTACAGCACTGTATGTAGTGTACTCAAGTACACTAGTGGTCGTGTGAGACTCGGCCGCCTGTTAGTCAAGCGGCAATGCCACTAAAACTCAGAGGAACTGTCATCGCCATAGTGGGACGTCATGAATTCGTTTGCGCAAAGAACTTTGATGCCCCGGAAGTATTATTTGTAGCCTCCTCCGATTCAGCTTTCCTTTATTATCTATCATGTTTCATTGTAAGACTATATAGATCTTTAGATTTTCGGTGTTTGTATGGAAAATGAATGATATTGCCATCGCGCCCTCAACATTTCTTGGTTTTGGCACAAGTTTTGGCGAGTGTCAGAGGAAATAAAAAATTATGTTTCTTATTTATTGTTGTAGAATTTATCTATAAAGTAGAGAGTATCATAGTCTAGTATTTTATTAAAGGCGTCAAATATTTACTAATAGAGAATAGGCTATAATTAATGTTTAAAATACGGTGTTTAAACTTCTACTGATTATGGTACACACAATTTCTATAGTATGACCACAGAAACAAATTCTATTTAACAAAAAAAGAATTATTAAAATTGTATTACAAACTTCACAAATTGCGAAGTGCAAATGGCGCTTATATCTTAATAAACTAAGTAAGATTAACTATAAAATTGAGCACCACACAATCTATACCGCTATATACCAACTTAGTCAAAAATTTGACTAAGTTGGTATATAGCGGTTGGTATAGTTAACCTAACAGCCCGTTTCCAGGTTCCAGAACATCGGCTGCTCTAGTGGCAGGACATTAAATATAAAACATGTTGACAAGTCGGATAACTGTGAACAGCTTCAAATAAAATAATCTGCTACGAAAACAGACGCTTATCCCAACAGCGGACGATGGGGTCGTCATGTCCCGACGCCGGTTTTATAATTATCGTGTGCCGGATCACAGCAGTGGAAAAGCGCCCTTACCTGTTCAGTCGGCGCGGGATACGAGTACCTAAGAGCTTAGGGATTTCTGCGAGCATCCAGTCACGACTTTGTAATAACGCTTAACTTGCACGATATTAGTACTTTTGCTGAACGGCGTTTTTGTTGTTTGGAGGTTGAATTCTTTATGTAGCAATAGAAGAATATAATTTCGTTGTTATGACGTTCCCTCATATTTCTTACGAGTTCACAAATTACTTGTGCAGAATGTATATACTTAAGCTTTTTATATACACATACTTAATAGAAATTTGGTATATAAACAAAACAATAAATCAATAACTAAATAAACGTTACACACTTAACGGCCCCCATTAGGATAGTGAAATCATGTGTCGGGGTCATAAAATATAAATAAAAATGCTCCGAGCGTGAATCGAACCCGCGACCTGCAGCGTTTAAGGGAGGATCACTATCGTTGCGCCGCAACGTCGTCTATAAATAAATAACAATAAATAGTTAACATTTTGAATCTATAATTTCAGAAAATCTGTTTATGAACTGGTATTACTTTGATGAACACTGGCAGTAGCAACTCTGTCTTAAAAGTTTTTTTTTTTTTTTATGTTAGAAGTTGGCAAACAAGCATACGGCCCACCTGATGGTAAGTGGCTGCCGCAGCCTATGAGCGCTTGCAGCACCATTAGTAGGTGCCACTCACGCGTTGCCAGCCTCGAGATATTAGTTCTTAAATCTCGTTCGCCCAGTAATTTCAAACCAGAACACAGTAGTGCCTAAACACTACTATTTGGCGGCAGAATATTGGACACTGCGGTGGTACCTACCTAGCCGGCCTCTTGCAACAAAAGACCTACCACCAGTGTGACTGATTGCACTGGTGGAATAATCTCTGTTGTGACAGAGGTTATCCCAACAGCGGGCGATGGGGTCGTCACATCCCGACGCCTATCAAGATAAGGTTTGACGGTTTGATTTTCGCCGATCTTTCTCGAAGCATATGTTCTTATTACTAATACTAACATGTACTCTGGTTCGGTTTGTGTGTTGACCCCCAACACAGGATATTACTACTAGGTTATTAAAGTTGAGTGTGAAGCAATTATTATTTTTATTTATTGTTTGAAGACACAATTGCATATTGCATCTTTTAAATGGTTAACTGACAAATAACATGATAAATATTTTTTTAAAGAAACAAAAAAATTCTGGAAACTTATTTTACTTTCCAATAAAAGTCAGTAATTTTATTAATTTGCCTATTTGAACACAAATATAGCTTATACAGTTTTGGTTTTGGCTGGGTTTGAGGCATGCCAAGATATGGGCATCATTATCACATTTTGTATGGCCTATTACCTGTTTGATAATAGAATACCTTTGAATTTAAAATGATGTTAAAAGATAGATTTCCTTCATAACAATTTTATGTAGTGAGTTAGCCGCTACAAGGAAGCTGGTTTTCTCGTGATTACCTTTATTAATATTTTTCCACACCTGAAAGGCATAAAACAATAGAAACAAGCAAGAAGCTAATTTAATCCTGATCTGAAGTAAGATGAAACCAGTAACACTATTTTTAATTTTTAAATCAATAGTTTTTAAATTAAATTTAAAAAAACTAAACTACATAATTTAGTTTTTATTACAGTCAATAATTACACATGTAATACTAAAAATTGAAACGAGTTTTGATTCTAAATTAACAAAAGCTTTGGTAATTAAAAAGATATACTTAATATTTTTTTTAAATCTTTCATTACCATTTTTTACACCGCCATATTGGTGTATTAGATTATAATTTCTAGATAAACCATTGCTTAAATAAGCCTTAATCGATGCTTTTTAAATTACATTCTAATTCCGTATGTATTAATCTTATAAACCTAATTTATTATTTTATATACAGGAGACGCATATAAAATTTATCAATCAATCAAAATTACAATCAAGGTCAAAAATAAGCCACCGAAAAATTAAATTACAGTGTAACTTTTTTTATTTTAATACGATAAAGACAAAGAGATAATAATAACAATGATAAAATTAAGATGGATATTTTAGTTTCTATTACAGTACACTCACTTTAAACAGTTGTATTCACCTAACTCTTAAAATTCATCCACTCCGCATAAAGTTTTGGTTAATATAAAATTTAAAAAACACAAGCCTAAAATATGTTTGAATTTAAAAAAATAAACTGTACATACCAAAAGTTCTCGATGTGTAAAAGCCGGCTGGCACAGCACTAAGTCTACAAATTCGCCTATTTTAATAAGCAAAATCCACAACACTTTTATTTTTAAGTCACTTGAATAAACCGAATTTTATCTTACAGGATAAAAATTTACTATTAACATTTGACGAAATCTAAACCAGAATACAAATCCAATATCCATTGTTTGGCTACGATCCTTTTGACATTGACAAATTAAAATTGACAGCTTATGAGCTTGCCTTATAGAAAAAAACAGTTGTCCCTCCATTAATCTGAAATATTTATTAATTTTAAATACATTAACTCATTTCTTTTTCAACAGTTTTAGCTTAAATTAATAAAATAGCATGAATAAAATAAAATGACAGTAATTGTATCATTAAATTCATATTCGTAGCAAATGGTATGTAGAAGTTTTAACTAATATCGATAGATGGCAGTATATAAAGAAACAAATATTTTATATTTATTTAGAACAATAGATGACGCTCTATGTGTTTCAGTTAACTGTACGACTTTTAGGAAGATTTTAGGAGAAGTAAACTGTAAAATTAATATTAGGTGTATTATGTTTTTTTAATAAATAAATTATACATAATTTAATATACTACTACTATACAATACTGATTATTTATTAATACCTTATAGTTTCATTGGGTGTACATAAAAACTGCCTATGAAAATAATAATAATAAAATAAATAACTCTGAAGTTTCTTAACGTATCTTCTCTAACATATTTATCGTTGAAAGTTCTTTTAATGTTCTATAACCTCAAATTTTTCCCGAATTTTTAATGTCATATTTCAAAAGGTAAGGAATGGGGGACCCATTTTTATGACTTTAAAGTCTGATATCTCAAGATCTACTGCCTTCATCAAAAAAATTAAAATGAAACCTCAGTATAATTTTGAAAGATCTATCCAAAGATATCTCACAAGTTGCCATACGTTGAAATTTTTTTTCAACACTCAGTTACATGTATTGAGGTGCTACAGAATATAGAGTAAAATTAATGTGACATACGGATGGACAGACGGACATAACGAAATAATAAGGGTTCGTTTTAGCCATTTGGCTACGGAATATTATAACAAAATAAACATAAATATACTTATATCAGAACAAACCTTGATAGAAGAAGTTATCATTGCGATTGCGAAAAAAGTCTAGTCAATCATAAAACGCTAACTTCATTCGCTTATGTTGTACAATCGTGACTGAATATTGAATGAAGTTAGCGTGTGTTAGTTTCAATTTACGAATCACCAGCGAATCTTTGAAAGTTATTTTCTATATGGAAGGACCGGTCCTTAGTCTACTTTGTATGAGTCAATTTTATTCGGTGGCAAGATGATTGTAACCACTAGCCCCAGAATCAAACATGTGCTAATGACTTAGTACCCCATTTTAGGGTTCCGTAGCCAAGTGGCAAAAACGGAACCCTTATAATTTCGTCATTTGCGTCTGTCCGTCCGTCCGTATGTCACAGTCATTTTACTCTGTGTCTATTGGCTCTATCTTTACACAATTTAGTAAATAGGTGTATTCTATGAACCGCTACACGATTTTGTAGTAAAATTCTAAAATATATAAAAATTAAGTGTAGCAGTCCATACATGTAACTAAGTGTTGAAAAAAAAATGTCTGCGTACAGCAAGATGTGATATCTCACTCGATTGTGCGTGGTCCACATAGCACTTGACTGATAATTATTTATACAAATTCAAACTGCAGTAACTCAAAAAGACGAAGGACCAAATCGAGTCGTATTGATCTAAACTTCAATCAGATTCAGATACGAAACGTAAGTAAAACATATACCAAAATGCTCGCTAGCTCCCTATAAAGAAATTTATCAATACAACCTAAAACCGTTACCAAGCAACAATCAACTTACGATACATTAGGCGTTACATTGTTACATTTATTTCTACTTGTATATATAAGTAAAAATAAAGTATAGTGCGGTGTAAATGTGGGGGATACGAGTATAATAACGTAAGTGAAAGTGCTTTATTATTTGGTTTATGGTATGTTAGTTAAGCGTTTCGTTTAGCACTCCTTTTAGCTTTCTTGTGACGTGTTAAGTTACAACATTTAAGGGAGTTGACCTTTACTTTGATATTTTGTTTATTTTACATTTTTATATCATAATTATAAAATTGTTTTATGATCATAAACTTACTATATACCATGAAAAGGCATTTTTATATATACATTTTCGTATATATAAAATGTCGCTGGTGCTCCTTCTTAAATTCAATAACAATGCACCGTAACGAACTTAGTCACACGATTACTTCATTATATTTTAAGCTTGTGTATGTATTAAGTCTATACTTAAATTTTAAGATTAGATTTAAGAGTCGAAATGTGAAGAATTTGAAGTAGTTCAATTCAATAATAAGGAATATAATATAATATATTTTAGATTATGTGCTACATATTTACTTATTACATTCAAATACGAACTAAAAGAAAAGGATACTTTTAATTTTCTTATTACTTTTTTAATCAACTTAAAAAAAAAAACATTTTTATTTGAATAGTTGAACCCCGAAGTTTGTTCTGTTGTAATTTGGTCAGGGTCTGATGATGAGATCTGAAATCGAGGGAACTCTTCAAATTTTGCAGGCACACCTATTGCGATTTGGATATTTTTAGACGAGTTCAAACAAGAAGGAAGTTCTATGTTCGGCTGTATGTATGCTTTAAAAATATAATTTGCCAATTTGCTCCAAAATTGGTTGTGATCCATTTGGTGATGTGGAACTCCTGATGATGATCACAGGTAGCCACCAAAAGTAAACCATACTAATATTATCTTCTTCTTCTCTAATATATAAAATTCTCGTGTCACAATGTTCGTTCCCATACTCCTCCGAAACGGCTTGACTGATTCTTATGAGTTTTTTATGCATATTCAGTAAGTCTGAGAATCGGCTACTATCTATTTTTCAAACACCTAAGTGATAAGGGGTGTCCACCCCAAAACATTTTTCTTATTTTTTGGATAATTTTTATTTTTATTATTTTTATTATGTGGCATTGAAAAATACATACGACCCTAAATTTTCACTTTTTTATCACGAACCCCTGCTTTTTAATAGTCATAATAGTAAACCAACAACTTTCACCGGTGTCACTTCTAGACTCGGGTAGAGGGCGCTAATATCGGGTCCCAGATTTTTTTCGGGGCATGACAACGTCTGCCGGGCCTGCTAGCAACATATAATATTTTTCTGGTTGCGATACAATTAGGTACCTTAATATGTTCGCCGGGCTATTATTCGTGACAAAAAGTATAAAATGAAAAAATTACAAAACAAAATACCGACGTCAAAACTAAAAAGCAAAAATAAGTATTGTCAACATAATATTTTCTTCAAAAGTCGGTACCCTCTGTTCCGATATTTTACTACCGTACCGTACCGTACCGTCTTCTGAACAAAATATTCTGTAGAAAATATTTATTTTTTGCGTTTTATTTTGAAGTCGATATTTATTTTCGACATACAGAAAAAAAAAACATTTGAATTCATAACTTTATGATTTTCGAGTATTTATCAATCACGTACCTAGAGACGTATATAGATTTTATCAGAAAAGAAAACCGTTTTCATGGTATTTTACTTTGCGTATGTTTAAATATTGTGATATCAGCGATCAGATTAAATGTACAGATATGTATGCTTTCGTGGAAACTAACCATGCATGGGTTCTTAGCATGTGATATTAGTAGTCAAACTGAGGCAACATTCACAATATTAATAAGTAAAATGCATTAAATGTACAGCAAATTCAAATTGATTTAAAAAATGAAAGAATTGGTTGTACAACTTTTTTGGGTGTGTAAATAAATGAATGAATTTCTCATACACGACTCAACTTAAAAAAAGTTTTGAAGTGGTCTTATATTGTTATGAAAATAGTGCAAAATATATAAGCTCGTAAATAATTCAGTAGGAAGCTTTTTTAACCAGATGGTATTTTTTGGGCTTCTTATAAATAATAAATAAATAAACGCAACACATAGAGAGGCCCCCATTAGGATAGTTATATCTTGTGTTGGGAATCCGAAAACATCCACGTGGACAAGGACAAACCCACCCAGAATGGAAAACATGCCTGTATGGTCAATACAAACATCTGCTCCGAGCGGGAATAATGACGTTTAAGACAGATTCGCTACCGCTGCGCCACAACTTCGTCAAATATTAAATTATAATTTCGTCATATCCGTCAGTGTGTATGTCACTGTCAGCGGAGACTATTGGCTTTATCTCCAATAAATTAAGTAAAAAAGTGTAGTCTATATAAAGGATATATATATATATATATATATAAGTAAGTTTAAAAGAAATGTCCATATAACCGCTATAGAATTTTGTACTAAAATATATAAAAAATTAGGGTCGCAGTTCATACATGTGTTGCTGAGGGTTGTTGATATATTAACTCCGAAAGAAATAAAAGGAGGGGGCACCTCGCCTAGCTTTTGAACTATATAAAAATAAAATTTGGAAAAAATTTGAGATTATTGAACATCAAAATCTTTCTATATAAATTATTTTGAAAAAGATAACTTTAGAAGTTTCAGAGATGTATAAGTTGTTATATTAATTTGTTTTTTTTTTTTTTTAATTTTTTTAATAATTACTGAGAAATTACCAAATTATTTTGAGGTCGATTTTAATTTTTCATCATCAAACTGCAGAACCCTTTAGTTTCCACTGTGCGTTGACCACAACGCACTCGACGAGTAATTAATAATACTATCAAAATTTTTTTACTAAAGTTAAATACCTAAATTATGATATAATAAGAACGTAAAGCTGTTCGTTTGTTAGTTTCATAGTTTTTCTATTATATAAAAACACTCACAGATTTTAATAAGGAAAACAATAAATGTACTTTCGAGGCGAATCGCGTGTAGATTTTCGAAATATTTGGTACTCGTAAATTCAGAATTGCGGTCGATCTGATAATAGATAACAATCTTTCGGGTATTGTGTCCTGTTTTGTTTATATCGAAATAGATAAACAGGGCTTTTATCGTGATTTATAAGCGATTATCATACACTAGTTGTCCCTACGGATCCCCTCACGTTATGTAGTTTTTTGACGATTCCACGGGAACCTAACATTTTGCTGGAATGATATATGTCAATCCAGGTAATGAGCTATATGTATTAGTATGTATATATGGCGGCAGTATGGTGCCGCCCAAGGTGGAGGCCGAAAGGCCTGGCGCGTTCGCGCGCGGTGTTGTATATCTGTATATATGTATTTTATGCATTATTATGTATGTATGGCGACAGTAAGTTGCCGCCACCGGTGGGCTCCTCGGGGCAAGCGCCGGGGCGTCGCGGTTGTATGCTTCGGCGACCCCGCGACGTCCCACTATGGCGCTAGATGGGACCTTGGAGTTTTAGTGGGTAGGGGAGATCCCATTGCACCCGTCCCGGCGCTCGAGTGCGTAACTGCATTTCTCCAAGTAAAAAAAAAAAAAAGGTAATGAGCTATATGTGTACCAAATTTCATCCAAATCTGTCCCGTAGTTTTTGGGTGAAAGAGTAACAAACATCCATCCATTATTATTAGAATCATCATCATCCAGAATTATAATTTTAGTAAGATTACTTCTTTCTCCTACGGAAACTTCTAAATAGCCCCTTTTGAAATAAAGTAGTAATTTTTTTTTTGTATTATGTATTCATATTCTCCTTGACAAAAATGACATAATCAAGATATTATGTCGCGCAAATTTAGTAAAATATGGCTCGTCTATTCGTTTTTTTTCTGGCTAGCTAGTTTTACGAACTTTCTATGTCTTAAGGGCAATAATAATTCAAGGGTAGGCTTTCTAGTACAAGTAATAGTAATTGGTTTTTTATCGTATTAGTAGTAGTTAAATGCTCTTATCCAATGAGTTCCTAGGTCGCCCTTAGAGTTGTGGAGGTAATATGGCAATGGGTCTGTGTAAAAGCTAGTAACGTGTTAAATCCGGATAATAGTAATAAGCAGACCCTGGGAAAAATACCCGGATAGTACTTGTACTAGGTAGAAGAAGACTAATAAGCTCTTTAAATTGAAATCTATATTTCTCATTAAATCAGTAACATTCAATTTTCAATAAGTTCTCGTAGCAAGTATTAAAAACTAGCAACAGTGGTAATAACCAGCCGACTGAGAGTCTTCACTATACTTGGTAAGCCCAAGAAGTGAAGAATCTTAGTTGGCTAAAGACAGCTAATAGAGGCAGCATATGGGACTATATAACAACATTTTGCAGAAAATATTCTAAAAATCTTATAACTTTTACCTGAATTGCAAAATTTGATATACAATGAAATGATAGGTTTTCGGCGTTGTCAACAATTAATCATCTCTAGACCAGTTTACCCATTCGTGCTGAAAACCACAAGGCTCTATTTTTACTATAAATGCACATCAATATCCCGACAACACTAATTTTGAAGAACGTTATACTGTAGTGATTTCTAAACGCTAAAAACGCTAAACGCTGGACACTAAACGGTCCCCATTAGGATGATATCTTGTGTGGGGAGTCCAGAAACACATACAAAGACATTTTTATTTTTTTATGTTACAAGTTGGCAAACAAGCATACAGCCCACCTGATGGTAAGTGGTTGCCGTAGCCTATGAGTGCTTGCAGCACCATTAGTAGGTGCCACTCACGCGTTGCCAACCTCGAGATATTGGTTTTTAAATCTCGTCTGCCCAGTAATTTCACTAGCGTACAGTGCCCTTCAAACCAGAACACAGTAATGCCTAAACACTACTATTTGGCGGCAGAATATTTGACACTGCGGTGGTACCTACCTAGCCAGCCTCTTGCAACAAAAGACCTACCACCAGTGTGACTGATTGCACTGGTGGAATAATCTCTGCTGTGACAGAGGTTATCCCAACAGCGGGCGATGGGGTCGTCACATCCCGACGCCGAAGAACATGGATAAATACACCCAGAAAAATAAATAAATACACCCGGAAAATATGCTGGTATGGCTCTTAAACCAGGTTCGCTGCCGCTACGCCACAACGTCGTCAAATTTTATATTTTAAAACGGTTTATTTGTATAGTAGTCTGCAAGAATCAAAATGGTTTATTGTATAGCATCGATACAGCCCAAGTAGCGACTATTAGAAGCACCTGTTCCATTTAATAGTTCTTTGTTCGTACCTCGCACAAGCTATCGCTAGTGATCGGCGCACGGCTAATTGCCATTTTAACTTCCAACTAAGATTAGATTAGGTTTTGATGAGTCCGCTACTATGTAACACGACTGAATGCGGTTGAGCGTAAATGGAAACTACATTTACAAAGTTTGTACAGAATTAACATTGGTGTTTTCCAAATTGGTGTTTTCAAATTGGTGTTTTTCCGGCGTCGGGATGTGACGACCCCATCGCCCGCTGTTGGGATAACCTCTGTCACAGCAGAGATTATTCCACCAGTGCAATCAGTCACACTGGTGGTAGGTCTTTTTGTTGCAAGAGGCCGGCTAGGTAGGTACCACCGCAGTGTCCAATATTCTGCCGCCAAATAGTAGTGCTTAGGCACTACTGTGTTCCGGTTTGAAGGGCATTGTACGCTAGTGAAATTACTGGGCGAACGAGATTTAAGAACTAATGTCTCGAGGTTGGCAACGCGCGAGTGGCACCTACTAATGGTACTGCAAGCGCTCATAGGCTGCGGCAGCCACTTACCATCAGGTGGGCCGTATGCTTGTTTGCCAACTTCTAACATAAAAAAAAAAAAAAAAACTTTTTCATATGAAAACTAGAACTTGGCTTAAAGGAGAGCGCTTATGTGAGGTTTTGTGTGGGGGTTTCTATGTGTGCTATTAATTTTGTGTAAAGTCAGTCTTTTTCAGTAATAAGTTATTCATTTGTAGCTATTATTTGTGCTCTTTTAACTTACGGCATACCTTTTACAAGCGTCTTTTTAGTATTACATCATTGCAAGCTTTATGCTACATTGGCGTCTTGATCAACGGGTAACGTTTGGAAGTCTATAACAATAATATTAATATATTTGTAAACTAGCGGCCAGCTCCAGCTTCGCACGGGTATAAAATATATAGCCTATGTCATTCACTGAAAAAATGATTAAAATCGATCCAGTAGTTTTGATTTATTCATTACTGCCCGTGGCCCGCACGCGTTAAATGTAATTATTTACGACATCACATAAGAAACCTCAAAAATAACAGTTTTTTTTTCTCCACTATTTTTATACATATAAACCTTTCTCTTCAATCACTCTATCTATTAAAAAAATCGCATCAAAATCCGTTGCGTAGTTTTAATAAGTGAAGATTTAAGCATATATAGGGACAGAGAAAGCGACTTTGTTTTATACTACGTAGTGATAAATAATAAAAAAGACCAGAGTATCAATTGATAATCTTATTAAACAGATAATGGCGTCCAAGAAGACTCAACAGATCAGCATGGCCGCCAGCGCAATCGCTATGCGTGGGGTACACATTTTTCTAAACGCGGGAAGAGCTGCCGCCGAGCGACGGTCGTCTCCGCCAAGATCTCGCCGAAAGAAGACCATCATACCGGTGAACAAATTACAAGTCAACGTTCTTGAAGTTTTACTTAAAGAAACCAAGTTTGATAAGTGAGTTTACTTAAAAAAGTTTTTATTAAAAGTTCTGATCTTGGGTTTTTTTTAATTGAAGATTTATAGGAAAGAATTTTTTTATACAATGACGGTTGGCAAACAGGTATGGTCTGCCTGATGATAAGCAGTTACCGCAACCTATGAACGCTTGCGGTTTTCGAAGTATCATATACTCGTTGCCAACCTGAGGAACAAGACCTTGCCTTGGGCGCTTTCACTAATTGCACGAAACGCAACAGTACCTACTGATACTGTAACTTTACGCCGATTTTCTGTGAGAGGGTAGTACTTCCCCGGGCGAGCCGGCTCATTTGTGGGAGGAGCATGTCTCGGCTACCGTCAATTAAATTCAATAGAGTTAAATTGGTCGCAGAAACTTTTTTGTCATGCTAAATTGTAGTTAGGTTTTGGAAACTTAACTAAAAATTATGCGTTTTATCCGTAGACCATTATGATTTCTTTCAAAAACGAAATAAAATATTAAGATGACGACGTTGTGGCGCAGCGGTAGCGAACCTGCCTTAAACGCCACAGGTCGCGTGTTCGATTCCCGCTCGGGAGCATAATATGTTTGTAATGTCCATGCAAGCATATTTTCCGGTCTGGGCGTATTTGTCCTTGTCATTGTGAATGTTTCCGGATCCCCGACACAGGATATTACTATCCTAATGGGGGCCGTTGAGTGTGCAGCGTTTATTTATTTATTTATTTTTATTTAAAAAGAAGAATTATATTCGATGATTATATAAAATATTTATTATACTAATCTACAAACATAAATTATTTAAAATTGAATTGGAATATTAAGTCTATATAAATCGTGGAATATTCCAAATCGATTATAAAACTCAAAATATTTATAATTTAGAATTTAATTGACACAAATATTAATCGCTTTAGCGCACGCAATATATAAATTAATCATTGTGCGGAGTTTAAATTAAAAAAACAGAAACCTTTAAAATTCCATAGTTGAAATGGAACGAAACTGAAACTAAGGCTTAGCGATTATTTTTTTTTTTATGTTAGAAGTTGGCAAACAAGCATACGGCCCACCTGATGGTAAGTGGCTGCCGCAGCCTATGAGCGCTTGCAGCACCATTAGTAGGTGCCACTCGCGCGTTGCCAACCTCGAGATATTAGTTCTTAAATCTCGTTCGCCCAGTAATTTCACTAGCGTACAATGCCCTTCAAACCGGAACACAGTAGTGCCTAAGCACTACTATTTGGCGGCAGAATATTGGCCACTGCGGTGGTACCTACCTAGCCGGCCTCTTGCAACAAAAGACCTACCACCAGTGTGACTGATTGCACTGGTGGAATAATCTCTGTTGTGACAGAGGTTATCCCAACAGCGGGCGATGGGGTCGTCACATCCCGACGCCTTTACGATAGACAGAAGGAACTCTGAATTTCTTAGTTTAATTAGAAGATGGCGTCGATTTCGGATTCGACAACAATTAGTCCCGCCCTACAATATACAGTTTACGTAATTTTTTATATGAGCGAGAGATCTGCAAGCTTGCAGAAGAGTTGAGCTTAGAACTTCCGGAGCTTTCACTTATCGAACAATACGCAAAAGTAAGGATACTTCATGTAGTACATGTTAGAGAGCTTTCAAACGAACATTTGGGCGTGCTTTTGGCTCACACTCGATCACGCTCGCTTAATAACGCTTGGGCAAGTTACGTACTTAAAAACCGCCTGTTTGTAACCCAAGAGGGTTTCTCTTATTTCCTCGTTGGAGAGTCGTTCATCATTGTTTATTATAATAATTAATATTTATTACTCATACATACAATGATAGACAAATACAAGAATAAATACGTTTTTCCGTGAATCTTAAAAAATGTTTTATCATTTCTTTGTACAAGCTTTAATTTATTAGAAGGAAATACACCAATTTCATGGAATTGTAATTTGATTCAAACTTTTTTTGCGATTAATGAGTCATTTACGAAGGACATTGAAATGGCTAAATTATATGATATATCATTAATGTATTATTTAACGTAATACCGTACAATTATTTCTGCTTATGCCATGAATTTCGAGTGCTAGTATATATCCACGTTAATTAACAGTACGAATACGGACAGTATTACTGCGTTTTTTCGATAATTTTGAGCCATTACTGAGGCCTAAATTCCCACTCCAAATGTCTCCTCCTATCCCTTCTTCTTTGCCCGTAATAAATATGTAAAGAAATTAAGTATGATTAACGGCTCTCACTAGGATAGTTAAACTCTGAATTGAAACGGAAGCGCTCACAAACAACCGCTTTTAAGGTTAATACAAACATCTGCCCCTGAATTAGGAATTGAACCTATTATCACTGGTATTTAAATTAGTTATACATATTGGGTTAGTAGCGCACATGTAACAAGTACTTTTGGTGTAGTGACAGATTGAAATCAAGCAGGCGTTACATTTGTTTGCCACTATCGTTATTAAAAAGAACAACCCTAATGTATGAGGTAACTGTGGATAAAGTTTTGTTTACACCCTCCTTATTGTCGTATGCCACCCTGTTTACGCCCTTCTCAGTTAGACTCGTGAGCTTAACCGAGGTAGTCGTAGCACGCACGCATAGTCAATAGTCATGCCTTACCGACAACTTAAAGAAAAGACTCTCGAATTTCTGTATAGAAATACACATTTTTCCAAGTGAGTTTTCTTTATCTTTTGACATATTGTTATTAATTGTTATTTTTTTTCATGTCACGTTATATTTCAAATATGTTTCTGATATATATTCCTGTTTTATTTTATACTTTATCATTGTTTAGGAATGAACTGGAGGCGCTATTCACGATGTACAGGAAATTGGTAACAGCGGCCCAAAACGCAGCACCCACTACTGGGATTGGACAGCCGGCTGCAAAAGTGGATGTAAGTTTGTTTATATCTTATTTTCATTAGGTTTGTGAAAAAGTTCTACTTCTATAAGTTTCGTACGTATGGAAACGAAAACAGAACTCAACAATTTATTCACCTGTTTTATGTGTATCGTGTTTATTTTTTATATTTTTGAAACATATGGTTCTTACGAGCGTGAACATGCAAGAGGCTACTGCTTTTGCAGAATTTGTAAATCAATTTTTTGTAGCGAAAAAAGCAACCAATTATTCTAATTTTATAAATGTAATACGTACATTTTTGACAAGTGTATCAAAATTGGATCCTTATATTGTAGTTACAATATTTTTTCATCTGCGTGGTAACTTTATAAAACTAAAGTATTAGGAACATACAATGCTTATCTACATATAATAGGCAACGATTATAACTGTATATTTTGACTACAACAAAATCCGAACATTAAACTTGGAAAGTATGTAATAGACATGATGTGGTCTCACGCAATTCCAAATATCTTTCGTCTGCCGAATATGAACCCTAGTGTTGCGCGCCGAACTTACTTATCGTAGCCTAATTTTAAGAAATAAAATGGCTTTTTTTAGTGAAAACGGGAAACTGACAGACATACATAGATGAAGAACTACAGACAGTGTTTTTTTATTTCATGAAGGTTAGCAAACGAGCATACGGTTCGCCTGATGCTAAGCAGTCACCGCAACCTATGTACTCTTGTGATATTGAAGTATCACATGCACGTTGCTAACCCAAGGAACAGGAGGGAAGGCATGAGAAGGGAAAAAGTAAGGCTACAGAGGGTGGGAGATTGGGCCTCCGGTGCTCTCACTCTTCGCACGCAACAGTACAGTTACTTTACGCTGATTTTCTGTGAGAGGGTAGCACTTCCTTGAGCCGGCCCATTTTTGCTGAGAGGAACATGGCGTTTAGTTAGCGAATGATTAACTTTGTACGCGGGTTGTTTTCTTATGTTACCAATTACTTAAAAAGAACATCACACGCTTAAGCCGCGTAAGAGTTATAAATCACGTAAAAGTTTAATTTTTCATGTCCCGCTCGGGACTTCAGAATTTATGCTTATAAGGAAAATTGTCCCGCCAAAAACGCTACGTTTGACAACACTGCCTTGCTCTATTATATTCGTGACCAATTACTACACGATAAAGCAAACGATTTCGGCAGTAATATCAGATTCGAAAGACACATTCGTTTGTATTACGATATCTTTTATAACTACAGCTATAGAAATAATGTTTAAGATTTAACATGAATATGTAAAATTAAGAAAACGGTAAAATACATGTTTTTCATATCTAATTTTTAACGCTAAAACAAATTTTCATGCCTCTCGTTTTAAAACTGACGGATTTCCATACAAACTTTCAACCCCGTTTTCACCTCCTTAAGGATTGAATTACGAAAATTCTTAGTACGCAATGACGTTTTAATAACAACACCTGTGAAAAAGTCAGCTTTCTACGTCTCGGAGCTTAGGCTGGGCGTTTATAAGGTCAGGTCAGGTCTTCGCCTTCCATATACGTAGATAAAGAACCTAACTCTGTAAAACATTATTTAATTATCGTACATCGAATTGGTAGCTTCAAAATCATTCCTCTAAGAACCACAAACCTTATATTACTGTCTATCTTTTCCAAAGAAAAGTAGCACTAATTAAATTCATTAAAAGATTTTAGAGGTAACTAAAACATTCAATTAAATGAAGAATCTTCTTAAATAAATCCTCCTAAAATAATCCTCTTATAAATATTAAAAATTACGATACAAACGTTGATATAATTTTAGTCTATTTTATAGTGGTTATATGTACGTACGTCTGCTGGGTTTTGTCTTAGATCACATGTTACTAATATTAAGGTCACGTCAAATCGAACATTTTATCGGTCCAGAATTTAGTTATTTATTGAAGGCATATCTACAGTTGATCTACATACTAAATTTTTACTAGAAATATGTAAGAATAAATATGTGTGAACAAATCGTCCAGTTCCGATGAAAAATCTTTCGATTACACAATATTACGATTTTTCTTATTTGCTCATCTTTGACTTTCGGTTGTATCCCTTGTCAGGAGACTTGTTAATGACTTATAAGGAGTGGTAGATACGCTTAAGCTTACTACTATTATTTTCTAAGCAGTATCTTGACGGACAAGACCGGCCCTGGCTGCCAGAATAACGCCCTTATTACTTAAATACGCAAAAGCGGATTTGAAGGATTGTAACCTGGATTAACAAATAGGATACTTTTCATTTATCTACAGAAATATATTGACTGATATATGCATTAAGAAAATATAAAGCTATTTTATGACTGATGAACGTTTTTATCAGATTATTTTTTATAATTTTTCGATACCATGACGGTTGACAAACAAGCTTACGGTTGGCCTGATGGTAAGCAGTCACCGCAACCTATGAACTCTTGCGATACTTAAAGTATCACATGCGCGTTGCCAACCCAAGGAATTGGACGGAAAAAGGGAGGGAACAGAGGGGGTGGGACATTGGGCCTCTAGCGCTCTAACCTATCGCACGTAACGCAACAGTTATGTAACTTACTTATTTACTTATTATGAATCTAGAACAGCCGATGTAAAATATTGCAGGGTATCGACCAAAACACTTTCCGGGATGTTATGCACAATACCTTCGACTTGGTAACTGAAGACGTGATATTGGATCGTGTTTGGCTTACATGGGAGAGGGGGGCTAACGGCGGTGAGGGGGCTTTAAAGTTTGAGGCATGGGTGCGAGGTCTGAGCGTGTTACTGAAGGGTACCGATGAAGAGAAAAGGTCACATTGCTTTGCTGTCTACGATTTGAATAGCGATGGATACATCACCAGGGATGAAATGTTCACGCTTCTCAAGTAAGTAGACGTTTTCAAAGTGATCCAAACATTTCAAGTTTGGTAAAGTTTTTGATTGTTCATTAATTTGATGTATGTATTTTGACTCTTGAAAAATTTGATGTTTTTGAAAATGAAATTGGTAAAGTTGATTTTCTTTCTGTGATAAGGAAAGAAACAAAAGAAGTAACGTAGTAAGGTTATCTTAATATTAAAATTGTAGTTTCATAAGAAAATAAAAACCTTAGAAAGTTAGTTTTGTTGAATAATGCTTCTGCAATGACAATTTAATGAAACTTCTGCTGCATTGCTACTAGTCGCTGTAAAAAATATCACGATAAAGTTTCTCCTATTACAATTATTGTCTTATGTCAGAACATGCAAAGTAACAATTAAATAAGCCATAAGCTGCACTGGTAGCACGACACGGTATGGGGTCTTTTGGCATGACTACATGCAAGTGTATATCGATAAATATGCCCCGCTGTGCTTAGGCTAAGCTGCGGCCTTCAGGGTATGGATGCAAGACGCGGACTGGCTTTAAATACCTCTATAGTCTTCGGGATTGCAAGACATTCCGATGGCTAGTAACACGGCATACCTAAGTATGCTGTAGTATTATTTTAGTGCCTAAACTGACCATAGTTGAAAATTCAATTTTATTGTCATACTTTTAAGTTTTTTTTCTTCGCATATACTACACTTGCCTCTCCAAGTAGTAAGCACATACCCTCATAACCACAATAGGTGCTACATAAATTCTTTATATCGTAATTAAACTATAACAATTTAACAATGTTTCTTAAAATTTAGTGGCCTACACGTTCCAAAGTTAGATAAAAAACTGGCAATCCATTTTACTACCATACGCATAAATAATTAGATGTTATAGCATGGGGGGTTTCATTTATCATTTTCAAAGTCCTTGGACAGATTATTAAGAAATTTGTATCGAAACAACCCGGAAGCAACGTAAATGAATCATCAAAATCGCCGAGACCTTGCATTACATACAAATATATTAGATTTTCCCTATTTCTATAGTTACATAATTTTTTGGTTAAAAAACTACTGCTTTTCGCTTTCAAATCATCTATTTTTATGAAATCATCAGGAACTCGCTCTTAAAGCAGCCAGGTGATGAGGATCCTGATGAAGGAGTTCGAGATCTTGTTGAACTCGTCCTGAGGAAAATGGATATTGACAAGGACGGGAAGTTATCCATTGAAGATTACAAGTAAGCTATATTCCTCATACGTTTGTTTATTTTTTCTGACTATGTATAACTATTAGGTTGTCCTACCGGACTTGACAAAGTTACCGGGTTTAGTTTTCATGTTACTCGATTGCCAGTATAAAGCCCACCTGATGATAAGTGGTTGCTGTATCCTCTGAGCGCTCGCTTGCAACCTCATTTGTAGGTGTCGCTCACGCGTTGCCAACGAGAGATTTTTTTATGTTAGAAGTTGGCAAACAAGCATACGGCCCACCTGATGGTAAGTGGCTGCCGCAGCCTATGAGCGCTTTCAGCACCATTAGTAGGTGCCACTCACGCGTTGCCAACCTCGAGATATTAGTTCTTAAATCTCGTCCGCCCAGTAATTTCACTAGCGTACAGTGCCTTTCAAACCGGACACAGTAATGCCTAAGCACTACTATTTGGCGGCAGAATCATTGACACTGCGGTGGTACCTACCTAGCCGGCCTCTTGCAACAAAAGACCTACTACCAGTGTAATTGTTGATTGTTGATTGTAGTTTTAAGCCTCCTTAGCCCAGTTATTTCACTAGCTAAAGTTTCTTTCGAACCGAAACACAGTAATGCCAATGACACTAATACCTAGCTGTATCTGACACTGCGGTGGTAGTTACCGAGCTGGCCCTTTGCAAAAAAGGCCTATCTTTATTTAATTAATTTTAAAAATAATTTACTTTTAATAATGATTGAGCAGTGACTATGCCACTGCTCTGCCAGAGATCTGTACTTTTGCGTTCCGTTGCATGTGTGTGAGCGCTAGAGGACCAAAATCCTCACATACTTTCCCTTTATTTCCTTCCCTTATCCCCTACTTCCCTAGAGTTGGCATCGCACTTATAATACTGCTGATATAGCATGTGCCTATAGACTACGGTGACCGCCACTATCAGGCGGGCCGTACACTTTGTCTCCTTTATGGTATAAAAAGAAGTTATATTTCTACTGGCACTGTTAATTTACCTGGTATTAATTTGTAAACGTAAAAAATAATAATTAATATTATTTTATAGGCAAGCGGTACAACAGGAACCTTTGCTTCTGGAAGCTTTCGGACAGTGCCTTCCATCGAAACGACACTCAGCTGTATTTTTGAAAAATTTGATAAACAAGTAAAACTGTAGATTAGGTTGTTTATACTTTAAAAATCAGTACATGGATGACCGACCTTTGCTCAGTTTTTTTTTTTTGTTTAATCGAGTTATTTGGTTTTCTTACAAAAGAAGGAACTTGAAAAAAAGGAAAAATAACAATCCGACTGGTGACATCTGGACTCGAACTGGGGTTTTCATTGCCTGAAAACTCGAATAAAACGACTTTTTTTATGTAAGAGGGGCAAACGGGCAGGATGTTCGTTCGGATTTTAATCGATCACCGCCGCCCATGAACATCTGCAACACCAGAAGGCATACAGGAGCGTTGCCTACCTTTCAGGAAAGAATACGGTCTTCTCTTGAAGGTTCCCAAGTCGTATCGGTTCGGAAAGACCGCCGGCGGAAGCTGATTCCACAGAGTGGTTGTGCGAGGAAGAAAATGTCTTCTAAATCGCGCTTCTTTTTTAAATGGATCCTAGCTAAATCGATTTATCACCCTCGAAAATAGTTGGAGCCGTTTCCGAGATTCAGACTATACGTATATACTAGAATAGCTCGTTTAAAGGCAATATATATTCAATACTTTGAATACGTAACCATTACGTTATCATTACTTTGTCCATTTCGGAACACTCGGTATCAGATTCTTTAAGATTCTTTGTGTTTACTGCTTTAAGTTTACATTGATGATAGTTTGGTAAGTATTTAGAACTTAATGTAAAATTTAAACGGCTCAAACTCTTAAGAGTTTGATCTAATACTAATATAATGAAGTAGCATTTATTTACACAAATACTTAAAATAAATGAATGCTATTTATTTAAGATTGTATAACTAGAGTCGTAAGAATAAATATTATATCATCACAATCATGTTATGTTTACTAATACAATAATTGTATCTTTAAAATTATTAAATTATTGATCTTTCCTTTCTATCAATTATATAAATAATATTATAATTATAATAAATAATAATTATAATTATAATAAATAATAATTATAATAAAATTAAATAATATTAAAAAATTGAAGCCTCAATAGCGCAACGGTAGCAGGTTCGATCATAATCCCCTTGGGCTATTGTCATACCTAGCACAATATATACAATATATACTTTATATAAAAAAAAAAAATATAATTAACTGAGTAGCTGAGTACCCAGACCAGTGAATAGGCTAGGCTCCGCTCGCATGGTCTACAGATTTTTATTTATTACACGGAACCCTCTCTCTCTCTCTCTCTCTCAAATAAAAGTAGCTAAGTTACTCCTTATAGCATTAGCTATCTGCCGTTTAAATTTTTTTTATTTGTATATAAGATTAGTCTATGTATAGTAAATTGAGCCTCGTTGTTTAAGCATGAATAGCCCGGCTCGATGAGGGAGTACTACATTACTACACCTCTTAAATTCTTATCGCAATTTTATATAGACAATATTAGAAAAAGATGTATATCTAACGGAGCGTCATATTGATAGTTACTTCAATATTTCACCATATAAACTTATTGTCGTACCGAATATAAAAGCTATAAAAGGCGAATATAAAAGGCGAATCGCTGAAATCCGACGTAGTAGTTACAGTGCTGTGCAATTTATTGTGTTATCTAGTAAAGGGATTAAAGGCATTGTTGGTTACAATAAGTTGTTCACAATGTTAACCTACTTGGATGAGATTGATAAAGGCTTATGGCTATACTTAGCTTAGATGAATTTAAAATGAATACTGATAAAACCACAGGCGTGATTTTATATAATATTTATTGCTGTATTTGAAAAAAAGATTCTTTGTCACTTTTTAATTTAATAACCATAAAAATATAAAATATACAAATTTCTTTAGTCTACGAAGCAATAACATCTCTTACAAACATTACAACAGGAATTATATTAACTTATAATTAACATTCTCAGTTACATTAAAGAAGAGTAAAAATGACTTTTTAACAAAAATATAAAAACAAACAATATTAGCGTTCAATCGTGTGCGTCCACTCCGGTGTTGAAGAATGAGTTCCAAGCGAAAGCAGCGCGGAAAGGCAGCAAGCGATAAATGTACTGAAATTTAAATACAAAAGTCCTTATCTATAGTATTGCTCTGTGTATACATCCCTTACATCCCATACGGCCCATTTGATGGTAAGTGGTTGCCGTAGCCTATGAGCGCTTGCAGCACCATTAGTAGGTGCCATTCACGCGTTACCAACATCGAGATATTAGTTCTTAAATCTCCTCTGCCCAGTAATTTCACTAGCCTACAGTGCCCTTCAAACCGGAACACAGTAATGCCTATGCACTACTATTTGGCGGCAGAATATTTGACACTGCGGTGGTACCTACCTAGCCGGCCTCTTGCAACAAAAGACATATCACCAGTGTGATTGATTGAACTGGTGGAATAATCTCTGCTGTGACAGATGTTATCCCAACAGCGGGCGTCACATCCCGTCACAAACTACTAATCTACTTTCTAATTTTGTAGTTGTAGTGTCAAATTTTAACAGAAAAGGGTCAATTATCTTACTCCAGTCTTTCGGGGTAATAATAGCGAATATATGTCGTTATGGCTTTGTGGGTAGCGAGTGTGCCTTTAGCTTCGACTGTTGTGGGTTCGATTCCCGCTCGGACTTCATTGGATGCTTGCATTGATCTTACAAATATCTGTTTCGATCTGAGCGTTTGCCCTTTTGAGTCTCCCTACCGTGCTTCGAAGAGCACGTTAATCTGCCGGTCCCGGTTGTTATCACATAACATCTGATAATAATCGTTAACTCTTGATAAGTAAATTGCTCTTATCCAATGACTTACTGGTTCCTTAGGGTTGCGGAAATCAGATGGCAATCGCTCTATGTAAAAACTAGTCATACTGAAAAAACCGGACAAGAGCAATACGCAGGGCCATGATAAATACTCTTATAATACCGGGAATAATGCTAGGGAAAAGAAGATGTATTTATCTTACCCTATTAACAAAATGTAGCTCAGGAGGTATAGTTATCTCAACGATCTCCCTTCGAACAGCATCCACGATCATATCAGCCGCCTCTCCGACGCCAACGACCTTCATTAAGCTCTGGAAACGGATGCGGGGCTTTTTGCACAGCCCCGTGTCCACCATGTATGGGCAGATTGTTGTGAACTTAATCTGTAATGCAAATTAGTACAATAAAAGGCAGCGTATTAAAAATTATAATGTAGCTACCTTGAGTTTAATAAATAAATAAATAAACGCTCCACACTCAAAGGCCCCCATTAGGATACTTATATCCTCTGTAGAGGGTCCGGAAACACATATTATCCTTGGATAAGGACAAATACCGAATCGGAAAATATGCTTGAATGGTCAATACAAACATATTATGCTCCGAGTGGGAAGCGAAACCTCGATCTGTGGCGCTTAAGACAGGTTCGAATTTTTTTGCGGCACTATGGTGCCGCCCCAGGAGGGCCCCTCGGGCAAGCGTCGGGGCGTCGCGGTTGAATGCGCAAGCGATCCCGTGACGTCCCACTATGGCGCTAGACGGGACCTTGGGGTTTTAGTGGGTATGGGGGCCAGGTCTTATAAAGACCATTGCACATGGCCTCGAGTCTCACACTCCCCGCGCCACTTTTACCATCTGTCCCGGCGCGGGGGTGCGTAACTGCATTTCCCCAAGTAAATAAAAAAAAAAAAAAAAAAGGTTCGCTACCGTTTCGCCACAGCGTCGTCAAGGTTAAATAATAAAGTTAATGGCATAGGGACTTACTATAATCTAAGGACCCACCTATAAACACCTATGTAATGAAATGAAGTTAGCCACAACTTTATTATGTTGCAAGCTTGTGACTAGCGTCGTTTCTTTGCTTTGATTTTGAATTTACAAAGCGTCAGCTAGTTTTTGACATTTTGTTTGCATCGAAGCTAAGGAACTGGGTGCCTATCATGAACTTTTATTGCGATTCAAATGACAACATAAACCGAGCTACATAGCTATTTCGTACCATGACATATTATTATACATCATACTCATAAAATCTCAACTATGGGCTCCAACGGGACAACACCTATTGCCATTCAAATGACGACCAATATTTATTATGACATATATATTTATACGTCATGCTCATATAAAATCTGAATGTCAGAAAGAGTTAATGGTAAGCCCTTTAACTACCTGAATTGGATCGCAATAGAGTTGTTACTTTAAGTTCATGGTAGACCTCCTGTACATATATAATCTAATCAAAAGTATAATATGATTCCAAAGTCAAATATTTATATTATTCTTTATTTTTAGCTTTTTTTATTCGATTTATCAGTTTAAAACGCTTTATCTCGTTAATAACTTAATCTGTTATTAATATAATAAATTATGAAGAATTATTTCGTTCTATTGACAAACAATTCTATTAATAATAAAATAATAAATAGCAGATTAACAGCTTTAAAGGATGAAACCTATAAAGTCAATAAGTTAACGACCTATAAGTTGTTTAAATTGCGTCTAAATTAAGATTAAAAATATCACTTCAAATATTCAATTGTAAAGTCACCTTTTGATAGCAGTAATTTTAATTGTTTGATAACAATATTCTAAGGAATATTATTATTAGTATTAGGTTGATGTGTGGATCAACGAAGAACCGCATTTGTTTTTAACCGAAGTTATAATGACGTTATCAAATATTGTTTTAGACTATATTATTTATTAACATGTATTTCACATTCTTGCTTAAATAATTATTAGCATGTTATTCTACTTATATTTCATGTCCTTCAAAGTATGGCTAAGTCAAATGATTATTACTTAGCTTCTCCAGCGGCTTCGCCAGCGTGAATAACGATTTTATTATGTACTCTGAACGACCGCACAGAACATTGAAATCTTTGATTTATTTCGGATTTATTTATATCGCACAGCCTAAAAATAAGTTTCAAGCTTCTAGCTCTAAAAATGATGATACTTCCATACAACTTTTCACGCCCCCCCCCTGTCCCTTACAAACTTTTTTCGCATTCAAATGTAGCTTTTGTCTTTTCTCAGGCTCTGGACTTCTTCATCCTAGCATTATTCCCGGTATTTTATGTACCCAGGGTCTGCTTATTACTTTTATCCGGATTTGACAGGTTACTAGTTTTTACACGGAGCGATTGCCATCTGACCTCCGCAACCCTAAGGGCGAACCAGTAACTCATTGGATAAGAGCAATTTACTTATCAAGACTTAACGATTATTAACAGATGTTATTGATAATAACCGGGACCGACAGCTTAACGTGCTCTCCGAGGCACGGTGGGGAGACCCACACGGACAAACGCCCAGACCGAGACAGAAATTTTAACAAATATCTGCCCGAGCGGGAATCGAACCCGCAACCGTCGAGACCAAAGGCAGACTCGCTACCCACAACGCCACAACGGTCTCAGGCTCTGGACTATCTGTGTTTAATTGAAATCGGTTCAGTAGTTTTAGCGTGAAAGCGCGACAAACAGACAGATAGACAGAAAGAGTTACTTTTTTTAATATTATATTTATAATATTAGTAAGGATTAAATTTTCCTTTCCTTTTTTAAACAATGTTAAAATATCATTATTATTAATTTGTAATAAATTCCATAAAACTTGCTGCAAATATTAACATTATTTTATTGTATGCAAATAATTCGGTGACGTCTTTTCATGTGAATAAGTATTTTTGCTAATATACTGTAAAAAAAAACCTTTGAGAAACTAGCTGTATAGGTAACAAAAAATGTGTGTGTTACAGAGACTGCTAGTACTTCAGTTAAGCGGTATTTATGATTAGCCAAATTTACTTTTAAAACTGAAATTGTCAAAGGAAAATTTAAGGATGGTTACAATTTTTTTACAAAAACGCAAAATCACTCACTCCGTTAAACTCTCTAGGATCTTCAAGCAGCTCAATAGCAAGAGCTTCCATGATACCCCTCACAGCGTATTTGGATCCGCAGTACGGGACCAGGTTGCGGAGACCCATCAGCCCAGCCATGGACGACATCGCCACTATGTGCCCGTAATTACGCGTCATCATTGCTGGGAGGAAGGCTTGAATCATCTATGGATAAATGCGAAGATAAAATTGTTTTAACATTTTGCTCTCTTATGTGTGATAGGGGCATTTTGTGTTTAGCATGCTTTGACCAAGAAAATGCGCATATTACTGCAATGTTCGTTTCGTTCAATGAGAGTTAGTAGTCAAAACCATTATACCCGCTCTACCCGTTCATTTTCTCTTTCTCACACCCTCTATTTTTCTCTTTCTCACACTCAAAGGGTAGGAACCCTTGAGTTGGCAACACGCTTGTAGCATTTCTGGTGTTGCAATAACTTACATTTTATAGTTTACGACGTCCACTTATTGTTGTTTGTTTTTTTTGCCACTTTTGAGGTAAATAAAAGTATTCTATGGTAAATGACATAATATGGAATTGATCAAGATTTAGATTGTCAACAGAACAGTGTTGTCTATTCATTCATAACAGATCATTTTAGACTATCGATAATCTTGTTACCTTGAAACCCCAACGTTCTTGCCTGGACAAAGTTTACACATTAGCTATATTTTTCTAGTTATAACTTTATTCTTACCCACAGATTAGCGTTAATGTTGATATCATTCATCAGTCTGATTTCATTTTCTGTCTGTGTGAGTATAGGATTGCATGGCATTATACCAGCGTTGTTCATGAGAATAGAGACATCACCAACTTCTCGAGTCACTTTCTCAGCCAGCTGCATCACAGCTGCCCGGTCTGTCACGTTGCATCTATCAAGAAGAAGACCAATCAATCAATCAAGACCGATTCAAAAATGAACATATACTTATGACGATAATATTCGTTGAACGATTTTAATAATTTGCTTTTATATAAAGCTTATAAATTATTCGTGTAAATTTTGAGCAGATACTTGAGGCACCATGAAAATTTTAGTAACTGTATTTGAAGGACATCTTAAAACTAACGTGTATCCCAAGCTAAAGGGGCCTAACCTACGCTTCAACTCATTGAAATAAACGTAATAGTACAGAAATCGTACACTTTATTGATCTGCGGGAAGGATAAACTAAGTATGTATGTAAAAAATTGACATCACCTGAACATATAACAACTAATTCTGATCCTAAGAAAAATGTTTTTAGAGCAATTACTGATATGTTTTGGACCAAGATAAATAAACGTTTTTTAGGAACAATTACAGATATGTTTTGGATAAATCCAAATATAAATCCAAATTCATAGAATCAGATTCCTATTCAGATATATGTAGATAAACATCGCAAGGGTCTGCACCCATGTATAGTTGATGTACCCAAGACTCGTACGAAACGCTTTGCTTCCTCGTTTCTGTTACGCACCGCTAAGGTCTGGAATACCCTCCCGACATCTGTCTTTCCCACCACCTACAGTGTAGGTATCTTCAAATCAAGAGTGAATAGGCATCTTCTAGGTAAGCCCGCTCCACCTTAGGCTGTGTTAACATTTAACATTAGGTGTTAACAACAGCCAAGCGCTGGCCTATACATTTAAAAAAAAAAAAATTTACCGTGTGTAAAATTCATTAGGGTACCTAAGAGCAAATAGATCTTACTGATAAGTATGAACTTTTCCTTTCTCCTGTTTGATGAGCCTTGCAGTTTCTTCATTGGCGCTGGCGTTGATATCGACGCAGACTATAGTTCCACCGAGTCTTGCGAAACGAAGTGCTACCTCACGACCAATGCCATGGCCTGTGCCCGTTATCTAATAAATACATAAATTAAGTAGCAATTAAATTAGTCCTCCAAATATTGCGGTAAAGTATTTTTTTTTTTTAAAGAATATTAGCAATGCCTTGTATTACTAATATTCCCGTTGCCCCTCCAAATAAGCTCGAAGCTTGCGCTAGGAGTGGGTACGACAATAGCCCAAGGGGGTCAGGATCGAACCCGCAACTCTCGTGTTAACAGAGTGGAGTCGGCGCTTCTACCGTTGAGCTATTGAGGCTTGCTTTTTGAAGAATTGATATTATTTTATAAATTACTAGCATCTGCCCATGACTTCGACCACGTTGAGTTCAATTTTAGACCCGGAGAGAATTAAGTAACTTCCACAAAGACACATTTTAATTGGCCCTTTAGTGGTTTTTTTGGAACCTAAATTTTCTTGTTTTTCAAATTGAAGCAAATCAGACATTAAAAAGATATTCATGATATTCAATCTTAAAGTTAATTTCGGAGTCCAGAGACAATTTATGTTTAACTTTTCACTTAGATTATTATTTAGAAAATTGATTGCTCTCCAAGCTAGTATCAAAATCGTAAACTAAATTTCACCAGTAGCTTTCTAATTAAGTCAATAATGATCATTGAGATAAAAAGCATCTAATACGATTCACGAAATTTAAAATATCTCGATTCAGTCATTGTGAAAGATTAACTTTTTTTTTTTATGTTACAAGTTGGCAAACAAGCATACGGCCCACCTGATGGTAAGTGGTTGCCGTAGCCTATGAGCGCTTGCAGCACCATTAGTAGGCGCCACTCAGGCGTTGCCAACCTCGAGATATTAGTTCTTAAATCTCCTCTGCCCAGTAATTTCACTAGCGTACAGTGCCCTTCAAACCGGAACACAGTAATGCCTAAGCACTACTATTTGGCGGCAGAATATTGGACACTGCGGTGGTACCTACCTAGCCGGCCTCTTGCAACAAAAGACCTACCACCAGTGTGACTGATTGCACTGGTGGAATAATCTCTGCTGTGACAGAGGTTATCCCAACAGCGGGCGATGGGGTCGTCACATCCCGACGCCGATAAAACACATAACAGACAATCCTTAGCCTTTCAACAATATTGGGAAAATTGTATGTACATCAATATTATATAGTTATTTATATCGAATCAAGGGTTTCGAGTATCTATTATTTAAGTCAACTTACTAAAATGATATCGTTTTGAACGTCCTTCGGTTCAGGAGGTACTATCACCCTCCAAATACCCCTAATGGTTTCATAATTAACTTTTATGAGAGTCCATATGAACTCAAACACGATATTCAGCGCTTCTTGAACATCAACCCTGGAATTAAAATATTTAAAATTATTTCTTGTACAATGGGATATGTTTCGAAGAATTATTTGATATGATGACTTTTTTTTTTTGGTAACGGGGAGGAAATCTGACCAACCAGATACCCGGCTTTCTGGGGAGCAGAACCGGGTTACGTGGGGTTCCATGACAAGATGGTAACGTCATGGGGATCCACAAAAACGTCCTCGGTGGCCGACCTAGTGCGTTTGACAGGTTACGGGAACTCTCGCAGAACCAACCAACGTGACCTGACAAGCACTGAGCTTCACTCGTGGCTAGCAGAGCTCGCTCCCGGGGGGCGGGGGCGGGAAACCTCATGTTATGATAATAAGGTCCTTGCTGAGGTTTTCCCAACAGGCTATAGAATGGTGTTCTACAAAGGGTTAGTGGCGTTCATAGGCTACGGTAATTTACCACCAGGCGGGCTTTACACTTGGTTGCCACCATCGAGGGATAAAATAAATATATTTACAAATCGCAGTAGGAAATGGCATAAATAAAAAAAAGATTCAACTGAACAATAATAGGTTTAATTATAAATAATCTTTTATTTTTATGAATTACAATATTTAATTATTACTCCCTGTGACCAGATTGTTATAACAGTTGAGTTATTATTGTCTACATCTCAATTCTTAAACTATCTATAAAAACTATTTATAAATTAATTATTCATTATCACATAGTAAAATAAGCATAGTTTGACCTACACTAACTCGAAGAAACAAATGTACGTTGGAATATAATTATGTATAATATTAAAGAAACAAAGGTAACCTTTTTGTCAGTAAAATAATACACTATTATTGTCTGAGTACTTTAAGCATGAGAAGTTATCTTCTATCTATATATATAAAAGACTTTGTCCTGAATGACTGACGGATGAATGCACAGCCTAAACCGCTGGTCGTAGAGACCTAAAACTTGGAGGGTGTGTTCTTTGTATGATGTAGGCATCCCATAAGAAAGGATTTCCCGAAATACTATCCCTAAGATGGTGAACAAAGGGGGCAAAGTTGATATGGGACAATGCGATTGCTTGGTTCAATCTTCTTCAAATTTTGCATAAACCTATTTTAACAAAATTGATGAAAGATGTGTTTCGTATTTTAATTAAACTCATCTCCTAGTTAAAAAGGGCTACAAAGGTATTTTGCTTCGGAGTTTATATATAATATACTCTTTAGTGTTTTGATGTAAATTAAAATATATTTTGACACATGTTTGAAAAATCAATCCGATACATGGCATATCAACTTCATATCAACGCCCAGACTAAACTTATTATTTTTTCGCCTTTTTTTCACAGGTGTTGTTTTTAAAACGTAAACAAGAAACATTTTTTTGAAATTCAACCCTTAAGGAAGTAAAGGGTTTGAAAGTTGTAACAGTTTGGATATTGAATGTCTGTCTATTTATTTATTTATGAAAAACGTGTTGTTACAACACGTTTTCTGAAATTCCACCCCTGAAGGGGTGAAGTGAGTGAGTGAGGGCGAGGTGATTCAAAGTTTGTATTGAAATCGTAATTGAAACCACTGGCTCGTGTACAATATAGAAGTATCATCAATGGCCTCAGTAGCCCAATGGTAGAAGGACCGGTTCTGTTAACGCGAGAGTTATAGGTGCGGTCCCGACCCCCTTGGGCTATTGTTGTACAAACTCCTAGCACAAGCTACAAGCTTATTTGGAGGGGAAAACATTAGTAATGGCTTGAAAAAGCATTTCTAATATTCTTTAACGAGTATTACTCTCTCACAGAATACCAACATAATTTTTAATTGTGTTTCCCAACATTTTGGGTTGACGATACTGATGTGATATCTTGTTACTGAATGCGCCCAATGCCTACAGTCTTGGTTGGTGGGAAGGAAGACAACCCTAAGAACAAGTTAGTTCCATGGATGGGGGTTTAGGTCTCTTGTAGCGGTATTGTGCAAGGAAGGCTGCGGCGCGCCACTATGGCGGCGCTGGTCTGTAGCATTTTTGTGAATAGAACTACTAGAGGACCTAGCAGTGAGTACCACTACCTAGTGGTGAAGTGCCTAAATTCATTTCCGAATGTTCAAAAAAAAAATGTGTGTGCGATTCTCACACGATAGAAGTGAAACTTTAGTAAATCGACAAAAGAATGAGATGAATATAATTATGTAACAAGATATAAAAATATTCATAAACACTGTTAAATAATAACACACCACGCTGACTTCTTCTTCTTCTATATACATACACACCGACATTTGCTCTCTCGCTCTGGCTCACTAAAGCATGGCGCAAAGAGGAGAGACAAATAATATAAAGTAGTATGTATATTTTTGTATTTGTGTCTCTATGGACTTATTTTTTCGTTTCATCGAGTTTGAAATCACAAGCTAACGAACGAGCTAACGAGCTAGTCAAACCATGAAGTAAGAAATCAGCTCATAGATACCAGGCCTCCTAGGTTATGTCGGGACCCATGACACTTCATGAGAACCTTCGGCAAGCTCCTTGGTTGCCGGCCTCATTGCCTGGTACAGGTACTTTGGTGCAGTTACAAAATAAAATAGACAATGAATTTGTTGTATTTTATTTTCCAAGAAGATCTTTTATCGAATATTATAAAGACAATAGGTACGTGAGGTCGTGTAACAATTGCGACGTGACCTTTTGAAGTTGCCATGATAATATTAGTAAATTTGTCAGTTCTATAATTATATTTTGATATTAACACAGACCCGCGAATTTACACGCATTCCTGGGGATAGATTTCTGGGAATATTTCAGCATACAAACTGTTTATTAATGCCGAATAATATTTAATATTGAAATAAGCTTGCTATTGCCACTTTAAACCTCCTCCACCGATTGCTATATTTTTGTTTGGTAGGGATTGCTACCTTAGCGATAAGTCAACCTTTTGTGCTACCGTTCTTTTTTCTCATTTAATTATCTGTGTTGGTTATATAGGTGTACCAACATTATGGCACTTAGTCAATAAAATGTATATGTCGCCGCGCCGATTCATAACTTAATTAAATAAGCATAGATAAGTCATAAAATGATTACGTAAATTCTTATTGTGAATTTACTTCATTGACATTTGTAATAAAAGCCATTTATTTAAGAATTAAAAAGAATTCAGATTAAAATTTGATCCTGGCAGCCTGTAATTGTATTTTCGAAAAAAATATTAAAAATCGAAGCAATTTTGAAATATTGTATTAGAATATGTTGTAACATCAACTTCCGTTGAACGCTTTATAAAGCAAATGATTTGTGTTGTGAAATCACTTTTGCTCCTGCCTCTCGGCCACAAACTCTGTAAGTAGTCTTTATGTCACTTTTATTAAAAATTGTAATATTAATTTACTTGCTTTTCATTCCTAAAATCTTCTTGTTTAAATATGTGTGAATTTAGCATCAAATTACCTTACTTAATCTCATAATAATTAAAATCAAAATGTGATACGCAGCGTATTGCTATTATTGTGTTTAAAAGCATAGCAGAACCGATGACTTACATAGGTTCAGCGGTTCTACATATTTATTTTAAATAACCTCACTTCTGGTATTCGACATATATAATTTATTATAATTTGGCATACTGGAACTTATATTTTGGAACGAAGTTATTTAAAACGAAAACGTCAGGTAACGAAATGTATGTGTGCGTGTGTGTATCGAGCCTACTACAAGAAAATGAGCACACGAGCAAGTGAATGCGCAGCAAGGGTTTGCAACTCTCTCTCTCTCTTTGTCCCTGTCTTTTTTTATCATAAATATATAATATATTGAAATATACCGATTTTATTTCGAATTATATTTGGGGTTGAAGAAAAAACGTAAGGAAGTTCGTTGCCGGAAGTTGCGTTGATCTTTTAAGATGCAACTTGTTATACGCTGGCTGACCTCAAAACCCGGCTAAAGAGCAGTCACTTAAAGAGTTTTTCAACAACGTAACTAACTGGTAGCTAACTGGGCTAGCATTTAAACCCTACCAGTAAAAACTTAAAAAAAATTGCCGATGATTATATTGTATATGCATAAAGATGTTAGATTTCCGACTGGGCTAACATCATAAAATAAATACACATAATAAAAAACACAGACTGCATAAAGGTGAAACATTGAATTTTAGAGTATAATGAACTTTTCATTTCAGAATTTAGATAATAATTTAACATTGAACGTCTTATCTCAATAGCTTCGAATTATCTCTTAATCTATAGTAAATTATTTTACTATTTTATCTACATTTATCATAGTTCTGTAAAAATGCGTGAATCATTTTCAGTGGAAATTTTAACCGCACACAATTATTAAGGTAGCGCGTCGGGTGTCGAGACGACTTAGAATCCTACTTGCGGTGGAAAAGCCGGTAACCTCCATGTGGTGCACCCCGGGCAACGGCGTCGGTGAACTCGTTTAGTTCACCCATGACGGCTGACTACCGGCTCGGTGATTGGGCGCGAGGCGTTCAACGTCCAACTGCGCCCCGGATGGTTTTGCCACAAGGGTCGCTCCTGGTACCTTTCTGAGTAGTAGAGTGGACCTGGGAGTGACTCTATGGCAAGGGCAGGTCGTGCCCCGCTGGGAACTCGAGGAAGAAATCCTCATAAAAAAATTTACCCTCGCTTTCGCCTGCAAACCACCGAGGAGGTTTTAGTGGGACGCCATGGTTAAAGATGGAACCCTACATAACCCGGTTCTCTTCTCCCAGGAGGCCCTACCCGTAAAAAAAAACCTACTTAGAATTAGGATGCCTAGTTTCAAATACGCATTAACGCTAACTTCCACTGCTCGTGTTGCTCTCCCTGCCTACCCATATTTAAAAGGACCTAAGTTCCATCCATACCACCTCGATGTCTGGAAATCCACAACAGCGCGATTTAGAAGACATTTTCTTCCTCGCACAACCACTCTGTGGAATCAACTTCCGCCGGCGGTCTTTCCGAACCGATACGACTTGGGAACCTTCAAGAGTAGAGCCTATTCTTTCCTTAAAGGTCGGCAACGCGCCTGCATGCCTTCTGGTGTTGCAGATGTTCATGGGCGGCGGTGATCGCTTAACATCAGGTGAGCCTCCTTCCCGTTTGCCCCTCTTACATAAAAATAAAAAAATAAAAAAACCCTATTGTTAAGTTATTTAAGTTGTTTATAGGGACATTTTGCTTGTATACCTCTCGCCCCTTTTTCTACTGCATACAAATCAACTACATAGCCATTTTCGTTTAGTTCATTTTCATGTCCATAGTTCATAGTGCTAATTTCGTATAATTCATAGTACTTATAGTCTGGATTTAACATTTGTACGAAATTTGTACACATATAGCTTTTCTCTGAAATATAACTAAATGAGCGTTTTAAATAACAAGGGCTCAATTACGGTAAGATCTTGGAACACAACTGGTATACTGTTATTTTTATTTTTTTATTAAATTAGCTGAAGATTAAATTTGTTCACCAGCGCTCGGGCAATATATGTGGATAGGCAGCAGTTTGGGCCTTCTACTAATCGAAATAAACGCAATATTAGAGAAATTGTTACTTCATTTTATTAATCTGAGAGAGAGAACTACTTCTCCTCTTGGCCACAATTTTAGGCATTTAAGGTGAAACTATTACACTAAATAAAAAAATGTCATCACCTAAAAAAGTAACAACTAATTCTGCTCCTAACAAAAACAGTTTCAAAGCAATTATAGGAAGGAACGTTTTGGGCAAGGGCACTGTAGGCTAGTGAAATTACTGGGCAGAGGAGATTTAAGAACCAATATCTCGAGGTTGGCAACGCTTGAGTGGCACCTACTAATGGTCCTGCAAGCGCTCATAGGCTACGGCAACCACTTACCATCAGGTGAGCCGTATGCTTTTTTGGCAACTTGTAACATAAAAAAGTTGCTTGTCCCATGAACCAGATATGAACATTTCTATTGTTGAATAGTCGTGTCCATTTTAAGGACAGGTAATGAGTTAAGCCAAGTCATTTTGTTATGTAAAAAATCTATCACGTGTAATATCCGACCATTCGTAATAAAATAAACGTGTGAACTTTGTTTAATTTTGTCGCATTATCATCATGTTATTTAGTAAAATCTCTACGAAAACGAAACAAGCATGGTACATTGGTGTCTTTATAAAACGATAAGAAATATAATCTTGTACATAGTAACGAACATAGAGTGAGAGTAATAAAAGATATCGCATGAAAAATGTTAAACATAATTCATTATTGCTATAAATCATTTTGTGGCTGATAAACATTGTAATCTGAAGTAAAAATTTAATTCTACCTAACAGAATTAAAAAAGAAGGTTATAAAACCTACAAAATATGTTAATTGCTAGTTGTAGGCCAGTTACTGGTGGTAGACGTTTTATTGCAAGAGGCTGGCTAGGTAGATATTGCCGCAGTGTCAGATATTCTATAGTAAAGCAGTGTGCTTTGAATTTCTGGGTTTTAATTTTATACTCTATAGAGGGTTTATCGCATATCATTTTCTCAGGGGCAATCTGAGGTAATCGAGCTATTTTTTTATAGCAAGCAAGCATACGACCCAGACACATCTGGTGGTAAGCGCTTGCCGTAGCCTATAAGCGCTTGCAATACTATACATTTGTATGTGTTAGTCACGCGTTGTCAACCTCGAGATATTGGTTATTAAATCTCCTTTACCCAGTAATTTCACTAGCTTCAGTGTTCTTCAAACTGAAACACAGTATATTGCTTTGCGGTAGAATAACTGACACTGTGATGGCATCTACCTGTCCGGCCTCTTGCAATAACAGGTCTACCACCAGTAAATAATAATCTGTTTTCTCTTAGCTCTTAACAAATGTTTGATCAAACATATGTATATTATGTATCTTCTTTCGGTAAGATTATTTTCATCATCACTCGAAGAGCCCTTAAAGCTGTTGGTTTCAATAGTCATTCGTATACTTAGATCTAAAGGCTTAGTTTTAAAGGCGTCGGGATGTGACGACTCCATCGCCCGCTGTTGGGATAACCTCTGTCACAACAGAGATTATTCCACCAGTGCAATCAGTCATACTGGTGGTAGGTCTTTTGTTGCAAGAGGCCGGCTAGGTAGGTACCACCGCAGTGTCCAATATTCTGCCGCCAAATAGTAGTGTTTAGGCACTACTGTGTTCCGGTTTGAAGGGCATTGTACGCTAGTGAAATTACTGGGCGAACGAGATTTAAGAACTAATATCTCGAGGTTGGCAACGCGTGAGTGGCACCTACTAATGGTGCTGCAAGCGCTCATAGGCTGCGGCAGCCACTTACCATCAGGTGGCCCGCTTGTTTGCCAACTTCTAACATAAAAAAAAAAAAAAAAAAGTTACCGGTTCCTTCAATAGTAAAGAAGATAGCTATTGCTTTGTGTAAAAACTAGTAATTAAATCTGAATTGGAGTAATAAGTAGACCAAGATAATGCCGAGAAAATGGTTAAGAGAAGAAGAATAAGATTTGTTAAGGAAACCTGTTTCTTTAAATAAATAAACGCTGCACACTCAACGGCCCCCATTAGGATAGTAGTATCCTGTGTCGGGGGTCCGGAAACATTCATAATGACAAGGACAAATACACCCAGACCGGAAAATATGTTTGCGTGGTCAGTACAAACATATTATGCTCCGAGCGGGAATCGAAACCGCGACCTGTGGCGTTTAAGGCAGGTTCGCTACCGCTGCGCCACATCGTCGTCATAAGTTTCTTTAGAAATTGTAATTGTTTTGGAAAAAAATCCAACCTGTACATTATCTAAGAGTACATTAACTATTTATTTAAATTCTACTAATGAAATGATTGTTAAAAACAAAATGATAAGTTATTCCAGTAGCAGGCATTTAAAGTAAAAAACAAAAAATGTGTTACAGTATACAGTATACTTAGCAACTATCTTTATTTCGTTATCTAAATAAAGTTAGTAAATTAAACTGATAGCAAAAATTATACAATATGTTTTCCTTAAATTATTAACTTCTTATAAAAAGTTAAGTTTACCCAAATCCATCGATTGTAACTCATATGAATTCATGTGTGAATAACTTTTAAATTACTAAAATAGTGATGTCAAAATTAAAATTATAAATTGACAAGCACAACTTAACGTGAAAAATTAACTTTAATATAATAAAAGTAATATTCATTGCGATTATAATATTATTAATAAATTATTTTATACGCCACAGTCAACGTGCTCAAAACCTAAACACCTGGGACATAAAAAAACTTAAAACACTGTAATTGTTCAGATGTTTTTTATTACAATATTTAATACATAAAAATTTTGTATAAATTATTTGTATTAAAAAAAAACAAAATAAAACGTTCCATTAGAATTGGTTAGTGTATAAAATAAATTTTGTTAAAATTAAAAAATACAGTAATAATTATACTCACATTTTGAAATACGTGTATCACTTGCCGCCACTCTTAAGGAAACTCACATAATAATAACTGATAAGTGATAGCGTTGTTATTAGTAGGTACGTAAACAAGCATTGACTTTGGTTTTCCTTGCAACAATATTATTAAATCTCACTTATTGTTAGCCGATATCGGAATACGCTATGTAAGTCGAAGAAATTTTCCTCTATTCTGATAAATATATTCTGGAAGAGATCGCTTCTAAGCGACAAGTCCGCCTTTTGTGCAAATTTAAATTTGTTAATGTGTGTTGTTTTCAACCCATGTTTTTTTTTTGGTGAACACTATAGTGTTAAAATAATATTTAAAAAAAATATATATTTTTTATTTTGACGGTCCCATAATTTTTTCGCTGATCGCTAAACAGTTTTACTAATCAAGTTTGTTAGATGGCTACGTCTGAAAAGAATTTATTTTTAATTTTGCAATGATCAAAGATATTAAAGGCTAATACAACTTTCTTTTCTCAGGGTATGAAAGCATGATCAACTAAGATCACTGAATCTTGCATACCGAATTAAAATTTCTTTAAACGTCTTAAAAATAGTTTCCAAAATTCACAAAGAAACGCATCACAATAGGTCCGTGCGCTTAGGAGCTACAATGTCACAAAGACAAACATTTCAAACTTACGACAAACGGTGTTATACAGAGGTTTACAGCATTTTTTTGTTTATTAATTTCGTACGAGAACGTCCTTATATAAAATTTGAAATGTATCTCCCTTGGATCTCCGGTTATAACCAACGGATCTGAAGAAAACGTAACTAAAATTTTATTTGAACCGTAAGCTATCAAGTGGCACAAATCACATCATATACCATTCTTATCTTCCTCCTCACTCATAGCCGAGTGCACTAAATGATCGGTAAACGATCGTTAGGTTAAGCAACTTTAGGCGTGGTTAGTCACTAGGTGGGTGATCGCATAGTGGTATTTCAACCGAGCGTCTCCGTGCTTCGGAGGGCACGTAACAAGTCGGTCCCGGCTGTCGACAATTTGACAACAGTCGATAAGTCAAGTCAGAGACCTGCGGGCGACCTGAACAACTCCGACACTAGCTTGGCCACTAACCACTCGATAAGAATAAGAAGATCCTCCTCCTCCTATGTCTGTCCTCTCCATTGTGCCAAAACAATGATATAGATGCTAAAACCTTCTTTATATATGTGGGTGTATTTGTCCTTGTCATTGTGAATGTTTCCGGACTCCCGACACAGGATATTACTATCCTAATGGGGGCCGTTGAGTGTGCAGCGTTTATTTATTTTATATAAGCTAAAGATTTTTTTGACTCAAGAGACTTGTAGTCCACAAGAGGGTTCAAAGCGGTGTTAATAATGTTTTTAAGAATATCTTCAACACACAGACAAAACCCTGTTATAGTTATATAATACTATAGATTTTCTCACGACAATCATCAAAATAATAAACTTAAAATTTAATTTCATTGTATTGTAATTATAATTGGATTTATTGTATAAAACCGACCAAGGTTTTTTAATAAAAATAAATTAAAATTTTAAAATTCAAATTTGTAAAGAAATAATGAAAATATTTTTCTCCGCAATTTTTAAACAAAGAAGAAAAATCAGCCAAGTGCGAGTCGGACTCGCGCACGAAGGGTTGCCATTATCTATAAAAACAGCAAAAAATCATGTCTGTTGTATGTCCTATTAATTATTGTTTTATTTTAATTATTTATTTTTGAAGTGAATATATTATAACTAATTATTCTGTCAACATTTTGAAATGTCATAAAAAAAAAAAATAACGCTTGGTGTACGGGAGCCCCTTAAATATTTATTATATTCTGTTTTGTTTATCTCCTTCGTCCTAGCAATATTCCCGGTATTTTATTTTACCCAGGGTCTGCTTATTACTCTTATCTGGATTCGACGGGTTATTAGGTTTTTCACGGAGTGATTGCCATCTGACCTCCGCAACCCTAAGGGCGAACCAGTAACTCATTGGATAAGAGCAATTTACTTATGAAGAGTTATCGATTATTATCAGATGTTATGGGATAACAACCGGGATCAAAAGCTTAACGTGCTCTCCAAGGCACAGTGGGGAGACCCACTGACAAACGTCCAGACCGAGACGGAAATTTAACAAACATCTGCCCGAGCGGGCATCGAACCCGCAACCGTCGAGACTAAAGGCAGACACTCTACCCACAACGGTGTCAACATATATACCTATTTATATATGGAAATTTCCATATAATAACAACTAAAGTAAGAAACGACAAACAGACACGCATCCTTACAGACTGTCTACATAAAGAATGATAACACCTGATAACAGTTTTAAGATACGACGACCAACAAGCTTGTCCGGGTCAGTGTATATTGAGTAATGGCAGTGAAATTATCAGTACCGAAACCAACAAGAAGTTATCAAAAACGTAATATGTTGTTATACAAAGTGTGTATCTACTTATTTAAATGTACATAATATCTCGCTCGAATTAGGAGAAAACCAACATGGCTTGTATTTTTATGAGAGATCCCTTGCTATATCTCGTCCGTAGCCAAATACAAGCATTTTATGTACGGTTTTTATGTGAATAAGAAGGCAAGCAAATATGGCCCACCTGGTAGTAAGCGGTTGCTGTAACCCATGAGCACTCGCAATACCAAAAAAATACTGACACTGTGATGGTACTAACCTAGCCGGCCTCTTGGAATACAAGGTCTACCAGCAGAAAACACCAGGTTGTGTTCCATTACATATAGGTTCTGATGATGTCAGTGTTCACATCTGACCTAAAGTCCTGAGACTCCTAGGTGTAGGGGCACAGGGCGCCGCCATCACTTCTTGGGGCTGCGTGCTTCTCCTCGAGCCGTGATAACCCATTAACCTAAAAATCAGATGCTACTGAGTGTCTAGGATGGTCTGGGATGACCACGTTTTCCTTTTGGATTCTAACTACGCAGTTAGAATGCAATCCATGTCCACTGTGGATCTGGTTACCCATGGGCGTAAGAAAGGGGAGGGTTTTTCAAGTTCAAAGAACTCCTTCCCTCCCTTATGTCCAAAATATATGATTAAAATAAGCTGATTTTTCTTCGCAAAAATTCGCCTCCTAATCGCTTACTAATGGGCAAACCGTAGGCTAGCCACTATCAAGTTACAGGTCAGAAAGTTATGGTAATGAATAATGTTTAATAATAATTATATTATTTCTGTAATAATTATTGCTGCAATAAAAATATGTCAATATTAACAGTTTTTAATAAAAATAAAAGTTAATGTTTGATTTACTTAAACTTATAGGAGCCTGATAAAAATTACTAGCAATTAATCATTTAAACTTGCATTGCTACAATTAAGTACAGCGTTCTTGAATCAGATTTTTATTATCTTGTAAATGTAATTATAATTTATGATTAAAATAATATTTACTGCTCCAAATTAGAAACATTATAGTGTTTCAACTTTGGAGCGAACGATTTAAAAAATAAACGGATAAAGAAGTACTCTAATACCTTTGCGTTTTAGCCTTTTTAACTAATAAGTAAAAACGGTTTTTTATTATTAAAACCGATATATATCTTTTAATCATGCACAAGTGCTAGCAGCAAGAAGTGCCTATAAGTAAATCAAAATCAAAATCAAAATCAAAATTATTTTTATTCAAGTAGACTTTTAAAAAGTACTTTTGAATAGTCAAGCGCTACCGACGGTTCGGAAGGTAGATTCTATCGAGAAGAACCGACAAGAAACTCGACAGTTACTCTTTTCAAATATATGTTTTTACAATTGTATTTTTAATATAAAATTTGGTTCTTGAATGAGATCCAGCAATATTAAGAGTCCCAAGCATTTTTATCAGAAAAATATTCTTCTAACGAGTAATAGGCTTTATTGATAAGTTTATTTTTTATGTACATTTGGAACTTGCTTACTGGCAGTTCCAATAAGCAATCTGGCATTTTGTTAAAAATGCGAATACCTAGCCCCTTAAAAGAATTACTGACTTTACGCAGACGAAAGCTAGGATTACAAAGTTTATTTTTGTTTCTAGTGTTAACTGAATGTATATCACTATTTTTGCTAAAAGACTTTAAATTATTCCTAATATATAAGAGGTTAGAATAAATAAATTGTGACACCACAGTCATTATACCTATATCCTTAAAAACATCTCTTAGGGAGGCCCGCGCTCCTAAATTATAAATTGCCCGAATTACCCTTTTTGAAGAATAAAAATAGTATTAATGTCAGCCGCCTTTCCCCAAAGAAGGATACCGTATGACATAATACTATGAAAATAATGAAATATACGATTCTCGCTGTTTCTACGTCAGTTAGTTGTCTAACCTTCCTTATAGCATACGCAGCGGAGCTGAGCCTACCCGCTAGAGATGACAAATGAGCGTTCCACTGGAGCTTGGAATCCAAAGTTATGCCTAGAAATTTAGTTGTGTCAACTAGAGTTAAGCTTTCACAGTTCATTTTCAAATTTGGACTAATTTGTTGAACATTAGGCATCGAAAAGTTTACACATTTAGTCTTCTTTGCGTTAAGAACTAAATTATTCATGGTAAACCAATGTTGAGCACGTGACAACGTATTATTTACCTCGTCATAATTTTTTAAATTTCTGTCAACCTTAAAAATTAACGAAGTGTCATCGGCAAATAACACAATATCACACAGCTCTTTTAAAAAATATGGAAGGTCGTTAATATATATTAAAAACAAAAAGGGCCCAAGATGGAACCCTGTGGAACACCCATTTGCACGGAAGAGCCGGATGATATCACTCCGTTAACTGAAACCTTTTGAATTCTGCCAGTCAAATATGATTTTAGAATTTCTAGAGATTTACCCCTGACAACGTAAAAGTTAAGTTTACTGAGAAGGCTTCTGTGTTCCACACAATCGAAAGCCTTAGAAAGGTCACAAAAAACGCCTATTGCATTCTGTGAACCCTCCCAGGCATCGTAAATATGTTTTAAAAGCGCTACACCTGCATCAGTCGTTGACTTTCCTTTGGTGAAACCGTATTGTTGGTTATGTAAGATATTGTTGTCATTGAAAAATTTCAATAATTGATTTAATATAATTTTTTCATAGATTTTACTTAAAGAAGGTAAAATTGAGACTGGTCTATAATTACTGAGGTCATTTCTATTGCCAGACTTAAATAGAGGTAGAACTTTTCCATGTTTCATTAAATCCGGAAAGTTGCCACATTCTAAACATTTATTAAAAATAAAAGCTAAGGCAGGTGCAATATCATAAATGACATTGCTAATTAAATTTACCGAAACATCCCATAAATCACCGGTTCTTTTATTATTAAGGGATTTAAAAGTTTTAATTATATCATTGGGAAATATGCGGTTGAATTTAAATAGGACATTGCACTCTGAAACACTATCCCGAAGCAAAGTCAAAGCATTAGCAGGTGAGGAAGATAGAGCACTAGTTATTTCTACTGGGATATTAGAAAAAAAATTATCGAAGGTATTTGCAATGTCTGAATTCGAAGTTATTTTCACATTGTTAATTATTAATTCATTTGGCATTTCATTTTTTTTTATTTTGTCTGAAATGCTAGAGATTACATTCCAAGTACTTTTAACTGGATCTCTTGAGTTCATAATTTTGTTTTTAATATGCATTGCCTTCGCGTAAATACAAGCACTTTTGAAAGTTTTAGAATATTTCCTAACATAATTTATGAAAGATAAATCATGGTTGTATTGTTTCATTTCATACAATTCATACAATCTATCTCTACTTTTGTACAAGCCTTTTGTAGACCAGTCACTAAATTTTAAAGTATTGGTAGATTCAAAAGTTTTCAGCTTAAATACTTTATTGAATTCATTTGTTATCAAAGAAAAGAGTGAATTGTAAAGTCTATCCGGATCATCCTGATTCATGTTTAATTTTTGGATATTTTGACTAATTAGGCTTTTAAAATTATTAATTTTATTTAAAGTAATTGGTCTACATGTCACTTTATTTGGTTTATTTATTTCTTTCCTCACTAAAGAAAACTTTTGTCCGCAGTGGTCTGAACTAAGATTGTTTATAATTATTTTATCTAAAACCTCACACTGACTAAAAACATTATCTATACATGTTGCAGACTTATCAGTAATCCGAGTAGGCTCACAAAACAAATTAACTAATCCAAAAGATTTAAATAAACCTAATAATCTAGTACTATACGATGATGATTGTAAAAGGTCGACATTAAAGTCCCCACACACTATAAGAGACTTGTTATGTGAGCAAACTTTCTTTAATACATCTATTATATTATGTAAAATATTATCATAAGTATTAGAATTTAGAATTTTAATTGAAATTAGAATACATTCACTACCGACTTCTAATCGTGTTTGTTTTCTTTCTAGCATAATCAATAAAGTCGTCTTCCAATTTCCAGACTGCTGAACTCCATTTGACACTTCCTCCTATCATTATCATGGTATCTCTACTACTATAAAGGCGAAGGTCCGTTACACTTCCACGCCTAAACCGATTTTGATGAAATTTAGGACACAGATAGGTTAGACCTTGGCAAATGACGAATGCTACCCTTTGTCGCGAAAAATATAAATATTTGAAGGAGTTGAAATACGGGATGAAAGATTGTATTAGGAACCATTTATTTCTATTGCACTATAGATGACTCATAAAAAATCTTGATTCATGCGGCGAGGAGTAAAAAACTTAAAACAAAAATAATAAAAAGAGAATGAAATTAAAAAAATATCAAAACTAATAAAACATATCCTTGACACGAAAACAAACATTTTAAGACCCGTTCCTTGCAAAATATTGTAACTAACATGAATATATCCGTACAATCTCATCGGGTGTTTCGAAAGCGGCAAGTTTGTTGAAGAAATGCATATTTCTACAAAACAATGACGCAAACCATGGACAATTGGGCAAGCTAGAGCATCGGTACTCCGACCAGAAAAAGTTTAACACATATTCACTTTCAATTCACTACATCTTATACTAATGAGTCTAAAGCGTTCTATCTATTAGTTTTTTTTAACTTATTTTTCTTGAATATGCGTGTTGCTAATACAAAGGATAGGACACAAGGGATGAGAAAGGAAAAAAGGAAGGTAACAGAGGGAGTGGGACATTAGGCATCCGAAGCTCTCACTCACAGCAAAAACGCGACAGTAGCTACTGATACTGTTACTTTACGTCGATTTTCTGTGAGGGATTAGATGTTAGATCTTCTAGGCATGGCTCTCTATTACTTTAAAAATCCCACTTATTCTTATAAAGTACATTTAATTTATGGTGAAAAAATAACTTTATAGGCGTGTTAAATTAGCGTTACTATGAACCTCTATATAGAATTAATTATTAGGGCCACTATATAATCTAGTAGGAAATAAAGTTTGCAACTATAATAATTATTATAGTTTATTCACAAAATATAAAATAAGTAAGACCAGGGGCTTACCATGACCTCTTATTGTGATTGAAATGATGACCTAAATTGAGCTGGATCGCTATTTCGTACCATGACATATATTATATTTGGACGCAAATAAGCAATACCATGTTAACACGAATGTCATTTCGAGAAAAACGCGTTTGAAAATTTTGAGCAACTTGCTTTATATGAATTTTTAATGTATTGGTCAAGTTTTTGGCAATTTCAGATTTATGTAAGTTATTTTACTTATTTTCACAAAAAATAAGTTTACAAAGTGGATATTTTGTGTATAATATAACCCAAAACGATTAAAAATACATAAATTGCAAGATTGAAAAAATGGTTTTTTTAGAAGTTTGAAAGCTTAAAACCCTACAAAATTTTAAAGAAAAATGTTCTTCAGCCATTTACCAACACTTCTGCATATATAACTCAGTATTTTCAATTTTGTGGGTTTGCTTATTTGCGTCCATTTATACGTCATGCTCATATAAGATCTGAATCGTTTTACTTCCTGAATTGAATTGGATTGAGTCGTCATTCGAATTGCAATAAGAGTTCATGGTAGGCCCCAGATTTATAAATATGTCAAAGACATGTCAGGGAATCGCTAGTACTCCTTCGTAAATAGACAGCATCAACGAAACGTAGTCAGTCACAAGCTTGCAACATATCGAATAAAGTTAGCGTGTGGCTAACTTCGTTTCGTTGCATTAGCGTTGAATTCACGAAAGAGCACCAGTGAATCTTTGGACATTTTTTCCGTGTGGAATGGTCGGCCTTTAATACAGTTAAGTCATTGCTGTGTATATAGATCAAATGTGACTCTCATAGCCAGGTGCGGTCACTGATCAGTAAACGATCAGTGAGTTAAGCAATTTTATGCGCGGTCAGTCACTAGATAGGTGATCGTTTAGTGGTATTTTAACTGAACGCCTCCGTGCTTCCGTGCACGTAAAGACGGTCCCGGTTGTTATTAATTTGATAATAGTCGATAAGTCAAGTCAGAAGCCTACTATGGGCGACCTGAACAATACTGACACTCGGTTGGCCATTGACCACTAACAACTCGATAAGAAGAAGAAGAAGAAGTAGATTTTTTTTTTTTTATGTTAAAAGTTGGCCAACAAGCATACGGCCCACCTGATGGTAAGTGGTTGCCGTAGCCTATGATCGCTTGCAGCACCATTAGTAGGTGCCACTCACGCGTTGCCAACCTCGAGATATTGGTTCTTAAATCTCGTCTGCCCAGTAATTTCACTAGCGTACAGTGCCCTTCAAACCGGAACACAGTAATGCCTAAGCACTACTATTTGGCGGCAGAATATTTGACACTGCGGTGGTACCTACCTAGCCGGCCTCTTGCAACAAAAGTCCTAACACCAGTGTGACTGACTGCACTGGTGGAATAATCTCTGCTGTGACAGAGGTTATCCCAACAGCGGGCGATGGGGTCGTCACATCCCGACGCCGGTGAAGATGGATCAAATGTTCTTAAAAGTTTAAATACTAAAGGATAAAAGCAAGGCTACACGATGCCTAGGTTTATAATAACAGATACAATTCGTTCTATTATTTTCGTATCTCCGCCATACCGCGAATCGAGAAATATTAAATGTAAAACAATAAATCATTTGAGCTAGTTCGTATTTCGAGTTTGTTAACCTTTAGTCGGTTATAAACCCCGTCATGAATACATTACACAATGAATAGATATATGTACATGTATATTTATGCATATTGATCAAGGAATTAAAATGCTCGCAATCGCGATTTTTTTGTGTACTTTTTGGTAGTTGATGTTAGTTGCTGTATTATTATTTACTTACTCCGCTGGCTCAGCGACCCGAAGTGTGTCATGGCCTCCGAAATCAGAGATTTCCTGCTTTGTCTGTCCTGCGCTACTTCTTGCCAATTATGGACTTGAAGGGCACGCAGGTCAGCTTCGACTGTATCCCTCCAGCGATACCTCGGACGACCCACTGGACGTTTACCAGTAGCTCGCTCTAGGTATGCTCCCTTAGTTGACCGATCATTGTCCATCCTTTCAAGATGACCCAACCAGCGAAGTCTGTTAGCCTTTGTTATGCCTAGTTAGCTGTATTATTAAAATTAATATATTTTTATGTGTTGTTCCTTGAAATTTACTTCGACTTCCTAGCATTATTCCCTGTATTTACCCAGGGTCTGCTTCTCTTCCTGATTTGACAGGTTACTAATTTTACACAGAGCGAATGCCACCCGACGACCGCAACCCAAAAAGCGAACATGTAACATTGGGTGAGAGTAAAATAATTACTTATCAAGAATTAAAGATTAATTTTACTATTATATGTAAGAATAAGAACCCGGACCGATGGCTTAACGTGCTCTCCGAGGCAAAGAAAAGTTATCATAGCGTTTAATTAACCATACTAATTAGTACTTTATACTTTTACGAGTACCATTTTGTATAAAGAGTTAACGCTTATTATCTGATGTAATAACAACCGGTACCGACTGCTTAACATGCTCTCCTAGGCATGGTAAAGTTCTCTTATCGGTTAATTAGCACTTACACTTTTACGAGTTCCATTCCGTATCACGAAGGTTTTTTTAATCAAAAAACTATTGTTAATAAAAAGTAATTAATAAATCAAATTGCTTTTCAGATTCGAAACCAAATTTTTATTTGTATAAAAGCGTGTCGTAAATGAAAATATGTAATTAAAATAATTTAATTAATATTATAACATTATAATCTTTTATGGGACGCCAGCGCAACATGCGTTGAACATTGTCTCCGTTTCTTATCGGGGAAACGGTGTTACGGGTGCGACTACTGAATTCATCCACACAACCAAGAGGGTCGAAGATGCCTGCCTTTGGGAAAAAGGCGTCTAAACACTCAACGCTTGAACACTCCGAAATCGTATTATGCAGGGAATACCTTTGTATTTATTTAGTTTTTAATAGTAAATATTTAGTAATATTAGCATTTATATATTGTTTATTAAATAAATTAACATTGTTCTAATGAATATGATGGAGGCAATAATATTTCCTTCTGTCCTCGATTGGTGCTAATTTTACAAAAATGTTCGCAAAACAATAACTTTAGCTGTTGAAATATAATGTTAGCTAGAATCATGATGCAAGCTCAACTTATCGCACTTAAGAAAGTATTCTTCAGAGTTTTTCAATAATTTTCATTTTAAAGACATGAGCCTCTGCGTTTCAATCTTTACTAATATTATAAATGCGAAGGTAATACTGTCTCTTTGTTTGTCGCGTTTTCACGCCAAAACTACTGATACCGATTTAAGTGAAATTTGCTATACAGATAGGCTGTTTTTTAATGCGAAAAAATGTTGTGAAGAGGTGAAAGTGGGGGTGAAAAGTTGCATGGAAGTCATTTTTAGGGCTATAAATTTCGATTAAAACAAATATATATTTTTTTTATGTTACAAGTTGGCAAACAAGCATACGGTAACCTGATGGTAAGTGGTTGCCGTAGCCTATAACCGCTTGCAGCACCATTAGTAGGTGCCACTCACACGTTGCCAACCTCGAGATATTAGTTCTTGAATCTCCTCTGCCCAGTAATTTCACTAGCCTACAGTGCCCTTCAAACCGGAACACAGTTTTTTTTTAATGTTACAAGTTGGCAAACAAGCCTACGCGGCCCTCCTGTGCCCTTCAAACCGGAACACAGTAATGCCTAAGCACTACTATTCGGCGGCAAAATATTTGACACTACCGTGGCGTACCTAGCCGGCCTCTTGCAACAAAAGACTTACCACGGATCACCAGTGTGACTGATTGCACTGGTGGAAAAATCTCTGCTGTCACAGAGGTTATCCCAACAGCGGGCGATGAGGTGACGACCCCATCATATGACATTCAAAGTTTGTAAAAAGAGGGGGCTGTTCGGTTCAGAGTTGGTATCAAATCATTATTGACGCGGGCGAAGCCGCTGGCAGAAGCTGGTTTCGTATAAATATTAAAAACCAAATAGATACAAAGTAAACGCTAGATTATTATAAAGAAATAGTCTAGATTATTTTCTTAAAAGTTTTTTACCTGCCAATGAAAGTCCGGTTTAAATCGGTTCAGCTATTGCAGATATCCAGACAATCATCCAGATTTATTGGTTTTGAGTTTCGGATTCTTCTTCTTATAAGAGTATTTCTGCTTACTCCAGAGTCTGCTTATTAATCTTGTCCGGATTTGACAAGTTATTAGCTTTTACACAGAGCGATTGCCATTTGACCTCCGCAACCCTAAGGGCGAAACTGTAGCTCATTTGATAAGAGCAATTTACTTATCAAGAGCTAACGATTATTAATAATAATAATAATAATATATATTACCAGACCGAAACAGATATTTGTAAGATCCATGCAAACATCTGTCCGAGTGGGAAACGAACCCGCAACCGTCGAGGCTAAAGGCAGACTCACTACCCACAACGCCACAACGGTGTGAAATTTCAGATTATGTCAGTTAATTGTTTACAACACGTGCTGTCAAGAAAGCTTACATCAGGATTTCAACACAACGCAAGTTGCATTATAATCCTGATTTAGTTTACAATTCGCTCGCAACTACGCTATTCCTATTAATATTATAAAAGTGAAAGTTATGTTTGTATGTTTCGATGTTTGTTATTCAATTACACAAATACGACTGCACGGATTTGGATGAAATTTGGCACACAGATAGTTTGTTACCTGGAAAGGATACTTTTTGTCATCAAAAATGTTTGGTTCCCGTGGGATCAACAAATTAGAGGATCGAAGTTTGTATTGCGCAACAGTAATAAGTAGACCCTGGGTAGATACTCGTATAATACCGGGAATAATGCTAGGAAGAAGATGAAAAAATTGTATAGGGAACCATATATGTTACGTCAGTGTCTCAGTGAACCGAAATTAATGTTATTGTGGTGGTTTTCGGTGTTCGCATATACATTTTGTGATAATCTGATACCTTCGGAGGTTTTGAAAAGGTACCTAAAACAACTCGGAATATGATATATATATATACAACAATTTTTAAAATAACTTTGCCTTAGACCTAAGAGCTGAAGTCCGCTTTTTGTTTTTGAAACAGTCCAGATATGATATATGTCGAGTATAACCTAAGTTTTTCTTATGTTACAAGTTGGCCAACAAGCATACGGCCCACCTGATGGTAAGTGGTTGCCGTAGCCTATGAGCGCTTGCAGCACCATTAGTAGGTGCCACTCACGCGTTGCCAACCTCGAGATATTGGTTCTTAAATCTCGTCTGCCCAGTAATTTCACTAGCGTACAGTGCCCTTCAAACCGGAACAAAGTAATGCCTAAGCACTACTATTTGGCGGCAGAATATTTGACACTGCGGTGGTACCTACCTAGCCGGCCTCTTGCAACAAAAGTCCTACCACCAGTGTGACTGACTGCACTGGTGGAATAATCTCTGCTGTGACAGAGGTTATCCCAACAGCGGGCGATGGGGTCGTCACATCCCGGCCGGGAACCTAAGTGTTGAAGTCAGCTTTTTTATTTTTGAAACAGTCACGATTTGATATCTTGCCGTTTCGACAAAATGGAAGTTTCTGATTATTTAAAGGGCATTTTCAATGTCTGTAACGAAATTTTGTAAACACATTTGGAATTAGAATAGTACTTTTACAAACAAATTGTTGAAATAATATTTTAAAAAAATTGCGACACATAAATTTTAAAACAACATATATTATATAATATTTTACAATGTTTTTATTGAAACAGATTTCATAAAGCGCTAACGAAATCCATTTCTCGTCTTGACTATGCTTAATTTGTATATAAGCCTTACCTTGGACTAGAAAGCGGCGTTTCGGCGAGTTTGTACCATGCATTCTCTTTCAAGGTTGGAAGGAATTTTTTTTAAACGAAATGTGACTGACCTTTAAGCAATGAGGGCTATCGTTAGCGAAACTTTCGTTGCTCAAAAGATTAATGTAATCAAGTGTTTATGATATATTTCGATAGATGCTTAAACATTGACGCAATATATTATTATAATATTAGTATTTTTTGCTGTATCGATCAATATATGATAGGTTAATTCCATCACAAAAAAGAACAAGTTCCGTTTAATAATTCAATTTTGAGCGTTGAGAGTTTGGTAGTTAAACTCTTATAATTAATAGGAAAATCTCTTTTAATTCATAGGAATTTAACGATTATTAATTATAATTAAATGTTACGTAATAACATGATCATTTACATATTCCAAAAATAATCCGATTTATATTATAAACGTGAAAGTTTGTTTGGATGTATTGATGTTTGTTACTCAAACAAAACTACTTGACAGGTTTGAATGAAATTTGGTATAAACATAGCCTATACTTAGATTAACATAAATTGGGTTCCCGTGGGATTATCAAAGAATTGGATATTATCAAAACATAACGAGAGTGGAGCTGCGGGCACACGCTTAGAAATAAATTGAATTGCTAGTCACTTAAATTGAAATGCTAGTCGTTTATAAATAAATTGAATTGAATTGAATTGAATTCAAGTAACTAGATATTGTTTTCGCCAGCGTGAATAACGCAGATTTATTGCAATCGACTGTTCCTCTCTCCTCTCCTGTCCTTACCTCTTTTAAGTTTTTCTTGGGACAAAAAGTAGCTCTTTACTACTCTAGACTTCTATCTATGCCACACTTAATCTACTTTGTTCAATAGTATTCTAGTGATTGACGGTCCGAGAAAAACAATTATTTTTACTTTATGCTACAGAATTGACGTAAAGGTATAAATATTTACGAACTGTTAACGTCAAGAGACTAATAACCTTCATATGGAAAGCAGGAACCGAGATTTAATTCGTACGAAAAATTTTAATTATTTAGTTTCCGTATTTTAAATATTTTTTATGAAGGATAAAGCTTAAGGTTACTATAGCTGTTGATTTTATCTGATTTGATATATAAAAAAGTGGTATATTTATAAAGATTGTTTGGTATATTTTTAACCTTGAGCAATATTTCACTTTCAAGATCCCGAAGTTTAAATTCTTATTTTTCTATATTATTGTTGAAAAATTGCTACGGTTTTTGTTATTTTTAAAATGGCATTTTTCTCAAGTAACCACTTCACCTTGATGAATCGTGTTTTAGAATTACAAATTCGACCATTTGTTTTGCATAACTGGTGAAATATTTCCCGTTATATATTTTTATATATATTTAATTATTTCCAAGGTTTTATCCGGATTTACTTCATCTTTTAAAGTGTAAGCAGACGCTTTACCAAGTGGGAGCAGTTACCTCAATCTTTGTTTGTTGGTATACCTGAAGCCATCACAATGTGATGGCCGATAGGATTGATCAAGGATGGGATATGCAAGAGTAAAAGGCCGGGGATAAAGTTTTAACACTCATACTCATTGCATTAAACATAACAATAGGAATAAGGCGTCGACAATGCGATAGTAACTCTGTTTCTCTGTCTGTCTGTCTGTCGCGCTACTGCGATTTAAATGAAATTTGGTACCCAGATAGTCTAAAGCCTGAGAAAGGATATAGGCTACTTTTTAATGCGACAAAAGGGTTGAAAAGTTGTATGGAAGTAACGTAATTTTTAGAGCTAGTGATTTTTTAGGCTGTTGATTCGATATAAATATATATAATATTAAAAGATCATAATGTTCAGAGTTTGTATTAAAATCGATATTCACGCGGGCGAAACGGCTGGCAGAAAAATTAAAATAAAAAAATAATTAAATTAAAATAGTACAAGACTTATTTTAATAAAGGATCGATTGTGAGCTTCAACTGATTCAGTTGCTGGATCTATTGGAGATTTTTTTTTCTATACCACGATGGTGGCAAACTAGCGTACGGCCCACCTGATGGTAAGCGATCACCGTAGCCTATGGACGCCTGCAACCAAAGAGTTATCGCATGCGGGTTGCCGCCCCTTAAAACTTTTTCAACGTTCCCTTGAAGAAACCCATGCTGTAGCGTGTTGGGAAAACCTCAGCAGGGAGCTCATTCCACAGCCGGAGGGTTCGCGGAAGGAAATTTCTTTGGAACTGCACTTGATAATTGATGACATGCTGTACGTAGGTAAGTAGATTATGTTAGTGTTCCTGCTGTTGTTGTTGTTATATATTTATCGACATGACAATAATTGACGTTGGCATTTTTTAATTATTTTATTAACGTAGTGTTATAAGTACGTTATCACACACAGAGACTTCTTAAGTTCAAGTTCTTAAGTCGACCTCGATATTCTGGCAAATAAACTTCCCGGGTGTAACCGGAACATTCCTGCTAAAAAGGAAGGAAGACTTACTTATATAATTTATAATTTACCTTGACTGTTATCACACCTGATGTAAAGTGATGCTACAACCTAAGGTGGAACGCGCTTGCCTAGAATATGCCTATTCACTCTTGATTTGAAGGTACCCACACTGTCGGAAGCGTATTCCTGAAGTTGTTGGTGCGTACCAGAAACGAGAAAGCAGAGCATTTTCTAAATGTTGTATGTCGTACATCTATATGGAGGTGCAGACACTTGCGATGTCTTACATATCTATAGTTAAAGCCTACTTCACGATTAAATATTATGATAAAAAGTAGGTAAAAACCATAGTCTTACGATCATCATCATTATCATCATCATCATTATCATCATGATCACGTCACTGCTAGACTAGTTTTACGATGGTCCAGACAAATTTATTATGGCATTACAGTTAATGCCATTTTAACAAAAATATCCTGGATAATGAGACGAATAACAGGATACACTTTTATATATAAAGGCCATTTGAAACCAAGTTACTCACAAGCAACATAACATAAGTTATTGTGCAACTAACTTCCTTTCGTTGCGTTGGTGTTGAATTAACGAAGGAGCACCAGCAAGACATTTTATCTGTATGGAAAGGACAAGCCATTGTATATAGTAAGACTGAGAATAGCAGTCTTTTAAGAGAAAAATAGTATACCTGATCATTCAATTTGATTTATATATATGATATACTAAACCAAAGTCATTAAAGATACGTACAGATCTGATAAAGTTCTCAATGACAAAATAGTATAGCTTCGACCTAATTTCAGAGCGCATCGCGAATTGCCTCAGCGGCAGTCATTCGCGATATCCGTTGTCAGTTGGACGCGTTTAAAATAGCACATATTATATTTTAAAAATCTTTTATATAAATATTTAAGTGTAAGGTAGTTTTGTGATTGTTCTACAAAAAAACGTAAGTCTTACTATTGTTATTAATTAATAACAGGTCTTTAAATAGTACGCTTAAGCATTTGTCGGGGTATTTTTATTACCACAATTATTGTAGTATGTTGTATAATATAATTCTATATTTAAATTACACCATAGACCAAATACAGATAATGGAAATTAATAAATTTAAAAATATATAAAAAAGACAAAAATATTGAATTAAGCAAATTAAAAAAAAAGCACCAGTTTCAAATCAAGGTAGTTGATGGTACATAAAAAATTTTACTAAGTGCAACGTTAATAATTAAAATTTTTATTCGATTTTGTTGTACTTTAGCTTATGTATGATAATATATTGTATATAAATTATTTATATTGAAAATATACATATATATATATAAATATATGTGTGTGCAAAATACGCAATTGTTGTCAATGACTTTTATCATGAGTTCAAAAGGCATAATTAATTTTCTGTTTATTTAATTCGATATGTAAAGGTATTAATTGTAAAATCAGTTTCATAGAATGAGGAAGCGTCATATTGTTTTACGTAAAAATGTAATATATACTTTCTTCTTCTTCATCCTAGCATTATTCCCGGTATTTTATTCTACCCAGGGTCTGCTTATTACTCTTATCCGGATTTGACGGGTTACTAGTCTTTACACAGAGCGATTGCCATCTGACCTCCGCAACCCTAAGGGCGAACCTGTAACTCATTGGATAAGAGCAATTTATTTATCATGAGTTAACGATTATTATCAGATGTTTTGTGATAACAACCGGGACCGACAGCTTAACGTGCTCTCCGAGGCACGGTGGAGAGACCCACAGACAAACGCCCAGACCGAGACAGAAATTTTGACAAACATCTGCCCGAGCGGGAATCGAACCCGCAACCGTCGAGACTAATGGCAGACACGCTACCCACAACGCCACAACGGTGTCAAAAATGTAATATATACCATTCATTATTATTTACCAATTCAATCTCCTTCTTCCTATCATTATTCCCGGTATTTATCCTGCGTCTTCTTATACTCTTAACCTGATTTAGCGGGTTACTAGTTAATTCCCATCTGACCTCCGCAACCCAAAATTACGTATCAAGGTCTGATGATTATTATCAGATGTTGTGATAACAACATGTATAAAATATATTTTGAAAAACCGAAATAACAATGAACTTAATCATGCACTCCCTGTACGCATGTTGCTCCCTATGTGTTAAATTCCTTGATCGGATTGTAAATAAAGTTGTCACGGGATAATAACGAAAGCTAGGGGTATGAAGATAAAAGGGATTTGTCAAAATCAGTTCAAAAACAGCAAAGTTTGCTGTTTTTCGCGATAACGTTCCTTTTTGAAATTAGGATTAAAAAAATGTGCGGCCTTATAGCATTCTTGAAGGGTCCAAAAACTGGTATGGACTTCAAGGCGGCTTTGTTTTTTTTTTATTCTTGAATTTTAACTGTTTGTAACAAAGTTAGCATTGCTGTTTACGATATTTAAGAGCCGCGATCAGCGATTACTTCTCACTTACAGAATAAAAAAAATCCGGAGGCTCAAGGTCTTTTTCTCTTAGTAGCGTTTCTTCTCCTGCTTTTGTCTACTCCAACTTTTCTTGCCTTTTCCGCCTTTCCTGTAACTTAGTTTTTTTTTGTTGTCGGCGAGGAAATCTTCGATCAGATACCCAGCCTCATGACTTATCACGGGTCCATGGCTTCCCATTAAAATCTCCTTCGTGGCCGACGTCACTCCACGTGAAAGGCTGTGAGATCGTCAGACACCACCCCATCCCATGTTCCCATCGGCAAATCCAGTACTAAGCAGACACCCCCAATTAATTTTGGTCGGATAAAATATTTAAAACGTTAAACAAGCTTTGGCCATCTACTAAAAATTATATTATTCATTTTACAAGATTAAATATTTTATTAATTGTATGAAAATTAATTCTTAGACAACTTTAATGGCGACTTGTCACATTCAAAATTAATTGATTATAATACATATATCATACCCATGAATAATTTAGGTGATAGAATCTTATTTTTAAAGTATGTTTATTCCAGTAAAAAGTGATTTATTATTTGCTTATTCCGATTTTATTACAATGCAGCGCCTCTCAACCTTGAAGTTGTAACTTCCAAAATTGCATGGGGGTTGATATCTATGCAACAGTTATATTATATAAATAGCAATTTAAAAAAATGGCTAAGTTCGCGTCGAATTACATATAAAAGGTTACGTACTACGTAGAATAAAAATGATATCTTTCTTGTATGGGTTGTTAGTTAAATTTTGAAATTAAGTAACCTTTTAGTTTATTAAGCATTTCATGACGATGATGATGATGATGATCACAGCCCTGTTTGGCTGTAGTAACAGCTACATTGACAGTACGGTGCGCTCTCAAATGGCTTGCATAGCTTATCTTGCAGTAAAAGTGTGCCAACATTGAGCGCACGTTAGTACACCATTTGCGTACTTATAGGGAATGGATGGAGGTGGTTAAAATAATAAAAAGAATAACCACTTATTCTTTTTACTATAGCAATGTTTAAAAAATCCATCCAACCATTCCATTACATGTTCATGAAATACAGCATAATATGACAAAAATATCAAATCTCTTGTGTCACCCCCTCTATTTTTTAATTCATATTATTTTAAACATTTATTGTTGTAGCGACAACAGAACTACAAGTGATGTGAAAATTTAGTCATTATATTTACCGTTACTACGGTTCGTGAGATACAGCCCGCAGATAGACGGACAGACAGGGATTAGTAATTAGGTATGAAGCCCTTATAATAATATTTTAAATAACTTTATATTTCTTATATCAAGCTTCATGTTACGCGATGTATGATTATAATTATGTTAATTTGGTAACAAGTAGTACTAATATACAAATAGGTAAATAAAGATAATTATGTTAATTTTTAGTTAATGCGAAGGTTGCCTTGTTTTTGTCTGTATTTATTTTTTGCTTATGTTGTCTCTATACGTGACGAATATAAAAACATAATTTACTTATGCTATGTAATTATATGGGTATATTATTAAATGTTTGAGAAACAATGTTTTTAAATGACTTTAAAAAAAGGAAGGTTCTCATTCGATTGTAATTTTTAAGTTTTGTTACTTGGAACTCTGTTATTTAGTTGTTTTTTTTTTATAAATTATTTCTTTTAGTTATTTTTGTTTTTCTTTTTGTGTATTAGTATTGTACCATAAAAATTCGATTATAGTATTTTTGTAAGTTATTGTTAAGTTTAATTGTTATTTTTTATTCATCGTCTGTCTTTTCTTTTAATAACCATGTGCTGTATTGTCCCAAATAAATTACGTCTTTCATTCTTTCTTTCTTAAACCAATTTTGAAGATTGAAAATTATAATTATAAATTTTTTTAAACATTACTAATATTCCTATTGTCCCTCAAAATATACAAAACCTTGCTCTAGGAGTGGGTACGACAATAGACCAAGGGGTCAGGATCGAACCCGCGACCGTCGCGTTAACGGAGTAAAGTCAGCGCATTCTTATGATATGTTTATGAAGAGATGAAGTTTTTTGTTACTTTAACTTTCATGATTTTTTGTCTGATAAACTTGAAGCAGCACCAATGTCAACTTGTTTTATCCACATGATATTTAAAGCCTTTTTCTTTTAAAATTATAATTTATTCAATGTAATAATTTATTTAATTTGTATTATACTTTTTGTTTATCAAGAAATATATTAAATCCGGATTGGAGAGAAAAAATTAAGGTCGGCCACAAACCTCACAATACTGTCATGGACGTAAAGGGCCGTTCTTTATTCAGGATAGTCAGGAAGTCAAAACTTGCATCTTCCAAGTCGACATGATTGGACTTACTTTATGAGTGTGATAAAAGTAAGAAGATAAATTGATGCTTTTTTTCTGATTGGGTAATGCTGTTTGCCCTACGGACCTTGACAACGCCACCTGGCCGGGGTGGTCATGTACAGAGAACCGGTCGTGAGAAAGGGACAGCCCTCGCGGAGTCTCAAAGTTGATTGAATCCTAAGAGCCTTCTGCGAGGCCGAACCGCTGCTAAGGATATCATCAGGGGCTATGCTCCAAGCGCATTGTAATTGATGGAATCACCTGCCGGTTCAAGCGAGTCGTGACGTACGAAACACGGAAAAATTGCTGCTTATTTCGGTGATAATAGTGCAAGTACTAAATCTTATCATTAAAAAACAATAAACCAGTGTACTGACTAAATGAACTCTTGAAAGGGTACAGACATTAGTACCTGAACTTATCACCGTACTGTAAGAAGTCACCGAAAAATTATGTAAAATCTTCGCTAGATGAAAAGATCGAAGTACTGAATAGATGAATAGATCGAAGTACTGAAAATTTGTTTTTGAACTGACATGTCATAAATTGACCCATACGTAATGAACATATTAAAAGAAACAACTTATTGAGATTGTGAGAGATTATTAAACCTCAAGATATGGTAGTATAAATTACTATCGATATGATAATTAATTTGCAGAATGGCTACAACTCAAGTTCGAATTATCGTAAATGTAAAGGTCACCAGGAATTGGAATGTATGTTTAAGTAAATAAAAGCCCCCGTGGACACGATTACTAATTATTATAATAAATGTTAATCGACATTTTTGTCATTGAATATACTTAATTTTTTTTTTATTTTGGAAGATGACGAAATTTTCCCTCTTTTAGTAATCTTAATTTTTTTTGTGCTAAGCTAATTTCGTCTGAACTAATCGGTAGTATCGGCTGCATGTTTTTTATTCTAACATTTAGAAACTTCTTCTGGACTTTTATTTATAGACATTTATTGATTTATCCATAGTAACAAAATGTAAAAAGTTTCTCTGACGCTCTTTCGTGTTGTAATAACGAAACGAAGTTATTTACAAGATAAAATTCAAATTCCAAATGAAGCTAGCCCCACCAGCTTGCAAGTTAATCGAATATATGTATTTAGCATGTGACTAACTTAGTTTCGTCGAATTTACGAAGGAGCGTACCAGCGAATCTTTGGACATTTTTGTTTGTATGGCTGGTCATGTTGACGACGTTGTTGCGCAGTGGTTGCAAGCCCGCCATAAGCGCCACAAGTCACAGGTTCGATAGCAAATCGGAGTTGATGTTTGTAATGACCATACAGGCATGTTTGGGTGTAGGGTGTGTTTGTCCTTGCCATTATGTATGTGTCAGTGGACACAGGATATAACTATCCTAATCAGGGCCGTTTAGGCACCGAAGGCATTAATCACCTTAAGAGCGGCAAAGCTTCTGGGGGGGACAATATATCTGTGGAGCAAATAAAACACCTGGGCTCAATTGCAGTGTCATGGTTGCTTCGGTTATTTAACAATTGTCTGGAATCCGCTTCTATACCGCGACTCTGGAGAAGGTCCAAGGTAATAGCTATACCGAAGCCCGGAAAACCAGCAGATAATCCCAACAACTTTCGGCCAATATCACTCTTGTGCCATACGTTTAAATTATTCGAGCGATTACTGTTGTCCAGGCTCACTACCCTTATTGACCCAGTTTTAATTCCAGAACAAGCGGGCTTTAGACCGGTGAAATCATGCTGCAACCAGACACTAAAACTCACGCAGCATATAGAGGATGGTTTCGAACTGAGAAAGGTTACAGGCGTTGTATTTGTTGACCTCTCAGCGGCCTACGATACAGTGAATCTTAGGCGACTGTTAGGGAAGGTAAAAAACATGACCGGCGATGAAAAATTTGTCATGATACTCCGTGAACTTCTGCATAATCGTCGCTTTCAGGTGCATCTTCTCTCAGACAAGAGTCGTTGGAGAACACAAAGGAACGGTTTGCCACAAGGCAGTGTTCTGGCTCCACTTCTATTTAACATGTATACCAACGACCAACCTTCCAGCCCAAATACGTCCCGCTTCATCTACGCAGACGATCTTGCGCTAACTTCCCAATCTACAGAGTTTGAGGAAGCAGAGGCAAATCTCACCACGGCTCTTAATTCCTTGAGCCGCTATTACCATGTGAATTTACTCAAGCCTAACCCATCAAAAACTCAGTCTTGCGCGTTCCATCTTCGCAACAACCAAGCGGGACGTAGGCTTAATATCTTGTGGCAAGGTGTGCCCATAGCTCACAACAACCATCCTAGGTACTTAGGTGTCACTCTGGACAGGTCTCTCACATATAGGAAACACTGCGAGAATATTAAGAAAAAAGTTCACGCCCGCAATAATTTACTCCGGCGTCTAACTGCTACCAAATGGGGAGCCTCTCCGCAAGTAATGAGGACATCCGGGTTGGCGCTAGCGTTTTCCGCTGGTGAATACGCATGTCCTGTGTGGAGCCGATCTACCCATGCAAGGCTAGTGGACACAGCACTGAATGAAACCTGCCGGATCATTACAGGCTGTCTGAAGCCGACTCCGGTAAAGTTACTGTATCCACTGGCTGGCATAGCGCCCCCGGAGGTTCGCAGGACCGTGGCGAGCTCTGCAGAGAGAGCGAAAATGGATAGCGACACACGGCATCCTATGTATGGTCACATTCCGACACTGCAAAGGCTCAAAAGTCGAAAAAGTTTTGTTAAGTGTGTCGATCCCTTGGCCTCGGAGCCAGCAAAAGCGAGGTGCAAATTATGGACTGAGAGCGTTTCCCTGCCAAAACCATTTGTGTTACCTTCCGAGAGTCTTCCACCTGGGCATAATTTGCCATGGCAGGTCTGGAAGTCCCTAAACAGACTTCGGACCCAGATTGGCCGAAGCAAGGACAATATGTTTAGGTGGAGATTCACGGATGGTGCTAACCCAGACTGTTTGTGCGGTGTAAAGCAAACGATGTCCCACCTTACATCGTGCCCTGCGTGCCCTAACACCTGCACGCGGGAAGATCTGATGGCAGCTTCCGACAACGCAGTCAATGTGGCTGCGTTCTGGGCCACAACAATATAGGTGTTTGCCAACGAAACGCAAAGAAGAAAGAAGAAGGGCCGTTGAGTGTATATCGTTTATTATTATTATTTATTAATTTATAGCAAGTCAATGGGAACTCCTGCTTTTTATTTCTTTACTCCCACACGTCACTCGCCATCTAAGGCGCGGTATAGTTTACAACTAAACTAAAAAAACATAAAATATCAAGCAATTAAACTGTTTACGAAATTCGGTGATTATTTTTTCCTTTGAACAAGTTGGCATGCAGGCTTACGACCCACCGGATTGTAAGCGGTTGTCTTAGCCTATAAGCGCTTGCAACACCATTCGTTTGTAGGTGTTGCTGACGGGTTGCCAACTTCGAGATATTGTAAGTGAAATGTGACATAAATAATACGAGCACTTTTCAATAATATTAAAGTGGTAATAAACTCATAAACAATATTGCAATATGGAGGTCGGAATGTGGTTGGTTTGCTTCAATAGAGGTTTTTAAATGTTGGTTTTTAAAGGCGTCTGGACGTGACGACCCCATCGTCCGCTGTTAGGATATGACAGATTATCCTCCAGCAAAGATTATTCCACAAGTCCAATCAGTCACACTGGTGGTAGGTCTTTTGTTGCAAGAGGTGGTACCTAACCACCGCAGTGTCAAATATTCTGCCGCCAAATAGTAGTGCTTAGGCATTACTGTGATCCGGTTTGAAGGGCACTACTAGGGCACACGCTAGTGAAATTACTGGGCAGAGGAGATTTAAGATTAAGAACAAATATCTCGAGGTTGGCAACGCGTAAGTGGCACCTACTAATGGTGCTGCAAGCGCTCATTAGCTACGGCAACCACTTAACATCAGGGTGCGTATGCTTGTTTGCCAACTTGTAAAATAAAAAAACAGAAAACAAGCATGTGATGATGATGCAAGTACGCGGACGGTACGGAGACATGTTTTCATCATAAATTAACTATTTCCTATTCCATTGAGTTGATCTGGTGACCTATATGCCTACTAAAATTCACATAATAAATAAACGTTATATATATAGAAAATACATGTGTAAAAAGCCGGAAACGTACACATGGACACGGACAAGCACAGACACACCCCAATGTGAACATATGCCTGTATCGTCAGTAGATAATGCTCCAAGCGGAAATCAAACAATTAAGGCACCCCGACTGCCACGGCGCAACAACAATCGTTATTTTTTTTTAATTAGTCGTTCATACTTTCGCGCGGAACATCTTTGTATTAGCCATCCAGACGATCCAGCATGTCTCTCCATCACGTCTGTACATAAGAAGTCGAGCTTTAAGTTAAATCTGGGTATGAGCCAATGCTATAGGCAATGAGCCGCAATAATTTGACCGTTATGATATTTTTACCAACCGGTTTTGACTGTTATGATATTTTTACTAACCGATTACGAATTATCAAATCGCACGAGGCGCGTTGTGTCGCAACCTTATTCGTTTTGAATATTTTAGTAGGCAATCTGTAATGAATCATCTCTGACAGTGTATGTATCTATATATACTTGTTTATATATTTATTTTTAGAATGTTTGTTACTATGCAAATTGATTTAGGTTGTAAAAATGTTAACAGCATTATTATCCTTGTCGTGTATAAATATGTATATAACAAAACTTATAGACCCTGAAATAATTTATTTGAAACGGAGTTTATACTTTAGGATTTATGGAGTTTATGCTGTCTTAGGGCTCTAACAGATATTTCTGATACGAATTTTAACTTCGGCGCTCGAGTCTCGTTGAAATCGCGATGCAATATGGAGTTAATAATGCGATCGAAAGCAAAAAGTTGACCCAAAAGAGGCAGCATCAATACAGTCATAACCAAAATCTTCACTTTACGAGTAATTACACTCTATAGTATTAAGCGTCAAAATAAAGAGAATATTTGATGTATTTCCACCCTGAGAGCTCAGTTCTTAGCTTAGGAAAGATAGGGCATTCTGTTCGATAAAAAAACCTATTATTTATAACAAGAAACTATTAACTATAATTATGTGTTGGCTTAAGCATAGATTTATAGTGTTCTTCAATTTTTTATTAATTTTTCTGGTCAATATTAAAAACCTTACGTAAGATAAAAAGCGGATTTAATATCAAATATCAGACAGAAAAGCGGTTTGCTTTATTTTAGCCTTGACTGTGATGATGAGCTGCCGACCGATGATGATGTAGAAACTTGGATACGGAGTCCAAATCACGACAATAAACGAGTCTCAATTATCTCATTTTATTAAAACACAAATAGGTACGACATACTTTAATTTTAAATATAATTTTAAAAATTTAAAATTTTAACTCTAATATTTAATACATTATTAATAGATTCATAAGTAAGAATTATATTCAATGAAGTAAGAAGTACTTAAGAGTCTTCGTAAGAGAGTTACTTCTTACGTAGGAGAGTTAATTTCGTTCTTAAGAGAGTTCGCAATTTTCTTATTTTTGCTTACAACCGAGGGTTTAAAACGATAGAAAATTGGCTTGCATAATATTTGAGCCCTTTTTTTCCCTACATATTTTAAGAAGTTACATTCGGATATCTACGGAGAGAGAGCCTACCAGACCATTTGAATCTACGCTCCGTATTATCTAACTTATACTGGCCGCTTACTTATTTTAATTAAGAAATTTATTTTGTTTACAGGTAGCAATGGCCGATGTAGAAACAAATAAGAATGGCTCCGCACAAAACATATTATCAAAGGCACCTTGGTAAGTATTTTTATTACTACATTTGAAGCTTTGGTTCAACAAGATGTATGTGAAAATCGAGTTCTTAACATGTTTCTGCGTATATGTTTCGTCAGTGAAATCACAGTTATAAGGACACAACAGACTTATATTTGACGATTCAAAAGTGCTTAAAGGCCTATTTGAATGAAGAATAGATGATTACTCTCAAACTCAAAGGTTCGTTTCAACTAACTTACTAATAATTTTGTCAAATATATTCATTAAATCAATTCTCGCCAACCAACTTTAGGTGAGTTTGCAAAAGGTTTCGGGGGCGATCGATCTAGCTCGATTTTTAGAAAATGTCGTTTTATCTGTGTTTTTTCCAGTTCCAGTTCAGATGTCTCCAACCCAATTATTTTTTTCACTTTTATTCAAGTTTCTTTTTTTTGTGAGAAGAATTATTATCGGATTTAATTCAGGAACTGAATACAAAACATTGAAATGAATTATTAAACAAATATTCTATCAAGGATTTTGACTTTTTTACATTTCTGGTTGACTTGTCTTAATCTTGAATAAATCATACATTATTATTCAATGTATTATAAGAATCAATTGTTTGATAATTATTTAATATTCCAAACAAGTACAAACAATGCGTTATGAATTTTAATACAGGTTAACAATGACATGAAAACAAAAAGGGGTGATGGGTGACAAAAACAAAAATAAAAAATATAACTGATGTAGCTGTTACCGTGGATATATTGACGACCGTTGTGGCGTACTGGTAGGGATCCAGCTTTGAGCCTCGACTCGAAGAAGATGTTTGCTTTCTTCCTCGTGGGTCGCCCCGCCTAGCAGGCAGCCCGCCAAATAATTACTCCAAGGATTCCATAAAGATTTGAATAGACCATTTTATAATTTGCTATGCCACCCACATATTCCCACGTTGAGACTGTGGTGTAAATTCAAAATGTGTTCATAAAACCCCTAACATTAGATTCAAATATCAAAGCCCTCTGTTTTGATTGTGCATTTTCTGTTAGTCGCTCAGTCAGTTAGGGTAAAACGTTATCCTTTAATTGGTCAAAGCGATCAAATTATCTACAAGCTTTTTTTTTATGTTAGAAGTTGGCATACAAGCATACGGCCCACCTGATGGTAAGTGGCTGCCGCAGCCTATGAGCGCTTGCAGCACCATTAGTAGGTGCCACTCACGCGTTGCCAACCTCGACATATTAGTTCTTAAATCTCGTTCGCCCAGTAATTTCACTAGCGTACAATGCCCTTCAAACCGGAACACAGTAGTGCCTAAACACTACTATTTGGCGGAAGCTATTAAAAGAATTTTATTATACATAAAAATGTCGGCCTTGTATTAGTTTTCCGGTAACAATATGTTTTGAGCGATGGTAGTGCCCATCCAGTCGACCCATTTGTCCCTTATTGCTGACTCCTCTCTTTTACCGCCTACTCATCATTTCATCCTCCTAACTCCTCAGTCGCCTATCCAACACAGTCAGTCTGCATCCACCATCCACCAGCGACGGTCGTTTTAAAATTAAATCTCTGCGTTTTATTCACCGAATCCTTTTTAAAAAGACTAAATCCGAGATTACCGTCACAGTACGCGATACAAGATTTATTTATTTTAATAATTAATAAGGCAATTTAATATTATTATTCTACGATTAAATGAGTCTTTTATAGACGCTAAATACACCATATTTAATCATTTTAATGCCGTTTAACTGTCAGCATTAAATCTTTACGCCATAACTATTAATCCTAGCTTAATAATATCCAGTCATCCCATTTATCCCTTATTGCTGACTCCTCTCCTTTACCGCCTACTCATCATTTCATCCTCCTAACGCCTCAGTCGCCTATCCAACACAGTCAGTTTCCATCCACCATCCACCAGCGACGGTCGTTTTAAAATTCAATCTCTGCGTTTTATTCACCGAATCCTTTTTAAAAAGACTAAATCCGAGATTACCGTCACAGTACGCGATACAAGATTTATTTATTTTAATAATTAATAAGGGAATTTAATACCTTTTTTATACGACTGGTATAAATATCTTCCGAGTACTGTGACGTCATTTATTGAGGAAGTAAAAAGGTACTTTCAAATTGTACAAGATACTAGATGTAATGACGTCATTAAGGACTTTAATTCTTCTTAGACTTTCATTTATATTATTTTAACGATTATTCTACGATTAAATGAGTCTTTTATAGACGCTAAATACACCATATTTAAACATTTTAATGCCGTTTAACTGTCAGCATTAAATCTTTACGCCATAACTATTAATCCTAGCTTAATAATATAAATGCGAAAGTGATTTTGTTTGTTTCATTGTGACAATATAGAAGGAACTATGAAGACGGTTATAATCTTTTGAAGGGGTCGCCTTATTAATTTAAGGAGATGAAAATTCGAAAAGCAATTACTTCTGTATTCCATTAAAGGAGCCATATTATGCAACCTGAAAGAATCTACCTCCTTTCCTCATGGACATCTTAATTAATAAATAAATCTTAGTAAATATATAGAAGGCTACTTATATAACTTAAAATCAACATATATAGCATTTTAAAAGCATATAATTTCCTGTTATTATTCCCAAGGCGATCAATATTATTAAAATAATTATTTGGCGCTCATGTAAATATTTATTTGTTTTGATGAAAAGGTCGATTTTTAACATAAGTTTAAGGTTCATACACATTTCGACTTTTAATCAGACTACATAACGATTCTTGTGTATTATATTCGCTTGCATTAATGACTATGATTAATATTATTTTATAGTATAATAGTATTATAATACTCGACAAAAAAACAATCCTTGTATATAAACGTTGTTTAGCAATAGAGCATTTAAAAATACTATTTCTCGGCTCGCCGATTAAAGAACAATTACTTAATAAATCTACTCATGTAGGATGATCATTCATAGTTTAATTAATGTTTTATTATAATTATTATTTATTATTAATATTTATTACTGGTTCATTTTCACCGGAGGCACCCTAAGGATGGATTAAACTTTGAGAACGCGCGAGGGGTTTTTTTATATCCTGACGATTGTCAAACAAGCATATGGTTCACCTGATAGTAATCAGTCAAGGAAACCTATGAACGCTTGCCATACTTTAAAGTATGCCTTGCCAACCTCCCTTTGGTATATAGGAGGGAAGGAGTGAGAAGGGAACAGAGTGGTAGATTGGGCCTCCGGCACTGACAATCATCACACGCAACAGTATCTACTAACACAGAGGGTATTATTTCCCATGTCGAGTCTGTCCATTTATGCTGGGACGGTCGGGTCTCAGGTCCTCGGACCTCTCGCCCAGTAACACTGTCAAGGGCCAACAACAATTTAAAAAAGTACCTTTATTAACCACGCTGTTTAACTCTACTTCTGTTTCCCAAAGTATATGTTTAAAAAATTAATTTACATAATTATACAGTATTTAAAGATTCCATTACTATGATATTTTTTATTGTGGAGTTTAATTATTAATTAAAATAAGTGATAAAAATCGAAAACACAAAGATTGGGCCCATTTAAATAATTTTCTATACAAATAAATACATGTCCCAGCCCGCTATAGGATATTATCGTGTGTCGGGTTTCCATTCACAAATATAAGCACAACCACTCGGACTAAAATACATTTTTGTATGGTCAATACAAGCATCTGTTTAGAATTGGCCATCGGCGCTAAAGGCAAGCTCAGCTCAGCAATGACGGTCTTTGCCTATTCAGTACTGGCTTGACGTGTTCTCGAAAGAATTAGTCGCTTCCTCTGCAAAGAATTAGTTTCTAGATAACCCGGCTTCTACGTGGTGTATCTATGTCTACGAGATGGTCGGAGTTCTGTTCTATGACCTATTCAAATATTATAAAGTGAAAGAATTGTTCGTTTTGTTTGTTTGAATCATGAAGACCAAGCGCGAAAAAAGTCAAACATTGTGGCAGCGGTAATGAACCTTTTTCTTTTCTTTCGCAGAGAAACTCTTTTACGCACACCATTGAACGTAGTGTACTCCACGGAGTACACTAATGACACGGGGTATACTAGGTAGGGTGGGACGCGACCGCCTATTAAGCAGACGGTACTACCCACTAAAACTCTGCCAAACCCTCATCGCCATATTGGGACGTCATGGGTCGCTTGCACAAACTACCATGGCGTCTCGGTATGAAAGACCTGGGTGGGCATGCGATAGCGGAACTCAAGCGTTATAAGTCGCGGGTGTAATTCCTGCTCGAAGCATCGAAGCAGATGTTTGTATTAATCATAAGCATATTATGTTGCGGTCTGGGTGTTTGTCCTTGTCGTTAAATGTGTTTCCGTACCTCCGATACAGGATATCGCTATCCTAAGGGGGGCCGTTGAGTGTGTAGCGTATATTTATTTGTTTATTCTAGACGTTTTTCAAGGACGAATATAGTATCACAAAGCTAAAAGTTCTATAAGTCTATTTATATACGGACTCACGTGCAGTTACACAAGCGTGTGCGACACACATCCGACTCACGCGCACGCGATTAACCTTATACGTTTTTCGTGTCGTGACCACGTGACATTGACTCCCTGAATTTATTATAGCGTTCAAGGACGATATGATCTATGAATTATAAGACGCTGGCTAAAATTATTTATAATAGTTTTGAAGTGATGGTCTCCAGAGACAACGAATGGACTGAATGGAGACTCAAAATATGGGAGAATAATTATAATTACAGGCTTTTAAAGCGGTTTCTAAACTTTTTGCTAAGTGCGGCTCTCTATATGTTGTGCTAAATATTTTTGCGACACCCTTCTAGCGCTGCTTATTAGCTTAAACTACACAAAGGTACTTAGATACTTTTTATATCATACAGATCTTATTGATCGGTTATAAAATTGGACGTCGTGTGTAATGAACATGAGCTTAGCGACGCCCAGGGGATGGTCACGACGTACAGTTTGGGTAACCATGGGCTATTTATTTTTTTAAACAGCCCAATATTAACTAGTCATTAGAATAAAAATTAAGGAAAAAATATTATATAGCTTGAAAAATATTAAAAGCAATAAAAAAATAATTTAGAAAACTACTAAACTAAAAGCAATTTTTTTAAACATAAGTCGGTGCGAAGGAACATGTTATAGGTAAGTCAACTCGTTTTATACAAGATATAAATCGTTTTAAAAACCTGTGCTGAAAAAATTATAATAATTAATATTTATTATAACATTTTAAATACCAGTTTCACGGAAGTGATAATTACCGTAACGAGTATGATAACTATTGTAATAATAAATATATTTAATAGTATATTTTAAATTTTATAATTTTAAATTTATTATAATATTAAATTAACATTTCCTTAAATAATAAGTATAACTATACGTGAATAAATAAATACACAAAACAAAGAATAAAGGATATTGACAAATTATTTGAACAATAAAAACTTTTTGTTTACTAATTCAACCTTAAAATTACTGGCCGGTGATAAAAACAATTAGTGATATAAAACCAATAATATATGCCTGCAAAGGTTCGAGGAAAAAAAATAAAACATCAATAATTGAAATAAAATAGATTATGAAAATTACCAAAAACCCAGCATTAAAAATACTTATTAAAAGGGCAAAAAACAAGCTCTATGTTAACTACTATTAATATAAATATGACTTTAATTGAAGTAAAGTTGTAAAGGTGTTTAATTTATTTGCTTGTATGTATCTAACATACGCTCGAAAACATTACGCGCCTTCGGCAGTCGAGTAAGAACTGCTAATTAAAAGTTATTGTTAGATTCTACCGTATTTAGCTCGTAACACATGTTTTACTCATTCATACAAGTCTAATGAACTGTTACGCCGCAGTTATGTCACAGAATAAGTACATCGGTAAACCTAACAGTGATTCCAACGTCTAGTGAATTGTACATATAAATGGTTCTTTATATAATTATGGGAACTTAAATCACAATGTCTCTGGTTTTATACACTATATACTACAAAATGCCAACTTTTATATTTGCACAGTTTTCCATATTTTAGGACAATAAAATCACCAATTTTTTGGAGTTCTTTCCATACAAACTGATGGCGCCTGGTATGAAAAAATATGTAGAATAATATTGAGTGACCAAAGGGATTAAGAAAGAGATTAACTCGAAATATTAATAAAGATATTTTTTTTTATTCTTATTATTATTTTACTTTTTACTATTTTTATGTATGTAATGTTCGTGTGTTTGATCGCATTCATTAATCTTTATCTCTTATATTAATATTTTAAATTAATTAATTTATATATTTTTAAACCTCTTTTTCGATTGTATTTTCAAAGACAACCGTACTTAAAGTTAAGTCATAAGCCACTAGGAAAGCTGAAATAAACACGCATTTGTATATCGATGTTAGTAATTCTATTTAGGGAAGGATACACACGCAGGACGTCTGTGAAGATTTTCGCAACATTTCCTCTAATTATGTAATGGCTTGCAACGTTCTGCATTAGTGAAAGTCTGGCTTCGCAGACGCACGCCTCTTTGACTCTACAACACTAGTGCTGTATATTACAAATAGTTCGAACAGTGGTAAATATTATAGTCGGAATCGTTGGGAACTGACGAAAGTTAAAGGTCAGTAGTGACTATGTTTAATGTTTCTACGGTACGGTCTGGAAATAAGAAGATTTTGCATTTTTGTGTCAAGTTATCAAGCAAGCATACGACCCATCTGATGGTAAGCGGTTGTCGTACCCTATGAGCAAATTTCCCTATTATACCCCCTTCTTGATTTCTTTCGCGACAAAAAGTGGCCTCAGTTCTTGTCTAATGTCTCATCTAAATTTACACCAAATTTCATTAAAATCGGTTTAGCGGTATAGACTTGAAGATATATGACAGATAGAGCTTGAAGGTACCTCTTACTAATATTTATAATTTCGTTCGTTTTTTTCTTTACCGGCTGAGGTCTCCAGACCCGGCCTCCCCACCGGTGACGCTGTAAAGACCACTAGGGCCAACAGTAATAGACACTCCGAAAAAATCGTTTTGCCACATTTTACATATATGTGCCAAATTTCATCTAAAATCCAGACTGCCGCTTTTGCATGATTGAGTAACACGCACCCAAAAATCTAAGGATGTCCTATAATGATATTGTGTATATATTGATACGACAGCTGGCCCGTTCCATTTACTTTGTTAAGTGATTCTCCGCGTCAATTGTTAACATCGGCATGGTTCGACATGCGATAGGCCAATCTATTTCACCTTGTATAATGTTATCTACTATATTAATTATTTTTTAATGTTCACATACCACTTATTATTATTTTAATAAACTAAATAAGGCAGCTTTAAACAATATAAATGATGGGTTTCTCATACAAACTTTCATCCATTCGTGTATGTAATGTATTTCATCCGGACCCCGACACAGGATATAACTATCCCAATGGGGGCCGTTGATTGTATATCGTTTATTTATTTATAAGTTTAAATTCAAGTTGAGATTAATATACACATACAGCACACTATAATTTGATTAATTAATGTTATTTTGGTTTTTAAGATGTGGTACAGTAAAAAAGGGGGCGCTGGAAAATTATTAATATTCAAAGTTGGCGGTAGATTAAATAAGTTTGAGAACCTATGATTTAGATGGTCTAACAACTCGGCCTATAGACATGAACAAATAGCGAGACGAAAAAACGGGACATAATTTTGAAATTGACGCAGACGAAATCTAGAGCAAATGCCGGTGGTCTATATATGGTAGATAGCATAGTTTTGATCTAGAAGTTTCTGACTTAGACTTTATTAACTTGATAATATTTGTATAAGGCTAAAAGAGGCGCAAGATACGAAAATTAAGACAATTTTTATAATAAATGCTTTCTACGTAAAAGTATACAATCACGACATAGTATAAAACAAAGTCGGTTTCTCTGTCTCTATGTTGGCTTAAATCTTTAAAACTGCGCAACGAAGGTTTATATGTATAAAAATAGTGGAGATTTTTTTTTTTTTTGTGGTTTCTAATATAAAATAATTACATTTAACGCGTGCGGGCCGCGGGCAGTAATGAATAAATCAAAACTACTGGACCGATTTTAATCATTTTTTCAGTGAATGACATAGGCTATATATTTTATACCCGTGCGAAGCCTGAGCGGGCCGCTAGTTATTTAATATTTTATTTAGATTTCATAACGTCTTATGATATAAGTTTCATAAGCGTTGTTTTTAATTTTTATTTTACGATAGAATATATTAGTGACTTGAAACTACACACTATAAAACCTAATCTGAATATATTATGCAAATAGGTATGCTAAATTACCTATGCATTTTATGTACGTTTTACAATACCTATGTTATACGCATTTTACTTGGTAGGTAGACTTTTCATTACAAGAAGCCGGCTAGGTAGGTACTACCGCAGTGTCAGATATTCTACCGCAAAACAGCAGTGTGCTTGGCTATACTGTTTTAAATGACACTGTAGCTAGTTAAATTAGGTTCTGGGTATAGAATATTTAAGAATCAATATCTCGAAGTAGGCAATGCGTGACTGACACCTACAGAATGGTGTTGTAAGCGTTCATAGGCTACCCGCCGCCGCTAACCCCTTACCATCATGGTTCATACATAGGCTTGCTTGCCAATCTAGTCGCATAAATAAAATAAAAAATAATACATTTTTTTATGTTACAAGTTGGCAAACAAGCATACGGCCCACCTGATGGTAAGTGGTTGCCGTAGCCTATGAATGCTTGCAGCACCATTAATAGGTGCCACTTATGCATTGCCAACCTCGAGATTTTAGTTCTTAAATATCCTCTGCCCAGTGATTTCACTACCATATAATGCCCTTCAAACTGGAACACAGTAATGCCTAAGAACTAATATTTAGCGGCAGAATATTCAACACTACGGTGGTACCTACCTAGCCGACATCTTGCAACAAAAGACCTACCAGCAGTGTAGCTGATTGCACTGGTGGAATAATCTCTGCTGTGACAGAGGTTATCCCAATAGCAGGCGATGGGGTCGTCATGTCCCGACGCGACGCCGAAATAAATGCAATACCAATGGCTATGAGTATATACGTATAATATATACTATATAAAATATAGTTTCTAGAAGAAAAAATAGTTGTTCGCGTTGCATAAAAATCGTATTTCACGTGTCTATATCGTAATATGTATGTCAATGTGAAGGTGAGCGCAATACGTGGGGCAACCGGCGTGTGCGCAACGTGACTAAGAAATGTTTGCTTTTAATGAAGTGGTTTATTCGCGGCGAAAATCATTCCGTTGATTTTATAGAGGATGCGTATTTTTCCGTTGCATAGATTACACATAGACTGATGAAAAATATGTTGAAATTAATAGTTATCTTCAAATAAATATATAGAACAAATAAAAGTATTATAGATGTTCTTGGTACAGTAACAGTTTTTGCTAGTATGCAGTACACTGCACGATCAGTTTATCAATACAATAAAATAAATAAACACATACCAATGTTTACAAAAAACTACCATGACTGTAAAACTGCACTGCATGAATGAATTAAACGAAACGAAACTTAAATACTCCCTCCCGATGACGTCTCAAGCCTAGGCTCGACCTCGCAGAAGGGGTAGGATTCAACTTGTGCCCCGCGTGTGCAGTCCATCTCTTACTGGCTGAGGTCTCCAGACCGGTCCCCCACCGGTGACGCTGTCAAGGCCACTAGGGCCAACAGTAATAGACACTCTGAAAAAAAAGGCCTTAAATATAAAGAAATAGAACCACTCATTCAAGCTCCCAAATCAACATACTAGTTTACACATAGATATTTACACACACATACCAAACACACACAATCACGAAAGCTCAGTACACACAAATTTAATCTGCTTTTAGAATTATTTTCTTTTGTTTTGTAATAGAATAAGCATGATCTCTGTTACATTTATCTTAGTTTTAATATTAAGAAATAAACAATATGTTACAATGTTATAGAAGAGTGGAGTCTCCTGGCACAGGCATTGTCATGCTTAAAAGAGACAGGGCACTTCTGAAGACTCTAGTTTTTATGTCTTATTTCTTACCGAAAATAAAAAACCTGTGGCACTTGGGGACTGCCGCGGTAAATCTATTGCATACCATTTTTTATCAACTTATGCAATACATACAATCTTGGCTGTTTTTTAAAAAGTTAAAATACAAATGAAATCGAACATTAATTTCAAGCCAATAAGATACGATTTCGTCTATAATTCAATATTTCATTGAAATAAAGTAAGAAACTTCGTAACTAATTCAAAACATTTAAATTTTGAACGTAAATACATCATCAATAGACACATAAATTATTAAATGGAACTTTAACTTTATAGAATAATCGCTTAATTCTCTTTGAGTTATAGACGAAAATCCTTTGCATATATAAAAATTATGTATAAAGGTTATATATTATTTTTTGAAAATTGATCATTAGTCTTTATAGCTAATATTATAAAAGATCATTTTATGCGTGTGTTAGGTTTTATTTTCGTTACGGAATTTCTTGATTCGGTCGTCGCGCTCAAAGGCCGCGATAAAAGCAATATCTTAAAAATAATTATATTTAATTTTTTATAACAAATCTTCAACTCATGACTTTGCTCTATAATAAGTAATTTGACAATTAATATATATATGGCAAACAAGCCTATGGGCCGTTTGATGTAAAGTGAAAGACTATAGACGCTTGTAAAACCAGCATAGTGATATTGCTGTTGACCGCAGTTGTATTGTTGGTAGAAGTCCCCAGGTAATAAATAAGTAAATAAATAAACGCTGCACACTCAACGGCCCCCATTAGGATAGTAATATCCTGTGTCGGGGGTCTGGAAACATTCACAATGACAAGGACAAATACACCCATACCGGAAAATATGCTTGCATGGACAATACAAACATATTATGCTCCGAGCGGGAATCAAACCCGCGACCTGTGGCGTTTAAGGCAGGTTCGCTACCGCTGCGCCACAACGTCGTTAAGAGGTAATGGCAGAAGAGAAAGAGAAAGACAAGCATGAGGAATAAGAAGGGAGATAAGAGACAAAATTTGTTACAATATATCCTAAAAGTAGATCATCAGAACTTAGAAATGTTATTTATTTAAATATTACCGAGTATTTGATATAATAACTTGAATTCATACGCCAGTAAAAATACGATCAAATGCGCCATAACAAGACGTTGTGGCGCAGCGGTGGCGGACTGGCCTTAATCGCCACAGGTTAAAAATGGTCAGGAAATAACGCATTTGGGCTATACATCTAATTTTACCTTATAAAGCAAATAAGGACAAGGCGAATCTACAAATCAAACGTACTAGTTTCTACCTGATATTACCAATAAAGCTGAAACAGGCCAGTGGATAGAAATAGCGACACCTTTGTAGCGTTGTGGGTAGTCTGCCTTTAGCCTCGACGGTTGTGGGTTCGATTCCCGCTCGGGCAGATGTTTGCATTGATCTAACAAATATCTGTTTCAATCTGGGTTGTTTTGTTCTTGTGGGTCTACCCACCGTGCCTCGAAGAGCACGTTAAGCTGCCGGTCCCAGTTGTTATCACATATCATCTGATAATAATCGTTAACTCTTGATAAGTAATTTGTTCTTATGATTAACTGGTCAGATGGCAATAGCTCTGTGTGAAAACCACTAGCTTGTCAAACCCGGAAAAGAGTAATGAGCAGATCCTGGGTAAATACTCGTATAGTACCGGGAATAATGTTACGAAGAAGAAGAAGGCCAGGGGATAGAAATCATTGGCCTTAAATCAGATCCAATAACGGCAAACATGTCGGATCTTATTTTAATCTTCCAATCAAAGTTTAAGGGCATGACACAACCTTTTATCTTTTCATTAAATCTTACGGTTTTGTTTTTCCCACTGTGTCTCAGTATAACAATGCTATGTTGACTCCCGGTGACCTTCCAAGCATAGGCTTGACCTCTCAGGACGGATTCAACGTGAGCCCCGCGCGGGCTGTCCATCTTTTACCGGCTGAGGTCTCCTGAACCGCCTCCCCACCGGTGACGCTGTCAAGGCCACTATGGTGAACAGTCACTGCAATCAATGAACGCTTGCGATATTTCTACCAATCTACCAATTAACCTACCTGGCGCATTATATAGATAAATATAAACTTTTTTTACATACATATGTATATGTATATTTGTTTTTCATTTTTATTGTATAAAACATTTGATAGAAGCACCTTATTTTTTCTTCTTTTATTTTTGTACAGTTTTTTTATACTGTAAACTAAAACTTAAGTGGAAATTTTAGTGGTTAATGAACTTTTAATTGTGAAGGATTATATATATGACTAAAGCTGTTTCTTTCCCAATGTTATCTCAGCATCATATTATTATAATTAACTATTCAAGAAATAATTATGTTCGTGTTTTGTACGTCTATGATATATATATGTGATAATTCTATTTTAGGAGCCATTATAATATTGTATTTTTTTATTTTAAAACAAAAACAGTATTTTTTTGTTATCTTTATTACGATCTGTGAAGGGAAAAATTATTTTAATTAGATTCTGGTTTATAAACCGGAACAGTTATTCTTTAAATAATAATATTATTACGAGTGGAAACCATTTTTTTTTTATGTTACATGTTGGCAAACAAGCATACGGCCCACCTGTTGGTAAGTGGCTGCCGTAGCCTATGAGACGTTAGCAGCACCATTAGTAGGTGCCACTCACGCGTTGCCAACCTCAGAGATTATTGGTTCAGTTCAATCAGTCACACTGGTGGTAGGACTTTTCTTGCAAGAGGACGGCTAGGTAGGTACCACCGCTGTGTCAAATATTCTGCCGCCAAATAGTAGTGCTTAGGCGTTACTGTGTTCCGGTTGGAAGGGCACTGTAGGCTAGTGAAATTACTGGGCAGAAGAGATTTAAGAACTATTATCTCGAGGTTGGCAACGCGTGAATGTCACCTAATGGTGCTGCAAGCGTTCATAGGCTGCGGCAACCACTTACCATCAGGTGGGCCGTATGCTTGTTTGCCAATTTGTAATATACAAAATAAAAATTAATTATAAAACAAATTCTCACACAAATTAAATAAGATATAAGACGCTGGACTATGATAATAACTATAAAGTAAAAAATTGTTTCGAGAATATTTTTATGTACTGTTGTTGTATTATTTACAATTTAGGTACCTACTTAAAGAAACCACATTGCCGTGACTGCCACTCAAATCTGTTCAATTGTACCTAGCATATAAAACACTTATGTTAAATACCATTTATACAATTATACATATACACACATACACACATATATATATATATATAGAAGTTCATATTTAATAAAATCCCCTTTGTAAATAATTTAATATAAATAATAAAAACAGATTTTTTAACTAAAATAAATACAAAACTTTTTCTATTATATTATGCAGAATTTATTTATTTTTGTCTACAAAAATATATATTATTATTTATGAAAAGCTACAGTAGTATAACGTATGCTTAATATTAATACATAAATGACGACCGTTGTGACGTATTGGTAGCTAGGCTGTTTTTAGTCTCAAGTTTCTGTGTAAAAACGAGTAACCCGTCAAATCAGGATAAGAGTATAAGCAGACCCTGGGTAAATACCGTGAATAAGGCTAGGAAGAAGACATACTCGTTTCCGAAACTGCGGGGATTGCCTATGTATATTTAAAATGTAATGCGATAACTAAAAGACAAGTCAGTTTAGAATTTCATTCAATGGCAACACTTGTTGAGGGCTGTTACCGTATACTTTGCAAGGACCTAACCAGTTTAACGAGGCTGTCTAACCGGCTAACTGCGTCCATAACAATATTCTAATATATAAAATTCTCGTGTCACAATGTTCGTTCCCATACTCCTCCGAAACGGCTTGACCGATTCTTATGAATTTTTTTATGCATATTCAGTAAGTCTGAGAATCGGCTACTATCTATTTTTCAAGCCCCTCAGTGATAAGTGTCCGCCCCAAAATTTTATTTTTATTTTTGGACAAAATTATTGTTTTTATTTTTTATTATGTGGCATTGAAAAATACTTACCCTAAATTTTCACTTTTTTATGATCAACCCCTGCTTTTTAATAGCCTTATTAGTCAATCATAATCTTTCACCGGGTAGAGGGCGCTACTATCGGGTGCCAGATTTTTTTTGGGGCAGGACAACGTCTGCCGGGCCAGCTAGTAATAAATAATAATAAACAAACGATACACACTCAACCTTAGTGTTTCTCAGCTTTAGGGATTGATTTTAAAACTCAAAACAAGACCAAACGTTACAAAGTACCCTTTCAAGCAAAAAGAGAATTTTCTAAATAGGTTTATAATCATAAATGTCAGAGTTTTATGGTAAAAAACACAAAATAAAAATACAACCTCCTCCTTTTTTATAGTCATTAAAAAGGACCCTACGCTTGTTTGCCTATGTGTAAAAAAACATCAAAATTTGTTGGACACTTCTTTATAAATTTATTTTAATTAAGGAGTAACGTAATTAATTAAATATATAATTATTTTTACTATTAATTAAATAATTACATTGAAAATTATTTATTTCTCACAGATATTAAATGAACAAATCTAGATAATTCTTTTTTTAACAGATAAATTGACTTAAATATACATTTATCGTGCAAAAATAATACATAAGCGGAACAAAAGAACGTAGTAAGGTATATACTTATATAGTTTATTTCCTGTTAACGCTCGAGTAACTCCTGACAAGGTCATGTTAAGATTCGAAAAATTATTTATATATCAATAATTTCATATTTATATATTTTTAATTTTAGTAGTTTTTGAAAACTAGAATTAAATACACGTCGGTATATAAGATGTTATTACACCAAGAAGCATTCTTTAGCAATGCGTACTGATACCACACTGCATAGCTATTCATAGGAACGTATGGATAATGAGACTAACTCTTTTTTTTAATGTGACAAGTTGGCAAACAAGCATACGGTCCACCTGGTAGTAAGTGGTTGCCGTAACCTATGAGCGCTTGCAGGACCGTTACTAGGTGCACTCACGCGTTGCCAGCCTCAAGATATTGGTTCTCAAATTTTCTTTGCCCATTAATTTTATTAGCCTACTGTGCCCTTCAAACCGGAACACAGTAATGCCTAAGCACTACTATTTAACGGCAGAATATTTGACACTGTGGTGGCTACCTAACATCTAATATCTCGATATATACGTAATCTAATCTATACATATCATGTATATTAGCAGATGTTTGTATTGACCATACAGCCATGTTTTTCGGTCTGGGTGTGCTTGTCTTTGTCGTTGTGTATGTTTCCGGACCCCCAACACAGGATATCGTCATCCTAATGGGGGCCGTTGTGTGTGTAGCGTTTATTTATTTTTATTTATATGCGACGTTTATGTCGCTGTGTAGCAGTACAGTCATACTCATGCCATGCAAAGCTGTGCTTGCTTCCATGTGAACTATTTATCGTGTACAACTTCAGACATACATAGTGACTACATAACCATGTTTTTAATCATATTCTTCATTTGTTTTCAGGACGGATGAACAAGGTATCGGCATGAAGATCTATCAGGGCGTTGTGATCGTCTTTGAGGTGATCCTTCTCATCGTCAAGATGTACGCGACCTGGTTCTACTGCATGTACAAGTTCTTCTTTCCCCAAGAACCTAAGAGTGTCAAAGGGGAAATAGTACTTGTAAGTTTTCTTATTACATTGTATATTTCTACGACAGCTATAAAATTAATAGACATTGAATTAATTTAAAAATTAAATTTCAATTTTTTATATGGTACGTATATACGTTGGTACGGAATCGTTTTTTAATTTTGCCTTATCTTGCTAGCTACGTTAATCTAAAATAAATAAATATACGCTACACACTCAACGGCCCCATTAGGATAGTTATATCCCGTGTCGGGGTCCCAAGCCTCAAACCGGAAAAGATGTCTGTATGATCAATACAAACATCTGCTTCGAGCGGGAATCGAAGCTGCGACTTTTAGCTACAACGTCGTCAAAAATACGAATGCAATGACATCTTATGTGTTAATAATCGATTAATCTTCATTGATCAGTGATCTCTAGGAAATGCTAGAGAGAATAAGCTTATTTTCCATGGCCACTTCTATTCACAGATCACAGGCGCCGGTCACGGTATGGGCCGAGAGATGGCATTGAGTTTCGCTAAGCTTGGAGGTATTATAGTTTGCGTGGACATCAACTCCACAAATAACCAGGCGACTGTCGACATGATCAAGGAAAACAAGGGAAAGGCGCACAGCTATCTGTAAGTTGCTGATATTGACAAAAACCCGCATTTACCGGCTTAAGAATAGCGTTTATTTTTCGAAACGCGCTTACTCGCGCTCTTCAACAACTGAACACAGACTTGTCCTCCCGATGACGACCCAAGCCTAGGTTCGACCTCACAGGAAGGACACACCCTTAGGAAGGATTCATGTTATCAATGTTTTACTGGCTGAGGTGACGCTGTAAGGCCACTAGGGCCAACAGCAATAGACCTAAAAAAAGCCTCACAAGCTTCATTCGGCGTTTACTCTCGCACCTGTGGTGGTCTGAAATCAATCTTCGATAATTAAAAATAATCAGCATGTATCAGCACGAATGACATTACAATTACATTAATTGTAATGAATTAGCTATGCGGCTCGGAACAAAAAATAGACAAGTGCAAAATATTCATAAATGCGTACTTATAAACAATTAATTTCTTCTATTAAGTTCTATTATGAAGTTAATGTTTCACGCATCGCTTGACGGGTTCACAAAAAAACTTTGTAATATATCTAAATCATTTTATTGTTTTCATAATTAAAAAAATGGCTGCTATTTCCCGCGGCTTTACCCGACGATTTTTAACGAGGCCCCTGTAATACATTTACATACATTACTAATACTCCTATTGCCCTTCCAAATTAGGCTCGTAGCTGGTGCTAGGAGTGGGTATGACAATAGCTCAAGGGGGTCAGGATCGAACCCGCAACGGTCGCTTTAACGGAGTGGAATCGGCCCTTTACCCGTTGAGGTATTGAGCCTTTAATTTTGGTCCCCATAAAAATAATGCCCTATATCACTATAATGTCTTATTTATAATTATCCAACTCACCATAATCGGTTCAGTAGCTTAGGCGTGAAAACGTCACGAATACACAGACTCAACTTAACATTTATGATATAAATTCAGCGCTCTAGGCTATTATTATATTTTGCTCTGTTTTAATAACAAGACTTCAAAAATGTGTGTTATAGTTGTGATGTAACAAATCGTACATCGATCAATGAAATGGCAGAAAAAGTCAGTAAAGAAGTGGGTGAAGTGACCATTCTCATCAACAATGCGGGCATCATGCCCTGCAAGCCCTTGCTACAGACTGGTGAAAACGAGATAAGGACGTCCTTTGAAGTGAACTGCTTATCGCACCTTTGGGTAAGTGATGTCAAACGTTGAAGTAACTCGTCTGATTTAAATTTTAAAATAACTTTTCACAGCTAAGCTGAATCGGTTTTGCTAAAATTTAGCTTTAAAATTGCATCACAAAATATAGTCAAAGAAAACAGTTAGAAATCGAAAAATTTGAACAGTTTATTAAAGAATAAAATAATGTAACCTTAATGATGTAATCTTATTGAATTCTATATTCTTAAGTTTCACATTAATAAAAAAAAACACTCAAATTCCAATTTCCAACAGACTCTTCAGGCATTCCTCCCAGCCATGATGGAACGTAACCATGGCCACATTGTAGCCATGTCGTCCATGGCTGGCATGATCGGGCTTCGGAACTTAGTGCCATACTGTGGCACCAAGTTCGCAGTTCGTGGTATGATGGAAGCCCTCCACGAGGAACTGAGAGAGGACCCGCGTGACTTCAGTGGTGTTAGTATCTAGTTGAAATCATGAATCAATTAATATTTTTTTAATTTGACGATTTCGATGCACAATCAAAAATATACAGTACCAATTTTCTATGCCATTATAATAAGTTGCGCCCGGCAACCCGGCATGCTTTGCAAAATTTAGTGCATAGAGAATAAAATACAACCGTTCATTTTTAGGTTTCCGTTCCCACCAGATGTCAACGGAACTCTAATACTAAGGCTACGTTGTCCGTCTGTCTGTCAGTATCTCACGAACGGTGTGTTGAATGTTCTGTTGCTGCTACAACAAATTCTAAAAATAACATAACATTTAAAAATAAAGGGGATAACTCGATATTTTTAAGGTTTTTGCTGTATCTCATGAACAGATATACGAGTGCATAAATGGTTGAAACTATCATAGATTGTGTATTTCTATGGCTGCTATAAGTAGACATAATACAATTTTTTTTTGTGAGTGGGGGCAAACGGGCAGGAGGCTCACCTGATGCTAAGCGATCACCGCCGCCCATGAACATCTGCCACACCAGAAGGCATGACGCCTTCATTACTTCTGGTGTGGCGTTGCCGAACTTTAAAGAAATAATACGTTTGTGCGAGGAAGAAAATGCCTTCTAAATCGCGCTGTTGTGGATATCCAGACATCGAGTTGGTATGGGTGGAATATAGAGTTTTGTCCGATGGTGAAATTCTACCGGCGGGATCAATCCAAACAATTCCTCAGAACATTCCTCGTGATATATGCGATAGAATATGCACAGCGATCCGACATCTCTACCCAATGCCAAAGGATCAAGCCAAACGGAAAGAGCTTGATCGTCGACAATTCGAGCCACTCTACGTAAAAAAGGGGGTATATAAACTTCATTTTATCTATGTTCTTTCAGATCAAACTGACCTGCATCTGCCCCTACATCGTGGACACGGGTCTCTGTAAGAACCCCAAGATCAAATTCCCATCGCTGATGAAGATCCTCTCGCCCCAGGAGGCAGTAGAGCACATCGTAGACGCCGTCCGTAGAGATTACCAAGAGATCACAATACCTAGCTCACTGTATTACGTTAATCAGGTGAGTTGTATTTGTTAATTTACCGACCGAATTCAAAATGGAGGTAATGATCAATTAGACCGTATGTTTTTTCTATGTTTGTTACCTGATTATTCGAAGATGGCTGGACCGCTTTAGCTAATCTTTTATTGTTTAAAAGGGTATGCTATGTGTGCCCTATGTGGTCTCGTTGTAGTCTGATCTGATGATGGATTTCTGGAGGAGTCGAGGGAACTCTTCAAATTTTATAAACCAACCTATTATGATTTGCATATTTTTTTATCTTACCCATTTGCTCCGAAAAGCTGTTTTTTGATATGGAACTCTTGATGGTGGTTACCGATACTACACAATATTAATAAATATTTCACGGGTTGCGATACATTTTGGTACTTTAATATGGTTGACTAACTATTATTCGTAACTTAAAAGAACTTACTGGTGGAAGGGGTTTTGTTGCAAGAGGCCGGCTAGGTGGGTCCACCGCAGTGTCGAATATTCTACCGCAAAGCAGTAGTGTCTTTGGCATTACAGTGTTCCGGTTTGAAGGGCACTGTAGGCTAGTGAAATTACTGAGCAAAGGATATTTAAGAACCAATATCTCGAGGTTGGCAACGCGTAGGTGGCACCTACACACACCTAATGGTGTTGCAAGCGCTCATAGGCTACGGCAACCGCTTACCATCAGAAGGCCGTATATGGTAGGCCGTAGGTGGTATAATTACTACTTAGTAATTCTATCATATTGCCAACAAAAAATAGCTGACCAGAGCAACATCGTTTAAAGAATACTCTATTCCATGTTATATTTTTTTTTATTTCACAAAGTCGGTAAACAAATTAAAAGTAAATAATATAAATATGATATTTAAGTGGAAAATTATTTTACAGCCAGCCTTGCGTTTTTCATAATCAATGGGTAATCCTCGACTGAATAAGTGCCCTCTCCAGGGCCAGACTTAATTTTTTTGTTCCCCAGGTTTTTATATCAAATTGTACCCGAGTTTGCCAAAAAATTTTGCTTTTAAAATCACAGGAAATGCTTAACAATATTTTGTGTTTCAGATGGTCCGGATATTCCCCAAATCTGTGCCTCTACATATCAAAGACTTCCTGGACTCGGGTTTGGAGGCGCAATAGCATTTTTAATCATTTTACGATTTACGATTGCGGCTTGATCATACAATAATTTTACAGGGTGTTTATAAATATAAAGAATTTTTTTTCGAAAAGAAAATAGAACTATTATAATTTCTACAAATTGTTGTAAAGAATTTCAGAAATTCATACATAATATTTTTTATACGTAAAAAACACAAAACATACGTCTTCGAGTAAAGAAAGTTTTACTAAACGTTACTTAAATAAATAGTTAAACTAACTAATTAATTAGTTTAGTTAATTTAACTAAGTAATTAGTTTAGTTAATTTAACTAATTAATTAATCTACAAAAATGATAGTAAATTTTATTTCATGAAATATCATAATTAGTTTGTTATTGTATAAAAAATGTTTTACGATATACGATACTTATGTAAATTGGAAGTCGCACTAATTTTAATAATTTTGGTTTATTTCTTCTAGACTGAATATAAAGATCTAAACGTAAACATTTTAAAATAATAACGAAAATCAATCGAATTGTAGATAATAAAAACAATATTAGGTTTATTTTAAAGATTATTTTAATGAGGGTTTGAATGTTGTCAGGTGTGTGATGGATTTTAATGCTTTAAGAATAAAATATACATAATTACGTATACATATTAGTTAGGATAGTAATAATGGTGATAGATCTGTAGTAATAAAGCGTTATTTAAAGAGTATAAAAACAATATAAATAAAACAAATAATAATATGATTTATGATGAGAATTGATTGGTTCTCAAAATTAATATAAAATTTTATTTGATGAAGTACTTTCTATCCGAATATATCAACAACGATTATAATTATAAATGTACCTGTTTTTATGTATACGTTTATATTGAGCCTGTTTTATTAATGAAACAAAAAAATATAGACAGTATTGTATACATAGATAATCTAAGCGAACATGGTGCACCCATCCAAAATTTAAAACGTTTGAATGTATTTGTGAAAGTCTCACAACGCATGTGCCAAAAAGGTGCCAAACAATAATAAATCCGTGTATTTTTTGCTCGACTAGTTATTTCGTTAATTAAAGTAACTGAATGTACAAATAATCATAACTGTGCATGTCATGTCCATGGGGAATAGTTGCATTTCCTCGGTGAATCGCATTTCCGATTCTTCGAGCGGAAAATAGACTGTCTATGAGTCGGGGTGTAATACGCGTATGTTATAGAACTTAGCTTGGCACTAACGCTCCATTAAAATTATTAGTAGTATGAGGCTGTGATGACGTAATCCATTAAAACACATGCGTTGTCTTTCGCAGTCGGCTAATTATGATTAGTTGACGAATAAATCTGCCGGCCTGCTACTGAAGGCGAATACAACTACATACCAAACGTTTTCGTAAGGATGTGACTAAACATCGCAACTTTAGAACGAATTAGCCCAAACATAGCCATTTTCGAGTTTTAATAGCTGACCTATACCTGACTGTAAATAACCAAGAAAATATAATATACGAAAGTTTTTGCAGGTGTCAATATTTAAAACTTATACAGTTGATTCTTAAAAAATGCTTTTTGAGTTACGTCGTTACCGTTCTTTCTTTTATGTAAGAGGGGGCAAACGGGCAGAAGGCTCTCCTGATGTTAAGCGATCACCGCCGCCCATGAACATCTGCAACACCAGGAGGCATGCAGGCGCGTTGCCGACCTTTAAGGAAAGAATACGCTCTACTCTTGAATGTTCCCAAGCCGTATCCGTTCGGAAAGACCGCCGGCGGAAGTTGAACTGTAACTATAGGTGCGACATGTTGAAACAGTAGTTTTAAAGGGCGCGCCATGTTCCCGTAGTTTACATATAATCCAGTGATAAGTCCGTGTTGTGTATCTATTAACGTGCCATCACTCAGTTTCATACACGATATTTAGGCATTTATGAATGTTTAAATTTTTGATAAATAATTTATTTTGTAAATTTTTGAAATTTTTTACTAAAATAAATTTATATGTTTTCTTCACATGTATTATATTTTATCCTATTAAAGTGTATTTAATATTTTATAAAATATATTTACATACAATTGTGATATTTCTATAATCAAAATAACTAGGTACCTATTTTAAAATAACTTTGACATTTTTCAAAATACTGTATCATCCTTATCTTATAATATGTATATAAATTCACAAACACATTCCTGTATTACTCATGCTTTAATCTGTGATTATTTACTACTTATTTTTACCTAAATTACTTACTTGAATGACTTTGACTCTCTTCCTAAGGATTATCTCAACTTCAAACTGTTAACAGTATTGGCCATAGACATATAACAATAGATCGGAAAGTGGCGTGATATGTGTTGTATAGCAAACTTCAATGCCAGCAAGTGAAGGGGTCGATTCAAATGACGACAAAAACTGACCTTCATCGATATTTCTTACTCTAACAGAAGAATATTTGTCATGTTACCATATAAATTAAATTGAACTGCATTGCTATAGAATTGTTAAGTTAAGTTAAGTTCATGGTAGACCCCAGGTCGTTCCATATCCGCTTTTTTTTTTCCACGTTAGAACTCATTTCTCTTTTTTATCAAACCTTAAAGTCCACTAAGATATTCCCAATACTCTCGCGGTCTATTCTTATAATTATGTCTATGGTATTGGCTGCAAGATTCCATATTTAAAAATATAAAAATATAGATATATGAATAAATCTAAATCATGTAATGAAAATGAAAACCGATAAAAAATCCTTAATTTTTTGTGAAAAATATTGTTAAATACATTTTTATATTTGTTATAAAGAATGGAATAAACGATACAATGGAATGATCTTTTTTATTGAAAATCGGATTATAGTTGACCATTTGTTTATGGATCTAAGCTTGTGCGAACTAGGTAGTTACAAAAAAAAATAATTAAATGTCACTTTGACATAAGGACTCCTCCAAGAAGTGTCAATTTATTGGTAATTCGGTATTAAATGTCACTTTGACATAAGGACTCCTCCAAGAAGTGTCAATTTATAGGTAATTTGGTACTATTTGCAATTAACTAATTTTCCGCGAAATTTGGGATCACAATCCATTAAATACATATTATTTAAAATTATCTTCTTATTTCAAGATTATGTTGATATATTTTTATTACTCAATTCAGCTCTCGAAATTAACTCTTACGAAAGTTAGTTGTGAAACGTTTTGTGTACCAATTACGTATTGCGTCTATGATTTGGCAACCAAAGTTCGAAGTGTCAAAATTCTTTGGCTGGTAGAATCAAACCCACTAATCTTCTTATCGAGCGGTTAGCGGCCAACCTAGTGTCAGAGTTGTTCAGCACCTCGCCCATATAGGTCTCTGATTTGACTTTTCGACTATTATGAAATTGATAACAGCTGGGACCGACTAATTACGTACCCTCCGAAGCATTCAACTGCTTACCACCACGTGGTATAGGTACCACTATGTGGTCAACCATCAATTAACTGACCATGCCTAAAGTTGTTTACCCCAGCGATCGTTGACCGATCAGCTTATATGTTCGATTATAGAAATTGGAAGAAAATTCTAGAAGGACGAATAGATCATGTTACTTGATCAAAAATTAACACAGATTTTTTCTTCTTTAGAAAATTCAATTACTCTTTTATTTTGACTATGTGACATTTCATTTCTTTCTGTTTGATGGTATATTCTTTTGGTATTATTCTATGGTTGATTAGTTAATTCAACTGTCATAGGTGAAGATTAACGGAGACTTCAGGCTGCAATAAAAAACCCAAGATAGTTTATGGTATCTAACATTTATTGAATGCAGAATTTTTCAAACAACTGCTTTTTACTGGACTCCAGTCGCGAATCGGAGAAATGACGGAAAAAATGTGTCTGTGACTATTACAACAGATTATTTGTGTACTTAATCTTTCTCAATTTTCACAATCTCACTTTTTCTTGTTATTCGAAATTTTTAAATCTAATGACAGCTCACATTTATATAATTATCATATTTTCCATTTGAACTTCCGTCAGTTCTTTAAGATAATTTTTTAATATGACCTTATTTATTAATAAGTAAATAGATTATACTTTTGCCTAACTGGTTTAATACATAATATAGCCTATATATATTTAAAACAATTTGTTATTAAGTAAGTACCAATCGACTTAGGTAATATACATATTTAAATTATAAAATATATTTTTGGTACTTTATGATTTTTTTCGTTATTTAATAAATATTAATATTACATATAGTTTAGGTCGAGGTTTTTAATATCGAGGGTCTGTATTAACAGAAAAATAACCATTGACTTATTACAAAGTTCATGCAAAATGCAAAACATAATATACATAGTAAGTATATAAATGGCGAACGAATCTAAAATGGCGGCTAGATTTTAGTTGACATATAGTAACATCAGCAAAAAAATATAACTTGTTTGAAATTGACCGGATCGATATTGACAGCCATACCACAGAAGGTATACCTACTAAAACTGGCTTTGATACTTTATACTGATTACCTCGTTAAAACAAAATGGCGTTGTATTCACAAACATACGTAATGGAGAAGCGGAATTTTCTTGTTATGTCGCATAAAAATAAAGAACAAATTTTCAGTTTATTTATTTTTTATTTCGTCTACATAACACACGTGGTTTCAGGTGGATAGCGATAATGATAGAATGAGTGGACATGATCAGCGCCGCCATTTTACATTCGCCTTTTTGATGAAACAATTTTTACTTAATTAAATATCATGATGATTATGTTATCGTATCACGAATTGAATCTTTTATATACAAATAAATTTATTTTATTTTATATAGAAATAATGATAATCAGTGGCGGATTTAAAAATTTTCAATGTTTAAGGCTGTAAGGCTTTTGCCATCGTTGCCTCTGGTTGATAGCGACAAGTGGGAAATACATTTTTTACAATTTCACTCTTTTTACTCACACAAAGTGTAGGCAGCGGGCGCAGAGGTTTATTACTGGTTAGGGGCGGTAAACTAGCTGTTTTACTCTATAATATGAAAGTTTGCGACTCGGAATGTACAATGACAAGTGAGAGGGAATGTCATCGGCAAAATTGTTGCAGATTTCTACCTGTAAAACCTCTGAAAACCGTCACATAGAAATCTTTTTGATTTCTATGAGGTAGCAAAAAAAAGAAAAACATCTAGTCCCCAAATTTGCCGCCCTAGACTCAAGCCAATTCAGCTTGCTGGTAAATCCGCCACTGATATAATGAAAAAATAGCTTAATAAATAATCCCAGCTATGTTTGGAACTCATTACGTAACGATGCTCAATTATTAATTATTTAAGTGTTTATTTCATTACTGCGTAATGAATGGTTTAATTCTGTTGATACAATTACATACGCGATTTTGAAAGTCTTCTATGGAATACAATGTAAGTCTAGTCGTCTTACTAATGGAAATTCTCAAACGCTAGGCAATTTGATCCACACAACTTACGCTAAAGTAAGTGAATTTGGAATATCATCTGGAATTTTCTTTCGCTTATATGTAAAATAAGGTGTTTGGTTATGGTTTAGTAGAAAGTATTTATTACGTATTATAGTCTTAAATCTAAAACTGTTGTGAATGTGTCATCCCTACGTATTGCTTGTGCATATTTGTGATTATTCTAGCAAAATATGAAACATTACTTGAAACTTTATATTTAACATCAATTTTCTAAGAGTATATAAATATATACTATTTAACTTGTAATATTTCTTTTACGAGGTACATTCATACTGAGCGGTCATGTTTTGTGCTTTTTTGATGTTCTATGTTACATACATATTACATAAAAGGGACAACACACAAAGCCTCGGTCGGAACGAGCCATCTAATCTAGCCGTCGTCTTGTCGTTATACTTCACGGATAAAATGAGTTTATTTTTGTCTCGTCAAAGAGAAATATTCAAAATTTATTAAATAGGTATATAGGTATCGAGACTTTATTGTCTTTCTTATACAAATCATTGTAGGTTTCATCTCACGTTTGTGTGTCGTCCCAATACAATGAACACAAAGTTGTATCAAAACTATTTGATCTAACTATAATTGCAAAGAATATTTTACTATTAACGAACTAATTTCAGCAAGGCAAACAGTTTCTGTGAACATAAATATAGAAGGCATGCATATGTCACAAAACCAAAATTTTTCGAGCTCTAACCCACCGTCCCTGCTGTATTTTTATTAACGAACATTAGCAACTTTTTTAAGGCATTACTAATATTCTTATTACCCCTCCAAACAAGCTCGAAGCTTGCGCTAGGAGTGGTAACGACAATAGTCCAAGTCAGGAGCGAACCCACGACTCTCGTATTAACGGGGCGGAGTCTGCCCTTTTACCGCTGAGCTATTTAAGCTTCTTGTCGTTTTGCGTAGGTACAGGTGCTTTTAGTTTGCCAAATTGTTTCATTGACTACAATTCATAAAGATTAGTGGCCTCCAACAACGATGACCTTAATGTTCTTTTACTCCTAATTTCGAGTGTCAAATCGTTAAAGTTTTCTTCTTAATATATCGGTCTTACAATTAATATTTATTGCAATGATTAAAAACTACTCAACTAGCAAAAATATATTAAAAATTTGTCGCTAATTAATGTAAAAATAATTTTATTCTCATCTAAATCTAACATCACTTTAAATTTGGTAGATCTGGACCCTATTCTGCTAATTAAAAATGCTTAAAGAAGTTTCTATATAGTACCGATGGAGTCTCATATCAGTATTAAAAATAAACATTAAAGTTTTAAAATTTAAATCTACCATTATTAAAGCTATATTTAATAGCTAGTGTTGAAATAAAGTTTAATATTATGTTGATACATTTTTAATACATTTTAAATTTTGTTAATACATTTAATGTTACAGAATAAGAAATAGGTCAAGGATAGTTGAAAAGATAATTATCGACTCCATCAGACTCGGCCCAACTCCATCGCACTCCACCCAACTCCATCGAACTACGCCCAACTCCAATGACCTCCACCCAACTCCATCGAACTCCACCCAACTCCATCGAACTACGCCCAACTCCATTGACCTCCACCCAACTCCATCGAACTCCACCCAACTCCATCAATATTCATTGCAGCCGATATTAATTAGCAGAACTAGGTAGCTATTTTAAAATGAAATAGAAGTAAAAATACAGTTGGAAATTGTTCGAAAAGTCTATTCATGCAATAAGAAATTTTCAATAAGCTATTCCAGTAATCTTAACCATGGTACTGTAAAAAATGTACTATGGGTTATATATTATAATAAAAAGTGCTTTATAAACTTATGGAAGCTTAATTGAAATGTCAAATTAAAAACAGACGCTCACTGAAAGAAAAGAGAACACATGCTTAAATTGGAAGGAACGATATATAGTAAAGAAACTTATTAATTATTTTTTCTGCTCTTAACTCGACAAATTTATGTTTAAATTTTCGATTAATATAATATATCTACTTCTATAGATTATTACACTACATAGCTGGCAACGACTACTTAAACAATCTTGTAGTTTTTGGCTTTGTTATCAATACTTATTTAACATTAAAGCAGTGGCTTTCAACGTTTTATTATGATGTTCCTTACAGATGCTAGATCCGACATCCATGTTTTGTAACATGTTATAAATGGCTCTCGTTATCATACGCCTCATCAATACTTTGCCAGTAGACTCAAGCATCTCAATCATCAACCTCATAATCTTTGTTTTATGATTTCACTAAAGAGGTTTTGCAACCGCCAAGGGGCACACTACAATTACACTTTGAGAAACACTGCTTTAAAACATTCACTCCGCGATTTAAATACATCAGGTTATGATAACATATTTATAAAACCATAGACATACTGTTTTCTATGGACAGGCTCGTCCATACAGACAAAATAACACAGAGTCACTGGTGCTCTTTCGTAAATTTATCATCAACGAAACTCAGTTAGTCACGAAACTAACTTCACTGTCCACAACATAGCAGAATTAAGTTAGTGTGAGTGTGAGTCTTGACATACTTACTGGTGGACACATGAGGGCCTGTCCATAGTATCTAGTAAGTCTATTCTAATAACACATTATTATTGATAATCATGAGTCTAAGACATATTTTAAATCTATATAGATTTAAAATATGTCAACGTCTTGAAGATGCTGGTAGTTACGATCCCAGTAACCGCCATTGTAGAGCCAGTCCTCTTGTTTTGTGTATGGATTTGTGCCTTGACTGAACCACCTGGAATAAATAGACACATGTTCATAAGATTTGTGTCATAAAATTGAATAACATCTTTTCTATCTGGTAAACGTAATTACGATTAACTATAAAAATATATAAAATTTAAGTGTCTGTTAGTAATATTAAAACAATAGCTTTTTACAGATTGTTGGCTGGACCGATTTGACCATGAGCTTCACTGACAGATAGCTGATGTTATACGAACTACTTTTTACAAAATAGATTGGAACTACGTACAGTAAAAAAAACTAAACAATCATTCTTAGACTGTGCAATCGAAAGTCAATTAAAAATGTTAAATGCTTTCATTTTTGGATTTTCTAACCTGAAAGTTACGAAAACAAGAAATATGAGCATTTACCCTGTACAAATAAGACTTTAATGTTTTTATTTTACAAAAAAAGTTTAAAATAATACTGCTTAGAAGCAATCATTACCTTGGCTGCCAACCATCAGCGTTTTTCTTGAGAACCTTCCTCGCCGCTCGTTGCTTCTCCTCGAGCCTGGTCTTCTCAGCGGCTGCTGCATCGATGTCTCCCTGTTCCAACAACCTGATGTCTGGTCGGAGTCGGCTGTCCGTGGGGCAGAGCTGACCCTTCATATCCCGTTCAAGTTCGTTCAGGGACATCGCGAATTCGGTGAATTGATAATACTGAAAGATCATTTATAAGCAAAAATAAAACCTTATTTTTATATGAATTGGTATTAGCAAACAATTTAAATGTTATTTAATTTAAGTACGTTATTATTAATGCTATAGCTGGCTCCTTTTTTTTTTAATCTTTACAATAAATGTAGGTCTAAATTGTGGGATAAGGATTATTTGGTAGTATATTTCTGGTTTATTAGCAACCAGACTAATAATGATGCTATTAACATCTACATATAACATAATATTTATTATAATTATTGTGGTTTATGTAGTCAACTGTAAACGGGTTAACAGGCGCGAGTTCCAAGTTTATCTAATGTGAGGGCACAAGCTGTTATCGTACATACTATACTTAACAGGTGAAATAGGAATATTAGTTATGATTACAAAGCATTGATTGCTTTAATAAAATCTTTCAGTTTAACAAATATATCTCTCAGTCCATCGCAATCAATATTTTGTTAGTTGTTGGTTATTATAAAAGGAAAATTTCACCTGTGCACTACTGCTGGGTCTCGGACGCGCTTCCCAAAGTGTTACGGAATCCGGAATATCGATGTTGAAAGAATCATCTGGCTTTGGTACTTCTTCGGAATTTTCTGCTTCATCATTCTGCAATTGATATTTAAAAATAATACTAAAAATTATAATAAAATTCAAGTCATTTTAGAAAAGAACATTGTAAGTGCCATAATCTAAAATATTTAAATATTTTATATTTTAAAATCAGTAATGAAACTTTTCTTCCTCAAAAGGAAAAGTTTGGTATATTCCCAGCCATTCAGTGTAGAGTGCTGTCATCATATTATTAATTTATACTAATTTGTAGGGATGTACAATTAAGCCTATAAAAGTTAGCTAAATTAGCTAGCTAGCTAGCTGATCAGGTTAGCTAATTTAGCCGGCTAGCTCTATTAGCTTAGCTAACTAGCCAGCTGGCTTCAGTCGCGGTCGGTTCAGGCTCACTTCTTCCCTACAACGTTAGCTTAAGTATTATCTTGTTGATAACTACACGGTTAGCCATCCACATACTGACCGTGCCTGAAGTTACTTAACCGATCATCCATCCATATACTGATCGTGCCTGAAGCTAGCTAGCTAATTTAGCTAACTTTTTTAGCTTTTAATTGTATATAAATTCTACTACTAATCACTACATAGTATAAAACAAAGTCGCTTTCTCTGTCCCTATGTATGCTTAAATCTTTAAAATTGCACAACGGATTTTAATGCGGTTTTTTTCAATAGATAGAGTGATTGAAAAGGAAGGTTTATATGTATAAAAATAGTGGAGAAAAAAAATAATTTTTGAGGTTTCTAAAGTGATATCGTAAATAATTATATTTAACGCAAGCGGGCAACGGGCAGTAATGAGTAAATCAAAACTACTGAATCGATTTTAATCATTTTTTCAGTGATTCATAGGCTATATATTTTATACCCGTGCGAAGCCGGAGCGGGCCGCTAGTTTGTATATAAATTCTTATTTAGTCTATTTTTGATTTGTCATTTTAACGTCTTTAAAAATTTAAATCAAACTTTACTTCACTTAAAAATATAAGATGCCTTCCAAGTATAAATATATTATTCGCTAAATAAAATCAACTCACATCCTGTATAGACATGGACCGTAATGCTCCAACTTTAAAGCTGTTGAGTTTAGCGAGAACCTTCTTGGGCGTGTGCGAGGGTGTCTGCGTGTCATCACCGCGCTCACGAGACCACTTCTCGTGAGCGGCCGCGCTGCAGCACTTTATGTACTCTGTCCATTTACCGTAGAGAAAGCGTAAACGTTTCTTGCTAGAATATTTAAAATTGCGTTGAAATTTGGTGCTTACATTTTATAGTCTAAATTATTGCGATTAATATAGTATTATTATATTCCACTAAGCTGTTGTGGCGTTGTGGGTAGCCTGTCTGCCTTTAGTCTCGACGGTTGCGGGCTCGATTCCCGCTCGGGCAGATGTTTGTTAAATTTCTGTCTCGGTCTGGGCGTTTGTCTGTGGGTCTCCCCACCGTGCCTCGGAGAGCACGTTAAGCTGTCGGTCCCGGTTACTATCACAAAAACATCTGATAATAATCGTTAACTCTTGATAAGTAAATTGCTCTTATCCAATGAGTTACTGGTTCGCCCATAAGGTTGCGGAGGTCAGATGGCAATCGCTCTGTGTAAAAACTAGTAACCTGTCAAATCCGGATAAGAGTAATAAGCAGACCCTGGGTAAAATAAAATACCGGGAATAATGCTAAGACGAAGGCTACAATATTCCACTAAGCCGCAATCCAAATCTTTATAGATTATTAAAAAAATGGTTTCAACAAAGTTAAATATAAGTATTTACTTATAAAAGGACACGACCTTGAACTTTAAAAATATTGATTTTCAAAAAGAAAAGTTATCATAAACTATACTTTTGATCAACGATGAATCCATCTACTCTATGCAAGTCCCTGTTGTTGAAGCCTGCGGGTTTGAACGCGAGGTTAGCTTTGAGACCGGCACCGCCGTGGCAGGTTACTTCCATAGCGCCGTACTGTTCGATCCACAGCTTGCCAACGATCACATTGTGAACACAGCAGTTTACATTGGTCCAGGTATAGGCTTCACCCCATCTGAAAAAATATAATTGTATAGCCTCAATAGCTGTAGAGCTAGAAACAAGAAAAAAAGAAGGTGCCTGCTCTGTTAACGCGAGAGTTACATATTCGACCCTGACCCCTTGTGTATTGCCGTACCCACTTCAAGCACAAACTACACGCTTAGTTAGAGGGTGTTAAGAAAATTAGTAATAACTGTAATGAGTAATGGCTTGAAAACAGCATTGCTAATATTCCTTTTAAAAAAGAAGCAGTAGTCCCTGCAATGTTAAAGGTACCTAATAGTGATTTAATGTCTTATTTTCTTAGATAGGTTATGTTTTTGAATGTTGTAATGATGCGATCAAGAATTTCGAATGAATTAATCCATCAATATCATTTATTTGGTGGAACTAGGTACATATTGTGGTGTTTACAATATTCTGAGCCTTGTACAATCTGCCTTGAATGAGGCTGCCGAAGATGAAGAAAGTACTGCCTAAAAGCTAATAATCCTTGATCATCGTTCCTTTTGTGTACTTATGCCTAAGAAAATAGGTGGCTGAAGTTCTCTTAAAGCAATTTAATTATAACATTTTACCTGGGCAGTTCCACAGTGACATGTCCTTTCGGCTGAATCTCGACACTCTTGCCACAAAACTTCAGCTTGGGGTGTACGGAACCGTGAAATACAAAGTGGGGGCTGTCTGCGTGGAATGCTGATACTGGGGGATGGTGCGACACCTAAAGAAAAACCTTTTGAGTAATAAATACGTACTGTCGTAATCAATAAGAATTTGTAATTTGAGTATTTGGTCCAAGGCCATATTTGTTGACAACCGTTCTCATATAAGTAATGGAAGTGAATCGGTAGTGAGTCCGCCTTTAGTGCCGATGGTTGCGATATCGATGGCTGGTTATTGATGTTGGATTGAGGAAACAGACGTATTATTCAGTTTTGCGGTTTTCTTGGTTGATTTTGGTTGATCTTCCCACAGTGTTAGATTACTTTAATATCGATAATGGCTGTTACACTTCTGGTTATTTTGTTAACTTTTACTAAATAATTTACTTAAATTGGAAAAACTCATTAGTATTTCGTTCGCACTTAAAGAAGTAATGGGGCTCAGACTTAAATTATTCTGTGCTATACCTAGTTTCCTAGTTTATTATTCTTACAAAACTGAATAAGCGTAATAAAATCTGTGAATAATAAATGAAATATAGAAGAAGATTTATAAATTTGCCCAAACAATGACAGCCTTTTAAATGTTATAGGTATATATTTTTAAGCTCCTTAACTATATTTAATCAAAAAACTTTTAATAAACAATTTAAAAAAAAATACCATTTTATTTTCTTAAATTCGGTCTATATAACCAGAGTCGTAAAAATTAAATTCTAGGCTTTCCAACATAAATGAAATTGAAAGTGTTCTCAAGGCAATTAAATCAAGACTTTGATGTTTGAAAGTTCCACTTAAATTGAAGTTGCTCCACTCATGTTACTTCGTCTGTGATTAAATTTATACTGAAGGAACACTCGACACGGCACTGCGTCACTTATTAAACTAATAGATACATATATATACCGCTGTGAAAAACCTAGCATCTCCTTTTTCAAAGTCCCTATTTAATAAAATGTAAGCTGGAATTATTTCTTCTCTTTCATTTAGCACCGATTATTCAATTTATTTTAGAGATAAGATTTTATAAAATAAATACTAAGTTATCTTGTTATTTTCAAAAGACTTACAAGACATTTATTTTCTGCTTTTCAGTTTTGAAGTCGGTATTATTTCTGTGGTCATTACATCGGAGACAACTGATATTAAAATACGAATTACGAGTTTTCTCACAATATAAAAGCTACGGTTGTGATCACTAGTTCCAAATGTTTTGGTAATACCAGTGTTGAAGTTGGTGTTATAATAATTGTAGGAATTAAAATGTGAAATGACTGATAATGATGTCATTGAAAATACAAACTGAATAATTTATTCTTAAAGTATTGCTTAGTGTTTATTTGCTTTACCTGTTCGCAAACAGCTCTGAACTCTGGACGTTCAAGTTCGTAAGTTTCCCCGAGAAGAGGGTTGAAAGGCTTGCCTAAGCGTTCCCAGTTTGAAGCCAAGGCGCTCACCGCAAACGCTGTAATAATATGATGTTAATATATGCCAGAAACACACACGCACACACACACACACACACACACCGCCAACGGCCCACATTTGGATAATTATTTCTCCTGTGTTAAGGGTCCGGAAACATACACAAGGACACCCAGACCCGAATACAAACAACTGCTTCGAGTAGGAATCAAACCCGCGACCTGTGGCGCTGAAGGCAGGTTCGCTACCGTTGCGCAAAAACATCGGTCAATTCCAAAAATGAATTACGAAGAGTCAAAAATAATAATTGGAATAATACACTGCTACCGTAATCTGACCGATCATCAGCATAGGTAATGTTCAACAGAAGTTACATGTTATGTCTTAATACTTAAGACATTTATTATAAGAAAATCTTGATTAAAAATACAATATTATCAATGATTTATGATTGCTTGATCCAAATATTCAACAATTTTACACAAAGGTCAGTTGTTAGGAAATCCTCTCGGACCCCAAAAAATAAAATTCCCGGAATTCATTATTTCAAAATGACTAATACTTTTTGGCCAATAAATAATTCATATATACATTGAGAAATAATATGAATTTATGTCAGTAAATTAAAATAATATTGTCTTTATTAAAAACTTCACAAGACGTTCTTTGTCTTGTCTCATAAAGGAAATGATCTTCTTTGAACAGAGTCACTAGAAATGAATAATTAATTTGAGGAAAGGAAAAATAGCTAAAAGCGAGAAACATTGATGTAATTGTTCTCTGAGAAAGAATAAATTACAATTTGAGTTCGCAACAAGTTGAAGCTGCGTTGGAGCCCCATTGGTAAAGCATAATAGGCCATTGCCTACAGCACAATAGGCCATTGCCTATTGTTCTGTACGACCACAGCTTGGCAAGCATAATTAGATAGATTACATGACCAAGTTACTGTATTATTCTGATATAATATTATTTTGCTACGCCTACATTTTTTTTTGTTTTTGCGCAGCGGTAGCGAACGAGTTCACTCCGGTTGGAGCAGATTGGTGTGTGTGTCCTTGTCATTGCGACTGTTTCCGGACCCTATTCGTTCCGGATAGGAAATAACTATCTTAATGGGGGCGATGAATATGTAGCGTTATTTTTACATGATGACGTTTGGCAAACAAGCATACGGTCCAGTAAGCAGTCACCACAACCAATAAACGCTTGTGAAACTTGGAGAATCACATGTACGTTACTAACTGGCCAAGAGATGGAAGGTACAGGATGAGAAGGGCATAATGAAAGGGGCACCGGTGTGAGGTTGGGTGCTCCTCTAAACACATGGAATGCAACCAATAAACGCTTGTGAAACTCGGAGATTCACATGTACGTTACTAACTGGCCAAGAGATGGAAGGTATAGGATGAGAAGGGCATAATGAAAGGGGCACCGGTGTGAGGTTGGGCGCTCCTCTAAACACATGGAATGCAACCAATAAACGCTTGTGAAACTCGGAGATTCACATGTGCGTTGCTAATTTGCCAAGAGATGGAAGGTATAGGATGAGAAGGGAATAATGAAAGGGGCACCGGTGTGAGATTGCGCTCCACTAAACACATGGAATGCAACCAATAAACGCTTGTGAAACTCGGAGAATCACATGTACGTTACTAACTGGCCAAGAGATGGAAGGTACAGGATGAGAAGAGAATAATTAAAGGGGCACCGGTGTGAGGTTGGGGGCTCCTCTAAACACATGGAATGCAACCAATAAACGCTTGTGAAACTCGGAGAATCACATGTACGTTACTAACTGGCCAAGAGATGGAAGGTACAGGATGAGAAGGGAATAATGAAAGGGGCACCGGTGTGAGATTGCGCTCCACTAAACACATGGAATGCAACCAATAAACGCTTGTGAAACTCGGAGAATCACATGTACGTTACTAACTGGCCAAGAGATGGAAGGTACAGGATGAGAAGGGAATAATGAAAGGGGCACCGGTGTGAGATTGCGCTCCACTAAACACATGGAATGCAACCAATAAACGCTTGTGAAACTCGGAGAATCACATGTACGTTACTAACTGGCCAAGAGATGGAAGGTACAGGATGAGAAGGGAATAATGAAAGGGGCACCGGTGTGAGATTGCGCTCCACTAAACACATGGAATGCAACCAATAAACGCTTGTGAAACTTGGAGAATCACATGTGCGTTGCTAACTTGCCAAGAGATGGAAGGTACAGGATGAGAAGGGCATAATGAAAGGGGCACCGGTGTGAGATTGGGCGCTCCTCTAAACACATGGAATGCAACCAATAAACGCTTGTGAAATTTGGAGAATCACATGTGCGTTGTTAACTTGCCAAGAGATGGAAGGTACAGGATGAGAAGGGCATAATGAAAGGGGCACCGGTGTGAGATTGGGCGCTCCTCTAAACACATGGAATGCAACCAATAAACGCTTGTGAAACTTGGAGAATCACATGTGCGTTGCTAACTTGCCAAGAGATGGAAGGTACAGGATGAGAAGGGCATAATGAAAGGGGCACCGGTGTGAGATTGGGCGCTCCTCTAAACACATGGAATGCAACCAATAAACGCTTGTGAAACTTGGAGAATCACATGTGCGTTGCTAACTTGCCAAGAGATGGAAGGTACAGGATGAGAAGGGCATAATGAAAGGGGCACCGGTGTGAGATTGGGCGCTCCTCTAAACACATGGAATGCAACCAATAAACGCTTGTGAAACTTGGAGAATCACATGTGCGTTGCTAACTTGCCAAGAGATGGAAGGTACAGGATGAGAAGGGCATAATGAAAGGGGCACCGGTGTGAGATTGGGCGCTCCTCTAAACACATGGAATGCAAAATTTTTTTTACGCTGATTTTCTGTGAGAGGGTAATACTGCCACGATCGAGCTGGCCCATTTCTTCTTGAAGGAACATGGCTCTACTACCATAAAAGCCTATATTCATATGTAGAGATGATGGATCAGTTGAACTTCAATTAGAAGTAGTGAACTACAAAATATTGACAATTTTATTTGTTTCATTACAACTTACATAGCTGTTATTGTATTTACCAGCAATGTATTCCATCCTGGCAACCGGATCCGTCTGCTCCGAAGCCATCCTGAGAAGGTGTGCATACTCGAGGTACTCCAGCATTCGTTGTAGGAACGACAGTGGCTCATTAAACACCACCGGCATGGTGATCTTTGATAGCTCCTTCCCAACGCAGTTCTTTAGGACCGACCAGAGAGAGAAGTCGCCTCGGCTGAATTGGGCAACTGGGAGTGAGGTCCTGGGGAAAATAATTGGTATATACATATTAAAACGGGTAAAACTTTAAGCAGTTAACAATTTATCTACTAATAATAATAAATAATTTGTGTTAACAATGTCTTTAATTTCACGTCAATTACACTGCAAGAGTAGTTAAACAATAATATTATATCTTCTCCATTATTTTTATAATAAATTAATAACTGTTTAAAAAATGTATTTCTATGTTTAAATAACAGTTATTTATTGTTATCTTAATAAATTTAATTACTTTAACCTTTTTCATAACTTACAAAGAATGTTAATTTTCCATTGTTATAAATTTAATACGAAAAAGAAATAAAAATGCATGTTAAGTTAGCCTATAATTGGGGTATACAATTTATGTCATAGACTGATATGTACTATAGCAATAAGAAAAAAATTGTATAGAACGTTGGCTTCCTATTAAATAAATAAGTAAATAATAATAGTATATAGTATAGATATATAATAATACAAGTCTTTAATTTCACGTCATTACACTGCAAGAGTAGTTAAACAATAATAATAGTATATAGTATATAATAATATATAATAATATAGCTAGTTTCATGTGGTGTAGTTATTTACTATTCTATTGTACTAAATTCTGTTGCCGCCCTAATTTATGTTTTTTGGGTCGGCTTCTGGATTCGCAGCAAAAAAAAAAAGTATAACCTAGAGCTTTTTTATAATATGTATTGCCAAACTTTTATTATGTTACAAGTTGGCCAACAAACATACGGCTCACCTGATGGTAAGTGGTTGCCGTAGCTTATGAAAAAGAGTATATAATAGATTGAGTTCAGAGGAGAGGCTAGCTTCAAAAATATGAACTACCAGGGCTTGTTATTATTTTTATTGCGATTAGCACCTACCATTATCAACGCTTATTGCGATGCAATTGACGACCGCATATATTTATTAATAACTTCGAAATATTATTATTTCTTTAAGTACATTCGTCATAGAGTCTCAGTTGTAAAAACTTGAATAATATTTGTAATACAAAATAAAACATCTTTTAATTACCACTAATCAACAAAACATTGATTCATCATGTTACTTTATACCTTTTTTTCATATTTTACCAAAATACGAATCCAATGAGCCACTAAAAATTTAGACGTAATTAATTTATCCTTCGTTTAGCCAAATTTTTAATCAAGTCTTTTTCTTCGAAACCAGATAGTATAATTAAATTATTCATTCCCCAACAGTTTGAACAAAGTATTAGGTAACATTAAAAGTTCCTGGTAGGTTCGTTTCAAACTTCGCTTTGGTCTTCGGGGACGGGGCCCAAGGTCGCTCTTCGGATCAATACCGACCCGCCGCTGAGACGAGACGCGAAACACAAGATTTTACCTAATTTATGTTTGTTACCGATCGGGTGTTGGAGCCATTATGTTTTGATATTAATTTTATTGGTCTGTAAAGTTATTATGTTAATAAAGCGAAAGCTAGTTGTAATCGAATGTGGAGGGAATACTTTGATAAACGCTCAAGGACAAAGGGAATCTGGTACAAGACCATTCAGTGTCAGCCTCCATGTTACCCATGGTTCGACAAAATACATTTGAAAAGAAAACACGTAGTAGCTCTGTTGAGATTGCGATCAGGACACATTGTGTCTAATAAATACAAATATTTAGTTGGTGTATCTGACTCCCCTAATTGTATATACTGTAACATTATAGATGATGTCAAGCATGTGTTGATTGAGTGTGTACGCAATCAAGTCCAACGGCGACATTTAGCACTGTTTAAAATAATAGTAATGTTGGTGTTTGCAATAGCATTTTAGCTTATCCTCTTTCGGAAGAAGCTAAAATGCTATGTACATTGTTAACTTAGGATAAGAACCTTATGATTGTTGTGTATGATAGTGTTTAAGTTTGTTTTTTTCTGTGTTTGTTATTATTTGATGTGTGTATTTACGGGGGTGACATAGTCACTAGGTGACTAAACTCCTTCATAAATAAATAAATAAATAAATAAATAAACGCTACACACTCAACAAATAAATAAAGAAAAAAAAAAGAAAAAGAAGTTATTATGATATTCGGATACTATAAAGCAACGAGTTGTGTTGCTTTTGTTATTTCAAAAAAAAATACCTATAAAATGTTACGTTTAAGAGATTAATAAATAATATAATGTAGAATTTAAACGGCTAACACTCACGTTCAATCGGTTTAAGTACCGACTAGTTTCGGACTCATCGGAGGTCCTTCATCAGGGTGAGTGGGCTACGTTTTAATAATTTAATAAATAATAATGACATTATATCCAAATTAATAAATAATCATTCTTAAACTATTTTCAGCTGTGTATTCATATTCTATATTTAATACTTTTAAGAAAAGGAAATGTGGAGAAAATTGGATGGCGTATTGTATTATCTGTACATTGTAATTGTAGAACACGCTAGAGAGGAATGGCGTTAAAAATGGGGAAGCCCTATTACATTCACCTAATTTAATCCATACCAACCATACAATTGTTATTCTCACAAAAGAGTTTATAATTATGTTATACATATAATTTAATTACGGATAATTTTTCCTTTCCCTTAAGTCATGATGGTTGGCAAACAAACATGACACCATTGTGGCGTTGTGGGTAGCGAGTCTGCCTTTAGTCTCGACGATTGCGGGTTCGATTCCCGCTCGGGCAGATTTTTGTTAAAAAAAATTTCTCGGTCTGGACGTTTGTCCGTGTGGGTCTCCCCACCGTGCCTCGTAGAGCACGTTAAGCTGTCGGTCTTAGTTATTATCAATAACATCTGATAATAATCGTTAACTCTTGATGAGTAAATTGCTCTTATCCAATGAGTTACTGGTTCGCCCTTAGGGTTGCGGAGGTCAGATGGCAATCGCTCTGTGTAAAAACTAGTAACCTGTCAAATCCGGATAAGAGTAATAAGCAGACCCTGGGTACATAAAAATACCGGGAATAATGGTAGGATGAAGATGGTTGGCAAACAAGCATTCAGTCCGCCTGGCAGTAAGCAGTCACCGCGATCCATAAACACTTGCGATACTTGTAGTATTAAAGGCGCGGTACCAACCCAAGAGAGAAAAGGACAGGGATAAGGAAGGAAAAAAGAAATGGGGACAGACGGGTGGGAGATTGGTCTCCCGGCGCCCTCATTCATCTCACGAAACGCAACAGTCAGTACTGTTGTTATATTGTTACTTTCGTCTTATATTCTTTGAGGGGGCAGAGATAGTACTTCACCAATCGAGCATCCCGATTTGTCCTGGGAGGAGCATGACCGTACTACTACTATACTAGAAACCTACTTCTATGATAAAATTATACTACACTTTAAAAATGTAAATGAAAATTTATTTGTTAAATTTAGAACCTAGAGCTAAAACATTTCACGAAAGTCTACGTTTTCGGTCGTCTTATCTTATCCTTAAACCTAATCAAGAATAATACCCGCAAAATGTTACAATACAAGTAAAGCAAAAAAGAATTGGTAACGTTTCTCTACAAATACAGCATTAATATCTGTTATTTATACCGTACGAGCCTTTATAAAGCTGTTGAAAAGCCTTCCCAGTTTGATTAAATATTTAACTGAATAAAAATTTACGCGAGGAAGCGAGATTAAAAATAAAGTGATAAACGCAAAAAGGTCTTTTTTATTTACGTCTATCTACTATTTACTTTTTTAGCTTATTAAAAATTACAACTTTATTTCTTGTGAATTTGAATTTTAAAATGTAATGGATAAATGTCAAATTACAAAAAGCGTTATAAAGTATTTTGAATGTCTAAGCATCAAAAAGGTTCGTAGAACAGATTCCATATAGGTAGATAATAATAACAATACTTTTAGATACTGTTTATAATAAACTGAAATTGCTTTGATCGTTGATACCAATAAAACGACCGAAATTTGTATCTACAAAGACCGAATAAAGCCACAAATATAAATCGTATTTCCTTTGAATAAAATCATAAATCCTAACTAACCATATGAGTCTGAATGTGAGGCTGTAAGGCAGATCTGACATATGTATGTATAAATCAGAATGGAAGCCCGTTATTGATCCAGCGCTTCGACCTTGAAACCCCTGACCATGAGTAATGAGCATTATATTTTGTGGTTCTCGATTTGATAGCATTGCTTATCTCTTCCCTATATTATCTTATCAATAACAATTCTTAACTTTGTATAGTGATTTCAGAAACACTGTATTCGTAATATAAAAATACAAAAAAATAAAAAAATGTCGCATCGAAACTTAGAGAGTCAATCCCAGTGGTGATCAAGGATGGTGGTAGGGCTTCAAATGCCAGTCTCGTTAGCTACCACTAGTGAAAAAGTAGTAGCCGTACGCCAACGTATTACCAGTTGCATCTTAAAAGTTCGGCAACGCATTGCAAGCATCTGGTGTTACAAATGGTCATGGGCGGCGATAATCGCTTACCATGGGGTGAGCATCCTACCCGTTTGACTTTAAAAAAAATCCGTAAATTTACGCTCTCAAGCAACAAAAAAAACAAACAAAAGTTCTAGCTTTTTAATACTAGACCTATAAGCTATCATCTAGCTATAAGTACCATTCGCTTTGTGATATATTGACTCATTGAAGTGCTACGAGTATAAATATCGCCCTGAGGAGTTCGTTCGGGTCGCGATCGATACCTCGGCCAGACCCGAGCCATTATCGGCGTCCTTTGAAAACGCTCCAAGGACCTTTAAGGGTATATATTTTTCCGATATACCGAACTGTTGGTGCAAATTGCAATCTATTTTTATTGGTTAATGGATACTTTTTTAATATAAAAACTGAGTTTCTAGTTTTAGATTTCTACTACAAAATGAAATTTATATTGGATCCATGATATGAATAAAAAAATTCAAGAATTAATGTAATACCATTTATAAGAAATTTAATCATTTAAGATACCGACAACCGACTATCTGAATTTAACAGCCTGAGGCTTATGTACCAAGCAAACATTTCATTTTGGATTCAAAATTATAGCAAGAAAATAGCTCCTACGTTTTCAAGAGGCTTATTCTTTACTTCTAAAGCCAACCAGGAAATATGAATTTATATGGCACAATCACTTTGGGTATAATAATAATAATAATAATATTTTATTCAGGAGTAATAATAATAATAACAGTACAACAGACACAGAAGCCAGCTAAATACGTGTTGGACTTACACATTCCGTACCTCCGTAAAATAAAAATATTAAGTTTCTTGTATGTGAGTCCCTTTTTAATTTTGAAGTTTGACTTTTTTTATCACATATACTGTGAAAATTTCAGCTTCTACCTGTTACGGATCGGTGGATATAGCCTTTTTTATTGAATGTGTTTTGTTGTTGGCCATACTGGCCTTGACAGCGTCACCGGATGGGAGATACATCCTGCTGACGGACGGACGGACAGCGGAGGCTTACTTTAGTTTTTGGCTTATAGGGTTCCATTAGCACCCTATAGGTAAGGAACCCTAAAAATCGTATACCGGCATCGCTAAATCTCCTCCTTTTCCTGTTAAAAATTTACTGTAAGTAAACATTTTCTAAAAACAACAACAGTTAACCTAAACATAAAAACCCCAGAACTCATGAATAAAAATGCTCCCAAATCATCAAAACTATTCGCATGAAATTTTCAGGTACCTAAATAAATAAAACTTATCTTCCCGTTTCAACATTTTATTTTCTTTGTGATAATAAAAAGAAAAACTTTAATAGCTCAGCGGTTAAAGGGCCGACTCTACCCCTTTTACGCAAGAGTTGCGGGTTTGTTCCTGACCCTCTTTGGCTATTGTCGTATCCACTCCAAGCGCAAGATGCGAGCTTATTTGGAGTGGCAATAGGAGTATGTACACCTAACACTTATGTAGTGTATAGACAAAGTTTGAATTCGTACATACATACGCCCTTTTCACTATAGGCTGTCAAATGCTAATTCTAATCCCAAATACTGAATTGATAAAAGGAATTCCTTATGTTGAACTAGAAATCTGTCCATAATGAACCACTTAAGTATCATATCTTGGCAAAAAGTAATTTTAACACAGGAAATTGCAATGCGGCGTATGCAGTTAGTGATGGTTATGTATAAATAAATCTTTAAAACTACATAATATATACATAACGTGCAAAATATAAACTGAACGTTTCATAAAAATTAAGACTTCAATCCCGTTATTTATTCATCGACTAAATGGATTCAGTGGGAAAATAAGGGTGGTTACAGAACAACGTTTTTATTGGAACGAAGTTCCTTATCGCGTGTTGCGAAAGGGGCTAGACAGAAAAAATTAAAACCAAAAGTTTTAACGACACTTTTTGCTATAGTAGTAAGCCGTGCGGTGTGCGCGTGTTTCGTTGTCTGTCTCTCTCTCTCTCATAGAAAGCAAGCAGGTTATTTTCATTTCGTCTTTCTATTTCGCATAGAAGAGTGGTGTCGCGACGATTATTAAAATAAAAAAGTAATTAGTTTTTAATAATTAAATAAATTAATTTATTTAATTAATTTTATTACAATTCCTTCACTAATTAATCGAAAGGACTTCGTTCCATCCGAGTGTCCCTTGACACTTCTCAAGTTTTTTTTTATTGGAGTGTATACGATTTTCATGTGCGTACACGCACTTTTAAAAGCCGAACCTTAGTTCACAGAAGGCCTTCAGTTCACAGCTCATTAGAGCCACCGGGCACTCACACCGCCCCACTTCGCCTCGTGCGGTTAGTACTCTTAGCGTCACCGGATCGCCTCGGTCGTAAGCCCTCCACGCGCGGACGGCTTGTCGACCACTCAGTGACAACTCGCTGCTCGCATGCTTGTCTTGAATGCGCATTCAAAACGCTGGTCTGAAACCGCCCTAAGCTATTCTGATTCTAGCTGGCATTGTATATTGTCACAAAATCAATACTTGAAAATTGAAACGTACTATAGCGCAAATCTGATTTTTATTATAAGTTATACATATAATGGTTTTTTATATTGTTAAACGTTATTCTGCCAGTAGTTTTACACATTTTCAAGCAAGAGATTCTCTGATATATTTCAACGATACAATTCAGATATAAAGTTTTACTAATGACCATATATTTATAATATTTTATCGTAAATTATCTTTTATTTTTCTTGTTTTTTTTTTATGAGCAGAACAATTTTAAATCAAAAGTATTCTATTTAAACACACTACTGTATATAACTATAACAATATGGATTCTAATTATTTCTTTATATATAACATAATAATACAGGATGTATTCATTATTTAGATATATGTATGTATGAAAATAATCTTAAAAACAAGTTCATTAAAAATCCTATATCTACTGGACGACGTGGCTCTCACTCGGAGCAGATGCACAGATGTATTCCACTCTGGGTGTTTGTGATTGTAATTCTATATGCTTCTGAACCCCCAACACAGGATATTGCTATCCTGTGTTGTAGTGTAGTGTATAGCGTTTTTTAAGAATTCCTTACGCGTTAGCTTAAAATACTATATTTTAATTTCTCACATAAATAGTAATCATTGTCCTACAATATTATGTGGTACATTAAAGTTATTTTTTTAGCTAATCGCAAGCCTGAATCCCATTTCATGTCTAACATTGTCCGCACGCACAGATTCGATGGGCAATAAAAATTTTATTATCGTACAGAAACATAATGGGTATATTACGTCAAACCTGCGTTACGGAATTATCATATGGGGAAACTCAACAGAACTAGATAGGCTGTTCAGAGTTCAAAAAAAATTAGTAAGACTTCTTTGTAACGCAGACTACTTAGAAAGCTGCAGGCCTCTTTTTAAGAAAGCTAATATTTTACCTCTGCCATGTTTATACATATTTGAGAGCTGCGTATTTGTCCGAAATAATCTGGATTACCTTAAAACATATATAAATGAAGAATACTTTAGTAAAAGACATAATAAACTAATAATTCCTAAACAAAGATTAAAATTATTCAGCAAAAATTGTTACTGTATGGTCATAAGATTGTATAACAAACTGCCAAAAGAATTTAGGGAGTTACGTTTTAATTTATTCAAAAAAGAATTATTCAGATGGTTATTGGAAAAATGTTATTATTCCTTAAATGACTTTTTAAATGATTACATATAAAAATTAAAATATATATTAAATGTAATAGTTTGTTGTCCATTAAACATCTCAGATGTTTCATTTCAGATTATTTAAGAATATAACTAAAATTTTTATAATTATTTTTATTATTATTAGTAGCTAATCAATTATTCACAATACTTCTTATGTAACTTTTATATAAACTCATTAACAAAATTGTAATTCTATCCTTTTCTTTTATTCCTCAATTAGTTGTTTAAGATATTATTAGTGAGTTGGATAAAATATTGTACAAATTATTTAAACATTTTAAACATTTGAACGCTGGAGACAGCAAAATATGTTGTACTTATGAAATGTAGATATATCAAGACCTTGTATTACCATATTTCCATCAAATAAATCGTATTATTATTATTATTATTATTATTAATGGCATGTTTGAAATTGTTTCTCTTATGTTTCGCATAGTCATTATATATTTTATTATTATGTAATACGATTTGCTTCGTACATAAAATTTAGTAGAATAATCTCGTAAACGAATTAACTAGTGACATAATGTCAAATTTTATTAGTCATTTTAACTAAGATGCACACATAAGCCCTGGCTGTGATAAACTTAGACTACTCAAAACCTATGCACTAATGTAAATTACAAGGTAAGGTACATTCAGTATACATGTTTATCGTAGGTAGCGCATAGAGTACCACTTTTGTAAATAAAATACTATATTATTTTTTTATATATTTTTAAATTTTTTTTAAATTACCGCTAATGTCTCATGACCTCTATATAATACTCTATACAATTTCTGTTCAAATTCGCCGGCGCTTCAGCAGTTTAGGGTCTTCGAACTTTTTCCATTTGAGTTCAAACCTTAACCCCTGGCCCTGTAGCCAATCTGTAGCTACGACGCTACTGGTTTATACTACATGAAAATTACCCTCTGTGACGTTTATAAATAAATGATACAGTTGTGGATGGGGTACGCTGATGAGGGTAGTCAGTTGCATAGACATCTCGTCAGTTGTTATCTGTCACCCGTGTTAAAGGCGTCGGGATGTGACGACCCCATCGCCCGCTGTTGGGATAACCTCTGTCACAACAGAGATTATTCCACCAGTGCAATCAGTCACACTGGTGGTAGGTCTTTTGTTGCAAGAGGCCGGCTAGGTAGGTACCACCGCAGTGTCCAATATTCTGCCGCCAAATAGTAGTGCTTAGGCACTATTGTGTTCCGGTTTGAAGGGCATTGTACGCTAGTGAAATTACTGGGCGAACGAGATTTAAGAAGTAATATCTCGAGGTTGGCAACGCGCGAGTGGCACCTACTAATGGTGCTGCAAGCGCTCATAGGCAGCGGCAGCCACTTACCATCAGGTGGGCCGTTTGCCAACTTCTAACATAAAAAAAAAAAGAAGCAGACGTGTGTCCACGGCTACAACGAAGTTATTTGTAGTTTCATTCACTTATCCAAAAATCATACCTGTGACCTGGACGTCACACCCTCATGTTATAAACAAAATTCATGACTATGAACCTTTCATTAAGAATAACAGCGACTAATTCATCACGACACTATTAATTGAAGTTAGATAGTTGACTGGCGCCTTAACATTATTATTCACACGGCAAAACTACCCCAGTAGGGCTAATACACACCCATTTAGTCATCGTGCCTCTAACGTGGGGGCAATATTGACCGAGTCAGTGCCTGTAATCTGCAGGAAATTGATTATTATCGTGTCCAGGCTTGGTATAACAAGCTGTTGCTGACTTTAACCGACTGCAAAATGAAGAGGTTCTAAATTTTTATCCGTAGCCTAATATCCGTGCGGATAAACTAATTTTAAAGAGATTTATAACCGAATATAATAATAGAGAGATATAACCGAATAATTTATGTTACTTTTTATATAGGAAACGATTGCGGGTTGCATATTCGCTTTAATTATCGCGCTTCGATTTGTTTACAAATCTATTAAGAAATATGGTTATTTTAGGCATAAATATTTTTATATAATATAATAATGTTATGCTTGATTGGGTATTGTGTTAATTATATCAACTAAACAAGAAAACAACACAATAACTAATTTATAACTTACAAGTAAACAACTGACATTTATTGCAACAAGTCTGCATGCATTTTTCTATAAAGAAAACATATTTATTAGCCTAATATGTCCTATGTTAATTATTTTTAGGTCAGTATATGAACAGAGTTAAAAAAACACACATAGATATTAAAGCTACATCGAAAAGCTTAAGCGAACTCACCTATATTTGTAGAGCCGACGATCATGTTCCATCTTACACCTGCAGCACCCCCGTCGCTAACGCCTCGAGCGACACTTTACAGTCCACACAAAACACAAATATTTAACTTTTTCCTTTTGTCTCTTACTTAGTTCCCATCGCCTTCACACTGCTAGATGATATCTAAATAGAAATGTAAATACATACCTATTCTGTGCTAAAAATCTACTTTTAAAGCAATACATAATTTTATAAACAACAAATATTCATTTAAGCTTAGTCTATAGCAATATCTTTATCTCCGAATCGATGAAATACGAATACAGTATTTTTAATCGATTTTATTTTATACATTTAGTTTTATAAGAATAATAGACAGAATATTTTTGTTTACAATATAATAGATTGCGGTTTCTACAATTATTAAATTATCAAAGCGAAATCATAAGTTTGCATCGGAGAGTTTTTAGTAAACCAATTTGACTATAAGTAGTATATGCAAATGTTATATTTATGTAAAACAGTAATATGCTGGTAAGTTTTATTAACTAAAATAAAATAAGAATATTCATGAAAACTTCAATCATAATCTTTCTAGTTTATATATTTGAAAATTAATTTTGTTTCTATGTTTTGTCCTTTAAAAATTTTCATTATTTTAATCTAATTATATTTTATAAAGGACAACAAGCTTGCAACATAATCGAATAAAGTTAGTAGATAATGCGACAAACTTCGTTTCGTTGCGTTAATGTTCAATTTACGAAGGAGCACCAGCGAGTCTATGGACATTTTTTCTGCATAGAAGAGCATGTCTACTTTGAATTAAAAGCAGTTGGTGGGAGTCGGTGGATACAAGCAGTACGAGATCCTGGTGGCAACATAGACTACTTTATACACTGGGAAATATGGGCATCGTTTAGCAAAGACCTGGGGCCTAGAGAAAGTCAAATTTAACTAGAAATTAGAGAAATTATTTAATTGCGAAATGTATGAAAATTGACATAACCTTTCATAACACAACGAGGCCTATCGTTTTTGATTGACATCACTTATACGACTTGGGAACCGTCAAGAGAAGAGCGTATTCTTTCCTTGAAGGTCGGCAACGCGCCTGCATGCGTTCTGGTGTTGCAGATGTTCATGGGCGGCGGTGATCACTTAACATCAGGTGAGCCTCCTGCCCGTTTGCCCCCGCTCACATAAAAAAAGCGTATTTGGCTTTCGAAATGGAATCGAAACGGAGCGATTTGCCACTTCTCTAGGCGCCCTGAATTCTGAAGTTTATGTCTATAGGAATATAGCGATGACAGCTGTATACATGCTCTCGTAGAAAAAGGTAAAGTATAAATAATAATTTCTTTAATAAAATTCACAATAGTTCTGAAAAATTAATACACATATATACCACAAAATTTTGAAGAAAAATGTTTTCTGTATAAAAGTACATTAATATAAAAAGCACTTCACATAATATGAATGTATTATGTAAGTTACTTATACAAATACGTGTGTAGGTTTCCCGAGCAAAAGCGTAGCGTAAGCGTACTAAGTAGGGCAGAATGATGTAGGAAGATTATCTATTTTGTCAGCTCCGCTTAAATAGGAATAATGCAAGAATAACTGCCACATTTAGGCAAGAATATGAAATCCATTTATTTAATTCCTAAGATTTTTAGTCAAATAGTTAAATAATTAGTACCCTAAAAAGTACAATTAAATTGCGGATTCCATGTATCAAAGGAGGTTAGTGTTAGGCTAAATCCAAGTTTGTGGGGTACTAATCTTAGTGGGTCTTCTGCCACACTTCACTTTTTTGAAAAATCGCAAAGAAATTTTGAAACAATAATTTTTATTGCAAATTAGATCCTCTACAACTTTCGCCCCATAACTTTTAAGGTACTAATTTAGAAATCTTGAACCCAAAAAAATATTTTCTCCACACCGTAAGCCGATCCAGACAGGTTTATGACTATGGTTCGGACGTTGGCAAAAATAACAAATTAGGGCAAAGCCCTTCAGAGCAAATGGTTATTTTCTGGATACATTTTATTTTCATATTAATATATTTTTTCCTTTTGAACTACTTATTGCCATGTTATTACCATTACCTAAAAAAGAAGCTTAGGCAGATTAGCTAGGCAGATGGTTATTTTCTGGATACATTTTATTTTCATATTAATATATTTTTTCCTTTTGAACTACTTATTGCCATGTTATTGCCATTACCTAAAAAAAAAGCTTATCTTACCTACCCTACATAATCCAAAAATTTTAGATTCATCGTTGCCCTGAGTTCATTTTTTCTGTTAATGTTCACGTATTACAAAATGAATTTAAGCTTTTAAGCCGAAATATTAAATCAAGAACAAACACATCTGTGATCTATGCCTTAAAAGCAAATTAATATATGCCATAATAATAAAATAAATAATATATTATATGTATATTATAAGAAGATAAATAAAGTACCTTATATTATTTTATAAACCACTCGTCGGCTTACATTTTTATACGCATTAAATTCATCTCACGTACGTTAGGTAAATATTTACGAGCCAGAAATCCTTGACCCTAAAAAATCTAATTAATAGAATTTGGGGCGAAGCAAAATGTGATTGACATTTCTTGATTTCTTGTCGAATATTTAATATGAGTTAGATATAAACTAATGTTTATATTTTGAGACGAACTATGCTTAGTACATAGAGATATGGATTTAGCCATGATTACAAATTGCTAAAGTGCAAATCAACTTACGGGTGGTACTACTCAACTTACTGGTGGTAATTAACGTGGGGTACATCAAATAACGGGTTCCGAACCACCGTAGAATAATAAGTAATAGTTCAAAAATCTAAAAACACGTTTTTATACAAAATCCAATTTAAGAAATTTAAAAATATATTTTTTGCCAATTATAGAGGTCAGGGTTATTTTAAGAAAGAAAGGTGACAGAATGAACACACTCTGTGAAAATTTCAACTCTACCTATTATGGTTTATGAAATATAGCCCATTGACAAACGGTTGGACGGACGGATGGATAGCGAAGGATTCCATTGGCACCCTTTGGGTACGGAGCCCTTAAAAAATTGTAAAGTTTTGGTAAAACCCAAGTGAAAATGTTGAAGCAAAACTGAGTAGTCTAGTAGTAGTCAAACAACTTGCTTTAGTTGGCTAAATGCCAGAAACTAGACGAATGGGTCAATATATGTACCAAGGTATTCATGACTGACGGGTCAAGTCTCAAATAGTTTCAAATATTATATTTTGTTATGTATGACTACAAGGTTTCAACTATAGATTTTACGCAAAAAATCGCAAAATTTCAGCTTAATTATTAATAAAGTCATTAATCATAGTACACAGATGTCTTTTTTAACTTAATAATTTTAGGGAGGTGATGGTACAAAATATTTTTTTTTTCAAACAATAGTAAATTAATGTATGTTTGGAAGTTATGCATAATATTCATAAGCACGTTAAAATATGATATAAAATTAAATTAAAAGTATAAAAGCTGTGATCATATTCCACCTACGGAAATAATCTAAAATATAAACCTAAATATAATCATGTTAAAAGTATGAAGACAAATTACGTATTCGTGATTCAACTTAAAATTTGTCTCGAAAATTTATAGCATAAAGATGAATTGTAGCTTCTTCGTCACAAGGGAAGACTTAAAATGTGTAAATATCACAATTTTGCTCAAAAAATCTAAAATATGTCTGCCTGAAGTATAAAACCTGATTTATCACTTTCATGACCTCATCCAACCTCCAATCCGCATTGAAATATGTTTTGAGATATGTTGTTACTAGCTACGATATAATTATATATTTTTTCTTCAGTTAGAAAAAAAAACATCCAACAATAAGTTTCTATTCTAGGTCAAGTGAATATTATTTTTTAGCTTAGTAATAAGACCTCTGGAACGCATGTGTCCCTCAACAGAGTACAGTTCTATTTTATAACGAGAAGAGGGGGTGAGAAAGGAGGTAATTTTTATCTCAGGTTAAGAATTTTACAAAATTAATTTGACATTTGTATTTGTGTTATTCATCTGTTCTAAAACTAAGGTTCGAAATGATTGTAATAGACTTAAGTATAAAAAAATCGATAAGCGAATAAATCATACAAACCAACATCGAAAAATCTAGCATTTTAAATATTATAAGCGTCACATCGATACATTTACAACAACAAGCCAGCAGTCCAATTACGTAACCAGATGGACACTCACGATCCGTCTGGCATGTGTGATGGGATATTCGCGGGCGCTCTATACACGTGTTCTCGCGACGAGCGCTGCGGCGCGACTGGTTCTAAACAGGCGAGACAACTTGGCACCTACCTTCACCCACCCCACGGTAAATAATGTGGCGCCCAATGTGGGCCGTAATACCGCCCACGCTGACAGTACAACTACGGTCCGGAAAAGCTCTTGAAATACTGCAGGTATATAGTTACTCTTTATGATGGGGGACGAAGCAACTTTCTTTGATGTTATTGGGGCGTTGAAATGGCGTGATAATGCGGTTTTCCTGGTCGTATCTCCGCTTCAAAATGTTTTTATCAATACTTGAAAAAATATGAAATGTGTAAAAATAAATAAAATAAAACAAAATATTAAATATCTATCATTTAATACAAAATCATAATAATAGTAACAAAAAATAAATCAATAAAACTTACAAAATAAAAGTGTACATTTTATCACAATTTTTCACAATAGGTATTCGAAAGTCAGGTACAACAAACGCTCACAAAGACATAAATTGATAAAATTAATTTAATTAATATTATTGGCGGTCAATTATATTATGCTATTTGATTAAGTAGATAATGTATGGCACTTAACCATATATTGAAGTCCTACATAAATATATCAAGTGTAGTAGTGTATAATAAGAATTTGTACATTTCTTGAAATATGTTTTACAGAATAAAAATTACATTGACTTTTGAATTGTTATCGCCAAAAACCATATGAAATAATATTCTACGGAATTAGTACTTTACCTTACCTACATTGTACTTTTTCATCTCATCATAGAGATCGGATATTCGGATCCACATTCACCTAGAGTTCAGATGTTAACTAATATGGAAAGCGCTTATTTTCGTAAAACCGCGATTCCGGGATTAAAAAATTAAAGTGTACGCTCCGTGAGATGCAATAAACGCGATTTGACACAAACGACAATTGTCGTAACTTGGTTGTTTTCCAATTTTCTTTCTAAGTTACATTAGCGAAGTAATCTATGCTCATGTGACAAAACTGGAAGCCATTAACCTAAGAATTGAATGATTACTTTACCTTACCTTGTTACTGATTTTTAACGATGAGAAAACAACTGTCTTTATAATAAGTGTCAAATTGACTATATTAAGCCTCGGAGAATATAAGCCATCCGATTATATGCTTACATTTTATATATACCATGAATAAGACATCTGATTAGTTAGGCAGTTCTGGAATCCTGAGGTTTTAAAAAAGAAACTATTCTAAGAAGCCTTTTCTATAATATGTTATACCGGCGTCGGGATGTGACGACCCCATCGCCCGCTGTTGGGATAACCTCTGTCACAGCAGGGATTATTCCACCAGTGCAATCAGTCACACTGGTGGTAGGTCTTTTGTTGCAAGAGGCCGGCTAGGTAGGTACCACCGCAGTGTCCAATATTCTGCCGCCAAATAGTAGTGCTTAGGCACTACTGTGTTCCGGTTTGAAGGGCATTGTACGCTAGTGAAATTACTGGGCGAACGAGATTTAAGAACTAATATCTCGAGGTTGGCAACGCGCGAGTGGCACCTACTAATGGTGCTGCAAGCGCTCATAGGCTGCGGCAGCCACTTACCATCAGGTGGGCCGTATGCATGTTTGCCAACGTCTAACATAAAAAAAAATAGATAAATAAATATGCATCAAATTGTCCGATTTCTACTAATAATTAACTAAGATTATGTTAAAAGGACCAGTCCACTGTCCCTATCAACATTGCCGCGGAAAACAAAAATTTTTAAAGGAACGCTTAGAAGTTTAAATACTTCATAAATCGGTACAGGTCTTTAAATACTGTAAAATAAAATCAAAATGGTAAATTTGTAATCCGATCTTTGTTAATAGGGAGAGGCGAATTAGCGTAAAAGCTCAAAATTTCTTACTAGGTTTAATTTTTTACATTTCTACATTGTAAAATAGAGCCTATTTTCATTTAATATCAATTATCACAATTTTAGCAAGATATAAAGGTCACATATTTTATGGTCCCTTTTTTTTGGCAGTTAAATACATATATTCTAAGTTTAAAAAAACATCGTTATCAGTATAATTTAAAGAAGCGATCCATTCAATTTAAAGATCGAAGAAGAAGAAATTAATCGTTATCAAAAAATTAAAAAAGTTCGATTGGTTTTATTGAAAAATTTCCTCAAATAACCACATCCGAAAGACTAAATTACCATTTTTACACTGTTCAATTCACATAGGCTATAATTAATTTTTAATGAATATAGAATTACAATTATTTTCAAATTATAATGACATATAATCTTTATGAGAATTATAAAGATTTATAGATTAAATTTTCATTATAAGGTACATTTTCATCAAATGTTGTCAATTGTTTTTAATTAAATTTTTAAGCCATAAAAATGGAAGGCTAAATGACTAACATTTACACGCTTTTCTTATTTTTACAGAAACAATAATTATGTATAATAAACTTTATAAAGCAATTTTAGACCATAGCTATATATTGCTGGTTCGTAATTAATAAGAGTAACCGAAAGAAACCCAGAGTTGTCAAACTAGTCTATAAGCCATGTTTGAATGTATATAGTAAACTTTAGTTGGATTTAACTAAAGACTATTATATATACTATGGACGGGCCCTTCCAAAAAAAATTTAGTTGGTGCCTTTACGTAAATTTAACACCAACGCAACATAACGATTTTTTTAATGTTGGCCCTACTGGCTTCGACAGCGTCACCGGGAGCCAACATAACGATTGTTACACGCTACTCTCACCTCATTCGATATTCAGTTATGATTTCAGCGTGCGTTTATGTTGAATTTACAAACGACTCTATGATATGTTGATACGGAAGAACGGTTCATAGTATATAATATACATATATGGATTTAACACATTCACTGTCCAGACAGTATACTGTAGACAGTTGAACATTTGTTATGACCCAGATGGGGGTTAAAATGTTCTGGACTGCACTGTTAAAGTGTTTTCACACGATTTCACAGCTCTTTGTTTATTTCGATTAAAAAAAATTGTTTCTCAACTTTCTTTTTTTATTGATGATCTCTATGAATATGATATCTTAAGCGTCATTATAATTTTGTTTAAAAAAAAACGAAGTATTTCCTGAGTTTTAATCATGGTCAGCTTTTTGCTAGTCTTGTGTAGACAGGACCAACAATTCTTAATTCAGTGATTGACATCCTTATATTAGGGTTGCCTATCAAAAGTTACCATTTTTATTGTTTTGCTTTTTATTAGCAATCGACACATCGTGTTCTTCGAGATATGATTGAGAGAACAAACTCAAGTCGATAGAAATTTAACAGAAAAGTCTGCCCTAGAAGGAATAAAAACCCTAGTCCTAATGGTCGTCAACTATACATATAAAAATAAAATTGACATTACAAAGCATTATTCATATTATTATTTATCAAGAATGAGATTAAATTATAATGAAAGTAAACAATGAATAATAGATTAAGTCATTATAATAATTAAAATATAAACTTCAAAATTGGTAAAGTTTGTCATAGACTATAAAAAAGTTAAAAGTGTAGAAGACTATAAAAATATTTTTGCTTTTTTTAATTAAATGCAATATCCTAATTGTGCTTTTGTGTATGATGTACTTCGAAATAATCTAAAGCGAACACTGGGAACTGAAACAAAAAAAACACAAATTAAATAAGAAAAAAATATATAACACAAACTTATAAAAATATTTAAAAAACAACATGCAATTATGATGATCCATTTTATTATCTGTGTTGTGTATAATGATAGTTGATTTTTCTGTATATCTGTACGTCACGTCACGTATGTATGTATAAAATGTCATCTATGTATTGCTGTTGTGGATTTCCAGAAATCGTGGTAGTAAGAGAAAATCGTTCTTTGTCGCGATGTGTAATGGGGAAATTCTACAGGCGGGATCAGTTCAAACAATTCCTCAGAACATTCCGTGATAGATGCGATAGAAGATGCAGAGTGATCCGACATCTCTACGCAGTGCCAAAGAATCAAGCCGATCGTCAATCGTCGAAGGACAATCGTCGACAATTCGAGTCGCTCTACGTTGGATGCGGTCACTAGGAAGTACCTGGGCCTAGTGCTCCCAAAGATCCTGGAAACTAGTATAAGACCTAAGAATGAGTAAGTTGACCTGGATCTAGTGTTCCTTGAAGTCCTGGAAACTGTTATCAGGCCAAAGAATGAGTCAGTTTACTTGGGCATAGTGTTCCTTGAAGTCCTGGAAACTGTTATCAGGCCAAAGAATGAGTCAGTTTACTTGGGCCTAGTGTTCCTCGAAATTCTGGAAAGGGTTATCAGGCCAAAGAATGAGTCAGTTTACTTTGGCCTAGTGCTCTCCCAAATCCTGGAAATGATTATCAGAGCTAAGAATGAGTCTGTTTACCTGGGCCTAGTGTTCCTGGAGTAGCGCCTCGCGTTCCGGTACACGTGGCCGTCCTGCGAGACGAGCGTGCCGCGCGAGCTGGCGGCGCTGGCGGGCGAGGCCGGCGAGCCCAGCGACGCCGCGGAGAGACTCCGACCGAACTCCATGTTCTCGTTTGTTGGGGTCGTCTCTCCTGGTTACGTTACGATAACTATGTCAATATTGAAGCAGTAGAGCCATGCTTCTCCCTGCACCGATGGCCCGGCTCGACTGGGAGAGTACTACCTTCTCACAGAAAATCGGCGTAAAATAACAGTATCAGTAGGTATTGGGTTTGGTACTGTTACGCGGGTTATTAAAACTCTGTTAAAAAAAAAAGGTTTTTAATTAACCTAGAAGAAATATTGACAGAGAATCCTTTATGATTCGGTAAACGTGGGACCTGGTGAAAGGTTTAACCCGGACTGACTGTTGGCTTTAGACTAATTCCCAACTAGGAATCTTATTTACGCTGACTATAGTTAAATATGGCCAGTAAGCAATATAGTTAGCAAGAGAGGGCTGTAACAGTACGATGAGTAAGAGCGCCGGAGGCCCAATCTTCCACCCCGTCTGTCCTCTCCCATTTTTTCCTTCTCATCCTTTCCCCTAAAATGTGTCCGGGGTCTCCTTTTTTTGTGTGTCTGACACATCCCGTAGACCGCAAAATACACCTGTATGTTGGACTATATTATATTATAGACTGCCCCATTCAAAAAAACAAAATGTCACAGACTCCTTGGTACATTCAACATCAACCCACACTGACTTAATTCGGTTATGTTGTACAAATTATAACCAAATAAATTTAGTAACTATTGTGACTGATTCATCGATAATGTTTGTCGAAGTTCTTAAAAATTCTCCTACCTATGCTGTGGTTATTACTTACGCAGAACACGACGATATCGTAAGTTTCACATTACATCGCTGCGTACGCTTGTACCTCTCCGGACTTTGAACAACATATACAGCAATGGAAAGCAAAGAAAATAAACGACAAGAATGGATGCACGCACCTCGTGGCTTATAAGTCACAATTGCGGCGACAAGGTCACACGGATATATGACTAGTACTATATTAATAATATTTCAACGGATTGAAGGAAACTTGTTACACAGATAGGTCATATCAACAAGTAAGCTGCGCAGGTATGTACATGGGCCTTATATATTGTGTAGTCACCTTCACCATCGACTCTTCCAATGGGAGTCCTCCTGGTGAGGTCGGGCGAGCTTCCCCACGGACTGAGCGCGCCGAGGGGACTGGACAGGCCCGCCGTCACCAGCGTGTCGTCGTCCGAATCTATATATTATTCATTCCGTTTTTTTCAACGTCTCTTTATCTGTATATAAGGAGGCCTTACTTGACAGCTAATTGATGAATGACGATGGTCGTATAGATAAACTACGATAACATGGCGCGCTCTTCCAAATTTTTTTTTTTCGGAATGTGTTTGCTGTTGGCCCTACTGGCCTTGACAGCGTCACCGGGCGGGGGCCGAGTACAGAGACTCAGCCGTGATAAAGGGACAGTCCTCACGGGGGCTCAAATTTGATTCCGTCCTTAGGGTGCCTCCTGCGAAGCCGAACCACGGCGGTGGACGTCATCGGAGATGGAGGCAGCGCTCCGAGCGCATTCTATACGATAGCCTCACCCGACGGTGTGAGCGCGACGCGACGTGCGAAACAAAGGACCTCGTCCTCGCCGGCGAAACCTCCAAATTGCTGTTACAATGTGTATTGTCACATCCTTACAAGTTTTTGTGTTGTTGTAAGTATTTATCTTCAGTAGCGCTGGCAGTTGTTTGTCAACTAATCATAACTTAATGGCTCAGCGGTAGAAGAGCCGATTCCGCTCCGTTAATGTGCGAGTCGCGGATTCGATCCTGACCCTTTAGGCTATCGTCGCACCCACTGCTAACGCAAGCTTCGAGCTTATTTAGGGGCAATAGGTATATTAGTAATGCCTTGAAAAAGCATTGGTAATATTCTTTTAAAAAGTAAAAAAACACAACAACACGCATGTGATTTTTATAGAGTATGTCAGCGCATCGTCATACTAATAATAATTTTAATTAATGACGTCCTAATGAGGCAAACCTCTCCAGCAACAAGTCGATGGACTTATTTTTGTTTGAAAACCATATCAGAGACTTTATACACTTCTTCTATCTAGCATTAATCCCGGTATTTACCCAGGGTCTGTTTATACTCTTATCCTGATTTGAAGGGTTACTAGTTTTTACACGGAGCGATTGCCATCACCTCTGCAACCCAAAGGGTAAAACAGTAACTCATTGGATTAGCATTACCTATCAAGAAATAAGGATTATTATCAGCTGATGTTATGATAGCAACCGGGACCAACAACTTGACGTGCTTCTTCGAGGTATATTTATAACGAACCTCTGCTCGAGCGGGAATAAAATCGTCGAGCCTTAAAGCAGGCTTATTGCCATCACGCCACAACGGTCGTCGTGAGACAATCAAGAAATTCAAACGTTTTGAATTGTAGACTGGAGCGCCATGGTATCGTAGTTTATTCATATAATATAATAGATAATTTAGATCAATAAAACCCGAATTACATATATCAGTCTCGGTCATCAATCGCCATATAGAAAATAGCTATTTTGTATGAAGTTGCGTTCGCATCGACTCTTATTTCAGCATCGATTCGAATTTCAAACTTTTCTCTTCTAATGCTTATAAGTGTGACACTCGATATAACACATTACATGCGGTTGCATGCTTACGGATGCTGAAGCATGCTTAAGCGTGCTTAGGGATGCTTAAGCATACGATGCTCGTCAGTGTTTCCAAAGCCATCCAGCTAAATGCTGGTCGATGCTGATAAATATAATTGAGGCCAAACACATTCTGTGTTGTCTATTGTGTTAGGTGTAATAAACGTTTAATATATGCTTGTATAACTCGCGCAATATAAGTTGAAATAAGTGCAGTAACACATTTTTGGGCCTCAACCGACATGCGGAATGAAGGGGGCGTAACTATAGCAACGCGGAAACGCTATCCCCCACTTAGTCTCATTTCCCCCTCCGCCCTTGGCGAGGTAACCGCACGACCCTTTTAGAACACTTGCGCACAATTGTTTTAGTTCTTTAAAAATAAATTAAAATATAATTTTTTTTTGTCAAGTGTGTGAATATTTAATTTTATTACAAAATAATTCCTTGACCACTGGTTGTGGTCGAGGCATTGTCTTAAGAGGCAGCTCTAAGGAAGAGGTACCTTTAAGGAGACAAGAGAGAAAGATGGTGAATGGTGATGGTAAAAAGAAAATAATTTAACTAATTCTCTGAATATATTGGTTTGATCTCAATAAGTGACAGTGATTAAAAATGTACATTAACTATTGTTATTTTTTTATATACCTTTTTTCTATACTATTTATTTGTTTTATTCTTTGTAAGTAATTAAAATTGATAATGAATAAATAAAGAATTGAATTTAGAAGATACAATAACTATATTATATACCTAATTCCGTTATCCCACTTTATAAAAAAATCTATTTAAATAAGACGAAATAATCATTTTTCTCTAACATTCTTGTCCATGATTGTACCTATCTACCTACGCAGACAGTCGCCATTTTGGTTCAACTTACATTGAGCGAACTATATAAGGTGTAATAAACGTTCACTATTAAGCTTGTATAAATAGAAAAAGAAATTATAATAATGTAATGTTTGAGAAGCAATACATAATTAACAAGTGTTACCTTCGTAGACATCGTAAAAATTTTCTTTAGAATCATTCGTCGATTGTGAAATTTTCTTCTTCCGTTTACTCTGAAAATAAATATAATAAATCGTTCTACGTTTTGATGAACCGATTATTTCATTATGAATACGATTATTGTAAGGTTAATTAACTGGTTTTATTATTAAAAAATAATAATAACCTTGTTGGTAAGTTCTTCCGCCACGGACATCTCCAGCGCGTGGTGCGTCCTCGCGAGCGCCGCCAGCGCCTCCTCTAGCACTCTATTCCTCTCTATCTACGGATATTGCAATATATTTATTTAAATATAAATAAGTAATTGTTATTCCTCCTCCTAATACCTCCTCGCCGCTAAATTCAAAATTTGTCCTTCAGTGTTTCAACAAAGTGCTAAGAAGGGTTAAAGAAAGCGAGATTCTGAGGAATTTTTCAATGACCATCAAAAATCTCTCCACATTCAATTGCCCTGAAGAAATAGAATCGTACTCTATTTACTAGCACACTAAGAAATTCCGTACTGTTCATTTTCGTCAAGAAAAGACTCACTGTCTTCAAATGTAAAGGTGTATCTATTGTGGAGTAAAAATACAAATATTTTAAATATATTTCAAAAATAAGTTTAATGGTAAAAATCTACTTAAATATCTCAAATCTAAATACAATCAGTGTCAATAGAAATTTCTTTGGTATTTAGCATAAAATGATTTTGTACTGCAAGTTTCATGACTCGTACGGAAATCTGCCTTCAACTGATCACTGTGAACTTGACTTTATAATTTTATGCGATCTATTTGGTCTGGAGGAGTGGCACAGGCCGGACAACAACGATTGTCGTGTCGTGTGTCGTGTGTCGTGATTGGTTGATGTCATAACAAATGGTCTATAGCCATATTGATAGCTCTCTTAGAGCCCTCAGGTACTTTTGGCAGCGTAGCGTCGCACTTGCCACAACACCGGCACTTATACACGTACGCCGGCATTTACACCAAGACCTATACACATCACGTCGGCACTCACACCAGCACCCGTACACGCTCGCCACACTCACCTCCCTCGCGAGCGCGAGCGCGTACGCGTCGCGGTCGCGCGCCTGCGCCACGAGCGCGGCGCAGTGGCGCAGCGCCGCCAGCGCCGCCTGACCGGAGCCGCACGCGTGCTGGAAGCGCACGCAGGCGGAGCGCTGCAGCGCTAGCACCTATACACGCTCGTGCACTCACCTCCCTGGCGAGCGCGTGCGCGTCGCGGTCGCGCGCCTGCGCCACGAGCGCGGCGCAGTGGCGCAGCGCCGCCAGCGCCGCCTGGCCGGAGCCGCACGCGTGCTGGAAGCGCACGCAGGCGGAGCGCTGCAGCGCTAGCACCTATACACGCTCGTGCACTCACCTCCCTGGCGAGCGCGTGCGCGTCGCGGTCGCGCGCCTGCGCCACGAGCGCGGCGCAGTGGCGCAGCGCCGCCAGCGCCGCCTGGCCGGAGCCGCACGCGTGCTGGAAGCGCACGCAGGCGGAGCGCTGCAGCGCTAGCACCTATACACGCTCGTGCACTCACCTCCCTGGCGAGCGCGTGCGCGTCGCGGTCGCGCGCCTGCGCCACGAGCGCGGCGCAGTGGCGCAGCGCCGCCAGCGCCGCCTGGCCGGAGCCGCACGCGTGCTGGAAGCGCACGCAGGCGGAGCGCTGCAGCGCTAGCACCTATACACGCTCGTGCACTCACCTCCCTGGCGAGCGCGTGCGCGTCGCGGTCGCGCGCCTGCGCCACGAGCGCGGCGCAGTGGCGCAGCGCCGCCAGCGCCGCCTCGCCGGAGCCGCACGCGTGCTGGAAGCGCACGCAGGCGGAGCGCTGCAGCGCTAGCACCTATACACGCTCGTGCACTCACCTCCCTGGCGAGCGCGTGCGCGTCGCGGTCGCGCGCCTGCGCCACGAGCGCGGCGCAGTGGCGCAGCGCCGCCAGCGCCGCCTGGCCGGAGCCGCACGCGTGCTGGAAGCGCACGCAGGCGGAGCGCTGCAGCGCTAGCACCTATACACGCTCGTGCACTCACCTCCCTGGCGAGCGCGTGCGCGTCGCGGTCGCGCGCCTGCGCCACGAGCGCGGCGCAGTGGCGCAGCGCCGCCAGCGCCGCCTGGCCGGAGCCGCACGCGTGCTGGAAGCGCATGCAGGCGGAGTGGTGCAGCGAGTTGCCGACCACGACGCTGCGGTCGAGCGCGGCCACGATGGCGCCGCACTCGCGCAGCTGCGTGTCCAGCAGCGCCAGGCTGTTGGTGGCCGCCGTCAGCGCGTCCTGCATCGACCCTGGCCAGACGCGATCGTACACATTTACTTGTTATTTCGACGACGTTGTGGCGCAGCGGTTGCGAACCTGTCTTAAACGCCACAAGTCACGGGATCGATTCCCGCTCGTAGCATATATGATTTTTTGTATGTTTGTTTGTATTGACCATGCAAGCGTATTTTCCGATCTGGGTGTGTTTGTCCTTGTTCTTGTACGTGTTTCCGGATCCCCGACACAGAGTATCACTATCCTAATGGAGGCCGTTGAGTGTGTAGCGTTTATACTCATAATCCAAAATATACGTAAATATATAATGATATTATATCATCAGGACTTTGATTAAGCGTCTTACACTATGCTAACTTAATTGTGTTCTCCTTTCAAGAACTTGTCTTAAATAATACTTTCGTCTTCGCAAAGTTTCGGTGACATTACATTATCGGCATCCTATATTACAACTCGACGCAGTTGATTAAACTTTGTCAGACGATTTGTGATTTTGGATGATCATTGTAATATCCACTGGTACAGCAGGATCCATTGATGTTTCTAGTTGGTATAGCCCTTAGAAATTCCATTATATCTAATATACCATAATTACATAGTTTTTAGTTGTGTGGCAAATTCCGTTAAAATTTTTCAAGGTATTGTGTATTTTAACATGTTTACCTACCCCTTTAGTAAACAAAACAATAAAAAAACCCTTTTTGATTTTTATGATCTACGCGTCTAAGCGGACTAAAAGTCGCGTATTATAACAGAAAACATTCGTAAGGCGTAGGTTTTAGAAATATGAGTTCTCGAAAAGTGCTGTATTATAACCTTCCGTGGATGGAACTTTCTCGAAAACCGTGTGGCGCGCTATAGAGGCGCCCCGGCGCGCCGACTGAATCATTCAGTTCTGAACAACGAGTGAAGAAACTACAAGCGACACAAGTCGTCAAGTACGCAACAAAGTGACCTCGGCTATCCTTTTGGACTACCTTGACCTGTGAATTTTGAAGTTCTGTTCTGTGATCTTGATGACCTCATTAAAGTCTCATTTAGAGCCATCAGGAGTTTAATCCAATTCCTTGAACCCGAGCACGTAACAAAACTCACACTTCAAACGAAGACCAAAACCCGAATATTTTTCGGGACCAAAAAAATTTAAGGTCAAAAAACAAATTCAAATAAACAGATACAGAAAGTTTAAATTCCTGTGACGCATTTTATACTATATATACTCACCAAGTGGTTTGCACTCGTCTTCCAGATCTTCTGTGGCTTCTTTAGCGGTGTCGGGACTAGCGCCCGCCCACAGGTAATGGCCGGAGTACGCGATATGCTCCTTTAGCGCTGTGAGCCATGACTGGAAAATAAAATATGATACTTTTGTTGATATCAGAAGAACTTTTAGTAGTAGTAGACCCATGTCTCTCCCAGCATACATGGGCCCGCTCGATCGATATAACATCGAAGAAAATTCGATCGAAAACTGTTAGTATCAGTATCAGATGATACTGTAAGTATCAGTACTGTTGCGTTTTGTGCGATAAGAGCACACAATATGTGAGTAAAAGTGAAAGGGCATATTTTTAAAAAGTGAAGTGTTTGTTGTTTATTTTTGAAGTGAAACTTCTTTAGAATCGTTGTGATTTGAAATCGCAACGGAAAAAACGACATGTAAGAGACACAAATACAAAAATGTGTAGGAAGAATGAGACAGAAATATACATAGTATTTTATACTATCAGTCTCTCCTTTTTGCGCCATGCTTTAGTGAGCCAGAGCGAGAGAGCAAATGTCGGTGTGTATGTATAATCGATCGAATCGATTTACAAAAGTTTCACTTGTCAGTGAATTGCACACACACCTTTTTATATCATGTCGGTTGGCAAACAAGCATACAGTCTACCGGATGCTATGCAGTTACTACAACCTATGAAAGCGCGAATACTTGAAGCATCACATGCACGTTGCAACTCAGACGAGGGAAAGGGAAGGGACGAGAAGGGAAAAAAGAGGAGACAAAGAGGGTGGGAGTTGTGTTAATCATTACCTGTCTACACGCGGACACGCTCTCCCCCTGCGGCACGGCGAGGCGGTGGTTGTCTCCGTCACTGAAGGCGATCACGAGGAGCGCGGGTTCGGTGTCCGGCGCGGTCACCTTCGCACCGTCCAGGTACTTCCGGTCCCGCCAGCGCCCCCCCTCTCGAGCCGCTTCCGCTCGGGAGCCGTAGTAGAGGAGCACGCCACGTTGGAGGACGGCCTGGTAACGTAAAATGTTAAAGGGGCACACTAAAACTGTTATCCGGATCTCTGTTATACGGATGAGCGACTCCGGATCCGGATTGAATTAATATGATGTTAGCAATTTTAAATATGTAAGTACACTGGTACATAGAAAAATATTGTCCGATCTCTTAATAAACATAGGTTTTGATCGACAAATCTTATCTTTCTAGAGTTAATAATAATTCAAGAATAGTTTTTCTTTAATTAATTTGTGTGTATGCGTGGGTGTGTGTGTTTTGTGTGAGTGTGGGTATCTCTGTGTGTGCGTAGTTGTGTACTTTTCACCACATATAAATTAACACCGATAAAGCTCAGTTAAACTCAAACCAAAACTAAAAAAAAATCATCAGACGTTTCAGTAGTCAGCAGTTTAAAAAAGTCAAGCACTTATCGGACCTCACACTCGATGCTGAGCTGGTAAAGTTTTAAGAAATTGACTGACCCACAGAGGCCTCCAGCCGAGGAAGCGCGACCTCTTGAGCAGAGGTCCCTCGAAGCGCGCCGCGGTCCGCTGCAAGCGCTGCACCGGTCTCACACTCAATACTTCACGCATGTCATTGTCCTTTGCAATGTCTATTGCTAGCTGACCTGCAAATACAAAAGGAGTTAAGATTTATCTAAATCCCGGATTAATATTCTCTTTTATGGTCAATATTAATTAAATAGATAAACAAACGCTACACACTCAACGGCCTCCATTAGGATAGTGATATCATGTGTCGGGGGTCCGGAAACACATACAAGGACAAGGACAGGGACAAGCACACCTAGACCGGAACACATGCCTGTATGGTCAATACAAACATCTGCCCCGACCGGAAATCGAACCATCGACCTCTGTCTTTTAAGGCAGGTCGTGAAATTATAAAGTTCCGTATTTGATTTTGCTTATGATGTAAAGAGATCACGTAATAAACGCATGGTAATAGGCATTTTTTTTAATCACGTCCAAAACTTAAATTTTATTATTATGGCAGAATTTATTTAATATTCATTATTATTAAGTAATTTCATTCAAGAGAAAATGAAGTGGATTTGACAGAACTTTAGTTAAAACTTAAGTTTAAAGCGTAAAGCTACTCCAGTCGACCCTGGCCACAAATGTCTAAAAATGTACCTAAATCTACTGGACGATGGACAAAGAGCCCACCCTTAAATAATGTAAGTATACAGATCCTATTAGAATCAGTTGAAACGCAATGAATCTCACCGCTATTATTCCTAAGCGTTGTGTCGACACCGTTCTGTAACAACAGCACAGCGACGCGTGTATGCCCGCGGTACGCCGCGCAGTGTAGACACGTGTTGCCTTGTGCGTCAACACAGTTTATGTTTGGAGGACTTGAACCGCTTAGCTGGGAACAAGCAATATTGTTTTATAGCGATTATGAAGCAGGCTTCGTGTCTTTTACCATAAACGATATTAATAAGTCTATGGTCTTGGAATACTTGTTTCTATATATAGTTTTTCACGAATGTATGATAGAAAATGGTAGACTCAAGCCTGACGCACAAACAAGACTGATTACGAAGTACAACACAGGATCGTGAAGCAAAATTAAACTGTGTGTAAAGTTATGTTTCACCAATAAAAATAACACAAGTATGCAGTTTACTCTTGCGAGTTGAACGGAGTCCTTAACGGCTCCGCTCCACTCGCGGAGAAAACTCGACTTTAGTAAAAAGAAATTATAGGATCAACGACAGTCTGTGCTATTCACAATTGTTTTAATTCTATAAGCTCTTATACAAAAATGTATTTTACAAAAATGCGCTGTGTAAGCACATGTACAGTTCATCTAAATCTAAATGTATGGTATAATACAGGGGTTCCCAATCTTTTTTCAATTACAGCTCCCTATATGGGAGCGGAGCAGAAGTGAGTGTAACAGTACTTTTGCGACGTCTTTTAAAGATTTTTTTATGTTAGAAGTTGGCAAACAAGCATACGGCCCACCTGATGGTAAGTGGCTGCCGCAGCCTATGAGCGCTTGCAGCACCATTAGTAGGTGCCACTCACGCGTTGCCAACCTCGAGATATTGGTTCTTAAATGTCGTTCGCCCAGTAATTTCACTAGCGTACAATGCCCTTCAAACCGGAACACAGTAGTGCCTAAACACTACTATTTGGCGGCAAAATATTGGACACTGCGGTGGTACCTACCTAGCCGGCCTCTTGCAAAAAAAAAAACCTACCACCAGTGTGGCTATATATATATTCAAACGAGTGCCCTAGACGATAATTTTATTTTTATAAGAAAACATTTAAAAAGCTATATTGTTGCTCATAACTTATAGAATCAGGGTTTTTTTTTTTAATTTTTCAGTCCCTGAAAATGCTTATCACTAGTTGTTAAGTCATGTGAACATGAGCATCTCGCCATTAGGAGGTCTTTACGACGCACGTGGACGTCGCGGCGCTCAGTTTAGGAACACCTGGTATGAACAATATATAACAATATTTACGGATACTATATCTTTTACTTACCAACTCTTGTACTTCGTCAACCCTTCCCTCTCTAGCAGCGGTCAATAGCTTTCTCTCTCTGTCCCTCCTCTCTGCGAGACCAGCAGCCTCGAGCAATCTCTGAACGTCTTGTGTCTTGCACACATCAGCTGCAGTCCGACCTTCTCCATTCATTATATTTACATCAGCTTTATAGTTCAGGAGTAGTATCACTAACTCCTGTTAAAATAATCAAGAATCATATTATTCACCATGAACATTAAAAGCAAATACATAACATAGTCATATACATTAAACACTAGCATCTGCTCACGACTTTGTCTACGAAACCTTCGTATTGGCACCAGAAACCAATGAAACATTTGTAAGTAAATAATTTTCCATAAGGCACCTCTATGCCGAATTTCAACGATATACGATCTGTAATATTTTTTTCATAATTATCCCCACAGGAACCGAATATATTGCGGGACAAAAAGTATCGTATATTTTAATCCAATTAACAATTTATATCTGTGCCAAATTTCATCCAAATCCGCTTCGTGATTTTGGCGTGATTCAGTAACAAACATCTTTTGATTCGAGGCAACTGAATCTCTGGAGGGTTTTGTTCGATCGAACATTTTGACTTATCTAGGACCTTCGATTTCTCAAGCTTGAGATATAACCCCTTACCATACCATAGATTTCTTTACTTTACTGTTGGACTATAAGCCTATTGGACGAAAATAAGCAATACCATGTCAACCCACACGAATGTCATTTCGAGAAAAACGCGTTTGAAAATTTTGAACAACTTGCTTTATATGATTTTTTTAATGTATTGGTCAAGTTTTTGGCAATTTCAGATTTATGTAAGTTATTTTACTTATTTTCACAAAAAATAAGTATACAAACTGCATATTTCGTATATAAAATAACCCAAAAAAACTTATATCCTTATTATATCCTTAGATCAAGCTTCAAGAAGTTTAGCGGTTTTTTTTTCATCTTAATGTCATTATACATATTTATTTTTCTTATATCTATGAGATTAATTTCAATGTAATTTGATGCTTAACCTCGTTCCCAATAAACGACGCCTTGTGCAAGGCCGTGTCGCCCGTATCGTTGACCTCGTCCACTTGGACACCAGCATCCAGCAGCACCTCCACAACATCCACATGTCCAAAGTATGTGGCTAAGTGGAGAGGAGTCCATCCCAAGTTGCTTTTCGCTTTACCTACAATTTACAATATGGACAAATGTCTTTCTAATATATATAATCAAATGTTTTATGTATGGGTAATAAATAATATAACTATATAAATTAAGTTAATATAGTAATTCATTATGATAGGAAATTAAGATAATGGCATTTTAATTAGCTTGTGAGCAATGTGCCTTTATTTATAAGATATGGTACACAAATGAAAATTCTTTGATCGGAGCCAAATAGCAACTTTAGCAACAATCAATAATTTTAACAATATTTTAAATACGAGTCGTTTAATTATTATATTATAGATCTTTATATGACAATTAATCAAAATTGAATCCAAAAATATTAAGTTCATTGAAATAAAAAAATTTGAAATAAAAGACATGACATGTATTTTAGACAAACTAGATTGTCCTGGCTAAACTAGTATATCCTGGCCACACTTAGGATGAACTGGGTTGGCCTAGGCAAACTAGTTTGGCCTAAAAATGTTTAGTTTGCTTGTATAGGCCTCTGACTTAACTTTTCAACTGTTGTCAAATTAATAACAGCTAAAACCGACTTTATATATGTGCCCTCTGAAACACGGAGACACTCAGTTTAAATATAAAAACACCAAAAAGTATAATAGCTGACTATGGTTTTCTTGTATGTAGCTCGGGGTACAGATTACTTTACCCCACAAGCAATACTACCTTGCCTAAGATACCACTGGTTGACCTTAAAACACGGATTATGAGCACTTTAAAACTTTTTTAGCAACCTATAGTAGTAGCCAGCTCTAATACTTTGAAGAATAACATTCTTTGTCACTATCGTCAGAGTTTAAAGATTACCTCTAAACTATACAGGAATATTATTTTGAATTATAAAAATGGCTTCACAAGATAAGTACATAAACAATTATGATAAAGTTATCACACCCTTCATGGGTGTATCAGACTATTTATATTGTAACAACAGTGGAGCTACACAAAAAATCTTCAAATTTGGTTCATTTTAAGCCTTAAAGAATATTTCTTAAAAAACATCAACAAAAAAAAAATATCTATATTTTTGAAATTAGCTAAAAATAGCCGTCTTTCTTAATTCCTTCTTCATTTATCTTATTCATATTCATTTTATTTATTTAAAATAATGGTATGATGTATTATTGCATTAATCATAGCTATTATCACCGTGAAAGTTAAAGTTAAAGGTTAAAGCCAAAATATTAATTTAGAATATAATTATTACAGCTGTTGATAAATTTTACTAAAAACTTACCTTTGCAGTTTATATCTAGCCTCAATTTTCCTTCATTTTTAGCTTCTAGGAGAGCTTTTACTACGGATAGCTCACCGTGTCGCGCTGAATACAAAAGCGACTCCTCAGCCTCCACAGCAGGACTTTCTTCTCTTGTAGACATATCAGATAAACTTTGTAAACAAGTCACAATATCTTTCTATTCTCTCCAGCCGAGATCTATTATCTCGTCAGTCACATTTAATTACCGGTTTTGTGCATTGAAGTGGAATATTTCTAGGTAGTAAAACAACTTATACATTGAAATATTAAATAGTTTTAGCTTTGCGGCAACGCGAAATACATGCGAAATAATGACAGCTCATTGACAACTTGATAATGACATTACGAAGTCTGCAATTCTGTTGCGAGTTTGCTGTTGACAAGTTGCGTTGGAAAATAAAATTAAAATGGAGCATAAAATATTTTTAATGAATCAGGATTGTCCAGATAAAAATTTTGAATAATTGCATTATTTTAAATTTAAAATCTATTATTTCAAGTCATAATTATTTTAATTTTAATAATACGTTTTGATAATTTCTGAGTCTGAAGTCTGCAGTTCTGAACTGAAGTCTAATCACTGATCTCTGAACTCTGAAGTCTTAAGTCCGTGCGATTGTATTTTTAATTTTGCGATATTTGTATTTTGTAAACAATTATAATTTTACGGTTTATTTTAAAATATTATCCACCTCGATTTGTGAGAATCGGTTGATGAGTCGTCTGCATAACTAGTGATCCTGTAATAAAATCTTAATTCACTTAACTTATTATCAAAATGAATGATAAAATAGAAAATTGTTGTCGTATATGCCTCGATATGGAATCCAGGCATGTATCAATTATGGATGATCCTACTATTAATTTACATATTAAATCGTGTCTACCAATAAATATAGTAGAAAACGACAATCTACCAAAATCTATTTGTGAAATCTGCGTTTCACAATTGAACGAATTTTATCATTTTCAACTTAACGCCCGCTGTTCTCAAGATTGGTTAGAATCATCTCTGCAAGAGAAAAACAAAAAATCAACTGAGACAAAAATTCATATCCAACCGCTTCCCGATTCAGAATATAATTCTGATTCACTTTTAGAATTTCTTAATAACACAGCAAATATTGAAGAATATCTAAATAATCTGGGTAAAGAAGACATACCATCCATAGTAAATATGCTAGATAGAACTGAGGGTTCAGAATCGATAACAAAATTAGTAAATAATAAGCTAAATAAAATACCTAGTCCTAAGAAAAAGGAGTCTCCTAATAAGTCTCAGAAACCAATCAACATGGATATAGATATATTAGATTCAGATTTAGAAATCGTTAAAGAACTGCTATCAAAAGAACCCAAGAAACAAAATAAAAGTAACGACAAGTCGTTTGCTTGTTTTGCATGTAAAGCTAAACTGGACAGTATACAAAAATTATCACATCATTTAAGCATTTGTGATAATGCTCTACGAACATGTGTACATTGTAATACTTTACTTGATTCGAAGCAGAAAATGCGAGAGCATGCACTTACGCACAGTGCTCTTATACCCTTGACATGTAACTGCGGAAAGCAATTTGATAGTAAAGAGAAGCTTCTTTCACACTGTAAGAAGTGTGAAATAGATCACATAGCGTCAATGGGCTTTGTGTATACATGTAAACAATGCGGTGATACATTTAGCGAAAGATTCCAGCTCTATAAACATGCCAAATATCATGTATTAAAGTCAGAAGAAAGAATTTGTGATGTATGTGGCCATACTTTTATCGGTGATGAGGCCTTGTCTAAACATAAAAAGGATGAACATAAACAGCCTGATAATATTATGTATAGGTATATAAAATTATTACTTATTGAAAATTAATACATTTAAATCTCAAATTTATAGTTGTATTTCAATAATGTAGAACAAAGAATTATGATATGATTGCATCTTTATTCTTGCTGATAATCAGAATAATCTTCATGGAGTTTTACCTTCTTCTTCCTAGCACTATCACAGCATTTTGTCCAAAGCCTGCTTATTACTCTTATCCAGTTTTAGCAAGTTACTAGTTGTCACACAGAGATGCACGGTGGGGAGTCCCACAAAGACAATTATCCAGACCAAAACAGATATTTATAAGATCAATACAAATAACTGTCTGAGCGGGATTCAAATCCACAACCATTAAGACTAAAACCAGGCCCACTACCAACAAGCAACAACGGTCATAGAAAGCAGTTTTACTTACTTGTAACCTACTACTAAGTTTATACTTATAATCAGTTGTAAAGGTACCTCAGAACTGACCAATAGCTAATTACAAAACATACTAACTTTAGTCATATTAGCTGTCTCATAACATTACATATGTACATATATATATATATATATATATATATATATATATATATATATATTTACAATTGAAAGTGCTATTTTAAAAAAATGTTCTATTTTTCAGATGTAAAGTATGCAGTTTTACATCAAAAGAGCGCAAAACAATCTATGCTCATGTACAAAAGCACACTGATGTCAAAGAACAGAATACACACTTATGTGATTCATGCGGACGGAGCTTTGCATCTCTCTCTACTTTGCAACGTCACTCCTTACAACATGCAGAAAGATGTTACAAATGCCATATTTGTCGGAAAGGCTTTACAGATGTTAAATTACGGGATGAACATTTATCGGAACACATTGAAATGGTTATGTGTGATAAATGCGGAGAATCTGTAAATAGCTTCAAGTTAAATAAGCATTTGTGTACTTAAGATATATATCTGACTAGCTTTGCTGGTATTTTAGTAGCTTAGATATGTTGTTATAACTTTTTCTTAAATCTGAAATTTCCTAAACTACCTGTACTAATATTATAAATGTGAAAGTAAGTTTAGAAGTCTGTTACTAAATATCTCTAGAGCCAATACTACGTCATCGCGGACAAAGTCGCTAGAAGACGCTTGTATAAAATAAGACTGCAACACCTGCAGTAACATGTTTTTTTTCGAAATGTCTATTACTGCTGTCCCTAGTGGCCTCGACAGTGTCACCGGTAGGAGCCTCAAGTCAATAGACCCGGCCGGTGGTAACACATGTGCGTTACTGATTATTTAAAAATCTAGCACGAGAACCTTATACTGTACTGTATTCAAAACTGGGCTGAGAGTTTTTTTATATCTTTAGCATGCGCTGGTATAAATTGTCGTAAAGTCATGTTGAAGAAATTCTCAGCAATGTTACTATAATTATGACATTATTAGCTGCATTTATTTTTGTTATTTTGCTACTTGGTAGAAAACAGACACAACTCAAAATTACTTCTATAGTGAAAATCCTATTCATCAGATTAAAAAAAAAAAACAAATAAAATACCCTAGCGATTTCCACTTGTGACACGTTTAAAAAAAAACAAGAATCCATTTTATAAAGGATTTAAATAAAAAATTACCGCAAACTTTCTAGTTTTAATACGTAATTGAAGAATCGCGCTTTTTTGAGTTGTCACTTTTCTCCCCAAATAGCGATTTGTTAAATTGTGAAAAATTAATAAAATAAATCAAATGTTAATGAATTTCGTTATTTTTATTCAACATTCCTAATTATACTAATAACAATATAAAACAACGCAACTGAATAGTACGCGTAGTACACAATCATATATTATAAAATAGTCTATAGGTAATTTTTAAACTGAACATTACATTAATTAAAGGCATCAAAATAACTAAAAATACATTCTTAAATAAAATTTATTCCTTAGCAAAAACAAAACCAGCCACGATGAGCGAAACTGAAGAAATCCATGAAAATAGTCTTTATTCTATAAGGCATAAGGTTATTGAGGTCGATAAGAGATTTCATGAGTGCAGGTACACAGATGCACTTTTTGTTTTTGCGTATACCTGTAAAAATTAAAAATATTTTTCATCTATTGAGTTATGGTGTAATAACCCACTAAAAACGGCTGAGTACGAAATACGAAGACAATGGATATGCTGACATGCGTTTATTGATATTGTTTTCGTAAATATTTAAATTAAATATAAAATTAGTCTTGTAATAGCATCATTAGTCATAAGTTCAATTATTTGTAAAATTTAAATAAAAAATTATTTTTTAAAAAGCCTTTTGCCGATCACAGTAACATAAGTGGCGCAGTCGGTAGGATAGCGGCACTAAGGTTATTTTCGTTGAATAAAATCTTCACGATAAGACCGAGTGTACGGTTTTAATCGTTTCAACCGCTATTCAAGAAGAATCCTACGGTGATCGAGCGTTGTGGGAATCCGGAAAAAAGGAGACCCGCGCTTTACAAGACCTGACGGGAGATGCAAGCAGCCTGGTGAGTTTTCCAAGCTCCTTCTATATTTCCTGTCATAATTTATCTATTAAAATCATAGTGTGTTTGTCTTTAGGCTATTATCGCCGATAGACTATTATAATTTAATATCGAGTATTTTATCTTTTATTTTATTATAGTTTAATTAAGATGGAGGATAGTCATATGTATAGAGTAATTTCTGATTTGGTGCCACGTTATGACGGCAACCCTAAAAATCTTAATTTTTATATAAAGCAAGTAGATGAAGTTATGAGATTAATTGAAATTAAAGGAAGTGCGAATCAAATTCTAGTATGTATGATTAAGAATAGGTTAAGCGGCGCGGCAATCGACGCAATAGCGTACGAAGAGCCTTTAGATAGTTGGGATACAATTAAATGTGCATTAATACGTAGGTTAGGAGACCCTAGAACTGAGGTTCAATTAGTTCAAGAGCTCATGCGTACGAGGCGTAATAAATCTGAAGATTCTGAATGTTACGGCAAGCGCTTAAGAGATATATTAAATATACTTTATTCGGTCGGTTCTAATCCAGATAAGTCATACTACGAAAGAATGGCTATCGATCAGTTTATTAGTCAATTAGAATTTCAAATTTCTATTGGTGTTAGAATAGCAAATCCATCTACTCTAGAGTCAGCTATATCAGTAGCTAGGCAAGAGGAGACTAAAATTCAATATACTAATAGAAGCCAAAGCAATAATACGCCATCAACATCTAGTGGCAAGACAAGGTTCGAACCACCTAAGCCTCACGTGTTACCTTTTAGACCTCACCACCCTCAGATACAACCAATGTTTAATCCTAACACTTACGTACCTCAACCTAATAATCTCTCTCCCGAACAACGTCAACAGTTAGTTAATTCAGTTTTACCTTGGCGCAATAAACCTGCTTTCACTCACAGTCGAAACTCAGGTAACTTTAGAGCTCAACCTAATATTCCACAAAGTAATAAACAAAACAATACAGACGTAACCATGCGCTCAGTTAATAAAACCAATAAACCACAATTTGCTTTCGAAGAATTATTTTATACCCCGCAAGTCAATACATACCCATTTACCCCAGCATTCCCTTACTATCCCGTGCCGTATTATTATCCCATACAGTACGGTCTAGAAAATGAAAATGATGAAACTGAATGCGAACCTGATGAACGCAATCAGGAGGAGGTAAGTGACCAACAGGATTTTCAGTTGGAAGAGGTCCAGGACGGCGTCAGCTAGTCAAGCTTAATCATCAAGACAAAGACCATCTTCCCTACATAGAACTACCAGAGTTTAAAGGTAAGTTTCTAATAGACACAGGCGCATCACGCTCAATGATATCACCCGAGGTCATTTTTAATAGTGTATTTCAAAATCTTATCGAATTCGAACCGTTTGAGGTAAAGACAGCTCACGCAATTACACAACACAACCATGTAGTATATTTACCCCTTCCCCCTGCATTTAATACTGATATCATACATAAATTTCTAATTTTTGATTTTGACCCCAAATATAAAGGATTAATAGGTTTAGATTTACTGAAAGTATTATCCAGTAATATAGATTTAAAAAATAAGATCCTTCATACGGCTACAGCTAAATTACCTATATACTTGGATTATCCGATCAAAAAACTTAGTATTGATCCCAAATGTGAAAAGTTAGTTACAGTAAAAACTAACTATATAGATGGACAGTATATTTATGACGATTACTTATGGTCTAATGGTCTCATATCCCCCGCTGCTATTGTAAATGTTAAAGATGGTAAATTTAGAACAACAATCACAAATTATAACTCAGACAAGAAAATAATTTCTAATGCAGCACCATTTCGATTACAGCCGTACACAATAACATTAAAAAATAATCAAACTTGCGATTTAAACTCAATCCAAATAACATCAGACATTGATAAAGAAATACGCGAAAACTTAAAAAAAATAAGAACAGAACATATGAACGAGGAAGAGAGACGCGAAATTAGTAAACTCTGCTTTCAGTATAGGGACTTATTTTATTCAGAAAAAATACCTCTGACCTTTACTCACGCGGTTAAACATGAACTAAGACTTACTGACAATACACCAGTATACGTAAGAAGTTATAGACAGGCCCCCCAACAACGCGAGGAAATAAAAAAACAAGTTGATAATTTATTAAGTCAAGGGATAATTAGAAATAGCGTTTCCCCATGGTCATGCCCTGTACACATCGTACCAAAAAAACCGGATGCATCAGGAAAAGTCAAATGGAGACTCGTCATCGACTATAGGCGACTGAATGACAAGACTATCGAGGACAAATATCCACTACCAAATATAAACGATATCCTTGACAGACTCGGACGTGCACAATACTTCACGACTCTCGACCTTGCTAGTGGTTACCACCAAGTTGAAATGCACCCTAACGACATAGAGAAGACAGCGTTCACTACAGAAAGGGGACATTATGAGTTCCTTCGAATGCCGTTTGGACTGAAAAATGCACCGAGTACTTTCCAAAGACTTATGGACCATATACTTAGAGGTTTAGACGGTGTGTTTACGTACTTAGACGACGTCATAATAGCTTCGACTTCCCTACAAGAACATATTAACAAAATAAGAGAAGTATTCGAAAGATTTAAACTCCATAACTTAAAAATACAATTGGATAAATCCGAATTTTTACAAAAACACGTAAACTTTTTAGGACATGAATTGACGGACAAGGGATTAAAACCGAATAAGGATAAAATAAAGGCAGTTTTGAACTTTCCACTCCCCAAATCACAGAAAGATGTAAAGGCTTTTCTAGGACTAGTAGGATATTATAGAAAATTTATAAAAGACTTCGCTAAACTAACTAAACCCATGACAGCTTGTTTAAAAAAGAACGCCAAAGTTATTCATTCACCCCAATTTTTAGAAGCTTTTAGTAAATGTAAAGAAATCCTAACAAACGACCCAATATTACAGTTTCCCGATTTCAACAATCCATTTATACTGACAACAGACGCTTCTGACGTTGCTTTAGGAGCTGTCCTATCACAAGGCAATGTAGGTTCTGACAAACCAGTAGCATACGCTTCTAGGACACTTTCTGACACAGAATCACGATACTCGACTATAGAGAAGGAACTGTTAGCCATTGTCTGGGCAGTGAAATACTTTCGACCTTACCTTTACGGAAGACGATTTACAATTTATACTGACCACAGACCGTTATCATGGCTTATGTCATTAAAAGACCCCAATTCAAAATTAACTAGGTGGAAATTAAAGTTAGCCGAATATAACTACGACATAATTTATAAGAAGGGAAAACAGAATTCTAATGCCGACGCCCTCTCGCGTGCTAAAATATTTCATAACAGTATAGAATCTCTCAACGTAAATTTTGACGATAAGGAAATTGAAAACATCATTGATGAGTTCCTCGGTGAGGCCCAGAATGATAATAATGGTAATGAAAATTTAAACGTTAGGGACACCAGACACAATGACAATCAAACGGACAACAATAACGATATACAGACCAGTGAACCACTAAGCACGAACCTACCTAAAGGAGATGAGTTAGTATCCACTAAGCATACACAAGTGGACAACGAGAATATAGGAATCCCAATATTATCAGACGCCATAGACCGACAACTAAAACAATTTCACATTAGATCCACGCCAGGCACTACGTACAGAGTAGAAAATAGATCGACAAATTCTAAAACAGTAATTAAAGATGTGTTTATACCGATTAACAATACCGAGAAAGAAATAATTCAATTTTTAAAGGAACATACAATAGCTGATCGTGTGTTTCATTGTTATTTTTATAACGAAGAACTTTACCCGGTTTTTTCTAGAGTTTACACTACTGTATTCAATAACAGAGGCCCCAAACTTTTTAAGTGTACTTCTCGCGTTACGCTAGTAGAAAATAAATCCGAGCAACAGGAATTAATAAAAAATTACCACGAAGGTAAGACGTCTCATCGCGGTATACAGGAGACGTACAAACAATTACATCGTAACTACCATTGGCCTAACATGCTTCCAACTATTCAGAAATTCATAAACCAATGCGATACTTGTATTAAAGCTAAGTATGAAAGAAACCCCTTGCGAACCCCTTTAGCAATTACGGAAACCCCAGTGAAACCAATGCAACATCTTTTTATGGACCTATACTCGACAGGAGGAGCAACCTTTTTGACAATTATTGACGACTTTTCGAAATTTGCACAGGCCATTCCCTTGACAGCAACTAGTTGTATACATGTAGCAGAAGCCTTACTTCAAATATTCTCTGTTTTAGGATTACCCCATAAAATAACCACTGACTCTGACAGTAAATTCGATAATGACGTAATGAAGGAAATCTTTGCATCCCATAACATACAGATCCATTTTACTACACCGTATAACCCCAACTCGAACTCACCAGTCGAACGACTTCATTCTACGTTAGGTGAAATAATAAGAATTAATAGAATGACCAATAAAGACGATCCAATACAACTTTTGATGCGTTATGCTATCATAGCCTATAACAACTCAATCCACTCTACAACAGGCTATACACCCCATGAATTGCTATACGGACATACGACAGCTAGGAATCCTCTAGAATTACACTATCCTAAGGAGTTCTATCAGGAGTATGTTATTAAGCATAGGTACAATGCAGAGGCAGTACAAGAATGTGTGGCAGCCTTAATATCAAAGAATAAAGATCAGGTAATAGAGAAACGAAATCAAGCAGCAGAAAATATCGCTTTTAAGGTAGGTGAAGAAGTGTATAAGAGAGTAGCTAAAACGGCTAGAAACGATAAAACTAAACCCATATTTAAAGGCCCGTACAAGATTATCCACTTACATCCAAATAACGTAGCTGAAATTATAGGCACCCATCCGAATTCTAAATCCATTAGAGTCCATTTTAAGTTATTACGAAGACCTCACCTTGTTACAGGATCATCATCGCAGGAGCCTTCATGCTCTACGCAACAGCCACAATAAATATAAATCCTATAGATAGCGACCATGGTATACTTCTACTGAAACAAGGGCGTATTTTTAAACAGATCGATTTTATTAGATTAGTTTGCATTTATAATATCACAGAACTTAAATTAGCATCGACTGAATTAATGGCATTTTATAACAGCGCTAAAGAAGCAGAAAAGCATTCAGGATCTGGTTATCTACATGCAACATTTATAAATCAGATTAGTTATAACTTAGATTTAATAAATAAGAAGTTAACTTTTATTACACCTCGAATAAGAGCCAAACGTGGTCTTATAGATGGTTTAGGATCAGTAGTTAAGGCCGTTACTGGTAATTTGGATAATAATGATGCAATTAAATTTGAGCAGCAAATTTCAGAAATAAAAAATCGTATAAATTATATTCAGAATTCACAAAAGACATCTCTTATTTTAGCTAAAAACGCTATTGGAGATTTCAGTGAACAAGTAAGAAAAATTAATAACAACCAGCTAACAATGTCTAAACTTTTACGTAACGTTACCAGTAACTCTATGTTAGTTAAAAATCAATTATACTTTTTAGAGATTTATATAGAAATAGATTATAGTATACAAATATTATTAGATAGATTAATGCTATTAGAAGATGCAATTACATTCGCTCAATTAGGAGTTATGCACCCGACTATATTAAGCCCTCAGCACCTCATATTAGAAATGTTAGATATAAAAAAGCATCTTAATTTTAACGCAGTCGCACCTGTAAGTTTACGTTATATTCATGAAATAGAACGGTCTATCGAAGTTAAAGCTTATAGCACAGAACATACTTTGAATTTTATCCTGGAAATACCATCTATTGAAACCAATATATATGATTTGATCCACTTATATTCCATACCCAATATCCACAATTTTACTATTATTCCTAAGTCCAAATTCCTAGCTCTTGGAAATACAGACTATGCTTACCTGGAGGAAGAATGCAAGTCCATTACAGAGGAACAGCGTCTGTGCAAGGAATTGGATACAAAACAAATAGCAACAACAGACGACTGTATAGTTTCATTGATACGTCATCAGAAGGCAAACTGCACGCAGGCAAAAATGAATATTAAACAAAATAAAATACAAAAGATTAATGATAACACCTGGTTACTCATCGCGAAGGCAGAAGAAGTCACCCGGTCTATATGCAGTGATAGAACAACCTATAAAAAGATAAGCGGAGTTCAACTGGTCACCCTTACCGAAGATTGTAAGCTACAAGTACATAATAGAACTCTACAAACTAATAGCCACGTGATTCCTTTAAATGAAATTATTCCCCTACCACAAGAAATGAACATGTATCCTGAAAAAATAAAATATGAAATCGAACTTCAAGATATATCATTAGATAATATCCACAATCTAATTAATAAGATGGATGATGTTGTTGATCAAAACAATTCATACAATTGGCATCTCGTCATGGCGACCCCTAGTTGGACCACTATCTTATTGTACATCATTGGAATAGCAGCCTTAGCGTGGAAGATCTACAAATGCAAATCAGAAAAACGTCCTAAGACAAAAGATATCCAGGCGAAGGACAATGGAAGCTGTGAGTCGCCAGGCTTTCATCTAAAGAGGGGAGGAGTTATGGTGTAATAACCCACTAAAAACGGCTGAGTACGAAATACGAAGACAATGGATATGCTGACATGCGTTTATTGATATTGTTTTCGTAAATATTTAAATTAAATATAAAATTAGTCTTGTAATAGCATCATTAGTCATAAGTTCAATTATTTGTAAAATTTAAATAAAAAATTATTTTTTAAAAAGCCTTTTGCCGATCACAGTAACATAAGTATTGTCCATATTTTTTTTGTTTTTACCGTCGGCTCTTTTCACTTGAATTAGGATAGAAAAATTCTATCCTAATTCAGGTCGTTATACATTTAATTTACTTTCATTTTTTATCGTAAGGAAATCCTTGATTTTAGATGTCTCTTAGAAAGGCAATAGGACTCTGTCTGTCTGTCTGTTTTATATATTTTTCATTTCGTAATATTGAGATTGGTAGAAAAGGTTTGTTTTCAAAGTTTTTAACTACTCTATAATATTTATTATCATGGGCATAACTAGCATTTGTCATAGGATAATCCTAATTTAGGGTCCCAGGAGAAAGTCTATTTTCTTGAATAGTTATATAGTTAAAAATATATTATATTCTTGCAATTCTCAGTTTTTAGGTCCAGGGAAGAGGGGCAGCTGCCGCCTCTGCCCTCACTACGCTCATTTTTTATAATATAATATAAGAGTTTAGTAGTAGAGCCATGCTTCTCCGAGCAGAAATAGGCCGACTTGTCCGGGAAAGTAGTACCCTGTCACAGAATAACGGCGTAAAGATGTAACTGAGTACTGTCGCGTTTCGCACGACGAATGATAGCGCCAGAGGCCCAAACTCCCACCCCCCTGTGTACCCTTCATTTTATCCCATCTCATTCATTCCTATCCTTTACCATCAGGCGTCATTAAATAAAAAAAGAATAAAACCTTCAATTATAATCCTTGCGGCTTCCTTCGCAGTTATCTCAGAATACCAGGACACAAACCGATGGTTTGGCGTTGGATACAAGCCAGTGGACACAGTGCCTAAGTATACAGATGTTGTGTTGATATTCTTCGTCAAGGGGTCTAATCGGAGTTCCTCGCTGAGCGAGTCCATGAAACCTGTTAATGAAACATAAATATTTTTGTATAAGCTAGCGCTTGACTGTTGACAGATACCTCATGTGATGGTATAGCCTAAGGTGGAACGCGCTTGCCAAGAATTATCATTAATTGAAATTAATTATGCGCATGTTTTACACACGCAAGTGAAAACCGATTTTTTTTCATAAAGATTATTAGTTATTTTTTCTGAAGTTCATTCGAAACTGCAACTGTCGCTTTACCATAATTGGCTCTTCTACCATTGATATATTGAGGCTTCTAAATAATTTAGTTGCCCCGCGATAACTACCAGTGACCAGAGTCACTGCGCGGGGCATCAAGATAGTTATCGAGTGTAAAATACGTACCTCTTAGTCCAAATTTAGCGGCACAATAAGGAACCATGTCCGGAGAAGGCATGAGGCCCGCGCTAGAATTGATAGCTACGATATGTCCATATCTCCTTTCTATCATACTTGGTAAAAATGACTGAATTACCTAAAAAGATTTGGTTTATTTAAAAATATTCTAATACATCTTGGAAATTCGAATATAGGAAATTAAGATTTTAAATCTAAGTGATCCAAATGAGGACTATTGTAAGCGTTGGTCGTGAAATAAATCTCTTCCGAGTTCTCTAAATTTAGCTGAGTATTTAGTAAATATGGCGTCACAGACTTCTCAGAGTCCTTAAAATCAAAGATGATTTAGTGGATAATACTAAATATTACAATACTCCCTGCTTTTGTATACCATAAGGTTATTGAGGTCGATAAAATAAAAAAATCGACTAATTGATCTAAAACGATCTAAAATATGATTATATATACCAATACCAAGGAACTATATATACCAGTTCTCAGAGGTCTGAAACCTATTATCATTTTGCGGAAACAAGGCCTCTGTCAAGTATTCAAGTGACCAAAAACTGAAAAAAATTACCTGTCTATTTACAGATAACAGATACCTGTTCAGCTTTGTTTCTGGCAGTACCTGTCCAGGTACTCATGTAAAATTTTACAGTTTTACCTGTCTAGTTACAGGTACTAGGTACCTGTTTAGGTTTGTTTTTCGCAGTCTTAGTGAACCCATCCAAGTACGCTAAGACTTTGTTTGTCCAAAGATACAAGATGATATAAAATATTTTCTTACCCAAATATGCGCCATCAAGTTGACCTCGATGAGCTTAGAAACGTAATCAGGACATAAGTGTAATAGTGGTGCGCAAGTGAGTGCGCCAGCGTTGCTGATCACCATCGTCACGTCCGCTAGACGTCGGATGCAAGCCGCTATTGATGCGACTTGCTCACGTACTGTGACATCCACTGTGTAGCCGAAACACTGAAAAAATAATGAACAAAATTCTGATACTAGAAAAAACGACCAATACGCGCCTTTTTTATGCTTTCATATATTTGGTAACTGTCCTGATTTGGTTGCTCGTTTTTGAGTCATGAGTTTTTTAGGATTCTGTTACAAACCTATTGAGGATTACTGATCTTATTTATAAATAAGTAAATAGAAATAAACGCTACACACTACACGGTCACCATAAGGGTAGTAATATCCTGTGTTGACGGCCCGGCAACACACACAAGGACAACCACAAACACACCCAGACCGGAACCCAAAACATACTTGTGATGTTGTACAAACAGAGCAGGAATCAAACCTGCTTAAGGCAGATTTGCTACCGCTGCAAAATAAATTCTGTCTGTCTGCGTAAATTTTTCGCTGTCGTAAATTTTTGTCCTCAAAATTATAATGTTGATTAAATAAAAAACGAGGCTAAAGTTGCGATACCGGCCTCGAGGGAAATCAGTTGCAAATCTCTAATTTAGCGCCTCAATCCGATGAAACTCGTAAGAGTTTACCCAAGTAAGATGAGGGTACAAAATTTGAAATACTTTTTCTACTAACATCTCCATCTTTTCTTCTGATCTCGTCCACAATAGCATTATTTCGACGTTCGTCTTTATCCCAGCAAACAACTGTAGCACCAAGCTCGGCAAGCTGAATTGCAAGCTCCCGTCCAATGCCTGCACCGGCCCCAGTTATCTAGAAATTCAGGTTTGATAACCACTTAGCCCACTAAAAGATTTTTAGGAATACCCATACAGGAATATTTATATCTTATACTTAACATATTATAAGAAAATTTCATGAAAATGTAAAAGTACATGTAAAAGAATTCGCAGATGCTTTAAGGGCCTTTCTGGAAATTGTATCTGTATGCTCCAAGTTTTGAAAACTCTTAAATTATAGCGCAACGGAATAATCTCGGGAGGACGATCATTCCAAAGTTTGACACGTAATATGGTTTTTAAATTAGTAATTTTGGTGTATTACCAATATTGTTTCTCCATGTAAATTCTTTATCGTCCCCGGTATAAGTGTTTTTACAATTGCCATGACACAAGTTGAGCATAATTTAACCACCAGTACTAATGTGTCGAGGGCCCAAAGTGGAATAGTCGCTAATTTTCCATTTCCTAACCAAGGCAGTATCCATACTTCCTGTAAAATCCTAAATTTCCTAGCAATCGCACCTATTACACGTACAAAAATGTTTTTCCTTTGCATAGGTTACAATAAATCGTTTCTAAAAAATCTTAACCCGACATATTTGAAGTTTTACAATGGGAAACGTCTTAAGTAATTTGTGTCCGTTGGATGTTGTTTTAAAAAAAGAATTCAGCTTGTATCAAAATCCTTAAAAAATATTTTTTTAGTTTATCAATCTTAACTTATAATGCTTTATAATTTAAAACAGTATAAAATAATATTGTCTTAAAAAAATATATCATTATTACAATTGGCTGAAAAATAATTATTATAAAGTCATACTTGAATATTTGACAGTTGTTGACAATATAAAATTGAGGCTACTTTTAAGATATTCGCGGACTTTAATTTAAATAAATATGGCTAAGCCTTTGCAGAAGGAACGAGAAAACAGATCGGCAGAGAAGAAGGATTATAGTTTTCATCCATACAACATAACACCAGAGAGTGCACACACTGCAATACTTCTCTTAGAATCAGCTGAATCAGAAATATTATGCCAGGTAATTATTGGAGTGTAATTATATTAAAAAGCATTTTATTTAATAGAAAACCAAAAATATAATCGCGTGTTACACATAAGCATATTTGGACGAGGGACGGGAGATCTTTTTTTTTTTATGTTACAAGTTGGCAAACAAGCATACGGGCCACCTAATGGTAAGTGGTTGCCGTAGCCTATGAGCGCATGGAGCACCATTAGTAGGTGCTCCTCTGCCCAGTAATTTCACTAGCGTACAGTGCCCTTCAAACCGGAACACAGTAATGCCTAAGCACTACTATTTGGCGGCAAAATATTTGACAATGCGGTGGTACCTACCTTGCAACAAAAGACCTACCACCAGTGAATCTCTTATAGATCTCTTATATTATGGGATGGGACATTTATTATTCTACCCCTGGGCCACGACATACGTGAAACAATTTATAAATAATTTAGGGTTACAACGGGTGTCAACCCGGTACCCTATAACTAAGAATACGCTGTTCGTCCGTCCTTCTTTATATGACGAATCGTAATAGGTAGAGATAAAATTTCCACAGAATGTGTCTACAACAACTAATTTAGTTTTAATTTTGAAATTAAATTTGTAGTATCTTGATATTTTATTCGGTATAGTACGGAACTCTTTATGTGCGAATCCGACACGAACTCGAGAGAGACTAGCATATTCTTTATACAATAATAAATGCTATAATTAATAATAATCATTTTTCCTGAAAATATATAATTACCTAAATGTAACTAACATATAAATTCTTCACACCAGACACTTCGAGCTATAACGAAGTTTGCGGCCCAAGAGATTCAAAACCGACAAGTTCTGTATAATTTAGACGCAATCAAGTATATCCTGAACCACATCGAGCACCCTGAGCTAAATATAAAGCGTTTTGCTTTGAAGGCCCTGGCGCAGTTGTGTCAGTTACCACGAGGACCTGAACAGGTTCTCGTCGACTCGCAAAATTTAAGGAAAATAGCTTTTATGCTAGTGAAAGTAGGTATAAAATGATAATGATTTTATTACCTATTCTGGTGCATTTTCCAGAGGCCCAATCTCCCACCCCTATTCCCTTCTAAAAGAAAAATTAAGGATATTTACGTAAAGTAAATAATAAAGTTCGTTTTACCGTTATTTACTAATAGAAGTTGCTTGCACCTTTAGGTTACGCCCACAATAGGATATATATATATATATACTGTGTCAGAAGTTTGGGAACATACACAATGACACGAACAAACACACCCAGACCGGAACACATGTCTGTCAATGTGGTCAATTAAAACATCTGCTCCGAGCGGGAATACAACCTGCGACCTGTGGCGCTTAAAGCAGGTTTTACTACCGCTACGGCACATCGACTTCAAATATAATAGTATCTATAATAATTTGTAATTTAAAATATATTTCTATTTTACATTTTGTTTTGGAACCCAAAACAGAGATCGATGTGACGCAGCTGTGGCGAACCTGCCTTAAGTGCCATTAGTCACGGGTTCGATTCCCGTCTGGGGCATAATTATGTTCGTATTGTATGCCCAACTTTCAAGAGTGTTATAAAGTATTTTACATTTGACATAAGAATTATAAACGTTTTAAATCCATGTCAGATTGTCGACGCGCCATTTATAGTCTGTGATTTCGAAAGAATTTAGATAGATAGATACTCTTTTATTGCACATCACACAGAAACAAACACTTAAAATATAAAATGAAATAAAAATAAAAACATGATTGTACAATAGGGCGATCTTATCGCTTAGTGGCGATTTCTTCCAGACAACCTTTGTGTTGAAGATATTGAGTAAGGAGATTGAAAAGTGAGGCTAAAAGAGAATATAATAATGTAAAACGTAAATTTAATAAATTACACAATAAATATTATAATAAATAAACGTAAATACTAACGCTAAATATATAAATTTAATTCCTTACAAAGATATGCTTGGAAAACCAACAATTATATATATTTTTTCATTGTACACGTTTATAATAATTAAATAAACAGATGGAAGACGTCTTCGTACTAGAGTTCGCGTCTCTCGTTTTGTCGGAGCTGACCAGAGAGCCTCTGGGCTGTGAACAATTGGTTTCTGCTAACATTCTCAACAGTCTGTGTTCACGTATGAAGAACAGCCTTGATCCAGATGTACAGAAGAACTGCTTGCAGGTCCTGACGTACTAATAATTTAGTTTGTGTATACAAAATAAAACCAATGATTTTCATTCCCCCTTTTTTCAGAGTTAGTTCTTTTTAAGGGTTCCGTAACTAAAGGGTATCAATGGAACCCTATTACTAAGCCTCTCACATTCCGTCCATTCGTCCGTCTGTCAGCGGGCAGTTGAAATTTTCAAAGAATGTGTATATAGGTTGCCACTTTTACAACTTAAACAAGTGTTACATAAAAAACCATTTAAAAGTATTTTTTGGTTTGAGCCTTACCATTTGCTTTCACATGATAGTGATTTTTTCCTAATTTACCTCCAAAATTAAAATTCTTTTTTGGGAAAATGGCGCAACTTCTTGCTCCATATGCATTTGTACTGGATTTTATTTTCCGTTTTTACATCGGTTTTTTTGATCCCAAAAATGTGAAATTCATACTTGCTTTTTCGCAGACTTTAAGCAATCTTCTCGAAGATCCGGTCTGTGCGTCAGAAGTAACAAAAAACCAACAATTTAGTTGGCCTTCTCTGCTAGCGTTAATGCAGAGTCAGTACTTGGCGATACAACACGCTGCTCTGAAAACAGTAGATCAATTGATATGCCGATATAAAGACCAAGTTGTGCAGAAAACTTTTCGAGCATCTACCGGAGTTTTGGATCTCTGTGACATTTTAGAAGTATGTCCAATTTCATTTTATTATTATTTTCTGACAAAATTCCTTATAAATTTCTTATTAGATTATTGTTTATTAAACCATTGTTATATAATATATTGCGATTTTGACCCGACAAAAACTAAAATTATTGCAGCTATTCGACATCATACCGATAAATACATTTAAACTTGAACAAATCATTTATGTTTTCAGAAGAATAGAAAAATGGATTTGAACTTATGTTCGGAGTTTTGAGATATGTTCGTAGTATTAAGAGGCTTACAATTTTAGGCACGAATGGGTCAGCTCTACCGGTTGTATCTGTCGTGTTGTTAAACATAAGTATAAATCCCAAATCCATTTGTCCGCTTTTATCTCTTCGTCCATCCTCTGCGTCTTTTTTCTTCGGTCGGCAACACCCATATGAGGATCAAAGCTTTTCAGTGACCTGCCGTCCAGTGGCTTACCGTCAGGCGGGCTGTAAACTTTTTCTTCATAGTATAAAAATAGAACAACGATAAACGCTTAAAAAGACTGAGTAGTTGAATTTTATAACCCATAAACATCATTAATTTGTCTTATCGGCAGTCATACGAATTTCGCGATGTCCATACTCAAGTACTGGGTGTTTTGCGTAACTACGCTGAAACAGAAGAAAATGCAGCTCATCTATACCAGTCGGGCTGCATCCTACGCTTACTTGCGTATCTTGAAATGGCGTTGCCAGCAATGAAACCTCATTGTCTCGCCGTTCTTACAAAGATGTCTTTCACATCTAATGGAAGAGATGTAAGTTGATATTAAAATATTGCTGGTGGTAAGGCCTGGCTAGTTAGCTGCCATGGTTCGCGGGAAAAAAAACTCAAGAGGGACTGCTCATAAGCCGCGCAATCGTGCAAAAATGGCTGAACTAATTTAGGAGAAAATTTGTCATACATGACGCAATTATTTCTATTACAAAAAAAGGATCAATAAATCTCATACGAGGATTAAATAAATACAAAACTACGAAGTGAAGTGAACAATTTTCTATAGCCGAATTTTATGTTATACTCATACAATCATATATACATTCTGTACCTACCTTAAACTTCCAGGTTTTCTTAGTATCTAATATTATTTATCTCGAATAAATTACAATGAATTTTTCATATCTTTCACTAAGGCTCTCTACCAAACGGGCACAGACCTTGTTTTCTGCCATCAGCTGCTTAGCTCCAATGTGGAACTTCTGTCTGACGCGGCGATGGGAGTTGCTAATATGACGAAATTACTGCCAGCCGCTGTCCGAATGTCCGATACTAATATTATTGAAGCGCTTTGTGGTAAGTACACAAGTGTCGTTTTACACGGCCGGGTCTTAGTACTCGGCCCAGTTAAGCTATCGAGGCCTATTGGCCTAACATATTCCAAAGAAGAAAAATAAAGGATTAGGACATTGATGCAATTTCTATTGCAATAGACTCGTTCTTCATAACTGGTTGGATCTCCAATAACAAACTTTGCGTAGTATATATTATGTATTAGTTTCTGGTCTTGTGTTCTATTTCCAGAGCATTTAAAATGACTATTTTAGTACTAGAGTTGTATAATAACCAAATTAGGAAAAAAATGTACGTATTTACTCAAGACAGCCTCTATTTCTAAAGGCTTGAGCATTTTCAGCAATTTTAAGTGATGACGCAGCTGTGTGGTTTTACATACGGATGAATGCTTTGAGAGCGCTGGGCGAACTTTGTCGTATCATACCGAAGGCTGCCTTCAGTGTTATCGAACCAAAGACGTTTGCATCATTACGAAATATAAACAAGAAATGTGAGTTATAGTTCCTCTAAAATAATTTAAATAATAATAATAATAATAATAATAATAATAATAATATTTATTTGCATCAAACATGGGTATGAATATCATATGGTCAGTTTACATTTAAACAGTTCCTACATGTTTTGCCTATTATAAAACTGGCATGCAAATTTTACAAAAAGTCTTTGAAACATACAGTCTAAGAAACAATAATTAAATATGTCAATTAATAAAATGAGATAATAATAATAAAAATAATAATAGTTAAAAATAATAATAATTAAAATAAAGTAAACATTCTTAAAATAATTCAATTTAACAATTCAACAAATAATAATACCTAATAATCGTAGAAATATATGTCTAGAATTTTATTTTGAAGAAATCATTAATGTCATAAATACATTCGTCCATTAATTTTATAAACATATATTTTTTGAATTTTGCCATTGGTAAAATTTTTATTTTATTCGGTAAATAATTATATATTTTTACAGCCATACAATAGGCATTTCTCTTATATAAAGCCAAGCGCTGTAGAGGTACTTCTATTATATTTTGGCGCCGGCTCAAATTACTTTTTAATGGAAACATAAATATATTCTTTTTACAAATATACACATTTCAAAAATATAAAGGGCTGGTAAGGGTAATATATTTTTCTTTTTAAAGAGTGGTTTACAGCTTTCCAGATATTTTGCACCACAGAGAGCTCTGATACAGCTTTTATTTATTTTTCATTGCGTAAAAACATAGATATTTCAAATATGACTTCTTTCTCTTTTCATTTTTACGGTACGGCTCGCGATGGGATTTTAATGAGACAAATGTAATGACTTTAATTTTTTTTTTTAATTACTAAAATTGTGATAGTAAATTTCCAATTTTGACAATGATGAATGATTGAGCCGCGGCATGCATAGGCATATTACGTCACTATCATTTCAGATTTATTGTCATGCCTTTAAGGTATATTTCTATTTGTCACATAAACCCCTTAGCCTGCCAAGCCGCCAATAACGCTTATTCACCTTCTGAATCTGCTTTGGTAACATAAGATTATCAGAATAGAAAATTTTTTTCGACATATTTTATATTTCTTTCTAGACAAAGATACTCCGATAGAGGCACAAAGATTGGCAGTGCAATGTTATATAAACCTACAGAACTATCACGTAAGCACTAGAGCTATGTTAAATGCGGAGTTCATGCAGGAGTTGGTTAATATTTTACAAGTAAGTTTATGTGGATGCAAATAAGCAATACCATGTCAACCCACAAATTTAAAAAAACTGAGTTACATATGAAGAAGTGTTGGTAAATGGCTGAAGAACATTTTTCTTTTATATTTGTAGGGTTTTAAGCTTTAAAACTTCTAAAAAAAACATTTTTTCAATCATACAATTTCCCGCAAAAAGAATATAAGAACTCAGCCACCCCTTACTAGAACATCAGGGTACGTTGAGAAAGAACGACAGAGACCGATCAACGGTAAAGCGGACAAGGAGGGCTTTATCTTGGTTCAAAATAAAAAGAGAAGATGTCGTCATCGCAACCGCAATAAGCGTGGTACAGCTCCTGCAGTCGAAGGCTTTCAAGCTGCAGCACCCACCATGCTTCTTTACCTCTCCCGAGTGGACCAAACAACATCGGGAGAGAAGATATTAGAATATATCCGCACGAAAAGCCGCGAGAAAATAGGTGCTGATGGAACGGCGGTGCTGAAATTGCAGCGACTGGAGTCGAGTCGTGACACGAACTTCAAATCGTATCTCCTCCAGATTGTCGCGAAGTATAAGGACGTCTTCCTCAGCCCTGATTTTTGGCCACAAGGAGTAGTTTACCGTAGATATAGGGAAAGTAAACCAAAAACTCCTAAGTGAATAAAAAGATTTCCAGTGTTATGTGGTGTTAGATTTAGGTGTTTTATAATATTTAATATGTATGTTAGTCTGTAAGGTATATATGTATGGGCCCTGTCGCCTGATTTTTAATAAATAAATAAAAAAATATGTATTTTTAAACGTTTTGAGTTATATTATATACAAAATATGCAGATTGTATACTTATTTTTGTGAAAATAAGTAAAATAACTTACATAAATCTGAAATTACCAAAAACTTGACCAATACATAAAAAGAATTCATATAAAGCAAGTTGTTCAACATTTTCAAACGCGTTTTTCTCGAAATGACATTCGTGTGGGTTGACATGGTATTGCTTATTTGCGTCCATGTCAGAGTATGATATGTAAAGATTTTTTTGTATGGCAAAGGCGGTTGGTAAACAAGTGGTCGCCTTATAAGTAGTCACCGCAACCCATGAACACGCGCGATACTTGAAGTATCACATGCGCTTTGCCAAATCACGAGAAAGGAGGGAAGGGATGAGAAGGGATAAACGGAAGGAAAAAGGAGGAAGGAGATTGGGCATTCGGTGCTCTTACTTACGCACGAAACGCAACATACTTCACGCTTATTTTCTGTAAAGGGCTAGTACTTCCCCGGTACAGCCGGCCCATTTGTGTTGAGAGGAACATGGCTCCACTTCTACTAAAATACTAGTAGGTATAGTAAGTGCCAACGTTTGTGAATGAAATGTATGTCTTATGCAACTGTTGTATTGAGCTGTGAAATCAGTTAAGATTTTCTTTCAGCGTATTGACATCAGACTGAAAATCATGACATGCAATGTTCTATGTGGCCTAATGCAAGAGGAAATTGCAAGAGATCTTTTTACAACACGGCAAGGTGAAGAGGTAAAAAGTTGAACTTGTAAACTTTTTTTGTACGATGCAGGGCTCTATGTTGTCAATACAAAGTCGAAATGGTTAGGTCTAGGCAAATAAAAAAAATACATTTACCTATTATAATAATATATATATTATGTTTTCTTTAAAAATTGAAGCCCAAAAAGAATTTACAATCAGCTTGCAACATCAAGCCTCAATAGCTTAACGGTTCAAGGGCCGACTCCGCTCCGTTAACGCGAGAGCCGTTGTTTCGATTCTGACCCCCTAGGGCTACTGTCGTATCCACTCTTAGCGCAAGCTTCAAGTTTATTTGGAGGAGCAATAGGAATATTAGTAATGCCTTGAAAAAGTATTGCTAATAATTCTTTAAAAAAACATAATCGAATAAAATTAGTTGCGTTGATGTCGAACTTACGAAAGAGCACCAGTGAGTCTTTGGACATTTTGCTTGTATATAAGGGCATGACGACGTTGGCACACTGGTAGCAAACCTGCCATAAGCACCACAAATTACGGGTTCGGTTCTCGCTCGGAGTAGATGACCATATAGGCATTTGACCATATAGGCACATAGAAAACTGACACCGTTGTGGCGTTGTGGGTAGCGAGTCTGCCTTTAGCCTCGACGGTTGCGGGTTCGATTCCCACTCGGGCAGATGTTTGTTAAAATTTCTGTCTCGGTCTGGGCGTTTGTCCGTGTGGGTCTCCCCACCGTGCCTCGGAGAGCACGTTAAGCTGTCGGTCCCGGTTATTATCAATAACATCTGATAATAATCGTTAACTCTTGATAAGTAAATTGTTCTTATCCAATGAGTTACTGGTTCGCCCTTAGGGTTGCGGAGGTCAGATGGCAATCGCTCTGTGTAAAAACTAGTAACCTGTCAAATCCGGATAAGAGTAATAAGCAGACCCTGGGTACATAAAATACCGGGAATAATGCTAGGATGAAGAAGAAGGCATTCCGATCTTGGTGTGTTTGTCCTTGTCATTGTGCATGTTTCGGAGGCTCTTGAGTGTGTAGCGTTTATTTATATAGTTAATCAATGGCTGACCTTTTTATTTGTAGGTGGTTTCAAGCAATCTCCGTGTAGAGCACATTGGTTTCCGCACGGCGCTCTGCACTCTCATATGCGCGAGCGTTACCGACGAAGGTGCTGATATGTATCTCGAATTGGGCACCATACATTAGTAAGATTATTTTATAGAGATTAGTCTTTAAAACAAAAAAATCTTTATTTAGAGTGAAATATATAAACATAAATACGTAATACGAAAGAACTTACATTTTGTATATAGATGTAAGAGTATAATGATAGGAAGAAAGCATTGTTGTCGACAAATAACAAACGACCACAAAACGACAAAAGCTACGCCTAACTCGGCTCATTCAAATTTCAATGTAAAAATGAATTTCTATATGTATGTCTTTTTTTATGTTACAAGTTGGCAAACAAGCATACGGCCCACCTGATGGTAAGTGGTTGCCGTAGCCTAGGAGCGCTTGCAGCACCATTAGTAGGTGCCACTCACGCGTTGCCAACCTCGAGATATTAGTTCTTAAATCTCCTCTGCCCAGTAATTTCACAAGCGTACAGTGCCCTTCAAACCGGAACACAGTAATGCCTAAGCACTACTATTTGGCGGCAGAATATTGGACACTGCGGTGGTACCTACCTAGCCAGCCTCTTGCAACAAAAGACCTACCACCAGTGTGACTGATTGCACTGGTGGAATAATCTCTGCTGTGACAGAGGTTATCCCAACAGCGGGCGATGGGGTCGTCACATCCCGACGCCGATAAATGTCTCATCAACAATCTATAATAAAAATAATCAAAGTTTCGCAACGCAGTTCTTCTACTGTATTAGAAACGTTAACAGATCTCATATAAAATCGTGACTGTTTGTGAATTATTAGAGTAAGTTACATATTCAGCATCCTTCCTTTCTAATCGGCTTAATTTTATAATAATTTTGTTAGTATGTAGTAGTAGATCTATGCTCCTCCTGTATCCTCTCAGCACAAATGGGCCGGCACAACCGGGAAAGTACTACTCTCTCACAGAAAATCGGCGTAAAGTAACAGTAACAGTAGTTACTGTTGCGTTTCGTGCGATGAGTGAGAGCCCCGGAGGGCCAATCTCCCACCTCCTCTGTTTCCTTTTTTCCCTTCCAATTCCCTGCTACCTATCCCTTGGGTTGGCAACGCGCACGTGATACTTCAAGTGTCGCGCGCATTATGTTGTGGTTACTGCTTATTGCTTACTATCAAGTTACGTATGCTACAGCCGCCGGATGCAAAAGAAACTCCATTTTACTTAAATAAAATTTTATTATTAAAAGAATACATTTTTAACCTAACTAGCCTAGTGATTCCCGGTCGAAGTGGGACCAAAGAATGCTTTCTCACGGCCCGCACCCGGCGGGTGTCGGTTCCTCCTTTTGAGGCTTGCGACGCTGACACGGCGGTTCATATTTCTTATGTGGGAATATGGACTAATGCACTCTAGACGATTTATGTAGAATTGGTATACGTAACTATCAAACGGACCTTATGGTTGTTTGCCAATTGTCTCGAAATTTTTATCATTTCATATAGGTATTATTATTTTAAAAAAGTAGCGCTATAGCCTATAAGGTTGAGATTTTTCAAAATATTTACAGTATGGTAGAAAACAAGCAGGCTAGATACGTGGTGAGCGCATGGGAGCCCGCGTTAGAAGCTATCTTCCGACACCACCCGTCCGCTAAGTTTGCGTATACGGGTCGGCTTGATATCAATGACTTCACACAGGTATATTTTTAACAGGTTTTATTTATTTTGCAATGTATGTACAGGAATAACTATATCGGAGCCTCTAGGCAAGAAAAGAATAATAGCAATTCTTTTTTAAGATATTACTAATATTCCTATTGCCCCTCCAAATAAGCTAAATCCGGTACGAGTGAACAACAAAATCGAAAATGTTTTAGTTTTTTTTGTCTAGCATACTCTTAGCAAAATAGCTCAGTGGATATAACTTTTATTAATACTAGGCTGATTTAGGAAAACCCCATTTAAATGAGTAATTATGCAAGATCTAATTAATTGTTCTTATATCAGGACGGATTCTATGTACAAAAACGTTTGGGCAAAACTTTTCACACAGTTCAGAAACTGGCTATCACTCCCCCGCCTCATCGCGACCCCATCTTCTTCTGCACTTTCCAGCAACCTTACAACGCCTCCCATTTGGATATCAGATCACCACGTGAGTTACTTATATGACTATTAATAATACTTCCCTAGACTCGTCGCTCATAGCCGGGTGCGCTCTCTGATTGGTAATCGATCGGTGGGTAAAGCAACCTTATGCACGGTCAGTAGATGGGTCCCCTGGTACCCTGGGCTTGTCGTGCCGTGGGGGCTCAGTAGCCGGGAGTCGATTGTGCAGGTGGCACCTTCGACTGCCCGGTGAAGCTACGAGCGTGGGGCGTTTTACGCTAGACCGCGCCTAGGAGGGTGGTGTCGTATGGGTCGCTCCGGTACTTTTCTGCTTATCAGAATGGACTGCGAGCGGCTCCTGCGACACCGGAGGTGTGCTTAACCGGGGCCTTCAGCCCCGGTCGGGCGGTAGAGGAAGAAAACCTCTTTAAAAATAACGACGGTCGGTCGTAGAAGGAAACAACCTCATTAAAAAGTTAGTCTCGGCGGGGGGAGCCCTAGGACCCAGGGCTCCTTTGGTTGGGTTTGCCGGGGCCTTTTGGTCCCGGTTGGTGGGGCGCGAAAGCGCCGCTGTATATTGTATTTATGTATTATATGTATTAGTATGTATATATGGCGGCAGTATGGTGCCGCCCAAGGTGGAGGCCGAAAGGCCTGGCGCGTTCGCGCGCGGTGGTGTGTATCTGTATATATGTATTTTATGTATTATTATGTATGTATGGCGGCAGTAGGTTGCCGCCACCGGTGGGCCCCTCGGGGCAAGCGCCGGGGCGTCGCGGTTGTATGCTTCAGCGACCCCGCGACGTCCCACTATGGCGCTAGATGGGACCTTGGAGTTTTAGTGGGTAGGGGGCTCGGCTCCGAGTCCACACACCTCCTGCGCCATTGCACCCGTCCCGGCGCTCGAGTGCGTAACTGCAATTCTCCAAGTAAAAAAAAAAACGGTCAGTAGATGGGTGACCGCATAGTGGTATTTCAACTGAAATGAAACGTCTCTGTGCTTCGGAGAGTATGTACGAAGTCGGTACGCAAATTGATATTAGTCGAAACGTGCGCTTCCAGTACCGTACAAAACGAAGAAGGCTAGACTGTGAATATGTTAAGTAAAAAGTTAAGTTAGCCATCCTAGAATTTTCTAGCATACCTTCCTGAGTATTTTTTGTGTCAAGGTAGCGTGCATCATATCAATATAAAGTAACACAAAAGTAAAACACGTCACTCTCGTTAGGACGCTCTGAGCTATTCATACGATTATTGATTTATTATATTTCTGGTTCCAACAAGACTCCATCATCTGGAACATCATCATGGACTGTGAATGGGTTAACTTTTAATCAATTATAAATAATTTTCTAGATAATCCGTCAGAGTCGAGGCTCACCGTTTCGCCATCGAGTCGCTTGCATTTCCCTATTTTACCTGACGATCCTAACCTACGGAATTATTTGTTGCGATTGAGAATTTGGTTTGGTGATCCGTTAGTAGCTATTTACGTTTTCATCTAAGACTCTTATTTAGAATTCAACAAACAGAATAAATTAGATTTTTATGTGTTTAATTTCATTCATTTAATGACTTAACTAAATATAAAGGACGCTGCTTATGTGTGGGTGAAATTGGGTAAAAATATTAAATAATAATTAATTCCCGAGACTTGGATGCATTACTTCATATTTGACTGAATTCTGCCTCTGCTTAGCCTCTGCTATTTATATTTTATTATATTTTTCCGGGATAAAAAGTATCCCATACGCTAATGTAGGAAACTATCTGTGTGGCAAACATTCCAATCCGTTCAAAAGTATTTGCTTGAAAGCGTAACAAACATTCATCCATCCATCCAAACATAAATTCATTCATACAAACTGTCATAATTAGTATTGATTAATAAATATGTCGCTGCATAAACATGATATTTTCTTTTCAGAGCGAAATCATTACATTACTTTGAAATAGAAGACGCACATTACGAAGTGAGGTAAAACGCTTGAATACTCTTGAATTGAACAATCAATTCTAAATCACTATTTATTTAACCTTTCTTCACAGTGGCGGATTTACCAACAGGAGTAGGCTTGAGCCTCGGGCGGCAGATTTTTAGGGCAGCAAATATGTTGACTAAACTTTTTTTGCTACCTCATAGAAATCAAAAAGTATTCTACATGACGGTCCTCTGATGTTTTATAGGTAGAACTTCCGTATTCTAGAGTAAAACAGCTAGTTCGTCGACCTACAACCAGTTATCGGCATTTTGTTGGATTGGAATCGATTATATGATTATGTTTTGATAATTGTAGAGGTAAGAGCGGGAAAAACTTCTTAACCTTCCTTCAATATTTGTAAATCCGCAACTGGTCCTTCAGATATCGAGATAAGTGCGAAGAGGTCTCAACTTCCCTTAAGCAAAGAGCCCAGTTGTTGGGCGAGTTTGTGGCGGTGCAAATGAGCGGATTGAATCAGGAACGTGACTGTTCAATGCCCAGTGTCAAATTGCACTTGGCAGATCTCATGGTAAGTAATAAGAGAGCTTTTCAGAGCTATCTACGTTCATCTATTCCGAACGATGACGTAGAAAATAAAGATAATAAAAGTTGTGTTGAGTACAATTATTTCCTAATAACTGCACGTAGGTGATGCTGCTACACTATTCATTCTTAATTTTAAATTTTTACCAATATCAATGTGGTATGCACTGTTTAATGTCCTCTGTACCTTCGGCAGAATGAGCTAAATTCGTGTGTAATTGGCATTGGATTCATCCGCTGCGGAGGTCAGTTAGAGCGTGCGTTACTGTATAAGGTTCTTGCGGACCGCGTCGGCCTACCGTGCGCTCTACACCGCGCGTGCAGCGCCCATGCGTGGTGCGAAGTCGCCGTGCCCGAGTTAGATCCAGTACGTATTACTAGAATTTTGTAACAGTTAAACAATAATAATAATTTCCTTGCAATTTTATTGATTTATTTGCATAAATTGATTATATTTTATATACTTACATAATATTTACGATATTATGATTATTTTATTTATTGAACCACAAAGGTGAAAAATTTGGTCTAGGCGTTCTCTACCAGTCAACCTTTGGAAATTACAGTAAAATTAAAATGACACGCAGACACGAGATTTGTAGGTTCGATCCCGACAACACAAGCTGTTATTTTTTAATATGAAATAACATTTTTTTAGAATGAAGAAATTAAAAATGTCGAAAACTTCCCAGCCGGTCTCCTCCGAGCAAACTACGTAGTTGACCTGATGAGCAATCCAGGAAAACTGTTACCATGCAAATCGGCTGAAGCTAGACGCGTGTGCGGGCCCGAGTGTACGCCGTACACTGCGCGCTCACGACCGGTAGAGTGTACTTGTGAACATTGAACAGACGCAATGAAAACGCTACACATTTAACGACCCCCATTACGATTTTAATATACTGGGGTCTTGAAACAAAACACAACTGCATAAAACAGGAACACACTTGGATTGACAATACAAACATGCTTCGAGAGGGAATTGAACTCCCGACCGCGGGAATGTAAAGGCTTAAAGCAGGTTTGTTACCACTGCGTAATATAAATTATTAAATAAAAATGTTTGTCGTACACTCGTATTAAAAATGTGACATTCATTTATTTGTATTGAATGTATTAAATATTAATATTTTAATATATCAGACTTTCTCTTCTATTACCTCACATTTTCCCACACCCTACTTGTGCCCGGTTATTATTCTAATCCAGGTTAACTTGTTTCTATCAGAGACTTACTTCTTCATCCTAGCATTATTCCCGGTATTTTTATGTACCCAGGGTGTGCTTATTACTGTTATCCGGATTTGACAGGTTACTAGTTTTTACACAGCCTATTGCCATCTGACCTTCGCAACCCTAAGGGCGAACCAGTAACTCATTGGATAAGAGCAATTTCCTTATCAAGAGTTAACGATTATTATCAGATCTTATTGATAATAACCGGGACCGACAGCTTAACGTGCTCTCCGAGGCACGGAGGGGAGACCCACAAGGACAAACGCCCAGACCGAGACAGAAATTTTAACAAACATTTGTCCTAAAATTTAAAACAACACCAACATTAAAAAGAAAGTTAGTCACAAGCTTGCAATATAATCGAATACAGTTAGAGTGAGACTAAATTCTTTTCGTGGAGTAAGTGTTGATATCTCAAAGGAGCACCAGCGAGTCTTTGGATATTATCTGACTATAGTCTATGGTCCCTACTTTAATTAAAGTGGATCCAGGAAATAAAAGATAGATTAGAATAAATCATTTTATTCTTCAAATAATAAACATTAGATTAGGTAAAAAACATACATTTGAAGAGGTATAATAAATACTTTCATTCGTTAAGTAGACGCACCAAAAGGCACTTTTTATAATGGACGGTTGGACAATCACAAACATTTAAACTTAATAACTAAAATTGCATCAAAACTACATTTCATAATTATTACACATTATATTACTTAATAAAAAATATAAAAAATATACAACCAATATATTGGTAACGTAAAAATCTTCAAATAAGTGAAATCTTGTTTATTAGTTGCCTAAAAACTAAACTAGCTCAGTCTAAAGCCTATACGCATTGACAACATAAACTATAGGCAGCCTTAGATGAATAAAACTAACTAACGGTGGTTATTATGTTAAAATATAAGGGCGACACTTGTAGTTTTCTTTTTGTCTCAAATGTTCCAAGTCTCATATACTCTTTTATAAGTTTTTTATTTCTAAATTATCTAAGGCATTTAAAATTGTGTATAATGTTCTCGATTTTGCTATGAGGCTATGTTTTAAACTTTAAAAGCATAAGGTCTGAATTACATGTATCAGCATCGATCAACATTTTTTCTACATTTTTATGTTTCAATTGCTTTTTTTAATGTTAGAAGTTGGCAAACAAGCATACGGCCCACCTGATGGTAAGTGGCTGCCGTAGCCTATGAGCGCTTGCAGCACCATTAGTAGGTGCCACTAGCGTGTTGCCAACCTCGAGATATTAGTTCTTAAATCTCGTTCGCCGAGTAATTTCACTAGCGTACAATGCCCTTCAAACCGGAACACAGTAGTGCCTAAGCACTACTATTTGGCGGCAGAATATTGGACACTGCGGTGGTACCTACCTAGCCGGCCTCTTGCAACAAAAGACCTACCAGTGTGACTGATTGCACTGATGGAATAATCTCTGCTGTGACAGAGGTTATCCCAACAGCTGGCGATGGGGTCGTCACATCCCGACTCCTTATAGGTGCAACACTCTATATAACACGTTACAGTACTAACAGCCGTCAAACTGTGCTGAAGGATGCGGACGCATGATTACGGATGCTGAAGCATGCTCAAGCCTGCTTAGGGATTCTTAATCATACAAATTCATTCAGCTAAATGCTGGTTGATGCTGATTAATGTAATTCAGGCTTGAATATTTTTGGGAATAAAACAAGTCAAAGAGATCGCGATTATAAAATTACTTATAAATAGTTATTTTCATGTACTTCTTTGAACACATATTTTGTTCTAATGGACGCCATTTTATTTAATCAACATATTTTCATTTAGTTTATATCATAATTAAATTATGATACATTTTTTGTGACTTAAAAATACTTAAAATTAATAAAAAATCCAACTTCACTGGCTCTATGTTTATAACTATAGTTCATTAGTGACACTTTTAAGTCACTATTATTGTTAATATAAAAGTCTTAAGGAAAAAATCTGCCTGATAATTTTCTAATGAGTACATACACTATATAGTACATTATATTTTATATGGTCCACCAATGTACTGCACGAGAAGTGATTAGTCAAAAGATGGTACTGCAATTAGATATCTTTCTTGAACGAATATTGACGACACGCCATATCTTTTGTGTGGTATTTTATTGTAAAAGCTCACATTCACACAGTAGTCTGGGGTACCCCATGCACCATCTGTGTCCGGGACCTCGCCCGGGCATGGGCGAGGTCCCCGCGGGGCGCGGGACACTGTACTCTCCTTCAAAGATATGGCCGACTCCGTAGAGGCTTCGGAGGGAGCCTGCGACGACTGGAGGGTTTGGGGCTGACTTACCTGTGGAAACAAATTGGAACACTTATAAGTCAACGTCTTTCATAACTCCTTCTCTTTCTTACATAAGGAAATTTAACACTCTATCTCTTTTCTCGTTTAAATAATGAACTTGGTAGAACCAATTAGAACGCAGTTCTACGTGATTGGTCGGGAATTATAAAAAGGTTTCTTATTGGCTGATCCAACATTATGGTTACGACGTTAGTTGAAAAGGACAGCGATTGGAATAACTACAAAGTGGAAAAGAGACGCGATGAATATAAACACATATTGGCTTTAGTGTCTTCTTGCACACAATCTTGGCCTTATTTTTTAACAAGCGAACAGGCCGGCAGCTTAATGGTGAAGGAAAACATCATGAAGAAATCTGCATATCGTAGAAGATATTCTGAGACATATATATTCATCAATCCTAGCGGTAGTAAATTTCTGGTGGTAGGGCTTTAATACCAGACTGGTTCGCTACCACCAAAAACAAAAACTCTTGAAGTGACTGCTCGTTTCGAAGTCAGCCATCTTATAACCAGTTACATGTAGCTAGTAGAAAGGCGCGGGCGGCTAATGCAGGTTCCTTTCTGCGGCGGTAGCTACCTTCGCCTTTGGACTCTACTACCATCAGATAGAGTAGTCATCAGCTGCCACCCCCTCCCCTAAAATGTATAGGTTGTACAATATACATACAGTTCTGGTGAGCGTCTGCGGGATCCTCTTGACGGGCACGTCGCGGTACTCGTAGATGTCGTCCCTCGAGCGCGTCGTGTTCTCTATACCGCTCTCCTCTAGCTCCGGTACCATGAATATGTCCCCGTTGTAATAACGATCCTTTTCTCTGTGTAAACATATCATATAACGCTTATAATATACTAGCGGCCCGCTTCGGCTTTGCACGGGTGTAAATTATATAGCCTATGTCATTCACTGAAAAAATGATTAAAATCGATCAAGTAGTTTTGATTTATTCATTCCTGCCCGTGGCCCGCACGCGTTAAATGTAATTATTGAGTCCGAAACTAGTCGGTACTTACACCGATTATACTTGAGATGTGAGCCGTTCAGATTTTTACATTATGACAATATGTAATGGACAGTTTATAATCTCACATGTAACTTGCCAGATTAGAAATAAATCAATTTGCAACATATTAAAAGTTGTCGCTTGAGAAATTGTAAACCGTCCTCCGATTGTTCGGCGTTATAACTAACATGGCTAAATCTTATAAGCCCTCCAGAAAATTTCAGAATAGCAATGCTTTTTTTCAAGGCATTACTAATATTCCTATTGCCCCTCCAAGTAAGTGGGTACGACAATAGCCCAAGGGAGTCAGGATCGTACCAGCGACTCTCGCGTTAAAGGAGAGTAGTCGGCCTTTTTACCGTTAAGTTATTGAGGCTTAAATGGACGCAAATAAGCAATACCATGTCAACCTACAAAATTGAAAAAACTGAGTTATATATGCAGAAGTGTTGGTAAATGGCTAAAGAACATTTTTCTTTAATATTTGTAGGATTTTAAGCTATAAACTTCTAAAAAGCCATTTTTAATCATGCAATTTATGTATTATGTTAAACGTTTTGGGTTATATTAAATACGAAATATGCAGTTTGTACACTTATTTTTTGGTAAAAATAAGTAAAATAACTTACATAAATCTGAAATTGCCAAAAACTTGATCAATACATAAAAAAATTCATATAAAGTAAGTTGTTAAAAATTTTCAAACGCGTTTTTCTCGAAATGACATTCGTGTAGGTTGACATGGTATTGCTTATTTGCGTCCAAATTACCTAACTGATGGTGAAAGCCCCATCAAAAGCGTGGTTAAAGAGTTTTTATTTTATTTATTCATTTAAGGTTACACCAACGGTTTGTTAAGTAAGAGTTAAAGGAACTACAAACAGATGTAGAAAGCGATTTTGTTTTATACAATGTAGGTACAATATTAGTCTGAATTTTTCATATAAGAAATGGTTTTACAATTCTTAGGTATATATGCTAAAGATTCTCTGTTATATGTAAATAGTATAGAGTCAAGAAGCAGTAGAAAGCGGTTAGAAGCAAACCGTATGCAAAAAGCAGATATACAAGTGCTTATTATTTATAATTATTTTGTGCGTAATATAATATTTATATGAATTGTCCAAAAATATATTATCAAACTTTTTTAAAGCATCTTTATCGTATTATATATGTCGGTGCGAATATAACAGTTCAGCTAAAAATTAGTTCATAAATCATCAAATTGAGATTGTTATTGTAAAATTAACGCTAAACAGCGTGTAATTGTTAATGTTATTTCAAACTTTACCCTAAAACTTTTGAACATTTGCGCTTGTATCGAGACATTTGCGCTTGTATCGAGACCTATAAATACGGCTGCTTCGTCATTGTTAAGTAGCTTACCGGCTGAGGTCTCCAGACTCCCCACCGGTGACGCTGTCAAGGCCACTAGGGCCAACAGTAATAGACACTCCGAAAAAAAAAAAACATTGTCAAGTAATTCATATTCGAGCCGTCATACAGTACGGACCTATCTAGGCCGTCGTTACGCTGCCAGTAACCGACAGTGACGTCAGCGAATGCTGATGTCATGCATTTTAAAAAGATAACGGGATCGCTTCTTCCGTCATATACTAAAATGGCGGCCTCTATACTATGAAAATCTAGAGTTTTAGCGCACTCAGTCAATCTACAGTAATGTAGAGTTCCGTCATCTTCATAACATAAAACTTTTCGAAATGTATATAAAAATCTGCATAATAATTATTTCATCAAAGATTGATGAGGAATGAAGTATAATAATTTTTATTTCGATATTTTTTTTGGTATAGAGACTTTTTAGGTTTTACAAAAAATGGGCCGACTCGATAGGGAAGTATCGCAATCTAGAATGTGGACGTAGTAGCAGTATCTGTACTGCTACCTTTCGATCGTTTATTATTACACACGGAATTTTCTTTTCTCTATCGCAGCTATTAAAACTTTCAGAATGAAGGACGTAATTGAAGTCTTACGTGGTTGTTCCTAGCGGATGTATTTCTAGAATACTAACTAGTGTTGCTGCAATACCTATTTCGATATTTGTCCGTGAAAAACAGTCAATAGAGCGGATAGTCGCATTGAAAACAAGGCAATACTATTGAACTTTATCGATACTATCGTCAAGGGTCGATAATTTTAAAATGACTATCGATAGTGAATTTTAAGATCATAAAGATATCGATAGAAAAACAGCAACATTGTGCAAGCGAGAGGTGAATAGACTCAATGACATTTTTAATCCTTTTTCATATGTGCGTGTTAAATATATTTTTGAACAATCCTGAATATAATAAAGGCATAAAAATAAATGTGAAAATTTTATATTTAGTAACAAACATCACCTACATGGTCGGTAACAATTTCCACTTTGGTGGTATAGACCTGTGACAAAATTGTCGGGTTAGTATCAAAGCAGTTAGAATGAATATAGTCAATTAAAAATGAACCAAAATGGCCGCTTCTGCTTAGATACAATCATGGACAAAAATGTTAGACAAAAATATTAATTTCGTCTTATTTAAATTGATTTTTATAAAGCCGCAATTTTGGTTCAACTTAAATTGAGGGAACTATACATTGTTAATCTTTTAAAAGTGTCCTTTAATTTCCCTCATTATTGTATTGTAATAGTTACATACCTCTTAGCGTTCCTCCACAGCATGCAGCAGACCACGAGCAGCACGATCAGAACGAGGCAAGCGCTGCAGACCGACCAGAAAGCTATCTGCAGGGGCTGTGTCGGTTCCCACCAGTACTGTCATTTAAAAAGGGTGTATTTAAGAAAGTTATACTTCTCTGTGGTTACAAAATAATAGTAGCTTTATGGTATCAGGATAAATAAATTGAAATCCACAATTTTTTATTCGACTTAGTTGGCAAGGAAGCAAGTAATAATTTCACCAGCTACAGTGTCCTTCAAACCGAAACACAGTGTTTTGTTTTCGGTAGAATAACTGACACTGCGGTGGTACCTACCTAATAGTGATTTACAAATTTTTTTTATATCAATACTGTTGGCAAACAAGCATACGGTCTGCCTGATGGTAAGCAGACACCGCTACCTATGAATACGCGCGATACTTAATGTATCACATGCGGGTCTATTATCAACCCTAGGGATAAGAGGGAAGGGATGAGAAGGGAAAGGGAATGGAACAAGGAAGGGGAAAAGGAAAGGAAAATGGAGGAGAAAAAGAAGGGAGGGAACAAAAGGAGTGGACGATTGGCCCTCAGGCGTTCTCACTCATCGCATAAAATGCACTAGTACTCTGTTACTCTACGCCGATTTTTTTTTTGAGAGGGTAGCACTTCCCCGGTTAAGTTGACTTATTTGCTGTGCTACTACTAAATGTAAATCCCGTTGACCATTATAAAATATATTAATTACCTCAGTAATAGGTGGGTAGGTAGGAACGAATCGTCCGATGACAGTTGGCAGGTAGACCGTCCAGAAGGCCAGCTCCGTCTGCCTGTAGTTGAGCTGGATGGTGGAGTTGAAGGTCGTGTTGAGGTTGAGGTACCTCAGCTGGCCCGCTTCAGCCATCTCGAAGTGCAGCCCGAGGATACGTGAACGAGTTGGGTTCCTGGAAATTATAATGGTGAAAATTTAATTTATATTATAGACTGTCAGGTACGGCAGACGTTGTCCTGGGACAAAAAAGTGAACCGATAGCAGCACCCCCTCTACCCATTCTTGAATTCATTGGCATACACAAAACAAAAATCATCAAAATCGGTCCAGACGTTTTTGAGTTTAGTGACATACATAAATACAGTCAAATTATATATATACAGATAAACGATATTAGACGCATAAATAGGATTTGTATTGGGTTTAGGAGCTCCGGATGGTGATTTGATGATTCAAGAACCAAATTTTATATTAAAAATACAATTGTCAACGGTAAAAGGGCCGACTCCGCTCCGTTAACGGGAGAATCAACCTTCCGAACCGTCGGTAGCGTTTGACTATTCAAAAGTACTTTTTAAAAGCCTACTTGAATAAAAATAATTTTGATTTTGATTCATATTATGTGGAACAAAGCCTCACCAGCAGTATGTAAGTAATGTAGACACCGTTGTGGCGTATTGGTAGTGATTCTGCTTTTCGCCTCGAAGGTTGCGGGCTCGATTCCCGCTCGGACGGACGTTTGTATTGATCTTACAAGCATCTGTTTCAGTCTGAGCGTTTGTTCTTATGGGGAAACCCACTGTGTCTCTGAGAGCACGTTAAGCTCTCGGTCCCGGTTGTTATCATAACATCTGGTAATAATCGTTAACTCATTATAGGTAATTTGCTCTTATCCACTGAGATACTGATTCGCCCTTAGGGTTGCGGAGGTCAGATGGCAATCGTCCCTTCTGTTCCCTTGCTTTTATCCCTTCCCTTCTGTCCCTCGGGTTGGCAGCGCGCATGTGAACCTTCAGCAACCCTGTACGTTTATAGTTTCCGGTGACTGCTTTCCATCTGGCAGACAGTATGTTTGTTTATCAACCTTATGATATAAAAAAATAGTACGTGGAGTCCCTCCGCGCGGAAGAAGTGAAACTTCGTAATGTGGAAATGAAAATAGGAAGGAGTAGAAATTGATTTTTAGTTAAATCATATAGTTTCTTTAAGACAAACTTTATTAACATTGCTTACAATTGATTGCATCATCTGACTCACTCTCTTTCTCCCTCCTACTTTTTACCTTTGTGTATCTTTCTTTCTCCCTCCCTCGTGCGTTAAACGTTTAACGCAACCTTGTTGGAAGTCGCATTAGAAGTTTCACTTCAAAAAAAAAAACTCACCCAAATCTCGCAAAATCCGAATACGCCTTCATAAAGAAGTGGCTCATGTTCCTGTCGTTGGGCGTCCACGCCTGCCGGTCGACGCGGTGCCGCCGGGGGAAGAACTCCTGGTCCATGAAGGGCGCCCCGCTGAGGAAGGCCCGCTCGGTGTCGTGTGCGAACTGCCTCCAGTCGGGCCAGCCGAACGCCTCCACGGTGGTGTTCAGCACGTACATGTACACCGGGACGTTCTGCTCCAGTAACAGTTTCACCATCTTGTCTGTTGGTGCTCGATACAGGAAATCCGATAGGAACTGTAATGTTTTTTTTGTTTATGTCAAATATACAGCTTTTTACTGTATGTATTTATAGCGATAATTGACTTTTTAATTTTTTATCTATGGATGCTCAGATACATTGGACCGATTATGGCAGAATTTTCCTGGCAGATATGTAGTTGATGCTATAAAGTTTCTTTCATTTGGGAACAATTTTAGACCGTGCCTGTACAGTTACAGGCTATCCTGTTTATACTTTTATGAAGTGAAACTTCTTTATCGGCGTTGGAAAAAAATTAACCTTCACATTTTTCGGTTACGAGCCATCTTTTTCTTGTCCCTACCACGGTTGATTCAAAGAGTACTTTCTCCAGCGGAGTATGGATAGCGTGTACAATATAATTCTATTACAATTAATGAAATGCTGTAATAATCTTAGTACTAATTAGATAAAATGAAATAATTGTAATTATTATTATATTATTCATATCTATCATAAATAGCCTTTTGTTAAACTTTATCTAATTTAACTTTATTTAACCAATTTCTTCAAAATTATATAGATTATATATATATATATAGATTATATATATAGTAGATTATTTTTCGAACAATAAGATCATAAAGAAGTTTCACTTCTTACTTCTCTACACTAGTACACACACACATTTTTTTATCTGTGCTTGCTCAGACACATTGGACCGATATATAAGTGATGCTATTCGGGTTCTGTGCAACAGGAAATAAAAACAACAATTTTAGAGCATGCCTATGGAGTTGCAGGTCATACTGCTTATACTTTTTTATATTGGCTTTTTCATCAATATTTTTGTAGATTGACAAACAAAAATTTAGTGATTATTTGGACGAAAATAAGCAATACCATGTCAACCCACACGAATGTCATTTCGAGAAAAACGCGTTTGAAAATTTTGAACAACTTGCTTTATATGATTTTTTTATGTACTGGTCAAGTTTTTGGCAATTTCAGATTTATATAAGTTATTTTACTTATTTTCACATAAAATAAGTATACAAACTACATATTTCGTATATAATATGACCCAAAACGTTTAAAATAATACATAAATTGCATTATTAAAAAATGGCTTTTTAGAAGTTTTAAAGCTTAAAACCCTACAAATATTAAAGAAAAATGTTCTTCAGCCATTTACCAAAACTTCTGCAAATATAACTCAGTTTTTTCAATTTTGTGGGTTGACATGGTATTGCTTATTTACGTCCATTTATGATTTGTAGTGAAAATACCTTGGGTAATGGAAAAAATTGTTATGCTTTATGTTACATAACTAGCATAATAAGTGGTAACTATGAGGGCTAGTATTTAGTAAGACCCAGCAAGTAACTACAGACAGGAGCTTTTGACAGCGGTCTTTCCGAAACGATACAACTTGGGAACCTTAAAGGGAAAAGCCCATTCTTTTCAAAAATGTCGGCAACGCACCTGCACGCCATCTGGTGTTGCAGATGTTCATAAGCGGTGACCGCTTAGCATCAGAGGTTGCTGCTTAAGTTTGAATGTAACAATAAGGGTTGTGCAACTCACGTGGACGTACTGGTTCCGTACGGCGGTCGCGTTGTGCGGCTCGGGGTGGTACGTGTACATGTACCGGATGGCCTCCACCACGCCGCGCGGGTTCAGCGTGTAGTTGTACCGGAACACGAACTCCTGCACCTTCTGGTTGAACCAGCGCTCGTCTATCTCGTATGTGGGCGCTAGCGATTCATTTGTATCTGTTGGAATCATACAAAATGATTGTTTAATAATATTAAGTATTCGATTCCCGCTCGGGGCAGTTTGTATGGTCCATACAGTCATGTGTTCCATGTGTGCTTAACGATTATTATCAGATGTTATAATAACAAGTGGCAGCGAAAGAACGTGCTCTCCGAGGCACGGTAGGGAGACCCACAAGGACGATATTGCTTTTTCAAGGCATTACTAATATTCTATTGCCAGTCCTAATAAGTTCTAAGCTTGCGATAAGAGTGGGTACAATAGCCCAAGGAGTCCAGGATCGAACCCGCAACTTTTGCGCTAACGGAGCAGAGTCGGCAGTTCTACTGTTGAGCTATTGAAGCTTCAAAATATTTATAATAAACATCTGCTCCGAGCCGAACTAGAACCCACGATTATTCGAGGCTTAAAACAGGCTCGCTACCACCACGCTGCAACGGTCGCTGTGTTTCAAGACCCTCGACGAGTGTACAGCGTTTATTTTATGGTGTTTATAAATATATATATTTAGAGATGATCAGGGATCCACATGATATATAATAAGATGGGTGAGGGCACGTAAAAAGTCGGTCCCGGCTGTCATCAATTTGACAACAGTCGTAAAGTCAAGTCAGAGGTCTATACGGGCGACCTGAACAACTCTGACACTAGGTCGGCCACTAACCACTCGATAAGAAGATAATAATATCTAAACGCCTTATAGCAAAATCTGAGGTCGATATTTTCAATGACAGCTTAGTAACAATAAGGAGAAAATTGAGTCTGTAGCGACATCTACACACAACATGACGTAACGTGATAGAAAGACAAGATTGTCACAATGTCGCATCAAGCTACAACGACACCTACAGGGCATACTACGCAACGATATGGACGACCAACGAACGTTACGATCCTAAATCGCGCTATCAAAGTTTCCTACTCGAAACGACTATATATACAACTTTCCAACGTAAGTCGTTGGGCTTCGGTCCAGGCAATATCACCGGCCTGTTCGGAGGATCCACAAGTCATTTGTTTTTTATTAATTAAGTAACCACTTTTTGTGTAGTAGTAAATCAGTATAATGTAGTTAAGTATATTATAGTAAAAGGTATTAATATGATACTACATGTTGAGACATATTAATGGCCTATAAAGTTTTCTTATAAGATTTACTTTTAATTGTTTGTGACCGATTGTTTTCCTAAAAAGAAATAAATAAATAAAAAATAAAATAAATAAATAAACACTTACATAGGACATAAGCCGCCTCCTGCGTGGTGACCCCGGTCATGTACCGCAGCGCGGGGTTGAACTGCCTGCGCGCGAAGAGCTCCTCCGCGGGGCGCGCGAGGAAGCGCCAGTCCCGCTCGCGCCAGCCGTCGTACCACTCGTCGCCGGGGAACGTGAAGTTGTTCTCCAGCACCGGGCCCCACGGTATGAAGCCCACGTTCGGCTGTAATATATAAGTACATGATTTCTTAAATATATTAATGAATGAGCGATTGCATCAACGAGTGAATGAATGGAATGAGTGAATGAATGGAATGAGTGAATGAATAGATTGAGTGAATGAATGGAATGAGTGAATGAATAGATTGAGTGAATGAATGGAATGAGTGAATGAATGGATTGAGTAAATGAATGGAATGATTGAATGAATGGATTGAGTAAATGAATGGAATGAGTGAATGAATGGAATGAGTGAATGAATGGAATGAGTGAATGAATGGAATGAGTGAATGAATGGAATGAGTGAATGAATGGATTGAGTGAATGAATGGAATGATTGAATGAATGGAATGAGTGAATGAAAGCAATGAGTGAATGAATGGAATGAGTGAATGAATGAAATGAGTGGATGAATGGATTGAGTGAATGAATGGAATGAGTGAATGAAGGAATGACTGAAATTAATAATGGACGCATGCTCTATCCCCACTCTTTCGCTACACACTTAACTACCAATTTAGTTTAGCAATGTCATGTGCCGGGGATCGCAAGCACGCAAACATTAAAATGGGCAACACAAACATTGCCCTGACCAGAAAAAGATCCCACGACCAGTCAAATTACGCACTGACATGTTATTACCTCAAATTCAGCATTTCCCAACTCATAAAAGCTTCTCCCTTGACGTAAGCAGTTGACAAGTTTCCACGACGAGTCTATTGGACAACCGAGCAATCTTCCGAACACTAGTGACGTATTTTGTACCCTGAATTTATCTTCTATTAGTGCCCAGTCGGATAGCGCCGAACCACTCTGCAAATAAATAAAAATGGTTAAACGAAAATGCTTAAATAATATCACTGAAATAAAAAAATATATAATAATAATTATAAAACATTTTATTGTACACGATAAACAAAACAAGTAGTCATACAGACACGGAGAGAAAGAACAAAAATTATGTACAAGTGGCGTATAGTGTGTTAAATATAAGTTGAACCATGCGCAGTAACACGTCTTTGGGTCTTAACCGAATGCGGTATGAAGGGGGCCGCGTTTAGTACACTCGCTCACATTTGTTTTATTTCTTTAAAAATAAAAAATTTATTTAAATAAGACGAAACCAATATTTTTGTCTAACATATTTGTCCATGATTGTACCTGCGCAGAAGCGGCCATTTTGGTTCACTTTAAATTTAAGGAACTATAAAAGTCATAAATACCAAAGTAATAGAGTGGTAAGAAGGTGTACGTAGAATACATAGATTATAAAAATAGTGATATAACCAAAATAATTAAAATATACAATTTATAAATAATAATAGTAAATAAATATGTTCAAGATAATATACGTATAGTTAATATCCGTTACCAACCAACTTCCCCTTCAAACAAAAAGACCGGTAAAGTGCGTATCGGACTCTCACATAAAGGGTTCCGTACCACCGTACAATATAATATAAGACTAACGTAAGAAAGTATTTATCTATTATAGTTCATGAGGTACAGGAAAACACGTGAAAAATATCAAGTTTCTTGAATGAGGAACCTTTTATTTTATTTTTAGTAATTTTTGTTCATGCGGCAACAGAAAAACACATTCTGTGAAAATTACAATTCTCTACCTATTACGATTCGTGAGATACAGCCGGCTGACAGACAGACAGCGAAGGCTTAGGAATAAGGTTCCTTTAGCACCTTTTGGGTAAGGGCACCAAAAATCATTGTCAAATAACCTTTGAAACCAAAAAATTAAAATCATTTAAACGGTTGCCAACCAATATCTTTACTGGGTTCCTGTGTATCTGTCACTAACCTGTGCTATAATCCTCGATACAATGTCTCTCGTCGGCGGGTAAACGGCCAGCAGGCCAGCTGAAGCCGCCCCGGCTCCAGGACCGAACAGGGTAATCGAACCTGCGTCCCCGTTGAACGGCCCGATGTTGTCTCTGACCCACTGGAGAGCCATCGCTTGGTCCAGGATTCCGTAGTTACCTGGTGAGTTCTCGTCGGCGGTTGAGAGGAAACCTATCGTAAAGTCAAAATGAAATTTACAGCATTGACTGCGCCCCGTTAACGCGAGAGTTGCGGACTCTATCCTGACCCCCTTGGGCTATTGTCGTACCCACTCCTACCACAAGCTTGGAGCTTATTTGGAGGGGCAACAGGAATATTAGTATTGACTTGAAAAAGCATTGTTTATATGCTTTTACAAAAAAAAAAAATTGTGCGGTCAAGCAACCCCGTCAGGACCGATCGCCGTCAGGTTTTTTCTACAACTCCGAATGTAATTCAAAATGAAATCTGTATATTTCAATAGGCTATATGATAAAAAGATGCACGGGCAGAGAAAAAGAGAGAGAGAGAAAGGATTGCAGACCCGGTTGCGCAATCACTTGCTGGTGTGCTCATTTGCTTGTAGTAGGCTTGATAAACACACACACACACAGCATACGACATTTCATTACGTGACGATTTCTACTAAATCGCACTACCGGTAAGCCGCGATAAGGAACTTCGTTCCAAAAAAAGGCAGTTGAAGTCGGTTATTAAAATAATTTAAAAAAAAGGAAAAGAGTTTAACATTAACATATTAAAAAAATACATTCACAAAAATTTTTATAATTTTTTATTATTATTGAATGAACAAAAATATTAAACTATAAAAAGTAGTAACAAGAAATTCTTACCCAAAGCACCCAATCTGTAGTTAAAAGACACGACTACTACATTATAAAAGGCGGCCAGCATATGCGCGGGGAATAAGTTCGATGCACCAGAAGCGAACTGACCGCCATGTATGTACACCATCACTGGATATTTCTGCGCTGTTGAACCGGCCTCCGTCTGTATTACAAAAAAATTCTCAGTCCAACTTCACAGACACAATGGGTTTCGTATTGCGTATGTTATTTTATGTTTCCCGTCGCCGACCCGTTACGTTTCCCGTCGCCGACCCGTCGGATGTGACGACCCCACCGCTCGCTGTTGGGATAACCTCTGCACAGCAGAGATTATTCCAACAGTGGAGTCACACTGGTGGGAGGTCTTTTGTTGGTCGGCTAGGTAGGTACCATCGCAGTGTTAAATATTCTGCCGCCAAATAGTAGTGCTTAGGCATTACTGTGTTCCGGTTTGAAGGGCACTCTAAGCTAGTGAAATTACTGGGCAGAGGAGATTTAAGAACTAATATCTCGAGGTTGGCAACGCGTGAGTGGCACCTACTAATGGTGCTGCAAGCGCTCATAGGCTACGGCAACCACTTACCTGATGGTAAGTGGAAATAAAGTCCAAACGCGAAGGCGGCTAACAGAGTTGCGAAATGTAACCGTGTTAGCCACCCTCGCCCTGCCTACCCGCAAGATGTCTGTTCACGCCTCGTTTGAAGGAGCCCAGATTGTAGGAAGGAGGGAACATGTGAGCCGGCAATGAGTTCCACTTTTTGGAAAACGACAAAGAAAAAAATTTGAAATTTTTTTTCATCTTAACGGCCTCGACAGCGTCACCGGGCGGGGGGCAGATAAGTGAGTTTACTTACGTATAAAGAAGACCGTCTGCCGTCTGACCGAATTGATTTTTTTTATGTACATAAGTACTGTATATACTTTCATATGCATTTAGTAAGAAAAGCTGTTAATTTGACAAACAGACACTTCAATTTTATTTATATAAATAGATATAGGTTTTATTATTTTATTTTATTTAATACAATGCGTCCTTGCTACCATTGTTGTTTATACCAGAGGGAAATACCAAGTATTGACTTGCTATAATTATATGAATGAAGAATGTTTTCGATCCCGTGAGACAGTATATCGCTCGTTAAATTCAAAGCTACCGCAAATCAAAATTACACTTTTTCAGGAGAGCCAATCAAAAATGAAAAATATTTTTGCCTACTTCTTTCTTATTTTACAACAAATATATGCACATTATACATCTGTAGACGCGTATTTTTAAGCAGCATTAAATGATTTAAGTGGTTCTACAATAAACTGATTGCTGGAAGAGATATAAGCATATACGTTACTTTTGAATATAAAAAATATGTAATAAAACAACCGCAAGTCAAAACCAAAAGTCGTGTTTTTCTATATAAAAATTAAGGAATTGAATTAAAATTTCCATGATATTTAATAGTATAAATTAAATGCTATATAAAACTTTAAAAGAAATGAAGATTCGTTGGATAGAATTCATACGGGCCCTGACTTCGTGTTTTTGAGATGGTTCAAGCTGATAATGATTATTATGTTTTTCTTTTTTCTTTGATCTGGACAACTTTCGGGCTTTTGGTATTTTTAACAACAGTTCTAATTATTTTATCAAAAATTGAAATGATATTCATGAAAAAAATTATGTAATATGGCACTTATGAAAAGTCATTTTTGAAATGGTGGTTTAGATTATATTTTGAGCGTTTAAAACGATAATTCCAAACTAACGGTTGTGTTATGTTTGTGCTTTACAATGCGAAATCAATGGGTGTCTTTGCTAAATATAAAAATATGAAGGTTTAAGATTGTATTTTTGCAATAAAAGCATTTTTGAATTTTTTTGATTTGTGTCATTTTTGAATTTAACGAGCGATTTATCGCTTGAAATTAACGAGCGATATAATATGTTTAAGACACTGCCTCTATCAAGATTGATGGAACAAAATGGTGAAACTGATGGTGATCAAACTTCAATAGTTCTTCATATAATTAATAGGCAAGAGTTGCAGGTTCAATGCAGACAGCCTTGGTTACCTATTGGTCCCACTCCCAGCACAAACTACACGCGTATTTGCAGGGGAAATATAAAAAAAAATTGAGCAATATAAAATTTAATTTACTACAGACTTTTATTTTCTTTTTTTATAACAAAGATGGCAAATAACCTTGGCTGGTGGAAAGCAAAAACATTAGCCTATATTCGCCAGTCACCTCAGACGCAGAACATTATAGTGTTTTACAAAAACGATATAATCCTAACTAATTATTATAAATACTAAAGTGATTGTTTGTTTGTTTAAAATTTATGGGGACCATGAAGACTTTCTCGCAATAACAAGATTTGAAGAGACTGAAATAGGGGATTAAAAGTTTGTATGAGGACCAATTTGAAGCATCAATAGCTCAACAGTAGAAGGACCGACTTCGCTCCGTTAACGCGAGAGTCGAGAGTTCGATCCTGACCCCCTTGGCCTATTGCCGAACTCACTTCTAGCGCAAGCTTCGAGCTTATTTGGAGGGCAATAGGAATATTAGTAATGCCTTGAAAAAGCATTGCTAATATTCTTAATAAAAAAAATGCAATATTGCATTAAAATTTATTATTCACGTAGATGAAGCCGTTTGCAGAATGTAGATAAACAATCAGATTGCACAAGCTACAAGCTACAGAGATTATTATAAATAAAACGAACATGGTCCCCATTGTTCTATGCCAAGTTCATCTGATGTGAAATTAAATAATAATAATAATACACATACATTACATTTTACTGACACTAATTATTAATAAAAAATAAATGTAAAAGTAGGTTTTCTATCTATTGGATAATCTTTACTTATTCCGCTAAATTTTTACTAAATAACATTAATAATAACTATATTATATATATTCAGATTTTTTTTTAGTTTTTACTTTTCACATAGTTTTGCTACGAAGCCTTAATAGATCAACGGTAGAAGGGTCGACTCTGCTCCGTTAACGCGAGAGTTGCAGTTTCGATCATGACCCCCTTGGGCTATTGTCGTATCCACTCCTAACGCAAGAGACTAACTTATTTGAAAGGGCAGTGGGATTATTAGTAAAGCCTTGAAAATTGCGAATATTCTTTATATATATATAAAAGAATTGTATAGATATAGAAAATCAATGCTAGCAGCTGTATGTAGAAGCTAGTGACTCAGGTATTAAGTAATACCTATTCTGCTTGTTAGAGTGATTAAATCCACATGTCAAGTCCATAGAGTTGATTCATTACTCAAACTGTACCAGGGGTTAATTGATCTAATTTGAACAACACCGACGCCGCTTTGATGAGTAAAGCTCAATCATTTTAAATTAGGTTTTGAGTTTGAGTGAAAATTTTATGTCGAAAATCGTATGTACATGAAATATCTTCTCAAATAAAATTTAGTAACCGGATGAGGTATTTGTTTTTAGTAAATCGTTTTTTCGGCAAATGAAAGTTTTTCTCAGAAAAGAAGGACTTCGACAAAAAGAGAAAAAGAATTGGACTGGAGACATCTGAACTCGAACTGGAGTTTTCATATCCTGAAAACACGGATACGACATTTTCTATAAATGAACCCTAGTTAGATCGATTAACGCCCCAGAAAGCCCCCGCATATTAAAGTTCTTGAAAATCGTTGGAGACGTTTCTGAGACTCAGATTATATATATAAAAGAGAAATTTTGGTAAATATACGTATATACAAGAATTGCTCGTAACAGCACATATACAAACATCCGTCATTAACGATTCGTCATAAATAAAGATTTGTTACATACATAAAATTACGATTCTAGACGAACAACTTTTACTATAAGGGTTATAAGAATGTATCGTTAAATAAATAATAACGAATCGTAGTAAATCACGATTCATGTATCAGTTATAACAAAATAAAGTAACTAAAGTTAATAGTATTGAGGCTATGGTTTTTGGTCATAAAGTTTTTGTTGATATATTTCATTTAGACTATTTAAAAATAAAGGTTATTAATAATATAAAATACTCACATTAGGTGAGAATATATTTAAATACAGGCAATCCTCGTCCATATCTCGTATGCCCTTAGTGGCTCCCGTGAATCTGACAGGCTGAGGGCAGGCGGGCCCCCAATCCACAGCCTGCATGAGTTGCCAGCCAGGATGTCTGCGTGGTGGCTGCAATCAATCAATAATATTTTAGGCATCGAGATGTTACAACCTTATCTTCCCCTGTTGGGATAGTCACTGTCACAGTAGAGATTATTCCACCAGAGCAATCAGTCATACTGGTGGTAGGTCTTTTGTTGCAAGGTGCCGGCTCGGTAGACACCACTGCAGTATCAAATATTCTAGCGCAAAACTGTACATTCTTGGGCATGGTACGTGGTGTTGGAAACTCTCATAAACCACGGCAACGACTTTCCATCAGGTGGGCCGTATGCTTGCTTGCCAACTTAGAAACGACACATAATATTTTAATAAGATATGAAATGAAGACAGGAGTGGATGAAAAAATTGTGTAACATTTTAATGTATTTTTTTTTAATAAAGCTTTTATATTATATTCCTATAAATATTAAAGGTGCGGTTCAAGTTGGTTGTTGGTTTAATATCATTGTTTTAAGATCAAAGAAAAATATTAGTAAGACAAAATTATTTAAAAAAATTCAAAAAGTATTTAACCTTAAACCTTCCCTCTAAAACTGGTGGTCTTGCATATGGTATTCCAAGGAAGACTGACGCCTCTCCTTGTATCCTCTCAACAGGTGTTAGCCATGGTCGGTATCCAGAGTTTGGGTCTGGGTTGTCATATAAATATACCTAAAGAATTAAAAAATTGTTAAATTTTTATATACATAGAAATATTCGTTTCAATTATGAATTAGTAACTTTAATTTGTGAATTTATTTTAAATAAATTTATCCATGTTTTACATAATACTAAAATTAGATTTTAGTTTATATTCTGATCCACAACTGATTTATCCCTACTTATACATATGTAATGTATATTATGTCAGTATATATTGGCTACAATTGCTGTTTTTCATCAATTGGGCTATATCGTTTTTATATTTATATTTTTATATAGAACATACCTTAAACCCTTGAACTTGGCCATAATTAGTGTTAACAAAGATATCCCTTTTTAGCTGACGTGAATCTCGCCTTTCCCGACCCTGCAAATCTTCCCTCCATCCTCCGAGGACTCCGGGAAACAAGGCATCTGGATTGTTTGGATCTATTTTCTGTTCAAATGAAAGTTACATTTGTAGGTTATGATAAAGTAAGTCAAGATTAGGTGAGTCACGCAATTAGGAAGAGATAATCAATTTTTGTTATTATTCACAAAGATTTTTATTTTAATATGGAAGATTGACAATGAAAGACATCTATTAATATTATTAATAACTAAAACAATTATTTAACTTTTTCATGAACTATTGGAAAGATACTTTACAAATCGTATTTTTCACATGCTGCGGAAACTCAAGTCATATTCTAGTTTGTAATTTTCTCATCTGGTCTAGACTATGAAAGTATTACAGTTAAATAAAACAGTATTGTTCCTTACAATTAAAATTAAAAAGCGACATATTAAAGTAAAAAGTAATATATAGTTAGTTGAATTATACTTACAGTATTGTACTTAAATTGATCATCTAATGGGTTAGTTTCTATTGGATTATATGGAAAGCCTCCAGGCTGGTTTATATTAGGGTTGTACGGATTGTATCTTAGATTTGTACCATATCGCCTGTTATTGTATAAATAAGTTCTGTAATTACTATCACCGGGATTCGGGAGTTTATTTTCACGAGAACTGTCCTCCTGTCGTATATTATAATAATCGTTGTTAAATTGTCCGTTGTAGAGATCTTTATTAGACTGAGATTGCACTTTTGCACATATGAAAAAAGTTAATAAAACTTTTGACAACATTTTCACAGGTTACGTTCCAATTAGAAGTTCGTTAGATGAATCACATATTTACGATTAATTACACTAGCGTAAGTAGAATTATGAGTTACACTTATCAAAACACGTGACACTTTAAAATTATTAAATTTTAATTAATAAAAACAGTTAATAAGATCAGAAACATTCATAAAATAAGTTGTTGTCAAACATTTTGTGACAAAATTACGGACGGTTTATATTTTCGTGATCCTATTTTATAGAAATCTAGTACACGGTCATACACACGCGAAATTTTTATCTAGTTATCACAGTTTTAATCAATGAATTATCAAAATAACAAAATGTGGCAACGCCCACCACTATCATACTTTTGTTTATCATTTCAAGTTGTTTCGAACAGTCTACTGAAAGAGCAACGAGAAAAAATGAGCGATTGCTATTGGTCCTTGCCTAAGGAAAGTCGTAATGACTTCTACTTTTTCTTTCGTTTCACTCTTTACGCTATCTGTCTCGCTCTTACGGCTCTTTTATTATGAGTAAATATTTCTTTTATCTCCAATACTCCATCTTGTTTTGCTAATTTTTTTGTACAAATTGTGTCCTACTAGCTTGCGATAAAATAACGAAGTTATTATCCTCATTTATTATTTATAGTTTATATATATCGTCTAATATATATTATTAACCATGCATTGTAAAATAAACAATCATGGCTAGTAGAAAGTGTAAAGAGAAACAAAATGTGTCTGGGCTTGTGACGAAAAGATTTTCAAGAAGTGATTGTAAAGGAAATTTTGATAATTTTCCATATTCATTGAAGAAAATCTCGGTAAGTTTGTCGTATACAAATTTCGTTATGACCTAACCTATTTTTAAAACAATTCATATAACTTTGTTACTGAAAGCAATTAACTAGCTCTATTCATATTTCATTATTATTTAATTACAATAAATAGCACATTATTATGTAACGAAAAATTTACTCATTTTATTATAAGAGAAATTTAAATATTTTAGGGTCCTACGTTACATTATACCTAATACAAAAATGTTACTTTTGCATTAAATTTTTGAGCTAGCATTTGAAATTATTCCCTGAATTCAAAGGTTTATTAATAACTTAAATTTATAATGAAAGAGTAAATAAAATCCCTTGTTTTATTTTCTACATATTCATCATAATGTCTGGATAAGATAATACAGAAATTTTAAATAGTTTTATTATTCTTACAATCATTGTACTGAACTAATGTATTTTAAGACATAAAATACTTAAGAATTTCAATGGTGATAGAAGTTTATTATATTATGGTAGGTGTCAGTTTATATAGCAGATGATTATCTAATAAAACCAACATCTTTTTAGAAAAATGCCGCAACCATACAATATAATGTTATAAAATAATTTTGACTGTGTACTGTTTATTTATTTAATTTAAATTAACATTTGTTTACACCCAATATAACATTGTACAATTTAATACTAACAATATTTACAAATAATTAAAACTACAAATTTTGTCCACAGCGAATGGTGGCAAAAATGCTAGCTCACAAGCTGCATTACATTAACAGTATATACTTTTGTTTCCAGGTGCAGAGAGTGGGTAAAAGTAACAGGAAAAGAACATTTGGCACACTTACCAACTGAGAGATTACACTAAAATAAGTTTATGAGTGGTAAACATTTTAAGGACTGATTTAAAAAAAGAATGCTATACCATTTCTGTTGCTCAATGCTTCACCCTAATCAGATGAGATGAAATTATAAAACAGTTATATCTATTAAAATATTTTACCAATTCTATTTGAATAAAATTTTGGTTTGATTCGATTTGATTTATTTCTCAGCATAACTATATCTCAATTTATTACTGATTTTGTTTTAGTGGTAAATTGAAATTAAAATAATGACTTAATTTCTTATTAAACAATAACCACTACAACAAAATCAGTAATAAATCCCAAAAAGAAAAAGCTAAGCGCACATCACTATCGATGGAATATTCATCGATATCGATAATTTTTATCGACATAGCACGTCACTAATCACTATGATTTATTGTAATGTTGGTAGAATTGATTGTTTTTTGATAGTTGGTAAGAGAGCGATTCTTTAGGCTGACTATTCACGATGGTCATATTGAATCTATGGGACTCCAGTCTCTTACTTATTTGCTCTGTGGTTTCGAAATTCGACAACGACATCAGACATAACGAACACAAAGCTTAGTGCACTGAAGTTTGTCATTTAGGTGAAGTTTACGAACTGCGAATACGTTCGGAAATCGAAACTAAGTTTGGCGTCAAGACGTCAATTAAAAATGACTTACACTTAAACTGATTTTAAAATAATAATTTCTTATTTTATACATATAATAAATTTTTTCATAATAACATTGATTTATTTTAATTTTATTTGATTGATTCGAACAACTGTCTAACAGTCACTGCTTCCCTAGGGCCGTTACAATTTTAAAAACTAAAACGAAAAAAAAAAAACTATAAAACAAACTATAAATTATTTGTAAATATACGCTAATTATTACTAAATAAAGTTAAGAAAGAAAAGAAAAGAAAGAAGTTACTAATGAATAATATTACAATCATCGATTCATCGATTATGGTAGCTTTTTTATTATGCCCGTTCTAGTAACGAAACAATATTACCTATCGTGGATTTTACATTTATAATTCTAAACTAAAAAGAATGGAGGGAGCCTGTAGAGACACGGAGAACCATCTTATAAGTAACAAAGTGTCTGGATGTATGTTGAAAAGAAAGCAAAAGCGCCAACGTACAAAATTAATTTTCTAGCTATGAATTTAGCAGTTGTAGTAAAATGTGCTGAGTTAAAGAAAAGTTTAACAATTTGGTTTTTAAATTATTGAACAGCAAAGCGAAAAAGTGGCATAAAAAGTTTTCCAAGAGGCCTCTAATTATTGATTTTGGTGCTTTGTTTGTAAGTTATGCTTCACGACCGTAGAGCCTAATTTTACGTTTTTTTTTTGTACTGAGACTTTCATTCCTCTACTTTCCGGACTATAATAAAAAGTATTATAAGTTGAACGTTGAGAAAGCCGTTTAGCTTTATAGTGGGCGCTAGACCATTAGCCGACAAATAATTGAAATAGATTTTTATGATATATCTGTATTATCATTATCTTTAGACCATTTAACATAGGAATGTTCTAAAAAATATAATAAGTTGTATGACTAAAACTTATATAAAAGAATAGCATGCATATCCGGTAACAAAAATATTTATTGCTGTCATAATTCAAACAGGCGTTGTTAAATAAATTATTTAATCACGATATTCAGCATTCGTTACCGAAAATGAATAAGACAAAATTTACGACACAACCTCAGGGCTTGGGTTAGTCTAATTTGCATGTCCGAAAGGTTAACCGCGAGTAGAATATTAAACATTCCAATTTTTAAGCATAATAAACGACAGGGACTGTCCGTTCGTAAAATAAATACCTATTTTAGAATATAACGTACGTATTTTAGAAAACCTTTGTTTAGCTTTGGATTTTGTTATTTTAAGAGGATTATTTAGAATAGATTTTTTTTTGTTGCAAGAGGACGACTAGGTAGGTACCACCGCAGTGTCAAATATTCTGCCGCCAAATAGTAGTGCTTAGGCATTACTGTGTTTCGGTTTGAAGGGCACTGTAGGCTATTGAAATTACTGGGCACAGGAGATTTAAGAACTAATATCTCGAGGTTGGCAACGCGTGAGTACCTACTAATGATGCTGCAAGCACTCATAGGCTACGGCAACCACTTACCATCAAATGGGCCGTAGGCTTGTTTGCCAACTTGTAACATTAAAAAATATATATTAGTAACACTATGCCGTATTCCTAAGATTTAAAATTTCTAAATTTATTTCTTAAAAAAAAATCGTAAAACAATGAAATAAAAAAAACCATTTTCTTACACAAATGAGTGCGTGTAATTGCGTTGAGGGATTTTTTATTGGTCCAATTTACAGTCGTTTGTGTCTAAAATTAAATATTTATATAAGGTTACAAGTATTTCGGATCTGCCATTATTTGGTTCAATAAAAAAGTCATAGGTAAAATAAAACGTGAGCAACAAAGCTCCGATTTTATTTCTTATTTATATCAGAATTCTTTCTCAGATCAATAATTTTTTGTTTGTTTTATACGGATTTAAAAAATCATTTTCTTATTTCAATATTTGTTTCCTTTCGTATAGTAATTCTGTCTATCGTTTTTTTTCATTTCACAATAATCCTTGGAATGTTTAATATAAGGGAAATCTTCATGGTTAGTATAAGTGAAGTTATTTTTGATTTTGTTCATACCTAAATCCAACTGTTATTTTTGCGGAACGGCCTGCCGCGGAATGTAGGGTATTTCGGCACGGCTGAAATGTTTGCTTACGGAATGCTCGACAGATTGAATTCGAAATTTCTAGGTTGAACTAGCGTTCAACAGTATATACGAATTCTCTGGATAAGGCATATTATTTTAGATTTATTGGAAATATAAATGTTTCGGCGTCGGGACGTGACAACCCGATCGCTCGCTGTTGTGCAATCAGTCACAATGGTGGTTTGTTGCAAGCGGCCAGCTAGGTAGGTGTGGTACCTACATTGTCAAATATTTTACCGCAAAGCAGTAGTGTCTTCGGCATTACTGTGTTTCGGTTTGAAGGGCACTATGGGCTAGTGAAATTACTGGGAAAAAGAGGTAAAGTTTGGCAACGCGCGAGTGGCACCTACTAATGGTGTTGCAAGCACTTATAGGCTACAGCAAGCCCTTATCATCTGTTTGCTTCCTAGCCAACTTAGTAACCTAAAAAAATGCTTTATAAGGTACAAATTCAGCCCCACATGGAGTAAGGCTCTAATCTGTGGGTGGTAGCTCGCCATGTCACCACAAGTGCCAACTACTTCCTTTTGACTGTATCCAACGTAGAGTTGAGCGGTTTGAATCGTTGAGTGGCGTGCACTGCAAGGCAAGTATGCAGTGCCTACCTCAGAAAGATAGGCTATCCTTACTTATTACTAAATAAATAAAATCTCACACAAAAAAACTGACGCATTTACGAACTCATTTTCTTCTAGTCGGTTAATTCCTTACTTATATTATAAATGCGAAACTAACTGTGTCTCTCTGTATGTTTGTCTGTCGCGTTTTCACGCCAAAGCTACAGAACCGATCTCATTGAAATTAGGGTTCACAGATATTCTAGAGTCTGAGAAATGACATAGGCTACTTTTTAATGCGTAAAAAGGTGTTGTATATTGTATGGAAAGCGGGATCAAAGTTGTACGGAAGTATCGTCATGTTTAAAGCTAGAAGCTTGAAACTTATTTTTTAGGCGGTTGATTCGATATAAATAAATATGATATTCAAAGTTTATAAATGATTGTGTTCACAATTTGTATTAAAATCGTTATTCACACTAAGCCGCTGGCAGAAGCTAGTTAAGTATAATTTCAATTAAGTAAGTTGAGTTTATAACAGACCTTCTATGAAGCGAGATTAGTTTAAATACAGAGAATGAATAGAAAATAAGCTGTTGCTGTCTACACGAGTAATACAAGACTTAGATGAACGTTGTGATCAAAACGTACTTGTAATTAGAAACTCTCGATTAATTCTACTATGTATAATATTCCCTTTTATGTTCGTAATCAAAAGCGTAGTGTACAATACATATTCATTGTATAAGTATTTGCGAGTTCGATTATCCACACCCGCATTATTGTAGGTACCTTTTGTTTATCTTCTTCATCCTAGCATTATTCCCGGTATTTTATTTTACCCAGGGTCTGCTTATTATCCGGATTTGACAGGTTACTAGTTATTACACAGAGCGATTGCCATCTGACCTCCGCACACCTAAGGGCGAACCAGCAACTCATTGGATAAAAGCAATTTACTTATCAAGAGTTAACGATTATTATCAGATGTTATGTGATAACAACCGGGACCGACAGCTTGACGTGCTCTCCGAGGCACGGTGGGGAGACCCACAGACAAACGCCCAGACCGAGACAGAAATTTTAACAAAATCTGCCCGAGCGGGAATCGAACCCGCAACCGTCGAGACTTAAGGCAGACACGCTACCCACAACGCCACAACGGTGTCTGTAGGTACCTCTTGTTTATATCGCTATATATTTATTTGTTTATCAATTTTGTTGATAATTATCAATTTACAATTTTAATTGTCAACGGCATTTATTTTAACACACTGTGTCCAGTCTAGCGCAATATTATTGTAAATGAGAAAGTTCGTAAAAAAGTAAAACATCTCATGCGAATGAATAAAATTAATAAAACTAAAAATGATAAAGCATATCCTTGTGTATCTCTTACTGATTGTTTCATTAAAATCGGTTCACTCTAAGGTCATTGCAATCTTAATAACAGCGTGAGCGGCTAAGTATGAGAGAAGAGGAATTAAGTATTTTATAAATTTCAACATGGGCGTAGCCCTAGAGAGTACAAAATCTTAATTTAGTGTTCAGGGAGCAGGTAGGCAGGCTGTTGCCTGTACATTCAATAATTATTAAATGAATTTTCAACAATTATTAGTTAAATAGTTCAAAATACCTTGTATTTGTGTTTTTCTTAGTTTTTTAGCTAGGCCCGGGGTTCCGGTTTGCAGTTGCCACCCCACTTATCTCACAACGTCCATGATTTTCAAGCAAAAATACTGACTAAATTTGGATAACATAGAGTTTTTATCACAGGAAAACTTTACACGAGAGGTTATCAAAAACCTACATTAGTGCGAGCGGCACCGCCGGCACTCTAAATAAAAAATCGTACTTATACCAAAAGTAGAGCTTTAAAAAAATGTGTGAAAAAACCATCGCTTTAACGAAAACATTGAGTTTTACACTTTCTGGACCCGCTATCAGAATTTCCACGTGATTGAGTCCGCGGGCAAAAGCCGGTATAAAATGTAGGAACTCTATAAAAGTATAGCCAACGCCACCTTTGTGGAGTTTGTTAAGCATTTTATACTTTAAGTAGAAACAGACTAAGAGCTAGCAAACTATTTAACCTAAAGTTAATCTTGAATGTTTTAATGGCTAGATTTTAGAGTGGATGAACCAATGTTTAACTTTTAAAATGGTAGCTTTGAGATTGTTATTCGTTACTGCTTTATTATCACACATCGTTAGTCTTCTAACGACCGGTTATAATGAGCAATCGCCTATTTTACCGGTCAGGGGTTAACAGGAGTTTTTAGCAACAATTCTATTGCGATTCACTTCAATTCTAGCAACATTATACATGATTCAAATTTTATATGAGCCTGACGTCTTTACGTAGAGCCGATGGCCGTTGGAGTGGAAAGGTTCTCGAGTAGCGATCACGTACCGGAAGTCGCAGCCTGGGCAGGCCTCCCACAAGGCGGACTGATGACCTGGTAAAGGTCGCGAGAGTCCGCTGGATGCGGGTGGCGCAGGACCGGTCTTTGTGGCACTCTTCGGGGGAGGCCTATGTCCAGCAGTGGACGTTCTTTTGCTGACATGATGATGATGATGATGACGTATAAATATGTATGTTTTCTTTCTGCCGATTTGATAATAAAAAGTAACTAAGCATTCGTAAACGCTTGGTGAATTGAACGCAGTCAGATTTAAATAAATATCGGTTAAAATGGTTTGGGTTGACCTGGGAAGTACTTCCTTATCACAAAACACATCATGATCATTCTTATGCAAAAAGGAATGTGACCTTACTTCTACTGAAAATTCTATGGTAATACATAGATTCGATTTAGATTTCCTCCAAAACTTCCTTATACATTTAACTAAAGTGAGAGAGATTTGGTTTTCGACCTTCTCACTCAGCGAACGAAACTGTTCGGATACTTAAAATCAACGTTTTGAGATAATAGTACTTAAAAGGACAAGCCAGCCTAATAAAACAAACTCTCCTACTGCTTAAGAAATTATTGAACGGTTAGAGTAATTTCTCTTTGTATATAGGCGATAGCCTTTTCCTAAGAGCCGCTAAAGCATCCGTGACTCCCATGTGCGGACAAAAACATTGTATGTGTAAAAACACTGAATCGATTTCGGTGAAATTAAAAGGGACCTTATTCCTAAATGGAATAAACCTCGTTCGCACAAGTTCTAGTTTCAAAAATCATGGACTTCCACACAAATTTTCAACATCCTTTTCACCCCCTTAAAGTTTGAATTTTGAAAGATCCTTTCTTAGTGCTTGTTTACGTTTTAAAAACAACACCTGTGAAAAAATCAGCTTTCTAGATCCAAGCGTTTAAGCTGGCCGTTTATTTTTCAGTCAAGACTTTTTCTTTTATACGTATTATGTATGGTGAAATATTATACAAGTACAACCCAATACGAAACAGATGTACGATGTTATTAAGAAAATTTCACAATTAGATATAACCGTTTGGTAAAATCCTGTTGGAGGCTGCGGCTTATCGCTGGCATTGTAGCTAAGAACCTTGTAGTACGGTGTGACAAAAAATATATTTTTTTTAAATGAATAAATTACATTTTAAATAGTAGTATAATTTTTAAATATGTAGTTATTTATGAGATACATAAGTATAGTTTGCAGCCGCAAATATCATTTCATAAAAAGACAATGCATTGTCTATCTTCGTCCCCATCCGTCCCTGTACATCAGTGGGCCTTATAAAATGTGTACTACAGGCCATTACTTTCGGCACCTAAAAGGGTTCTGTAAAAAGTTTCTTGTATTGGACCCTCTGTAATTGTGTAATTAAGTTTATTATTTGTTAATACAGCGGCCATAGAAATACACAATCTATGAAAACTCAGATTTATTATTTATTAAAGCTTATGAGATACGGCAAAAAGAGTTTATTTTATTTACTTTATTTTTAGTCTCTATTGTTGTAGCGGCAGTAAATATACATATTTTGGAAATTTCAACTCTACATAAGGTTCGTGAGCTACAGCCCGCTGACAGACGGATGTAGAGTTGAGTCTTAGTAATAAGGTTTTGACGGCACCCCTTTCATCATAAATTTAGAAACTAAAATTTTTTCAGCGATGTTGTTGCGAACAGTACGTTATTTAATTTGATAAGTTACAGTCGAGCTTGTCAGATCTCGAAGACAAAACTTAGGAGATGATGAGACTAAGACCAAGTTCTGTTTCTGATGTACAATTGGAAGATTTACTTACCTTTGTATTATTTCATTGGGTTAATGTTCCATTATTACGTTGAAATAGAGCGTTGCCTTGAAAATGTAGACAAATAAATGGACGCAAATAAGCAATACCATGTCAACCCACAAAATTGACAAAACTGAGTTATATATGCAGCAGTGTTGCTAAATGGCTGAAGAACATTTGTCTTTAAATTTTGTAGGAAAAACCCTACTAGCTAGCTAGTAGGATTTTTCCTACAAATATTAAAGACAAATGTTCTTCAGCCATTTACCAACACTTCTGCATATAAAACTCAGTTTTTTCAATTTTGTGGGTTGACATGGTATTGCTTATTTGCGTCAAAATATGTTTTATATTTACAGGCTTGTGGTTTTATCACTATTTATTTTGAATAAAACTAAGCTAAGGACAGCCAGCCTTTATGAATTTCATCCAAGTAGGTTAACATTATGAACAACTTATTGTAGTCAACAACGCTTTTAATCCTTTTACTTAGATAACACCATAAATTGCACAGCACTGCAACTACTACGTCGGATTTCAACGATTCGTCCTTTTATATGCGGTATGACAATAATTTTCTGTATGGTGAAATATTGAAGTAACCATCAATGTGAAGCTCCGTTAAAATTACATCTTGTCAAATGTTGTCCTTCTAATCCAACGTATTAAATAGGCTCTATACTTCGTCATGCGCCAGCAAATAAATAAAGTGAACTTACTAGACAAAGGAGATTTAAGAACCAATATCTCGAGGTTGGCAACGCGTGAGTTGCACCTACTAATGGTGCTGCAAGCGCTCATAGGCTACGGCAACCGCTTCCCATCGTGTGGGCTGTATGCTGTATGCTGTATGCCAATTTGTAACATAAAAAACATATAATTGAAGTGTCTGTTTGTAATTCCAAATTAGTAGCTTTTCACTAAATTTCGTCCGTCTGTTTTAGGGTTCCGTGCAATAAAGAAAAATCTGTAAGCCGTGCGAGCTGTGCTGTGTGCTTTGCTTGTTATAATATAAAGTTAATTATTTTATTTGTCATTATTTTAATCTGAATCTTGTCGTTGTCTATATTGATAGACATTGTTTCTAAAGATATAATAACTTAATATTAATGATAATTATGAATTTTGAAATATTAAAATTTTGAACTTCTGAATATCCTATATTTCTTAATATATATAAATATGGGAACTTCAGCCACTTTATTGCTACGCCACTATATATATTATCCATCTTCTATAAAGTTCTAAAAATACGAATGAATCACTACGTTTAATAGTATGTAATTAAAATCCAGTACCCGTTGTGGCGTTGTGGGTAGCGTGTCTGCCTTAAGTCTCGACGGTTTCTGTTTTCTGTCTCGGTCTGGGCGTTTGTCTGTGGGTCTCCCCACCGTGCCTCGGAGAGCACGTTAAGCTGTCGGTCTCGGTTGTTATCACATAACATCTGATAATAATCGTTAACTCTTGATAAGTAAATTGCTCTTATCCAATGAGTTACTGGTTCGCCCTTAGGGTTGCGGAGGTCAGATGGCAATCGCTCTGTGTAAAAACTAGTAACCTGTCAAATCCGGATAAGAGTAATAAGCAGACCCTGGTTAAAATAAAATACCGGGAATAATGCTAGGACGAAGAAGAAGAATTAAAATCCAGTACCCAAAATAATATAAAAATAAAGAATCCTCATCCTTACTCATTATTATTATAAATGCAAAAGTAACTATGCTATCTCACTTTTAGTAAATCGTATCTCGTCTTATTTAGACAATAATTTTAGTTGTATAGGTGTTTTTCTAGATTTGGCCAAAGCATTCGACACAGTTTCGACTCAAATACTACTTCGAAAACTACAAAATTTAGGTATCCGAGGTTTGCCTTTGATGTGGTTCAAAAGTTATCTCTCCGGAAGGTCACAACTTGTTAGGGTGGGTTCATATAAAAGTGCCACAGAACCAATAAAATTTGGCGTATCACAGGGTAGTATCCTTGGCCCTACCCTCTTCATAATTTATATAAATGACATAATGAATCTCCAAATTCCAAACGCTGAAGTCATATGTTATGCTGATGACACAGTGATTCTTTTTAATGGCAGAAACTGGGAAAGTGCTGTCGATACTGCAGAAAAAGGTTTAAAAATGGCATCAGATTGGTTCCCTGCCAACTTATTGACCCTCAACAATAACAAAACCAAATTCCTCTGTTTTCATAAAACTGCCTCGTCGAACCCATCTTTTAGTCCTGTTATAAGAATACATTCCTGTAAAAATTATCCTATAAATCCCTGTAACTGTGACACCATCCAGCGCACTGACGTAATCAAGTACTTGGGTTTGTTAGTTGATGACAAATTACATTTTAACAATCACATTCATAAGCTCTCTACGAGGGTTAGAAAATCTATTTCTATTTTCAAAAAACTCCGTAACTGTGCCGATAGCACACTATTAACGATCATTTATACCGCGTTGTGCCAGTCATTGATCACTTACTGTATCACAGTCTGGGGCAGCGCGGCGAAAACGACTATGTTGGAAATCGAAAGAGCACAAAGGTCCGTTTTGAAAGTAATGTTAAAAAAACCCTTTCGATTTCCAACAGTTTCCCTATATGCGGAAGCGAATGTTTTGTCTGTTCGTAAATTGTTTATCTTTAAAATTTCTTTAGCAACTCATAAGTCACTTAATTCCAGGACTAACAATAGCACTATATATAATAAACGTATTTTCAATTTACCTGTTCCGAGAACACTCTCTACTTTTGGCAAACGATTCGGGGATCACATAAGGGCATCAACTTATAATGTCATACTGAAACACTGTAACCTTAAAGAATGTACTATACATGAAACAAAAAAACTAATATTTCAATTACTTCTCTCTTTAAACTACACTGAGACTGAAAATTTATTAGCTAAAGCAACTTAAGTTATATATAATAATAGTTTGTTGTAATGTTTTTATAATAAGTGTAATTTTTATTTTATTTTACCATATTTTTAAGTTTCATTTGTATACCGTTTCATCTGAGTTCCTTTTTTGTAATTTTTGATTTATCAAGTATCTTTTACGTAACTTTTTTTTTTAAATTCCACTATGTAATTTTTATTTGGTTCCTCACGATACAGGCGAAGCCTAGTGCGAGGACCCCTGGCAATATTGTTACAAATTGTGATACCAAATAAACGAATTTGAATTTGAATTTGAATTGAATTTGAAAAATTTGAACTCTGTCTCTCTGTCTTTCTGTCTTTCATGACAAAACTAATGAACCAATTTAAATGAAATTTTGTACACAGATAGTCTATATATAGAGCATGAGAAGGCTACTTTATAATGGGAAAAAGTATTATAAAAGGGTTGTAAACTCTTTTTTGTGTTGTAAGCCCTTTTTACAGGCCTTACAGGGGTTGAAAAGAGGGGTGAAATTTGCTTGTCGCTATCTTACCAATCTATAAAAATAAATACAGTGACGCTTTCACTTAAGTTCATTCACAGACGCATTCACATTTACGGCCATGAATTTTCTAGTCCCATTTAGCTAAATCGATCGTCATCTCAAATTCTGTCGTTACTCTGACAATGCGAGATTCCAGCCAATCCTATGCAACCTAAATAGAGCTTCAGTAACAGGGTTGCCTCACTTATATTGAAGTGAAACTTCTTTATCGGCGTTGGAAAAAAATTACCGTCACATTTTTCCGTTACGCGCCATCTTTTTCTTGTCCCTACCACGTTTGATTCGAAGAGTACTTTCTCCAGCGGAGTAGGTATGGTATGTCGTTTAAGCGGACTCACTGCCACCACTAGACTTTTTTTCTATTGCACCCTTATTTATTTGTATTCATGTCAATGATAATAAAAGCCTTTTGTTAAACTGTATCTAACTTAACTTTATTTAACCAATTTCTTTAAAGTTGCAAATAGTAGATCGGTTTTCGAAAAATAAGGTCATAAAGAAGTTTCACTTCTTACTTGTGTACACTACTATAGGAACACATTTTTTTATCCTGATAATCCCGCTAATAATAAAAATGACAAAGTTTGTTATGTGTGATGATGGAAAGATGCATTTTTGGTACTCTTTCACGCAAAAACTACGGAACAGATTTGGATAAAATTTGGCACACTGATAGCTTATTACCTGACTAACTAAAGCCTTTCATACCGAAAAAATGTAAGATTCCTGTGGGATTAACAAAACGTAATTAGATTTGTCCTATGGATTAGAAAAATAGCTGATATCCGGAATAACAAATAAGTACTAAAACGCAAGCGAAGTCGCAGTGCACTATACTGCTAATATGTAATGAATGGAAAACGGTGATATCAATAAATACGAATATTATTATACATGGAATGGACAACAAGCCAGATAGCGGGAGTTCGGGCTTTTGGGCTTCAGAGGCCTAATTCTCAGCCTTTTTTTATGTTACTAAGCTGGCAATCAAGCATACGGCCCACCTGATGGTAATCGGTTGCCGTAGTCTATAAGCGCGCGCAACACCGTTAGTAGGTGCCACTATCGTGTTGCTAACTTCGAGGTATGGGTTCTTAAATCTCTTTTGCCCAGTAATTTCACTAGCCTACGTTGGCCTTCAAACCGGAAAACAGTAATACCTAAGACACTACTGCTTGGCGGTAGAATATTTGACACTGCGGTGGTACCTACCTAGCCGGCATCTTGCAACAAAAGACCAACCACCAGTGTGACTGATTGCACTGGTGGAATAATCTCTGCTGTGACAAACATTATCCCAACAGCGTGCGTTACGTCTCGACTTCCTCATTACCTTTTTTTCTACTAATTCCCTTTGATTGGCAATATGTTTATGATACGAATGCTATTTTAAGCTTGTTTGCCGATAGCTGTTAAGAACTTGCCGATAGCTTATGTTATATGGAGTAACTTAGGCTACTTTTATTTTAGAAAAAGATTAATGAAATTAAATTCCCACCGTCCCAAAAGAAGTTTTACTTCAACAATATTTTTATTACGGCTGATAGCCCTAGTGATTCCGGAGATCGGATTGACTTCATAGCTGACGGGACAGTAGATGCAGATCTATTGCAATTCCTCGATTGACTCTAAAGGAATTACTAAACAGTTTTTCCAGCGCGCGTAATCAAATTCTACTAAGTTACTATGAAATTTAAGGAAGTATTGATTGGATTTGGTGGATTTATTTATCATATATTGTACGCTTTGGCATTTTTGAAAATATTTTAAAAATGCTCTGTTATTATTACTGTAAAAGCCCATGATAAGAAATAATGCTTAGTGCGTGGTGAACCACACACAGTGGAAACGAGTGTGTTCCGCAGCTTTATGACTGCGACGCATAACTGTACAAACACACACACCCATACAACATAACTGTATAGTCAATACAAACACCTGCTCCGAGTACGAATCGAACACGCGACCTGTGGCGCGTAATGCAGGTTCGCTACCGCTGCGCTACAACGTCACTTTTTTATCACTTTTTCGTCCCCACATATAAATTTTATTAAATCAAATTTATTACATTTTTTAAAGAAAGGTCTATGATAAATTATTCCGTCCACATTCGCAAAATTAGAATATCGTGATGAGCATTAAGCTTCGCGACTCGGCTACAGAGATGAACGTAATGAAAGGATTGTAATTTGGAAGAATTCTCAGTTTTTAGGGTTCCGTATCGAAAGGGTGACAACGGAACCCCATTCTATCTCTCTGTCAGCGGGCTGTATCTCACGAACCAGTAGGTAGAGAGTTGAATGTATATTTCTGTTGCCACTAAAGTCAACAATACTAAAAATAAAAAAAATAAAGGAGGTCCCTGTAGTGTATGCGCCCGAGCTGTTAGGCCGTCAGTCGTGCTCTAACCGTGAGCGAGTGCGGACGTCCTTTGTTTGCTTATACTACGTCACCGGGTATAATCCGAAAGCGTGTTTTATTCACTTAGTGAACATTACAGTCCCCATATATGAAACTTGATATTTTTGATGTTTTTTTTGCTGTATTTCATGACACATGCAAATTAATGAACGGTAGAACGGAACCACTCTATGCGAGTCCGATACACACTTACCAGTTTAGGGTCCATTATAAAATATAAAGCAATGAGTATTCCCTTTCAATGTTATCAAGATAAAATTTCATTCTCAATTAAGTTAAGAGTTTTTCTGTATTCGCAATTAAGTGTTCTTTTTTTCTTTTGCTTCGCTTTCTATATTCAAGATAATTATAATATTTTTTCACTGATTCATTTACATTAATAATATTATACATTTAGTTGTAATAGGCTTAGTGAAGCGGGGCGAAGCTTGGCAGGTCACGTTGGTTTTTCCGGGAGAGTTCCCGTAGCCGGTTTTGTAGCAAGAGGCCGGTCAGATAGGTACCATCGCAGTGTCAAATATTCTTCCGCCAGCGTCACCGGGAGGGGTAAATATAACATAAATAAATAAACGCTACAAAGTCAACGGCCCCCATTAAGATAGTTATATCCTGTTTCGGGGATCCGGAAACATGCACAATGACAAAGACATCCACAACCAGACCGTAAAACATGTCTGTGGTTAATACAAACCACATCCGCAACCTATGGCGCTTAAAGCAGGTTCGCTACCGCTAGAACGTTCATTTTCTTTTCATTTCTATTTTTTATGTTCAGTTCAAAGGGGTTGAGAAATTGGGCCTCCGGCGCTCTCACTCATCGCAAGAAACGTATTAGTACTCTGTTAGTTTACGCGGAATTTCTATGAGAGGGTAGTACTGCACCGGTGAAGCCGGCCCTTTTGTGCTTGGAGAAGCATGACTCTATATATACATTTTGTAATTATGTAAAGTTTAAAAACAAAAACCTGATTAAACTCTTAAGTTAAGACGAGTTCTTTGATCAAAATTGAAAATAGGTCGTATTCATGAACATTTAGTTTAAATTTAAATTTTGAGGTGGTTACAAACTTTATTCGTTTAATTTGATAAGTTACTGTCAAAGACTTCGCTTGTTAGATCTCTAAAGCAGAACTTCTAGAACATGATTAAGCTGTGACATTGGTACAGTCGTGTTTATTTAATTTAATGCCTCAATAGCTGAACGGTAGAAGAGCCGACTTCACTCCGTTTACGCGAGAGTCGAGGGTTCGATCCCGACCCCTTGGGCTATTGTCGTACCCACTCCTAGCGCAAGCTTCGAGCTTATTTGGAGGGCAATAGGAATATTAGTAATGCCTTGAAAAAGCATTGCTAATATTCTTTAAAAAAATTGCAATTTCTATCTACAGGTTATTTTATCGGCGTAGGAGAACGACCCGGACAAAAAGTTATCGATAAACGTTACCTAGCGTTTTTTGAGTTTGGCAAGAGGTGTTGTGGCATGGGATGGGGTGGTAAGAATTGGCATAAGGTGGCAAGGGTTGGGCTGGAGTGGGTTTGATACATCAAATTGATGGTAAGAAGTGGTAGAGAAAATAAAAAGAGACCTCGTTTCTAACTCGCGACCTGTAGATACGTTTCTTTGTATAATGAAATGGAAGCGTATGGCCTGAATGATCACTTGCTACACCAGATGCATAACCTTGTATTATTGTATTACTTGAAAAGTAGAAGAACCTTTTTGTTTTAGATTGAGGAAATGTATTAATATATAGCATTGATACTGTGGCGTTACGTTCAACGAGCGGGAACTTTGGAGCCTCCCGAAACCTTTTAATACAACTTGTATTGCAAGCGTCACTGTTATTATTTGACAAACGTTTGACAAGTTATAATGGTTACGAGGGGCGAGGAGAGGGAGGAAACCCAGGAGGAGGAGCTTAGGCCTGTACCGCTAATCATCGAACCAAATGCATAATTCATACTTTACATGGATATTCTATAAGGTGCATTTACTTCTCCTATCGACCTAGGTAATTCATGTAGAAAACATCACGGCTCTGTTGTGTAAATTATATATTTTTTATTTTACTATTTTATTATTTTTGTGTTAAATATTGTGATCTCGTAATTTTCTTTCGAGTCAAATTATGAAGTTACTTGTTAATTGGCTTTTCATTGTAAGTATTAAGTTACTTATCAAGTTTAAGTGGGTTAGAGATTTATGAGAAATGGGGCCTGGGTTATCTTCTTAGTATTACTACACGCCCTTTGAAAGATTATGAAGGATTCAAAGGACTCCATTCACGCGTTGGATTTCTAAGAGCGAATATAATTTTAAATCTTAATAAGTAAAATAAGATAATGATAAAGTGATAATAAGATATTGACGACGTTGTGCCGCAGCGGTAGCGTACCTGCCTTAAACACCACAGGTCGCGGGTTCGATTCCCGCTCGGAGCATAATATGTTTGTATTGACCATGCAAGCGTATTTTCCGGTCTGGTGTATTTGTCCTTGTCATTGTGAATGTTTCCGGACCCCGACACAGGATATTACTATCCTAATGGGGGCCGTTGAGTGTGTAGCGTTTATTATTATTATTATTATAAAGTAAAATGTATTAATTTGTATCTTTTGTATTTCGGAATATAATTTACTAAGATGAGTGATGAGAAGACATAGAAAATTTAATAAGAATTAGAGAGTCAAATATATTACCGTCCACTCGTTTTTGTGACAACAAAGGATTCGGCACGACTTTTCCAACCAACCAACAACAAGAACTAACACACAAAACCTTAACAAATTATACTTCTGAAAGATCCATTTATTCCAAAAATCCATTTATTAGTTTTTGAGTTTATCGCAGACATACAGGCGTGGCGGGTGACTTTCTTTTATTCAATTAAATTCTTGAATCAATGGCTTCCAGTTGTACCAAAATTTTTATTTAATGATAGTGATGTTGACCATCAATCAGTCACATGGGTGGTAGGTCTTTTGTTGCAAGAGGCCAGCTAAGTGGGTACCAACGCAGTGTCAAAAATTCCACCGCAAAGCAGTAGTATCTTTGGAATTACTGTGTTTCGGTTTAAAGGGTACTGTAGGCTAGTGAAATTTCTGAGCAACTAGATATAAGAACATGTCTTGAGGTTGACAACATGCGAGTGGCACCTACTAATGGTGTTGCAAGCGCTCCTAGGCATTCGCTTACCATCAGGTATGCCGTATGCTTGCTTGCTTAATTCAGTTACACAAAAAAAATTATTACTGAAAATTCATACTGTTTGACATAAAGTGGTTATTTGTTATTAATTTCTACTAAACAAAATTCTTTATAGTAGCTCATAGTTGTTTGTAGAACTTAATTGTTTGACGTAATGATGAAACCTATACGTCGTTACCCAATGAAATACCTTCAATAAATGTTGTGTTTTTTTCAATATTATATGGCTTTAGTAAACAATAATTTCGTAGAATACCTTATTTTTGATTTCGATCTCAAAGGATCTTCAATAATATTTTCTTGGAAGACCGCTTAGCGAAGTTTTAGGCAAGGTTTCTGCGAACAGCTTTCAAGTACTAATAAAAATTTCACTAACCATTCAATATGCTCCTTATAGAGAAGAATCGATACAGTTTTATTTGGAATCTTGTTTAGGACACTATTTGAATGAGTAGAATATGCTGCCAAGTTTCAGTCACAAAAGAGACTACGAACACCTATCGATTGTGATATTTTTGATCGATAATAAGATCTCACATTATATACGACTGCTGAGTTAGTTGGAAAGCACTGATATGTACGCTATATATTACCACCCGTTGACGCCATCAAGGCCAATAGAGCCAAGACCAATACACAATCGAAAAAGTATTGCTAATATTGTTTAGAAAAAAATCTAAAAATATAAAAATATATAATATAGTAATCTAGCTGTTGTCAAAAGTAGGCTCTAGTAGCGTTTACAGCTTCGTGTCCCAGATAAAATCTGAAGCGTCGTAATTGAAGCGGAAGCTGTCAACGGCTATCGCAGCGCCATTAATGTAGCACCAATGATACTAGAAACGTTGGAAGCGAATTGTTCGAGAGCGTTTTACGTAAAAGTTGACAGAAGTTTTTTTTTTAAACAAGTAAGTGATACGTTGTAGGGGTCCTGAACCATACACAATGACAAGGACAAACACACCCAGACCGGAAAACATGTCTGTATGGTCAATACAAATATCTGCTCCGAGCGGTAGCCCGCGACCTGTGGCGCTTAAGGCTCTTATATTTGTTTTTTTCCCAAAATGAAAGTTTTCGGAATCCATATTGTCAATATAATGATACAATGGTTAAAAAACACCCATGGAGATACAGGATGTCATTTCCATATAAAGGGAACATGAATATGTTCCACCACCAGACGACCAGACGGATGATATTGTCATGTCGGCCGCGACCCATTTTATGATGTCGGGATGTATATCTTAACAAAACCTCCATAGCTCGATGCGGACCTAACGCGGATGCAGATAACGCCTAGTCTTTAATAGTTGATTTATATAAAGTGTAGTTGTCATAAACCTTGGCATGTAGTGTACTCGTCAAGTACACCGGGCAGTGTGAGTGTGAGAATCAGCCGCTTCTTAGTCTGACGGCAATACCCACGAAATCTCGGCAGAACCCTCATCACCATAGTGGGACGTCATGGGGTCGCTTTTGCAAATAGCTATGACGCCCTGGTGCAAAGGTTGTCCCGGATGTCGCAGAGCCCTTCTCCCGTCCTGAAAACGTGCGGAGGAGCTAAATGCACACTCCGCTATAGCTCCTCTAGGGTGGAGGAAGCTGGTACTCAAAGTGATGTTTCCTCCCTAGCAGCCTCCTTCAGCGAGACGACGGTCTCGCAGGAGACCTTGCCAGACCAGGACCGGGACGAGACCCGGAGCATGGTTCTCACCACGCTCGGCGAACGAGAGGTCTCCACCCACTACCGCCATCAGGGCAGGCTGCTGTGGAGCCGGGGACTTCAGTCGTCTTGTATATTTACACAAAAAATATTTTTTCAAACTGAGCAGTTCTGTTTTAATAATTTCAGGAGTTTCATTCAATATCTTGAACTTGATGGATATCTTAATAAATAATGATAAAAGATCTATATTAATGAATCACCTTAATTTTTAATTCCGTGTATGATTATTTATAAAACATAATCTCAATAGTTCATGAGTTCATCAAGGAGTTGTACAAATCTATTAAAATACTAGAAATATCGCATACTAAATATCATATCTCACAGATACACAGTGGATGCCACTTCCAACAAATATTAACTCATGACATCACTTCCGCTGCCTGTCCTTGTCAATTAGCCCGTGCATCGAATCGATATAGAAAACCAATTATTTTAAAAAGTTTTGCACAAAATAATTTTCGCGTACTAAATTTTTTGGATAATTTTTTTAATACTACTAGTAAATAGTTTTAGTTTTGATGTAATTAGAGATTCTGCGACCCCTTAACTATTTTTATCTCTTTGCAAATACTTGCAAAAATGGTAGAGTAACAAAATATCTTGTTAAGCCAACTGAATTTCGTCAAAACCACCTTTTTTTTTACCACGATGGTGGCAAACAAGCGTACGGCCCGCATGATGGTAAGCGGTCACCGTAGCCTATGGACGCCTGCAACCCCAGAGATATCACATGCGTGTTGCCGACCCTTTAAAAACTTTTTCAACCTTCCCTTGAAGAAACCCATATTATAGCTTAACATAGTATAGTGAAAAGTTAGGTCTAACAGAAAGACAGCACATAATTATATTATAGATAGCTTTGTTGATTTATTTATAAAATAAAATAATATATTTTACATCTTATCTTATTTAGGAATAATAGTTCGTCAACCACATTGTTCTGCTTACTTAATTATATCATCATTAGCAGTTCCACTTCATCTAAATAATGGCCCTTTTCCATAGCAAAAACACAAAAATACGCAAATTGAAATAATTAAGAGTTCCCTCGATTTCTTCATTGTCAGATTCGGCCCAGATTACAATGGAACCTCATTACGTTACAACAAACATATGAAAATAAAAAATTAAAATTGTAAGCAACCACTGACAAAAAAGGGCTCTAAGATCCTTACCGAAGCACAAACTATACCGAAGCGCGAACAAAAATAACAGATCTCGATCACGTCTGCTTTCAAATAAAAACCGCAACAAAATCGATTTATCTGCTTAGGAGCTACAGTACCAGAGACAGGCTATTTGCTTGCTACAGATGTTATATAAAATAAAAATGATACTTTCCATAAAAGTTAATGATACATACTACACATTCAATAACATGTATGTACGTATCGATGGACACCATATGCGCTTTATGCACTAATAAATTTTGATTTTAACTTCATTGAACTGTGTTAACTTGCGACTGTTCCATTTGGTACTGTTAATTAAACGCAGTGCAATTATGATTGTCTTTGAGAAGTAATTGCGCGTAAATGTGAACACTGTGACATCATTTATGAAATGGAATATGATGACAAAACAGATATTTCTGTGCAATAAATAATAGGAGAAAATATTGGGTTATGATAACAAAACAAAACCGTGATTCCACTTTCTGTCTAAAACAGGATAAGGCCTTGGCACCACAGTTTATGATATGTATACATAATATGCATGTGTGTGTGTGTGTGATAAAGATTATATAAATAAATAACAATACCGAAACAAAATTTTACATTACGTCTTTCTTTACTTGATTTCCAACAGATAAAATCCGTTTTGTTAAATATAAATGTCAACATTGTTCTCAAAACTATGGAAAGAATGCTTCTATACAGTCCGAACAATATTTTGAGCACTGAACCGGAAATCATGAATGGCGATCGGTGGATTAATATTTTATTCCCGACTATCACGGAATTTGCTATTATAATGTGAAGAAAACTACAAATTTCCCCCTCGAAAAAAAAAAGAAAAAAGAAGTCATGTCGTCTTCCTTGAAGATATTAAGGAGTTAGTTGAAAGTTACCCAACAAGACCAGTAGTCGAAAGTAATAAGTAGTTCCTCGCAAAGTTTAGTCTTCGAGATTTGACAAGCACGAAGCCTTCGACCGTAACTTGTAACTTGTCAACAACGTACGGTATGCAACGAAATTGCCGCAAAACTTTTTCTTATAAACAAAATTTTATTAAATCCTGTTTCTTTGATATAAATTCTTATAAGTATTTACTTTAGAGATAAACTATTGCCAATATTGATACCGTTGTGCCGTTGTGGGTAGCGAGTCTGCGTTTAGTCTCGACGGTTGTGAGTTCTATTCCGCTCGGGGTGGATATTTTTAATCTTATAAATATCTGTCTCGGTCTGGGCGTTTGTCCCCCACCGTACCTCGCGGAGCACGTTAAACTGTCCTGGTTGTTATCCAATGTTGGTAATTTGCTTTTATCCAATGAGTTACTGGTTCGCCCTTAGGGTTGCGGAAGTCAGATGGCAATGAAATAACAAGAAGAAAGCAAAAAGGCGAATGAGAGTAATAAAACGATCCTGGGCAATACCGGAATAAATGCTAGTAGGAAAAGAAGAAGTCTCGTGTAAGTGACAGATGGGTAAAGTGGGAATGAAAAGAAGTGTGAAATTACTGTACCGAAAGTATGGTTGTTATATCGTATGGCAGTGTTAATTAAAAAATATCCTATATTTTACTGGTAGCTAAAATCTCAGTCATAAAATATTAAGAGATCTTAAGCGTATTTTTCGACGCGTACCTGTGATACTTAAAGTATTATGCCCAGTCTTTTGTGAAAAGATTTAAAATTGTGAGACGTTGAGCTCAGAGAGCCGCCGACGAAAATTTCATGATTACATAAAAATCGCTTTAGATTTAGTAACCTTTTTCAGTACTTACACATTCAATATATTCACGTAAATTTATTATTTGTATTTGATGAATAAATTTGTAATTGTAAAGAAATTTGATATAAATAATATATTTTTTAAATGTTAGAATCTTTCCGCGGACATCGTTGTGACGTTGTGGGTAGCAAGTCTGCCTTTAGCCTCGACGGTTCGATTCGCGCGGACAGATTTTTGCATTGATCTTACAAATATCTGTTTTGGTCTGGTCGTTTGTCCTTGCCCCACCGTGCCTGGGAGAACACGTTAAGCTGTCGGTCCCGGTTGCTAAACGTTAACTCTTGATAACTGAATTCCTCTTATCCAATTAGTTACTGGTTCGCCCTTTTTTTTTTTGTTTACGGGGAGGAAATCTGCAACCAGATACCCGGCCTCCTGGGGAAGAGAACCGGGTTATGTGGGGTTCCATGTTTAACCATGGCGTCCCACTAAAACCTCCTCGGTGGCCGACCTCAGTGCGAGTGAGAGGCTCCGGGAACTCCTGTGGAACGCACTCCGGTGCCTCTCAAGCACATGGCCCAAATGGGCCCTTCCCGGGGAGAGCTGATGGTGTTGCCCTCACTCTAGGGGAACTGATGGCATTGTCCCGCCGCGCCGCCTCGTGCTGGCGAGCAGCACGACAGTCGGTGCCACCCCGACCGCCGTCTTCCTCTAGGCCGTTCGATGGGCACACAGGTGACCCCACCCTGTGCACCCATGACCTAAGGGTACGACGCCCTATTTTACTGGTTCGCCCTTAGGATAACGGAGGTCAGAAGACAAGCTGTGTAAAAATTAGTAACCTGTCAAATAAGGATAAGACTAATAAGCAGACCCTTGGTAAATACTCGTGTAATACCGGGAATAATGAAGAAGATGAGAGGAAATAAAAGGAAGAAGAGGAATCTACCCGCGATTTGAACCGTATTAAATTAGGGTAGCTTTTGATAGTCTATTATAACATTTAAAAATAAAAAGTCCACAAAAACATGTTTTTTTTATGTTAGAAGTTGGCAAACAAGCATACGGCCCACCTGATGGTAAGTGGTTGCCGTAGCCTATGAGCGCTTGCAGCACCATTAGTAGGTGCCAATCACGCGTTGCCAACCTCGAGATATTAGTTCTTAAATCTCGTTCGCCCAGTAATTTCACTAGCCTACAGTGCCCTTCAAACAGGAACACAGTAGTGCCTAAGCACTACTATTTGGCGGCAGAATATTTGACACTGCGGTGGTACCTACCTAGCCGGCCTCTTGCAACAAAAGACCTACCACCAGTGTGACTGATTGCACTGGTGGAATAATCTCTGTTGTGACAGAGGTTATCCCAACAGCGGGCGATGGGGTCGTCACATCCCGACGCCTTTAAAATGTTTTGAAATAATCCTTTTGTAAAATTAACTTCTACGAAAAAACAAACAAAACTTTTCAATTTCAAAATATTATATATAGGAAGTAATGATAATGAAGGTATTGATAGCGGGCACTTTGTTAAAAATTAACGTAATTAATTAGTTTACACAATTTTTATGACTTTAGGAGCTAATATCTCAACAACTACTGACTTAATGAAAAAAGTCAAAATGAAACCTCCTTATCAGTTTGAAAGACCTATCCAAAGATATCCCACAAGTTGACATACGTTGAAATTTTTTTTTCAATATTCAGTTACATGTATGGACTGCTACCCTCAATTCTTTTATATTTTAAAATTTCATTACAGAATCGTTGTGCAGTTCATAGAATACATCTCTTTAGTAAATTTCGTATAGATAGAGCCAATGGTCTCCGAGTAAAATGACTGTGACATACGGACGGACGGACAGACGGACAGACGGACAGACGGACAGACGGACAGACGGACAGACGGACAGACGGACAGACGGACAGACGGACAGACGGACAGACGGACAGACGGACAGACGGACAGACGGACAGACGGACAGACGGACAGACGGACAGACGGACAGACGGACAGACGGACAGACGGACAGACGGACAGACGGACAGACGGACAGACGGACAGACGGACAGACGGACAGACGGACAGACGGACAGACGGACAGACGGACAGACGGACAGACGGACAGACGGACAGACGGACAGACGGACAGACGGACAGACGGACAGACGGACAGACGGACAGACGGACAGACGGACAGACGGACAGACGGACAGACGGACAGACGGACAGACGGACAGGCGGACAGACGGACAGGCGGACAGACGGACAGACGGACAGACGGACAGGCGGACAGACGGACAGACGGACAGACGGACAGACGGACAGACGGACAGACGGACAGACGGACAGACGGACGGACGGACGGACGGACAGACGGACATGACGAAACTATAAGGGTTCCGTTTTTGCCATTTGGCTACGGAACCCTAAAAAAAAAAGTTTTACTTTATATAGTTAAAATGTCATTCAAAATACAGAAGACGGTGTGAAAAGCTTTAAAATACACAAAACTAAGTGATATACATTTTAATTACATAATTAGTAAATAATATTAAATTTCCTTAAAGTGAAGTCCATTAACAGATTTGGATAGAAATCTAAGTTAACCTTGATCAGAATCGGCAAATGTCCAAAAACTAAAGAAAGCGATTTACATAAACTACGTACGTAGTTATTCTAAAGTCACCTTTAGTCTCCATAAACAACGGCTGGCACACTTAAACAGGCGGTAAGTACCTCTCAAGATTTGACAGATGCAAAGCAATGAGCCAAGTAATATAAAGTAAAGTGAAAAAATACGTTTAGAAAAAACGGGCGGACCCGCCTTCTCTTTTGTACTAATATTTTGGAAAAAGTTGGAAACGAGATAGTCGAACTCTTGTGCAAGTAATTGGTTGATAAATAAAGTTGAACTTGATTTTCGTGGTGATGAAGATTTTAATCCGTTTATAACTTTTCTTTCTATATATATGTATATATATTAGGGTGACTAAAAATTATTTTTTCGTGAAAAGATGAGCCCTTAATATTAATATTTAGATTGTCCACATCGCATTTTTTCAATTCCCATAAGAATAACAGGGTAAAATTATTGTTTTTTTTTTTTTTTTTTGTTTTTTTTTTTTTTTTTTTTTATGTCAGAAGTTGGCAAACAAGCATACGGCCCACCTGATGGTAAGTGGTTGCCGTAGCCTATGAGCGCTTGCAGCACCATTAGTAGGTGCCACTCACGCGTTGCCAACCTCGAGATATTAGTTCTTAAATCTCGTTCGCCCAGTAATTTCACTAGCGTACAATGCCCTTCAAACCGGAACACAGTAGTGCCTAAGCACTACTATTTGGCAACAGAATATTGGACACTGCGGTGGTACCTACCTAGCCGGCCTCTTGCAACAAAAGACCTACCACCAGTGTGACTGATTGCACTGGTGGAATAATCTCTGTTGTGACAGAGGTTATCCCAACAGCGGGCGATGGGGTCGTCACATCCCGACGCCTTTCTTTCTTTCTTCTTTTTTTCTTTCTTTTTAGGATATGCAGTCATTATCTCTATAATATAATAATTCTACCGGTTTAGCTGTTAGCGCTAAGATGAGATATGTTTTATATGCTTTCTTTCTTTTATATACAAATAAATAAAATTAAATTGTCTGTAATTCCAAATTGTAAGCTTTTGACTAACCGCACATATATATATATGCATGTATATAAAGTACTTACATAAAGAATCATTTTTTAAAATTTTGTCCGTCTAGTCTTTGCAACGGGGACCTTCACTGTTAGTAATAAAGATTCATACTCTCAACACATCAATTGTAAATTAGCACTTTTATCTTAGAATCGAACGTTTCTCGACGAATTATGTACCCGTATAATCACTCCAAAGAAAATAAGCCCCGGGCGAATGAAACGGCCTTGCGAGGAACGTTTTATGAATTCATAACGTCGAGATGAAGTTTTTATTTTGTTCATTATAAGAGAGATTCGATTTCATTATTTCTCTCACGAAAATCGTGTCGAATTAATGGTTCGATTTATTCTATCAAATTAAATCCTGACATTATTTTATTAAATTGATGAGAAATATGGTGTATTTAAAATATAATTTTATAGATAAGCTTTTATTCAGGAGATAACTTTTAAAATGTCTATAATAAGTAATAGCCAAAAGCAAGTGATCATTCATTTCGATTAAGTCTATACCTGGGGGTCTACCATGAACTTTTAGTAACAATTGTATAGATTTTATAAGAGTATGTAATACAAATATAGGAGGTACGAAATAGCGATGGGGGTCAGTTTACGTTGTCATTTGAATTGCAATAGGAGTTCATGGTAGACCACATGATAATAAAAATAAACGGTTTTCAACTAATGTTAGACATAAATTAATGCTAATAATGTAATCATATTAGAACAACATTTCTATAACAGAAGGGCCTTGATGTTATCAGTATGAATGCAATTCAACCCAAGAAGTACATACACTCAAAATGATGATATAGCAGTATTCGCATTGTTTCTTCCAATTGATTGTGAGTACTGGAGCTCAAACTCACTTCCACTTTAGTTTAATGTAAAATTTTAGACGGCTAAAACTCACGTTCAATCGGTTTAGTTACCGACTAGGTCGCGACCGCGAACGTAGCTCACTCAACCTGATGAAGGACCTCCGATGGGTCCGAAATTAGTCGGTACTTAAACCGTTTGAACGTGAGCTTTACCCGTTTAAATTTTACATTAGATCGCGACCGCGAACGTAGCCCACTCACCCTAATGAAGGACCAAACGGCGTCGGGATGTGACGACCCCATCGCCCGCTGTTGGGATAACCTCTGTCACAGCAGAGATTATTCCACCAGTGCAATCAGTCACACTGGTGGTAGGTCTTTTGTTGCAAGAGGCCGGCTAGGTAGGTACCACCGCAGTGTCCAATATTCTGCCGCCAAATAGTAGTGCTTAGGCACTACTGTGTTCCGGTTTGAAGGGCATTGTACGCTAGTGAAATTACTGGGAGAACGAGATTTAAGAATTAATATCTCGAGGTTGGCAACGCGCGAGTAGCACCTACTAATGGTGCTGCAAGCGCTCATAGGCTGCGGCAGCCACTTACCATCAGGTGGGCCGTATGCTTGTTTGCCAACTTCTAAAGTAAAAAAACCTCCGGTGGGTCCGAAACTAGTCGATACCTAAACGGATTTAACGTGAGTTTTAGCCGTTTAAATTTTACCTAAGTTAAATAATGCCTCGCGATAGTTGTAATAATTTAACCACTTAAGTTCCTCTCCTTGTCGTTCTCCTTTTAATCCTACCCCTCATATACACAGTCATGCGGTGACAGTAATAGCTTATCATCAGACAGAGCAAACGCTTGTCATCAAGAAAATCATATAACATAAAATAAAATATGTTTTATATATTTTCAATGAAATGTAATAAAAAAAAACAACAGAAATATACAATAGAACATTATCAGACTTCTATGGATCAGCTGATTATTATAATAACCATTAGATCAATTGCTCTTATTGGTCTTTGGGGAAATTAAGTAACATGTTTTATACGCATTTTCCTCTTATGAATATTTTCTGTTCTCCGTGAGAATTGTAAGACGGAGTATTTTTATTTGGGTTTTTGTTAAAGCTATGACGTTACAATAAATATTGTTTGTTATTTATTCAAATCTTGAACTTCAATTTTCATACAATGTGTATCATCTGGGTCGCTTTCACAAATGATTATTCGTCTTTACTTTCGTAAAAGTATTGTATTACTTCAATCTTTTAGATTAATAACCTATGTAATAAAATATGTAAATAGTTTTTTTTTATCTGATTGCAGATCCTTACGTCACTGGTTAGTATCCGACTTGAAGGACCAAGACGTATGATTTAGAATATCATGTATGTAGTTGAAAGAAAGATCTTCATACTACATCTTAAGCAAAGTTAATATTCCGTAATAGTTAACTTAAAATACCTTCAAGCATTGACTTCACTTATGGAAGTATCTTTTAAATCACACATCTGTCTAAAATAAAATTCTATATAGATCGCCTGTTTATTGAGAGAAGTCGTCAAACAATCTGACAAACTGTAAGCGTTTCATAACTCAAACTCAAACTCAAAATATTCTTTATTCAAATAGACTTTTAAGCACTTTTGAATCGTCAAATATACAGTCTGTTATGTCCGCCTAAGTGAAGCTACCGCCGATTCGGAAGGTAGATTCTGCAGAGAAGAAACGGCAAGAAACTCTACAGTTACTCTTTTCAAAGATAATCACATTACATTTGTCAAATGTACAATTAAGATATATATCCCGCATGAAACTCAACGTATATTAATTCCATGCCACATTATCTGCAATATATTCATTAACGGAATAATAAGCTTTATTTAGTAAACAACGCTTAATATAAGATTTAAATTTCAAAAGTGGTAGATTGATTGTCTGCGGAAATTTATTATAGAAGCGGATACCTTGCCCCAAAAAGGACTTTGTGACGCCGAAAACTTGGCGTAACAAGTTTATCTTTTCTTCTTGTATTAAAGCAGTGTCTGTCACTGTTTGTGTCAATGCCACTGCTTGTGTCAAACTGTTTTATGATTACACTAATTATTGGGTTTTTAGTTGTTAATAAGGCAATGATTGGAAGAACACGACTCGACACACACAGAATAATAGCATAAGGAAAGAACATAGCTTTTCATAGAGTACTATATTGTAGAGGAACATAGACAAAAATATCAGTTTATATTGATACTCAACACTAATATCTCAAAACTAAAAAGTCACACTCAAACCTCAATATTATTTTCAAAGATCTATCCAAAGATGCTTAATATTTTGGTATACGCTGGTTTTTTTTCAAGTTTTAGTTACATGGACTGCCTTTAATTGTTATATATGTTCCTGAATGTGATGGACAGGCCACCACAGACGGAGGTTACGAACTTATATGAATTTATCCGTTTTTGCCATTTGGCTATGGAACCCTATGGAAGACTATCAATCTATAAACACAAGACGCTTAAGAATACAAATTATAAGAGTTACTCTTTTGTACAAAAATTGTCAGTATAATTTGGTTTCTACATCGCTTGTCTGTAACGGCTATTGTAGACGTGAACGGGAAGCGGAAGTGACGTCACTGGTTAAGATTTATTAGAAGCGTCGTTCATGTATCCTGAATGAGGGAAAGTAGCTGTAATGTATGATGTTCGTCAATCATTTCTATTATTTCGTTTGACTTATGCATTATATGAATTAATAATGTTTACGCGATCTTTTAGGAAATTAACTTTTCCATTAATTTTATTATAAGAGAATATGTAGGATCTGGTTACATAGCTAATATTAAGGTGAACTCTTAAAATAAGACTTAAAATCTTCATAGTTTTAGGGTTCTTATTTTCTTTTTGAAATAAAAAAAAAACGTCGCCACACACCACACACACGCCACTCACACGTCGGCACCGACTTCTTTTCTAGAAAATATATATTTTTTTTGTTTCGAAGTCGGTACTTTTTTCTAAAAAGATTATTTTTATAATTTTTGATAATGATAAGTACTTAATGATTAATGCAAATATAAAACTTATATGGCTTTCTCATGGATGCCATTGTCGGAACTGGACCAAATTATTAAAAAAGAATCATCGAAGAAATGTTGATAAAATGAAGATTACTTGGCCAAACTATGTTTAATTTTTATGAAAGAAGAATCATGTAAATCGGATCACAAATTGCAGCGTAATCTGTTTACATACATAAAAAAATATCAATCGAATTGAGAAACTCCTCTTTTTTGAACTCGGTTAGGAAAGATTCTTTGGAAAATTTTATTCTCTCCATAGCTCCGATTAAAAAGTTTAGTAACACGAGGTATTGTAGAGTTGGAGGCCAGCATAGTGCGACGCAAAAAATAGCTTGAAAGTCTTAAGAGTCGATCAGAAGAGATTTGTTTGTAATTCCATTAGAGCTATTCACGGAATTGCAATTTGCATCGATTCTTTAGTCACGGAGAGTTCTCTGAATTCCGTAGAGCTGTCAACGACAGAAAAAGCTTTTCGAAGATTTATATTAAATGAAAACTTTTTCAATATATACATAGTGTATTTTATTATGACGACGTTGTGACGCAGTGGTAAGTAACCTTTTTTTTTATTTACTTGGGGAAATGCATTTACGCAACCCCGCGCCGGGACAGATGGTAAAAGTGGCGCGGGGAGTGTGGGACTCGAGGCCATGTGCAATGGTCTTTATAGGACCTGGCCCCCATACCCACTAAAACCCCAAGGTCCCGTCTAGCGTCATAGTGGGACGTCGCGGGATCGCTAGCGCATTCAACCGCGACGCCCCGGAACTTGCCCAGTGGTAAGTAACCTGCCTTAATCACCATACAGGCATGTTTTCCAGTCTGGGTGTGGTTGTCCTGTCATTGTGTGTGTTTCCCTCCTTATGGACCCCCGACGCAGGCTATAACTTCCTAATGAGGGCCGATGAGTGTGTAGCGTTTTATTTTTTTTTTGTTATTCATTTTATATGTTATATATTCCATGCCACTTAGTAATATTCTATTTTTGTATTTAAAGGCGTCGGGATGTGACGACCCCATCGCCCGCTGTTGGGATAACCTCTGTCACAACAGAGATTATTCCACCAGTGCAATCAGTCACACTGGTGGTAGGTCTTTGTTGCAAGAGGCCGGCTAGGTAGGTACCACCGCAGTGTCCAATATTCTGCCGCCAAATAGTAGTGCTTAGGCACTACTGTGTTCCAGTTTGAAGGGCATTGTACGCTAGTGAAATTACTGGGCGAACGAGATTTAAGAACTAATATCTCGAGGTTGGCAACGCGTGAGTGGCACCTACTAATGGTGCTGCAAGCGCTCATAGACTGCGGCAGCCACTTACCATCAGGTGGGCCGTATGCTTGTTTGCCAACTTCTAACATAAAAAAAAAAACACATACACAGAAGAACAACCATCCTGATGTAGTTTTCTGTATGGTCAATACAAACCTCTGCTCTGATATTGAAATAAACAAACGTCTTTTAAAGTAGGTTAGCTGTCGGGTTCAATCGAATTTTGAAGTAGGTTCAGTCATTTTTGCTACTACAAATGTTTCTTTGTAGCTTTAAAATAACAAATTTTATTTGAATATAAAGTATGCAAGTATTTAAGGTACGGTGTCACAAAAAGTATTTTTAAGATTTTGGCTGTCTGTCATTTCGTCTGTTTATTCCGGCTAATCTTTTAAACGGCTGGACCTATTTCAACTGGCAGATAGCTGATATTATAAGGATCAAATTAGCTGTTTTTCTTCACAGGTGTTAGTTTTAAATGAGCACGAATAAAAGATTTTTCGAAATTCAAACCTTAAATGTGGTGAAAAGAGGTTGAAAGTTTTTTTTAAAGAATATTAGCAATGCTTATTCCAGGCATTACTAATATTCCTATTGCCCCTCCAAATAAGCTCGAAGCTTGCGCTAGGAGTGGGTACGACAATAGCCCAAGGGGGTCAGGATTGAACCATCGACTCTCGCGTTAACGTAACGAAGTCGGCCCATCTACCGTTGAGCTATTGAGGCTTCGAAGTTTGTATAGGATGTCCATCATTTTTGAAACTAGAAGAATGAAACTATGTTTTTAGGTGAAAAATTAAAGGTATGAAATATGTATTTTAAAGTTTTCTAAAATTCTACCACTGAGGGATGAAATGAGAGTTTCAGACTTTTATTAAAATCGTAACTCGCGCGGGCGAAGCCGCTGGCAGAAGCCAGGTTAAATATAAACTGTCACGAGAAGATTATATACAAATTGTTTTGAATACCTATTAGTCTCTCGGCACATTTAAAAGTCGTCTCTAAAAGTACTATTTGACGCTTAGCAATTAGCACGTTATATTTAATTCAAAAATATATTATGTATTGTATGTATCAAAATATATTATATATATATATATATATATATATATATATATTTATATATTGTATGTATGTATGTATCTATGTATTTGTGTATTTTTATAAGTATTTTGTATTATGTACGTCTATTTATGATTATATTGTGTATACTAATATAGCATATATTATATACACAAATTGCACAATTCGCAGCCCTTCAGACTGAAGATTCTTTTACGATAATAGGTTGCCTGTAAGAGATCACTTTTAGTGATAAGGCCGCCTTTGTACCACTTATATACATTGTTAACATTTTGTTTTGTAATTATTTATTTTGTGTGTGCAATAAAGAATTTAAATAAATAAATAAATAAATAGTAGACTTGACGGTTTGAAAATGTAATTACATGCTGATGCCTCCAACACTCACAACTCCCATCTATCACGGTGGGTAATGGAACATGACGTGAAACCGTCACTGCAAAACATTCTAATTTTTGACCTTTTTGTTCGATTCACGCTTGGTTGAGTTTTTCGTTAAATAAAAAGTCATTAGGAGACGAAACTCCGTGTACATTATGTTCGGGATGTTGAAAATGAAAACAATTCCAATCATCATTAAAGTTTGTTTTTTTACTTGAATTTATATTCTGATAAAATACTTTTAGCAATTTTGTTAAGCGAAGTTCCTTAAAGCGGCTTAGGAGTAGTGCGATTAAGCAGAAATCGTCATCCGTATGCTGTGTCTGTGGGCGTGTGTGTATCAAGCCTACTACAAGCAAATGAGCATACGAGCAAGTGAGTGTGCAGCCGGGTGCGCAACTCTCTCTCTTTTTATCATATAACCTATTGAAATATAAAGATTAAATTTCATTTGGAGTTGAAGAAAAAACGTAAGGAACTTTGTTCCTGACCCTAGACCGCATAATTTTTATATATTTTTATAATAAATGTTGTAATGAAATTTCGCACTTTATCCTACTATCTACCTCCTATTTATCCAATTTTTTATGTGGCTAAGCTGGCAAGTAAGCCTATGACCCACCTGATGGTAAGCGATTGTTGTAGCCAATTAGCACGCGCAACACCATGCATTTGTGGGTGACAACCACCCACCTCACTCACGCGTTACCAACAATTGCAAACTGAAGATATTGGTTCTTAAATCTCATTTGCCCAGTAATTTCACTAGCTACAGTTTCATAATGAAAAATTATTAGGACTATAAATATTAACGAATTAAAATCGACGGCAATAAGTTAATACTTTCATAGTAGGCAAACGCCTGATTATTTTAAATTGCAATAACGTTATCGCCAACATTAGCTTATAAGAGAACGAGAGGCGTAACCAGTGATTATTAAAAATAATATGAAAAAACAAAGGGAAAAACTTATAAATCTCTAATCCCTTATTATTATTATTATTATTAAAACTGTCAACTCTACACCGAAGTGTAAGTAGGGACTAGGCTTTGAATCCTTGTTAATCCTTCAAAGGGTCTTGAATTATCTTAAGAGGACAGAGCATGAAATGATAAATCCGCTACCTTACCTACTTGCCTAATCTCTAAACTTACTGTGCAAAATAATAAGGTATATAATATCATTAGAAATCTTTTGTATTAATGGTTAAATAAGAACAACTGGTATACAGTACATACATATCGATGTTTATTTATTTATGTTCAAAGTTTTTGATGAGATCATCATGCCACCATGGAAATAGGGCCTCCATTGGGTCACCACAAAAATATCCATTAGTAAGTACATAAGCATCAGGCCCAATCTCCCACCCCCCTCTGTTCCCTTCCCTTTCCCTTCTCATCTCTTCCCTCCTGTGCCTTGAGTTGGCAATGCGCATTGGATACAGTATCGCGCGTGTTTATATGGTGACTATGTACCATCAATTCAGACGGCTTGCCACCTCTGTAGTGTGAAAAATAAATATATCGCAATTAAAATCTTTTTAAGTCGGCTAATGAGACAAAGGTTTGTCAGTATGTAAAGTAAGAAAACATCTAACGATTATGTTGGAAAACTTTATCTTTGACTAATCATCTTTCCAAAGTTTTACTGTCGAGATCTCACAATCGCGAAGCGCAGGACTGTAGTAACTCTTCAAATTAAAGTACAGTCGTAAACGAAATCTGGCTAGATTTAATTGTATCTGAACGGAGTTTGACGAAAGACAGCAATTCTTAAAACTAAAATATACTGTATATATGTACACATATACTGATCCGTTTTAACATATAAATGCCCGCCTTTTAGCTACCTTTTTAAATTGTGAAGTGACTGCTCATCAGCCAAGTTGCGAGGTTAGTCAGCGTATAACCCATTGCATCTAAAAGGTCGGCGGCAACGCACCTGTATGCCCTCTGGTGTTCCAAATGTTCCTGAGCGACAGTAATCGCTTAACATCAGCTAAGCCCATTTGCATAAACAATAAAAAATACAAATAAGTTATAAAATATTTTCGAATAAAATTTACGCTACTTTTTACAATTTTACTATACCTTAAAAAAGAATATAAATTGTGTATATTACTCTGTGCCGTATCATAAATAATGCAGTTATTCAACGTCCCGTAAATCAGAGTCTTGTGACATTTTTTAAGCTCGATTCATTATTTTAAAATAATTTAAACATTTATACTCTGAAACAAATATATTTACTTGAATGGGGTAAACTATAAACTATCCTTATACTTTAAATTGAATCAAAACATTATTAAATAGTAGTTAAATTTGAAATGAATATGTCCTGTAGTTCGTTTTTCGGTAAGATTTTTCCACCAGAACCTAAGATTTTTCCGGGATAAAAAGTATACCATGGATTAATCTAAAATTAATAAGCTATCAGTTATATAAGACAAAGCATTTAACATACATAGAGATATTGGTATTATTTGCAAAGCAAACACTTAATAACAAAATATGTCTCGTTAATAACTTTATCGAACTAAATGCTTTTAGGTAGTGATATAATATAAAATGTCGAACAGATTTACAGAAGCTTATGAAGCCACAAGCTCTATCCGTGAATCCTTCTGACTGTATGAAATATAAATTACTATATCAATATTTCATAGATTTTATCTAACTGCAAATATCGAATCTTGATACAGTTTTGATAAGCAACTCAATATGTATACAAGTTATAAAATCGTAGGCAGGATTTTGTATTTTATATACGTAATGTTATTTTAAATTTATTGGAATGAAATTTGGGACACAGGTGCATAATAGATACATAATTATCCTTGATTTTCATGTAGAATATATATATTTTATAATATAAATCACTACCCCTTAATTTAAAATTTTAAAATTTCTTGAAGCTCAGATTTTTTAAAATAAATACATATACTTTCTGGATGAAACCAAACTAATTGCAAAATCTTTTGAATTATTTTTTTTTGATCAATGACATTTTAGTGTTATTTTAAAATAAATTAAAAGGCGGAACACTCACATCAGTGCTAACCTTCACGTGAGGTTTTAATACAAGACGGTGTCCATCATATGACTTAAAATATTTAACTTTTTGATTCATTTACGTAGAGTCAAGATTCAAAATTAGAGTCCAAATTCCTATACTCATGAATAAAATATTTCAAACAGTTGTCATGTATAAAATCTATAAGTTAAATAAAAACAATTGGTTTACTCTATTTGGTTTCAAAACTCCTGACATATAAAACGAAATAGTTTTAAAAACTTGATTAAAGCAAAACGTACATGAAAATGGTGGGGATTGCTATGCTTTTAGTAGTAGAGCCATGCTTTTCCGAGCATAAATGGACCACGTCGATAGGGAAAGTACTTCCCTCTCACAGTAAATTGGCGTAAAGTAACAGTATCAGTAGGTACTGTTGCGTTTCGTGAGATGTGTGAGAGCGCCGGAAGCCCAATCTCCCAACCCCTCTGTAGGTCCTTTTTATTTATCTCAACTTTCTAATTGAAAAAAACAAAAATGCTATAAGACTCAAAAATATTTAACCATACTCACCTATTAAAACTATTAATGGTTGTAATCTCCTAACCTAACACTCGCGCCAGGATAAGTGAGGTTCTCCGAATCCTTCATAATCCTTGAAAGGGTCAGTAATCTTATGAGGATAACACAACTTCCGTTTCTAATAAATCTCTACTCGTCCTTCATATGTTAAAATACAGTGTAAAAATTAAAAATACATTAATCTTGATACACCAGTTTTTCGATCTTGAATTCATTTTCCGCCCATCATTATTAAAAAATATATATTTCTGTTATACTTTCTTCACTCTTATTTACAAATTTTTTTTTTTTTTTTTTATGTTAGAAGTTGGCAAACAAGCATACGGCCACCTGATGGTAAGTGGTTGCCGTAGCCTATGAGCGCTTGCAGCACCATTAGTAGGTGCCACTACGCGTTGCCAACCTCGAGATATTAGTTCTTAAATCTCGTTTGCCCAGTAATTTCACTAGCATAAATTCCCTTCAAACCGGAACACAGTAGTGCCTAAGCACTACTATTTGGCGGCAGAATATTGGACACTGCGGTGGTACCTACCTAGCCGGCCTCTTGCAACAAAAGACCTACCACCAGTGTGGCTGATTGCACTGGTGGAATAATCTCTGTTGTGACAGAGGTTATCCCAACAGCGGGCGATGGGATCGTCACATCCCGACGCCTTAAAATGTATTTTAAATTTAATTATGTTATTAATCTAAGGTTACATGTAGGTTTTTGTAAGGGTAGATATAAGTGTCGCATAAATCCATTAGATTAATAGCTTCTACTTTAATCTGTAATTATCTAATAAAATATAACAAAAAGTTTTAAATGTTAGCATTTAAATAGTATCTAAATTATATAATATTATCATTACATAGTATAAAACAAAGTCGCTTTCCCTGTCACAATATCCCTATGTTTGTTGCGTAGTTTTAAATCTTTAAAACTACGCAACGGATTTTGATGCGGTTTTTAATAGATAGAGTGATTGAAGAGGAAGGTTTATATGTATAATAACATCCATTAAATAGTGGAGAAATACTGTTATTTTTGAGATTTCTGATGTGATGTTGTAAATAATTACATTTAACGCGTGCGGGCCACGGGCAGTAATGAATAAATCAAAACTACTGGATCGACTTTAATCATTTTTTCAGTGAATGACATAGGCTATATATTTCATACCCGTGCGAAGCCGGAGCGGGTCGCTAGTATTGTACATAATATTATGTATATTATCAAGGATAGATACGCACCGTTGACTCGTGGTTTGCCTCTGACATCTGACAAGCACGTAGCACTTGACAGGAACTTGTCAAATTCAATAAGTACTGTCTCCAATGTTATCACCTTAGACACCCTTCCAATATCGAATGAAGTTACCGTCTGTCTTCATGGGTGTACCCAGGATCTAGTCAAGACTTTTGTTAATTAGGATTTAAATTACTATTTTGTTCAATAGTTATTAGTTAAATTATATTCGTGTATTTCTTAGTATTTAGTAAAGTCGAGGAGGGGGAGGGACGGAGGATTGTCAAATTCAATAAGTACTGTCTCCAATGTTATTACTTAGACACGCTTCCAATATTATCGAATGAAGTTAGCGTCTGACTTCAAGGCCTAGAGGGTGGTAAAATGACTATTCTCAATAGATAGTTATTGGTTAAATAGTTTCAAATGTTTTATATTCTTCCATTTCTGAGTATTGAACATGGTCCAGCTGGGTCAGCTTTCTATCCAATATTCCTGTTTTATAAACGAACTGTAAAAATATTACAAGCACTAAAATTTATCAAAAACATTTATTTTAAAATTCGTTTCGTCGTACTATAAAACAGCTTCAATAGAATACTTACAATATTTTAAACATTAAATCGGAACACATAAATGGTATTGGGTGTATTAATTTTTTATATCCGACTATAAACTCAGCGTACTGGAATGTGACAATAAAATCCGAGTAAAACTATTCACTATAAACAAACATGCAAACGATACACATTGATCATTTTTCCCGGCGTCGGGACATGACGACCCCATCGCCCGCTGTTGGGATAACATCTGTCACAGCTGAGATTATTCCAACAGTGCAATCAGTCACACTGGTGGTAGGTATTTTGTTGCAAAAGGCCGGCTAGGTAGATACCACCGCATTGTCAAATATTCTGCCGCCAAATAGTAGTGCTTAGGCATTACTGTGTTCCGGTTTGAAGGGCACTGTACGCTAGTGAAATTACTGGGCAGAGGAGATATAAGTATTAATATCTCGAGGTTGGCAACGCGTGAGTGGCACCTACTAATGGTGCTGCAAGCGCTCATAGGCTACGGCAACCACTTACCATCAGGTGGGCCGTATGATTGTTTGCCAACTTCTAACAAAAAAAAAACATTCAGCGGCCTTAATTAGAATAGATATGCATGTATGGCTAATACAAACATCTGCTCAGAGCCATCTATATCGAACCAGCAACCTCTAGCGCTTAAGGCATGTTCGTTTCAATTCGTACGACGTGATAATAAATATTTTATTTTCTATTTTATTCGCTATTAAATAGTTAAGAGACTATAATTGTCTAATGAATTTAAAATTAAAGTAGTTTACAATAAGAAATGGTTATAATAGTACTCAAAGATTTAGTATTTAATTAAACTTCCCAGTATTACCCCTTACCACATTTTTCCGACTTTAAGTATAATTTAAGCTTAATGTAATCGAACGAAGATTCCATTACAGCGGACAATTGAACAAAACTAAAATAACTAAGTTTTCAGCTTACAGTTAAACTATTGCGTCTGAATGCAATAAACAAGGCAACCTAGTAAGATACAGGACTAAATTAAAAGGGTTTCGTTTTGCCATTTTCCTGCGAAACCCTAAAAAAAGCCCGTTATATAAAATAATAAAAAATAAAATTTATTGAACAGTATTAGCAGTACAATCAAGAGTTATACATATCGATAATAACTACATTAGTGTTACACTGTGTCGTAGCTATTAACACCCTCCTCCGGTATTTAGTATTCCTGCTAAGGTTGTACGTATATGTATTAAGTAGGTACTAGTCTAATAAAAAAAAAACAGTTATTAGTCCTCATAAACAGCGTCTACGTCCCCTTTGAGGGATTCCTGTCCCACCCTGCTGTGAAAACTGACAGCACCCTCGAGAACTAAAAAGCTAATTTCGTCTTTAGGATACCTCTTGCATGTGGCCTAAGGCTTAGGATGTCATCGGGGATTACAGAGGTGTGTAAATTTCGTATAAGACCTACAACAGCCATTATAAATTCAATTATCAGTAATAAAAGCCTGGTTTCTGTCATGTTTCCTTTGGCAATTTTCTGGGGAAACTAGCCTTCACGCTTATGACCGACTCTGTCGTGACAAATTTTATTTGCTTCACGCCTCTCCAATTGCTCATTTTTATTTATTTATTTATTTTTTTTTTAAATAAACGCTGCACACTCAACGGCCCCCATTAGGATAGTAATCCTGTGTCGGGGGTCCTGAAACATTCACAATAACAAGGACAAATACACCCAGACCGGAAAATATGCTTGCATGGACAATACAAACATATTATGCTACGAGCGGGAATCGAACCCGCGACCTGTGGCGTTTAAGGCAGGTTCGCTACCGCTGCGCCACAACGTTGTCTGAATGTCTGAATTTAATCTCTTATGGCAGCACATCTTACAACCTTCCTTCAAACGAGGCGTGAAGAGGCACCTTGCGGGTAGGCAGGGCGAGGATGGCTAGTACAGTTCGCCTTCTGCAACCGTATTAGCCACCTTCGCGTGTGGACTCTACTTCCACTTACCATCAGGTGGAGTAGAGTCATTTGCCCTCCGGCGTTATTTAAAAAAAAAAAATGTTGGCTACTCAAATTTCTAAAGAATTCACCATTGATGCTTCGAAACAATGCTTCTATACGTATTCTTATTATTGTTAACATCATAATCATTACAAAACATACGAAAAAACTTTTAAATAAGCAACATTAATAAATAATATATAAAAAGTAGTACTATTAGGAATTTTAACAAAAATACGTCTTTTTTTTTTAATTGTATTCTTATTAATGTTTTTTTAACATAATTCATGTAATACTTTTTATTTTATCTTATTAATTTATGAATTGGTCGCTTTGAAATGTTTATTTTATTATAAATGTTAATAGTAATCTAATTATTAATTGAAACTTTACTATCTAAACCATACTATTCCATGAACTGTCTTGTGTATCACATCTTAACAATTTATTTTGAGTCATTTGTACTTTCGTTTTCATTATTAATTTTTAAGCTGTTTAAGATACCGTATGTAATCGTTGTGGCTACCTTCAAAAGCTGTGCACTGTGAATTTACTACGAATGTTATTTATATAAATGTATCTCAGTGTAGCAGCTACTGGTGGTCCTTAAACAAATAAATAAAAATAAATAAATAAGTAGGTACATTCATTGAAGCATATTAATAGTGATAGATGAGTTAAAGATGGGACTTTAAGCCTCTGTCAACCATTGATTAATGTCTGTTTTACGGCTAGACTTTACCTTGCCATTTTACTATAAAAATAAAGGAGACTTTTACAAACAGGCGGGCCTGAGTATAGTCAGATGGTGTGGGCTTAATAATTAGTTAGACATATATACACACGCCTCTATTTACATCTCTGCGATTAATTTTCGTGGATTACAATAATTAAATATTTTTTTTAAATTCTTTTAAAGATGTTATCTGTAACACATGTTTTGTATACTAAATTTAGAAGAGCGAGGTCTCCTAGTACAAGTACTATAATATTTAAATGGGGACCTCTATATTGTTTTATGTATTGTAAACTGTTTGTTACTGAATAAACATTTTTTGTTTTTTTATGATTTTACATTAGTTATGTTGCCAGGGCGTCATGGTTGTTTGCGCAAGTTACCCCATGTCATCCCACTGGCGATGAGGGTTCCGCTGAGTTGTAGTCGGAATTGCCGCTTGATTATCTGATGGCAGAGTCCCACACTGCCTAGTGTACTTGACGAGCACACTACGTGCAGTGGTGTACTAGAAGTAAGATATGTTACAAACGAAATTTTCAACAAGCAATATTAATAACAAGTAAACATTCCATAGAACAGGTTGAAACTCGATCTACGTAAAGTTATTAAAACAGCAATGGACAATGTGCTCCGGACTGGGACTATTTTGTACCTTTGTTGTTCGAATTGGCGCAACATTAATTCCAGAGAGAAATTGAATCCTAGTTCGGTGTCCAGTCGAAGGTTACGCTTTTGTTGCACAGAGAGAAATACGAGACAATGCGATCCGAGCTCTTTATCGTAAATTCTAAAGTTTCAATCGCTGTTTGTTGTGATAGTTTCAGTTGAAATTAAATCTGACGTAGTGATGTTTGTTTTACTCTAGGACAAAAGTGTTGTTTTTGATGCAACTAATTTGGCAACCTGATGGTAAGTGTTTGTCGTAGCATATGAGCGTTTGCAATACCATTTTTTTTATAAATTGCAATGCTTTTTCAGGCTCCAAATAAGGTCGTTGCTTGCGAGTGGGTACGACAATAGCCAAGGGGTCAGGATCGAACCCGCGACTCTCGCGTTAATATTTATTTGTAGGAGTTACAAACGCACTGCCAACATCGAGATATTGGTTCTTAGATACTTTTCCAGTAATTTCACTAGCTACAGTGCCCGTCAAACCGAAACACACTAACACAAAACCCACTACTGCTTTGCGGTAGAATTTCTAACACACGGTAGTATGATAGTATCTAGCCGGCCTCTTGCAATAAAAGGCCTACCACAGTTGATATTAAAAATATTACTGTATATTACTTTGGTATACGGTAAGAGCCCGGTATGAGTTTGATAAATGAAAAGCAATATAATATGAAATATTACGCTACGAAATAATGTTGGTAGTATAAAATAAAGATACGGCCATTATTAAGTTTTGTGATAAGAAATTTATATGTAGTTATTCTCGTAATAAGAATCATTTAATTCAACTGCATTACCTTAATTAGGTATTATTTACTAGCTGTGCCCGCGGCTTCACGTGGTCTAGATTTTTATTGCTTAGTAAAATAAACACAAAATTTCGCTTTATTATTGTGTTATTGTTAAACCAACTCACCGTATCGCATCGCCCGCGAGCGCTCCTTTTCTTATCACCCGGCTTCTATGTATCGTATCGTGATGTTATATAAATGCAAACATTTTTCAAATCCGAACAGTAGTTCAAAGATTAACGTATTTAACCAAACAAATCAAGTAAATAATACAGCTTTATAATATTGGTATATAGATTTGAATTAACAGAGAGGTTTTAATTTTTTAATTAGTATTGAGAAAACGATATCAACATTTTTTTATTTTTGCAATTGGCGTGGCGTCGTTTATACAGGATTTACACAAAAATTCTCTGTGACTTTTTAACATTTTATTGTCTTTAACAAACGCTAATATAATAGCACCCTAAGGTCAATGGTCCAGAGGAAGAAATGAGCAATAACATGAAAAAAGGCTGAAATGATTATTTGACAAAAATGTTGACTTTAAGCCTTTTTACACTTTTTGGTTCCGCTATCAAAATTTCCACGTGACTGGAACCATGAACAGGGGGTTTTATAAAGTGCTCTTTTTTAAATCTATTCAGAAAACGCCATCTTTAGCATTCAATTTGCATTTTTTTTACTTGCGCAGAAGAAAAAAAACTAGAAAACTCTTAAGCTTAAACTTTTGAATCTTTTCCCATATTGAAAGAAAAAGAGCCCGTAAGAAATAACCCGTAATTGCGAATGCTGAAAACTCTTAATTTAATACAGTATGAAACTTTATCATGATAACTTTAAAAGAAAAATTTGTGCTTATAATTTTTATTAAAACTGGGGTTCTTTCTAAATTACAATCCTTTTATTATGTTCATATCATTAAAAGAATTTAAGCAGCCCGTGTGCGTGAGGTACGCACACGGGCTGCTTTCGATATGATATATTTATTCAGTAAATCAAAATTGAGATTTATTGATGTGTTCTTCTTCGTAGCATTATTCCCGGTGTTCGCGCCTAATGCACTACGACGACAGCGGGGTATCGGCGGGACGAGGAAGGGGAACTCACTACTCACTAACTTCATACCGCACGCATAGCAAGCGACAACGACATCTCTCAAAGTACATAAGTCTAGTGTAGTATTTTTCGGCTAATTAAATAATTGAAAGAATATTATTCTGTTATTCTAGAACATCTACGCATCCTCCTACACACCCGGTGTTGTACAAGTATTTACCCAGGGATTTGACAGGTTACTAGTTTTCAGACAGAGCGATTGCTCCGCAAACCGAAAGGCGCACCAATAACTCCTTGTAAAAGAGCAATTCACTTTTTTTTATGTTAGTAGTTGGCAAACAAGCATACGGCCCACCTGATGGTACGTGGCTGCCGCAGCCTATGAGCGCTTGCAGCACCATTAGTAGGTGCCACTCACGAGTTGCCGAACCTCGAGATATGTTATAAGTTCTTAAATCCCGTCCGCCCAGTAATTTCAATAGCGTACAGTGCCCTTCAAACCGGAACACAGTAATGCATAGCAAGCGACAACGACATCTCTCAAAGTACATAAGTCTAGTGTAGTATTTTTCGGCTACACATTAAATAATATGAAAGAATATTATTCTGTTATTCTAGAACATCTACGCATCCTCCTACACACCCGGTGTTGTACAAGTATTTACCCAGGGATTTGACAGGTTACTAGTTTTCAGACAGAGCGATTGCTCCGCAAACCGAAAGGCGCACCAATAACTCATTGTAAAAGAGCAATTCACTTTTTTTTTTTTTTTTTATGTTAGTAGTTGGCAAACAAGCATACGGCCCACCTGATGGTAAGTGGCTGCCGCAGCCTATGAGCGCTTGCAGCACCATTAGTAGGTGCCACTCACGAGTTGCCAACCTCGAGATATTAGTTCTTAAATCTCGTCCGCCCAGTAATTTCACTAGCGTACAATGCCCTTCAAACTAGAACACAGTAGTGCCTCAGACACTACTATTTGGCGGCAGAATATTGGACACTGTGGTGGTACCTACCTAGCCGGCCCCTTGCAACAAAAAACCTACCACCAGTGTGACAGATTGCACTGGTTGAATAATCTCTGTTGTGACAGAGGTTATCCCAACAGCGGGCGATGGGGTTCGCTAACACTTATCAAGAGTTAGCGATTATTATCAGATGTTATGTGATAACAACCGGGACTAACAACTTAACGTGCTCTCCGAGGCACGGCGGGGAAACAAACTAGGACAACCGCCGAGACCGAAACAGATATTTATAAGTTCAAACCAAACATCTGCCCGAGAGGGATTCGAACCCGCCAACGTCAAGGCTAAAGGTAGACTCGCTACCCACAACGCCACAACGATGACAGATTTATTGATGTTTGTTGCATATAATTATATGCAACAAATTTCAATGCGAGTTAGACGCACATGCGGAGATGCGTGGCGTGCGCGTAGCGGGCGCATGTCGTTTGAGCGCGGCCTTAAGCTTGATCTTATTTTTATGAAAATTATATTAATACCTTTTTATACTAGCAACCGGCCCACCTGGTGGTTAGCGGTTGCCATAGCCTATGAGTGCCTTCGCTACCGCTGCGTTACAACGTCTTCGGAGAAAGGAAACAAAAATAAAAGGATAAGAAGTTTTAAGAATGAGTTTGGTTCTCTGTCGCTCCCGCTAATCAAACGAAACTATTACAAAATCTCCTACTCTTTGGAGTCGGTTAAAAGTATATTTTATTTTTTCTACTGGATATTTCCACACGCTATTGAGATTTAACATCACTAATCCGTGACCCAAATCATTCTATCGAAATACATTGTACGCGTAAAATCACTACATAGTATAAAACAAAGTCGCTTTCTCTGTCCCTATGTATGCTTAATTTTTTAAAGCTACGCAACGGATTTTGATGCGGTTTTTTTAATAGATAGAGTGATTGAAGAGTAAGGTTTATATGTGTAATAACATTCATTAAATAGTGGTGAAAAAAAATAATTTTTTGAGGTTTTTAATGTGATGTCGTAAATAATCGTGCGGGCCATGGACAGAGTAATAAATAAATCAAAACTACTGGATCGATTTTAATTATTTTTTCAGTGAATGACATAGGCTATATATTTTATACCCGTGCGAAGCCGGAGCGGGCCGCTAGTATCTTCATAAAATAAAAACATAAAATACTTTCACAAGTTTCGACAAGGGTCTAATACTACAGGAACGGTATGTAGCTTTCGCAAGACTATAAGGTTGAGATCGTGGAAATTGGCATATTTGTTTTATATTGATCTCCTTAACTTCGGAATTCAATTTCGTTTCAGGATCAGCTGGGGGGCTACCATGAACTTTTACTATACAATTCTATTGAGATGCAATTCAGTTCAATTCATTTTCGTGTTGTAAAAACGTGACCTAACGTTTTAAAATAAATTGAAGGTAATTGTCTATAACTTTCTATTAACTTAATATATTGATTTAATAGGATGTCATGGTACGAACTACGAAATTACGATGCGGTAGGTACAGGCTAGGTCGTCATTTCAACAGCAATAAGAATTCATGTAGAATTCCAGTGCCAGAGATCTTTTAATTATTTATACTTCACACTGCGCCACAACTTCGTCATAAAAATTGGCGTGTGATTTTTATGACGAAGATTAATTTCGTTTTATTGCGTTAGTGCGGATTTACGAAGGGGCACCACTGACTCTTTGGACATTTTTTTGCCGTATGGATGGGCCGGTTCTTAATTTATAGTAAGATAATTACATTAAGTATTATTAAAGTAATCTATCAAACGAAAAGGGAATCACGAAATTTCACAAGAGGTAAAATATTTTTATTGCCTTTAACTTCCTCCAATTTTTCCTTCCCCCCCTATATTTACCATCAGACATAGCCCGTACGCTTGTTGCCACCATAGTGTTATAAAAACAAAACAAAAGTTCACCATAATACAGAATCTCCTTACAAAAAGTAAATTCATTTTCTCCGTATTGTTACGAGACTTCCCCCGCAATATCACGGAAAGTGGTTTATATTACATAACCCAATTAGGTAGAGACGCACGAGTTATTATGTAATTTTCTCAATTAGAGATAGTATGTCTGCTGGGTGCCATGTTGAAAGCCTTGTCTTATCACTGACATTGTAGCTACGGGTCTTGTACTGTATACAAAAAAGGTTTTTATTGTTATTTTTTCTTAATTAAATAATTATTGGGTAGATTGAGAGAACAGTTATGCGATTATAAAAAAGTTTGTGAGAAAGGATGTATTTTGGATGGGTGTTTGTTACTTTTCACGTAAAACTAATGAATAGATTTTGATGAAACTTGGCACACACATAGTTCATCACCTGGATTAACATATAAGATACTTTTTGTGCCGCCAAATTTGTTAGGTTTGGAGCTATTAATTATATTGGAATTTACTTAATATTTTAAAACATGCGTATTACATTTGAATATAATACAATATTTCTTATCACGATGGTCGTATATAATTAGGGCAAATAATGTAAGTAAATTTGCATACCTGGTAACAATCTAAAGCTAATATTATTCCTACATGTGGAATACATCGTGATTTCAAATATGAATATTTCAAAATTTTTAACCGAGTTATATTGCCGACCGTACTGTTTTAATTTGACAAGTTATTGTCAAAACCGTCGCGCTTCTCACATTTCGCAGCGAAACTTCTCGAATATGATTAGTCAAAGACAACGTTCTGTTTTTTTGTATGATAATGAAATTTGTACGTTATAAGAACATATTGACAAAGACTTGTGTACTTTTTACCCGACTGCCGGATGGTAATGTTTTTCGAGCGTATGTATGTATGTATGTATGTATGTATGTATGTATGTATGTATGTATGTATGTATGTATGTATGTATGTATGTATGTATGTATGTATGTATGTATGTATGTATGTATGTATGTATGTATATGTGTCTATTTCTTTGTGACGCTCTACAGGCTAAACCCTTGGACGTACATCGACTTATAAGGTATCATTAGATTCGTCTCAGTTGTGAGAGTGACATAGGCATTATTTTAACATGGGTTCCGCAGAAGCAAAGATATTCGAAGCGGAATATCACAGTTCGCTCAGAGCTAAAATCTGATCCCCGTCTGCAGTACCTTTACTAATATTAAAGAAATATTTATATTATAGTAGTCATTATAGAGCTTGTTTTTAGCTTTTTAGGAATTATTATCAATGCAGTTGGGTTTTTTGTTTAATTTAATAATTTATTTATTAGATTGAACATTGATGAAACAATATTGATAATTTTGTCTTGATAACATGTTTATAATAAGTTTATTGTCCTGATCTATTTTTGTGGTTTCGTCGCATTAATAAAGATTATACTGAAATAATGTTCCTTTATTATAATCCATGTCAAAAATTGTAAGATTAATAACAGAATAAAGAGTGGCTTGTTAAATAGAAAATCTCGTACGTATTTCGATATAAAGCACACACATGGCGAGTTACATATTTTTTACTTACAAATGATTGAAAATTAGGATCTTTGTTTATGGGAACATAATGTATACAAATTGATCATCCAATGTGTTTTACGAAACGAGCAAAACTCAACCAAGCATGAGTCGAGCAAAAAGGTGGAATATTTGAACAGTTTTAAGCGATGGATCCGTGTCATATCCAATATTCTCCCGTGATAGATGATCTCTGCGGTAAATGCTACAGCTATAATTTTTTAAATGCGAAAATATGACGATACGATTTGCGAACGAGATTTAAGAACTAATATCTCGAGGTTGGCAACGCGCGAGTGGCACCTACTAATGGTGCTCCAAGCGCTCATAGGCTGCGGCAGCCACTTACCATCATGTGGGCCGTATGCTTGTTTGCCAACTTCTAACATAAAAAAAAAAAAAAATACAGATTTTGTCCATCAAAGCTTGCATCCCAGAAAATCTCCCGGTTTCTCGTACGTTGATCAAATTCATGTCAACTTACGCACCAAATACAGAACGTTCATTGGTTGCCTGTTGAACATCGACTGTCTTCAACCAATGAGCGTTCTGTATTTTAAGTTTAAGTTGACACGAATTTTATCGTACGAGAAACCGGAAGTATTACGTTCGTTATCTACATCAATACTATAGATGTACATGATTTTACAAGTCACGGATAGTATGTTAAATGATATCTTTTTTTATCAATTAAGATTTTTTTTTAAAAATCTTCTTTTGGCGCTATTTTTGTTAGGCTCAAAAGTTATAGGTTCACGTCACCAATATGCTAACAGCGTCAGACTTCCAAATCCTATGAAGACCAATATACATGTATACACTTTATTAGTGTATACATGCGTATTGTATATACCCGGCTGTATCATGTTCGTGTTGGAGTTTTTGTTTGATCACAAACGGTAATGCGTAACATGTAATGTAAACCAAATATCATTGCACTTAAGAACTCTCTCTCCTTTCAAATTGAGAAAAATACAAAGCAAAATCTGACTACAAAACTGTGTGGTTTTGTGAAACCACGAAGCAAAAGAACTGAAATTGTTCACAAAATTGTTGAGAGTATTAAAATTCCATTTAGGGGAATAAAAATGCGTTTCTATTCTTAATTTAAAATAAAATAAAAATAAGTAATAACATAAAAAAATAAAAAAATGAAGACAAAACAGACACGCAATCATGCATGCGAACAAACATGTATACATAAAAATATTAAAAAAAAATTGTAATTAAAACATGCATTGACTCCGCGGGTGGCTGTAACGCGAAATGCTAAATATAAAAATAAAGAAGAAGCCTCAATAGCTCAACGGTAGAAGGGTTTCTACTCCGTTAGTGCGAGATTTCCGGGTTCGATCCTGATCCTCTTGGCCTATTGTCGTACTAACTCCTAGCGCAAACTATGAGCTTATTTTAAGGGCCAATTGAATATTAGTAATGCCTTGAAAAAGCAAGGCTAATATTCTTAAATAATAACCAGTCAAGTGCGTTGTGGACCACGCACAGTTGAAACTAAAGGGTTCCGCAGATTGGTTATAAGGAATCTCAAGGGCTTTAAAAATAATAACGAATTAAAATCGACCGCAAAATAAGTTGGTAATTTCATAGTAATTATTAAAAGTAATATGAAAAACAAAGAAAGGGGAACAGCTTATAAGTTAACATACGTTGAAATTTTTTTTTCAACTCTTAGTTATATGTATGGACCCTTAATTCTTATACGTTTTAAGATTTCATTACAGAATCGTTGTGCGGTTCATAGAATACACCTATTTAGTAAATTTCGTATAGATAGAGCAAATGGTCTCCGAGTAAAATGACTGTGACATACGGACGGACGGACGGACAGACGGACAGACGGATAGACGGATAGACGAACATGACGTAATTATAAGGGTTTCGTTTTTGCAATTTGGCTACGGAACCATAAAAAAGGAAATAATTTGAGGCGATGAATAGAGTTTCACTTTAATAATCATAATATAAGTAAAATCGTTGTTTCTAGAATAACATAAGCTCTAAATGACAGGTAAAAAGACGTGCGTTTTATCCGCAACGAAAATAAGAAAGATTCTCCATGTTCTGATTTCCAAGAATAATTTGGATGGAGTTACAAATTATTAAAATAACGTGAACTGATTCTGCAAGTCTGTAATTGACATGAAATGTCAGGAAGACATGTTACACGTGGAAGGTTTTTTCATATTATATTTTGGTACATATTTTTATGAAATTTATTTTTGTTGTGACAATATCGGCGTAGCTACAATCAGAGTTCAAATTATTTTGCTATACTGGATTTCAGTACCCAACCATCTATTTTTTTTTTTTGCAGAATTTATCATTTTTGCAGAAATGTAATAAAATCCGTCCAAAATATTATAAAAAAACGCTAAGCACTCAAAGGAAACACACACAAGTACAAGGACAAACACCCCCCGAACGGAACATGTGCCTGTATGGTTAATACAAATATCTGCTCCGAGCGGAAATCGAACTCGTGACCTGTGACAGTTTAAGGTAGTTCGCTACCTCCACATCGTCAATTTAATTTACGGTAAATTAAAAGCTATAAATACGTCTAGATTAAGGCGATCAATCCACCAAAAATGATTATTTATATTATTATCCCTCCCTGTCATTAAAAAATTATTATTATAATTGACACCGTTGTGGCGTTGTGGGTAGCGAGTCTGCCTTAAGCCTCGACGGTTGCGGGTTCGATTCCCGCTCGGAGCAGATGTTTGTATTATTCGTACAGGCATGTTTTCCGGTCTGGTTGTGTTTGTCCTTGTCATTGTGAATGTTTCCGGACCCCCGACACAGGATATAATTATCCTAATGGGGGCCGTTGAGTGTGTAGCGTTTATTTATAAAAAAAAAAAAAAAAATTTGTATACTTACGTTTTTGCAAATTACATGTTAACTGGTTAAGCTGATAAATCTATTTAGACGAAATGTAACTGAGAGATAGCTTGAGTCTAAGAAAAACATAGAATACATTTTATCACAAAAATGAATAGCCAAAGAATTGTCCACGAAACTCCTTAAAAATAAATGACAAAACGCCTTAGACAAATTATCTTTTCTCTGTCTACGCAAAGTGCAGAACGTACTGTTAAATCAGACACATTTTAAATATCCTATAAACTACGCAAGGCTAAAACCCATTCAGTAACAGACAGTGAATAAAATAGGTTCAATTGTAAGAGAAAATTACAGTTTCGAGTCTAGGCTAAAACCTGAAGCGTCAAATAATTGAAGCGGAAGCTGTCAACGCCTATCACAGCTCCATTACTAGACCAAAGAACTAGTGATAACTTAATGTGGCAATGAAAAGTTTGCATACGCCATCATATATTACTGTTGTTAAAAGAAATGGAGATATTGGGTCTTTTATAATCTAAGTTAAAAAATGTCAAATATTTTATGAGTAGTAGATCCATCTTCCTCCCAGCACAAATGGACAAGCTAGACCGAGAATGTACTCCTGTCCTCTCACAGAAAATCGGCCTAAAGTAATATTAGCGTCGTTATTTTGGCGTCGGGATGTGACGACCCCATCGCCCGCTGTTGGGATAACCTTTGTCACAGCAGAGATTATTCCACCAGTGCAATCAGTCACCCTGGTGGTAGGTCTTTTGTTGCAAGAGGCTGGCTAGGTAGGTACCACCGCAGTGTCAAATATTCTGCCGCCAAATAGTAGTGCTTAGGCATTACTGTGTTCCGGTTTGAATGGCACTGTACGCTAGTGAAAATACTGGGCAGAGGAGATTTAAGAACTAATATCTCGAGGTTGGCAACGCGTGAGTGGCACCTAGTAATGGTGCTGCAAGCGCTCATAGGCTACGGCAACCACTTACCATCAGGTGGGCCGTATGCTTGTTTGCCAACTTGTAACATAAAAAAAAAATTATAATAATATTACTATTGTGTTTAGTGCGATGAGTGAGAGCGCCGGAAGCTCAATTTGTTTTTTTTTAAGGTAACTAATTTAGAAAGCAAGCATACGGCCCACATATGTTAAGTGGTCACCGTACCCCATAAGCGCTTGCAACACCATTAGAGAGCGCCACTCACGCATTGCCAACCTTGAGATATTAGTTCTTATATCTCTTTTGGCCAGTAATTTCACTTGCCTACAGTGACCTTCAAACCGAAACATAGTAAGGCCAAAGACGCTACTGCTTTGTGGTAGAATATTTGACACTGCGGTGGTACCTAACTAGCCGGCCTCTTGCAACAACTGTGACTGATTGCACTGGTGGAATAATCTCTGCTGTCACAGAGACTATTACAACAGCGGGCGATAGGGTCGTCACTTCTCGACGCGTTCAAATTTCCACCCCTCTGTTCTCTTAAGAAAAAAAGCATGCTTCCTGCTATTCTTTAGGTTGCCAATGCGCATGATATACTTCAAGTATCGTAAGTGTTCATAAACTGCAACGACTGCCCACCTTTAGGCGGACCAGATGCTTGTTTGCTAACCGTCATGATAAAAAAACTTTTATAATAACGGTGGCCGATAAAAGTAAATGGAGATAAGTTCTCCGAGACATGGTGGAGCCTCTCTTATGCACTTGAGTCGGTTCTTCTGTAACCAACTAAGGTTTTAGTGAGTCTCCATGGTAACAATTATATGTTAAAGTCTGTTTGAATGTGCTTGTGTTTGTATGTATTTCTAAACCCCCAACACATGTCACTACTTTCCTAACGGGGGTCGTTAAGTTAGTTGCATGTATTGGTCATTTCAAAGAAGAGAAGGTATTTACTTAAGGTACATATTTCACGATGATCAGAGCATCGACGTCTTGACGTACATAAATTTACAGTAACAGTAGAAATGATGCATAACTACGTAAATTTCACGTTGCTAGTCATGATATCAGATATAATGGATGCCGCTTCTAATAAATCTTATCCCGTGACGTCAGTTCCGCTTCCCGTCCATGTCAATTAACCGGCGCAGCGAATCGATATATCACAAAATTATATTGACATGCGAGAAAATAAATTTTATAAAACGTGCAAGAATTTCTGTACATACCATAACTATTTAGTTAGTTTATATACATACTCCTGTGCCCGTGGTTGAGTCTGCCTTTAGCCCCGAAGGTTGCTGGTTTGATTCGGACAGATGTTTGCATTGATCTTACAAATATCTGTTTCAGTCTGGGCGTTTGGCCTTGTGTGTCTCCTCACCGTGCTGTGGAGAGCACGTTAAGCTGTCGGTCCCGATTGTTATCACATAACATCTGATAATAACCGCTAACTCTTGATAAGTAAATTTCTCTTATCCAATAAGCTACTGGTTGGCCTTAGGGTTGCGGAGGTCAGATGGCAATTGCTCTGTGTAACTAGTAACCTGTCAAATCCGGACAAGAGTAATAAGCAGACCCTGGGTAAAATACTCGTATAATACTGGGAATAATGCTAAAAAGAAAAAGAATTATAGTTAGTTTTTGTTATTTAGGCAGAATCCTAAGTCTTTTTCTAAAAGAAAAGCAGCCTAAGTTTCTCTAGAATTTTACCAAACAGTTTTTCACAATAGATAGCGGTGTTCCGTCCTGAACTAAACTCACTAACACATAACTCTTGTCGGATGAACTTTTAGCTTCACTCCCACCGATAGCATCGTATCAAGAATTTGACGTATATTTTCAACAACATAAAATGCAGTTAAGGTGTATTTATTATGTAAGATACGGCGTTATACGTGTAAAAACACAATGCCCGTATTTCTTATATTTATCGCAATGCTGGTAAGTTTCCTTGTTGTGTTGTTCGAATAAAATATGGGGCTTAGGTGAAAGGTTAATCGCTTGCAAGTGAATGAGATTCTTTTTCAATAGAATTCGATATTTATTGTGAGGTGGATAGCAGTTATACATGTGTCGATAGTTTTGTAATAAAATAAATAAAACAGACTCTTTGAATATATCTATTTTCGTTAATATAATGACCCTGTCGTAGGTAATGTCTTTAACATTAATATACTTATAGGGCCACTGTAGTTCTTGAGATTCGATGACAAAATCCGTAGTTCGCATTAATCCATTTTTACCAGTCTGAGATTGCATTTACGATCTTAAAATCTTGACGACGTTGTGGCGCAGCGGCAGCGCACATGCCTTAAAACGCCACAAGTCCCGGGTTCGATTCCTGCTCGGAGCATAATATGTTCGTATTGACCATGCTAGCATATTTTGCGGTCTGGGTATATTTGTCCTTGTCTTTGTATGTGTTTCCGGACCCCCGACATAGGATATTGCTATTCTAATGGGGGCCGTTGAGTGTGCAACGTTTATGGTTTATTGTTAAAATACGAAAAATTGTTCCAATTTCTTATTCTTAGGTTCTAAGATTTCTTATTGAAAGAGGCCGTAAAGGATCCTTTGAAGTTTGGTGGTGATCGGTTCAAAAGAAAAGTCGACGCAGTTCTGAATATTAATTTATTTGTATAAGTAATAGTCAATAATTAAAGTAAATTCATATTTTTTTGATTGATCGATAGTTTTAAAACTACGGACATCACTATTTCAGATTCGATTTCAATTCGACTGAAACTATTACAGCAAACAGCGATTGAAACTTAGGTAGAATTTACGATAAAGCGCTGGTAGTAGTCTCGTATTTCTCTCTTAATGTTACAAGCCGAGTAACCTACGTCTGGACACTTGTACGGATTCAATTGTTCTTTAGAATTAATGTCGCGCCAGTTCTTCTGACAAAGGTACTATGTATATGAAATTTAATGTTTAATTTTCTTAATTAAGATCCACCTAGAACAAGGTGTAGATCTTTTGTTGTGTGCCTGTTATTAATGCTTTCTGCTGACATTGTTATTTTGATTTCCTTATCCATACCAAAATTATAAATGCGAAAGTAACTCTGTCTGTTTGTCACGCATTCATGTATTACGTAATTAAAATTAAATATTGGAAATGAATTATTGTTTATTTTTTTATTAAGTTATTCAAAACTAACAAATTATGTAGCTTAAGCTTCCTTTTTTTTTTTTTCGGAATGTGTATTGCTGTTGGCCCTACTGGCCTTGACAGCGTCACCGGGCGGGGGCCGAGTACAGAGACTCAGCCGTGATAAAGGGGCAACCCTCACGGGGGCTCAAATTTGATTCCGTCCTTAGGGTGCCTCCTGCGAAGCCGAACCACGGCTAAGGACGTCATCGGAGATGGAGGCAGCGCTCCGAGCGCATTCTATACGATAGACTCACCCGACGGTGTGAGCGCGACGCGACGTGCGAAACAAAGGACCTCGTCCTCGCCAGCGAGGACGGTGTTGTGTGCGTGTCTGTGCTGTGTAAGGGGCATTTTTTAATATAATCCTATCGTCAGGGTCTTGCAGGACGTGCTTAGGACGCCTTACTTTTGTCGGTTGGTTACATCGGTCTGTGTAGATACAAGCATGTCAAGCATGTAATCAAAGGATTTGGATGGAAAGTAGTTTGATCGAAATAGTTTTGGGATAAGCGCTTCAAATGTTTGGGGATCGAATCGATTTCAAAGTCTCTATGAAGATCTACGTTGCGAACGTACCACGGACAGCCCGAGGCCATGCGTAAGAAACGGTTCTGAATTATTTGTAATTGATTAATTCCATTATGAATCGCTCTGTTTATTGGTGAAATCCACATGAAAAATCGATTTTGTAGCTTTTGAGTTTATCGCAAACAAGTTATATCAAGAATCCATAGTAGGTTTAGATGAAAAATCACAATCCGTTCGGTTTCTTTCCGTGCCATAACGAAAATACCATATAATAATGATTCAGAGACTAGACTAAATTCGACGATTTTTTGAAAAATGTATTAAATTTTCTAGACACTTATAAGAAAATACAATGTGGTCGTGCTGTAGATATATTAATCAATGGATGACAGCGACTCAAAGCCTCATTTATCTCGATTATTTGGCTCCAATGAACCCAACCCTCGCTTCGTTTTTTGACTACCGTATAGTTAAGGCATTGTATCACTTTTGATTCAATGTGATGCAAACAAATAAATTATAAATTATTGTTCCTCTTAAAATATTAATTCTATAAGTTAATTCGACGATATGGCGTGGTAGCGAACCTGCTTTATGCGCCACATGTCGCGGGTTGTATTCGTGGTCGAGGCAGATGTTTGTATTGACTGTACCATTATCATACCATGCGTTGCGGTCTGGGTGCCTTTGTGCTGGTCATTGTGTGTTTACGGACACAGGATACTACTATTCAAAATGGGAACAACGAGCATGTAGCGTTTATTTATTTAAAAAAATAATTTTAACAATTGGCTTAGAAGCCTTAGTTGATAAAGTAAAAGTGAGTTGTATGATTTTATTATGAGATCAGACTTTTGCGAATAAATTTTAGCTGTTTCTCTATATAAATAGGCTTTATTTTATTTGAATAAATTAATTTGATCATTATCAAATTTAGAGTCATTATACCTTTTGATCTACAGTAATAAACATTGACGAAAGAAAGAAGATTTTCGTAAGAAACCTTTATTAAACTGAAATTAATTCATAAAATGTTTCTCACAATACTGTTTCGTTTATAGACTTTATACTTTTTCGTTCGTTTCTTAACTGATTTGTTCGGCTCGAAGGACCAATGCTTGATATTAATTTTTCAAAATTAATTAATAAATATTTTATAGTTTAGTAAGGTTCGTAATAAAAGGAAGACCTCTTTCGTGAAACGCTTAGTTAAACAAAAATGCTTTGATTTTATTTTATTACATCTATTATTAAGAAACCATCCATTTTATATTTATAAAATAGTTCTAGTACATTAATTAAATTTTACTTGATATTGCTTTGTCTATCTCAAAGATTTTCTTAGAACTTGGACTTTTGTTTGAAAATAAACTACAACAAACTAAATTACTTTGCCGAATTGAATTGAAAATGATTATTATGATGTATTCTTTATAATATTGCCTAATTCTATTTTAAACTTAATTTAAAAACCTTGATAAACTTCCCAAAATTATTTTATTCAAAAGAAATTTAATTATTAAAAAAACTAGGATACATTTTAGTAATAATATGTAATATTTTTTTAAAATAATATAATTAAAGTTAGAATACAGACAATGTATATACACAATACGCAATTTACATTGACAATTTGTGGTTATTAATGAGTATTATTTAGTTCAACTCATCTGGTAAAGTGATAACAGGTGCGGGAAGCTCGGGGTTGGCGACAATGACTGGGGAAGGAACGGGATTTGGTAGCTCTGGGCTGCCGATTTCCACTGGAGATGGACCAATGATGACTTCATCAGGAACGAGAACAGGAGTGGGAAGAGGAGAAATAACATCTTCAGGCACGAGGACTGGGGTTGGGAGAGGAGCGACGACATCCGGGATTTGAGGAATGTCAATAACATGGCTTTCAGAATTTACATTAATAATGATTTGGATGATTGGCGAGGAAGGGGTGTTCACTGCCTCATCAACGATAGCAGGTCCAATTGAGATGCTTTCTTCACCCTCAACGAAAGCAGGTCCAACATTAACGGATTCGTAGGTGTCGTCCTCGATGACAGGCGCCGGGCCAGTGATGTCTGGCATCACGAGGACTGGAGTGGCGAAGGTCATGGCCACAAGGGCAGCAGAAATAATAAGGAATTTCATATTGTCTCTGAAATAAAAAAAAAACTATTTTATTTTACTAAGTTCGCATAAATAACTAGCTGACTGCAGCCACCTAAGTTCTAAGGGGCAGGTACACAAAAACAAAGTGGATACAATGACCAAGTGTTATTAGCTTTTATTCTTTGAAGAGTTCCATTTTATTTTTGGAGTCCTTGATGGAATCTTTACGAAATTTATACCACCCAGACACAGCAAAAAATATTACAATCCGTTCACAATCACAGAAAATATTGCGTAGCACACAAAAAATGAAATTGAGAGGAATTTGTGACTTCCTTCTTTATAAGTCGTTTAAAACACAATGGATGCGAAAAATACACTATTTAAATAGATGCAAAGATTTTACCTTGTATGTTTATTTTCAGCAAATTATACTTTTAGAATTAAATCATTACTATATATACTTTTTTGTTATCACCCTACAGCTTTACTTTTAGATAAAATTGATTCTTGTTAATTCCCGCTAAAGATAATAATTAAAATGGGATTAAGGATTAGGTTTAAAGAAATTTATCCTCAATGAGACATATTACTTCAGTCACTTGAGAATAGAGGTATCATAATGTGTTTATTCCGTATTAAATACCTACTATGTTTTAGGTAGATAGGAAGTGTTAATAATTCAAATGGGTGTGTATTTTTAATTAATTTTAAAAATGGACTTACGAAATTTCTAAAGTTTAAAATGATTAAAACCAAGAATAAAAAATACATGAGAATAAACTGAACAAATAATAATAATAAAAGGTTCCGTTTAGAATAAATAATAAATAGATTTACAATAGAAATTAAAAAAGTCTAACCACCTTATTATATTGTAAAAAATTGTTCATAATAATTGTCGTTAACTAGTTTTATTTTAGAAGTGGTAAGTTAGTTTACATTTTTATAATATCCTTAGAAAAAAATATTTGTAGGTGATAATTTTATTTTCGTAGCACTTCCACAGATTTTAATTAAATACAATATATGGGGGTTTGCTAAAGCATTGCAGATTGCTTACCGTAATTTGGATTGAATCATCATCAATATCTGATTGTGTTACAAAGTTGTCCGAGTTTTTTCTTTTTATGTGTTCTATATTTACTACAGTCCGTGTTAAGTCACTATTTATTTTCAGAACACGATATTTTTAATGTTTTTTTGCTGCAAAGGTAAATCAATAATCGTTAGATGATCAAACTACGAAATTATTTCATTTTTAGCTTTCAATATTATATCAGATGTTTTAGAAATATTAATTGTCATTAATATAGCTTGTTTAAATCCTGTTGGGTTTGCGAGACAATCTACATAAAGGGTTACGTGTCGTAGTAGTCGTTATTAGTATTTTTTTTTCTTATTTTCATTCTTTGTGTCTTTAATATAGATAAAAAATAGTAATGGGCCTAAAATAGACCCTTGTGGTGCTCCACAAGTTACAAATACAGCGGTACTTTAGTAATAATTATTTTGACTATTATAAATTAGTTATGAAAATAAACTTTTAACCTTTTTAAGGCGTTTCCGGTAACAAACGGTAAGGGTTGATATATTAATTTTGTCATAAATGAGAAGATTTTTTATTTCTGCGTGATATTTGGTTTAAGGTGAATTACATCGGTCAATGCAAAAATGCCGTAAATTTTAATAAAATCGTTGATGAAATGTCTTTCATTGGCATATAAAAATGTCTAATTGTCAAATAAATATTATCATTTGCAATAAAAAAATATAAAAGAAATGGATGACCTTCATACAAACAAAAACAACTAACAACAAATCTATAGCTAAGTATGAAATTTATACAAAAACTAGCGGCCCGCTCTGGATTCGCACGGGTATAACATATACAGCCTATGTCATTCAATGAAAAAATGATTAAAATCGATCCAGTAGTTTTGATCTATTCATTACTGCCCGTGGCCCGCACGCGTTAAATGTAATTATTTACGACATCACATTAGAAACATAAATTTTTTTCTCCACTATTTAATGGATGTTATTATACATATAAACCTTCTTCTTCAATCACTGTATCTATTAAAAAAACCGCATCAAAATACATAGGGAAAGAGAAAGCGACTTTGTTTTCTACTATGTAGTGATGTTAGGAAAGCATACACTTCCAAAGTATTATTAAAACAATGACCTTCAAATGAATATGCTTACTTCCCAAACGATTAATTTACATTAATAGTGACAAAATAAATGCTCAAATGACAAATAAATTTCTCCTTATCAATGCAAGCAGAAATAAAAACTATCGTTAGTATTATTATATAACTATCGTTAGTATTCAAGAAATATTAGGCAATATTAACAAACATCCAAAAATATAGTATTTACAATTATTATTTAATGAAAATAGTTTGCTTTAATCCTTAAAGTTTAGATTTACATATGTCAACTGTTGACTGTGTAGACTGTTGAATGAACTAACCAAAATGGTTTGACTTTCCAAAAGTCTAAAAGGTATGAATGTTTTTATAAACTTAAGTTATTGTATCTTCTAATATTATTTTCTTAATTAGAAATTTTAGTTAAATATTGGAATATAGGATAAGTGAAATTCAGTTGTAATGTTAATTTTTTTATTAAGAAGTGAAACAATACAGATATAAATTGACACTTTGTATTGACAAATTCCTGTTATTAATAAGTATTATTTATTATTCAGCACCTCTGGTAGAGTGATAACAGAAGCGGGGAGCTCGGGGCTGGCGACTATGATTGGGGAAGGAATTGGATTGGGCAGCTCTGGGTTGCTGATTTCAACTGGTGATGGACCTACAACATCCGGGCGTTGTGGAATATCAATGAAACGTTTTATAGTTTTGCCATTCACGATGACTTGGACAATTGATGATCCAGGACTACTATGTATATCTGCGACCAAAGGAGATCGAGTAGCTTTAGGTGCGCTTCCTTTTACTTCATCGACGACGGTTTTTCCATAGTGGATGGATTGGTAGATGCTGTCTTCGACGATGGTGGGAGCACTGATGTCTGGCATCACATTACTGGTGTTGACATCATCAGGAACGCGTACAGGAGTGGGTAGAGGATCGACGGCATTTTGAATTTGTGAAAACCTTATAGAGTCCAAATCCAAGATAATCTGGACAATTGATGAAGCAGGGCTGCTGTTTATGTCAGCGGACATAGCTCTTCGAATGGCGAAAGGTGCGGTTCCTTCTTCACCGTTGACGATGGCTGGTTCACCGATAATGGATTGATAGATGCCGTCCGTGAAGACGGGGGCCGAATCTATGATGTCTGGCACTACGGGGATCGGAGTGGCAAGGGTCAGGGCCACAAGGGCGGCAGAAACAACTAAGATTTTCATATTTTTGCTGAAATTATAAAGAAATTGTTACTTACAATAACTGTGATAGTAAAACGTAGCCTCCTTCAACTACCTAAACTTTTTTGTTCGTTTAGTTTGACAAGCAAGCATACGACCCACCTGATGGTAAGCGTCCATCGTAGCCTATGAGAGCTTGCAACAGTATTCATTTGAAGGTGTCACTTACACTTTGCCAAACTCGATATATTGGTTATTAAATCCTCTTTGACCATTAATTTCACTAGCTACAAAATCCTTCAAACTGAAACACATTAATGCTAAACACACTACTGCTTTGAGATATATGACACTGCGGTGATACATGTCTAGCCTACCTCTTAAACAGCTCTAAGCTCTAAGGCATAGATATAAAAAAAATTGGATGTAGATCGCGAATAGTTAGCATGAAATCATTACAAAATTTAAACAACCTTGGAACTATAACTCGTATTCGAAGAAAGGGTAATACACACGATTAAATAGAAATAAATTCCGTCTAATCTGTAGCCCCATGGTTATTTTTTAAATAGGTTGAAAACACAATGAGAAAAATTTAAAATAGTGTTATGGATTACTAGTACCTTGTAATTATGTATACTTTCAACAAACTATGCTTTCAAAACATTTTTTGTATTTTATACACAATTCTGTTATCTGTCTGCAGCTAATACTTTAGCACTAGATAATTTTGATTGTTATTAACTACTGTTAAAGATAATTAAAAGAGGATTAAGGTTTGGTTGATTATTTTTATCATAATTGAGGAGTATAAAATATTTTGTTTTTTGAGCTATATTTTATTTAACGTAAGGGGAATTACATTGCTAAATTAGCAAAGGCGTCATGTCTTGAAGACGATGCTTGATGAATCCATAATAAACCCTTCGCTTGTTATTTTATAGTGTATTAAATGTACTTCATTATAAAATATTAAATTGTATTGAAACGAATTAAAAATATACTACTTTAAACCGAAATTCTACTATATAAGCTATGCCCGCGGCTTCGCTCCCATTAATGTATTTTTTTTCATAATCCGCTACCCCATTTTTCCAAGTTGAACTTGCCTTATATTTAATTTTGTGTAATACCAGACCAGAATTTTTTCGAGTTTATAGCCTACAGCCTTCCTAGATAAATGGACTTTTCAACACAAAGATTATTTTTCAGCGGGATTTTTTTAGCTCGTTCAACCGAACAAACAAACTCTTAGTTTTATAAAATTGTTATAAATAGTAACATAGGCACAAGCATATTATATTATTAATTATTTTATTATGTGTTTCTTCTTCTGATTGTGTGTTTGAAGAACATTATGTGTAATGTAATGTCTGATCCTACTGCTGATTGAAATAAATTATAACCATTATGACAGGAAGTTTTATTTAAATTTCTTAAATTATTTCTCCTTTAAAATAAATAAATAAATCAAACTAAAAGTTTATATTTTAGTTTTAACAAATAAAAGGAAAATTCAAGTTAAAATTTTTCGTTTAAAGATAACAATAATCTTTTCTATGTGGAATATTACTGAGAAATGGTAAGATTATTAAATATAGATAAAAATAATAATCTAACTTAGATTAAAAGATTAACACTTTCGATGTTTTAATTTACCGGAACTTAATAATTATTTTTCCTTTGTCTAAGATCTCATATTTTAATGAAAAATTTTACTTTTTTTAACATTATAAATACTTTTTCAAGTCTTTACTAATACTTCTGTTGCCCCTCCAAGTAAGATCGTAGTGTGCGCTGAGTGGGTATGAAAATAGACCATGGGGTCAGAATTGAACCCGCAACTATTGCGTTAAACGAGTGGAGTCAGCTTCAAACTAGTGCCGACTTTCAATATAGTTCTTTAAAATGGGGTTTACCAGGGATAGGAGGAAAGAGATGAGGAGGGAAAAGAAGTGAACAGGGGGTGGGAGATTGCGCCTCTGTTGCTCTCACTCATCGCACCAAACGCAACTATACCCACTAATATTGTTACTTGACGCCGATTTTCTGTGAGAGGGCAGTACTTCCCCGGTCCAGCCGGTTCCTCCTTTTAATATCCGCTATCTACCAAAGAAAGTCCCGTTGTTATCGCTGTTGTAAAGATTAACCGGAACAGACAGGCCCACAAAAATTAAAAAAATATGTTTTTATGTAAGTATCGTATATAATATGTACTTTCATATGCATTTAGTGTAAAGCTGTTAGTTTGGAATCACAAAGAGACAATTCAATTTTATTTGTAACTCTTCTTACAGCTGCAAAATATTTCATTGTATACAATCCATTGTATGTACAGTGAAATAGCTCGGTTGCCTCGGTTGATGCGGTATGCTTCACCGCTGTGACCTGGAATGTACCGCAGTGACCATTACGTACAAATGTATTATTAACTATACACTCGCTTCGTATAGTCATACGGCTAAGAATACCTGCAAGTCGATTTTCCTGTATTTTTTTAATCTGTATTTTTCCGATTCTTATTAATCTAATCTAATTTTTAGAGCGATAACAATCTGTCTGCAACTGTTTAAGGAAAAAGAAGTAATAGATTGGTTTAGATTTTTTTAAGAGTTAACGACTACTTATTATAATAAGGGATTTCTTAAGAAACATACACGACTAAAATACACGATTAAAAATTTCATCTTTTCACAGCTTGCTTTAAGTAACTACATTATTAATTTTTATATATTTTTATGTGATTTAAAAAAAAAACGATGTTCTATCTCTCTTTGGCGTGTGGTTATTGGACAGCTTAACGACAGAGTTCTTGTCACCCAATACCTGTGTAGGCCTCTGACTTCAACTTTACACTGACGCAACAAAACGAAGTTAGTCACAAGCTTGCAATATAGTCGAACATATTTACTGTATGGCTAACTTCGTGTCGTTCTCTCAAAATTGATTAAGTATTCCATGTCTAATGTCGTCTTCCTAGCATTTATCCCAGTATTTTTCCAGAGTAATAAGCAGTTATTACTCTCATCTGGATTGAACAGGTTATTAGTTTTTACACAGAGCGATTGCCATCTGACCTCCACAACCCTAAAGGGCGAACCAGTTACTCATTTGATAAGAGCAAATTACATATCAAGAGCTAACGATTATTATCTGCCGTTATGATTACAACCGGGATCGAAAGCTTAACGTGCTGTCCGAGGCGCGGTGGAGAGGCCCAAAATGACAAACGCCCAAACCGATTCAAACATTAATTGTAAGATACTAATATACGCCCCGAATGGAAATTGAACTCGCAACCGTCGAGACTAAAAAGAGGCTCGCTAATACGCCACAAAGGTCATCAAGATATTTCTACTGAGCGGACAGTGAATGGGTTAGCCCACTACCCATTGCCTGGTTCGCTCACTGGTTGATAAGTATCCAGTGAGCGAACCAGGCAATAAGGGTCGATGATGAAATGAAATACATGATTCATGTTTCAGTACATATATTATGCTGTTATTATATTATGATAAAGAAATTCATTTGTGTTTTACATACGTAGTAGTTCGGTCACCGTCCTCGTCCTAAATAAATTAAAAATGTAAGATAATATTGTCAAAACAATATTATTTATTATAATATTTTTTTTAATCAAAAGAGTCATATTTATTGTACTAAGTTTTTTATAAATAAATAAATAAACGCTGCACACTCAACGGCACCCATTAGGATAGTAATATCCTGTGTCGGGGTCCGGAAACATTCACAATGACAAGGACAAATACACCCAGACCGGAAAATATGCTTGCATGGTCAATACAAACATATTATGTTCCGAGCGGAAATCGAACCCGTGGCCTGTGGCGTTTAAGGCAGGTTCGCTACCACTGCGCCACAACGTCGTCACAAGCTTAGTAGGTATTTAATTACTTGGAAATTAAAAATAAAAGATAAAAATATCTAGTGACCTTTTCTTACTAGGTACTAGGTAACAGTAATAAATAATAAATTTATAATAATAAACACTGCACATTGATCGGCCCCCATTAAGATAGCCTGTGTCGGGGGTCTGGAAACATACACAATTTGTAGAAAGTCAATGCGTATATATGTGTAATAACCTCATAATATACGCACATAGGTTTTGCACGTTATACATATACTTGCACACATATAGACGCTGCGATCACGGATCGGTAGCTTCGAAAAGCTATATCTAGCGTTAGTACAGACGTAACTAGAAGTGTTAGCTTATTTTATATATTTTTTTATATTTATACCAATATTACAAAGCTGAAGAGTTTGTTTGTTTGGTTTAACGTGATAATCTCTGGAACTACTGAAATGTTTTGAAAAATTAAACGATGGCTTCATAACATCATGATACAATACTTACGAGTTGAAGTCGAGCAATGAGAAAGAAAGTGCTGGCGGGCGATAAGAAACGTTTAGTTGGTGGAAAATGGCGGTCACGAAGGGAGCGAAGCCGCAGCGAAGAATTTGTAAAAGATATAATTATAATATAATTATTATATTATATTTTTGCATTAAAAATAATGCAAACTGCACGTATACGTTTTAGAAAGTCTATGCGAGTAACATTTTTTTAAACCAACATCAGTGAAAAAAATTAGCTTTCTAGGGCCAAGGGTTTAGGGTGGGCGTTGATATGTAGGAGTGTAATACTTATACAATATGTTTAATTAGAATATTTAATAAAAAATAATAATATTACATAGACACTTAAGTTAGTGATTGTATTTGGTATTAAACGGCCGTACTCGTTTGCAGGTGTGGGTCAATATTCTAGATGTAGGATAGCTGTCGACCGTGGCCTATCTATTAAATCGCCTCACATTGTAGTGTAATAATGAAAGTATTTTGTTATTCACTGTATTAAATAACGCTACTACTCATCAGGATAGTAATTCTATAGCAGATTCTTATAAGGTACCATTTATTGGATACGACAAATACGTTACAAAATTACAGTAAAAATAAACTTATTAATAAAACATTTTACTCTATAGAGGAATCTTTTTCCGATAAAAATTCTTTGGACCGATGCGTAGCGCTTGAAGATTCAAAAATACTTTTTAGATATCTACTTCAATACATATAATTTTGATTCGATACATAATATGAATAATATGGAGTAAAAATCGCTCAACACATATTCAAAAATGGTGATAATAATTTTATGAGTCTTGCCGTTTCAGGAATTTATGGTCACTATTTTTGCAGATTATCACTTTGAACTATTTAAGCCTCATAATAGGACTTTTGCTACATGTAGATTGTATGATAGTTTACCATCACAGAAGGAATAAAATACAAAAAGAAGCATTAAAATACTTATTAAAAAGCGTAAGATAGTAATATAAATATAGCTAGAATTTTAAGAAAGGTGTTGCAGGCGGGGTATTAATTGAAACGATTCCTTTAGTTAAAAAATTTCAATACATTATGTCTAGATGTCAGCTCTTTGTACATGATGGGGTCAAAGTAACTCAACTCTTTGTTCTAGCATTATTCCCAGTATTTCATTTTACCCAGGGTCTGCTTATTACTCTTATCCAGATTTGATCTGTTACTAGTTTTTACACGAAGCGATTGCCATCTAACCTCCGCAACCCAAAGAGCGAACCAGTAACTCATTCTATAAGAGCAATTTACTTCTCAAGAATTAACGATTATTATCAGATGTTATGTGATGACAACCTGGTCCGACAGCTTAACGTGCTCTCCAAGACACGGTGGGGAGACCCACACGGACAAACGCCTAGACTGAAACAGAAATTTATAACAATTATCTGCCCGAGCGGAATCCGAGCGGAGCTGGAATCGAACCCTCAACCGTCGAGACTAAAGGCAGACACGCTACCCACGCCACAACGGTGTCAGGTCAAAGTAACTCAACATTGCTCTATTATTCCGTGAGCAGAATGAGGTTTGCTGTTCGATTCACATCTCTGAATCCAATTACGTGCACCCTTCAACAGCTGCATTTACACGGTTTATTTCCAATCTTCCCGTAGACATTTTTGAAGATAAATCTTTATACTAGAACGAAATCTGGAATCCATTTGTGATTGTTTCGTTGATTGAACCTTTGTTTGAATATCGTATGTGATTTTATTTAGTTTTTTCTCTCTATATATTTTATTCAATGCTAACAGACGCTCGAGACATTTGAGAGATGCACGAAATTTAGTCTTAGCAATACACAATAAGCAATTTACAACTTTAATATTTTTATAAAAGACTTTAGACTGCCTATATGCTTTAAAATTAAGAAAGATTAGCTCGCACAAAAAAATGTAAAACAGAAATTTAAATTTTATTTATATATATGTAGATTTAACTAATTTAGATTTTCCGAAATATTCTTTAGTCTTCCTTTTTCTACATATATAAGAGAAGACATATCAACGCCAAGCCTACCACCCTTGGAGGTAGAAATCAAAATTTTTAATAGTTTTTTTAAACATGAAGAAATGAGGTAAAAATGGGGGTGAAAAGTTTGTATGGAAGTCCGTCATTTTAGAAACTAGAAATATTGTTTTTATGTTAATTTTTTTTATGGTTTTTCAAGTTATTACTAATACTCCTATTTGCCCTCTCAATAAGCTCGAAGCTTGCTCTAGGAGTGGGTACGACAATAACTCAAGAGGTTCAGGGTCGAAACTGTGACTCTCGCGTTAGCGCCTTTCTATCGTTGAGCTATTGAGGCTCCTTGAATTTTTGATGAACAATTAAAGATAAAGAAATACGTGTTTTAACATTTTCTGAAATTCCCTGACGGGATGAAGTGCGGGTTCACAGTTTGTATTAAAATCTTTATTCACGCGGGCGAAGGCGTTAGCTACTGGTACAATATATTACAAGTATATTGCTTATACGGTAACAATTCCAGCTAGCGAAAGTCGAAAGCCTTTTAAAGTATTGCCTTGTATTTATTTTCTAACATTTCCGAGAACGAAACATGGATTGAGTAGTAGAAAAACGTGTTGTTCGTTTCGTTTCTATTCAATGAAATAGTTAGCTCTGCGTTTGATTTCTCGATGTAAAATTAGTTTGAAAAAGGCTGTTGTATCTAATGTTGAGGTAATCTGTTCTTAGCCAGTGTTAACTGGTTCGCGCTTAGGGTTGAGGAACTTGTAGGGTTCTGATGGGAATCGCTTGTCAAATCTAGTCAAGAGTAATAAACATACCCTGGGTAAATTCCGAGAATAATGCTAGAGAGGACAAGAAGATCACGTCATGCACTTATAATATTAAGTATTTTTTTTTAGATTTTATAAGTTACTAGTATTTTTTCTATCTGAGTACCTATCAAGGGTTATAGATTAAAATCAGATGTTATGATAACAAACGGGACTGGCAACTTACCGTGCTTTCCGAGGCACGGTGGAGAGACCCACAAGAACAAACGTCCAGACCGAAACACATATTTATAACAAACATCTGCTCCGAGTGAGTCGAGTCGAGGTTCAAACCACGGTTGGAAGCAGAGCCACAACAGTCGTCACATGCATGACGTGATATTCGTATTATTAAAAGGGTTTCTAATCTTTTTCAGACGGCTCATCACTCAAAGGAGATTAATTCGATTAGATTAGTATTTTAATAATATTATTTCATGCGAAGTGACGATTTAGAGTAATTCGCGATTGTAAATGTTTCTTCGACAATGACCCTCGAGCCGATCAATAAAGTCGTATGAGTCTTGCTAAGTTGTTATAGTAGTTATTCGAATACGAATATGTATATTTTTAATCAATTAAAAAAATAAGTACATTTTACGGTTTAAGTTTTTATGTTAGAAGTTGGCAAACAAGCATACGGCCCACCTGATGGTAAGTGGCTGCCGCAGCCTATGAGCGCTTGCAGCACCATTAGTAGGTGCCACTCGCGCGTTGCCAACCTCGAGATATTAGTTCTTAAATCTCGTTCGCCCAGTAATTTCACTAGCGTACAATGCCCTTCAAACCGGAACACAGTAGTGCCTAAGCACTACTATTTGGCGGCAGAATATTGGACACTGCGGTGGTACCTACCTAGCCGGCCTCTTGCAACAAAAGACCTACCACCAGTGAAAAGTAAGTAAGTGAGAGAAGCATGTGAGAACTTAGTAGTATTGCTAGGTTTTCTCTCTCGTTACTTTATTATGGATTAAGTTACTCAAGCTACAGCCGCAGGAAGCAAAAGAAACTCAATTTTACTTAAATTAAATTTTATTATTAAAAAGTTACGTTTTTAAGCTAACTAGCCTTCCAGGTCGAAGTGGGACCAAAGAATACTTACACACGGCCTGCACCCGGCAGGTGTCGATTCTTCCTTTGCGGCTTGCTACGCTGACGCCGCAGTTCATATTATGTTTTATGTCCCACATATGGACTTATGCACTCTAGACGATTTCTGTAGAATTGGTATACGTAACTAATACCATGCTAAAGCTTATAAACAAAATAAGCTTATATAAACAATATTACTATAATATACGTACACCTTATAATTTATAACGGACCATAAAACGCACACAAAAAGTCCCCTAATATTATCATGATTGTTAAAAAAAAAAAAATTAATCGGATAATATTTCTAGAAAGGATTAATTTTATGATATTTAAAGAAAAAATTAGTTACATGGCCGAAATATAGTAGCACATTACATGCAAATCACATATCCATTTCTTAAGAACAAACCCTATGTCCTTTTGAGAAACTTAAAAATTAAAGCCGAGATTAAACAGAAAATTGGAATGCTTCAATATCTCAACGGTAGACGAGCAGACTTGTAATGTGCGAATTGCGGGTCTAACTCCTAGCACAAGCTACAAACTTTTTTGAGAGAAAATATGAATATTAGAAATCAAATCAAATCAAATCAAAATTATATTTATTCAAGTAGACTTTCAAAAAGTACTTTTGAATTGTCAAGCGCTACCGACGGTTCGGAAGGTAGATTTTATCGAGAAGAACCGACAAGAAACTCGACAGTTACTCTTTTCAAATATATGTTTTTACAATTGTATTTTTAATATAAAATTTGGTTCTTGAATGAGATCCAGCAATATTAAGAGTCCCAAGCATTTTTATCAGACAAATATTCTTCTAACAAGTAATAGGCTTTATTGATAAGTTTATTTTTTATGTACATTTGGAACTTGCTTACTAGCAGTTCCAATAAGCAATCTGGAATTTTGTTAAAAATGCGAATACCTAGCCCCTTAACAGAATTACTGACTTTACGCAGACGAAAGCTAGGATTACAAAGTTTATTTTTGTTTCTAGTGTTAACTGAATGTATATCACTATTTTTGCTAAAAGACTTTAAATTATTCCTAATATATAAGAGGTTAGAATAAATAAATTGTGACACCACAGTCATTATACCTATATCCTTAAAAACATCTCTTAGGGAGGCCCGCGCTCCTAACTTGAAATGACTTAAAAGAGCATTGCTAATATTATAAAAAAAATAAAGCCACGATGCCGTGTCTGTGTACTTTATCCAAAATAAAGTTAAACATTGCTTTGTGAATAATTTATAATTAATCAAAGTTCGATAAGCCTGATTAAACATAAAACAACTGATATTTCGAAATCATATTAATCTATAGGAAGTACGATACAGAATTAATATTGCAACTTATGTTATCTCATCGAATATCGATAGGTTGGTTTTCATTGCAAAATTGCAAACTCAATCAGAGAATTAGTGATAAATAATTCCGTGATATTGGATCCAGGGGCTAAGTAATACCCACTACAACCCATTGAACTGCATGCGCCATAATGGGTCGCCACGGGCTCGCTTGTGCAATGAACACTCCTCTAGGACTATTTTAATGAGTTCGTTTTCCTCTTGTTGTTTTTACTTTACGATTGACTGTCCTAAATTTTTAGACAGTTTGTCTTCCTGTTTCACTGACCGGGACCAAGGGCCCTGGCAAACATCAACAAAGGGAGCCCTGGGTCCTACGGCCCCCTTCGCCGAAACAAATTTTTAATGACGTCTTTAATCAGATTTTATCTTATCGAATATCGATAAGTTGGTTTTAATAGCAAAATTGCATACTCAATAAGGTAACTAGTGATAAATAATTCCGTGATATTGGTTTCAAGGGCTAAGTAGGTATTACTTACTGTAGTAAGTAATACCTACTTATTGGGTTGTAGTGTACTACAACCCAATGAACTGCCTGCGCCATAATGGGAAGCCACGGGTTCGCTTACGCAATGCACCCAGGACTACTTTTAATGAGGTTGTTTTTCTGTACGACCGATCGTCGTGATATTTTAGACAGATTGTCTTCCTGTTCCCCGCAAGACGTTAAAAAAGAGAGCCCTGGGTTCAGTAACGGATGTAGGCTTGCTGGTGCCATAGGCTCTTCCTGATGCGCCGACCTGTAATTTTTATTTAGAATTGTTAGTAATGCTTTTTCACAGCATTACTGATATTCCTATTGCCCCTCCAAATAAGCTTGCATAAAACCTTGAGAAAGCCAGGGAAGTTGACTTGACTTTTATTCTTTGAAATCGAGTGGGCTTCCTCTGAAATCTGCCGCCTTCTGGGCCGTGGTCTAAGGCCCCCTCTACCGAGACTATTTTTAATGAGGTCCTTGATCGAATTTTATCATATCGAATATCGATAGGTTGGTTTTCATTGCAAAATTGCAAACTCAATCAGAGAACTAGTGATAAATAATTCCGTGATATTGGATCCAGCCTTGAGGCTAGCAGGGATGGGGGTCGCTCCGATGACAATTGTTATTTACATTATTCAATGAATATCCACGTTCGAGTGAATTAATCCGTTATTATCTGCTATATTTCGCCCTATTTGGCTTCATTTAGTTCGATTTCGTGTGTGTGTGGTTTGTAAGGACTTTGAATTCTATACGAATAATTGTACCTATTAAAATTGCTTAAGTGTTTTAGGTTATTTCCAGTCCCTAATATAAGTCAAATATTCATAATCACCTAACCAAGGATATCGGAATTAAATAAACACAACACACACACACACACACACAACGGGCCCCATTAGGATCGTGATATCCTGTGTCTGGAACCGCACACAATGATAAGAACAAACGCACCCAGATCGGAACACATATCTGTAGAGAAGACGAGGTCTCTTGTTTCACAAGTATTCTCCATTTCCGATGACGTCATTAGGCAAGGCTCGATATTGGAGGAGGCACTGTAAGGGCGGAATTGAATTTAAGGCCCCGCGAGGGCAGTCTTTTTTTCACTGCTGGGTCTCAGTACTCAGCTCCACCACTTGGTGACGTTTTCAAAGCCAGTAGGGCAACAATAACAGCAATATACCTGCGGAAAACAGGCAGTCTCGCTTACGCTGCGCCGCAACGGTCATCAAACTTGGTCAATAAATTGACATTTCCAACACTAGTTTAAATAAAAGTTATTCTAAAGGAACGTTTTGCAATTCAAATATTTGGAACTTTATTAAACTGAGTTATTATCTAAAATGTTAAAAATACATGGTGAGCGAAGCAGCCCTGACTCCAAGGTCGTCGATCGGTTTCTTAGATAAACATCAGAGGGCAATCCGTCGAGGCGTACACGATTGGCTAACACAAACTTCACAAGAAAAATATTAGTCTTATATCCACTGTGATTTCTGTTTTTAGGAGAAAATACTTGCTTTTATTTAAATAGAATAATTTATTATGTATATATATTTTCTGATATGAAGAATTCCAGACATTTCATCCAATTGCGATTCCGATTCCATGAAGTTCATTTCATTTTAATTTTTATGCTGATTGGCAGACGAGCCTACGGTCCATCTGATGGTAAACAGTCACCGCAACCTATGACACTTGAAGTATTACATATATGCTGCCAACCCAAGTGGTAGAAGGGAGTGGATAAGAAGGAATAAAAGGGAACAGAGTGGGTGGGAGATTGGGCCTCTGGCGCTCTCTCTCATCGCACGAAACGCAACAGTACTAATTGAAACTGCATTTGAAATACATATAAACTACAATAAAGTATATGACTGTAGGCTCCACATGCAATGAAAACTATGATGTTTTGGTTAGTCGACAAATTGCGTCATTTTGTTTTCAACAAATACTGCAATTGTGTAAAGGATTTTTAACAATTCCTTTATCAGATTTATATAGAAATGAATATTTTATTAATTTTATATATCCTGCTAATATAATTATTGCGAAAGTGAAATAAATGAAACGCTTTCACGCCTTAACTGTTAAACCGATTATGATGAATTTTGATATAAATATAGATGGGACCTCGCAGACGGTTAAATTGGCTTTTATTTGCAAAAACAAAACTTGAAGGGCTTGAAATAGGAGATGAATGTTTGTATTGGGGTGAATGTTGCAGAAAACGAACTTCACTAGCTGCCTTTGGTGTACCTACCCGCAAGATGCATGATGACCTTGAAACACGGCTGAGGAGCAGTCACTTCACCAGTTTCTTAATTTTAGTGGTAACCAACCTGACAGGAAATTAAGATACGAATAAGATCCGATAGATAAAGAGCTTCCAATAATAGTGTTTATTCACAAAGGAACTTGAAAAAGAAGAGCAAAAAAAAAAATCCGACTGGTGACATCTGGTTTCGAACGGAGAAAACACGGATAAAACGACATTTTCCAAAAGTGATTCATAGTAAGATCGATTTATCGCCCCCAAAACCCCTTGCATACTAAATTTCATAAAAATCGTTGGAGCCGTTTTCCAGATTCAGATTAAATGTATACAAGAATTTCTCGTTTAATGGTATTAGATGAAACATTCTCTCTGGAGTCAATTGTAAGCTCACCGCAGACGAAGTCGCGGGCAGATGCTAGTATATATATTCCACAGAAACTGTATGAAAAAACTTTACCAGAAAGGCCATTCTAGTGCAAATGTAAGTTAATGTATATAATTCATTAAAATAACCTACTAGTGGTCGCTTGTGGCTTTATGCGAGATGATTTTAATGATCATTATTTTAGGTCTCGTGTTTTACGTGTGAATAAAACATTATATTATATTTCATATAGAAAATTTGTGGTATTATATTAAAGTGGTTAAGTCACATGTAGCCCAGCCAATAAATACTATATAATATATAATTTTATATAATATTATTATATCCTTTTACCGGAAATTCAACCGCAAAAATATGATAATGCAATATTATATTTTATGGTTTTAGTCTGATCTGCTCTATTTCTTCTGACATGTTAGTAATTTAATACAACTATTAGGCTTTAAAATCAATAAATTATATTGTTATCTATACATTCTTAAAATATATTTATTTTAAGAAAAAAAAATTTATATTTCTTATTTTTTTTCATAACTTATTTTTATTTTTATGGTGGTTGAAGTCGGCTGTTTTCGTTTCTGTTTTTTTAACAACTATTTGAGTCAACAACAATTTAGACAAACATTAGTTTTTTCTTTTTCATGTCACTAAGTTGGCAAGCAATCATACAGCCCACCTGATGGTAAGAGGTTGCCGTAGCCTATGAATGCTTGCGACACCATTTGTAGTTGTCACTCACGCGGCAAACCTCGAGATATCAGTTCTTAAATCTCCTTTCGCCTAGTAATTTCACTAGCCTGAAACACAGTAATGATAAATACACTATTACCCTGCGTTAGAATATTTGGCACTACGTTGGTACCTACCTAACCGGCCTCTTTTTTTTTTTATGTTAGAAGTTGGCAAACAAGCATACGGCCCATCTGATGGTAAGTGGTTGCCGTAGCCTATGAGCGCTTGTAGCACCATTAGTAGGTGCCACTCGCGCGTTGCCAACCTCGAGATATTAGTTATTAAATCTCGTTCGCCCAGTAATTTCACTAGCGTACAATGCCCTTCAAACTGGAACACAGTAGTGCCTAAGCACTACTATTTGGCGGCAGAATATTGGACACTGCGGTGGTACCTACCTAGCCGGCCTCTTGCAACAAAAGACCTACCACCAGTGTGACTGATTGCACTGGTGGAATAATCTCTGTTGTGACAGAGGTTATCCCAACAGCGGGCGATGGGGTCGTCACATCCCGACGCCTTTAAACAACAAAAGACCACCAGTGTGATTGCACTGGTTGAATAATCTCTTGTGACAGAGATTATCCCAACAGCGGTCGATGGGGTCGTCAGGTCCCGACCCAGTAAGTTATTTGTTTTTTTTTACAAACTAATACATAATATAAATAATAAATTTTTTTTTTTTTTTTTTGTTGTTTTCCAAATAAAACATATTATGTATTAGTTTGTTATTCTTTTCTACGTATTTCATGTATTCTTTGTACGTTTTGAGTGCTTTGTACGTATTTCACGACGATGTTGTGGCGCAGCGGTAGCGAACCTGCCTTAAACGCCACAGGTTGCGGGGTCGATTTCCGCTCGGAGCATATGTTTGTATTGACCATGCAAGCATATTTTCCGGTCTGGGTGTATTTGTCCTTGTCCTTGTATGTGTTTCCGGTCCCGACACAGGATATTACTATCCTACTGGGGGCCGTTGAGTGTGCAGCGTTTATAAAAAAAAAAGATTCTTGTTTTTACCTTCATAGCATAAAATATTGTTATTATGTGTCGCGGATTCAGGTGAGTTACGACATCTCTTCGTATTCTATTATGTACAGAGCACTCCAAGGGGGGAATGGTGTAAAATGGAAGACAAAGCGTTTTTGTATAACATGACGATTGGCAAACAAGCATTAGGTCCGCTTGATGGTAAGCAGTCAACATAAGAACGCGTGCGATACTTGAACTATCACCTGCGCGTTGCCAACCCAAGAGATGGGAGTGAAGGAATAAGAAAGGAGGAGATACAGTAATGCCAAACACACTACTGCTTTGCGATAGAATATCTGATACTGCGGTGGTACCTACCTACCTAGCTGGCTTCTTGCAATAAAATACCTACTACAATAATTATAATTACGTTCTTATATCTTATATTGATGGTAGCGAACCTGCTTAAGGTGCCAAAGGTCGGGGGTTCGATTCCCGATACAAGCAGATGTTTGTATTGACCATAAAAGCCTGTGTTCCGTATCATCAGATATTCGTCGGACTCAGATATTCCAATACCGACTAAAAACCTTCTCTGTCTCAGGCCTTTGTTTGGTCTGGGTGTGGTTGTCCATGTCGTATGTTTCCAGACCCTCGACACAGGATATCAACATCCTAAGGGGAGTAGTTGAGAGTATAGCGTTTATTTGTTTATAATTATAATATCGCTTCGTCTTTGTCCTAGCACTATTTCAGATATTTTTTTTACCCAGGGTCTGCTTATTACTCTTATCCGGATTTGACAGGTAACTAGTTTTTAGATGGAGCGATTGCCATCTGACCTCTGCAACCTTAAGGGCGAAGCAGTAACTCATTGCATAAGAGCAATTTATTTATCAGATGTTATGTGATAACAACCGGGACCGACAGCTTAACGTGCTCTCCGAGGCACGGTGGAGACACGGTTATTATTATATCGCTAATCACTCTAATCTTAATCCTCACGAATTTGGCAGCACAACGTAGTGTCACAAGGTAACGAGATTTGGATCAACGCTACTGAGCCGATTTAATTATTGCCGAAAGCGCAAACCACCCGATTTTGTAAAACAATTAGTTAACTATTCTCAAACGAAAGTTCTTGTTTGTTATTGTGGATCCCCGCTGTTGTGAAGTTGTACGTCGGTCCTTTTGTCCGAACGCTTACTACTGTCGCAATTTATACGGGTTTTCAGTTTCTGTTTCAGTTTCAGTGTCTCTATTCGAAAGTTTATTTTCGACTGCGTAAATATGTTAAATACAATGCGGCATGATATTTTATTTCTTATTTTTAATAGTACAAAGGTAGCTTCAATAGCTCTATTAACGCGAGAGTTGCTTGTTCGATCCTGTACCTAAGGGCTATTGTCGCACCCCCTCCAAGCGAGCTTATTTGGAAAGCAATAGGAAAATTTGTAATGCCTTAAAAAGCAATACTAATATTCTTAAAAAAAAGTGTAATGGTACATCTACACCGCTGTTACTTTTCTTAAGCAACATAATGCAACATGATAACATAAGGTAACATTCTTTATTTATTTGTGAAATGTTTCTCATACACACGCGGGTAACATAAATTAACAAAATGTAACAAAGAGTTAACATTGATCAACAAGCGATTTGCTATGCAAATGTTATCGATTGTTACTACATGTTGATTGTCTCCACACCGTTGGACCGGGGCAGTACTACCCTCTCACGTAAAAGTAACAGTAACTGTAGGTACTGCTGCGTTTCGTGCGATGAGTAAGAGCGCCGGAGGCCCAATCTCCCACCGCGTCTGTTCCCTCCTCATTCCTTCCCCACTGTTCCTCGGGTTGGCAATGCGCACGTCATACTACAATTATCGCAAGCTTTCATAGGTTGCGGTGACTGCTTAACGTATGCTTGTTTGCCTACCGTCATGAAATAAAAAAACAACACAAAATTAAAATGCTGTCTAATTAAGTTTGTGTTGCTCCACAAAAAGTATTTACAATGTGGACTCATCGAACGTATCTCAAATAGCAACCATCACGTCAATATTCTTTGAGACGGTTTCCAAAATAAAGGTTAGTTTTTGAGGTAAATTTGTAGAGTAAATTAACTGTAATGTTAACTTATATTATTCTACGAACGCACGGGAGCAATAACATGATTTCTACTATAGACGTTTCAGTAGATATTTTCGGTATTGGGATTAAATGGGCTAACTTAACAGGGTAGGGTTAACGGCTTCTATATCTTATAAAAACACGAAAAATAGAGCTAAAATTCAGAACAATCAACAATTTTCAGCGCCGGAATTCTTATATAAAAAATAATGGAAACGACCAAACAGTGAACTTCGTTCCACCAAGCAAAAAGGCTAAATTCTCTCATTTATTTCACTAATTTATCTAGCGAAACGCAAATTATAATGGTGATAGCGGATTGCGGACGGTGTGCAAAAGCTCCTGAAATAAATTGCCTGGTTTAAACTCAAAACTATACTTAGCGTTGCTTTTACGAATAACCGAGATAGAAGTAATACTGTAGCTTAATGATTTGCATTTATTAAGCACGTAATTTGCTTAGATTAAGTAGGAAAAATATTTAGATGTATTTTTAAAGGTAGGAAATGTTATAAAATTATTGTTTATCTTACTTCGCCCACAATGGCTTGAGAACTTGGTCCAGAATAAATAAATAAACGCTACACACTCAACGGCCCCAACTACATCCAAAAATACAAACTTTCACATTTATTATGAAGTAGGATGAATGTCTATACTCGTAAAAGTGCCCTCAATTGTCGCTATGGGTTCCATCGGTTAAGCTACGTAAGCTGCGGTCATTCTTTGGATAAGTGATCTCCTCGTGGTATCAACTTAGCGTTCTTGTGCTTCGGAGCAGAGGGCATATGAAAAATCAGTCCTGCTGTTATCGCGCTGATAATAGTCGATAAGTCAAGTCAGAGGCCTATATGGGCGATTTGATAATGGATGAAATCACACTGAGAATATATTATAATGTCTATATATACATAATGTATATAGATAAATAACATATTTTTGATGTATTTTATTGTTCTTGATATAAAATAATAACATTTAAGCTGTCCGATCGAAAATGTTCGTGATATCATCAAAACAATTGAAACAAAGGCGTAATAAATAAAATAATTATCGTTCCGTAATCTGTTATATTTTATATGATCAAAATACAGGTATATTTAATTAATGATTGCGACAATAAAAATCCTTTATAAATTCTTTGAATTATTACAATAATAATCGGTTTGATGTAAATTTATAATTCTCATGTGTTTTATTAGTAAAGGCTTAGTGATCCAAACACACAATATGTTTAATTTTAATCTCTTTGATATTTGGATTAATAATAAAAATAAACGCTACACAGTCAACGGCCCTCATTAAAATAGTTATATCCTGTGTTGGGGGTCCGGAAACATACATAATGACAGGGAAAATCACACCCAGACCAGAAAACATGGCTGTATGGTCAAAACGTCTGCTCCGAGCGGGAATCGAATACGGCAGGTTGGCTGCCAATGCGTCACAACGTCGTCAAATAAATATCTTTCTTAATTACATTTCAATTATAATAATCAATGCTTATAAATTCCAATACTATAATAAAGGCGAGAATTTATATGAAAATTACGTTTTAGTAGAGCAATATAATTAAATTTACCAAATATTATAAACAATTAATGAATTACTTGAACTTAGTGTGAAATATCGAAAATACATAATTAATAATTAATTTATATAACCGCAAAGCAGGACAAGTGTAATTAAGTAAGCATAGAAATCTCTAAGGGCGCGTAATGGAGATGAATGCGGTCTCATTATGGGAGGAACGCGTGATTAATTAACAATACGCGATGTGTACATTTTAAACATGTTCTATAGCATTTAATATGTAATTAATGTGTCTGTTTATGGATAATTATAAGCACAAACATAATCGAAACTAGTTCAAATAATTTGGAAGTTTGGGAACAAAATTATCTATATATATGAGCAATTTTTTTTGTTACCGATAAACTTGAAAACTACTGGACCGATCGAAATGAGACCATGACCATTCGACGCGGAATTAAATGTAGAAGGTTTTAGGCTATTAATTCGTATATAAATTCGAATTATATATATCCAAAGTGATATCTCAGTCTGCTTTCACATACCAGACTTTCTGTGTATCTTGATATATATATATATATATATATGTATGTACGTATATATATATATATATATATATATATATATATATATATATATATATATATATATATATATATACCTACAGTAGAAATATATATATATCACTGAACTCCTACTAACGGCTGGACCAATTTTGATGACTTTTTTGTGTGTATTCCGGTGTATTCGAGAATGGTTGTTTAACAATTAGACCCAGTAGGGTGCACTGCTATTGGTTCTCACTTTCGTGGCAGGACAACGTTTGCCGGGCCCGCTAGTATTATAATAAATACTTGAAAAGGAGGAGATTATCTATCTGTCCTTGTATTTTTTTGATTGTTTTGATGATTACTTTAAGTTAGGTAGGGTTATATCCAGGGTTCGGGGCGTCATGGATGCTTGCGCAAGCGAACCCAGACCTCCCACTATGGCGATGAGGGATCCACTGAGTTTTAGTGGGTATTAAAAACATAAATTACCAGCTACTAGACTGCATAAAATTAGTAACTCTTTTAAAAGTAAACTGTATACGGTTTTTCAATAGGATCCCAGAAAGCGTTCAGAAACTTTCTATTAATAAATTTAAAATAAAGGTCAAGACACGTTTGTGTGGTAAGGGCTGTTATAAAATTAATGTATACCTTGAGGACACCACACCTTGGGAATTCAGACAGTCACTCCAGGCTTTTCAGTGAACATAATATGTAAATTACTTGGACATTTAAAAAATAATAATATATAAAAAGAGATATAACCCCGAGTTTGTTTCGCCGGTTCTTCTCGGGTAGAGATTTAATTTTGGAGCCGGAATCTTGACTTACAACAAATAAGTTATATGCTTTTTACGTTGAATAAAAAAAAAAATTGCCCCTTGACTAACAGGCGGCCGAGTCCTACACTACTACCTAGTTTACTTGACGAGTACACTACGTGCCAGTGGTGTACCTAAATGTATGCATCCAGGGTGGTAGCGCGCAAACGCGTTGCCAACCCAAGGAACAGAAGGAACGCGATGAGAAGGGAAAGCAAGGAAGAGAACATAGGAGGTGGGAGATTGGGCCTCCAGCACTCTCGCTCATCGCACGAAACGCAACAGTACCTAATGACACTGTTACTTGACGCCGATTTTCTGTGAGAGGGTAGCACTTCCCCGGTCGAGCTGGCCCTTTTGTGCTTAGAGAAGCATGGCTCTACTACCGTAATAACTTAAATCTTACGAACCACTGGCGCCAAAGCGTGATCATCTTAGCAGGGGCCCTAAGAAGGCTCGAGATCGCGAAATGAAAACATGAAATATGCGATGAAAGTAAATGGAGAACCATTAATTTTTATTTTCATAAAGTTGCCGTATTAACTATCGTTAATCACACGAAGAATATATATAGTCCAATTACTCAACTTATAAATTATGAGCCATCGCAACTACTGAGTGTCACAGCTAATAAACTGATTATTCATCGCTTTAAATATGCTTAGAGCAGTAATTATGTTCTCCAAACTTTGTATACGGGTAAATAATACAAAGATGACTGGCAAATTTCATGAATAGATTGAGGGCTTCGTGCCGTGGCAAAGAATTTTATCTTTTTACATGTTACCTACTATCGGTTTTAATTTACAAAAAAAATGTGCGGTCGGGGGACCCTCGTCAAAGTTAGGTTATATGACAAAAGAACAGAGAGAGAGAGAGGAGAGAGAGAGAGAGAGAGAGAGAGAGAGAGGAGAGAGAGAGAGGTAGAGAGAGGGAGAGAGGAGAGAGAGAGAGGAGAGAGAGAGGGAGAGAGAGCGGGAGAGAGGGAGAGAGGGGGAGAGAGAGAGGGGAAGAGAGAGTGGGAGGGAGAGAGGAGGAGGAGGAGAGAGAGAGGGGGAAGGAGAGAGAGGGAGAGGGAGAGAGAGAGGGAGAGAGGGAGAGAGAGTGGGAGGGAGAGAGAGGGAGAGAGAGAGACAGTTGCACACTCGGCTGCGCACTTGCACTTGTGCTCATTTGATTGTATAGGCTCGATACACACACACACGTCATTTCGTTAGGTGACGATTTGTATAACATTGCAATACCCATAACCCGCGTTAAGGTTCTTCGTTCCTTGTTATCTTCGTTCAAGTCACCAATAAGCTAATAAGGGTATCATTAATAATAGTAAGAAATTGTTGTTACATTTCTTTGGATGAGAGTTGAGTGTTTACTCTTTTACTCTTTTCTTTAACGCGTCGGGTGCTGTATAGCGGATTTACAAGTTTGTTTTATATAACTTTGGTTTTTACTCAATTACGAAATAACTCTGTTACGGGTTTGGATTCACTGAAATTTTGCACACAGATAGTTTATTAATTAAATTAACACTACGGATATATATGAAAGATCACTAACAAACTTAACATAATTTATTAGATTTAACATTAACATTAACGATTATTACCAGATGTTATGATAGCAATCGAGACCGATCGCTTAACGTGCTCTCCGAGGCACGGTGGGGATATGGACAAACTTCCAGGCTGAACAGAAGTTTTGTAACATGAATACAAACACCCGCCTCCAGCGAGAATTGAACCTCACACTCTCACTACCAACACGCCACAACAGTCATCACAATAGTCCATTCGAAATAATTAAGTCTCCGGCTCGGTTTTGTAGTATTATATAATTTATGATCCGGAAAGTTAATCCACACAATCCCATCCATTTATCTCAATTAGAAATTATCATCAATACAGTAAAAGATAATATACTGCTTGAACAATAATTTATGACCTATAAATCTTTTTCCGTAATCTATTTTACGTTTTAATACAGATGGTTTAAAATTATCTTTGCAATTAATTACTTGTAATTTTGCTTGGATTTGTGAGATTAATTATAAGAATTCTTATTTTAAAGGACGATAACCTTCAAACCTTGTAATATGATATAGAAAATGTCTTTCAGACTTTTTGGAGTTTGGTCCTTAAAAATCGTTTTCTATATTCTCCCGGTATGGAAAAAATATGAATAGTAACATTTTGTGACTAAAAGCGTTACAAAAGGGAGTAAAAGAGTTTTTTTTATTATTACTATTTTTATGTATGTATGTTTGTTTGGATGTTTGTTCGCATGCATGTTTGCGTGTCTGTTTTGTTTTTTATTGATTTTGATTTTTTAAATTTATTTATTTATTAAATGTTTCCCTCTTTGCCTATTGCATATTCAAAGACAACGTAAGACAACGACAACGTCTTTACTTAAGGTAAAGAAGTAAACTCTAGCCGTGGGCCGGGGCTGACAAGCACACGTTTTTTTGAGATATTATTATTTCCGGATTTTCGACAAAGCATTAGAATTCTTTATTGATGCGTTACTTCATATTTTTTCCAAAATCGAGCAATTTCTTTTGGTCTTATGCATGTTTTAATGAAGTCTTGAATTTCGTTATTTTTTTTACAAAGGCTCTTTTTAGAAGATGTTAGTTTTATACGCCTATAAGTCTTTCTTTAATTACAGTGAAACTAGTGAAAACAACAAGCATTTAACAAAATTTACATACTTTCTATAGGATTATATAGTATGTATTAAGAACTTATTATGTAAATCAAATTATAAATATACAATGACGGGAAAAGGTTAAAAAATATTTGTAACAGATTATGGATAAATGTGTCAGTATTTTGATAAAATTATAAAGTGGTATTAAGTACTCATGAAAATATTTTAAAACTATAAGCATAAGATAATAAGACTATAATATATTAATTGTAGTGTCATAAATTAAAAAAAAAAGATTTGGTTATTTTTATTGTAATAATCTTACCCTTGTGAATCACTGTATTTATGTATATTTACTGGCCTTTTATTGCAAGAGGCCATCTCTACCATAAAGCAGTATACTGTGTTTCGTTTTGAAGGACACTGAGCTAGTGAAATGACTGGGCAAAGGAGATTTAAGAACCAATATAGCGAGGTTCTACTGCGGATGGCATCATTTCTACCAGTAGAACCAAAGTCACCGATATAACCCTCCAAATCGCCTAACTAAAGTTGCAGTGGGCAGGCCACATTGCTCGTAGACCCGATGACCGTTGGAGCGGAAGGTGCTTGCGTGGCGACCACGTACCGGAAGGCGCAGCTTGGGCAGGCCCCTCACAAGGTGGACTGATGACCTGGTAAAGGTCGCGGGAGTCCACTGGATGTATGCGGGTGGCGCAGGACCGGTAATTGTGGCACTCTTTGGGGGAGGCCTATGTCCAGCAGTGGACGGCTGACATAATCATGATGATGATAATCTCGAGGTTGGCAACGCGTGAGTGACACCTATAAATGTATGGTATTGCAAGCGCTTATAGGCTACAACAACATACAACACTACAACTTGTATGTAGATGGTTCGTATGCTTGGTTGTCAACTAAGTCACATATAACAAAATGTAAGTCTACAGTCATTTTACTGTACTTGCTACTCATCTCTTTATTGTGGAAGCACCATGGCTCAATAATTTAATGGGTGAAATTATGCGCAAATAAAAAAAAAATAGACAAAAATATCTACTAGCTTAGAAGTCGGCGTCGGGACGTGACGACCCCATCGCCCGCTGGTGGGATAATCTTTGTTTGCAGAGATTATTCCACCAGTGCAGTCAGTCAATTCAACTAGTGGTAGTGCCACGCTGCACAGTTCTTTCTGTGCAGCCGAATTGGGCCGGCACGCCCGGGGAAACACCACTCTCTCACAGAAAACCGGCGTAAAGTGGCAACTGTCGCGTTTCGTACGGTGAGTGAGAGTCCCGGTGGCCCACTACAAACTCCCCCCTCAAATGAAAGTGCAGAATTCGGTTTATTTACCCCAGGAGGGTACCACCAGCTTCTGCTGTGGAGAATCCCTCTCTGGATGTCCATCTTCAGGACGAACTCTTCCTGAACATGGATACCCAGGCTGCCCTCCGAATTCTGGGGAGGGCAATTTTGTGCTCAATACTGTTCGGGGCAAACAAAGCAGGCTACCTAAGGCTACCCCTGTCACGCTTACTGTGGACTTCTGCAACATAAGGGGGCTAAATTCCAACCTGAACGCCGTCCACCACCATCTTGAGACGGCGGAGCCGGCCTTGCTTTTCCTTACAGAGACACAGATATCTTCTCCGGCTGATACTTCTTTCCTCTCCTACCCGGGATACAATTTGGAACATTCCTTTGTACCCCGGGCTGGTGTGTGCGTGTACGTCAGAGAAAATGTCTGCTCTCGTCGCCTCGGCAGCCTTGAAGTAGGGGACCTATCGATTCTTTGGCTGCGCGTAGACTGCGATGACCATCCGCGAATTTACGCGTGCCTTTATAGGTCCCATAGCGGAAATGCCGAAACTGACCGACTCATTGAGCACATCCAAATGGCTACAGATTCCGTGCTGCAACAGATCCCATCTGCTGAGATCGTGATTCTTGGCGATTTCAACGCCCACCATGCCGAATGGCTTGGTTCACGTACCACCGATCACGCGGGGAGATCTGTTCTCGACTTTGCTTTGGCATATGATCTGACACAACTGGTAACCTCGCCAACGCGAATCCCAGATGTAGAGGATCATACACCTTCACTGTTGGATCTTCTGTTGACCTCTCATCCGGACAACTATCTGGTATCCGTCAATCCTCCTCTAGGCTCGTCGGACCACTGCCTTGTTCGGAGTACAGTGCCGGTCTCGCGCCCAGCACGGACCCGCTTCGCGGGCTACCGGCGCGTTTGGCACTACAGGTCGGCAGACTGGGATGGGATGCGTTCTTTCTTTGCGTCCTACCCATGGGGACAGATTTGCTTCTCGCCGGATGATCCGGACGTCGTTGCCAACTCTGTCGCCGATGTGATACTCCAGGGCATGGAACTTTTTGTTCCGGCTTCTGCAGTGCCCATCGGAGGCAAGTCTCAGCCTTGGTTTGGTCGCTCCTGTAAAACGGCGTTTCGCCGAAAACGGGAATGCTACCAAGCCTGGGCTAAGGCGTCGACGTCTCGTGATGTAAATACCAGCGCACTTAGAAAGGAGTACAACTCTGCCTCCAGGTCCTTCAAAAGGGTTATTGCCAAAGCAAAGTCGGAGCACATCGGCAGAATTGGCGAGAGACTAGTGCATCTTCCTTCGGGTACACGTGCATTCTGGTCCCTCGCCAAGTCTGTCTTAGGGAATTTCTGTAAGCCATCATTTCCACCTCTGCATAGGGACGATGATTCGGTGGCCCATGCCGCGAAAGAGAAAGCTGATCTTCTGTGCTCTCTCTTCGCGTCCAACTCGACTGTGGATGACCAAGGAAAGTCACCACCGGCAATCCAGCGGTGTGATACCACGATGCCGGAGGTTAAATTCCGGCAAAGTGTAGTTCGCAGAGCACTACTTTCCTTGGACATTCATAAGTCGAGTGGGCCTGATGGAATCTCCCCGATCGTGTTGCGGACATGTGCTCCTGAGTTGGCGCCGGTTTTAACGCGTCTTTTCCGGTACTCCTACTCATCAGGCGTCGTCCCGAACTCATGGAAGACGGCTTTAGTGCACCCGATCCCTAAAAAGGCAACCGCTCGGATCCGTCTATTTATAGGCCAATTGCCATTACCTCCTTGTTCTCAAAGATAATGGAGTCCATTATCAACTGCCAGCTCCTGCGGTATCTAGAGGAGCACCAGCTGATTAGCGACCGCCAGTACGGTTTTCGTCGTGGTCGTTCAGCTGGTGATCTTTTAGTTTACCTGACACATAGATGGGCGGAAGCAGTTGAGTCCAAAGGGGAGGCATTAGCGGCCAGTCTGGACATAGCGAAGGCCTTCGATCGGGTATGGCACAAGGCGCTTCTTTCGAAGCTTCCTTCCTATGGGCTTCCTGAGAAATTATGCGAGTGGGTCACCAGCTTTTGGCAGATCGGAGCATCAAGGTCGTTGTCGACGGTGCATGCTCTGACTTAAAACCCATTAATGCTGGTGTCCCGCAAGGCTGCGTACTGTCCCCTACTTTGTTTCTTCTGCATATCAATGACATGTTGGAAATTTCCAACATTCATTGCTATGCGGACGACAGCACTGTGGACGCTTTATACACCGGCCGCGCTAATATTTCTCGGGAAAACGTCATTGAGTGCCGGAACAAACTTGTGTCTGAAGTCGAGACTACATTGACCAAGTCTCGGACTGGGGCCGACTAAATTTAGTCCAATTCAACCCCAAGAAGACACAAGTTTGCGCGTTAACCGCTAAAAATCACCATTTGTCGTATCTCCTCGTTTTGAGAACACTCCCTGGCTGCCACAGCTAGTATCGGAATACTTGGTGTCGACATTTCGAGCGTCGTTCAGTTCCGCGGTCAGTTGGAAGGAAAGGTCAAATTGGCCTCTAAAAAGCTTGGTGTGCTCAGCAAGGCGAGGCACTACTTCACGTCGGCTCATCGCCTAAAGCTCTACAAGGCACAAATTCGACCACACGTGGAGTACTGCTCTCACCTCTGGGCGGGAGCTCCCAGTACCAGCTACTTCCAATTGACCGCATCCAACGTAGAGCGGCTCGAATTGTCGACGATCAAGCCCTTTCCGATCGGCTTGATCCTTTGGCATTGCGTAGAGATGTCGGATCACTCTGCATCTTCTATCGCATATATCACGGAGAGTCTTCTGAGGAATTGTTTGGATTGATCCCGCCGGTAGAATTTCACCATCGGACATCGCGACAAAACTCTAAGTTCCATCCATACCACCTCGATGTCTGGAAATCCACAACAGCGCGATTTAGAAGACATTTTCTTCCTCGCACAACCACTCTGTGGAATCAACTTCCGCCGGCGGTCTTTCCGAACCGATACGACTTGGGAACCTTCAAGAGAAGAGCCTATTCTTTCCTTAAAGGTCGGCAACGCGCCTGCATGCCTTCTGGTGTTGCAGATGTTCATGGGCGGCGGTGATCACTTAACATCAGGTGAGCCTCCTGCCCGTTTGCCCCTCTTACATAAAAAAAAAAAAAAAAGTCGGTATTTTTTTAAGTTTTTATAATATGCCTTTAACGTCAAATGTTTACGGATTTATAATAATAAAACATACAAAATAAAAGAAATCAAAACAGCTCTTAAAAGTTAAGTTAAAACGTCAGATACTAAGCAAGTAACAGTATTAGCGTCGACGAGAGTTGAGTTCCTCGTGACCCAAATAGACCTTCGACTTACAAACTTTAAATATTTTTAGGAACATTATAAGAAAAGTTGTTAAAGTTGTCTTTATTTTGTCTTTTATTCTTTAATTTTGGTTAAAATGTATTTATGAATGTTTGAATAACAAAATTTAATTTATCAAAATACTGTATATGATACAAAGATCTATCTTATTATATCTGACACCGTTGTGGCGTTGTGGGTAGCGAGTCTGCCTTAAGCCTCCACGGTTGCGGGTTCGATTACCGCTCGGAGCAGATGTTTGTATTAATCGTACAGGCATGTTTTCCAGTCTGGTTGTGTTTATCCTTGTCATTGTGAATGTTTCCGGACCCCGACACAGGATATAATTATCCTAATGGGGGCCGTTGAGTGTGTAGCGTTTATTTATTATTTATTTATTTATTACTAGCGGGCCCTGCAGACAATGTCCTACTCCGAACAAAAATTAAGGGATCCGGTACCTCCGAACTGAGTCTAATTGTGAACAAAATTGACACCGGTGAAAATTATTGAATTACTAATATGGCTATTACAAAATAGGTGTTGATGGTGGAAAGGAGAAAATTTGAGGTTGTATGTATTTTTTAATGTCACATAATAAAAAAAATTGACCAAAAATGATTCTCAGACCCACCGGTACATGCATACACAATTTCATATCGGTCGAGCCGTTTTGGAGGAGTTTGGTAACAAACGCCGCAACACGAGAATTAAATATATATTACATTTTTAGTCGTTGATTAGAGATGACCGTAGATGAGGGCGTGCGAATCCCGCATCTGTGACAGGTGTCATTATAGAAGCTGTGAAGTATGGCGTTAAGCTATTTCGGTCAGACGTGTGCCGGTAACACACGGTGGCCTGTGCGAGTGACTACGCAACGCTACGGAGAGTACACATTGGATCGGCGTGCTTCCAAACAACATATCCTTAAACACTTACCTATTACAGTAAAACTATGATATGAGATTTGTTAAAAATCCACTTTCTGCTAAAAATCTTAACATGTATTTTTTTAATATTTTATTTTGTACATACGAAAGTACAGACAGGCGTATGCACACACTATTAGATATTTATTTTTAAAAAAATAACCCTACCTATACGGTTCAAAAGATATGACCACATCGAGATAGGACATGAAAGCTTAATAGCGGCAACATTCTGATACATTTATTCGGCTGATTGATTTCTTTGAAGGGATCAAAGAACAAGCATGAGCTTCTAATTATAGAAGGTCTTTCTTCTTTTTTCTGTGTTTAATTACTTTAATGACAATTATTATGTTTTTATTAATTAACAGGTAATAATTTAAAAGGAAAAGACGGCTAAATTTTGAAACTTTCTCAATTCAACTTCCGCTTTAGAGTTATGATATAACTAAGTTTTTTGTATAATTAGTTTTGTACGATGCTGACAAATATGTCTGGGGCACTGGGGATTAATCAAATCAAGATAATTACCTCCACGCCCTCTCTATTCGTAACTAAGCACTTTCCTTTTATACTGCTAAACGAGATCAAAAGAGTCATAATATCTACGTAACTAAGTACGTTTGGACGCAAATAAGCAATACCATGTCAAACCACAAAAGGCTGGACAACATTTTTCTTTAATATCTGTATGGTTTTAAGCTTTAAAACTTCTAAAAAGCCATTTTTAATCATGCAATTTATGTATTATGTTAAACGTTTTGGGTTATATTATATATGAAATATGCAGTCTGTATACTTATTTTTTGTGAGAATAAGTAAAATAACTTACATTAATGTGAAATTGCTAAAAACTTGACCAATACATAAAAAAAACATCATATAAAGAAAGTTGTTCAAAATTTTCAAACACGTTTCTCTCGAAATGGCTTTCGTGGCAATGTCAACCGACATGGTATTGCTTATTTGCGTCCAATTGTGACGTTCAGATTTTTTATGAGCATGACGTATATATATACTAGCTTCTGCTAGCGGCTTCGCTCGCGTAAATAACGACTTTAATACAAACATTGAACCCTTATGTCACCCCTTCAGGGGTGAAATTTGAGAAAGTTTTACAACACGTGTTTGTGAATCTTTAATCGTTCACCAAAAAACAAAGTTGTATATGTCTATTGAAGTTTCAAAAGTGACAGTCACCCAATATTCAAACTGTTTCAACTTTTAAACCTTTTTCACCTTCTTAAAGGTTGAATTCCGAAAAATTAATAGTTGTGCTCGTTTACGTTTTAAAAACAACACCTATAAAAAAAATATAAGTTTAGACTGAGCGTTAATATTTATTTATTTAATTCTTTATTATCAGGCATTTAGGCCCAAAGATAAAATACATACACATATAGATTATTACATTAATACATTACATATACATTCTCAGTTTGTACATTTGCTTGCTTCTAAGTTCATATATGGACGCAAATAAGCAATACCATGTCAACCCACAAAATTGAAAAACTGAGCTATAGATGCAGAAGTGTTGGTAAATAACTGAAGAACATTTTTCTTTATATGCAGTTTGTATACTTATTTTTTGTGAAAATATGTAAAATAACTTACATAAATCTGAAATTGGATTATGGGAAATAAATGATCTCAAACCGTAAATCTGAAATTGCCAAAAACTTGACCAATACATTAAAAAAATCATATAAAGCAAGTTGTTCAAAATTTTCAAACGCGTTTTTTCGAAATGACATTCGTGTGGATTGACATTGGTTGGTATTGCTTATTTGCGTCCGTTTATGATATATTTCACGATATAAATGATACAGGAAAAGAGGTTATGTTAAAAATTAAAGTATTTTTATACAACGTTGAGAATCCCAGAGTTTCGTGTCTAAAGTTACGAAGAAACTTTATATTAGTTTCTGTTCGTGGTTTCACGGTGATACATGCCTGTTTCATATAACCAGCTAGTCATATCACAGTCACACGTCGCGTTACGTACTTATAGACAGATTGATGGACTTTTATGATTACTGGGGTCGTAGCGTGTTTCTTTGCATTCTGTATTAAAAAGGCTATTTTTGAGAAAGGACATAGAAACAACTAATACAGAACTATCATTTTATAATATAAGTTTTAAAATTAATGTCCATTTTAAACGAATATGTTAATTAACGAAGAACCTTAGCCTTAACTAAGTACCGCTTCAAGAAAATGGATATATCATATATACAACGAAGATTTTCTTCTTCTGTGCTGCACATTGTCAGTACGAAAGGTGAGTCCATCGGTTACTATATTCTCGAAGCCCTCTCATAATTCCCTATGGTTTCTAAGCAATTGTAAAGCGTAGGCGTTTCTCAGAATCTTGATGAACGTCAGCAGGTGGCGTTCGCGTTTGCAAAAGCAAAAATTTCCAATGAAATTATTAATTGTTATCTAACGCTGGACTATCTTTATTATAATTCTTGTAGAGATGAATTATTCATTACATTTCATAGTTAGTACAGAGTAATCGTTGCAGCAGATGGTTTCAAGAACTTCTCGCGGCGGAAGCGTGTGCATCTTAATGTGAAGCCAAGTTATGCGTTCTCTTGTTTTGAAATTTCAAAGTTATTTTAACGTAGCATTTCCATAGTTTACTTTTCAAGATATATTACTATTACTAGATAGAACCAGTTGAAGAATTACAATACTACTGTCATTCCTATGGTATTCCTTAAATAATAATAAATAAATAAACGCTGCACACTCAACGGCCCCCATTAGGATAGTTATATCCTGTGTCGGGGTCCGGAAACACAATGACAAGGACAAATACACCCACACCGGAAAATATGCTTGCATGGTCAATACAAACATATTATGCTCCGAGCGGGAATAGAACCCCCGACCTGTGGCGTTTTTAAGGCAGGTTCGCTACCGCTGCGCCACAACGTCGTCAAATAGTAAGTGTCTTTTTGAGATTTGGTGAATGATAAAAACTATTTTTTTTTTTTTTTTTTTTTATGTTAGAAGTTGGCAAACAAGCATACGGCCCACCTGATGGTAAGTGGCTGCCGCAGCCTATGAGCGCTTGCAGCACCATTAGTAGGTGCCACTCGCGCGTTGCCAACCTCGAGATATTAGTTCTTAAATCTCGTTCGCAATACTTACTGAAATATTTACTGAAAATATTAAGTCAAAACGTAACGGTACCATTACTTTAAATGATACAATAAGTAAGTTAGGCAACGTTGACCCTCGTCAAAATAGTTCCGAAGATTTCTTTTCTGTCAGAACCAAGATAATAGATTTGAGTTTTACCTGAAATAGTGATGAAATAAAAAGATTAAAATTGTTTATAAGTTTCATTTATCACTCTATTTAAACATAAATTTCATATCTAGTTCAATTGTTATTGATTACTAGCAAACCGCCCTGGCTTCGTAGAGGTGAAAATGGAATTTCGTAAAACTGAAGATTACCACAAAACCGATCCAGCCGTTTGAAGTTTTTGAATCATACACTCATATCCATATTCTAGATTTTTGCTAGGATAATGCTCACCGTTCTTAGTACAATGGTACTGCTAAGATTAGAAAAAAAAGCGTTCGATAAATAATTGGATTTCATTCTTCTTGTCATTGATCAATCGTTCAGAGAACGAATAGAAAAGAACTAAGAACTAAAAATGAACAAAAACGATAAGGTCTTGATTAATGATTCACTAGAAGGGGAGTCAGCAGCAGTTACGGACTATAACATTTTCGATTACTCTTCTAGCGAAACGATGGTGAACCTTGGTTTTGATCCACTCAGGTGAGATATTTGTATTGAACATACAGATATTTTTTCGGTTTGAAAGGTTGTGCTTGTTTGTGTCTTGAGATCTGCGACAAACGTAACTTCGTAATAAGGACTGTAACTGTGCGAATATGATTTTTTTTCCTACAATGAAAAGTTCGCTTTTAGTCCCTGGACGAGGAAGAAAAGTACCCGTTTCTGTTCCGGCAAGATAACACTAATTAACACTCTTAAGCTGTAACCTAGCAATCGTATGTTTATTCCTCCTATATCCTATTATTATCTATATATCATATTCCTTTCCGATTATTGAAAACTCACGATTTTTAATAATCCGCGGGTGAGAATGTCCTACTTTTCGTCCTTGGTGCGTTAATGTACTATTATAATAGGGAGAATTGAAAAACTTATTGCTATGTTTCGTTTACCTACGTATGTTATTGGAAATTTCTTATGACATAAGTTTCAAATAAAATCTTTATCTATCTTATTCTAGTTAAATATTACTTGAACGAGACAAAGAAATTTAATATTCTCCACAATAGCATGTTGCTCGTTGTTATCCAAATTTATTGGTTTGTTTATGCTGTTTGCGTTCGCTTGATTTATTGTTCAGTACTTGGAACGGTAACTTTTTTTATTATTGCTTAGTAATTTCGAGGGCTACAGTCTGTTGGAATACGTGAAATAATTCAGATATAAATTTTACAAACAATATTTTTGTCTCGTCGTATTTCTTGCGACTCCATTACAAATGTAGACAGTACTGTTTGTTTTATGTTTATGAATTCTATATATATTGGATGTAGTAATAATATATGTTCGACATAAGGCTAAAATGAACTTTATTATTTACTCTATGAGAGTTAGTTTGTTTGATTTATTTATTTTTAATACCATGTTACAATATAGACGATAGCGGGTGTAGTCTGTAGTAAAAAGTAAAGGTTTCGAGGGACCGTGGACGGTCTTTTTTCGAAGCAGCACCTGTGCCGACTAACGCATTGATTAATAAAATTATCATGCCAGACACAAACATCAATTGCATGCAGATTCTAATCCACCGGAATCTACGATATAATATGTGGTACTACGATTTGAATTATAATATATATTGTAAAAGTGAGTTTGTGTGCTTGTGACACTTTCATTATTTAAGCCGCAGAATCGAATAAGATGAATTTTGGTATAGATATAGAGGGACGACTCTTATATACTTTTCGACGGGAAAACAAAACTTAAAAGGGTGAATGTGGCTCATGAGGTTTACTCATTATTCATTCGGGCGAAGCCGTAGGTAGAAGCTAGTTTAACATAAGTTTAGGAATACAGAAATCCTACCAACAAATGTAAACAGAGATATCGCGAAGATAAAGAAGACGTGTGCTAGTTACAGGTCAGGGAGCAATTTGCATGCAAAATAAATTGGTCTGGACGGTGACCTAACGACTCCTGACCAAATATAGGTATAGCAGATTTCGCTTTGTTAACACAAGGTTAGATATTAAATATCGTAAAAAGTATATTTTAGAAATATAATCTATACAGGAAAATCACAGGATATATCAAACAGACACAGCATACTTTTATAGCAGTTAAAATATGTAAAACATTAAGGTGATACAATTACTCATAAAGTAAATTTTCTGGGTTTACATATTTGCCAAGAAAATTGTAAAATTACTTTGAAGTACCCCAGAAGCGGGCGAAATTACATCCAATTTTGGTCAAACATAATTTTGAATAAAGTCGTTTGATCAAGTATTTCGTTGGCGCTGGACATAATTTTGGCGAAAATTAGGTCTTTCGTTAATAAATAAACTTACTGTTTGTCGTTTATAAATCATTAGATGCAGGTGAGCTGGACTTATATAATTAAAGCGATCGGATTTCGGACGGTCGGTTATCAACAATCACTACATAGTATAAAACAAAGACGCTTTCTCTGTCCCTATGTATGCTTAATTTTTAAAACTACGCAACGATTTTTGATGCGGTTTTTTTTAATAGATAGAGTGATTGAAGAGGAAGGTTTATATGTATAATAACATCCATTAAATAGTGGAAAAAAAATTTTTTTTTGATGTTTCTAATGTGATGTCGTAAATAATTACATTTAACGCGTGCGGGCCACGGGCAGTAATGAATAAATCAAAACTACTGGATCGATTTTAATCGTTTTTTCAGTAAATGACATAGGCTATATATTTTACACCCGTGCGAAGCCGGAGCGCTAGTAATTTATAAAGTAATTAATGACGTTGTGGTGTAGCGGTAGCGAACATGCCTTAATCGCCATAGGTTGCGGGTTGTATTCCCGCTTAGGACAGTTGTTTGTATTGATCATACAGACATGTGTTCCCGGTCTGGGCATGTTTGTCCTTGTCATTGTGTATGTTTCCGGACCCCCGACACAGAATATTAATATCCTAATGAGGCAGTTCAGTGTGTAACGTTTTATACATAAATACATATAAAAATGCCTCATAGAAAAATCTAACTTTATTTACGTTACGTATTCAAAGGAATGTTTACTTATAATTTGGAATCTTCGTCGCACGCTAAGTTTTCCTTTGATACATTAGCAATCAATCAATGGCAAGGCGAAACTTTATCTGAAACTCGCGAAGGTTTTGAGCGTGGAAAATTTATGCGATAAGTAAAATTTATTTTTCGCTTTAAAAGCTAGATCCATTAAAATAATTGCTTACTGGAAAAGTTTTGTAGAATAATAAAAACAGTTAACTAAAATTTAGTACAAAAACTTACTGTTTAAATCGTTTAAATTCCTTTGACCCCAATGGGTTTCACAGACATTATATAATTTTATTTCCTATCTGCGGAGTCCTCTAAATGCTATTCAATTAAAACACGATTTTAAGTCTCAATGAGTCGAATAAGCTAACACAATTTAGATTATTTATTCTAAATCTATTTAGAGCTTCCAAGAACAAAAGATACCTAATATGAATTTCTTGCTGGTGTAATCAAAGACAGATATAATGAACGAAACTGAAATATATGTATAAGAGCGGATTAACCCTAATTAATGTAGCGTGGGCAGGCCCCCTACAAAGTGGACTGATGACCTGGTCTAGTCCGCTGTAGTGTGCAGGTGGGTAGGTGGATGTCCTTCGACTGATATGATGATGACAATCGATATAGAAATACATTTGTATTATACTTTGTATTTTTACGGTGAACCTTATCACCGGGCTATAAGGATCAAAATCGCTTGCTGCCCTTTCTGTCTATTTTCTCGGTTCCAGTTGGTTCTAGAAAGATGTGTTCTCGAAAAGTGCCGTAAACATTCCGTGGACGGAACTTTCTCGAACCCGTGTTCCGCACTATTTAAGCGGCCCGGTGCGTCTGTACTGAGTCATTCAAGTGCCATAATAACCTTGGCTATTCTTTTGGACTTCGATTGACCTGTGATTTGGACCTGTGTCTTCTGAAGTTCTGTTGTGTGATCGAAAATATTCCAATAAAGTCTTATTTAGAGCCATCAGGTGTTTATTTCCAAATTCGCGAACCCCAGACCGTAACAGTATTTTGTGTTATATATTTTTGTATTTCTTTATCGGTTGTGGTTGAAGTGGGTTTTGTTTTTTTGTGAAAACAGTTTTTTTTAAATTTAATATTTATTAATAGGTATAATACAGTGCTGCCAAACAAGCATACGGTCCGCCTGAAGTGATCACCGGTAATGCTTGTTCATTCATATTTTCTATAACTCTAAATAAAATGAAAAAGTTGAAAACAATTTGTGATATTATTAAATTTTATAAGTATTATTATATTTATATAATTTAAGGTTTTTACTGCAAGCATTGTTATATATAATTTTGTAAGAGCGTAGCCATATTTGAACGTTTTAACTTTGTCACGACGTTATGGCGCAACGGTAGCGAACCTGCCTTGAGGACCACAGGATTGATTCCCTCTCGGAGTACATATTAACCATACAGACATGTTTTCCGGTCTTGGTGTTTGTCTTGTCATTGTGTATGTTTCCGACCCCTGACACAGGCTATAATTATCCTAATTGGGACGTTTAGCGTTTATTTTTATTATAACTAAAGCGAGCCCTTTGTTTTAAGCTATTATGAAACGTTATTTTATCATTTATTGACTTCCTGAACTAACAAAACTAAATTACAATAAATAGCGTTAATACTCAAACGAGTTCGCTTCCTTGCTAATGAAAAGGTAACGAAGCAAAATTTTCAGAGCGTTAACTTTGAGTGAAAATAACTTCTTTCGCCTTTAAGCTGTTAAATTGATGGCTTTCGAACTGAAGAGCTTTACCTACATTTTACAACAAAGCTAATTTCTGTTTTTAAATATTTTAGAAAAATATTTAACATTATTGTTGTTTAGGAGATAGTTTAATTTAAACAAGGTTTTGTATATTGGAAACGATATATCAATGTGTTATGTTTGGGGATAATTGGCTGGAGACTCACCTAAAAATGATTATGTTCAACCATGGACATCTTAGAAAACCCCAGGGGGATTAGCAGTTATGTTGCCGATCTTAAAGAAAAGCATAAACTCATTCCCTTAAAGGTGTCTGTGAAGTTAGCATCTCAATTGTTAGAATCTCAAAAAAACTTCAGTTCTAGTAGCATCCAGCATAGTTCTACAGTTCTAGATAGGTTTTAACAATAGTTCAGCCATAATCTAGATTTTACAATCAAAAACGTATTTTGGCCTAATGAGATGCTAACTTCGCAAAATGCATCTTAGCATCTCATCGGATTTGGATTCTTTGACTTCTCAATAATTAAAAAACCGAAAAGTTCTACATCCTCAAGAAGTTTTGGCAATAGTTCTAGCCATTTTAGTCTTAAAATCGCAATTTTAATGTATGAAAAACCAACTTTTTAAGATATATCTTATTATTAAAGTGAAATCTGGGTCAGATCAAACCTTCATATGATGGACTAAACTATCATACACGATTTTTAAAAAAGTTCTACGTCCTTGACCAAAACCACTAATTTTATATTTTTTTAATGAAAAAAATCGAACTTTTGTGAGATGCTGGGTTAAAATTTTGAGTTCTGGGTCAGGTCAAGCTTGAACATGATAGATAACGATGTCCTACACGATGTTCTACAATAGTTCTACTCCTTCGACCAAAACCCTAATTTTAAAAAATTTTTAATGAAAAAAATCAAACTTTTGTGAGATGCTGGGTTAAAATTTTGAGTTCTGGATTAGGTCAAGCTTGAATATGATAGGTAACGATGTCCTACACGATGTTCCACAATAGTTCTACTCCTTCGACCAAAACCCTAATTTTAAAAAATTTTTAATGAAAAAAATCAAACTTTTGTGAGATGCTGGGTTAAAATTTGGAGTTCTGGGTCAGGTCAAGCTTGAACATGATAGATAACGATGTTCTACACGATGTTCCACAATAGTTCTACTCCTTCGACCAAAACCCTAATTTTAAAAAAATTTAATGAAAAAAAATCAAACTTTTGTGAGATGCTGGGTTAAAATTTTGAGTTCTGGGTCAGGTCAAGCTTGAACATGATAGATAACGATGTTCTACACGATGTTCCACAATAGTTCTACTCCTTCGACCAAAACCCTAATTTTAAAAAAATTTAATGAAAAAAAATCAAACTTTTGTGAGATGCTGGGTTAAAATTTGGTGTTCTGGGTCAGGTCAAGCTTGAACATGATAGGTAACGATGTCCTACACGATGTTCCACAATAGTTCTACTCTTTCGACCAAAACCCTAATTTTAAAAAAATTTAATGAAAAATAATCAAACTTTTGTGAGATGCTGGGTTAAAATTTGGAGTTCTGGGTCAGGTCAAGCTTGAACATGATAGATAACGATGTTCTACACGATGTTCCACAATAGTTCTACTCCTTCGACCAAAACCCTAATTTAAAAAAAAAAATTTAATGATAAAAAATCAAACTTTTGTGAGATGCTGGGTTAAAATTTTGAGTTCTGGGTCAGGTCAAGCTTGAACATGATAGGTAACGAAGTCCTACACGATGTTCCACAATAGTTCTACTCCTTCGACCAAAACCCTAATTTTAAAAAAATTTAATGAAAAATAATCAAACTTTTGTGAGATGCTGGGTTAAAATTTGGAGTTCTGGGTCAGGTCAAGCTTGAACATGATAGATAACGATGTTCTACACGATGTTCCACAATAGTTCTACTCCTTCGACCAAAACCCTAATTTAAAAAAAAAAATTTAATGAAAAAAAATCAAACTTTTGGGAGATGCTGGGTTAAAATTTTGAGTTCTGGGTCAGGTCAAACTTGAACATGATAGATAACGATGTTCTACACGATGTTCCACAATAGTTCTACTCCTTCGACCAAAACCCTAATTTAAAAAAAATTTAATGAAAAAAATCAAACTTTTGTGAGATGCTGGGTTAAAATTTTGAGTTCTGGATTAGGTCAAGCTTGAATATGATAGGTAACGATGTCCTACACGATGTTCCACAATAGTTCTACTCCTTCGACCAAAACCCTAATTTAAAAAAAAAAATTTAATGAAAAATAATCAAACTTTTGTGAGATGCTGGGTTAAAATTTGGTGTTCTGGGTCAGGTCAAGCTTGAACATGATAGATAACGATGTCCTACACGATGTTCCACAATAGTTCTACTCCTTCGACCAAAACCCTAATTTAAAAAAAATTTTAATGAAAAAAATCAAACTTTTGTGAGATGCTGGGTTAAAATTTTGAGTTCTGGGTCAGGTCAAGCTTGAACATGATAGATAACGATGTTCTACACGATGTTCCACAATAGTTCTACTCCTTCGACCAAAACCCTAATTTAAAAAAAAAATGTAATGAAAAAAAATCAAACTTTTGTGAGATGCTGGGTTAAAATTTGGTGTTCTGGGTCAGGTCAAGCTTGAACATGATAGATAACGATGTTCTACACGATGTTCCACAATAGTTCTGCTCCTTCGACCAAAACCCTAATTTTAAAAATTTTTTTAATGAAAAAAAATCAAACCTTTGTGAGATGCTGGGTTAAAATTTTGAGTTCTGGGTCAGTACAAGCTTGAATATGATAGGTAACGATGTCCTACACGATGTTAGAATAGCTTGCGTCAGCGTAGTCTAAAATGGAGAGAAAAAGAGATTGTGCTAGCATAGTTTTGGTAGAAATAGGAAGAAGATAGCGAAGGCGCCGTAATGAGCCCATAACTCTATATACCTTTTTACTTAATTCGCTCATTTGAATAGTCTATGACAAAGTGGCGTCAATATGAATGCCCAGGTTCTTAACACTAGTACTATAGCGTATAATAATATTGTTAAACAAAATAGGTGGTAGGTTACTCCAGTCGACTCTCGAAATCATGTTTGGGCTTCCAATGACGATAGCTTGCGACTTGCCAGGGTTCACTTTAATCCCGAAGGATTGACTCCATTGGTAAACTAACGCTAGGTCATTATTAGTTGTAGTAATGGCAGTGGCAAGATTTTCAAGAGTCGATTGAGTATAAATCTGGACATCATCTGCATACATGTGATAGAGAGAAGTTATATTTTGTGATATAGAATTTATGAAAATAGAAAATAATAAAGGCGACAAAACGCCACCCTGAGGAACACCGGCATGGACATCACACCAGGATGAGTAGGAATCTTCAATTTTTATTCGTTGCCGGCGTCCCCTAAGGTAACTTTGAAACCAACCCACCACAGATGGAGATATGTTAAAAGAAGGTAGTAAGCTTAAAATGATATCATGATCAACACTATTAAAGGCATTACTGAAGTCTAACAAAGTAAGCACAGTAAGCTGCCTGTTGTCCATGCCCCATCTAAAATCGTCTGTTACTTTAACCAGTTGCATTTTTCTGCAATTTTACTGAAAAAATTTCAATAATCGAATCTAATCGATACGGATGCTACCTAAGCGATAACAAATTCTTAGCAGACTTACGCTAAAAATTTTGTCTAAAGTCTTAAAAGCATAAAAATTTCTTTGGCATTCTTCATTTACCGTATATACCAACCATTTAAAGCAGTTTCACCATATCCGTTTATAGAATATTTTTAAATCTTCATACAAATCTTATACTTCTAATTATTCCTTAATACTACGTATATATAACATTTTTCAAAATTCAACCGATTTAGTTCATTCTAGCTTTTTTTGATTACTTTTAAATTCCTCAACATGTTCATATAGCTTTTCCTCGGGATTTTACTTGAAAAATTGCTATAATCGAATCAAATCGATAACGAGGCTACCTAAGCGATTACCAATTACAATGCAAACATACGATAAAAATCTTGTCTAAAGTCTTAAAAGCATAAAAAATTCTTTGGCATTCTTTATTTACATATAAATTTTAACCCAGCATCTCACAAAAGTTTGATTATTTTTCATTAAATTTTTTTAAAATTAGGGTTTTGGTCGAAGGAGTAGAACTATTGTGGAAGATCGTGTAGGACATCGTTACCTATCATATTCAAGCTTGACCTAATCCAGAACTCAAAATTTTAACCCAGCATCTCACAAAAGTTTGATATTTTTTCATTAAATTTTTTTTTTTAAATTAGGGTTTTGGTCGAAGGAGTAGAACTATTGTGGAACATCGTGTAGAACATCGTTATCTATCATGTTCAAGCTTGACCTGACCCAGAACTCAAAATTTTAACCCAGCATCTCACAAAAGTTTGATTTTTTCATTAAAATTTTTTTAAATTAGGGTTTTGGTCGAAGGAGTAGAACTATTGTGGAACATCGTGTAGGACATCGTTATCTATCATGTTCAAGCTTGACCTGACCCAGAACACCAAATTTTAACCCAGCATCTCACAAAAGTTTGATTATTTTTCATTAATTTTTTTTTAAATTAGGGTTTTGGTCGAAGGAGTAGAACTATTGTGGAACATCGTGTAGGACATCGTTATCTATCATGTTCTAGCTTGACCTGACCCAGAACTCAAAATTTTAACCCAGCATCTCACAAAAGTTTGTTTATTTTTCATTAAATTTTTTTAAAATTAGGGTTTTGGTCGAAGGAGTAGAACTATTGTGGAACATCGTGTAGAACATCGTTATCTATCATGTTCAAGCTTGACCTGACCCAGAACTCCAAATTTTAACCCAGCATCTCACAAAAGTTTGATTATTTTTCATTAAATTTTTTTAAAATTAGGGTTTTGGTCGAAAGAGTAGAACTATTGTGGAACATCGTGTAGGACATCGTTACCTATCATGTTCAAGCTTGACCTGACCCAGAACACCAAATTTTAACCCAGCATCTCACAAAAGTTTGATTTTTTTCATTAAAACATTTTTTTAAATTAGGGTTTTGGTCGAAGGAGTAGAACTATTGTGGAACATCGTGTAGAACATCGTTATCTATCATGTTCAAGCTTGACCTGACCCAGAACTCAAAATTTTAACCCAGCATCTCACAAAAGTTTGATTTTTTCATTAAAATTTTTTTAAATTAGGGTTTTGGTCGAAGGAGTAGAACTATTGTGGAACATCGTGTAGGACATCGTTATCTATCATGTTCAAGCTTGACCTGACCCAGAACACCAAATTTTAACCCAGCATCTCACAAAAGTTTGATTATTTTTCATTAAAAATTTTTTTAAATTAGGGTTTTGGTCGAAGGAGTAGAACTATTGTGGAACATCGTGTAGGACATCGTTACCTATCATATTCAAGCTTGACCTAATCCAGAACTCAAAATTTTAACCCAGCATCTCACAAAAGTTTGATTTTTTTCATTAAAAAAATTTTTAAAATTAGGGTTTTGGTCGAAGGAGTAGAACTATTGTGGAACATCGTGTAGGACATCGTTACCTATCATATTCAAGCTTTACCTAATCCAGAACTCAAAATTTTAACCCAGCATCTCACAAAAGTTTGATTTTTTTCATTAAAAAATTTTTAAAATTAGGGTTTTGGTCGAAGGAGTAGAACTATTGACGAACATCGTGTAGGAAATCGTTACCTATCATGTTCAAGCTTGACCTGACCCAGAACTCAAAATTTTAACCCAGCATCTCACAAAAGTTTGATTATTTTTCATTAAATTTTTTTAAAATTAGGGTTTTGGTCGAAGGAGTAGAACTATTGTGGAACATCGTGTAGAACATCGATATCTATCATGTTCAAGCTTGACCTGACCCAGAACTCCAAATTTTAACCCAGCATCTCACAAAAGTTTGATTATTTTTCATTAATTTTTTTTTAAAATTAGGGTTTTGGTCGAAGGAGTAGAACTGTTGTGGAACATCGTGTAGGACATCGTTACCTATCATGTTCAAGCTTGACCTGACCCAGAACTCCAAATTTTAACCCAGCATCTCACAAAAGTTTGATTTTTTCATTAATTTTTTTAAATTAGGGTTTTGGTCGAAGGAGTAGAACTATTGTGGAACATCGTGTAGGACATCGTTACCTATCATATTCAAGCTTGACCTAATCCAGAACTCAAAATTTTAACCCAGCATCTCACAAAAGTTTGATTTTTTTCATTAAATTTTTTTAAAATTAGGGTTTTGGTCGAAGGAGTAGAACTATTGTGGAACATCGTGTAGAACATCGTTATCTATCATGTTCAAGCTTGACCTGACCCAGAACTCCAAATTTTAACCCAGCATCTCACAAAAGTTTGATTTTTTTCATTAAAAATTTTTTTAAATTAGGGTTTTGGTCGAAGGAGTAGAACTATTGTGGAACATCGTGTAGGACATCGTTACCTATCATATTCAAGCTTGACCTAATCCAGAACTCAAAATTTTAACCCAGCATCTCACAAAAGTTTGATTATTTTTCATTAAAATTTTTTTAAAAATTAGGGTTTTGGTCGAAGGAGTAGAACTATTGTAGAACATCGTGTAGGACATCGTTACCTATCATGTTCAAGCTTGACCTGACCCAGAACTCAAAATTTTAACCCAGCATCTCACAAAAGTTCGATTTTTTCATTAAAAAAATATAAAATTAGTGGTTTTGGTCAAGGACGTAGAACTTTTTTAAAAATCGTGTATGATAGTTTAGTCCATCATATTAAGGTTTGATCTGACCCAGATTTCACTTTAATAATAAGATATATCTTAAAAAGTTGGTTTTTCATACATTAAAATTGCGATTTTAAGACTAAAATGGCTAGAACTATTGCCAAAACTTCTTGAGGATGTAGAACTTTTCGGATTTTAATTATTGAGAAGTCAAAGAATCCAAATCCGATGAGATGCTAAGATGCATTTTGCGAAGTTAGCATCTCATTAGGCCAAAATACGTTTTTGATTGTAAAATCTAGATTATGGCTGAACTATTGTTAAAACCTATCTAGAACTGTAGAACTATGCTGGATGCTACTAGAACTGAAGTTTTTTTTGAGATTCTAACAATTGAGATGCTAACTTCACAGACACCCCTTAAAGGTAGAATTCTACCGAATCTATGAAGACATTTCATAAAATGTATTTCTAGGGGGGAGAGAGAGAAAAGATCTTAAAGGAAGAGGCTGGAAGTTTCTCCCTTCTTTGATTTGAGTATCAACTCAGGATAGCAGTAATAAACAGACTCTGGGTAAATACCCAGGAATAATGCTAAGAAAAAACAGATTTTCCCGGCGTCGGGATGTGACGACCTCATCGCCCGCTGTTGGGATAACCTCTGTCACAGCAGAGATTATTCCACCAGTGCAATCAGTCACACCGGTGGTGGTCTTTTGTTCCAAGAATCTGGCTAGGTAGGTACCACCGCATTGTCAAATATTCTGCCGCCAAATAGTAGTGCTTAGGCATTACTGTGTTCCGGATTGAAGGGCACTGTACGCTAGTGAAATTACTGGGTAGAGGAGATTTAAGAACTAATATATCGAGGTTGGCAACGCGTGAGTGGCACCTACTAATGGTGCTGCAAGCGCTCATAGGCTACGGCACCTACTTACCATCTGGTGGACGGTATGCTTGTTTGCCAACTTATAACATAAAAAAGGATAGATAGATAGATTACTAAGTACTTATATTAAAATTTTTCTCACTAAAACAGGATATAATTGCAAAGCTATTACTATAATTACAAACAAAACTGTCGACTGCTTGTGACATCATGTACAAGTTTTAAGTGGGCGGCGAGGAGTCTTCCAGCGAGCTACCAGTTGAGAGTCTCTTAAATATTGCGACTCTTACGAATTGTTATACAAAGTACAACATAAACGTTCGCTCCTTGTTTAAACTTTGCCTAATGAAATGTTTGTAACTCTTGGTTTTACGCGACTAGAATATTATTTAAATGTCGGAATTTTTTTTAATTGATGACATTATAAATGTACTTTTTCTTAGCCAGAATCCGGAATACTAGCATCTGCCCGTGACTTCTTCCACGGTTACCATAGATTTGGCTCCAGAGACAAATGAATCATTCGTTAGTAAATAATGCTTCGATACCGAATTTCAATTGAATACGTCCATGATTGTTACAAGCATGGTTTTTAATAATCCTATAGGAACCGAATATTTTTCCGAGATAAATAATTATATATATGTCAAATTTCATGCCAATCATTTAAGGTGTATATGCATGATTGAAACTTCAATAGCTTAACAGAAGCAATTGGACTATTTTCATAACCACTCCTAGCACAAGTTTTGAGCTTATTTGGAGGGACTATAGGTCTATTAGAAAATGCCTTGTAAAAGCAATGCTCATATTCTTAAAAATACATACAAACGTTCACATTTATAATATTGAGTAGGCTGGTCAAAATATATACAAAAATGGTGTTTTATACCGTGCTAAAATTTAAAAGCACATCGGAATCCTAATATCGTAACTAAGTCGTGACTAAAAGCCAAATCCGATTAGCGTGGTACCATTAGTTGCCGATGTTACGAGTATTTTGCGGTGCCCTCGGGTTAACGTCCTGGGTTTCAGAACATTATTCCGGAAACGCCGTCAATGATACTTACCAAAATACTGATATTCAAAACCCATCTATGGAGTGTTGATTATGACTATATTCACGTAATGTACGAAAATCATCTGTAATCATTATTAAATTTTCTTTTATTAGTAAACCTACAAACCTCGGCAATACCTACTAAATAATTGTGGACCGTAGGGTCATGCAGCTTGATGATAAAGAATCTCAAGGACTTAAAAAATAATTACGAATTTAATTCGACCGTAAAAATAAGTTGGTAATTTTATAGTAATTATTAAAAGTAATATGAAAAACAAAGTTATGGGAAAAACTTATATCTTTAAAATTTGCAGATATATCTTCTTCAAAATAAATGTGGCTGAAAGTTCTTTTGATGTTGTTCAACCTCAAATTTTTCCAGAATTTTAAATATAACTCCATTTTTGATCAATCATCATTCAATTATTAGGAATTTACGGGCTTATATCTCAACACTACTGAGAGAATCAAAAAATACAAAATCAAACCTATTTATCACTTTGAAAGACCTATCCAAAGATACCTTACACAGTTGCCATTCATTCGGAAACAGAGGGGAGATTGGGCATTCAGCGATCTCACTCATATCAGTTCTGTGAGAATGTTTGAATGTGCTTGTGTTGTATATGTGTGGCGTTTAATTTTATTCGTCATTGTATTTCATTACTGATTTTATTATTTATGAATATTTTCAATATGTAATTGTTTATTGGAATAATAAGCCAAACTACTTTAATTAATGTAACTGGTGTGTAACCGTTTTAATTAATGAAATAAATAAATAATAATAATAAATATCATAAACCGCATTCTGTTACTCTACGCTGAACTTTTGTAAGTGGGGCGGGCCCATTTGTGTTGGAAGAAGTATGACTCTACTACTACTAAAACTGATGTAAACAAAAATTAATACCCATGCTAAAATGTTATAATATTAAGTAAATTAGTCACTAAATTTGCTTACAATTAACATTACCAAAATTGTCATTTAAACTAGTACGCTTACTCTAATTAAATTTAGACCCAATTACCGTACCAAATATTCACCGGTATTTCCATTACCCTCATTAGGCAAACGTGTGCACTTTCATGGTGAAATTTGCTTGTGGCGAAAAATTATCGATTACTGTGACAATAGGTTGCTGATTCAATTTGTATGAATTCATTTCTGTACTTATACGTCGCTGCTTCAGACCGGCGTTTTATATTATCGTAAAAGATCGCTTTTTAGGGTTCCGTAGCCAAATGGCAAAAACGGAACCCTTATAGTTTCGTCATGTCCGTCTGTCCGTCCGTCCGTCCGTATGTCACAGTCATTTTACTCGGAGACCATTGATTCTATCTATACGAAATTTACTAAATAGGTGTATTCTATGAACCGCACAACGATTCTGTAATGACATCTTAAAATATATAAGAATTAAGGGTAGCAGTCCATACATGTAACTGAGTGTTGAAAAAAAATTCAACGTATGTCAACATGTGAGGTATCATTGGATAGCTCTTTCAAAATGATAAGGAGGTTTGATTTTGACTTTTTAGGTCTACAAACTTAAGAGATATATAAGTTTTTCCCATAACTTTGTTTTTCCTATAACTTTTAATAATTACTATTAAATTACCAACTTATGTTAGCAGTCGATTTTAATTCGTTATTATTTTTAAAGGCCTTGAGATTCTTCATAACCAAGCTGCGGAACCCTTTAGTTTCAACTGTGCGTGGTCCACAACGCACTTGACTGGTAAATATTTAAGCATGTATGCGTAATGCGTACCTAACACATTCTACCACACCTGCAACTCAGAAGACCGCAGACGCTTTTATATTAGGCAATAAAAAAAGGTAATAGAGCCATGCTCATGTATAATATGAAAAGGTAGTAGAGCCATGCTCCTTCCAGCAGAAATAGACCGGTTCGACCCCACAGTAGTACTTCTTACAGAAAATTTGTGTAAAGTAACAGAGGATCAGTAGATCCTTTTGCGTTTCGTGCGATGAGTGAGTGCGCCACAGGCCAAATCTCCCACCTATCTGTTCCCTTCAGTTTTCCCTTCTCATCAATTTCATTCTATTCTTTGGGTTGGCAACGCGCATGCGATACTTCTTCTTATCGATTGGTTAGTGGTCAACCTAGTGTCAGAGTTGTTCAGGTCGCCCGTAGGCCTCTGACTTGACTTATCGACTGATGTCTAATTGTCAACAGCCGGGACCGACTTTTTACGTGCCCTCCGAAGCACGGAGACGCTCGGTTGAAGTACCACTATGTGATCACCCATCTAGTGATTGACCGCGCCTAAAGTTGCTTAACCTACCGATCGTTTACCGATCAGCGGGTGCACTCGGCTATGAGCGTCTCAAATATAGCAACCGTTTAAGGTTTCGGTGACTGCTTACCACAAGGCAGAACGTATACCCATCGTCAAGATAAAAAAAAAATTCTTCTGACACTTGCCACGAATAAGCACGAGTTACGCGCCTTCAGCTTTTTAAAGCGCGCTGGTAAGACCCCACACCGAAACGAACGTATACGTTAAAAAACGCTAGTCTGCAATCACCCTTATATATAATATATATTTGGGAATATATATAATTGGGAATGTTAATTTATTATTAAATTTACGTATGTCTGTTGAAATGACATCTTATTACCGAGTTTAAAATTAGCTGTCACTGAAAATCGTTTGTAGCTCACAATTACACTCAGCATTAGTTGAGTGGTGATCTATTTTGGTGTCTCAAATGTTGGTACATAATTGTTTTTTTTTAATTTAATTTTTATGTTTTTTATTAAAATTATGCTTCATTTAAAAAGGTTTGTAAACGTTAAATTCATTATTCTAAATAAACGCAGCGTAAAGTTGTTTTATACCACGCACGCGATATGAATGCTGGTGGATGATAACGACATTTAAATTTAAAGAGAAGTTGAAAGAGTAGTTGAAACTTCCAGTAGACTCTCCTTGTATATAATTCAAACATAGTGCATAGATTAATTATTAATGTTGTACTCTTAAAAGTTAACATAATCTATATATATAATGAATATCCCTTGGTCACGCCATCACGGACGGCTGGACCGATTTCACTTTTTTTGTTGTGTTTGTTATTGTCAGGAGAAGGTTCTTATGACAGAAAAAATTAATAAATCACGTGTCACGTTGTTTGTCCGCGATGGACTCCTAAACTACTGAGCCAATTTTAATAAAGTCTTGCACACTGTGTGCAGTTTCATCCAATTTGAAAGATATGATAGTTTATATCTCAGTTTATAATAGAAATATTATTTTATTGCACATTATTTGTTTATTAACCAAAGGTCATGATTATCTCTGTTAGTTTAATAAAATTCTGAGAGATGGCGGTATAAGGTAATTTGTTGACTGAGTTGAGTAAGTATTTAATACATGGCGCCACCTTAAAAGTACATTATAAATAAATACAGAGGGCTTGTACCAAATCGGATTTTTGTTGTTTCGTTTGTAATTGTCAAAACAAGGTTTGTATGGAATTGACGGGTTCCCTACCCGTTTGTATAGAAAAAATTGTATTACTTAATGTTTTTTTATACAGGTACATAGTTTATAAGTGGAAGAAGAACGGAATTAAAACTCGCACGGTATCGGGATAAACGGAACAATTTACTATGCACCCGGACGAAATCGGGGTGGGTCGCTAGCTTAATATGGAAAACAAAAAAAAACGTTACAGACTCGACGACTTTCTAGGTAAAAATACAAGCACAACCACCTAGACCGAAGCTTATGTCTGTATGGTCAATCCAAATATCCGCCTAGTGGGATCTAACCCGCAACCAACGGTTTTCGTCTTATTCGCTACCACTACATCAGAATCAGTCGAGTAGCCAAAATAAAGCTTATTCCACTTCTACTTTTTCATCTGTTCTATGAACGACGGTGCAAAGAATTACAACAAGTGGCTAATTAGAGTCTAGATTCAGTATTCAACCGAATGCTATTAAATCTACGGCAATAACCATTACCGCTGATCGAAACATCGTTCGTTGCTCCGTGACCATTGTGCACCTGTCCAGCAATGAGTAATGTTTGAAAATATGTTAGAATCGTTTCGTAGTTATTTTCTTTTAAAGCGAAGTAAGATTTATTGGAATATCGCTTAGTTTCTTGGTGTTACAAGGTTCTAAACATTGGAGTCTATTATCTAGATATTATTTTATGTCTCTTTGTTTGTCTGTTTATCCATATGAGCTCTTACTAATTGGGATTAGTACGTGGAATTGGCCCAATACTGTAATATTGGGATTAACTTTTAGCGCTTTTTCGACTAGAGTTGACGTTTTGGTTTTCTTGAAGTGAAACTTCTTTAGAATCGCTGTGATTTGATAATTTTATGAAGGAATGAATAGATGCGTACGCGCCGCCTCATGGTCAACCTCTTTGCCTTTGCTTTTGACACTTATTATTCTCTTAGCATTACAAGGGTATTGCTGACCCAAGAAAAGGTCTGTAAGAGAAAGTAAAAGATACTATTATTATTATTATTTTACCTTGATATTCTGTTAGAGGGTACCTACTTCTCTATTCCAGCCGACCCATTCGTGTTGAAAACAGCAAAACTATAATTACTAAAACTTATTTACATAATGCAGACCGTGAGATTGTTTGCAACTATTAATTGGTGTTATAAAAAAATACAATCAACGTATATTTATATAAACGTATTATCAAAAGCAGCCAATCCCTATTAATATTATAAATACGAATGTAACTCTGTCTGTATTTTGATTATATTTTACGCAGTGATAGACGTAGGTATAGGACAGAGGTTATTTTTTCTCGAAAAAGGCTTGATGTAGTTGAGTTATGGGATAAAAATTGGTATGGAGACAATTTATGTCTAGATAAAGCCGCGGACACAACTAATTCTAAATAAAACCACTACATTGTTGTTACATTTTTGAATATTCAAACAAAACTTCTAAATTTTAATGTCTCATATTTTGCGGTGAAGCTTAAAACAGCAAGCAATTGCTCGTGCAATATGAACTACATTTTAAGCGTTGTTACAACTAAAATACCCTGCGGTATATTTGCATGCAAAGTATCCACTATTTATTGCATTCGCCGTATAATTTCCCTTCGGGGCGAACCGCCTTCGCCTTTTAGTGTTGCATTAGTGGCAAAATGTAAGAAACGTAATTACCTCCGCAGAGAATTTTTTATGCAGAAGCAAGTGAATTATGGATTTCTGCATTGGCTAAATTTACACTTTCTATGAAAACAGCATTAGATAATTTAAAAAAAATTGCTAGGATATTTATGACGTTATCAAATTCATTTTAAGGTTTGAATTCGCGCTCTATTCTCTGTCTCTTTCCTTCGTAACGCGTACGAACTAGCGACGAGCGAAGAAACTACAAGCGGTACTACGAAAGTGATCAAGTGTGAAACCTAGTGACCTCGGCTCTCATTCTGGACTACGATTGACCAGTGTTTTCAAAGTTCTTTTCTGTAACATTGAAGATCTCATTAAAGTCTCACTATGAGGTGTTTTAATGCAAATTTGCGAAACCCAGCCTACAACATTATTATTATAGTCTTTGATATTTAGTAAATTTTTGTGCGAACTACGGACACAATGTTAATATTATACGCAGAGATTTTGAACTTACTTGTTATTGGATTTAAGAATATGAAAATCTGACCTTTTAACCCGAATTATCTTACCAACGATCTTTGACAGTTAGTGGGGAAAAAATTTATCCAGTTACCTTTTTTATTTCCATATCGTTTGGTACACATAAAATAATTTACCAAAAAAGTTAAAAAGTTAAATACGCTATTAAATTTTCAATGTTACAAATCTAAGGTACAAAATTATAATCATACTTTTTCACTATCAAGTTTACACAAAATTTTAATTACATCATATAGATAAAGGCAGGGAAAAAATTAGTTATTCCCTGTACTGTATAGTGCTTTACGGTAAGCATAAAAGAACTAAGCAAATCGTTTTGTTGATAAAATTATTCGCCAACTCGATTTCTGTGTTTCCCGTTTCAAGATGTTGTCTAATTATTTCGACTACCCTTAATAGAGTATGGAACTCTTTTTTTATGTTAGAAGTTAGCAAACAAGCATACGGCCCACCTGATGGTAAGTGGCTGCCGCAGCCTATGAGCGCTTGCAGCACCATTAGTAGGTGCCACTCACGCGTTGCCAACCTCGAGATATTAGTTCTTAAATCTCGTTCGCCCAGTAATTTCACTAGCATACAAAGCCCTTCAAACCGGAACACAGTAGTGCCTAAACACTACATTTACATTTACATTTGCGATTAACACTGCTCAAAGAGTCTTTCAAATGTTGGCGTATAGTTCAAGCTTATAAGCTTAAAGAGGGTAATGCTTTTCGACCGTATGTATGTATGTCTATTCACTTGTGACGCTCTACTAGACCCTTTGACGGATTTCAACATATGAGGTGTCATTAGATTCGTCTGAGTTGTGAGAGTGACATACGATATTTTATTTCAATATCCTCGAGAAAAAAAATTCTCTAATAAATATTGCAATCCTTATAGCACTACAATCAGATGATGGTTTCTTGTAGAACTTGACAAAAGAAAAATAAAATTTTGCGATGTTTAAAGTTTGATTTTTTTATTTAATAATTTAAGCTCGTTTTTATAATATTACTTTGACTTTGGTTTATTTTTGTTTTCTACATGAATGGATCAGGGAAATAAAAATGTCTTTCAAATTACTGATGTAAAGTAGCAGTGTATGTGTCGTTTGATAAGTGGTAGCTTCAAGCTTGGCAGCACGTATGTGACAATACCGGTGTAAGTGTCCATTGTCACATGCACTAAGGTCAGCCGAGGCGGTTTTACTGGTTTCCCATAACGGACCTCTGCCTGCTTCTTCATCCTAGCATTATTCCCGGTATTTTATGTACCCAGGTCCTGCTTATTACTGTTATCCGGATTTGACAGGTTACTAGTTTTTACACGGAGCGATTGCCATCTGACCTCCGCAACCCTAAGGGCGAAACAATAACTCATTGGATAAGAGCAATTTACTTGTCAAAAGTTAACGATTATTATCAGATGTTATTGATAATAACCGGGACCGACAGCTTAACGTGCTCCGAGGCACGGTGGGGAGACCCACATGGACAAACATCCAGACCGAGACAGAAATTTTAACAAACATCTGCCCGAGCGGGAATCGAACCCGCAACCGTCGAGACTAAAGGCAGACTCGCTACCCACAACGCCACAACGGTGTCAGGACCTCTGCCTGCATCTGCCTTATAACACTTTGCAACCGTTATCATGATTGATAGTAGCCTATCACCGACTCGAAAATGATCATAATCGTTTCCGCGGCTTAGGTATGAGAGCTTCACAAGCAAACAAACTCACTTTCTCTTTAATATATTATTTGGGATAGAATGGTAATGTATTGCTATAATATTCGGCGATTTTATATATGTCGGAAGAGGTGCCATAATGCTGACTGATAATTGTTTATTTTAAATCTTAAATTAATTTCATATGATTTCTCATGACCTTTTAATACTGTATACGTTTTTATTAAGGGCGCGTTTACGTATTTGACGAAAAATAGATGTATTTCGATCTAATTTCCGACAAAATCAAAGTAAATTAAATGGAACTTTTAATTGCTATGAATAGATCAGGCCTTTATCTTTAATAACGCTGTAAAAAATATGAAATTTTCTTATTATTTTTTATAGTAAAACCGATTTTCCGGAGGCTCTTCACACCAAATTAACGATATCGAGCTGAGTTTAGGTAGCCTTTTAAACTATTTCTTACGTGATATCAATTTAAAAAAATACCTCTAATAGTAAGACATGTTCAACTCAAACCCTAGGAAGAGATATTTATAATAATACGACACATTAGCTCAGAAAAAATAAATATCAAATGTATCTTTTTCACATATTTTGCTTCTAAAGTTGTACCTTAAGCTGTTGCATTAAGGCCTATTTTGTTTGATGACTGCCATGATTTATTGTTCAAAATTTTCTAGTAAAATATTAGTCGGCGCTGAGACGCCTTCGTGAGTGGACGCTATGTCGCTTGTAAGCAGGAGGTTATATTAAATAAGATCGCTAAAATATAATATTATATAGAAAAAATTTACTATAACTACAACTCTTGATACTTTATTTTAAGGATAATTTGATAAATATTTTCTTTTTTTAGAGATTAAAAATTCTAATTCGTCTTATACTTATTGCTCAGACCTTAAGGTATACATACCTGACTGCTAGTGGAAGTCTCGGATGATTGTAGTTTTTTTTGCCGTGTTTGGGCTCGTTACTATGAGACCTTAACACCGAACTTGTTGGAGTGACCTGAAGGTCTACTCCGATGACTGATACAGGATCTGCAGCATGAGTAGGGTTATGTGTGCCGTGTTCGGGCTCTATTTGTTAGGTACGGTGAGACCTTACGTCCGAACTTGTTGGAGTGATCTGAAGGTCTACTTCGATGACTGCTACAGGATCTGCAGCATGAGTAGGGTTATGTGTACCGTGTTTGGGCTCTATTTGTTAGGTACGGTGAGACCTTACCTCCGAACTTGTTGGAGTGACCTGAAGGTCTACTTCGATGACTGCTACAGGATCTGCAGCATGAGTAGGGTTATGTGTACCGTGTTTGGGCTCTATTTGTTAGGTAAGGTGAGACCTTACCTCCGAACTTGTTGGAGTGACCTGAAGGTGTACTCCGATGGCTGATACAGGATCTGCAGCACGAGTAGGGTTATGTGTGCCGTGTTTGGGCTCTATTTGTTAGGTATGGTGAGACCTTACGTCCGAACTGGATGGAGTGATCTGAAGGTCTACTCCGATGGCTGATACAGGATCTTCAGCACGAGTAGGGTTATGTGTGCCGTGTTTGGGCTCTATTTGTTAGGTATGGTGAGACCTTACGTCCGAACTGGTTGGAGTGATCTGAAGGTCTACTTCGATGACTGATACAGGATCTGCAGCACGAGTAGGGTTATGTGTGCCGTGTTTGGGCTCTATTTGTTAGGTACGGTGAGAACTTACGTCCGAACTTGTTGGAGTGATCTGAAGGTCTACTTCGATGACTGCTACAGGATCTGCAGTATGAGTAGGGTTATGTGTGCCGTGTTTGGGCTCTATTTGTTAGGTACGGTGAGAACTTACGTCCGAACTTGTTGGAGTGACCTGAAGGTGTACTCCGATGGCTGATACAGGATCTGCAGCACGAGTAGGGTTATGTGTGCCGTGTTTGGGCTCTATTTGTTAGGTATGGTGAGACCTTACGTCCGAACTGGATGGAGTGATCTGAAGGTCTACTCCGATGGCTGATACAGGATCTTCAGCACGAGTAGGGTTATGTGTGCCGTGTTTGGGCTCTATTTGTTAGGTATGGTGAGACCTTACGTCCGAACTGGTTGGAGTGATCTGAAGGTCTACTTCGATGACTGATACAGGATCTGCAGCACGAGTAGGGTTATGTGTGCCGTGTTTGGGCTCTATTTGTTAGGTACGGTGAGAACTTACGTCCGAACTTGTTGGAGTGATCTGAAGGTCTACTTCGATGACTGCTACAGGATCTGCAGTATGAGTAGGGTTATGTGTGCCGTGTTTGGGCTCTATTTGTTAGGTACGGTGAGAACTTACGTCCGAACTTGTTGGAGTGATCTGAAGGTCTACTTCGATGACTGCTACAGGATCTGCAGTATGAGTAGGGTTATGTGTACCGTGTTTGGGCTCTATTTGTTAGGTACGGTGAGACCTTACGTCTGAACTTGTTGGAGTGATCTGAAGGTCTACTTCGATGACTGCTACAGGATCTGCAGTATGAGTAGGGTTTTGTGTACCGTGTTTGGGCTCTATTTGTTAGGTACGGTGAGACCTAACGTGCAAACTTGTTGGAGTGATCTGAAGGTCTACTTCGATGACTGCTACAGGATCTGCAGTATGAGTAGGGTTATGTGTGCCGTGTTTGGGCTCTATTTGTTAGGTACGGTGAGAACTTACGTCCGAACTTGTTGGATTGATCTGAAGGTCTACTTCGATGACTGCTACAGGATCTGCAGTATGAGAAGGGTTATGTGTGCCGTGCTTGGGCTCTATTTGTTAGGTACGGTGAGACCTTACGTCCAAACTTGTTGGAGTGATCTGAAGGTCTCCTTCGATGACTGCTACAGGATCTGCAGTATGAGTAGGGTTATGTGTGCCGTGTTTGGGCTCTATTTGTTAGGTACGGTGTGACCTTACCTCCGAACTTGTTGGAATGACCTGAAGGTGTACTCCGATGACTGATACAGGATCTGTAGTACAAGTCGGGCTATGTGTGTCGTGTTTGGGCTTGTTTTGTTAGATATGATGAGACCTTACCTTCGAACATGATGAAAAGACCTTCAGATCACTCCAACAAGTTTGGACGTAAGGTCTCACCGTACCTAACAAATAGAGCCGAAACACGGCACACATAACCCTACTCATACTGCAGATACTGTAGCAGTCATCGAAGTGGACCTTCAGATCACTCGAACAAGTTCGGACGTAAGGTCTCATCGTATCTAACAAATAGAGCCCAAACACGGTACACAAAACCCTACTCATACTGCAGATCCTGTAGCAGTCATCGAAGTAGACCTTCAGATCACTCCAACAAGTTCAGACGTAAGGTCTCACCGTACCTAACAAATAGAGCCCAAACACGGTACACATAACCCTACTCATACTGCAGATCCTGTAGCAGTCATCGAAGTAGACCTTCAGATCACTCCAACAAGTTCGGACGTAAGTTCTCACCGTACCTAACAAATAGAGCCCAAACACGGCACACATAACCCTACTCATACTGCAGATCCTGTAGCAGTCATCGAAGGAGACCTTCAGATCACTCCAACAAGTTTGGACGTAAGGTCTCACCGTACCTAACAAATAGAGCCCAAGCACGGCACACATAACCCTTCTCATACTGCAGATCCTGTAGCAGTCATCGAAGTAGACCTTCAGATCAATCCAACAAGTTCGGACGTAAGTTCTCACCGTACCTAACAAACAGAGCCCAAACACGGCACACATAACCCTACTCATACTGCAGATCCTGTAGCAGTCATCGAAGTAGACCTTCAGATCACTCCAACAAGTTTGCACGTTAGGTCTCACCGTACCTAACAAATAGAGCCCAAACACGGTACACAAAACCCTACTCATACTGCAGATCCTGTAGCAGTCATCGAAGTAGACCTTCAGATCACTCCAACAAGTTCAGACGTAAGGTCTCACCGTACCTAACAAATAGAGCCCAAACACGGTACACATAACCCTACTCATACTGCAGATCCTGTAGCAGTCATCGAAGTAGACCTTCAGATCACTCCAACAAGTTCGGACGTAAGTTCTCACCGTACCTAACAAATAGAGCCCAAACACGGCACACATAACCCTACTCATACTGCAGATCCTGTAGCAGTCATCGAAGTAGACCTTCAGATCACTCCAACAAGTTCGGACGTAAGTTCTCACCGTACCTAACAAATAGAGCCCAAACACGGCACACATAACCCTACTCGTGCTGCAGATCCTGTATCAGTCATCGAAGGAGACCTTCAGATCACTCCAACAAGTTTGGACGTAAGGTCTCACCGTACCTAACAAATAGAGCCCAAGCACGGCACACATAACCCTTCTCATACTGCAGATCCTGTAGCAGTCATCGAAGTAGACCTTCAGATCAATCCAACAAGTTCGGACGTAAGTTCTCACCGTACCTAACAAATAGAGCCCAAACACGGCACACATAACCCTACTCATACTGCAGATCCTGTAGCAGTCATCGAAGTAGACCTTCAGATCACTCCAACAAGTTTGGACGTTAGGTCTCACCGTACCTAACAAATAGAGCCCAAGCACGGCACACATAACCCTTCTCATACTGCAGATCCTGTAGCAGTCATCGAAGTAGACCTTCAGATCACTCCAACAAGTTCGGACGTAAGGTCTCACCGTACCTAACAAATAGATTCCAAACACGGCACATATAACCCTACTCATGCTGCAGATCCTGTATCAGTCATCGAAGTAGACCTTCAGATCACTCCAATAATTCGGATGGTAAGGTCTCATTGTAACTTCCTAAACGATCACAAGCACGGCACACATAGCCCTACTCATCTTGCAGTTACAGTAGCAGTCGTCGAAAAACATCATCAGGTAACTCCATCATGCTCAGGGGTAATATCTTATTAATTTTTTTTTATTGACGACAATATAAAAAATATTCATATAAAACATTTTATTACCTATAAATAACCTTTAAATAAAAATAATACAAATAAGGGAAAAAATAGTTTTTACAATATTTATGTACACAAAGTATACAAAACAAATATGACTATTTATTACTTACTAACATTACAACGTATAAAATATACCCACAAAAAATTAAACATTTAAAGTCTCAAAATTAGTTTACCGTTCATTATTCCCGCCGATCACAGTCGTGCGCTTGTGTGATCGTTTCGTGTGAATGTAGTAGTGCGATTCGCTACCTATCTATTTTGCAAACGCGTCCTTAAGTTGTTGTAATAATGGCCATAGCGAGTAGAGGGAAACCTCTAATGGAGTTGAGACATCATCTTGACGTTGTCATTAGGAATGAGAGAAAATTTACGAAAGTAATGTTGTTTCACCTGAACAAGTGAAATTGTTAATGGATCGAGTTGGATCACTCTTAGATTGTTGGGAGGTGAAGTGAGATCGGTGCTGCGAACTCACTGCTCGAATATATCTGATACTATTATTTGTTAAAAGGATTAAAGTCACAAGAAATGTTGTATAGTTTGTTGTTTGCTTGCATTTTAACAACATGCCGCCGACAAGACATGTTACCACTAATGACGATGTCGATGAGAATCACCGTTCTCCGACATATGTATAATATAAAAAATATTAAAACAGTGTTGAAAATAATATTCGTGACAATATCAATTTCAACGTAACAAAAATACTTAAGTTCCAAGTAATTTATAAGGAAAGTATTAATAAAGTTTCTAGTTTGGGGTCGTTGGCTCCGTCCTTTTGAGTTAAATCGTAAAACAAGAGCACTAAAGCTACATTTAAGTACCATAATGTTCACCGTATATTTCTCTCACATATGTGCATATATAAAACTTTATCTAAAGTGATTTAAGTTTATTGATAATAACTAAAACATACAGAAAAACGTTGATCTTCGGTTAAGGACTACGTTTTCTATCATCTGGGTTATCTCATCTTCAACAAATTCTAAAACCATAGGATAAAGAAAGAAAAGTATAAAGAAAGAAAAAGTTTATCCAGAATACAGCATAATACAAACAAAAGTCGTGTGAATTTGAATCAAGTAGCTTGGACGCACAGTGGTGAATCCGGCGTGCACCCGGCGACTGCTTTCCGAGCATAATAACGTTGGTACGTGTTAAAGCTGCTTGCATGCCCATACACTTCGCTACCCGGCGCTGGTTCCCCGGCAACCGGCACGTGTGAAAAGGCAGTAAAGGTAGGCTCGCTACCAACACGCCAAAACGGTCGTCAAAAAAAGTTACAGACATACAAATAAAAATAAAAATTAGACAGAGACAATCCACAAAAGCGGACGTAAATACTAAAAACAACCAATCTAATATCTAATGTCATTAGCAAAAATGAAATATCAACCGCTAACGTATCAACATTGTTAACTATGCACGTCGTTCTAACAAACGATGATGTTACAGTTATTATTATATGTTATGCCAATATAGTGACCGCTGTTTAGATAGTCGATAGTGATTATAACACAAGTCATAACATTATCATAATATGTGCATTATTCCATTACTCCCACGCTTATTACCACATTACAAGGCCCCATTTAGTAATATTTAATGATGGCTAAAAGGTCATCCTACTTTATCGCATCTGTGAACATTTTGGACTCACTAAATGCGAGGGTCTATAAAGATAACCTCTCTACTTGGATATTTTGAGTACATCGTACCCTTAGATCGAAAACGACGTAGCTCAAAAGATTTTTTTGAATAAACAAAATAAGTTTTAAAATATTGACACCTGCACAATCTTTCGTATATTATATTTTCTTGGTTATTTACGTCGGTTATTTACGCTCGAATATTGCTATATTTGGACTATTATTACATTGAGAATTTCGAAGTAATTTTACGCTGATAAATAAATAGCAGCGAAGACATATTATAAACACAAGCACCTGCCTTGTAAAGGTCAAAGATATTATGTAAAATGTTTGTTAACATCAACATGTATCAGTCAACTGCTGGAACTAGGATTTATTTAACCCAGGGTGCTGATGACTCTACTCGACCTGATGGTAAGTGGAAGGAGAGTCCTAATGCGAAGGTGGCTAATGCCGTTGGCCCTGTCTACCCGCAAGGTGCAACTTGTAATACGCTAGCTGACGAGTCACTTCACCATAGTTTTTCACCAATTTACTGTGGTAGCAAAGGAACACGACTAGGATTAGCTATATTCGATAATACTGGTACTTATTTTAGAATTTCTTCTAGGAAATGGAGGTTCTTTACACTGTTTTCTTTTTATTTTAGAAAAATAATTAAGGTTCCGTATAGTAAAATCGGTACAGCCGCGGGCACAGCCAGTGCTAAAATATAAACCTATGTATTTATAAGATTACATTTCTGACTAACATAAATTTAACAAGCGACTGATTCAGGCTTTTGTAGTCTCATCATTCTGACGACGTTGTGGCGCAGCGGTAGCGAACCTGCCTTAAGCGCCACAGATCGGGGGTTTGATTTCCGCTCGGAGCAAATATTTGTATCGACCATACAAGTATGTTTTCCGGTCTGGGTGTGTATTGTCCTTATCATTGTCTTTGTTTTCGGACCCCCGACACAGGATATAATTATCCTAAAGGGAGCCGTTGAGTGTGTAGCGTTTCTTTATCGTTATATTTGCACTTGTCAGCCATCCAGATGTTTTCTCACAGATGAGTCGTAAACTAATTGATTTTCTGAGAAACTTAAAACAGAAAACGTACTAAGCATATTTTTCATTACTTCAAATAATGAGTTCCCGTCTAATGACTTGTCTCACGATAATTAACTTCGCTTTGTTCGTATTGACGGCTTTCGTTTAAAATTCTGTCTGTAAAATCTTTGTATTTTAATAAAGTTAAAGTATTTGCCATTTGTAGTAGTAGAGTCATACTTTTCCCACCACAAATGTGTCAGCTCGACCGGGGAAGTACTACCCTTCTTGAGTTTCGTACGATAAGTGAAAGCGCTGGAGGTCCGATCTCACTTCCTTTTTTCCCTTTCCATCCCTTTCATCCCTTAGGTTGGCAACGCGTATGTGATACTTCAAGTCTTCTTCATCCTAGCATTATTCCCGGTATTTTTATGTACCCAGGGTCTGCTTATTACTCTTATCCAGATTTGACAGGTTACTAGTTTTTACACAGAGCGATTGCCATCTGACCTCCGCAACCCTAAGGGCGAACCAGTAACTCATTGGATAAGAGCAATTTACTTATCAAGAGTTAACGATTATTATCAGATGTTATTGATAATAACCGGGACCGACAGCTTAACGTGCTCTCCGAGGCACGGTGGGGAGACCCACACGGACAAACGCCCAGACCGAGACAGAAATAAAAGTATAAGCAGACTCTAGGTACATATCAGGTATAATACTCTAAGAACGAAGGACGCGACTAAGAGAAAAATTAACTCAAATTTAACTCATTCACACGCCTATATTCAAAAAATCCGGTTACTATAAAACAATAAATACTTGTGTATTATTCTAAATCGGAACAAACAGCCTAAGACTTTTACAAGTAACAGAACTTAAAAGAAAGGGTAAGATGCGAAATCAGATATAAAATTCAATCATAATTTTATTTTAATTAAAATTAACTATTAGTTAAGTTTATTAGCTGCCAGCTCTTCACTCATCTTTAATTCGTGGCTTAACAAAAACAGCCTCCAAGCATTTGGATTTTTGGAATTATTGGTGATGTGTAGGTCTCTAACACCTTCGAACCTCTACAACTGCGTCGCGAGATTGCCGCCCTCAGCGCTTTCTATAGACTATACCACGGCGAGTGTTCAGATGAATTATTTTCCCTCATCCCTCCCTCCCCCTTCCATTCAAGAAGTACGCGTGCCGGTCTCCGATGTCACCGACTAACTGTGGCATCAATTCCATCGCGAACAAAGAAGTTTGCCAACTTTTTTCTTTGTCGCACGTCAAAAAAATGGAATTCTTTACCGGCACACGTGTTTCCTCATTCTTACAACCTGGGGTCCTTCAAACGAGGCGTGAAGAGGCACCTTGCGGGTAGGCAGGGCGAGGATGGCTAGTACAGTTCGCCTTCTGCAACCGTATTAGCCACCTTCGCGTGTGGACTCTACTTCCACTTACCATCAGGTGGAGTAGAGTCATTTGCCCTCCGGCGTTATTTAAAAAAAAAAATTTAAATTTAATTATAACGAAAATATTGAAAGAAGTAAAACGAAATAAATTCCTATACAAGAAAAAGATGTGCAAAAAATGTGCGTGTAATTTTCTTTTTATATATTTAGATACGAATTGGACTTAAATAATCTCGTGAGGATTTTCGCGTCTCAAAGTAATTTTTTCGGATTATTTTTTGCTGGCGTGGTGTCTGGAAGTGAAATCCTGACTTAACATTAAGTCCTTACTTAACATATTCGTATAATCCTAATTAATGTCGCAGTAGAAGTTTCGTTTACAGAATAAAGTTCTACATATTTTAATAAATAAATAAATAAACGCTACAACAACGGCGTCCATTTGGATAGTGATGTCCTGTGTCGGAGGTCCGGAAACATACACAATGACAACCGAAAAACATGCCTGTATGGTCAATACAAATATATACTCCGAGCGGGCATCGAACCCGCGGCCTGTGGGACGCTTAAGGCATGTTCGCTACCGCTACGCAACAGCGTCATCAAAAAAATATAAAGTACTTACTATACAAATCGATTTTGTCGATTTCATTATATTTCTATGTCTCGTCGTTTGATATCCAATACAATTTGTTATTATAAATTTGACAGAGGAGACTTTTAGATCTATCCTGACGAGGGTTTACGTTGACGGTCTTTCCTGTTATGTAATTTAAAGTTTTGATGCTGTAGCGACATTAATATTATATATAATACAACGCGATCGAAGATAATATGTCCTGTATTGCATGGCATGTTGAAGCTACAATCGCATCAGATGAAGAAGCTAGCTCCTTAATAAATAGGAAGAAATTGTAAGTAGTTTAAATTGGGAAAACACATCGTCAAAATATATAAGATGTTGGTAGAAGCGCATAGTTGATTTTAGTTTTTTAATATGATATAATCATTTATTAGTTTTGGCGTATTGGTTCCGGTCTGGGCGTCTCCCAACCTTATTAACAATATCACAACATCTGATAATAATTGTTAACTCTTGATAAGTAGTTTCTGTTATTCAATGAGTTACTGGTTCGAAGAATAAAAATGATTTATTACTTTATTTCTTTCATATCATATGTTGGTATCATATCTTGGAAAAGAAATGCGAAAGTCGAATTGTATTTCCACTTAAATTATATTAATAACACTTTGGTTTAATAGATAGAGATTTAATTTTTTTTTCTTATTCAAGCTGCAGTGTTAGAGTATGTGCAGATGATTTCGTGTATTTAGTTCTCAGCGTACACATGCTAACGCGCATTTCTTTACAACGCGCGATTAATGCTGCGCTAGCCCCGTACCGTAGTCAGTGCGCACTAACGCGCGCTTTGAGATCACTGGTTTTCTATATCACCGTTCAGTTGAGCATGTGCTTATGACGCGGAAAGACGTATTTTAAGGTTCCTTAAAATTGTTTCTAAGTCCATCTTTAATAAATGTAGAACTCAAACTGAACCAAGGCGGCCATGACAACACCTGATAAGCGCGCACCAAATAAATACCATACAAAAATTTAGCGCGCGTTGAGCGCCCATCATCTGAACATACTCCTATACTTTTATATGAAATAAAACGAATATGTAAATTTACGAAGTGAAATTCACTTAAATATAAATATTCACTGTCACAGTTGATGAACAGCGTAAAATTATGATACGATTAGGCAGTTTTGTTAAGAAGGTCAGGTCTTTTTTTATCTTACCCAATAACATTTAATGTGGTAAGACACAATTACTCCTAGAATTTACAGATTAATTTTACTTTTTGCTCATGCTGCTCTATGGTAAAATAGTGAACTAAAGAATTAATGGACGAACGAATTTAAAAAAGATGTTTCAAAAAACTACTATATTTACTAAATCGACGACGTTGTGGCGCAGCGGTAGTGAACCTGCCTTAAACGCCACAGGTCGCGGGTTCGATTCCCGCTCGAAGCATAATATGTTTGTATTGACCATGCAAGCATATTTTCCGGTCTGGGTGTGTTTGTCGTTGTTCTTGTATGTGTTTCCGGCCCCCGACACAGGATATCACTATCCTAATGGGGACCGTTGAGTGTGTAGCGTTTATGAAAAAAAAACATATAATTTATTATGCACATATCATTAAGATTTAATTTTGCTATTCTAAAGTTAATGATTCCAAAATTACATATAGGATAGTGTCATAGAATTACTATATACTATGAATAGGGCCTTTCATATTATAGACAAAATGTCAAAACTCGCTAGTGCTTCTTTGTAAATTCAACACCAATGCAACGAAAAGAAGTCAGTCGTCACACGTCATTCGGCTATGATACACCCTTAGTTATAATCATTTTTAGGAATTATTATTAATTCCGTTTGGGTTTTTTGTTTAATTTAATAATTTATTTTATTTATTAAATATATTATATTAATTTTCAACGAATTTTAGGCGCTTAAGTTACATTATTTATTGTATATAATATATGTTATCATTATTATTTCCGTTGACAATCACGTTGTATACATTATAATTAATGTATTACTTAAAACACCAAGAACCGTAATCCCCTTTGCCTTTTGCAAAAAAATACAATAGATTTAATTAAGTTTCTTACATTTTGTGCCATAAATGCAACAATGAAACGAGAAGGCGGTCTGCCCCGAAGGGAAATTATACGTCAAACGCAATAAATAGCCGATCCCTTGGCTTATTCAATGTAGGGTACTTTAATTGCTACTTCACGTAAATGAGTAATTTATACTTTACAAGACCTCATTACTGGTTGTTACCCTTATAAAGTCAATTGTAAATTTTCAGCTTTCTTTGTTATTTTGAATAAATGTTTTTCAAAACTGTTTTCGTTTTAGTATTTTTTTTGTTTTGTGACGGTTGACAAACAAGCATTCGGTCCGCTTGATGGAGCAACCAACATAGGTTTGCAATACTTGAAGCTCGTTGCCAACCTAAGGGATGAGAGAGAAGGTATAAGAACGGAAAAAAAGAAAGGAACGGAGAGAGATTAGGCCTCTGGGGGCTCTTGCTTGTTTTTAAAATCGTGTCTTTAGAATTTGATCTTAGATAGAATTTATGGATACATCATATTTAAACAAATTATAAATTTTAACAACATAATGATTTCTAAAGAGTACCTGTTCCAATGCAATTTAAATCTGTAACAGTAATAATTGCTGTTTGAGAAGACCTAACGGATTTCACAACACATTCCGTAAGAGAGTTCTTACAGAATATGTCATGAAATCCATTTATTTTGTCAGATTGTGTGTTCAGACTCACTAGACGTCAAAAATTCATTCAGTTATTATCAAAGTAATAGTTTTATTTATCAACGGACAAAGTCGCAGGCTAGGAAAAGTTATAAGTTTAAATAGTTACTTCTGACTTTGTGACTTTTCACTTTTCTTGTTACATTAAGTAAAATTAGTTATTGTTCTTTTAACTTTCAGCAAAAACGTCTACTAAATTGCGAATAGAGAGGGCGTGGAGGACATTAGCTGAATTTAATTAATCCCGAACGCCAGAGACCTGTTTGTCAGCGTCGTCGTCCAGAATTCATTATGTAAAAACTTTCTTATATAATGAGCACAAACGTATAATTTAGCTTGGCAAATAATCAACTTTTCTCTCTTTTTAGTTTATTTTTGTTTTCGTTACTAATGTTATTAATTAAACACGCTCATGTAAAATAACTTCTATTATTAAAAGGTATGTTATATTTATAATATCAACAACGATGGTAAGCAGTCACCGCAACTTGTTATCGCTTGCGATACTTGAAGAATCACTTGGGCTTTACCAATATAAGGGGGATAAGAAGGGAAAATTGGAAGCGAACAGAGGAGGTGGAAGATTGGGGTTCTGGCGATCTCACTCATCGCGTGATACGCAACATTACCTACTGATATTGTTATTTTCTGTTTAGAGGGTAGTACTTCCGGTCGAGCCGCACCAATTGTGTTATGAGAAGCATGGTTCTGCCACCGGAATAAGAAAAAAAGAAAAGAAAAGTTAAATAAAATTTAAATTATTCTCAGAGAAGTTAGGTTAAAATTGTATTGTCTTCGGTCAATGAGCTCTACAGACATACGATTAACATTCTCATTTTAAAATAAAATTTATTAGATAACTAACTTTTTTTTTTCCTACAAAAGCTGAATAAACCATAGTTTTTTCTGAATGCATATTACTGTTGATCTTGGTCTCGTTGGTCTCGTTGGTCTCGTTGGTCTTTTGTCAGGATTAAGCGGAAAGGCGAGTACTAAGACCCAGTCGTGAAAAAGGGACGGCTTTCGCGGGCGCTGGAAGTTGATTCCATCTTTAAGGTACTCCTGCGACATAGTCAATCATCTTATTTATAAGATGCTATTTACGTTTTCAATAGCCATATTATGACACTTCCACAAAAAATCTTGTTATCCTCTTTACTCTTACTTGTATGCAACAAGGGTACTTTGTGATTTCAGAACTTTTGGCATAAAACTTAATTTAGAAAATAATGAGGTTCTTGAAAAAGTCCCGTGCATTTCGTTATGAAAAAGAAAGAAAAAATATAAAAGTGTCATTGGCATCTGTTGTTTTCATATTTTCACTTGGCACCAAAGTCATAATTGAGAAATTAATAAATTATTTAAAAAAGAGGTCTATCGGGCTTTGCTATTAATCACTTTTTTCATTTAGAGAATTATTCATGATTTTTAAAAATAAGTTATATTGTATTGTTTTTAACTAATTTCTAATGTTTCAGGCAGCACTAAAATGTTGATTTTTTTATTTTATTTTTGTTTTAGAAACATACGTGTTTTAATATTATAAGAAACTACTACAGTAAATGATGAATGAATGAATACAGAATAAGTTATTATTTTAATTAATAACATATATAATTAATAAGTGTAATATCAAGCATTCTCTTTCGAGGTCCCGCGAGGATCCTAGGATTAATGAACTGCCTCGTAAAACTAATTATGCTTATCATAATAAAAACTCCTACGTCTGAAACGTGATGATCTTTAGAAGCAAATACAAAAAAATATCGACAATCTTCTTTCTTATTTTTGTTTGAGTTAGAATGTTGTCAGTTGCAACTCATGCAACTTATTTTTTTTCGGAATGGGTATATTGCTGTTGGCCCTACTGGCCTTGACAGCGTCACCGAGCGGGGGCAGTTTGGCGAGTACAGAGACCCGGCCATGAAACAGGGACAGCCCTCACGGGGGGTGATAATATGTCCTTAGGGTGCCTCCTGCGAAGACGAACTCACCTGATGGTGTAGCAACTAATTTCAGGCCAAAGTTATTAACTATATATTACAACAAAGCTGACAAACAATCATACGACCCGCTTAGTGGTTTTTTGTTTCCAAAAGGACCGGAGGCTCATCTGATGCTAAGCGAATACCGCCGTCTATAAACATCTGCAAGACCAGAGGGCATGCAGATGCGTTGCCGCCGTTCTAGGATATAACTTGTTATACGCTGGCTGAGCTCGAAACATGGCACACGAGCAGTCTCACAACATAACCGAAAGAAGTTGAAGTGTTATTGGGCCGGTCGAATGTCTACAACTTCAGGTCAATGTTCTTCCCAGCAAGACACTACGGACATTTATATTATTCTTAAATCACTCTCTAGTTTTAGTCCTTTTATTATAATTTGTTTTAATATCCAATACTGATATTCTGAAACGATCAAGTGATAATAATATTGATCGTTTACTAATCCAGTCAAAGCGTTTATTAATTGAAGCATTACTGAAGGTAATTAATAGACAATTAGATTTATGCACTAATTGAAGGACAGAATTATGTTTGTGCCCATAATATCATTGATGCATTTGTTGAAATGGTTCTCAATTATTTTGTCTGCTTTTTTCTTAATATTTTCTTATATATTCTAATTTAAAAGTTCAAAAATAATATCGTCGTGACAAATGTCTGCAGCCGAAAAAGAAGTCATCAGTATTGATAAAAGCTTTAGACAGATTTTCGCGGTTTTATTTTGACCATAATATCATTGATGCGTTGATTGCTTTAAACGTAACTTTTTCACTGAACATTCTGGAAGTAGTTCTCAATTATTTTATATGTTCTTTTTTTCTTAATATTTTCTTATATTCTAATTTAAGAGTCCAAAAAAAAAATTTCGTGATAAATTTCGCCAGCCGAAAAAGAAATTGTCGGTACCGATAAAAGCTTTAGACAGATTTTTACGATTTTATTTTTCAGGCTTACGCGTTTACATGACATATTATCCACTTATAAAAGTCTCTACACTTCAAAGATTCCGTCGACACAGCCTCCGGCGGATTTGTATGCGAGAAATTGTAACATATTCCCATCTACGTGATTATTTTTCAGTTCCGCCCTTCGTCTGTTTTTATTCTATATTTTTAGCAAAGAAGCATCCTTTCGTTATTAAAAGGTTAATGGTTGCTGTATTTATACGCACTAGCTTTTACCCGTGGCTTCGCTCGCCGCCCTGTGCCACAAATTTTGCGATAATTAAAAAAAATATAGTTTTATTGCGGCGCTAAAATAAATTCTCTTACATTTCAATTATGTTATAATTACGCTTAAGAAAACACATGAATGAGAATTACGTAATTTAAACTGAGACAAAGCTTTCAAACAGGGATTTTAAACTCATCACGCGCTTTGTACAACAACTAGTAAGAGTCGGTATATTTTAGAGAACTGGTGGGTGGAATACTTTTTGCCGCCTGCTTGAAACTTGTACGTACTTTCATATGGAGCAGAAATTTATGTTTGTAATGTTAGTACTAAGCATGTGATGTTTATTACTAGCAGTGTCCATGGTTTCACCCGCGTTGGTTAAAAGATAAATGGATGGGGACTTTTTAGAACTTTTAAAGGGGAACATTTATCATACATCATTATTCTTCTTCATCCTAGCATTATTCCCGGTATTTTTATTACCCAGGGTCTGCTTATTACTCTTATCTGGATTTGACAGGTTACTAGTTTTTACACGGAGCGATTGCCATCTGACCTCCACAACCCTAAGGGCGAACCAGTGACTCATTGGATAAGAGCAATTTACTTATCAAGCAATTCACTTTACAATTATTATCAGATGTTATTGATAATAACCGGGACCGACAGCTTAACGTGCTCTCCGCGGCACTGTGGGGTGACCCACACGGACAAACGCCCAGACCGAGACGGAAATTTTAACAAACATCTGCCCGAGCGGGAATCGAACCCGCATCCGTCGAGACTAAAGGCAGACTCGCTACCCACAACGCCACAACGGTGTCATACATCATTATTGCGTAACTTTAAATGTTTACGCAGCGCACGTAACGGAAGCTTTCAAAAGGAATATTTTTCCTGCAATTGCCACATTTTTATAAATATTAATAGACTAATGGACTATTCAACACAAAAATATTTTTTCAATTCAAGTAGTTCATAAGTCAAGCGTGTTCAACCAAACAAACAAACTGTTCAGCTATATAATGTTGGCCTGGCTTTATAACGGAGCGCTGCCTCCATCTCCGATGACGTCCTTAGCCGTGGTTCGGCTTCGCAGGAGGCACCCTAAGGACGGAATCAAATTTAAACCCCCGTGAGGGCTGTCCCTTTATCACGCCTGAGTCTCAGTACTCGGCCCCCGCCCGGTGACGCTGTCAAGGCCAGTAGGGCCAACAGCAATACACATTCCGAAAAAAAAAAAATGGCTTTATAATATTGGTAGCTTGTAAGAATATTTAGTCCAGTAAAGTAAATGTAAAAGGTAAAATCGCGATTCGACCAATTATATTAATAATATGTATGTAAAATAAATTAAAATTAAAATCGAAATTATAAACTTTTCTGCCATGATAATCCCCAAGAGCTATAAAAATACAGCCAATTTGAAGTACCTTTCAATATTATCGATTACGTAATGAAAAGGCCATCTTATCGGATCTTTGACACGCTCCTCACTTTGTATAGAAATTCAAATGAAGGCCGTCAATACAAACAAAGCGATGGTAATTATGAGAGAGCTCATTAGTCAAGAACCCATTCTCCTTACTAGCATTATTCCCGGTACTATACGAGTATTTGCCCAGGGTCAGCTGATTACTCTTATCTGTCAAGTACATACATGTTAGTACTAGATTTTACACATTATTTGTCAAGCTTATTTGTCAAGTACATACATGTTAGTACTAGATTTTACACACAGCGATTGCCAACCTGACCTCCGTAAGGCTAAGGGCGAACCAATACCTAACTCTTTGGATAAGAGCAAATTACTCATCAAGAGTTAACGATTTATTATCAGATGCTATGTGATAAACAACAATCGAATGCAATATTTCAGACAATTAGTTTTTAAACTTTTGGAAAAATCTTGCTCTTCTCGATCATATAAACGCAAAATTTAACGGAAAAAAATAAAGCACACAATTAGCAATGTTTAAAAAAAATGTTTTGAAAGAAATTATATTTCGCGTTAAAAAGATTTTCTTGTTGAAGATTTTATTGTAATCTTTAAAAATTAGAGGTGCTACTTTTTAAAACAGAATTATTATATCAATATTAATTTACCCAAAAAATGCTCTAAGCCAGCATTTACGGCTTCTGGAGAATTTTCGCTGTGCCATTAATTTAGCATTAATGTTTTTAAAGAAATCGTAGCGGATGGGGATGAAAGAAAGTTTATCAGAAGTAAGTAGACATTTCTAGAAATTGGAGATGATATTATACAATTTAAATTAGATATTAAATCCACCAAGTGCTTGTGACGACAGAAAGTGCCGAAGAGTAGCCGACATGCTACTTTTAGCAGATCGTCGGAAGCTAGATACTGTAACTACGCACCTCACACGACAGACATTTCATTGGCGTCGGAAGACGACGATCCCATCCACCGCTCTTGGGATAATCTCTACCACAGCAGAGATTATTCCACCAGTGCAAATCAATCACACTGGTGGTAGGTCCTTTGTTGCAAGAGGCCAGCTAGGTAGGTACCACCGCAGTGTCAAATATTCTACCGCAAAGTAATGGCATTACTGTGTCTTTGGCATTACTGTGTCTTTGGCATTACTGTGTTTCGGTTTGAAGGGCACTGTAGGCTATTGAAATTACTAGGCAAAGGAGACAGAACCAGTATCTCGAGGTTGGCAACGCGCGATGGCACCTGCAAATGGTGTTGAAAGCGCTCATAGGCTACAGCAACCGTGTACCATCAGGTGGGCCGGATGCTTGCTTGCCAAATTGTAACATAAAAAAAAACTTTTGTCGCATCATCTTTTCAAGTTTGATGCACTGGCTAAGCGTTATCCTTCTGCATATATTCAGGTACCATCGTATGACATCTGTAGAATTTAATTTGACGACGTTATGGCGCAGCGGTAGCGAATCTGCCTTAAGATCTACAGGTCGTGGGTTTGATTCCCGTTCGTAGCAGTTGTTTGTATTGACCATACAGCCATGTTTTCCGGTCTGGGTGTATTTGTCCTTGTCATTGTGTATGTTTCCGGACCCCCGACACAGGATATATCTATCTTAATGGAGGCCGTTGAGTGTGTAGCGTTTATTTTTATTATTATTTTTATCTAATCAGCTAACCGCAAAAATGTGATTCAGCATTAATGTAGTCGCGTTTCGCTATTTTCAGTTTTTTTACATAGAATATTAGCAATGCTTTTTCAAGACGTGTAGCTTGTGTAAAGGGTGGGTTCGACAATATCCCATAATGGATAAGTATCGGAACTGTAACTCCCGCATTAAATCTCAGCCATTTTACTGTTTACAAATTGAGGTTTTATTGAGAAGATTGTTTTTTTAAGTGCCTATATTTTAAGCACTTTAAATCTGCTTTTTTATATAATTACCTTTTGAAGAGAATTTTTCAAGGCATTACTAGTATTCCTGTTACCCTCCAATAAGCTCGAAGCTTGCGCTAGAGTGAGAGTACGACAATAGCCCAAGGGGGTCATGATCGAACCCGCGACTCGCGTTAACGTTTTATTTATACCGTTGAATTATTGAGGCTTAATTTTTTCAAATATATCGAATATAATCGTTATAAGTTAATAAATAACTGCCTGACAGTTTAAATACCTTACACCATCATTAAGTACCAGTAAAAAGATCCCTACGGTGTGTAATAAATCATTTAGAGAACAAAACAAAGGCCGAAATAAAATCAAGTAAAAAATTCTTTGTATAAACAATTCTATCTCGCTTAATCTGATATTTTTCCATGGAAAGTTCTAATTAGTACATTTTATATCCGAGGAGAAAATTTATTGAGATAGCCAAAGAGATTTTTACTTTACGTTTTGCTCCCCTGTGACTTGACCCTAAACATTATAAAACAAAATAAATCCATTCCATCATTAATTATTCAATTTAATGAAATGTAAAAAAAAAAGATATTTGAAATAGTTAGGTAAAGTTTAATTAATAATAATATTAATAATTATGATATTTACTATTTGTCAGGAAAGTTAAAAACATCAAAATTGTGTAATCAATATGTTGTAGGAAATTCTCTTTTTGGCATGAATTGGTCGGTTTTACCGGGAAAGAATACTCTCTTATATAATACTACAAAAATAATAATAATCCCATTAAAAATATAAAATGTAAAAAAATTCCAAGTCTCGCAAAGCAGTTCTACTACTACAAAAAGTGGTGAGATCTCATGTACAAACGCCTAGAACTTGGCAGTTGTACGGCAACTTATTCTAATCATACAAAAGCTTTAGTGTTTTCTCATTATTCCATTGTATTATGCATATACTATACAAGTACACTGATTGATTAACTGTAAATGTAACTTTGTAATCCTATACATTTATATCAGATTACGTGCACTGCCGTGCCCCTAGATATAATACATGTTCCCTTCTTCATATATGGGGTTCTTCAAACGAGTTTCTTGCGAGGCGAGAGTGTCTGGTACAGTTTGCATCAGCCACCTCGCGTTCAAACTCCAATTCCTATTAGAGACGTATGCTTGCTTGCCTACTTACACATCACTTGTCACATAAAAGACAATATTTGGAGGTTAAGGTTCATATTTAGCCGTTTAAACAACGAGGATCGTGACGGCGCTGAATACCTTAAAACTTACTAGCTCTTGGTTATAAATAACTCTGTTTTCCATTAAATGTTTTGCTTCTCAATTTCCGATTTCCTGGTAAATATTTTCGTGAATACTCCGTGTCACATAGTAGCCGAATGTTGTTACATCTCTTTCAACTTTATAAGATATGAATGAGATAGAAGACATTCGATGTTCCTCTCGGAAGGACAAGCTCTTTGGTATCTAAATTTATTAGTTTGTTTATTCCATTTATGTTGGTGCGGAATCCGATAGTTACATAGTCCTGGATTTGAAATGATAACAGTCCCAAAACAAAGTAATGAAGAGAGCTGTTTTATTTAATATTCAGAACATTACTGAGGACCCTGGGAGCGACTGTGATTTGGCGGCAGAATATTTGACACTGCGGTGGTACCTACCTGGCCGGCCTCTTGCAACAAAGACCTACCACCAGTGTGACTGATTGCACTGGTGGAATAATCTTTGCTATAACAGAGGCTACCCCAAAAGCGGGCAATCCCGACGCCGGGAAAAGTATCTGCCCGCAGTGATCTGAGAATTGGCTCCAGGGAGAAATTAATTATTTTCTAAGTAAGTAATGTTCCACAAGATATGTTTGCCTTGTGGGTCTCCCCACCTTGCCTCGGAGAGCACGTTCAGTGGTCGGTCTCTCTTGTTATCATAACATCTTATGATTGATAATTGTTGACGTTTGGAAGGTAAATTGCTCTTATCCAATGAGTTACTGGTTCGCCCTTAGGGTTGTAGAGGTCAGATGGCAATCGCTCTGGGTAAAAACTATTAATCTTTCTTTGAGTTTCTTGTCGGTTCTTCTCGATAGAATCAACCTTCCGAACAGTCGGTAGCGCTTGACTATTCAAAAGTACTTTTTAAAAGTCTACTTGAATAAAAAAATAAAAATAATCTTTCGAACCCAAATAAAAGCTATAAGCAGTTCACTGGTGATAGGTCTTTTGTTGCAAGAGGCCGGCTAGGTAGGTACCACCGCAGTGTCAATATTCTGCCGCCAAATAGTAGTGTTTAGGCACTACTGTGTTCCGGTTTGAAAGGCATTGTACGCTAGTGAAATTACTGGGAGAACGAGATTTAAGAACTAATATCTCGAGGTTGGCAACGCGTGAGTGGCACCTACTAATGGTGCTGCAAGCGCTCATAGGCTGCGGCAGCCACTTACCATCAGGTGGGCCGTATGCTTGCTTGCCAACTTCTAACATAAAAAAAAAAAAAGCAGACCCTGGGTAATCACCGGGAATAATTGGTAAAAAATCAGTAAAGATTGCATATAGCATTTTGCGTATAGCATAGTTACAAAAAACTTTTTGGATTAATTATTTATTGTTAAAGTTTGGTTGTCAGAGCCGTAGGTTCTACTTTCTGCAAGTTTTATTAAAATGTAGTGTAATATTTTTAACAACTCTTACTACTCTGAAAAGAGCCTCTCCGCAGGCGACAATAGTACTTGCAAATAATCGTACAGATTAAACTCTTTATACGAGGTATGAAACTATTTTTAAAATTTAATTTTTACTGGGGTTTAAAATGTTGACAATTACATATTTTTATAATTATAAAAAATAATTAGTATAGAGGAGGTTACATTTATAATATTACGAACTTCAATATAATTTTCAACTGCACATTAGTGCAGTAGATCGTGATTATTGAAGTTATACTTCTTTGGCGCGTTAGGGAAAAATGATGAGAGTAAATTTTTACGATGCGCGCGCACACCGTCACAAAAACCGACAACCTGAAGGTAGCTATAGTCAACATTTTAGTTTTTTTTGCGATATGTAAATAAACTTTATTTAACTAGATATGCGTTATAATAAAACTTTCAATGTATTAAATACGTTTTTTCTATTGTTACAAACGTAGAATATGGCGAAAGATAAAATTTTGAAATTTTTATCTTGTTACGTCAAAGAAGTATAACTTCTAACGCGTGTACATAAGTCACACACACACTTCTTTTTTGGTTCGGCAATACAAAGTCACATTATAGAATTCGGTAGTTGTAGAGCAATGCTCCTCTCAGCACTCTCACAGAATCACTACCAGTATCAGTTCTGTTGCGTTTCGTGCAATAAGTGTGACCACCTAATCTCCCTCCCCATATATTCCTTGTCTATTTCCCTTGTCATCCCTCTTATTTCTCGAATTGGTTTTTTTTTATGTTAAAAGTTAGCAAACAAGCAAACGGCCCACTTGATGGTAAGTGGTTGCCGTAGCCTATGAGCGCTTGCAGCACCATTAGTAGGTGCCACTCACGGTTTGCCAACCTCGAGATATTGGTTCTTAAATCTCGTCTGCCCAGTAATTTCACTAGCGTACAGTGCTCTTCAAACCGGAACACAGTAATGCCTAAGCAATACTATTTGGCGGCAGAATATTTGACACTACGGTGGTACCTACCTAGCCGGCCTCTTGCAACAAAAGACCTACCACCAGTGAGTAAGTATAATACGTAATTACCTCGCATGTAATAGGTACTTTAATTATCATAAGCTTTCACAGGTTGCGGTTATTTCTTACCATCAGACGGTCCGTATGCTTGTTTACAAACCATCGTGACATTAGAAAAGTATAATGTATAATATTAAAAAGTATAAAAGCGCTCTCTTAAAGTATCTAGAGATTAACTCATTTACTCATGTGCCAGCCAACACTGACAGTTATTACAACTGTCAGTGTTGGCTATTATCGTAAAAATATAGGGTTATACGATTTGGTTAAAAAGGTCAGATTTCCACGATTCTTTATCTAATCCAATTACTTTTAATGTCCAGGGTCACAATTACTTTGAGAATTTTATAGAATTATTTAACATGATTCAGGGAGCACATTAAGTCGTTTAAACAGACTGATATAATACTAACAGCATAAAGCCTCCTAATAATAATTGTTGCATATGATAACACAGCATTGCTGTAACAGTAATCTGTCAAAGGAGTCAAATCTAATACATTTAAACGAGCAATCCTTGTACACATCTTGGGGCGATAAATCGATCTAGCTAGGATTCATTTTTAGAAAATGTCGTTTTATCCATGTCTTCAGACAATGATAACTTCAGTTCTAGTCGCAATGTCTTTTATTGTTATGTCGATAAGATCAAATATATTATTCATATTTCATCATTATGTCCTTAGTATGTAAATATAATTTCCAACAAATACGATTTACCAGAAAAAATACCGGGCACAGTTCGCTCATCCTGACTGATACTGATATATAATGCTATGCTATTCAGCTAATCAGCAGATATTGCAAAACATTTTTCGTAAGTTATATAAGTTGATTAGTTTACGTTTTTTATCCATAGAGTAGTGTCGATTTACTGCCATATTCAGTTATAATTAGGACGCTTATCGCTATAAATATTACAAAGAACGCGCTCGTATCCGAAGGGAAATCACACAGATGGCAATATGTAGAAAACTCGTATACAAATTCGCTAGAGGCTATTTGGACACGATCTTTGAGGTTCAGAAGACTCTTATATAGTGTATAATTCATGTAAACGAATAAGTCGAGGTGAGTCAGTACAACCTTTTTTAATACTTTTATCCGTATTGTTGATAAATTTTATCACGAATCGAGTGAAGAAGGTTAATAATATTTTTAATATTTTTTTAAAGAATATTAGCAATGCTTTTTCAAGGCATTACTAATATTCCTATTGCCCCTCCAATTAAGCTCGAAGCTTGCGCTAGGAGTGGTTACAACAATAGCTTATGGGGTCAGGATCGAACCCGCGACTCTCGCGTTAGCGGAGCGAAGTCGGCCCTTCTACCATTGAGGTATTGAGGCTTTCAAACTAATTTTCCATTTCATTAAAGCTTCAGAATGTTAAAAGCTCAAAAGCTGCACTAAGAACGTCAATGAATACCGTTAATATAAACACAGCTTGCTAATTAGTAATAATTAGCAGAGAACTCGTTGTTCCAAATTATACCAAATACGTCTTCTTATTCAAGTCTTCGTTATTTTTGTACTGTTCAAGATAATTGTTAATAATTAAAGTAATATTCAGACGCTTGTAATGTATTATTACAAATAAATAAAATTGACATGTCTGTTTGTGGTTCCAAATTAACAGCTTTTCACCAAATGCATAAGAAAGTGTAATACCGTAGTTACATAAAAAAACTAATTTTAAATTTTTTTCTGTTTGTAAGGAGTAACTTAGGCTACTTTTATTTTTAAAAACGAATAAGGGTTCCGTACAATAAAGAAAAATCGGTACATCTCTATTGAATTCCTAAAAGTGAAGTAATGTTAGCAGTAGTCAAAATATTTAATTTTAATTTTTGAACCTTTTAATTCCAGTAAGGCTGTCAGCGTATCAGACACAATTTATTTTATTTAGATTTTTACCAAAACTAAATAAAGATATTAAAAAAAAAATGTATAACTCAGACTTTTAAACTAATCTTAGCAATCAACAGACAATTATTGTGTCTATTAAACGACAATGTGACAGAAAAAATAAATTTTATTTTATTTTGCTATTTTTTTATGTATGTACATTATAACCTAAGTGGTAACATAAATATATTATAGCTATAATTACTATAATAGTAGATATTGAAATAAAGTATTGAATGATTCCTAAGTATGGACTACCGGTATTTCGGACAGCATAATACATATTTAGCGAATGGAGTCCATCTGACATCGTACGTTCGTAATTACGTATGTCATGTTATGTAATGATGTTTGACACCGGCACCATAATAAAAATAATAAGATATTGTTACGGAGAACCTTATCACAGGGGCATATGGTTTCCCAACCGCAGAGGTCAAACTCTGCGGTACCCTGGGCTTGTCGTGCCGTGGGGGCTCAGTAGCCGGGAGTCGATTGTGCAGGTGGCACCTTCGACTGCCCGGTGAAGCTAACAGGGTCGGACGGTTCGGGCGTGGGGCGTTTTACGCTAGACCGCGCCTAGGAAGGTGGTGTCGTATGGGTCGCTCCGGTACTTTTCTGCTTATCAGAATAGACTGCGAGCGGCTCCTGCGACACCGGAGGTGTGCTCAGCCGGGGTTTTCAGCCCCGGTCGGGCGGTAGAGGAAGAAAACCTCTTTAAAAATAACGACGGTCGGTCGTAGAAGGAAACAACCTCATTAAAAAGTTAGTCTCGGCGGGGGGAGCCCTAGGACCCAGGGCTCCCTTGGTTGAGTTTGCCGGGGCCTTTCGGTCCCGGTCGGAGGGGCGCGAAAGCGCCGTGGAGTGTTTTATATATGTATAGTATGTATTAGGTATGTATGTATGGCGGCAGTATGGTGCCGCCCAAGGTGGAGGCCGAAAGGCCTGGCGCGTTCGCGCGCGGAGTTATGTATTTTTATGTAAGTACTGGTATGTATTATTATGTATGTATGGCGGCAGTAAGTTGCCGCCACCGGTGGGCCCCTCGGGGCAAGCGCCGGGGCGTCGCGGTGGTATGCTTCGGCGATCCCGCGACGTCCCATTATGGCGCTAGATGGGACCTTGGAGTTTTAGTGGGTAGGGGGCTCGGCTCCGAGTCCACACACCTCCTGCGCCATTGCACCCGTCCCGGCGCTCGAGTGCGTAACTGCATTTCTCCAAGTAAAAAAAAAAAAAAAAAAAAAAGGGGCATATGGTTCAAAATCACTTGCTACTCCTTTTGTTTATTTCTACGACCGCCGCGCGGGTTCGAGAAAGATGTATTCTCGAAACATGTAGAATAGCGTTCCGCGGACGGAGCTCTCTCGAACCCGTGTCCGCGTATATAAGCGGCCCGGCGCGTCGACTGATTAATTCAGTTCTGAGCAACAAGCGAAGAAACTAATATCTCGAGGTTGGCAACGCGTGAGTGGCACCTACTAATGGTGCTGCAAGCGCTTATAGGCTGCGGCAGCCACTTGCCATCAGGTGGGCCGTATGCTTGTTTGCCAACTTCTAACATAAAAAAAAAAAAACTACAAGTGATACCAGTGAACAAGTGCGATAATTAGTGACCCCGGCTATTCTTTTGGACTGTGATTGACCTGTGATTTGGACCTGTTGCTTGTGAAGTTCTGTTGTTTAATCTAGACCTAGAATAAAGTCTTGTTTAGAGCCATCAGGTGTTTGTTTCCAAATTAGCGAACCCCAGCCCGTAACAATATTAACAAAACAATCTATAACAAAATTAAAAGCAGAAAAATGAAAACCGAAAATCTTGAGAGGTGTCAAAAGACACCCGTATGGGACGAAGTTCCTTTCGATTAATTAGTGAAGGAATTATAATAAAATTTTATTAATAAAACTAATTACATAAATTAATGAATTTAATTATTAAAAACTAATTAATATTTTATTTTAATAATCGTCGCGATACCACACTGTTCAAAGCGAAATAGAAAGACGAAACGAAAATAACTGGCTTGCTTTCTATGAGAGAAAAAGAGAGAGACAGACAGAGAAACACGCGCACGCCGCACGGCTTACAACTATAGCAAAAAGTGTCGTTACAACTTTTGTTCTTAATTTTTTCCGTCTAGCCCCCTTTCGCAACGCGCGATAAGGAATTTTTTTCCAAAAATGATCTAGTTTAAGCGACTAAAACTTATCGGTTGTATCTTTATAACGTGTACTTCTACAACATGAGCACTCTACTTCTCATTTCACAATTTCAATGTTGCAAACAGCTTCAAAGTTAGCAAGGCGACGACAGTTTTGTTGAAACTTGAAGTCGATGACACATTTTACGTCATTTAAACTTTGTGCAAAACTTACATCCTACACCACAAAATTTTGAGCAGATACGATTATAACTTATTTGAGATGGTATTTTCAACTTAATTACAGTTATAACAGGGTTTATTTTTGTGTTTTGTAACCAAGCTTAGGAACGTTTATAATTTCGTCCTTTTTTATATCATAAAAGAAAATAAAAAAAGAAAAAAGAAAGAAAGATAAATTCATTGAGAGCAGAACACTATAATTGAGGAAAAATAAAAAAGTTATATATAAACTAAATAATAAAACTTTTCCGAAAACTTAAACTACAGCTACATATTTCTCTTAACTAAACTAAATTAATTTATCTTACAAGTTGACTCTCGTGACATCGTGACGATTTTCCAAATATGATCCGCCTAATAGTAAGCATTCACCGCAATCTATGAACGCTTGCGATACTTGAAGTATCACATGCGCGTTGCCAACCCATGCAACAAGAAGGAAGTGATGAGAAGGAAAAAAGGAAGGTATTAGATGAGTGGGAGATTGGGCCTCCGGTGCTCTCACTCATTACACAAAACCCAACAGTACAGCCACTTTACGCCAGTTTTCTGTGAGATGGTAGTACTTCCACAGTCGAGCCGGACCATTTGTGCTGGGAGAAATATGGCTCTCATACCGTAAAATCCTGTTCTTTAGTACGTATAACACTGTTTTACTTGACGGGTTGGCAATATACAAGTGAAACATAAATGGAGTGTGGAGGTGTGTTAAGCAAACTGTTAAATAGGTAGGTGAAAGAGGTTGGCAACTCGTGAGTGTCACCTACAAATGTATGGTATTGCAAGTGTTTATAGGCTACGAAAACCGCTTAGCATCAGGTGGGTCGTATGCTTGTTTGCCAACTTAGGTACATAAATGGACGCAAATAAGCAATACCATGTCAACCAACACGAATGTCATTTCGAGAAAAACGCGTTTGAAAATTTTGAACAACTTGCTTTATATAAATATCAGTTTTTCCAATTTTGTGGGTTGACATGGTATTGCTTATTTGCGTCCTAAATAATTATCAGGGGACAATTTTTATGACTTTAGGAGCTTATATCTCGACAACTTCTGACTTAATGAAAAAAAAAGCAAAATAAAACTTCATTATTATTTTGAAAGTTCTATATAAATATATGTCACATGTTGCCATACGTTAAATTTTTTTTTTCAACTTTCAGTTACATGTATCGACTGCTACCCTTAATTTGCATATATTTTAGGATTTCATTACAAAATCGTGGTGCGGTTTACAGAATACACCTATTTACTAAATTTCGTATAGATAGAATCAACAATCTCCGAGTAAAATGACTGTGACATACGGACGGACGGACGGACAGACGGAAATGACAAAACTATAAGGGTTCCGTTTTTGGAATTTGGCTATGGAAGAGTAAAAAAGGCATCTATGTGTGCAAACAAGTGTTCACATAGCCTTGTTCACAATCATAGTCACAAGATGGATTAAATTAAGACTAACCAAAAGTTAACCCCATTTGAAGAGTCATCAATTTATGTGTTTAAAGATGAAAGAAGTTATTTTTCCTCAAGTTAGCGAACGCTTTCAGAATAATCCTTCGTTACCTTTTCATTAGCGAGAAAGGGTTGACCTCGTTTAAACTTTAATATTATTGGCTAAAACTTTCCCTTGTTTGTTTAGGAAGAATCAATAAGTATGAGAATACAGTTTCATAAAATATTAATGTTTTATCAAATTTATTGCCAGCAAATTCGTCCAAATGAAAGTTATAACAAAAGTTATAAAGTTCAATTCAGATGTTTTCTTTTAAATACTAATTTAAAAGAAAACATCTGAATTGAACAGATGAATAATAAATAAACGCTGCACACTCAACGCCCCTCATTAGGATAGTGATATCCTGTGTCGGGGGTCCGGAAACATATACAAGGACAAGGACAAATACAGCCAGACCCAAAAATATGCTTGCATAGTCAATACAAACATATTATGCTCCGAGCGGGAATCGAACCCGCGACCTGTGGCGTTTAAGGCAGGTTCGCTACCGTTGCGCTACAACGATTAAGATTTCAAGTTATTGCCTTTAGTAACTCCAATCAAAATGAATTTCTGATCTACAATCACACAATAGAATTTTCTTAAATCAGAATCATCATCATAAGTAACTAAACTTAAACTTACATATAGTATATTCATACATATAATAACTTAAAATAAAATTAATAGGATTTATTAATTAAAGTTAAGTTTAAGGGAACATTCTGTCCAGGTCTCCTACATGCAACATAAATTACACTACTTTTTATAATTGGTCTAGCACAAGTTGCGTAGTAATCGCAAAAACTACTCGGTGTTAAAGTATTTTTGTTAACTTCAATATATTTTGTGACTGTGTGAAATAAAATATATCAGCGAAGTTTTCCTTCGGTAATATTTTCTTACAGCGTCGTTTTCTACTTAGTCATAGCGATAGTTCTATAAGAACAATAAAGCCGTAATATAATTGCAACAGACATTCCAAACACCAAAAAAAATTGATGTAATGAAAATTAATGGTTCCTTGTAACATATATTGGATCAAACATTTGTTACAACATTGTCGTAATATTTGTTGGTATGTTATTCGTAAAAGATAAGATTCTAGAATTATAAAAAATGTCTTACCTTTAGTAAATATAATAATTCATAGGTGTATTGGGACTTGTGTTGGTCTTCTTTTTCCTAGCATTATCCCGGTATTTTTTTTTTTATAGAATATTAGCAATGCTTTTTACAAGGCATTACTAATATTCCTATTGCCCTCCAAATAAGCTCGAAGCTTGCGCTAGGAGTGGGTACGACAATAGCCCAAGGGGTCAGGATCGAACCCTCGACTCTCGCGTTAACGGAGTGAAGTCGGCCCTTCTACCGCTGAGCTATTGAGGCTTTATTTTTTTACCCAGGATCTGATGATTACTTCTATCCGGATTTCACAGGTTACTTGCTTTTACACAGAGCCATTGCCACCTGACCTCAGTAACTTAGGGGCGAACCAGTAACTCATTGGTTCAGAGAAATTAATTTCCTATAAAGAGTTGACGATTATTACCAGATAGACCGACAGCTTATCGTGCTCTCCGAAGCACGGTGGGGAGACCCACAAGAAGAAACACCCATACCGCAGCAGATATTTATAGCAACAATACAAATATCTGCCCCGAGCGGGAATCGAGCCCACGACCGTAGAGACTTAAGGCAGGCTCGCTACCAACACGCTACAACGATCGTCACTTGTGAGACTTGCGTTAGTATCTCGAGTTGTCTCTGTTTCTCTTTTGTCGTTAGAAAATCTGAAACAATAATAAGATTTTCAGTTATTTTCATACTTATTATAAGTTCAAGAAGCACAAATAAAACCCAAGACAAGCTAAAAAAAAGTTATGGGCCCAATTAAAGTTTCACCACAAAAGTTTTTTTTTTAATATCATAATACCAACATTTACCAATTTATTGGGATCTCTTTAAAAATGCCATTATTATAACACAAAATGTTTGTCCAATATTGGTCGCAAAAATAGAAAACGAATTCCGTTCGCCTTTGAGGATCGAAGAACTAATTGTACGACTTTTCTTTCGTTTCGGGAATGGAAGTGCCGTGTAAGCCAGAAATATTGAGTTGGTAAATCATTTCATCCCCTAAATAAAATGAGCTGTTTGCTCCTTTTGTATTTCTTGTTATAAAACTGTTATGTAGTTCATATGAAATGATCGTGTTCTAAATATATAGCGCAATAAGAAGTGAGATATGGTTATGTTTGTAAATTGAATATATATTTTGTAGTGTAAAAATATTTTTGTATTGTTTTATATATTGTCTTTCTTTTTAAATAATATTAAAATGGTTTTTCAATTCATTACTATTGCTCCTCTAAATAAGCTTGTAGCTTGCGTTAGGAGTGGGTACAACAATAGCCCAAGGGGGTCAGGATCGAATCCACAACTCTCCCATTAACACAGCGCAGTCGGCCCTTAAACCGTTGATCTATTAAAGCTTCATTGCTAATTTACTTAAAAAAGAAATTACAAGACTAAACTCAAAATTAAAAGTATGTACGACATCTTCGTTGTGAGAAACAAAAGTCACTATTAAATTAAATTTATTTCTTACATTTAACACTTTAATTCAATTCGGAAAATTTTGACTCACTTTAATAATTATGGCGAATCGGTGACACGTGGGAACGTAACAAATATAGTCGTGCGATTTTTTTTTTTGTATCAATTATGTTTCGCTTAATTTACCTTTAACGACCGTTTTGACGGCATTAGTGGGGTGGGGTGGTGTTTGATGGCATATGAAATAAAAAGAAGGCAAAAATAATGGTGGGAAATGAAATGAAACGAAGGAAATTGGTCCCAGGCCACATTTGTGATTCATTGTTACAGTCATATTTAAAACCGCAAAAAGAATGTGCAAATAAAAAATAAATGCTTAAGTATTTTTTGTCAATCTTATAATGTTTCTTCATGATATTATCGGTTTGACAGATGGGTCTCATATTTAGTACTTATCTGACGAGGGTCGACACCATCTGTCTTTTTATTTACTTTATTGCACACATAATACTTTTTGTATTACTAGAAGTGTCAAACAAGCTTAAATCTTTCTTGATAGAACGCGACGACCGTAACTTTTCTTTACTAACAACTGCAATATTTTTTTTATGTGACTTAGCAGGAAAACAAGCATGCCCATCTGATAATACGTAGCGCGCATCAAGCGGTTGTCTTAGCCCATCAGCGCTGCAACAGCATTCACTTGTAGGTGTCACAAATACGTTACCAATCTCGAGATATTGGTTCTTTAGTCTTTTTCTACAGTGTCCTTCAAACCGAAACACAAGATACTGCTTTGCGGTAGAGTAACTGACATTGCGGTGATACCTACCTAGCCGGCCTCTTATTATAAAAGGCCTACCAACAGTAATTAGAGGCATCACTGTGAATTAAAACTTGGAATGAGGGTCTGAACTTATGATTTTAAATTAATTGTAAATGAATTTGAAAAGTCTTTTAAAACTAAAAGTACATTTAAGGACATAAAAATAAAATTTTCTGATTGGGCAACGGATGGTATATATAAAAGCAGAAATAGATTATATGAATTATATAGTATGAGGCAATGGAATCAGAGCTCAAGTTTTTTGGAATATGTTAAGAAATATTCAAGGGTTTTTAAGGCAGTGTGTGTCTGTGCTAAATCCAAATTTATTAAATATAAGATCATGAAGTCAGAAAATAAGGTTAAGGCAACATGGGACATTATCAATGGTGTATGTGGAAGAACAAAACAAAAAGAGACAATTGAATTAAATATAAATAACGCTATTGTGAATACGGAACTAGAAATAGCAAATGAATTTGAATTATTTTTCTCCAAAATACCATCACAGATAACTTGTAATTTAAGATCAACTCCTTCTGAGGCCTTGAAAATATTACAAAATAATGTCTCTGAATGCCATGCAAAATTTTCCTTTGAACGTATTAATGCAATAGATATTATTAAAACCATTTAAAACATTAAATATTAAAAAACTCATGACCTTTGGGGGTATCTCAGTTCACTTAATAAACAATATAATATACAGCATTGCTCCATATTTAGCTTTTATATTTAATAAATGTATAGATGCGGGCTGTTTTCCTGACCTTATGAAATGCAGTAAAATCTTACCACTTTATAAAAATGGCGATAAAACTAATCCCGGTAACTATAGGCCAATTTCCATACTCCCGTCATTAAGTAAAATATTTGAAAAAATTTTACTTAACCAACTTCTATCTCATTTCAATTTAAATAGCCTTTTTCATAACCAACAATATGGCTTTAGCAAGGGACGCTCTACATTGGATGCTGGAGTGACGCTCATAAAACATGTCTATGACGCTTGGGAGAAGTCACAGTGTGTGTTTTGTGACTTGTCTAAGGCTTTTGACTGTGTTGTACACGAGACGCTTTTAAATAAATTGAACCATTACGGTCTCACTGATAAAGCTCTTAAAATCATTGCCTCATACTTATCTAATAGATTACAACAGGTATCAATTAATGGAATAAAGTCTTCTGGATCTGTACTAAAAATGGGCGTTCCACAAGGTTCAATTCTAGGCCCTTTTCTATTTTTGATTTACATTAATGATTTGCCTTTCTATGTAAACAGTATATGTGATATCGTATTGTTTTGCTGATGATACTTCCTAATATTTAAGGTTGACAGGAATAAGCATAATTATGACGATGTAAACAATTCTTTATCGCTTGTACAACAATGGTTTACTGTAAATAACCTAGTTTTGAATGCGGCGAAGACAAAATGTGTAGAATTTTCAATGCCAAATGTTAAGAAACAAGATTTTATTTTAAGTATGAATAATACAAATCTTGATATAATTGATAATACAGTATTTTAGGAATAACACTGGATTCAAAACTTCAGTGGAACTCTCATTTAACATCCCTTGCAGGAAGACTCAGCTCTGCTGCTTACGCGGTTAGGAAAGTTAGACAATTAAGTGATATCGATACTGCTCGATTAGTTTACTTCAGTTATTTTCACAGTATTATGTCTTATGGCCTATTACTTTGGGGTAATGCTACAGACATTGAGACTGTATTTATTCTTCAAAAAGAGCTGTTCGGGCGATTTATAATTTGCAAGCTAGAGACTCTCTTCGGGATGTGTTTACTAAGGCAGGCATACTGACGGTTGCTTCGCAGTATATCCTTAGCAATATCCTTTATATTCATAAAAATGTTGATTTGTTTGACACAAACAGTGACAGACACTGCTTTAATACAAGAAGAAAAGATAAACTTGTTACACCAAGTTTTCGGCTTCACAAAGTGAGTATGTCTTTTTGGGGCAAGGTGTTCGCTTCTATAATAAAATTCCGCAGACAATTTTGAATCTACCACTTATGAAATTTAAATCTTATATCAAGCGGTGTTTACTAAATAAAGCTTATTATTCCGTTAATGAATATATTGCAGATAATGTGGCATGGAATTAAAATACGTTGAGTTTCATGCGGGATATATATCTTAATTGTACATTTGACAAATGTAATGTGATTATTTTTGAAAAGAGTAACTGTAGAGTTTCTTGCCGTTTCTTCTCTGCAGAATCTACCTTCCGAATCGGCAGTAGCTTCACTTAGGCGGACATAACAGACTGTATATTTGACGATTCAAAAGCGCTTAAAAGCCTATTTGAATAAAGAATATTTTGAGTTTGAGTTTGAGTTTGAGTTTGAGATGGGGAGAAGAGGAGGAGAGCAAAAAATTGATAGACAGGGAAAGGTTCAAGTCTTTGTCACTCATATCATCGTACTCAATTAACGTGTGTATTGAGAAATAAGAAAGCAATTTATAAAATTTGATCATTATGACTGTTGTGGCGCAACAATAGAGACCCTGTCGTATTCGCTACAGATAATATAAATATTGTAAAATGTACTTTGACCAGTTTTTAATATAATTAAATTAAACCAATATCAAATGAAATCGTACATAATATAAGAAAGATAAAACAAATTGTTTTGTCAACTGAAACTAACACAAGTTTCCAATAAATAAAAGCTTCGGAACGCTAAAATGCCACTGACTTCAGAAATTCAAATGAAAGATACAAACAAAGCGTAGATGCTCGAACCCAGCCATTAGTCGGGAACTCATTATTGAAGTTAAATGAAAAATAGTCTGTAAACGTCTTCTGTTTTGAGTCTTTGGGAAAATGTTATTCGCTTCTGCAGTGTCTCGACTTAAATGCCAGCGTAATATTGAAACTAATGTTCATTTAAATGAGCAAATATATAACTAAGCTATTTCTATATAGATTTGGAGACGTTGTGGCGGGTGTCACGGGTTCATTGACTCGGGGCAAATGTTTGTACTGACCATACATACATGTATTCTGTATATGCTTGTCTTTTGTGTGTGTCCGGATCCTGGACACAGTATAGCGTTTATTACTTATTTACAATTGTTTGTTACATTAATAATTGTGCATATGGAATGTGACCTTTATCAAATATAATATTTTTTTATTTGTGTCTAGACGACCGGCCGTCTCTCAGGCTGCTAGTCATGCTTGAAACGTAATTAGTTCTTAAAGTTTTTATAGCATACACGCGTAAAATAATTACGTTGCCAATGTTTTAATTCATCCCCTTAGTGCAACGACTACGACGGGAAGTACTACACTCTCAAAGAAAATGGGCCTAATGTAACAGTTTCAGTAGGTACTGCTGCGTTTCGTGCGATGAGTGAGAACGCCGGAGGCGCAATCTTCCACACCCTTCCTTTTTTTACCATCTCATCCCTTTCCTCCTATTATTTGGGTTGGCAGTGCGCATGTGATGCTTAGAGTAACACAAGCGTTCATAGGCTAAGGCGACTGCTTACCATCAGGCGGAACATATTATGCTTGTTTTCCAACATTTTCGAAAAAGAAAGTAAAAACTGTAATGCCAACCATAATCTGATGACGATTCTCTAAATTTTACGATACATAAAAATAATTATTAGTATTACAAGTTTTTTTTTTTTTTTTTTTCTATTAAGAAATACTAGAGTAGCACTCCTTTGCTTCATTTACTAATGCAAATGGCGCCGTATAGCTTGGAGGTGAATTTTAAAGTTGGCGCGGTGACAACTTTGCTAAGACTATAACTAGGCGACGTCTTTTATATAATTAAAAGTTATATAAAACATATTTATGTAATCACATTATATTCTATAGAATATATTAAGCCTTAAAAAGGGTTGCATAAACCACATTTGGTTGTATAAATTTGATATGAATGGTTTTTCCTAATTAAGAATATGCCTGAAGAGAATAAGATTTGAAATATCTTAAATTTAAGACGTAAGTACTTAAAACGTTCTGAGCTAAAAGGATGACCTTACTGGTGCACGATGAAATCTTAATTAAATAATGAAATATATCACTTACATTTAACGACGAGCGCCTCTGGAACGCTTTTAATCTTAACTTAGTAAAATACCGGTTAAGTTTCTTGGTTCTTTAAATTCAGTGTAATTTAATTTTAGGGTTACATTTTCTCTTTTCTAATAGTGATTCTCTTCAACCTATTTGACTTATTAATTGAATACACATAGTGTGTTTTTATAAAGGTTTTGTTAAACACTATTAAAATAAAATTGAATATATTAATTCTTTCAGTTTAATCTATAAGTTTTTTTTCATTTGTAACTTTTTATATATTGGGACCAATTTAATATTTTGCCTTATATCTTCACCCTGGATACGACCCTAATTACCTAATTTTCTTATTGTATTGTAAGCAGTTCTATGACAAATTTGAGCACAATGTGTAAGTGAAAGAAAAGTAGCAACTTTTAGATAAATCAATTTTGAATTCGTATCTATAAATTGACGACAAAATGACAGACCAACAAACTGGGTAGATAAGATTTTGTACGTAGACCCAAATACATAGCTATGCGCAAAAAATTATAAAAGCTAAAACCGAAATCGAAGTAGCAAATTTATTATAAAAGTATTATTTTTGTCTTCAACCTTATTGAACTTTCATCCATAAAGAAAGTTAAAAAATAAATTAACGTTCTTGTAAGGTCGAGCTAAATTTTACGCTCCGTTCAAGAGTCATCAATTTGACTGTTTAAAGTCGAAAGAAGTTATTCTTTCTCAAAGTTATCGAACACTTTGGTATTTTCTCCCTTAGTTACTTTTTCATTGGCGGGAGAGAGTTGACTTCTTTTGAAAAACGACAATATTGTTTACAATATAAACTATGTATTTTTAGTTTAAGAAAAGTCACCAAATAAGATCTTTAGAACAGAATAGAATAAAATAATTTATTTGCAGAAACATTTTTGTAGATAAGATGTTATAGTAGTTAAATTACAGTTATAATATTTCGCCTTATAAAAAAGGCATGAAAAGGTCATAATTAATTCAATAATTGAAATTCATTCAAATAACAAAACTCATTCAATTAATAAAAATCATTCAATTAACAAAATTCATTCAATTAGCAAAATTCATACAATTAACAAAATTCATTCAATTAACAAAATTCATTCAATTAATGAAATTCATATAATTAACAAAATTCATTCAATTAATAAAATTCATTCAATTAACAAAATTCATTCCATTAATAGAATTCATATAATTAACAAAATTCATTCAATTTATAAAATTCATTCAATTAACAAAATACATTCAATTAATAGAATTCATACAATTAACAAAATACATTCAATTAATAGAATTCATACAATTAACAAAATTCATTCAGTTAACAAAATTCATTCAATTAATAAAATTCTACATTTCAATGTTTATGTCAAATGTAATTTTTTACCTGTCAATTTATAAAATTTTTGGCTTTATAATATTTAGACATAGATTGACAGTACTCATGTCAGTGCAAATTTTTTATTAATTTTAGAATTCTAAATTCATCTATAGCATAAAAACAATTTTCAATTAGCCATTCAAAGTTTCTTTTGAAACGAATTTGTCGATTAGGTTTAGTTAAAATTGCGTAACAGCTTAAACTAGTAAGCATACATAAACCACGTTAATAGGGCACACCCCTCAAAATTGAACAACACTTCAAAATTGAACAACTTTAAGAGCCACAGATCACCGGTTTGATTCCCGCTCGGAGGAGATATTTGTATTGACCATACAGGCATGTTTTCTGGTCTGGGTGTGTTTGTCCTTATCATTGTGTACGTTTCCGGACCCCGGACACGGGATATAACTAACCTAATGGCGTTGAGTGTGTAGCGTTTATAAAAAAAAATACTGTTTCAATGTGTGTCGTCACGTCCTTACGAAAGAGTTTGTGTGTAAGTATTTAAGTATTCGTCCTCAGGATGCTGGCAGAAATGTTGGTCAAGTAATCATAACATAACACACAGGTTGTGTGTCTGTGTGTGTCACTTTCATTGAAATTGAACATCATGAAATCGGTTTTAATTGCACAAATATTTATAAAGTTATAAAAAATCCTCAAACCAAGATGATTACATTATCTAAACAACATATAAGAAATTTAAAGCAAATCTCTCTAACTTTAAGAAAAACTTTATGTAACCATAAAAACATAATGTATAGATACAATATGACTTGCCGAATATTCTAGCATCTCTGTTTCGTAATTCCTTGAACACTATCAATCAAGCGAGGGTTTAATATCGAACTTGCGATTGACACAACCTGTAAACACGAATAATGACGAGAATATTTACACTTCACGACTGTAGTCTCCGTCACGAGAAGCTATAAATCTTGTAAAAACACAGTAAGGGGCTGGTAACATTTGGATCAAATAACAAAACAATATTCAACTAATTAAAAACAACAAATTCAAGAATAACAAAAATATAACATCTACCACGAAAACAATACTAACAATCTGGGTGCATGAACTTATTTAAAAATGTCAGGCCAAATGTTTACGTGCCATGAGTCAAACGCGTCACTGTATATCGCTAAAGTATTACCCGACAAAGTAAAATTGTTGAACAGTTTCTTATTACTTTTATTTAACTATGAGTTGATTGAATTTGGGATTATTTGTTGTTAATTACTTTGTACCAAAATAACGGAACGATGCTTTAAAGTAAGATTTTAAACAAAGGGCGGGCGATAAGCTGCGGTTAGTTGGTGAAGCAGGGCAGTCTAACCCGACGGGAGCGAAGCCACGGGCAGAGCTAGTTTAATTATAAGTCTCATACCTAAGACATAATTTCTTTGATGACGTTGTGGCGCAGCGGTAGCGAACCAGTCTTAGCTCCACAAATCACGTGTTAGATTCCCACTCGGAGCAGAGCATTGACCATACAGGCATGTTTCCGGTCTGGGTGTCTTTGACCTTGTCATTGTGAGTGTTTCCGGACCACGACATAGGACATAGGACACTATATTATTTTTACCGATTTTTTGCACGCAATTAAGTGTTGTTTCTATGTATTTTTTAAATATTTATTTTAAATTTTTGTTTTTCAATTCAATTCATTTAATTTAATTTTATTCAATTGTAACTTATGTTAACGTGCTGTTATAATTAAAATGATCTTCAATCTATTTATGTATGGGCCATTGTTGTCTGACTAATAAGTTATTAATTAAATAATTAATAACTATCCTAAAGGGGGCCGATGAGTGTGTAGCGTTTATTTATTAAAAAAAATCTACTAAGTACGTAATGTAAAGGACGACACGACATCTGAAATAGGAACGATATATCGTACGGTATAAACACCCATAAGCTACAGGGCGGTACCATCAATCAGGGGTGAGATCTTAAGGCGGTATTGTCACGTAGTTTTTATAGCATCCGTGACGGCGGTTGATATATCTATTGTCCCTTGACCTTTCTCGTTATTGGTTTACACAGCAATTACTTATAGCAAAAACTTACAAATCGTGGAAGCGAAATGAACAGAGATTTGGACCAGAGGCTGGTCATTTTCTCATTTGAAACAATTATCTTTTTGGTTTTTCGTGAAAAACTTTAAAACTCATACTTAAAGGGGAAGAAACAATATCTCTGGAAAAGAAATAAATTTCTAAATGTATATTATTTTATTAGTCTTAATATTTATAACAATACCTTAATTAGAAAATGTTAGTGTGTTTTCATATTGAACTTAAAACAGTTTCTCATTAGAAACCTGGTCCACGTGTGAAAAGAACCTTCAAGAAGCTAAGACAAGAAAAGCTCTAATGCTTTGATGACGTACTTAGCTTTTCTTAATGAGCTTCTGTTGGCCGCGTTTAGAAGTTTCTTGCATAGAATTTTTTTTTTTGTTTATTTTATAACGAAACGAGTGGGTGGGAGATTTGGCCCCTGGCACTCTCGGTCGATGCTCAAAGCAGGCTAGCTATCGGCACACCACAACGGTCGTCAAGTCACCGCAACCTATGAGAACTTGATAGCAAGTATAGACTTGAAGTATAAGTATAAGCGCTACACACTCAACGGCCCCCATTAAGATAGATATATCCTGCGTCGGGTCCCTAAACAATCACAAGAACAAACACACCCAGACCGGAAAACATGCCGGTATGGCCAATACAAACATCTGCTCCTGGCGGGAATCGAACCCGTGACCTTAGGTCAGGTTCGCTTAGGTCAGGTTCGCTACCCTGCGCCACAACGTCGTCATTAAAAAGTATATAAGCTTACTGTGCTATATATGCGCGCTGCCGTAAGCGTGGGTTATTTTTACTCCGATTTTTTATGAGAGGCTAGAACATCCCCGGTTGAAACCAAGAAACGTAAAACCGTAAAAATACAAATTTTCAATGTAGCAGAACATAAAATAATCGTCACTTATCCCCAATGTACCAATAAACGCTTAAAGCACTGCCGCACACGATGACATTGGATTTATTCCACAACTGGCGTGGAGCCAGACGCAACAAGTACTGTTTAAAAGGCCCAAGTTTATGTATCATTCAATATGTACTACAACGACGAGTTGACTGTTAAAAGCCGAAGCAAATTGATATTATCTCAACATGGAATTCCGTTATTAATAGTCAAATATAGCTTCTGAGCCCACGCACAGAAACTTAAGCGATTTACTTGACACATATTTTAGTAAATCAATAAAGCTCTTTACTTTGCCTTCTGACATCCTATACCTTTGAACCTTCAGAGATGTGACATTTATAGTGACCTCTTACTTCCATTTGACTTGGCACATAGTGAAGTCAAGTTGACTGGACACATAGTCTTATCGAATGAGTCCCTGGTTAACACTTAGCGCGTGAGTGAGTCGTAAGTGGATATAGCTTGAGACCTATCAGGTTAGGATGTGTACCGGGCGAAATGCTAGGATGAAGCTACCAATATTAAATAATTACCTTGACATTACATCTGATATAAAATGTTTTAGATGATAAATCCGTATATCTTATTTCTAATCTTTATTTTATTTATTTTATAATTATTTTATTTATTTATTTATATATAAATTTTTTAAAACATAATTTTAAAATTAATATAATTAAAATATTCTAGCGAAACCATTTTCATTTCGACGTAGTATGGAATTTAAAATTAGTGCTAAACCACATCTTGCAGTGATTCTAAAGTTTTACGTTCGTGAACCGTAAAGTTTAAACATTTTGGAGCCCGCTCAGACAACTTATAGACAGTAAAGAATGATGTTAGCGTGAAGAAAATATATTTACTTTTTCTTCAAAAGAAGTCACATTCAAGGTTTCGTGTGACTTAATTTTAACTATGCATTCTCGAAATTTTGAGAGTTATATCTTTTTACAGATACCGACAGCCCACAGGATTTTGTCAGCCGAAGCCGAAGTGGAATGGGCGGTCCATATTAGCCGCAAACCGATAGGGACGCAGTAAACCTTCTATAGGAGCTAGTGAACAGTTTGCATGCTGAAGTGAACAGTTTGCATGCTGAAGTGGTAGTGGGCTTATCATATCAGGCACAGAACCGAAAGACTATGCACTAGAGTAAACGTATTTTAAGTAAAGACTGCGACTCTTTAAATGTAGTATATTGTGAACTCTGTACTGTAGCTGGCTAGAATAAGGTAAGAAGCGCAGAACCTCATCAGTATGCCTTGGGAGTTATCTATGACCAGCATTGATACTGGCTCCTGAAGCCAGTCACGAAGATCAACGTTACCGGATAACTGCTGTGTCTACAATATCGTCAGACACAAAATTAATGTCGGCTGATATTGTCGGCTTCGTTTCTGCTTTACTTCAGTGCTGAATATCTCAAACGGTTGCAGTTTATGACATCTTTTCTAGATAATAAATTATGATCATGATGTTATCACACACATATATATTAATAAGGTTCAAAAATGTATTTATCAGAGTCTCGTGTGTATACGCTAAAGTAAATATTTATAAGTCAAAGTAAAATACATTGTAAAGTTTTAATATCGAGGCCTGCACCTGGACGTTTAATAAATGCGCCACAAAGTCGCAATATTGCCTTTGAGGGCTCGCTCGATTTAATACCCATTGAAGTCATAGAGTAGACTAAATGCAGAAAAGAGCATTTAAATGGAATTCAATAATTATTATTGTGAGAAAATTATTAGTTCATGTTTAATTTATTTTACATACCATGAAACAATGTAGACGAAAGAGGTTGTAGTCTGTGATATGAAGTAAAGCTGGCGTTTAACATCCGTCGTATCTGTCATTGCTCGTTTTTATTTAAGGCACATCGAAGGTCGTTTTTCGATGCAGGGCCTGTGCCGACTGGCGCAATAATTGATAACATTTGGGGTGGCAGACACAAAAACCAACCAAGCAGATTCTAATCTAAAGGATTCTGTGACATGTATATAAATATTTTGATTCGGTCGTGAAATAATGTTTATTTTACGATATAGTGAGCCAGTTCGACGAAAAAGTCGGCTTGTTATCACATAGAATATGTGTTATAGTAGTGTAGTAGTATTCGTACTGTTGCGTTTGAGCTCAATAAGTGTGATCATAGAAGTCCCAAAGCTTTCTACTTTTCCCCACCTTTCATTTCACCTTTGTACACAGATAAAAATACACTGCAATAATACACATACACAGATAATAATACACACTATGAGACCTCCTTTCCATCGGGTAGGCCTAATGCTTTTTTGAAGTTATACTTCTTAAGGCGCGTTATGAAAAACATATGAAAATGAAATTTTAAGATGCACGCGCATGAGCGTCACACAAAATTCACAGGTTGAAGCTGTCCGCAAAAGTGCGAATTATATATGTATTTATTTGTTTAATTTTTCTTATTTAAACTGAGCTTTATTGACTGTGTTGACTATCCTTCTCCAGTCCTTTTATTATTTTATTGCAATTAATTATTTGTAATATATATTTATGTAGTAGAACTTCTGACGCGCGTACATAAGTATACACACCCATTTTTACCACTGAAGTTGGTTAACAAGAATTTGGGATGTCTGATGTGCAGTTACTCTGTATTCTTCACTTGTAACGTACGTAGATATACGTTATCGTAACATGCACTTATGACGGAAGGCCTGTGTGTTACAGCGTGTTTGGATCTCATATAAAAAGATAGGAATTTTTATGTACAAATATTAAGATATTAAATTTTACATGCTTAAAATAAATTATGAATATCATTTTTAAACAAGGTTTTTAGTATATAAATGGATTTCTTTTGTAAGAACTACTAGTACTGTATAAATAGTCTAGGGCAGCCATTTTTCATAAAAAAAGTGTGTGTGTACTTATGTACACGCGTTAGAAGTTATACTTCTTTGGCGTAACAAGATAAAAATCTTTTCAAAAATTTTATCTTTCGCCTTATTCTACGTTTGTAGAAAAACGACACTAACAATAAAAAAAGGTATTTAATACATTGAAAGTTTTATTATAACGTATTATCTAGTTAAATAAAGTTTATTTAAATATCACAAAAAACTAAAATGTTGACTATAGCTAACTTCAGGGTGTCGGTTTTTGTGACGGTGTGCGCGCGCATCGTAAAAATTTACTCTCATCATTTTTCCCTAACGCGCGAAAAGAAGTATAACTTCAAAAATGTTCCAAAAGCTCGTTCATTACCTTAGTGATAAATAAAAGATAAATAATACTATCAAAAACCCTTTAATCTCTCTCTTCCTAGCATTCTTTTTCTTCCTAGCACTATTCTCGGTACTGTAATATACGAGTTTTATACGGGGTCTGCTTATTACTCTTGTCCGGATTTGACAGGTTACTAGTTTCAGAGCGATTGCTATCTGACCTCCATAACCCTAAGGGCGAACCAGTAACTCATTCGATAAGAGCAATTTACTTATCAAGCGTTAAAGATTATTATCAAATGCGATGTGATAACAACCGGGACCGACAGCTTGACGTGCTGTCCAAGGCACTGTTGACACCCACAAGGACAAACGTTCAAACCGAAACAGATATTTGTAAGATTATTACAAACATCGAGGATAAAGCCAGACTCGCTACCGACATAAAAACGGAATAAAAACCATAACTATAATCTGTCCCGTTAATACAATAAAGATCAAATATTACACATATCCGAACAGACAATCAAACCGAAGCCGAACAGTTCAACAGACAATGGTTTTAATAATTCATATCTTTCATCTCCCGTTACATGTAACCGCAGCCTCGTGGAGTTCTGAGATCAAAGCGATCAAAACATTGACCAAATTGATTTCATCTTGTACAAAGAGCTTGTAATCTATTTGACGGTCACATAGCGATGCGCGAGTCATTTTTACATTTTTATCTACTTGACGTTTTACAAACCGTATAAGATATACGGAGTGTCCTTTACGCCGCGTCGCTTTTAGATGTAAAAATTTTCTATCAGTTCTATGCGTTTAGATTATTGTAACTTTTAATTTCATATTAAGACTATAAAGTACTTCTATTTTTATTTTGCGTTTTTATTTCATGACGCTTGGCAAACAAGTATACGGTTCGCCTTATGGTGGACAGTCACCGCAAACTATAAACGCTTGCAATACTTGACACATTGTCATTGTCATTGTCAACCCAAGGACCAGGAGGAAAGGCATAAGGATCGAAACAAAATAAGGAACAGAGGGGGTGGGAGATTGGCCCTCCGGCGCTTCACTCATCACACGAAACGTAACAATACCTACTGATACTGTTATTTTACGCCGCCTTTCATTAAGAAGGCAGTACTTCTCCGATCGAGCCGGTATATTTCTGCTGGGAGGACCATGGCCCTATTATCGTTAATTATTTCTATTAATAAAAGGGTATTTAGACTAGCGCTTTTGTGAGTGTAAAGGTACAGTCGCTTTGGCATACGCGCTTACACGCCCTTTTATTTATTTTATTTATAGCCCTTTATATTCAACGCGTCAAAGCTCGTACGAGTTGCTCGTGTTGTAAAAGGCGCGCCTATTAGATTCGCACCTATGTCGGGTGTCAAAAAACAAGCTTAAAACGCTGGTCTGAAACCGCCTTAAGTGGGCGAAGACATCATGCAGCATTCGCGTTGTGCCTACACCTTTTCTACGTCATAGCTTTATAACCTTGTTTATGGTGTGTATACGTAGAGTACGTGGTTACGGCGTGAATAATGTTCCTCAGCGTAGTAATATAAACGTGCCCTCATACGTGAGTAATGTTATAGCATCTGGAATTGGTTGTTGCTAACACTAAAAGACATTTTTTTGTAAAAAAATACTAGCAATACTTTTTAAGGCGTTACTAATATTCTTATTGCCCTCCAAATAATATCAAAGCTCTAGAGTGGGTACGACAATAGCCCAAGAGGGTCAGGTTAACGGAGTGGAGTCAGCCTTTCTACCGTTGAGCAGGCTTAGCTGTTTTATTGTAACTGTAAGTGTATATAATAGGGCCAAGCTCCTCCCGCACTCCTCACAAATGGCCGGGACTCAATCAGGGAAGCAGTACCCTCTCATAGAAAATCGGCGTAAAGTAACAGTACTGTTGCGTTATGTGCGGTGGGTGGGAGCTCCGAAGGTCCAATCTCCCACCCTCTCTCTTCATTTCCGTTTTTCCTACTCATTCTTTGCCTCCTATCCCTTGAATTGGTAACGCTCATGTAATTCAAGTACCGCCAGCATTCATAGGTTACGGTGACTGCTTACCATCAGGCGGACCGTATGCTTGCTTGCCAACCATCATGACATAAAACTCAAACTCAAAATATTCTGTATTCAAATAAGCCTATAAGCACTTTTGAATCGTCAATATACAGTCCGTTGTGCCAGTGAAGCTACGACCGATTTGGAATTTAGATTCTGCAAAAAAGAACGGGTAAGAAACTCAACAGTTACTCTTTTCAAATATAATAAATTACATTTGCCAAATTTTACAATTAAGTTTTATATTTTATTTTATAATTTTATTTAAAAAAAATTTAAAGTCATTATTTTAATGTATCCGTTACTACACATTTTATTTACAATCATATTATATGATATATACATATGGATGTCTTTCATGATCCAAGTTGCTGTATTGATGCTCGTGTGTTATTTTTGTATTATTTTTTTTTAATATTGCTCTGTACACAAAATACATTATAGTTGAAATAATCGAAATAAAAAAATAAACTGAAATATTACAGCTACGAGAAAATAATAAATTGATTCAATCTGCAAAAGTAAACGATACGGAAATTGGACGTAACAATATTGAAACGTTATTACATTGACCAAACAACGACCACGCGATATCGAGAATTCCCATATTCTTGTCACGTACTGGTCCAGTGACGAAGTTTAATAAACCTTTTCTCTTTTACTACTTTTTAATAGCCGTATTTAGGGTAAATACTCACTGAAGGACATGTTACTTATAACGAAGGACTGAGGAATTCGTGTTACACAGCGTTTATGTACGTATGTAAATGGCAGTGATGAATTTACAAAATTTCAAAGTATAGGCTGTAAGGTTTATGTCTCTACAATTATCACGTTCTAGATTATTTATATATTGGCCGATTACTGGTTAAGGGCGGATAACTAGCTATTTTACTCTAGAATACGGAAGTTTGCACTCAGAACGTAAAATGACAAGTGAGTGGGGAAAGTGATCGGCAAATTTGTTGGAAATTTCTACCTGTGAAACATCAGAAAACTATCATGCAGAAATCTTTATAACGAAGGCACACACGACGAAACTGATTAAGTAGGTATTTAAACATCAATGTTTGCCAGCTACTACAATTCTTCACGTTGCGTCTTGCTCGGGAAATTATGGTTTGTTTTTACCTGGACTTTGTACGTTATTATTTCTTGTTTTATACATGACTTGATTTCTATGAGGTAGGAAAAAAAATTCGGTCTCCAAATTTGCCGCCCAAAAAATCTGCTACCCTAGGCTCAAGCCTATTCAGCCGATAAATCTGATACAAATAAATAAATAAAAGCTACTCACTCAACGGCCCCCATTAGGATAGTTATATCCTGTGTCGGGGGTCCGGAAACATACACAATGACAAGGACAAACACACGCAGACCGGAAAACATGCCTGTATGGTCAATATAAACATTTGCTCCGAGCGGGAATCGAATCCCTGATCTGTAGCGCTGCAACACAACGTCGTCAACTGACGTATGAAAGCCTTAAATACGGAGAAATAGGCATGAAATGGGTAGTATGGGGAACGAATTATTTCTATATTGCTTTGAAGGTGCATTATAAATCATTATTCAAGCGGGTGAGGTCGCGGGCAGAACCTAGTCTGCAATATGTGGCTATAAAATTCACACTTTTTTTCCAAAATCAATAACCTCTTTCTTCTGGTTTTTGCCTGCCGGCGGGCTTTCAACGTAAGAGCACTTTGGCTCCAATCAAGCCTTCACTAGGGTTCTGCACATTATTATTCAAGTATTAATAGTCTTAATAGTAATCCTTATCCTTGCTAATATTAATAATGCGAAAGTACCTCTGTCTCTCAATTCAAATGAAATTTGGTACAAAGATAGTCTAGAGCCTGAGAAAGGACATAGGCTTTTAATGCAAAAAAAGGGTTCTAAGGGATGGAAAGGGGGGGTGAAAGGTTGCATAGGAGTATCGTCATTTTTAGAGCTACGAAGCTTGTAACTTATATTTTAAGCTGTTGATTGGATATAAATAAAAATGACATTCAAAGTTTGTAAAAGGGGAGAGTTTGTATTAAAATTGTTATATAGTAAATAATTAAAATAAAAAGTGACAAACTATAATTTATAATTGCCAAAATTTTAAATACTAACAGTACGTCATTCGTAAAAAGTAATATTTAGTTATAAAAATAAAAATTACAATATTCGCAAAACAGCCTAATTACGAAATGGTAAAAGTCAAGATAAGAGAAAAAAGATAATGAAAAGGATCCGCCTCGTCAGATTAATTTACTGGACGCCTTCTTGCGAGGGTTGAAATGATTTATTTAATTAATTACGCCTTGTCGTTAAACTTTTTTATGTTGTGTTATTTACGTCTTTGTTTATAATTTTCAACTTTATTTGATTTGAAAGTATATAAATATATTTAAAAAAACTGTTTTTAAAGCTAGACTACTATCTTGTATTGTCGCTATTTATTGTTGTTTACTTATATTATAATAATTCTATTACACGTACTAATATAAATGTGAAAGTTTGTAAGGACGGATGGATGAATGTTTGTTACTCTTTCACGCATAGACTGCTGAACAGATTTGTATGAAATTTGACACACAGATAATTCATTACGTGGATTAATACACAGGATATTTTTTATTCTGCTAACTCAGGAATTATGCGTTCCGAATCGAATATTAATATTCTTTCTGTTCAGCAACCTATAGATCTCAGGGGCTTTCATTCCCTGAAAACACGGATAAAACTTCATTTTCTAAAAATGTATCCTAGCTAGATCGATTTATCAACTCCGACAAACCGCATACTAAATTTGGTGACAATCGTTGGAGTCCTTTCCGAGATTCTGATTACAAATAATATTTTTATATAATAGAATTGCTCGTTCAAGAGTATTAGATGATTTCGAAAATTGTCTTATACATAAAACGTCCTTTGAAATGGTTGCAACATAAAGCAATAGTCGCAATCCCTTAATAAAGTACGGACCCTAACAAAGGGGTTGTAAACTGCGTTATATGACAGCGTGAGCCATTATACTTTATGTCTTAAATCCACTAACTACTTAATTAAAATTATCTTTGGAACTTAGACGAATTAATTAGACTTTAAGTATCACTTAAGCTGTTATCGATTGATCGACCCAAGACTTGTCCTCATCGATCATCGAGGTAATATCCGGTCCGGAAACTTTAATATTTAATTTCAATGTTTTTTATTTATTTATTTATTTATTTTGGTTTACCAACGATTGTTTACAATGACACATTCTTATATACTAATAAATTAAAAAAAAAAAGACTTAAATGTAACAATCACTTACAGGTAAACACCACATGCGTTATAGTATGTACATATATAAATATATATAAACAAAAACTATATAAAAGCAAAAAATCAAAACAAATTAACAATAACAAACAACGTTCTGCTTAAAAACAACTAAGGGATCACGATAAAAACCGTTTATAAAATAAATTTCTAATAACATTTAATGAATTTGAATGTACATCTAACACATCACTACAACTATTAATTATCTTTATAGACCTAGGGATTAAGGAGGTACTACCTAAAATGGTTCTTCTAAGTGGTGGGCAAAAGGGTGTTATTGGCTTACGCGGAGGTCGTAATGGAACACGAAAAGAAAGGAGAGATAGTAGTTCTGGGCAATCAATCTTATTTTTTACTACTTTACATATAAATAAAGCATCCAATATGTCTCTACGGAATTCCAAAGATTTCATATTGAAATATTGTAGCCGTGTGACATATGATATTGACTTTTTTGCCATTCTTGTTTTGTATGACAGATGCCAAAGAAAACGTTTCTGTATACGCTCTAATCTCAAAGAGTGAATAGCATAATTAAAACCACAGTCGTCGTTTTAAATCAAATTTCATTTTGAATCAAACTAAGCTAAGGATAGCCTTGAGCCTTCATTATTTCTGTAGCTGTAAGTAATTAAGTAACAATGCCTTTAATCACTTTACTACATAAAACAATAAATTGTACAACACTTTAGCTACTGTGTCGGATTTCAAGCTTCGTCCTTTATGCTACTATTACTATTTATGTACGAGGATAATTTTCTACATCACGAAATATTGAAGCAACCATCTCCCTACTATCAATGTGACGCTTCGTTATAATGTCAGTTCGTTCGTTCGTTCTAATCCAATGTATTGTATAGGTTCTACAGCTGTACGCACACGACATGTTTCTTTATCAAGCATGGAAACTCGATATATCCAAATACGTGTGGTATATATCGCAGCAGAAGGCGACTGCATTAGCATTTGGCCTGCCTTCCTGCGAGGTGCATATTATACAATGACAGGAAGACTTTGAAACGCGGTTGACAAACAGTTACTCCGCGAGTTTTTAATTAATGTACGGTGATAGTATCCAAGCGGCCAAGCTGAGTCTATTATCATTAGAAGTTACATCGAAGAAGTTCCCAAATAAAATAAGGTCACACTAAAACTTTGAGAATGAGTATCTGACCCATAACCTTAATATAAGGTCACATAAAACCCAAAGGTCTGCTGTAAATATGAAACCTCTCATTACTCCAATATGTTACGAATCCCAGCGGCCATCTTGAACAAAGTTATGTTTTAACGAGCTAGCAGATACGAACCCAAAGTTTTGTCTCCGAAATGAATCTTATTAAAGTTTGGAATTTAATCCCAACCTGATAAAGTTTGCTGGTAAATAAATCACCATGACTATGATATGCCTAGTAATATTATAATAAACTATTTAAGCTACTAATACTATAAATTTGAAAGTAACTCTGTCTGTCGGTCACGCTTTCATGCCTAAAGCCATAGATTTTGATGAAATTCAGTACAGAGATAGACTAGACCTTGGGAAAGGATATAATCTTTATATTTTAAGATCAATGCATTAAAAGTGCCTCATAAAAAGAGGTATTAAAACGAGTGTAGCCGCGGACTTTTTTATATAATTTCGTTTTATCTTAAGATTAAAGGGTACAAAGATAGGATACGATAAAATTATAATAATAATAATAATAATAATTCTTTTATTGTACACCACACAAGCAGAGAACTTACAAGAAAGAATGTTACATAATTAATGCAGGCACAATAAGGCGGTCTTATCGCTGGTTAGCGATCTCTTCCAGACAACCTTATATGAGCAAAGAAACAAAATTTTAAATAAAAAAGCGGAAGGTGGTGCTTATAATAATAAAAATTAAACAATAATAAGTGAATAAAAATATAAATAAAACATACGTAACGAAGATTTCATATAATATGTCACTAAATTACGGAGAACCGATTAAGTAAAAATCTTTTAATCTTTTCTTAAATGTAGTAAGACTGGGAGATTGTCTAATAACCAGAGGTAACGAATTCCATAATTTAATAGATAAGACAACAAATGATTTTTTATAATAAGTCGAATTGTGTGCCGGCATTTTAAGAATTAAGCGACGACTGCATCTTGTGTCACTACTACTATGAGAATCGAAAAATACAAATTTATCTTTTAAATAGGACGGACTATTGGCACTAAATAAAACACAATAGAGGAGGGATAGTGTATGAAGATTCCGGCGAAGACGAATGGGTAGCCACTTGAGTTGTTTACGAAATTCGGATACGTGGTCATATTTTCGTAAGTTAAATATGAACCGAATAGCAACGTTCTGGAGTCGCTCAAGTTTATTTAGCTGTTGTTCAGTCAAATTAATATAGCTTGCGTCAGCATAATCGAGTATAGAGAGGAGGAGAGTATTTGCGAGCATAACTTTGGTGGCAATAGGAAGAAAAGAGCGCAGACGACGTAAAGAGCCCAAGGCTGCAAAAGTTTTTTACTTAATTGTTTGAGCTGTTGAGACCAAGATAATGTCCTATCAAAGTATATACCCAGATTTTTACGGTTTCCTGTAAGGTACCGTTAAATATAATAGGCGGTAAATCTTCCCAAACAACTCTGGAGATTATATTATGACCCCCAATAATTATGCATTGTGACTTGCTGGGGTTAACTTTTAAACCAAAAGAATTACACCACTCTTGTATTTTGTGTAGATCATTATTCATTAAGGTGACAGTGTTATGAAGATCTCCAAGAGTCGTTTGTCTGTAAATTTGTAAATCGTCTGCATACATGTGATAGGGAGAAGTAATGCAATGAGTTATAGTATTTATGAAAATGGAAAAGAGCATAGGTGACAACACGCCTCCTTGTGGGACGCCGGCAAGAATATCACACCAGGATGAAAAGGATTCATCAAGATGAACACGTTGCCGGCGGCCTGTAAGGTAACTATGAAACCAGTCAATCGCTGAAGGAGAAATATTAATAGAAGCTAACAAACTCAGTAAAATATCAAAATCGACTGTGTTAAATGCATTCGTAAAATCCAACAATGTCAGAATGGTGAGCTGTTTGCTGTCTAAACCCATTCGGATGTCATCGGTAACTTTTATCAAAGCAGTGGCCGTACTATGACCACTACGGAAGCCAGATTGGAAAGGATCAAGGAGGTTATTTTTATTAAGGAACATATTTAGTTGATGATAAATTAATTTTTCGAGGACCTTAGATAAAAAAGGTAATATAGATATTGGACGGAAATCAGAATAAGTATCAGGTTTGGTCTTTTTGGGGAGTGGAATAATTTGGGCATGTTTCCAGCTTTCTGGAAATGTCCTGGACGAAATGGATTCATTAAGGATGTGAGTAATGATGGGAGCAAGTAGGTCAAGAAGAGGAATGATCATATTGCGACTAGTACCGTCACTACCGATGGCATTAGAGGAAATAGACAGAATATTCTTCTTAACATCCTCCTCAGAGAATTGAGTAATACTAAACGGTGGAAAATTATCAAATTTTTACTGATAAAAATGTAGTCATTAAATTGTCATTTTGCACCAAAGCTAAAGCATACTATAGTACGTTAGAGTAACGGCCATAAGAAGGCGTAAGGGCATTAAATGGACGCAAATAAGCAATACCATGTCAACCCACAAAATTGAAAAAACTGAGTTATATATGCAGAAGTGTTGGTAAATGGCTGAAGAACATTTTTCTTTAATATTTGTAGGGTTAGCTTTAAAACTTCTAAAAAGTAATTTTTAATCATGCAATTTATGTATAACGTTAAACGTTTTGGGTTATATTATATACGAATATGCAGTTAGTATACTTATTTTTTGTGAAAATAAGTATAAAAACTTACTTAAATCTGAAATTTCCAAAAACTTGACCACTACATTAAAAAAAATCATATAAAGCAAGTTGTTCAAAAATTTCAAACGCATTTTTCTCGAAATGACATTCGTGTGGGTTGACATGGTATTGTTTATTAGCGAGTTACGTTAGCTGCAGTCCGAAGATTTAAAAAAACCAAAATTTATTTAAAAATATAACTTTAATATTCTTTTTATTACAATATAAATTTAATCCTAATCTACGTTATATCCTACTCGATGTAAGAAATATAATAATAAATTTTATGTTAAAAGAATATAATTCTAAAAATGCAATTCTGCATTCCTGTCCAGAATGACGTCAATGTAATTGTATCATCGCGGGACCCGCAACGTAAGCGATCCCTTGACGCATGTGTATGTAACTAGCGTCCAAATACGGTTTGGTGTTGTATTGGGTGACGTCATTAGCTCATTAAAATTTCTCATCCTCTAAACTTAAGTAACGTAATAATTATACGTGTAATAATTATAACAGTCAAGTTCATAAAAGTAAAAAAGCCTCAATAGCTCAACAGTGGAAGGGCGAACTTCGCTCCGTTAACACGAGAGATGCGGGTTCGATCCTGACCTCTTTGGGCTATTGTCGTACCCACGTCTAGCGCAAGCTTCGAGCTTATTTGGAAGGGCAACAGGAATATTAGTAATGTCGTGAAGAAAAGAGCATTGCTAATATTCTGTATTAAAAAAATAATAAATAGCATTGTATGCATCTTGCTCCATACAGTCATACATACCTCAAATAACTTAGATCGACTATTGAAACCTCACATGCCACAGATCAAATAAGTACGTATGCAAGAAAATGTATTAAAATAATGCAGTTATGAGTAAGATCTTATATTAAAAATAACATTCTCGTTTCTGGGATTTTCAAAATTTTATATATAATTTTTATCATGTACATCGAAAGGGTTCATAGTTTAAGCAACAGCAGAGCATTTTAAGGTATCACAATTATATTTAAAATTAACATAATATGCCTCCAGTAAGAAACTTAATACAATATTTTTAGACTTTTTAAAAATAAAAATTTTAATAGATCTTTACAAAAAATCGAAATACACATAAAACAATGAGCGGTTTAAATTAGTGGCCTTTCTAACACATATCATTAACACTATTCTACACTTTTACATAATAGCTTTAAACAAAGTATCAAATATACGTTCATTTTAGTATACGTCTGCTTAGCACGAGGTTCACAAACGAGAAGTGCTCTTAGAACTCGTCGCACGGTGTTTTATACTTTCGTTTCTTCTTGTTTTTATCTACCGCCAACATTATTCCTACAGTATATAATAATTTTCCTCTGTCACTTCTACCATGCACAATATTCTAAGCTCTATGTTTAAGGTGTTGACAACAGTTTTCCTACTGATATAATATTATTCTGCGTCACAGCCAGGAGTAAACAACCCAATCTCCAATACAGTTTATGTTACAAGTTTCAACTATAGCGAACTATATAAACATTGATATTCTATTTATTTTTCTACTTTTAGCCATACTCATATTTAAGGACGTTTTTCCAAACAAGTGTGTGTTCACGTTGTCATTCTTTGTAAAAAATTGTTATCTTTTCTAGATAATTTCACATGATTTTTCTCGCTCACGTTTCGTATGTAATTTTTCTTTAAAATTTATCGAATATACGAATTTCCTAATAAGTTAAAAGATCACATAAAGTATTAATGGTAATACATTTTCTACAATTTAAAAATTTATATACAAAAAAACCTTGTTTCCTCTGGGCCATTTTATGTCTGAGAAGTCATTAATACGAGAGCTGTTTTGACTATCAGCATAAAACGGAAGCTATTTTGACAGTTAGCCCCAAGCATTATCAAGGTGGCGCTTTGAGTCCAAATAGGTTGGTGCGAGCCGGCGACACTCATTTCAGTGCCAGCCCCGTGCTGACAACATCATAGGAACTGTCTTACGACTATATATTCAACAATAAATCTACTTAGTGATTGTTAAAGTATTCGTTTGTTTCTCATACCCACACAATATCGGACGCTGAAGATAGATCAGATCTCATCCGTCATATAGATATTAATATAATAAGTATAAAACAATTTTATAACCGGCTAAGTGCGAGTCGGACTCAGCACGAAGGGTTCCGTACCATTATCTATAGAAATGACAAAAATCACGTTTTTTTATAGAGCCCCATTCAATATTTATTTTATGCTGATTTTAGTATTTGTTGTTATAGCGGCAACAGAAGTACACCATCCATAATTTTAACTGTCTAACTATCACGGTTCATGAGATACAGCCTGGTGACGGACGGATAGCGGAGTCTTTGGGTACGGAAACCTAAAAATCTAATAAAAACCACAATGCGCTCGTGTTTTCAATGAACGCTAATAGGGTTACGTGTGACGACTTCGTTAAATGAATTTGCAAATTCCCCCCAGCGCTAACTTCTGAAAGCCTTCATTAGCTTACATTGTATCTTTGCTCCGGCTGTCCGACTATTACGATGTTTTTATTCAGTGATTCTGCACGTGTATAGACAGCCAATGAGGTAATATTCCTGCCTTTTTATACAAGTTTAAGTGTTACGCTGTTTGTGGTGTAAGTCTTTGTTTGTAATACGGAAATTGTAGTTTTCACTATTTTTAGTGTTTCGTAGTGAAATTGCAAAAATGGAACCATTATAATTTCGATTTCGTCATGTCCGTCTGTCCGTCCGTCCATCCATCCATCCGTTTGTTCGTTCCATGTCACAATTTTTTTAAGACTTATTACAAATTCACCTTTCGTTACATTGTTTCTATTGATAACTAATCAAGCCTTCTTTTAATTAAATTTTGATTCTAGAGTTTTATGATTATCAAGTTTTCTTATCCGGTGAGAATGCTGTAAAAATATATTAAGCATTTTATATATTAGGCACATTTTTATTTTAAATTGTAAGCCTTTGGTTTAGACTAAAGAGTGCTCCTTATACAATGACTTCAAATAACATATTTTAAAAAACTTAAAAAAAAAACTTCCAGCTTAAGCAAACTAAAACAAATATATCAGGTAATAAAAAATAACACGTTTTTGCCAAGTATTGTTTTGTAGACCAATAAATAATGCGGCATAGTTTCTCCAAATATTCGATAAAGTAAACATTTTACGAAACAATACACCCCATAGCTGCACCTGAATACCTCATCCATACCTATCAAGTACCGGCGTAAGAGTAATGATATAAGTTTTCCTCTACTTGTAAATATTTGTCAAGGTCTAGTCGGCACTTAATCTTGCACTCCGCTTACACTGAGAGCGCAAATAACTTATACATTATGAATAAAGCACTCGCTTTAATCACAAGTCTAGAATATGCTATCATATATTTTAATAAGAGTTTTAATATTTCATACTTGATAAATTATACAAAATCCTTGGACCCAAACCAGCTTAAGCCCTTGGACTTAGAAATCAGAATTTTTCACAGATATTGGTTATAAAACGTAAACGAGTATTAAGAAAAGATTTTCGAAATTCAACCCCTTAAGGGGGTTAAAAAGAGGTTGTATGGGATGTCCGGTCATTTTTGAAAGTAGAAGCATGCAACTTTGTTTTAACACGACCAAAAGCCACTGACACCACACAAGCCGACCATCAACTTTGCTTTTTGGCAAACAATTATTATTAAAGCAAAAGAAACACGTAAAGTAATATATTTATATTATTCCAAAATTTCATTCCTGAAGCGGTGAAATGGATATTTAAAGTATGTTTTAAAATTATTATGTTAAAGTATAAAAAAACCGAATGAGTATATAAATATTGTTACGGGTTCGCTGATTTAGAAACAAACACCTGATCGCTTTAAATAAGACTTTATTGAGATCTAGATTACACAACAGAACTTCACAAATCACAGGTCAATCACAGTCCAAAAGAATAGCCGAGGTCGCTAATTATTGCACTTGTTCACTGGTATCACTTGTAGTTTCTTCGCTCGTTGCTCAGAACTGAATGACTCAGTCGACACGCCGGGCCGCTTATATAACGCGGAACACGGGTTCGAGAAAGTTCTGTCCGGGAAACTACTACATGTTTCGAGAATACATCTTTCTAGAACCCACGCGATGGTCTAGGAAATAAACAAAGAGAGTAGCAAACGATTTTGAACCTTATTCCCTTGTGATAAGGTTCTCCGTAACAATATGTAAGCGCATGGCCAAGCTTAGAACCTATTTAATACGTTGGATTAGAAATAAAATATTTTAAAATCTTAAATTCTAACGAAGCGTCACATTGATGGTTACTTCAATATTTCATCATGCAGAAAATCTTTGTCGTAAAACATAAAAGGACGAATCGCTGAAATTCGACGTAGTAGTTACAGTGCTGCACAAATTATTGTATTATCTAATAAAGGGGTTAAAATAATTGTTGGTTATAATAAGTTTTTCATAATGTTAACCCACTTGGATGAAATTGATAAAGGCTCAAGGCTATAAGGAAGTTAAGTTTGATTCAAAATGAATACTAATAAGACCATAGGCGTGGTTTTAAACATATTATGTATTTCGTTAAAAACACCGAAATTATGATAATATACGAGTATCTAAAAATAAAATGTTGTTATCAGATATCACATATAACATAGCGACTGTTTAAATCAGAATATCACTTTATTGAAACTCTTTATTGATTGACTGACGCGACACGAATGAATCTTGCTAGTGCATTTTCCACCCAAATCAACTTATTAACTTTGAGTCGCAAGTTACTTTCACTTGTATTTTTGCTCTTAAATCAGAATTAATTTTTTTATGTTATAAGTTGGTATACAAGCATACGGCCCACCTGATGGTAAGTGGTTGCTGTAGCCTGCGAGCGCTATAGTAGGTGTCACTCATGCGTTGCAAACCTCGAGATTCTTTCTTATATTTCTTTGCCCAGCAATTTCACTAGCCTACAGTGCCCTTCAAACTGGAACACAGTAATGCCTGAGCACTACTGTTTGGCGGTAGAATATTTGATACTGCGGTGGTACCTACCTAGTCGGCCTCTTGCAACCATAAACTTTTATCTCGACTCAGGTTGACCGTATGCTTGCTTGCCAACATGTAACATAAAAAAACATGTCTGCTATAACGTATTTTATCTCGAGGGTGCAACCGTCACAGTATTCTCATATTAATATTCTTTTAGCCACATGCAATAATAAATAAAATTGAAAGCGTATTGTTTCTCTCGAGTTCTTACGTTCTCTCGAGTAACAATCGTGCATTAAGAGGAACAAGAGTAGCAATTGAAACTAAGTGAGGAGTTTTGTTTCTACATTACGCACATGCTTGAACACGGGGAATGGAACTATTGTGTCGTGGATTTTTCATCTCATAAGAGACTATAAAATATGTTATGTACGATTCTGTATATTCTCGATAAAAAGGAAAGGAAAATAATATTACATTGAGTAAATTCATTCACAACATGTAGACCGATACTTTAGCCTACTTTCGAGCTATACCAAAAAATGTCTTGACGGTACGCCAATTCTTTATTCTTAACTCAATTTTAAAACAACATTCAATAATCCCACTCACGAATATTTTACACAACTCAAAACGAAGAATAAGTGTATGAGATAAATCCACTAAACGTTATTTAGACTCCTTTTTGGACTTTCGCCAACAGATAGTTCGACATACCATAAAATCTACACTCAACCCCACTTAAACAATTATTTAATTTTCCACATACACATACACACGCACACACACAAATATACACACTTACTCACACACCGTTTCTCGCATAAGCAAAACGATAATGTCTTTTGAACTGTATAACAGTCACTTCACTTGTATTTTTGTGAAAACTAAGGCTGACTTTTCCTTAACACAATCTGCTAAGCAGCTTAGCTAGGAAGTCAGAGTAAAATCTGTATCAAGACTGTACCTTTTATGTATCAATAAGATATATATACATATATATTTTATTTTTATTTTATTTTAATGAATTAATAAGCCCCTCACACTGGACGATTCCATTAAGTTAGTAATATCCTGTATTTAATTACCAGTTTGTAAACACACACAAACACAAGTACAACCCAGAACGGAAAAGATCCTTGTGGCGTGTTAGTAGCCAGCCAGTCAGCCAGCCAATGAGTGCTCGATCGAACAGCAGATGTTTGCTATAATTATGTTTTGGTCTGTGAATTTGTCTTTCTGGATCGTCCCACCGTGCTACGAAGACTATTGCACTATTGTCCCTGTACGTTAAACTGTTGGTCCCGGTTGTAATAATAATAATAATAATAATAATTCTTTATTTGCTAGAATATGGTTCTCAAGTTGTACACAGAATTTTACATTGATATAGTCCAACATATTCTACCTTGCGGTGTGCAAATATACAATTTTTGGTGAACAACATAACTAATTATTAACCTATATTATTTACCAACATTATCCAAAAATAAAACTATCATATTTCCTTAATTAAATTAATTCCTTAAATTATTTTATAATGTAATAGTAGAATAATAATTATTGAAATATTAAATACATGTGCCAATTTTAATTAAGTTTAAAATTATTAATATTCTAAATACCATACAATAAAAAATCATTTACATCATAATACATTTTTTGTAATAGTAATTCAAACAATTTTTTTTAAACATTGGAATAGTGAGATCTTTTAAGTTATCAGGTAATGTATTGTATATCTTGATTGCCATACAGTATACATTTTTTTTATAAAGTGCTAATTTTTTAAACGGCACATATAACTTCTGTGGATATCTTGTTGTTCGTGATATCATTTCCGAATTAGTTTTGAAGAGGTATAAATGTTTTCTTACAAAAACACATACTTCAAAAATATAAAGTGACGGAAGTGGTAGTATCTTTAAAGATTTAAACAAAGGCTTACAACTGTCCAAGTAACCGACACCGCATAACGATCTTATACATTTTTTTTGAATTTTAAAGGCTCGGTGTGCGTCTACAGAATTACCCCAGAAGATTAGGCCATATCTAAGATTTGAGGCCACATATCCATGATAAGCCAATACACCTGTTTCAACAGTTGCTATTTGATACATGCGTTTTAATACATAGATAAATTTATCCAATTTATTGCACAACTTAGAGATATGCTCTTTCCAGTTACAGTTTTTGTCTAAAGTTATACCTAAAAATACAGTTGAGTCCACGTTATTAATGGTCGAGTTATCGTAAGTAATGTCAATTTTCGAAACAGTGCTATTTGCAGTTTGAAATTGTATGAAATTCGTTTTAGATAAATTTATTTTTAAGTTGTTTTGCAAGAGCCATTCTACGATTTTTGTTAACGTTAAAGTAGCTTCAATTTTTGTATCATTGACATTTTTCTGGCTGATAGTTATTGTGGTGTCATCGGCGAATAAGATACAGTCATGATTAGTAACATCAGGCATATCATTTATATACATAAGAAATAATAAAGGGCCCAAGATACTGCCTTGAGGTACTCCATATGCATTATGTTGATAGGTAGATTGGAATATCTTTTTTTCATTTTTAACAACTTTTACAATTTCGACACATTGAGTGCGATTGGACAAGTAACTTTTTAACCATTCGAGAGCCTCTCCTCTAATACCGTATCTATTCATTTTATCTAGTAAAATTGGATGAGAGACAAAGTCAAATGCCTTAGTCATATCTAAAAAAAAGGATAGAGGGTAGATTTGTTTATTTAAGCATTCAGTAATATGTTTAACAAGTGAAAAACATGCTAAAACTGTTGAGCTTCCTCTTTTAAAGCCAAATTGTGATTTTTTTAGTATATTAAATGAACAAAGAAAGCTATATATTTTATTATACATTACCTTTTCAAATATTTTGGAAAGTATAGGCAGAAGTGTTATGGGCCTATAATTTTCAACATTTTTACTATCACCTTTTTTGAATATTGGTTTTACGATTGATTTCTTTAAAAGCGACGGGAACTTTCCTTCTGTTAATGAGGTGTTAATTAGATGAGTTAGAGGAACTGTCAATAGAGGAGCACATAACTTTATGAGTTTCGTATTTAAAAAATCATATCCTGTTGAATTAGTATTTTTTAATGAAGCTATTATTTTCAAAATGTCAAATTCATTTATCGGCGATAAGAAGATACTATTATTATTAAATGGAATTTTATTATTATATGTCAAATTACTTATATTACAATTAGTCAATTTTATAAAAAAGTCATTGAAATATTCACTAATTACGACAGGGTCACTACAATTCTTATTATTTATTCTAATGTCAGTTATTTCGTTTTTTTTTGTCACTGTGGCAAATGTATTTTTTATAACATTCCATGATGCTTGACATTTGTTATGAGAATCTTTAATATATTTAACTGAGCCAATTTTTTGAACCTGCAGTATACATCTTTTTAGTATGTTACAATATTTTTGATATTTGTTTTTGTTATATCTTTTATTTGTAGGATTAAGGCGGTATGTTAGATAAATTTGCCGTTTTATTATGCAGCTTCTTTTTATACCTTTTGTTAGCCATTTATTTTTTAACGGCTTTCGAGTTATTTTATATCGTATTAGCGGAAAGCATAGTTTAAAAAATAAAGTAAGTAATTCATGAAATTCTTTAAATGCAGTATCTAATTCAGATTCTTTTAAAACATTGCTAAAAGAAAGTGCTGATAGACAATCACGGAATTTCCTTATATTATCAGAACTGAAGTCTCTTTTAAATTCGAACCAGTATGTCGGTGGAGGTATACATTTTGAATTGACATCGATATTAATCGTTAAGCTTTGAGCCGTTTCATGATCAGATAATGACAACGCATGTATATCGGCATTTACGAAATTAAAGTTGCTAATAATTAGGTCTAAGCATCCGTTTTTTCTTGTAGGCTTATTAATATGATTTTTAAGATTGTTGTTAATTAGTAATGCAGTTAGTTCATTGGAATGTTTGTTGGCTTTTAGCATATCAATATTCATGTCACCACATATAATGATTTTTTTTATATTTTCGGGTAATAGTTTCTATTAAGTTTTCGAGATGATCTAGAAAGACGCTTACGTTCGACGATGGGGTTCTATAGATAACAAAAATTAAAACGTTAAGGTTTAGAATTTCTACTCCACAGCATTCGAAAACATATGGTTTCGCATTTTTTATTTCAAGGGTTTTATAGTAATAGCTGTTTTTAAGTAGTATACATGAACCTCCCCTGCGATTGTTTTCTCGTGAAAAGAACGATACTAATCTGTAATTTCTTAATTTTAGATTTGGTTCTGAGCCTCGTTTAATGAATGTTTCTGTTAAACAAATAGCATCAATTTCTTTTATATTAGAGTTGAATTCATTTATAGCTATATCGAGAATGTCGAGTTTATTTAATACCCCCGCAATATTTTGATGAAATAGAGTAAATTCTTTTTTTATGATGTTAGACACGAAAAAGCTTGCCAGAGTTAGTTATTGTATTTGTATAATTACTCTTTGAAAAATAGTAAGGAATAGTACCTTTTTTTATATTTCTTTCTTTAATTTTCTGTTCTAGTTTTGCTTTATTTTGTTCAAAAGTTAATTGATTTTTGATCGGAGTTGAATTAGTTACTGGTATGTTTGATTTGTTTGTGTTATGAATATTTAATAAATACTTTTGTTTATAATCCAGATGGTCAATTTTAACATTTAATTTAAAACAAAGTTCCCTACTATTATTTTTATAAAAACAATTTTGGTAATCTAAGAACATACAATTTTTAAACTGACTTACTAAGAGTTTAATCTTATAATTTAATAATTGCTCATTCAAATGTGGATTAAATTGTATTTTTGGTATAATGACTTGTTTACAATTTTTTAGCTTATCTAAGGCAATACATAATTCAGAAAAAAGTTTATATGGATTTGTGTCGTTAGTACCCAATAATAACACAATAATGTCAAACTTTGTAATAGTGTTTTTTAAAAAGTCACAACTTTCTAATATTTGTGTGCTCATGGCATTTGATTTCACCATCGAAGATACTGCGTATTTGTTGTTCCATTGCCCTTTGCGACTCTTGATCAAATTTGATGATAAACCTTTAGCTTGCTGATCTCCTAATATAAAGATTCTAGGTTTCTCAAATGTGGTTATCGGTGTCTTTTGACATTTTATGGGCTCAATTTCAATATTAGACTTTTTATCTGTTGAGTTTTCAATTTTAAGATCCTGTTGCTTGGATATATTTGTTTGAGATTTTGATACAGCATCTTGAGATCAATTATCCGTGGTTCTATCTTTTTTTTTTTTTTTTAAATGTATAGGCCAGCGCTTGGCTGTTATCATACTTAATGTGTAGTAGTGATACAGCCTAAGGTGGAGCGCGCTTGCCTAGAAGATGCCTATTCACTCTAGATTTGAAGGTACCTATATTGTAGGTGGTTGGGAAGACCGAGGTTGGCAGGGTATTCCATACCTTTGCGGTGCGTATCAAGAACGAGGAAGCAAAGCGTTTTGTACGTGTTTTGGGCACATCCACTATGTAGGGATGCAGGCCCTTGCGATGCCTCGCATTCCTGTAATAAAAAGGTGATGGGGAACCAAATTGAACAGTTCCTGAGCACATTCTCCGAAATAAATTCTATAGAATACCGACAGACAGGCAACCTTACGTCGGTGTTCAAGGCTATGAAGTTTTGTACTTACCAGTGTCTGGTTGCCAATAAGTTTTCTAGCCCGACGATCTATTGAATCCAAGGCATCGAGCTGGTATTTGGCAGAGCCGTCCCATAAATGGGAGCAGTACTCCATGCACGATCGAACTTGGGCTTGATATAAAGTTAAAAGCTGTTCCGGTGTGAAGTACTGCTTAACCTTATTGAGGATGCCTAATTTTTTGCCAGCAGTTTTAGCTTTGGATTCAATACATTGACCAAAGTTGAGTTTGGAAGATAGAGTAACTCCTAGAAGCTCAATACTGTCGGTGATTGGTATTGATATATTTCGGAAAGTTGGAGTCAGATGAAATGGACTCCTTTTGGCAGTGAAAAGACACGCTTGAGTTTTGGAAGCATTAAAGTTGACAAGGTTTTCGTCGCCCCAGTCGGACACCTTGTTTAATGTTGAGTTAATGCGTTCCACCAGGGCCTCCCTGTGCTCTAGAATTTCAGCTGCACTAGCCTGTGAACTAGACATGTATCTCTCCGTTACGGTGCTGTCGTCTGCATACCCAAAGATACCAGGCTTTAACAGATCATTTACGTGCAGCAGGAACAGTGTAGCGGAGAGAACTGACCCCTGAGGAACACCGGCATTAATCGCCATTAGATCAGACGAGGAGCCATCAAGAACAACTCGAAATGATCGTCCACTCAGGAAATCTGATATCCAGTGGCACAGGCCAGCGGGTATCCCGTAGGCAGGAAGCTTGTTCAGAAGGCTCCCGCGCCAAACCCGGTCAAAAGCCTTGGACACGTCGAGTGAAACGGCTAACGCTTCACCATGCTTGTCCATGGCTTCGCCCCAAATGTGTGTGGCATACACTAAAAGATCCCCTGTCGACCGGTTTCGACGAAAGCCGTACTGTTGGTCCGACAGGAGGTCTTTTTCTTCGAGGTATGCCAGGAGCTTTTTATTCAATACACGCTCCAAGCTTTTGCAAAGCATGGAGGTGATCGCAATCGGTCTGTAATTGACTGGATTAGCACGGCTGCCCTTCTTGGGTATGGGTTGTACATTGGCAACCTTCCAAGCCTCGGGAACTTGAGCGGATTTGAGAGAGAGGCGGTACAAGCGTGTCAAAACGGGAGACAACTCAGGTGCACAATTCTTCAGGACTATTGATGGAATCCCGTCTGGACCACTGGCTTTATTGATATCCAGGTTGACTTATCTAAGACTTTACATACATTTTTATCTATTTTGTAAGTGTTGGCTTTTTATTTTTTTATAAGATGATGTTTGGCATTTATTTGTGGTTGGTGGAGTATTCGTTGTAACCTTCTTAAGAAATTCAATTTTTGTTTTTTCTTCTGATTGCTGACGAAGGTAGGTGATTTCCGAGGTTAGATTTATTATTTCTTGGTGTGCAGACATTAATTCATTTTGTGTTTCTTCAAGTTTTCGTTTTAAGTCGTCGATAAGCGATGTTTCAAGTGAATTAGCAATAGGTAAAGTTCTATTAAAATCTTCAAGCAGAGTTGAGTTCATTACAGACGTTAATGAGATATTTGCCGAGACGTTATTTAATTCGGAGTCTGATAGTGATAAAGAGCGAACCCTCTTCTTTCGGTATGTTATGTTATTAGCATCCATTGTTATTATTATTATTTTTTTAAAGATTCCTCATAAGCGTTGCAGTATTGAGTATATGTGTCTTATTCAAATATAAACGAAATATAAAATATTATTTGAGAAAAAAAAAAAAATCTAACAGAAAAAATAAAAATAAAAAAGAAATTGGTTACATTAAAAGAGGAGAAAAAATATTAATATATGTTATAGTTTAGTTTATTGTCAATATAACATCTAATAATAATCGTTAATACTTGATAGATAATTTGCTCTTATCCAATGAATTCTATAATTTTTGTAGCGTCGTAATTTTCATTAATAATTGTGGCTATGTTTGCATCCTCAGGGGCCCATGAACTCTTATTACGATTCAAATGACAACCTAAACTGAGCTACATGTCTATATCGTACCATGACATATATATACGTCATGCTAATATGAAATTTGAATTTGATTACTGCCAGAATTGAATAGGGTCGCAATAGAATTGTTACAAAAAGTTCATGGTAGAGCTATGAAATCTGAATTTTTTTACTGCCAGAATTGAATAGGGTCGCAATAGAATTGTTACAAAAAGTTCATGGTAGAGCCTCAGGCATCTCTTGATCACATATTTCCTAGATGCTATTAAACTAATTGCACATTTATTGGGACGTGTAGCTTGTAATTACATTTTGCATATATTATATATAATTACTAGTGCATATATGTATTTTAGGGTTAATTTTTATTTATAATTATTATATAAGTATTACGAACATCTATAGGCAACGGTTATGGCGAAGTGGTCCTTACGCCTTATTACCACAATTGTTATATAAAATATAGTTTTGATTTCTAATTTTGTTGTGTTAACTTATAAAGGTGAGAGTTTGTTTGATTGTTTTTTGTTTTTTTTTTTAATTGAAATATTTGGATTAGAAAAATTATTTTTGAATTTGATAGCACATTTCTTGAGGAAAGGCCTATAGGCTATACTACATCAGAAAATAATGCTTAAAAACCGAGCAATAATAAAGAAAATCGATAAGCTATAAAGATTTGTGTAGCTCCTGTGAATTTACATTTCCATTTAGTGCAATTTTGTGGATTTTGATTTATGGGGATGACCAGAAAAAAAAATTCTGTTATAATGTGACTATTATAGAGATATATGCTATTTTAAATAAAACTGAGATTTTATTAAATTAATTGTGGATTTTGGAAAAAATCCAAAATTTCAAAATTTTCTGCTGGGTTTTTTCCGAAAATCAATTCATTCATTCAATTAAATTAAGGAAAAACAATGAATATGGGTCTGGCGAAAAATTACAGAAAATGCATACATAGCATCCTCAAACTTTTAAGCTATTGCATAGCTTTTATTGTGGGTTTTGAACCGAATCTAGAAATTCCGTAGCAAAAATAAAACCTAACACCGAACGCTCGGCCAAGCTACATGGTAGGCGGATTGTCAAAAATAACAGATCTCCAAAATTAAATAATAAACAACGCGAAAATTAAAAAAAAAGGTTTGTAAATACTATATTCCTAAACTAAAATATTCTCGCCACCGCGATGTAGAAACGACAATTTCTATCTTACTGCCATCTAGTATGACAGCGTCAAACTACATATGTATAGTTAGTAAATAGTTTCTACAATATTATTAATGTTATTATTATATAACCTTTATTATTTTTTGATAAATAAAATAAATAAATAATAAATTAATTTATAATAATAATTAATATAAAAAAATGCTGTGCACTAGCTATACCGTATACGGTAGCTATTTATACTACATTAAAAGTTCAAAATTGTACAACAACATTAATAAGAGACTTGAAATATTTTCAATAAATAAGCACACATGTAAATCCGTCTTAAAAATGTTTCTCCTTACACTGGACTATCGCAATACTGAGGACCTTATAATGGGATGTTACGTCAATGTCTCACTTGCACGCACGCACGCACACACACACACAGACACACACGCATACACATTTGTTATATTTTGTTTTTATTCCTTTTTTATTATTGTTTGCTTTCTTGTTATCTATTAGTAATCAATCTTTATTTGCAATTGTATAAAGTACATATTTGACAACCGCAAATGTAATGTGATGTTTTAACATTTTATGAGGGCACTGGCTTCTGTAATACAGGTACTCTCCTAGTTCAGAAGTCAGTGTTTTATACATAATCTTGTGTATATCTTAAAGCCTATACTGTATGCCTAGTTTCTTTCACAACTTGAAACGTCAGTGGTTTGAGTTTTCCGGCATACAAAGGTGAAGTGCAATGACTTTGTTATATTATTATGTTGTGACTGCGATTTTTGTAAGATGCAATAAAGATTATTATTATTATTATTACCGTGGCAGTCCCCGAGTGCCACAGGTTTTTTTCTCTATATGACAATAGCTAGGCTTTATAGAATTATCCTATTATTGTTCCAATCAAACTAATTAATTAATATAAAACATTTTATTCTTGTAATTCCTTCAAAATATTTAGCATCGTACAAAATGATTACCACCTTAAGTGCACGGTATATCCTTATACTAAGCCTTTTCAAGTTCACTAATGTGTTAAGAGGAAATTTTGAAATTGACTAGGTGTGAAACACGAACGCCTGAAATACCGCTACGAACATTGTTTCATAAAGTTATTCTGTGTATAATATGTAATGATTTAACCATTTTAATTGGAATTATCTATATATAATGTTATATTGATAATTACATGTATATTTAATTAAATATAAAAGGATATTGTTATTAAGTTATACATAATTATTACATTTAAAGGCTGTCACAGCACGCATCGTAAAACTTCTTCGGACCTAGCTTAAGTTAAGAAATTTGATGAAAAATTTAGTTGAATACAGTAACTAAACTCATGCTTAATATTATTATTTGCAAAGGAAAATCGAGGTTAAATAATAAAGACAAAGCTTAAGTGGTAATCTATTATTTGATAAATTGGCTTATTGCGTGTCCGATCATGAAACGCGTTCTGCCGCTGTCTCACCTGAGCTGTCGTTATGTAAAACATACAGCTTCTTTATAATTTTGTGTATATTGGTCAATTATTAGAAATCCCACTACTATGTGATAATCTGATGAAAAACTATACAGCTAAAAAGTATTTTTTTCGTATTATGAGAACAATTTTTTCATCTGAGAGAGGAAATCAAAGTATCATAAATCATAAGTAATCATAACTTAAGTGCATATTACCTATACGGGTTAAATATAAGGGTTCAAAATTTCAAACTAGTGGTTTACAGTGTGGATGTAAAAAGGAAAAGCTCTTTGCATACCTATATGTATATATATATTTGTATTAATACATTTCACGCAATTTTATCCTTTCTCTAAAATAAATTATACTAATATGTAAAAAGTCCTAAAAATTCCCTTTATAATATAATGGACGCAAATAAGCAATACCATGTCAACCCACAAAATTGAAAAAACTGAGTTACAGTTCAGTTACAGAAAAAACTGAGGAGTTCCAAATTTTTAAACGCGTTTTTCTTGAAATGACATGCGTGTGGGTTGACATGGTATTGCTTATTTGCTTCCATGTATTGCGACTACTATACTTTATAAGAAATTTTATTGTAAATTGAATTCAATAAATATGAATATAAGTCGTAAATTGTTTTGATCCTGATTTAGGTAGAATATTCCACGAAATCTCAAGGTTCTGAAAATCCAAACGGCACTCAATCTTATTACAGTAATATTCATAAAATTCAGCATTCCTTTTACGATTCGTTTTATAAGTCGTAAAGATTAACTAAATCGTTTTTACTATAACGTAAAGATATCGTTTAAAATTTTAAATGGGATAAAATTCCTGAAGCACAAAAGTGATTATTTTTCTGTGTCAGATTTATCTTATGTTATTTTACGTAACAATTTAAAAAATCCACATGTCTTTTTATTATGTCAAAATAAAAACTTTTTACTAAATGTATATGAATATGAAAGTATTTACGGTATTTATTTGTAAAAAAGAAATGTCTATCAGTCTTTGTTACAGCTAATCCCAGAAATGATAGGACCAGTTTTGACAGAACTTTCACGGGAATGTTGATGTTATAAGGAGGATTTTTTTTTTTCAGAAAAAGAATTATTGTGACTTTAAATTCAATAATCCTGTAAACTCTTTTTTTAAATGTGTATTGCTGCTGGCCCTTCTGGCCTTGACAGCGTCATCGGGTAAATCTCTGTAACGGCTTTCCCGATTTTGTCGAGAATGCGAAAATGATTATATGTTTCATTCATAAAGATTACTGAAATCTATTTATTAATTATAACCAATATCTTGTCCATGTATTACTAAATAAAATAATAACTAGTCCAATAATTTAATTAAGTAATGGGTCTACTTCAATAAATTCTAACAACTGACACCCAGGTGTCTCTAAGATTGGAGGGTTGCGGTTAAGTAGGTATTTTATAGTGAGACATCGCTAAAAGCCTGCAACAGGTTACTTCGGGGTATTTTATTAGGGTTCTTTATAACGTAATTGAATTTACGATTGATGTTGAAAGGGTTAAGAGAAGGGAGAGACATTTAAGGGATCGTGTTTAGTCCGTTAAAAAGTTACTTAGAACAGTGTCATTCAAACTTCTAACTTTCTTACGCTTCATGGCTTTTTCTGTATAGCGACGGTTTTATCGATCTTTAGATGAGTTCCAAAAGTAGTGATACTTGGTACTTATATCTATTATATTCCAAAATCCAAGTCGAGCACAAGGAAGCTGTCTATGACGGGGATGATTTCTCTTGTTTGCCATGGTACTCTGATCTGTTAGGATATATTCGGAAAAATTGTTTTGACATGTGGTCTGAATACTTCGATGAAAGATCCTTAACCAAAGGTATATGGTATAAAACTATCCAGCCTAGGCTCTTTGGGTCACCATGGTTTGATAAAGGCAATCTGAAACGTGAGGATATTGTTATCTCTTTGAGGCTCCGTTCTGGACATATGCCACTTAATAATTTTGGCTTCATGATGAGGAAGGTAACTACGTCTGATTGTGTTTTATGTGGTATTTTAGAGGATGTTTATCACATTTTGCTGGAGTGTGAACGAGCAAAATTAGAAAGACATGTCACCTTTGGTCAACGTTCATATAACTTAGGTTTTTACAATTCTATTTTAGCCTTCCCATTATCAGAAAGGGCTAAATTGCTTTATAGTTTAATTAAACTAATTCTTAAACGTAGGAATATGTAATTTGTGTTTTCTATTCGTTACTATATATAAAATTTTATTAGTTTAAGTTCAGTTATGTTATATGTTGTTGATTGATTCATTTGTATGTTACTACGAGGGTGACATATTCACTTTGTGAAAAAACCCTTTATAATAAAAAAGAATTAAAAAAAAAAAAAGTCGAGCACAAACGTAAAATACTTTTCTCGTAGAGACATGCGGCATTTCAGAACCTTTTCTACCTTAATACTGTCTTGTAGATTATAAAATGTACAGGAACAAACTCTACTAATGAAAATACTAACCAGTTTCAGTCATGGTTCGTTTTACATGTGATCTCAAAACTTTTCGTACTTCGTTGCGAGACTTGGTTTTTATTACATTTAAGTTTTTGATGGCGTTTATTCTAGAGTAAAATGGAAAGAAAACATTGATTAAAGAAACGTCACTTCGATATTCTGTGTCAGTTTAATACTATTAGTTCATATTGATCTATTCATACCAAAAAACCAAGGAACTACACTACACTACACTACACTACGTATAAAAGTAGATAAAGATAGAAAAAACTATTATATATAGAAAAAAAGTATTGAAGGCATAAAATATATAAAAAATAAACATTCAATTGTAAATTTTTGTAAATATAAATAGTTATGAAGACAAGATTGCATATTTAGAATAAACGAACTGCGATTTTCAAGGAATATGTGAGTAAAATATGTTTGGAAAAATAAAGAATCATGTTCAGAAAAGTTCAGAAATATAAAGTTTGATAAAAATCAATTCGAAAGTGCTAACTTTTTACTATCAAAAGTATGCTCGCTAAATTTTCTAAGGAATTTCTTATCGACTGCAAGCACTTAAATAGAAAGTATTTTAAAGTTCAAAACTTTTACGATCTATTTTCAAGAATCCAGCGTTTAGTTGATTATTGATGGTTCCTTTTTTCTTTCCAGTCATGAAAAAATGTATGTATAAGTAAAATTATTCGAACCTTTATTGATTCTTAGTTAACTAAGAATCAAGTGATTCCACTTTTAAGATTTTGAACTTTATGTTATAACACTTTGATATCGTTCACATAGCTAAAACTAGATGATGAAGGATTTTCGATTTTTTTGACTGTTGGTAAGCAGCCACCGCAACCTATGAACCCACGCGATACTTGAAGTATCACATGCCAACCCAAGGGATACGACGGAAGGGATAGAAAGGTAAAAAAAGATAACTGGGAGATTACAGAGAACATAATGTGTAAATTAATCTGACATTAAAAAAATAATTATGCATAAAAAATATAACCCCTCGAGTTTGTTTCGCCGGCTCTTCTCGGGTAGAGGTTTAAATTTGGAGCCGGTGGTAGAATCTGACTTTCAACTAATAACTGTAATACTTTTTGACGCTCGCTCTTGAACTCTCTTACTTTACGCCGATTTTCTGTGTGCCGGCACATTTGTACTGGGAGAAGTATACCTACTTAATACAGAAATTTATACGGATGACTATACAGATGTAATCTCATATCACTAATTTAAAGCAAACAAGCTAAGGCGTCATGGGAAATAAGTTTCGTGAGCCGAAACATGGCGGTCGTGATAATAATTATTAAACTTGGAAGAGTGAGATCCGAGGCGCTATCTCACAAACTTGTACCGTATACAACTTTCGTTATGTAAAATTCCTTTGTTGCCATGTTTTTTGAAGAAAGTTTTGGTTTACTTAATCTTGTAGCGACAGAATGTAATATGAAAACCACTTTTTTTTTGTATTATAGCTTGTTTTGTGGACAGATAGAGTTCTTGTTCATCTGTCCGCCTAAGTATCCATATTTCATTTAATTCATTAGTATTAGCACTATGCATTAAAATTGATGTTCTCGAGGAATTGCCTGCCTTTAGTCTACATGGCCGTGAGTTCGATTCTCGCTTGATGCGGATATTTGTATTTATCTTACAAACATTGGTTTCGGTCTGGGCGTTTGTCCTTGTGTCTCCCCACCGTGCCTCGGAGAGCATGTTAAGATGTCGGTCCCGATTGTTATCACTGATAATAATCGATAATACTTCGATACTTTTGATAAGTAATTTGCTTATATCCAATGAGTTACTGGTTCGCCCTTAGGGTCCACAACCTTATCACATGGTTAGATGGTAATTGCTGCGTAAAAACGCGGTAACCGTTCAAATTTCGTTAAGAGTAATAAGCAGACCCTAGGTATATAAAATAGTGGGCAAAATTATAGGAAAAAGAAGGACGGTAGCCTTACAGACGCATTATTAAAAGGTTACCAAAATATCATAACAGAAACATTCCTCGGCTATACCTCCATATCTCACATACATCACCGCTGAAATGTCATGACACATTACTTACGTAATAAAATATCCCTCTCTGCCCTAAGGCGCCTACCGTCACCATGTTTACGACTCGCGTTTGACAAAATGAGAATTTAACAGTAATATAAATATGGTAGAAACGCAAGATGGTTGATTCGTCTTGTTATTTTTTGTATTTTTTTTTTTTTTTTTTTTTTTTTTTATGTTACATGTTGGCAAACAAGCATACGGCCCACCTGATGGTAAGTGGCTGCCGTAGCCTATGAGCGCTTGCAGCACCATTAGTAGGTGCCACTCACGCGTTGCCAACCTCGAGATATTGGTTCTTAAATCTCCCCTGCCCAGTAATTTCACTAGCGTACAGTGCCCTTCAAACCGGAACACAGTAATGCCTAAGCACTACTATTTGGCGGCAGAATATTTGACACTGCGGTGGTACCTACCTAGCCGGCCTCTTGCAACAAAAGACCTACCACCAGTGTGACTGATTGCACTGGTGGAATAATCTCTGCTGTGACAGAGGTTATCCCAACAGCGGGCGATGAGGTCGTCACATCCCGACGCCGGTGTATTTTTTTATGTATCGTGTTTTTCATATATTTTAAAAGCCCAGATGGTCCAACGGATGAGAAACGTAGACTTTAAAAGGGTACGGTTTCAAATCTGGGCAAGCACCTCTAAGTTTTCAAGTGCATAATTTGTGTTTCAAATTTATCTCGTGCTTGGCGGTGGAGGAAAACGACGTGAGGAAACCTGCATGTCATGGAATAAATTCTATCACATGCATATCTTGGTGGTAGGGATTAAAAGGCCGTTGAAGTGACTTCTCATAGCCGCGTTTCGTGATCAGCCATCGTATAACCAGTTGTACCCTAAAAGGGCAGCAACGCACCTGCTCTTCGGTTTTGAAGATGTTCATTGTTCACAAGCGGCGATAATCGCTTAATATCAGGTGAACCTCCAGTTCGTTTGCCTCCTGGGACATGGAACCATTTCCAATGGTATAAATTACATAAATCATTTTTTTTTTTTATATGAACGCCGGAGGACAAATAACTCCACTCCACCTGATGGTAAGTGGAAGTGGAGTCCACACGCGAAGGTGGCTAATATGGTTGCAGAAGGCGAACTGTACTAGCCATCCTCGCCCTGCCTACCCGCAAGGTGCCTCTTCACGCCTCGTTTGAAGGAAGGTTGTAAGAATGAGGGAACACGTGTGCCGGTAAAGCATTCCATTTTTTTTTTTCTGCCTAGAAGAATAAACCTTTTCATGATTTTTTGCTACTCAATCTACGTCAGTGGCATTTTAAAGATATTGTTATGAATATTTTTTGTACAATGATAGTACAATACGCACCTAGGGAGAAAAGAAGAACATTCTGACTCGCGGATTATGGTCGAAATTGCGACAATCGCGCGAGTTTCGTACATAATTATTTTCTTACGATGAAAACTTTTAGTCCCTTGTACGAGGGATACACATACGGTTGCTATGTTACCGGGAGGTAAAGTAAGTTAATTAGTGTCATCTTGCCGGGAGAGAATCGGGCACATTTGTCCCTTGTACCAAGGACTAAAAGCGAAATTTTCGTCAAGGTAGAAAAAAAATACATTCTAGTTGACTGTTTTAATCGCTATCCGAAAATTGCTTTATTCTTCGACTTTTAGAATGAGAGCCATTAAAAAATAAAGGAATTACAATTTGCGATCAATAAATAATAAAGTTGAAGGAAACCTAAATTAATTTTATCAATATTTTATACTGTACTATAAAATTTTGGGAAAAGTTTGTAGACTTGATGCCTTGACGCCACTAAAATATTAAAATGGCTTTGAGATTGAAAAAGTATTCATTATTCAGACCTAATTTAAGGCAGCGTTTACAGTAATAGAATATATACCAATAAAATTAATTAGTACTAATTTGGCATACACGATGGAGAAGTACTTACTTTCATACATATCGACATGAAGTAATAATGGGGGCCTAACATGAACTCTTATTGCGATTCAAATGACGACCTAAGCTGAACTACATCGTTATTTCGTTCCATGCCACACATACGTACATCATGTAACCATATAAAATCTGAATCGTTTTACTACCTGAATTGAATTGCATCACAATAGAATTGTTACTATGACTTCATGGTTTATTTGATCATTGGTAGAGTAAGAGGCCTGAGAACTAACCCCTCCCTTCTTCACTCGCCCCCCCATTTTCACATTTTCATAATCAATGTATATATATTGTATTACATTCATATATCATGTAAGGTAATATGATGTGATGTGATGTGATGTGATGTGATGTGATGTTATCCGTTGTCATGAGATGTGATGAGTTACATTGCTAATAAACATACTCTGCGGTACCTTTCCTATCAATCGTATTCCCTAGTACCTAGTATACAAAAAATAAATATCTCGCAAAAGCACCAGTATGAGCTACCAATTTATTTATAAGTACGCGCTACTTTAAAGTCAATTTGTCAGTTTGTAACGAGCTTAAGCAAGCGAGACTTTAAATTAACAACAATTTTCGCAAGCATTTATAATAATGAGGGTGATTTTCGAGTATTAAATGAAACTAGCGACCCGTTATTAGACTGTTTTGGTTGCATAGAGGATTTATTTAAATGAATTCTTAAACTTATAAAAAATAATGCTATACTTTACATTCTTATTTTAATAATTATAGCCTAACGTCGTTATCGGTTAAGCTGTTGGGATAACCTCTGTCACAACCGAGATTATTCCACCAGTGCAATCAGTCACACTGGTGGTAGGTCTTTTGTTGCAAGAGGCCGGCTAGGTAGGTACCACCGCAGTGTCCAATATTCTGCCGCCAAATAGTAGTGCTTAGGCACTACTGTGTTCCGGTCTGAAGGGCATTGTACGCTAGTGAAATTACTGGGCGAACGAGATTTAAGAACTAATATCTCGAGGTTGGCAACGCGTGAGTGGCACCTACTAATGGTGCTGCAAGCGCTCATAGGCTGCGGCAGCCACTTACCATCAGGTGGGCCGTATGCTTGTTTGCCAACTTCTAACATAAAAAAAAAAAGCTTTTACGACAAATAATTACTTCCGAAAAAGAAAATACTTTATATTCTAGGTATACTTAATATATTACTTTTTTTTAATGAACAGGCAGGAATGATATTAAGCGATCACCGCGCAAGACATCTACAAAACCAGACGGCTTGCACGTGAATCGCCAACCTTTAGGGAAAGACTAAGCTCTTCTGTTCCAGGCTATATATCCGTTCGGAAAGACTAGATAAGGGTATGAATTCACCGTCACCTTACATCATACATCATACATCGGACTGGCAACGCGCGTTCAAATTGGTCTCTTACAAGTTTAATAATTTCAATTTACAAATTATGAAATTTTAATTATTCATACAAAAAAAACACAGTTATTCTCAACTTTAAGCATTTACATCCGTCGCCAATCTCCATGACTGCCTCCATCATTCCATAATTTTGAGGTATTTCAAATAATAACTTCTTCCATAATCTCTGAAATTTATAACTCTACGGGGATTCGTATTCACGACCGGGTCGTTAACATTTTTATAATTTAGATTTTTATCTCGCCTTTGCCTTTATACCCGAAAGTTTGGAAACATTTCAATGACAAACGTGCCTAATCATAAAACTGTACGTAATGTTCCGAGGATGAAATGTAAAAACATTATTTGAGTTGTGAACATTTTAATTCTTAAACGCCTGCAAACATTCTATATTTTTGAGATTAACGAGAAATTATTATATTTTTACTTACTTTATGAGACGCACGCCAGGTTTAATTACTGGTCGGTAAGTGATCAGTGGGTTAAGCAGCCTTAGGCACGGCTTTTTTTCACATCAGAGGGGGCATACGGGCATGAGGCTCTTTTGATGTTAAGTGATCAACGCTAACATATAAGCATCTGCAACACCAGAGGGAATGCAGGTGCGATGCGTTGAAAAAAGGAACGATGACAACGAAAGTAAACGTACAAACCCACTGTACGTATAAGGGTAGGCGATTGGGCCTTTCGCACTCCCACTCATCGCAGAACAAACTGTTACTTTACGCCTATTTTCCGTGAGAGGGTAATACTTCCCCGGGGGAGCCGGCCCATTTGTGCTGGGCAGAACATGGCTCCACTACTGTAGAAGCCTTCCCAAGCATATATTAATATATTTGTAGCTCATTTTGTTAATATCGATGTATGTAAGTAAATTTCAATATTATCGAAGCAAATATTCCAATTTGTAAATTGATGGTGCGATTGAAATAGGCTATACGAGGTAGAATGAGTTCATGCTAATTTTACAAATTCTCCGTAATATAATCAATAAAATGTAAATACGCCGCATCAGCGTGACTTTTCTAAGCGTCGAATAAACGTTGCCAGATTAAAGAATTATTAATGAACAGGGGCTACCATGAACTTTTAATATACAATTCTATTGCGATGCATTTCAGTTCAGATAGTAAATGCGTGAATGGGTTCTAAAATAAATTTTTGCGTAATTCCTATTAACTGTAAAAAGTAATCTGTAAGTTCCAATTAACTTGTTGATGGTGAAAACTACGATTTTTTTTAATGAATATTAGCTATGGTTTCCGAGTCATTACTAATACTCCTATCGCCCCTCCAAATAACGTTGTAGCTTTCGGTAAGAGTTGGTACGACAATAGCCCAATGAGGCCAGTATCGAACCAGCAACTCTCACGTTGACTTGGCTCTTTAACCGTCGACCTATTGAAGGTTCAATCAAAATTGCGATGCGGCTCACTTTAGGTTGTCGTTTAAATCGCAATAAGAGTTCATGGTAGACCCCCAGTTATTAAATCTAATCAATCATTGCTTAGAATCTAAAAAAGACAACGACGATGATTTCAATCAACTTACTGATATAATAGGCTTTATAATATTTCCTTAAGGCTTTTTATACTATAAGGAGAGTATCACTAAGATAATTAGTATTTTCAACCAAAAACTGTTACTGGTTCGATTCCCGCTAAGGACCCTATCCCATCCTATCACTTGAGTTGGCAACGCACATGTGATACTTCAAATATTACAAGCGTTCATAGGTTGCGGTGACTACTTAGGTGGCCATAGTTATGTTTGTTTGCCAACCGTCATGCCATAAAAATGAACTGTTTGGTTTTATGTATAAGTGAAACTTTTTTAGGCATTTGATTTAAAAAAATCTGAAAATTATTCGTTTTAGGGTATAAAATTGTGTTCTTAATCTTAACTTTTAAAAAATTGAAGACTTTTGTCTTGAAAATGATTGAAGACACGCAAACATGCATGCGAACTGACATATGCCTCTCACTCTATCCGGCTGTAATGCGACATGCTAAAGATAAACAAAAAGAAATGAGGCAATGTAATAAAAGGTTCACTTTAAAGCTCTTACATAAATAAATTCATATATATATTTTTTTTTTTTTTTTTTTATGTTAGAAGTTGGCAAACAAGCATACGGCCCACCTGATGGTAAGTGGCTGCCGCAGCCTATGAGCGCTTGCAACACCATTAGTAGGTGCCACTCGCGCGTTGCCAACCTCGAGATATTAGTTCTTAAATCTCGTTCGCCCAGTAATTTCACTAGCGTACAATGCCCTTCAAACTGGAACACAGTAGTGCCTAAGCACTACTATTTGGCGGTAGAATATTGGACACTGCGGTGGTACCTACCTAGCCGGCCTCTTGCAACAAAGACCTACCACCAGTGTGACTGATTGCACTGGTGGAATAATCTCTGTTGTGACAGAGGTTATCCCAACAGCGGGCGATGGGGTCGTCACATCCCGACGCCTAATATTTATCCACGTCGATAGTATAAAGGTTCACCGATTCATTTCATAGTTATAAAGCAAAGTTCGTGGCTCACGAACAAGCAATAAACTTAGAAGTAACACGTGTACCCATCGAAAGCTCTCTATAACATCTAAAACTATTTGCATAAGGACTTTACAGTCTATGCACATAGTTTTGTAACTAAACTAGCGGCGGACGCGACTTCGCTCACGTGGTGTACCAATTTAAAGTCTCGTTAAAATAGGTCCAGTCGTTTCCGAGGTTAGCAGAATATAACAGATAGACACAACATTTTAAAAATTGATTTTTTATTATGTAAGTATCGTATATACTTTCATAATATGCATTTAGTGAAAAACTGTTAGTTTGGAATTACAAAAGGCACTTCTATTTTATTTATTTACTGGCGCAGCACCATCCAAAGAATGTACTACTAGCCTCATCACTGAACACTGAGAGGTTACGCAAATGTTTTTATCTTCGCTTTGCAAGAAGAAGAATGTGATAAAGTTTACAAGGTCCAGTGAACACGCTACACAATAACGAGATTAATGACGTCATTGTCTAGAGAAGGCTTACTCAAACACCCACACAGCTCAGGCTGTCAATGCTATGCACGTGGGACAACTTTATACCGAACACACACGCATCCTGCTTACGGAATAAAATATCCCCTCTTCCCCAAACCACGTATTCCAAATCACTAAGTTAACGACTCACACTTGACAAAATGAGAATTTAACTGCGATATAAATATGGTAAATGAGCGAATTAGCGGTTCAGTCCTTATTATTTCGCTAATACTCCCATATACTAATCATGGCAAATTATGCTTTAATATTCGAAAGCTGTTGCCATTATACGTATTACGTTAAAGTATTTTCGAATTGTGTTAAAAAAGTGTGTGGTACTAGCAAATGTATTTTTATATACACAACCACATACATAACCATTTGTAGTGTGTATATCTCCCACTAAACCATTATGATTTGTATTATAATCTTATTAAACGCCACTACACATTACACATGGTTGAAAATCTAAAATTTACTGACTGTACTAATGCAAACTAACTAAATCAATTTATAAGTACCATTTTAATATTTTAATTCTATGTATTTTAGTTCCATTTCTTTTAACTTTAAATACAATTTTTATTATTAATACATTTAATGTCATTGTAATTATATTTAATTTCAATAAAATTTTTATATTTATTTCATGTTATTAAATATTATAATAAGAAAGTATGGGTTCTTAATCTGATATAAAATATTATTAATTATTATTATTAGCAATAGAAATTTAATAAAAGCAAAAATAATATAAAAGCCTAGGTACTTATCTATTTTGTCTTTGTCTATTTTACAAATAATTATGTAGATTCTAACAACCCAATTCATCAAACCATAATCAAGGTACTAAGAGTTTATCTGCCCGTTGTCATGGCAACTAACAGACGTGTCTCATAGTCACCCCTATCATCTCTATCGATTGCGTCACCCCCATAATTTATAGCTTACATTTCCTTGTTTAGTTAAATGAAGTATTTGTAGTAAAGATATTTATTAAGGTACATACTTAATGGTTTCTTATGTCGAAGGATGGAAGACGTCGAATAAAGCACTATTCTTTTTTTATTAAAATCGATGGATAAAACAACTAACGACCGTTGTGGACTGTTTGTGGCGAGCTAGCCTTTAGCTTCAATGCTCGATTGTGGGATTGTGGTGTGGGTGGATCGTGGGTTCGATTCTCGCTCGGGACAGATTTTTTTTTAAATATTAGAATTACTTTTTCAAAGCATTACTAATATTCCTATTGCCCACCCAAATAAGCTCGTAGCTTGTGTTAGGAGTGGTTACTACAATAGTCCAAGAGGGTCAGGATCGAACCCACAACTCTCGCGTTAACGCCCTTCCACCGTTAAGCTATCGAGGCTTATAATCTTGCAAATATCAGCGTCAGTCTGGGCGTTTGTCCTTGTGGGGTCCTCTCCACTTTGACACGGAAATCACGTTACTAGTTCGCCCTTAAGTAAAAAAAAAGTCAAATTCGGATAAGAGTAATAAGCAGACAGAAAGAAAAAATAGAACAACTGAACAACGATAACTTTCAAATTGTCTGATAAAAATCAATATAAAACAGACGCAAACTGGGTAAAGTTTGATTGATTTAGCTAAACAAATTTACAAATTTGAAGCGTAATTCTAAAAGCCTTCATTCGTTAACATATTTTTTAACGGTACACGCCTATTTCAACGTTTTTTATTTAACCATCAACATTACACTTGTTTTTGAGGATGAAAGCATTGCCAATTTCAGCATGAAAGCTCGAAGAAATACACCCAGTACATGGGAAACATTTAAGCAATAGCTCAACGGTAGAAGAGCCCACTCCACTCTGTTAACGTGAGAGTCGCGAGTTCGATCCGAATCCTTTTGAGCTATTGTTGTACCCACTCCTGGCGCACATTACTAATATTCTTTAAAAAAAAACATTAATGTTGTGTTTCGTTCGGAGCGCCCGAGTTCGAGATATCCGCGCCCCTTATTTGTCGTTGGACGACGTTGTAGCGCAGCGGTAGCGAACCTGCCTTAAACGCCACAGGTCGCGGGTTCGATTCCCGCGCGGAGCATAATATGTTTGAATTGACCATGCAAGCATATTTTCCGGTCTGGGTGTATTTGTCCTTGTCATTGTATGTGTTTCCGGACCCCGACACAGGATATTATTATCCTAATGGGGGCCGTTGAGTGTGCAGCGTTTATTATTATTATTATTATTATTATTTAGTCTTATCTTCCCAGCTTACTTTCTTAATTTAATTCCTTCAATTGTCCAGTTTTTTCATTTCGTTTGGTAAACAAGCATACGGTCATCTTAATGGTGAGTATTCATCGCAACTTATGCTTGCGATACTTGATCCTGTATCCCGAAGAAGTTGTTGTATTGCCAACTCAAAGAATAGGAGGGAAAAGATGAGAGGGGGTGGGAGATTGGGCCTCGATTGAGCGAGCGAGCGAGCGAACATGGCTCGACTACTACTAAATCTCCTTCTACCTCTTATGTCCGAAAAACGCTCGTGACACTTCTCTTATTGCATTATAGATTACGTTGTTTACTTTACCGGCGTCGGGATGTGACGACCCCATCGCCCGCTGTTGGAATAACCTCTGTCACAGCAGAGATTATTCCACCAGTGCAATCAGTCACACTGGTGGTAGGTCTTTAGTTGCAAGAGGCCGGCTAGGTAGGTAGGTACCACCGCAGTGTCCAATATTCTGCCGCCAAATAGTAGTGCTTAGGCACTACTGTGTTCCGGTTTGAAGGGCACTGTACGCTAGTGAAATTACTGGGCGAACGAGATTTAAGAACTAATATCTCGAAGTTGGTAACGCGCGAGTAGTACCTACTAATGGTTCTGCAAGCGCTCATAGGCTGCGGCGGCCACTTACCATCAGGTGGGCCCTATGCTTGTTTGCAAACTTCGAACATAAAAAAACCTTACAGCCATGTACCTTTTCGCTTCGCTTTTGTATTTGAAGCAAAATCCCATAGATTTAAATCCCCAAGTGTATGAGCTTTTTATCTTCTGTATCATAAAGATTGTACTTCAGTGATGCACGATTCTTCGACCATCAATTTATTAAAATACACGAAAAGTAATCCATACCATACCAATATTATAAAGCTGAAGAGATTGGTAGTTTATTTGCTTGATTGAACAAGCTAAATTTTGGAACTACTTTTTCGATTTCAAAAATTCTTTTTACATTTGATAGTACATTTCTTAAGGAAGGCTATAGGCTATATAACATATAGACGCCGAACAATAAGAAAAAGCGCGGGTGACACGCTGAGTTGGTGGAACAGCAACACAATAATAAAGCGAAACAATTGTTCTTTTAGGGTTCCGTAGCCAAATGGCAAAAACGGAACCCTTATAGTTTCATCATGTCCGTCTGTCCGTCCGTCCGTCTGTCCGTCTGTCCGCCCATCCTTCCATATGTCACAGTCATTTTACTCGGAGACCATTGACTCTATCTACATAAAATTTACTAAATAGGTCTATTCTATGAACCGCAGCACGATTTTGTAATAAAATCTTAAAACATATAAGAATTAAGGGTAGCAGTCCATACAAGTAACTGACGATTGAAAAAAAAATTTCAACGTATGGCAATGTATGATATATCTTTGGATAGGTCTTTCAAAATGATAAGGAGGTTTGATTTTGGCTTTTTTCATTAAGCCAGTAGTTGTTGAGATATTAGCTTATAAAGTCGTAAAAATTGTGTCCCCCTCTAACTTTTGAACTATGGAATTTAAAATTCTGGAAAAATTAGAGGTTGCAGAATACCGCACGAACTTTCATCCACATTTGGTTTGAAGAAGATAGGTGTATAAATTTAAGAGATATATAAGTTTTTCCTAACTTTGTTTTTCATATTAATTTAATAATTACTATGATATTACCAACCTATTTTTGGGGTCGATTTATATTCGTTATTATTTTTAAAGTCCTTAAGATTCTTCATAACCAAGCTGCGGAACCCTTTATTTTCAACTGTGCGTGGTCCACAACGCACTTGACTGATAATTTTTTTTTTATGTTATGACGGTTGGGAAGCAACCATACGGTCCGCCAGATGGTAAGCAGTCACTGCAACCTATGAACGCTGGCGATACTTGAAGTATCACATGCGCGTTGCCAACCCAAGGAATAGGAGGGACGGGATGACAAGGAAAAAAGGAAGGGAATCTGTTCCCTGGGGGTGGAATATGGGGCTCTCTCATCGCACAAAACGCAACAGTACCTAATGATACTGTTACTTGACGGTGGTTTTCTGTTAGAGGGAAGTACTTCCCTGGTCAAGCCGGCCCTTTTGTGCTGAGAGAAGCATGGCTCTAATACCGTAAAAACGTTCGTTTGTATAACTATGTAGACCACTAGAGTGAAACCGCGGGCACAGCTAGTAACTATATAATTAAAAAATATTTCTCATTATTGAGTGGCGTATAGCGAACAACAAAGACTGTTATAAAATTCCTATTTAAAATAAATTCTTTGAAGAAATTTCATATAAAGACTTGTTAATTAATTTTCGCTAGACAGTTTTCATCCACAAAATACCAAGCTTTTGTTTTTTATAGAGTTTTTCGATAAATATATAATGAACTTCAAGTTAAAACTCGGATTGCTTTATAAAGTTATAAAGGACGTTGAAATTTAGTGACTTTTGAAACTTGTCGCTTTGGTTTCTTTGAAATATTAAAATTACATTTTGATTATATTTAGTGAAAGTTATTTGCTTTTATAAGTATATAAGTTTAATCGTAGCAGAGCCATGCACTAATAGGCCGACTCGACCGAGGATGTGCTACCCTCTTTCAGAAAATCGGCGTAAAGTAACAGATGACTGAAAACGCAACCGGCCAAATCTTTCATTCCCTCTGTTCCCTTGCTTTTTTCCCTTATCATCCCTTCCCTATCCCTTGGGTTGAAAATGGGTAAGTGACTTGGCTTGTTTGCCAATCGTCATTATATAAAAAAGGACAAAACTATAGTGATCACATTTTTGTGATTAGCTCTTATATTTAAGAAATTATTGTTTTTTTTTATATTTTTGGAAAATTTATAAAGAATTTATAAAGGTAAAAAACAAACTCACATCACAAAAGGAATTATCGAAATATGTACAAAGATATCAAAGTTATTACATACACACGATAAAGGAAAGAAAGGAAAAGGTAGATATAAACTACCTACTTTTCTCCATAGGTGCGTATTTTTTTTTTTTTTTCTCATTAAGCGTTATTTTAAGTTAATTTGACAGTCAGTCTGTAACGCGTTTAAACAAGCGAGTACTCTAATTAACAACCATTTTAACAAGCGTACAACAATTAGCGTCATTTCCATAATATATTAGGCGAAATTATTTTCTTTAAGAATTTAAACCAGTTTCAGTTGACTTCGTGTTTTCCAGTGTAATTGTTTCCTATAAGAAGCGTGAAATAAAATAACATCTAAATATATTAAAATTAACTATTCAAGCAATCTTACATCATCTCTGCCGGTGCAATGGGGGAACTCATTGTGCTGCCGGTCCCAAGCCCGGATAAAAGAGGAGGGTTCGTCGTAGGGCTAACCACCCCACATGGTAAAAACCTGGTTACGAAAACTTCAACAAGAGAGAATACCGGATCACTTAATAAACAACGACCTTGGCTATGGACAAAGGATAAAAAAAAGCCAAGGATCGGAACGAATGGCAAAACATTGTTGAGGTGGCCAAGACCCACAAGAGGTTGTAGCGCCACGGAAAGTAAAGTATAAACGCTGCTGCACACTCAACGGCCCCCATTAGGATAGTATTATCCTGTGTCGGGGGTCCGGAAACATTCCCAATGACAAAGACAAATACACCCAGACCGGAAAATATGCTTGCATGGTCAATACAAACATATTATGCTCCGAGCGGGAATCGAACCCGCGACCTGTGGCGTTTAAGGCAGGTTCGCTACCGCTGCGCACCAACGTATTCAAGCAATCTTACTGTTGGTAATGGTAAACTAAAATAATTTGTACAATAATTTGTTGTAGTACTAAATGGACACTGCGTTAGCCCAAGAGAGACTGGCAAACCCTTATAATCTTTTCTTAAACTCAATGTTCCTATGTGACTTGTTTATGCGACTAAGTTGGCAAGCAAGCATGCGACCCATCTGATGGTAAGCGATGGTCGTAGACTATGAACGTGCCCAATGTATAGTCATAGTACGGGAATATATTCTACTCATTCAAATACTTTAGTATCATACAACTGACAAGTTTAAATCATAGTTATACAGATCTCACCACTTTTTGTAGCAGAAGAACGGCGTTGCGACACTTGTTTTTAATGGGTTGTGGGCACCGTTGTGGCGTTGTGGGCAGCGAGTCTGCCTTTAATCTCGACGGTTGCGGGTTCGATTCCCGCTCGGGCAGATGTTTGTTAAAATTTCTGTCTCGGTCTGGGCGTTTGTTCGTGGGTCTCCCCACCGTGCCTCGGAGAGCACGTTAAGCTGTCGGTCCCGGTTGTTATCACATAACATCTGATAATAATCGTTAAATCTTGATAAGTAAATTACTCTTATCCAATGAGTACTGGTTCGCCCTTAGGGTTGCGGAGGTCAGATGGCAATCGCTCCGTGTAAAAACTAGTAACCTGTCAAATCCGGATAAGAGTAATAAGCAGACCCTGGGTAGAATTAAAAATACCGGGAATAATGCTATGACGAAGAAGATGTTTTTAATAGGTAAATGTTAAGCAATCTATATCTTTGTTTTAATAGTAGTAAGAAGTTGATGAGATTTCTGAATGTAGCGATTAGGTTTATTATAAAAATCTCCCGGTGTTTTATATTCTTTGTCTCGTTTCACATTTGCAATGATCTTCGAATCGTTTAACTTTTGAATCTAATTAACACTAACTTTGTTAATGTGACAAACTTTTAATACGCTCATTATGAAAGTTAATTAGCCCCCATTATAGCTTTGCCGCACGTAAAATTTTAATTACGAAATGATGTTTACATTTAATAATAATAATTAAATCTTTTAACATATTCTATACCAATATTATAAAGCTGAAGAGTTTGTTTGTTTGATTGAATGCGCTAATCTCAGGAACTACTAATTCGAATTTAAAAAATTTTTGCGTTGAATAGTCCATTTTTCGAGGAAGGCTATATCATCAATGACAGAAACGGATAAAGAGCTCCCCAGTACCAGCTACTTCCAATTGACCGCATCCAACGTAGAGCGGCTCGAATTGTCGACGATCAAGCCCTTTCCGATCGGCTTGATCCTTTGGCATTGCGTAGAGAAGTCGGATCACTCTGCATCTTCTATCGCATATATCACGGAGAGTGTTCTAAGGAATTGTTTGGATTGATCCCGCCGGTAGAATTTCACCAACGGACATCGCGACAAAACTCTAAGTTCCATCCATACCACCTCGATGTCTGGAAATCCACAACAGCGCGATTTAGAAGACATTTTCTTCCTCGCAGAACCACTCTGTGGAATCGACTTCCGCCGGCGGTCTTTCCGAACCTATACGACTTGGGAACCTTCAAGATAAGAGCCTATTCTTTCCTTAAAGGTCGGCAACGCGCCTGCATGCCTTCTGGTGTTGCAGATGTTCATGGGCGGCGGTGATCACTTAACATCAGGTGAGCCTCCAGCCCGTTTGCCCCCTCTTACATAAAAAAAAGATTCCTTTTCAGATTTTTCCTTGTTTGCGTAAACAGTTAAAGTTACCCAAAATTTATGTATGATGGAATTGTTTTATAGGTTCTAAAAAAAGTCCGCGACAGCATATGTCTATCTCTTAAGGTTAACTAACTATAATCAAATTTGTTCTATAACATCACGCTACAACGCAGTCACCACAAACGCGGGTGAAACCGCGGACACAGCTAGTATAATATACGCATAATAAAGTTACAGTATATATCAAATATAAAACCATTATTTTCTTAGTCTAAACAATAATTGGATTCATTAAAAGCCGATATTCAGAACTCATTTATGAATACTCCTTTAATTACAGTACAGTAAAATTAATATCGCAAAGCAGCGTTTCTCAATTAGCGAACGTATGGTAATAAAATTGCCTTACCTACGGTAAATACGAAACGGGTGCGCTCGTAAAAACAACTCGGGGGATTTATTTTTAAACGTCCGAAGAAACTCGGCAGGATAAGAGACGTAAATTCAAATGTTTATTTCGCAAATGTTCCTCGCGACTGCGCTGAAAACTTAACCGAAGTTGTAACGACTCAGCTGACGGCTGCGGAAAATATTCCCATCTGAAATAGGCTGCTTACGATCCTTATCTTTTTTACTTTGAACAAAAGTCTAAATGCAATAGTATGTACATTATTTCTTGATAATCAGCACCCCTAATATTTTTTATGTGAGCCATAAGAGTTAAGTTGGCAACCAAGCATAGGAGCCACCCGATGGTAAGCGGTTGTTGTAACCTATGGGCTCTCGTAAGCGCTATTAGTGTGAGGTTGCCAACATCGAGATATTGATTCTTAAATCTTCTTTACCCACTAATTTCACTAGCTACAGTATCCTTCTAACCGAAACACAGCATACTGCTTTACGGTACAATAATTGACACAGAGGTGGTACCTACCTACCCGGCATCTTGCAATAAAAGGCGTATAACCATTTTGTTCACTGATTGAAATACGACTTCAAAACAATCCACACTCAAGTTAATATCCCCACACTTCGAGCCCTGAAATCCATCTAATAAATGACATAAGCCCGAGCACACATGAAAAAATATAAATATCTGAATTTTGATCCTCCTTCTACTTTCAATTCGAAAAAGATTTAAACTAAAACATTCTTATACAAATTTATTCTACCATGATGTGATTTTCAAAATGAGTTTATAAGTTTTATCGTCCTCAAAATTCAACACCCGTGAAATACGCCTTATAAACTGTCACTTCACGACGGATTGAAGGTCAGTTCGCGGAGAAAATTATACAGAGAAAATGTGCCCAGATGATTTAAGAGAACTATATATTATATAAGTATTAAAGTTTTACACATTACGGATTGCTTATAAGACGATGGAAATTAGCTTATTGGTATATCAGTTTTGAATACAATACATGTAATATGTGGTAATGTTCAGATTTATCGAAAACAACACCAGAAAAGTGGTAGTAGAGCCATGCTAATCCCAGCACAAATGAGCGGACTCGACTGGGACTACCCTCTCACAGAAAATCGGTGATCAGTAATAGAGTACTGTTGCGTTTTGTGCGATGAGTGAGAGCACTGGGGCCCAATATCCCACCTCCTCTGTTCCTCCTTTTTTCGGTTGGCGACGCGAACATGATACTTCAAGTATTGCGTGTGTTTATAGGTTGCGGCAACTGCTTACCATCAGAAGGACCGTATGCTTTTTTGCCAACCGTCATGAAATAATAAAGCCACTCAGTGTATAATGGTGATAGATTGAGATTCTATTATTAATAAATAAATACTACACACTCAACGGCCCCCATTAGGATAATAATACAATAGTACGAGGGTGATGTTTTTATAAATATTCAGGTTCAAAAATGTATAAACTTTTACTTACCCTTTAGTGACCAAAACAAAGGGACAGTTCTATAATCATAGTGGAATAATCTCTGTCACAGCAGAGATTATTCCACCAGTGCAACCAGTCACACTGGTGGTAGGTCTTTTGTTGCAAGAGGCCGGCTAGGTAGGTACCACCGCAGTGTCAAATATTCTACCGCCAAATAGTAGTGCTTGGGCATTACTGTGTTCCGGTTGGAAGGCTAGTGAAATTACTGGGCAAAAGAGATTCAAGAACCAATATCTCGAGCTTGGCAATGCGTTAATGGCACCTACTAATGGTGTTGCGCACGTTCATAGGCTACGGCAACCGCTTACCATCAAGTGGGCCGTATGCTTGCTCGCAAACTTGTAACATTAAAAAAAAACTAATTACATAAATAAATAATAAATAAACACTACACACTCAACGACCCCCATTAGGATACTAATATCCTGTGTCGGGGTCCGGAAACATTCACAATGACAAGGACAAATACACCCAGACCGGAAAATATGCTTGCATGGACAATACAAACATATTATGCTCCGAGCGGGAATCGAACCCGCGACTTGTGGCGTTTAAGGCAGGTTCGCTACCGCTGCCACAACGTCTTCAACAAATAAAAATAAGCAGGATAAGTTTACATCTTGGGCCTTCTGTTATGTGAAAGGGATATCGAATTACATTTTGGAAAGCCGCTTCTATACCATTGCGGATGACTCGAGTTCTGTTTGGTTTTATCATTCAATAAAACTGTGATCTTAAATATTATTATGTTTAGTGATTCAATAGTGTTTGGGGTATATTTGTTTGCCGTAATATTCTTGCAATATTGAATCAATTTTGCAACTATAAGGTTGTATTTGAGTGACACCGTTGTGTCTGCCTTTAGCCTCGACGGTTACGGGTTAGATTCCAAACATATTCGACGGGTTCGATTACAGACATGTTTTCCGGTATGGGTATATTTGTCCTTGTCCATGTGTATGTTTCCGGAAACCCGACACAGGATATAACTATCACAGGATGTGTATAATGGGGGCCGTTGAGTGTGTAGCGTTTATTATTTATATATACACACTTGTACAGATAACGAAACTCCTGATGTCTCATTGGAACTGAAAACTTTGAGATATTGAATATTACCTATTTTATTGTATTCAACGGTGTAAATAGTTGCTATGCGTTCGTAAGCTTCGCATACAGTAAATTACATATTTTTTTTTATTATTCTAAAGAATTATCTTCTTGCCTGTCCGTAAAATAGATTGTAAAATTTCCATAATTAAAAAAAAATAAGAAATCTCTAATTTTATTTTTCCTTATATACATATTTTTTTCTTCTTAAATCTTATTTTGTGGAACTCATACATTTGAATTGTTATACATTTTTAAATGGTAAAATAAATAAATACTAAACGCAAGTTTATGTAAGACAAATCGACAAATGACACACCAAATCTCAAAGGATCAAATAAGAAATCCCACGGACATACATTTTCACATAACATTGGTCACATTTGATTACGTCACAAAATAATAGAGAAGAATTTCCACCACTTTAACAGGCTTTGTGAATATTTTATATCACTGTAGTGTATTAAAACGCGAACTGACGTAAAACGTCAAAAGGAAATACACCGAGCGCCCGGTCACCGAAAAAGTGACACAATAAATTACTGTCGTATAGGAAATAGGAAAATAGACTTTATTACGTTGACGTAAAATTCACGAAAGATCTACTATTAATTTAGTCATGCATGTCACCCGACGCTCATGAATAGATATTACAGAGACGATACCGCGGAAAATTGGAATTTTGCTTGGTGTGAAAATTAAGAGTCTTGTTCACTTGGAACTTGTTGAAATTCGAACTATTAATCTGTTAAATTAACAGAACAAAGAGGCAGTTCTATAATCATAATGGAATAATCTCTGTCACAGCAGAGATTATTCCGCCAGTCCAATCAGTCACACTGATGGTAGGTCTTTTGTTGCAAGAGGCCGTCCAGGTAGGTACTATCGCAGTGTCAAATATTCTACTGTAATGCAGTAGTGTCTTTGGCATTACTGTGTTTCGGTTTGAAGAGCACTGTAGGCTAGAGAAATTATTGGGGAAAGAAATCGTGGTTGAGTGAGTAAGTGACGCGTGAGTGACACCCAGACCAGAACACTACAAACATCTGCTCCTAGCGGGAATCGAAACCACGACCTGTGGCTCTTAAGACACCGGGTTGTCAGCCACAATACATTACAGGTTATGTCTTCCTAGACATACAGGTTTTCTCATGATTTATCGTAAAGTATTCAAAACTCAGTACAGTCCGTAAGGTAAAATTTTCATTTCTACCATAGTTCCTAAAATCCATATGTATGTATATAATCATTATTTTATTACCCTCCATATAAGGTAATAAATTAGATTTTATGCCATATTTATCAATGGCCGAGACATTTCTTCGTAAAAATATTATTCGTTGCCGCCACAATATATTTTATATAAAGAAGATTTAGTTTTTTGTCATTTGGTATACTTTTCTTTGCAAAAACTGGCTAAGTGAATACTGACTAAAGATTTTATCTATTTTTTATTTTAATTTACATATATAAATCGTCGCATCATTATAAGTTTTAACGTCTGTATAAAGTTTAAACGCTACACACTCAACGGTTCCCATTGGGATAGTGATATCCTGTGTCGGGGGTCCGGAAACGTACACAATGATAAGGACACACACAAACCGGAAAACATGCCTGTATGGTCAATACAAACATTTTAGTATGTTTATATACTTTTACTTATTTCAGCACTTTATTGTACACCAAAAAATAACCTTTTGTTTACATTGACTATATACATACATGGACGCAAATAAGCAATACCCTGTCAACCCACACGAAGGTCATTCCGAGAAAAACGCGTTTGAAAATTCTGAACAACTTGCTTTAAATGATTTTTTTTAATGTATTGGTCAAGTTTTTGGCAGTTTCAAGATGTATGTAAGTTATTTACTTATTTTCACATAAAATAAGCATACAAACTGCATATTTCGTATATAATATAACCCAAAACGTTTAAATTAATACATAAATTGCATGATTAAAAATGGCTTTTTTAGAAGTTTTAAAACTTAAAACTCTACAAATATTAAAGAAAAATGTTCTTCAGCCATTTACCAACACTCCTGCATATATAACTCAGTTTTTTCAATTTTGTGGGTTGACATGGTATTGCTTATTTGCGTCCACATAATATGGGGTTTAGAAACTACGGTAGAAATGAAAATAACACATCATACACAATCATCATCTACAAGCAGTCATCTCTCATCTCATTCATCACCCGATTCATCATCATCTACTTTATCATCTCTATCTTCCCTAGTAGATGTTGTTCCAGAACCACAAGCTCTTAAGCCCGAACCCACTACTAGGCAAACCCGCGCTAGAAAGAAATGGACACAAGAAATGAACACGTTCATATGGCGCACATATCTTATAGTTACAAAAAAAACAATTCTCGAGGATACTTAAACACACTACACCAAAACTTTGCCAGTGAATTTCCAGAAATGAACGCAAGTGACGTATACCAATTCTACATAAATCGCCTAGAGTGCATAAGTCCATATTTCCACATAAGAAATATGAACCGCCGTGTCAGCGTCGCAAGCCTCAAAAGGAGGAACCGACACCCGCCGGGTGCGGGCCGTGAGAAAGCATTCTTTGGTCCCACTTCGACCGGGAATCACTAGGCTAGTTAGGTTAAAAATGTATTCTTTTATTAATAAAATTTAATTTAAGTAAAATGGAGTTTCTTTTGCATCCGGCGGCTGTAGCAATACGTAACTCGCATCATAACAAAGACTAGGCGATAAATAACTTTTATTGATCAAAAATGTTCGTATTGAAACATCTTTCATTTTTATTTAACAGTCCCTCATAAAGGCTTTCTACACATGTTCATATTTGAATTCATGATGTGTAGTAATCGGATTATACCAATCACGGAGCCGAAATTCGATACGCTGCTGTTTCGATTATCAGTAGTATAACCACACATATCCTAAATTAAAAAAGGATAGTCTTGTTTTTAGAAAATATCTAATTTATCAAAAGATTTTCAGACTTGACAAATAAAAGCAAATCAGAAATTTTTGTACCACAAAAGTGGCAAAAGTACGGCCTATCTGAAGCTGATCAGTCACCGTAACATATAGACGCTTATAACATTAGATTTATCATAGGTGCGGTTTATTTATTTCATGCTGGTGGTCACACCAGCATTCGATCCGCTGGATGGTAAGCAGTCACTGCAAAATATTAACGCTTTCGATACTTAAAGTATCACATGCGCGTTGCCAACCCAAGGGATAGGAGTTAGGGTATGAGAAGGGAAAAAAGTAGGGGAACACAGAGGCTGGAAAAAAGCGGCTCTACTACGATTAATTTGCCGACCAAAGAGAAGGACATTAAATATATACACACACATTGATAGATTATGATCAATTAAATGTTTATGGACTCTGATATCAATAGTTATTTAGTTACTTAGCCAGGTGCTTTATTTGTAGTACATTGATAAGAATGCGTGCGATGTACTTGACTGACCTTTGAATCGCGTAGTCCAATTACTGGGAAGTGCGAGCGCGGGCAGTGAATCTTAAATTGGTGACAGTGACTGGTACTCAGTATAGCTACAATATGGTTTACTCTATACTTAAATATTACATAATATAGCCTAATAATATTAGAAACATAAATATTTGTGAGAATAGATGGATGTTACTATTTCACGCAAAAACTATTAAACGGATTTGGATGAAATTTGGTACAAACATAGCTTATTATCTGAATAAAGACATAGTATATTTTTTATCCCGGAAAAAATGTTACATTCCTGTGGGATTATCACATATATCATATATTTACTAAAAATCAAGTAATATTGATATTATTACGCTTGTTTTTAACTTTTTAGTAAGATTTTCAATGATGTCGGGCTATTGGTTCCTTATTTAATAATTTATTGTTGCTGTTTTAGAAGACTTGACTCTATTATCTTGAAGAAGGTCATTTATTTATTTTATTTTTGTCTCATTTCCTGCTAAGTAATAAATGGTCACCTTAATGAGCTGAGCATTCCATTGTTGTTTATTAACTACCTAGCGTTGAGTGATAACTTGATTGGTATTTGAAGTATGAAATGGTATGCACAATTTGCGCTGTACCTATGGTGTGTGTGTGTGTGTTGTGTGGGAATTGTAATTAAATAAACACACATTTTTAAGTAAACACACATTTAACGGTAGTAGAGCCAAACTTCTCCCAAATGGGCCGGCTCGCCCGGGGAAGTACTACCCTCTCACAGAAGATCGGCGTAAAGTAATAGTATCAGTAGTTACTGTTGCATTTAGTGCGATAAGTGAGGCAGGCCCAATCTCCCCTCTCCAAATCCCCTCTGTTCCTTTCCATTTTTCTCTTCTCATCCCTTCCCTCCTATTCCTTGTGTTGGCAACGCGCTTGTGATACTTCAAGTATCGCATATATATATATATATATATATATATATATAATTATAAATAAATAAACTGCAAACTCAACGGCCCCCATTAGGATAGTATTATCCTGTGTCGGGGGTCCGGAAACATTCACAACAAGGACAAATACACCCAGACCGAAAAATATGCTTGCATGGTCAATACAAACATATTATGCTCCGAGCGGGAATCGAACCCGCGACCTGTGGCGTTTAAGGTAGTTTCGCTACCACTGCGCCACAACGTCGTCAAAATTATATATCACGTTCATAGGTTGCGGTGACTTCTTACCATCAGGCGGACCGTATGCTATAACTACTATAATTACCGAATGCATATGAAATAAAATTTATTTATTTAATTGTGTCATATTAAATTATTCAAAAAATTTATTTTCACTTAACTGTGAACAAACGATGATTTATTAACACACATTAATTATAGACATTTATTTTGTAATTATATTTTATTTTATTAAACTGTTTTAATTACATAATGAACATAAAAAATAACATAACCAATTTTATTCAACGCGTTATAAATAAATTATTTAAAAAAAAAAATTATTTAAATCAATTTCTAAAATAAAAAATACAATCTCTTAGTTATAATCGAATATCACCACTGATACAAATTTATATGAAATACATTGCTAAAAAGACTTTTGACAGCGGTGGGATTCGAACCCACGCCCTTTCGGACTGGTGCCTAAAACCAGCGCCTTAGACCGCTCGGCCACGCTGCCGCTTGACGTAGTTAGTGATAAACAGAAACTGTCTGCACTGAACTGTTATCATAATCACATTAAGATGCGTTTGCATTTGCTGTTTATAAACTTGAGAGATACTTTTAATAATAATAATTGACGACGTGACGCAGCGGATTCAATTCCAACTCGGAGCAGATATTTGTATTAACCATACAGGTATGTATTTCGGTCTGGTTGTGTTTGTTTTTGTGTGTTTCCGGATCCCCGACACAGGATGTAACTTTCCTAATTGAGGCCGTTTAGTGTGTAGCGTTTATTTAATTTATTTATTTTAATAATGCTATACTACCTAGTCCCGTGGCTCCGCTCGCGTGGTATACAAGATAATTGTTTAGTTTTATTTAGCGGTTCTCTAATACCGTTTAAGTCATTCCTTATACCACCAGCTAACTCCCAGTGAAAGCCACCTTAAAGTCAGTCGAGCTGTTTTGGAGAATAGGGAGGCAAGACATACGGACAAAAATTTTATTACTTGGTTTTTAGCATTCCGTACCTAAACGGTGCCAACGGAACTAAGCCTCCACTTTCTGCCCGTATGGCTGTATCTGAGAAACTGTAATAAGTAGAAAGTGTCACAATGAATTTCTGTTTTCGTTACAACATCAAACAATAAAACGAAATATAATCCATACCACCTTAATGTCTGGAAATCCACAACAGCGCGATTTAGAAGACATTTTCTTCCTCGCACAACCACTCTGTGGAATCAACTTCCGCCGGCGGTCTTTCCGAACCGATACGACTTGGGAACCTTCAAGAGAAGAGCGTATTCTTACCTTAAAGGTCGGCAACGCACCTGCATGCCTTCTGGTGTTGCAGATGTTCATGGGCGGCGGTGATCGCTTAACATTAGGTGAGCCTCCTGCCCTTTTGCCCCCTCTTACATAAAAAAAAATGAGATTTAAAAAGGGGTATCCTATAAAAGAAACTAATAACACATAATAAACACAAGTTTAATTATAAAATTAAACGGTCCCCGTTTAATCCCTAACATGACACAAAATGTAGGCCTACGTACTCTTTCTGTATGAGAAATTGGAACCCTGATTGAGATTCAGTAATTTAACCAAACATTTTTATCGTTTACTGAGTAATATGCTTTATTAATAAGAATATATTTTATGTGAATTTTTAACTTTTTCATTGGCAGGTCCAATAAATAAATTACTATATACTTAGATTTCTTATGTATGACGTCATATAAGTAGAAGGTTTCTTACGTCATACTAATAAAGGCTTATGTGTGGGTATGTAGTCTTGTCATACAATAAAAAGATAAGGGAATATAATGTAATAGGGCGTCTCAGTAGAAGCCGTTTCCCTGCACTTGACCCGATTTTCTATTCGCTCCGTTTGTTTCAACGCGAAAAGTGGCCAGTTACGAATAGGGTGGCCACGCGTCCGTACATCAAGGTAAGCGGACTTTTGTTCATGGAGTACATGCGACAATAAAAGTGGTAAATGTGTATTGTATGTAAATAAGCAATACCATGTCAACCCACAAAATTGAAAAAACTGAGTTATATATGCAGAAGTGTTGGTAAGTGGCTGAAGAACATTTTTCTTTAATATTTGTAGGGTTTTAAGCTTTAAAACTCCTAAAAAGGCCATTTTTAATCTTTCAATGTATGTATTATTTTAAACGTTTTGGGTTATATTATATACTTATTTTTTGTGCCAATAAGTTAAATAACTTACAAAAATATGAAATTGCCAAAAACTTGACCAATATATAAAACAAATTCATATAAAGCAAGTTGTTCAAAATTTTCAAACGCGTTTTTCTCGAAATGACATTCGTGTGGGTGGACATGGTATTGCTTATTTGCGTCCAAATGGTATTGCAATTGCTCGCTCGACCACCCCCTACTAGACATGAACGACAGACCGATCAACGGTAAAGCGGATAAGGAGGGCTTTATCTTGGTTCAAAATAAAAAGAGACGATGTCGTCATCGCAATCGAAAAAAGCGAGTAAATTATATATAAATAAATAATGTATTGATGTCCCGCGAGTGTCTGGATTTCATTAATATGTCTGGTATTCCTATTTATATGTACTTGGTAAGAATCATCTCCCAGGGCTGCCACGCACACAAAACTTCGATATGAATTAAAATTAAATAACAATTTCATAAATTATTAATATATATATATAATAAAATAAAATGTAGCCGTTTGAAGCCATATGTCTACAAAAATGCAACATACTAAATAGCGCCTGTTATTTTTTAAGAGCATTTATTCATAACGTTAATACAATTCGAAGAGACTTCAATAACGCCGGTCATATTCTTCTTCACCATCACACTTGCTTATAATAATCTAAATTGTTGGAAATACATATTTTATGGTTCATATATTGCTTTTGTCTGTGATTTTGGACGTAATATAGCAATATTTTTTTGGAACCTATTAAGCGTTATTTATAAAAAAAATTGTTAAATTGACAACCCTAATCTTAAAAAGAAATTACAAAAATGCTAGAGATGTTTCATATCTAGAGTCGTCTGTTTCACAATACGTAAAATTTTATCTCAGGCAAGAAAAATTCTGTGCTATAAATTAAATAACAAAAAATATTAATAAACGTACACAATTTAAATATTACATTGCAGTTTTTGACATATTATAAACATGACAAAGCTACTATAGTTTACATTAACGCGTAATTATTATTTTTAACTAAACGCTACACAACGGATATTTATTATTAAGGTTAAGAGTTATATTCGGTGTCGGGGGTCCGGAAATATTCGCAATAACAAGGACAAACATACCCAGACCGAAAAACATGTCTGTATGGTCAATACAAACATCAGCTCCGAGCGCACCTTGCGACCGGCACGCCACAACGATCTTCAGAGCAAAGTTCTTCTCGGCAGTAAGGACGCTTTGGAATAACCAATACACATACTATATACCACTGACCGGCCGTTCCATACAGACAAATTGTATCTGATTCGTAAATTAGACTCTAAAGCAACAGTGTGAAGCTAGTCACACGCTAACTTCATACGGATAAGTTGCATAAACTAACTAAAAACTCAAAAAGACTCCACAACTGTTTTTGGACGCAAATAAGCAATACCATATCAACCCACACGAATGTCATTTCGAGAAAAACGCGTTTGAAAATTTTGAACAACTTGCTTTATATGAATTTTTTTTATATATTGGTGAAGTTTATGCCAAATTCAGATTTATGTAAGTTATTTTACTTATTTTCACAAAAATAAGTATACAAACTGCATATTTCGTATATAATATAACCCAAAACGTTTTACATAATATATAAATTGCATGATTAAAAATGGCTTTTTTAGAAGTTTTAAAGCTTAAAACCCTACAAACATTGAAGAAAAATGTTCTTCAGCCATTTACCAACACTTCTGCATATATAACTCAGTTTTTTCAATTTTGTGGGTTAACATGGTATTTTTTATTTGCGTCCTTTTAATCTACGTCAATATCACGATATTGTGTCGCCTTAACATTTTATATATGACGAACGTCATAATTATGGAACAACGTAAAAGAAAAAGACAGAAGATGATCCGTGTGTTGTGAGTTACGGTGGTTAATGTCAACAAAAACTGAGTAAAAGTTGCGCTTACCCGTGACATTACGCTCAGCTGCTTAAACTGACTGTCCACTGAATATATAGCATATTATGCTGAAGTTTTGTTAAAATTGCAAAAATTTACTTATATCTGTGGGTTTACCATGAACTCTTATTGCGAATGAAATGATGACCTAAACTGAGCTGGATCGCTATTTCATACCATGACATTTATATTTATGTTTCATGCTCATATAAATTTGAAACGGTTTACTGTCAGAATTGAATTTGATCGAAATTGAATTACTAAAAATTAATGGTAAGATCGCTGTTTTATTTATTATATCGTACCACAATAATAAAAATAGACGCGACTTAACAAATAAATAATAATAAATAAATAGACGCTACATACTCAATGGCCCCCATTAGGATAGTAATATCCTGTGACGGGGGTCTCGAAACACATACAAAGACAAAGACAAATACACCCAGACCGGAAAATATGCTTGCACGGTCAAATATAAAAATATTATGCTCCGAACGGGAATCGAACCCGCGACCTCTGGCGTTTAATGCAAGTTCGCTACCGCTGCGCCACAACGTCGTCACAACAAATATATATATATATTTTTTATGAGCGCTTGCAGCACTATTAGTAGGCGCCACTCACGCGTTGCCAACCTCGAGATATTAGTTCTTATATCTCCTCTGCCCAGTAATTTCACTAGCGTACAGTGCCCTTCAAACCGGAACACAGTAATGCCTAAGCACTACTATTTGGCGGCAGAATATTGGACACTGCGGTGGTACCTACCTGCCCGGTCTCTTGCAACAAAAGTCCTACCACCAGTGTGACTGATTGCACTGGTGGAATAATCTCTGCTGTGACAGAGGTTATCCCAACAGCGGGCGATGGGGTCGTCACATCCCGACGCCGATAAAACTAATAAATAAAAATAAAAATACAACATTAACCCTTATAGAAGTACAGGTCCTGTACTCTTATCAGCCTTAAGAAATCTATTAAGAAAGTAATACGGTAATTATTCTGCTGTAATTCAGTTATATAACTAAATTGCTCGCTGCACAGAAGCATGAAATATTAATGGCAGCAATCAAGCACCACTTACTAATATTATTGTGAAGTACGAGTTGCTTAGCTTGAAATTACGTGCATATTTTTGACTTCTTTTATTAAGTACAACAAAAGTTATTTACGTCATTATATTACTATTCCCTCGACTTACAATATGTTTATAAACTAAGTGTGTAAGAGTTATGATTGTACTACCTCCTGCCAGCGGCTTCGCCCGCGTGTAAAACATTTACATAAACCTTACATATGTCCATACAAGCTTTCGTACCCTATTCCCTATTATTATTGACACCCTTGAGGGTACAACTTTTACAAACTTGAATGTCATATTTATTTATATCAAATCAACAGCCTAAAAATAAGTTTCAAGTTTCTAACTCTAAAAATGACGATACTTCCATACAACTTTTCAAACCCCTCTTTCAAACCTTTTTTGCATTAATAAGTAGCTTATATCCTTTCTCAGGCTCTAGACTTTCTGTGAATCAAATTTCATTCAAATCGGTTCAGTAGTTTGGGCGTGAAAGCGCGACAGACAGACAGGCAGACAGAGAGAAAGAGTTACTTTCGACATAACTGAAAGCTTAAAAACGATATAGCGCTAACCTTTCAATGGACGAGCAGTTTAATACCACAGCGATACAGGACACATGTGGTCAACAAAAACGATGTACAAGCCACGTTTCTTTCCTTGACATGTGTTTATTACATACAATTCGTTTGACCTTTTTCGGACAATAAATTTTGTCTCCGAGCTACTGACAACTTTTTTTTATTCAATATTGTTTTTAGGATTCCATACTTCAAAAAAGGAACCCTTACAAAATCACTCTCTGGTCCGTCTGTCTGTCCGAGTGGTACCACCGATTTTCTATGTAACGGGTGGACGTAGCAAGTTGAAATTTAAACCAGATCCTGAGGTCTACAGTCTCTATTAGGTGTGTAATAATCAAGGTTCTAAGTCAACACCATAAAACGATATAGGCAAATTTAGATATTCGCTAAAATGTGCGTACGAAAATTTACCTTAATTTTCAACTTTTATATTTGTCGGAATGTGTTGTGTTGTGAGACCTTGCTTTTAACCAAAATTATAAATTCTAAGTCTCTCTATAGGTTTTGGGTCAAAAACCTATATGGTAGTTGCCGTTGACTTAGAATCACGAAATTTGGCAAAAAGCAAGGTCTTACAGCACAAAACTGAAAAAATCTAAAAATTAAAAAGGTTGAAAATTTAAGGATGTCCCATACTTATGTACTTAGTTAAAGCCACTACTATAATATGGTAGTTCCCGTTGACCAAGTTATAGATATTGGTACGGAACCCTTCGTGCGCGAGTCCGACTCGTACTTGACCGGTTTTTTAGTACTCATTACGCATTATCTCATGTTCAAATTCCACTGCTTGTTTCGTCAAAAGTGTTGTTATAAGTTGAAGTTCACGTCAAGCCTTCGATAGCTCAGTTGGTAGAGCGGTGGACTGTAGCTGGTTAACTGTCATCCATAGGTCGCTGGTTCAAATCCGGCTCGAAGGATTCCTTTTTGATATTATATATAGATCTTCTTCGTCCTAGCATTATTCACGGTTTTTTATTTACCCAGGGTGTGCTTATTACTCTTATCCGAATTTGAGAGGTTACTAGTTTTTACACGGAGCGATTGCCATCTGACCTCCGCAACCCTAAGAGCGAACCAGTAACTCATTGGATCAGAGCAGTTTACTTATCAAGAGTTAACGATTAGTATCAGATGTTATGTGATAACAACCGCGACCGACAGCTTAACGTGCTCTCCGAGGCACGGTGGGGAAACCCACAGTCAAACGCCCAGACCGAGACAGAAATTTTAACAAACATCTGCCCGAGCGGGAATCGAACCCGCAACCGTCGCGACTTAAGGCAGACACGCTACCCACAACGCCACAACGGTGTCAAACTTTGAACTAAGAACTATTTGGGAAGAATGTAGATACTTCAATTTAAATAATAATATCAATGAGAGCTTCGTAGAAACAAAGTAACTATACTAAAAATAAGACAGAAGAATTTATTATCTACGAATTTTGCTAACAAGGAATTAACGATTTAATAACAGATTGAAGGTGAGACGTAGTTTAGTTTTTTATAAACATAAATTGGCTAAATTACAAAAAAAATATATATTGTTAATATAATGATACCTGTTTATTATTTATTTTTATAGTAGACATTAAAGCCATCCACTTAATGGGACGTCATCAATGTTTAAAATGTAAACACTTTAGTGAATATTGTATTTGTTAAGTCGTAAGCCTTAACATTGCGTAATCTTTAATGTGTGTTTAAACAGACTTTGAAGTATATAAATATATTTTAAGCATCGTAAACTAAGCTGTAAAATATTTCGGACAGGTCAATACTATATAATTCTAGTATATTCTAAATTTGAGGCTATCGTTAAAACACTGGTTTACATGTCTCACTATACAGTGAGAGTAAATAATAGTTTATCTGGCAAAAAGTTCTATTCATACATATATTATAAATACTAAAAAAGCTTTAATATTATAAATGAGAAAGTTTGTGACAAAGAATGCATGTTTATTTTTCACGCAAAAGCTACTAAGTAGATAGATTTGCATGAAATTTGGTACACACATAGCTTCATCAAAAAATTACATAACACGAGCGGAGTCACGGACACAGCTAGTAATCTATATGGCATTTCTATGCCATGTCATTATACTGTAAATTTGAAACTTTGAAAAATTGTGCCGCATAAAACAGTGACGGTCTCTGACCTAATAAATTTAAATTTTTTAACACTTTTTCCTCACATGGCATTGCAAAACCTGACGGGAGCAGCTAGTGCTATAATAAAATAATAAATTCATCCAAAGCAGAATAAAGATACGATTCGCGGTTTTGAATGTCACTTTTGCGATGCGACGCACACTTCCTTTGATAAGGGTCGCTGCAAGCGAATGACCCTACATGGTTTTGCGAAACTAATTCGCTTTACGTAGTTATCGGCTCAGTATAACTCCGTAAATACTCATTAGGAGCATTTACGCCTACGCTACGCAGATCCAAACCTCGTCATTCGTTGTATTTAAGGAATAATAATAAAGGTTACAATCTTAATCAATTGCTCGATTGATTTGAAATTAAGAGAATCTTTCTTACACGAATACTATAAATAACGACTTCTTACCAGCCAGTTTATTGAAATTCAACTAAGCTTTACTTAAAACTTATCATAGTGATGATGCTGTGAATATGATAAATAATATTAGTGATAAGATATTTGCAAATAAAACTTTTCATTAGTCAAAATGCTGAAAAGGTTTTCCACCCCTGCATAGCACTTGTTAACCTAACCAGCCGTTGAGCGGACTTGTTCGGGAACAGGTAACCGAGTAAAAAGAAAAAAAAACAAGGTCCGGCTGACGGCGGCCGCTCCTGCCCGACGGATAAGGGTGGCTATTCATTACGCTTAAATTATATTTTGAAGATATTAAATTCACTTGGCCAATTAAAATTGGGGAGACCCACGAAATTATATATATATATATAAGAAAATAAATAATACTTTACAATTAAAAATGAAGTTTTTTGTCTTTTGGTCCGATACATAATAAAATGAAGTTACAGGCGGACTGTGAATTTTCTTTATCTCCAAAGACGTCATTACAGTGGTAAAGAAAAAGTATTTATTATTTAAAATTTGATATCAATGGCTTATGACCTAAAGCTATAGTAACTAATTTTGTGTAAATATATTTTTTTAATTCAATATACGTTTAGTTTCTCCTTATGCGTAAATGTTAAAATCTGAGTTTTGAATCATAGTGTAGAGAACATAAAAAATTTTACCATAGTAAAAATGTGTGGCGGAGCGGTAGCGAAACTGCCTTAAGCGCTAAAGTTTGGGAGTTCGATGGATGTATTTGTCCTTGTCTTTGTGTATGTTTCCGGACCCCCGACACAGGATATAAATATTTTAATGAAAGCCGTTGAGTGTGTGGCGTTTAATAATGAACATAGTCAGAATACAAAAGAAATCTGTTGTAATGAATGATAGCTTAGTACATTTATATAATACGATATTCGATAGATTTTCTATAATATTTTTGTATTCTAAAACTGGATCTATAAAGGCTTTTACTCCTTATAAGTGAATGCGAATATAAATTAATATTTCTAGCACCACTTGATGTATATAAATTCGATACAATTGATACTAGTGAAATTACTGGGCGAACGAGATTTAAGAACTAATATCTCGAGGTTGGCAACGCGTGAGTGGCACCTACTAATGGTGCTGCAAGCGCTCATAGGCTGCGGCAGCCGCTTACCATCAGGTGGGCCGTATGCTTGTTTGCCAACTTCTAACATAAAAAAAAAAAAAAAAATTATACTTATATTTACGACGACGTTGTGGCGCAGCGGTAACGAACCTGCCTTAAGCGCCACAGGTCGCGAGTTCGATTCCCGCTCGGAGCACATGTTTGTATTAACCATAAAAGCATGTGTTCCGGTCTAGGCTAGGTGTGTTTGTCCATCTCATTGCGTATGTTTCCGTACCCCCGACAAAGGATAAACCTATCCTAATGGAGTTGAATTGGTAGTGTTTATTTATAATGTTTTGTCTATGTGAAATCTTTGTAGACATGTTTATCATGCTACTGTTTTCTAGTTTCCTGCTGTAGTTAGAGGGCAATATCTCGATATGAAAACTTTTAATCAATCTTATTCTAAATTGTAAATTATACTCTCCTTATCAATATTAGAAAGCTGAAGAGTTTGTTTGTTTATTTGGTTAAACGGAAACTACTGAAAGGATTTGAAAAATTCTTTTTGCATTTGTTGGCACATTTCTTGACGATACACAACGATACGATACTTAGAAGACGAGTAATGAGAAAGTAAGTGCGGGCGGCCGATAAGATGTGGTGGTCTCGCTCGATGGGAGCGAAGGCACGGGCACAGCTAGTTAAGAATAGTCGATGTGAAATATAATATGGACGCAAATAAGCAATACCATGTCAACCCACACGAATGTCATTTCGATAAAAACGCGTTTGAAAATTTTGAACAACTTGCTTTATATAATTTTTTTAATGTATTGGTCAAGTTTTTGGCAATTTCAGATTTATTTAAGTTATTTTACTTTTTTCACAAAAAATAAGTATACAAACTGTGCATCGTTTAAAAAATATCTGTTTTTTTTTTAAAGAAGTTTAAAAACTTTAAAACCTTACAAATATTAAAGAAAAATGTTCTTCAGCCATTTGCCAACACTTCTGCGTATATAACTCAGTTTTTTCAATGTTTCAAATACATCACACTACAAATTCATAATCGTGTCGTATTGAGTTGTCGTGTCGGATAGTATAAATATAACTCTCAGTAAATTATGTTTTGATAAGTTCTACGATTGCTCAAATTTTACTCGGCCACAATCACTCTTACATTGACCGACATCCTAGATTTACTAACGGAAGTTCAATATACAATTTGAACCTTAAATAAGATCTTATAAGATTGAAATTTCTGTAGTTAAAATTAGATAAAGTAATTTGATTAAAATGTTTTCTCCGATTACGTAACGCCACGTTTTGATTAGATACCTTTACGGGGTCAGGAGTCGGAAAGTAATTACTTTCCTTTGATAACGATTTTGTCAAGTCAGCTTGTGATTGACTTAGGCTACTCGGGTCGAAGTTTCATTCGGTACTAAACGTGGAAGATTCCGTTTATATTGTATGGATTTCCGTATTTAATTACGTGATGATGTGAGATCTTATCGTGAGTGGTCGTTTTGTAACACATCATAGATTAGATAGTGAAACTACACATACCACGTAACGTTTCGTTATGTGAGAGGGGCAAACGGGCAGGATGCTATGACTATAATAAAGCTACCAAGTCCTGCAAGAAGGCCTACATAAGAGCGGATACCCAACGCATTGCGCGAATTGGCCAGAATCTAGTCGCGCACCTCACGGGTTGGCATCATTGGCGATGAAGAGGTCTACAACACCCTCGAATCTCTTCAACTGCGTCGTGAGATTGCCGCCCTAAGCGCCTTCTACCGAATGTATCACGGCGAGTGTTCAGAGGAATTATTCTCCCTCATACCTCCCTCACCTTTCGTTACAAAAACTACGCGTGCCGGTCTCCGATGTCACCGTTTAACTGTGGCATCAATTCCTTCGCGAATAAAGAAGTTTGCCAATTCATTTCTTTGTCGTAATTCCAAAAAGTGGAACTCATTGCCGGCTCACGTGTTCCCTCCTTCCTACAATTTGGGCTCCTTCACACGAGGCGTGAAGAGGCATCTTCCAGGTAGGCTGGGCAAGGGTGGCTAACACGGTTGCATCCCGCAACTCTGTTAGCCGCTTTCGCGTTTGGACTTTATTTCCACTTACCATCAGGTGGAGAAGAGATATCTGCCCTACTTTCCAAATAAAAAAAAAAGGCTCACCTGATGTTAAGCGATCACCGCTGCCAATGAATATGTGCAACACCGGAAGGCATGCAGGTGCGTTGCCGACCTTTAAGGAAAGAATACGCTTCTCTTCAAGGTCGTATTGGTTCGCAAAGGCCGCCGGCGGAAGCAGTTTCTACTTTTTCGTCTAGATAATTCGTCAGCAAATTATTAGAATAATATGTTATTGGGTTTTGACTTTTTATGCGTATTAGTATTAATATGTATTGTACTTAATCATGAAAATTGTAAGCAGATTTCTCCCCATTTCTGTAATTCAAATCACATGTAATAGTAGGGCTATGCTCCTTTCAGCATAAATAAGCCTGCTCGACAGGGGAAGTACTTCCCTCTCAAAGAAAATCGGAAAAAGCAGCAGTATCGGTACTGTCGTTTCTTTTCTCTTTCTTTTTTTCCTTCTCATCCCTTCCCTCCTTCCCTCTTCCTCCTATCCCTTAGGTTTGCAACGTGCATGTGATATCGCAAGCGTTCATACCTATGAAAACTATCAAGCGGACCTTATGCTCGTTTATCAACCATCATGAAACGCTGCTATGAGCCGAGTGTGCTCACTGATCGGTAAACAATCAGTGGGTTAAGCAAATTTAGGCGAAGTCAATCACTAGATGCGTGATTGCATAATGTTGTTTTAACTGAGCGTCTCTGAAATTTTGATTAGAGTCGAAAAGTCAAGTGAGAGGCCTTTATGGGCGACTTGAACAACTCTGACACTAGGTTGGCCACGAACCACTCGTTAAGAACAAGATCAACTATCATGACATAAAAAAATACATTTCTTCCTATACCAGTATCAGGACGATGAAAAGAAAAAAATAGTTCAATAAATGTATAATTATGTTTGTAAGTATATTATTATTTGAGAACAAATAAATTAAAATATACAAAGGATCCCTTCAGGAAATGGGGGAGCCTAATATCTTTTTAATTATGTACTTAAGATACCTCGGAGTTTTCAGCAAGTTTTTTGTATTACGATAAGGCTTTGTTTACTAAAATTGAAACGGTAATTAATATTTGTAATTTCTTTCTCAAATCTCGTTAATAAAAGAAATTCCTTTTAAAATTCTTATCCGTTAAAGCGAGCGTTGCAGGTTCGATCCTGACCCCCTTGGGCTATTCGTACCTACTCCTAAAGCAAGCTTCGAGGTTATTTGGACGGGCAATAGGCCTTGAAAAAGCATTGCTAATTAAAAATATGTATTTTACAATTGAAATACGTACAAGCAGTTTAAGGTTGATATACAAATTATAATAATGACCACAGTTAATTATGCAATAAGCAGTCGAAGCTTTTTATGTAGGAGAAGTGTTTTCTCTCATTACCTAATGGTAACCTGAAACCCATTATTTTATAAGCCATATTTCGTTGTTTAACTTTTAAAATAACCAAAAGTGGTAAATATGCATATGCCCAGCTTGTAAAAATAGTTTCCATAACTTTTATTTACTAGAAGTTAACTTTAAGGTACGAAATTTAATAACTAGCTTTTTACGTTATTAATAATAGCTGCTAGTTAATTAAGTTCTGCAACAAGATATTTCGATACATACACACTCGTAGTACGTACCCGGATGGAGCGTTTGTCAAACAATTGAAGTTCACAACTCTCTCTTGTGACGTTATGGGTCCTCAATTAACTTTTTACGACGGATATATCTGTAGGTATATTCAAAAATCTCTTTGAAAAAACATTAAAAATGCAATTTAGTTATATAAATATGTAAGGTAAAATATGTATTAAATTTAGTATAAAAAGGTGTATAAAGACTTTCGGCTGATGTTTATTGACTTACTTACATAGTCGAACTTCGACAAAACCCAGTAGATTTTATTAAATTATCCTTTGAATATCGAAACTAAATTTTTGTAATCGTCATTAACATGTGGGTTTCCCCATGGTGCCTTTGAAAGCACGTTAAGGGGTCAGTGCCGGTTCTTATCACATAACATGTGATAAAAATCGCAGACCCAAATAAAATATGATATGGTAAATACCAGAAATATTACTATTAGGAAAAGTGTAATTAACATAGCAAAATATAATATATGTCAGTCCGATCTAACACACTGTAAAAACAATAAAGCATTAACTTCTGACATAAAATCAGCGAAAATAACAGTATCAATAGGTACTGTTAGGTTTCTTACGATGAGTGAGACCATTGGAGGCCCAATTTCCCACCCTATATTCCGTTCCTTTTTTCCCTTCTCATTTCTTCCCTCTTATTCTTTGGTTTTGGCAACTCGCAATTGATTTTACAAACATCGCAAGCATTTAAAGGTTGCGGTGACTGCTTACGATCAGGTAGACCGTGTACTGGTTCGGCAACCGGCATGACAAAAAAATACATTTCTTACAATTAACAATGACTGACACAAACCTAATAAATTTAAACATGAAGTGAAAATCACAATAGCTTTCAACGATTAAAGCATCGTAACGTCACAAAATAGCATTAGCGAAAGTTAACAAAAAATAGCAACACGAATAAACCGTTATCTCGCACATTTACCATATTTATATCGCAGTTAAATTCTCATTTTGTCAAGTGCGAGTCGTAAACTTAGCGATTTGGAATACGCTGCTTGGGGAAGCGGGGAATATTTTATTTCGTAAGCAGGATGTGTGCCATGAAATATTATCGTGGTAATTTACGTTGTGAAATATGATATAAGGGGTACAGGATTATGTTATTTTGTAGTTTTGTTATAAGTATTATTTTATTATTTATATTAAATATATATAATTACGTATCGTTTTTGCGTGAAAAAGTGACAAACGTGCATCCATACTCACAAACTTTCGCATTCATAATATTAGTAAAATAAAAATAAAAATAAATAAACACTTGACACGCAATGGCCCCCATTAGGATTTTGATATCATGTGTCGGCGTGTGAAAGGACAAGGACAAACAAACACACCCAGACCGGAGCTTATGCCTGTATGGTCTATATAAACATCAGATCCTTGTAGTGTTTGAGGCAGGTTCGGTACCGCAGCGCCACAACGTCGTCGCGTCATCGTCGATTGTGTTCGCTGATAGCATCATCTGCTATAGCTATGCTAGAATGATTTCTTGTGCAATTTCATTTCATTCTTTTATTTCTCCCACACCTAAAATGTGAATGTGATTCTGTCTAAAGAAGACAAGAAACGAATATTACATAACAAAAGCTGATCCCTTTATAAATCATCAAATTAGCGACTAGTATCTCAATGTAACAACTTTAGCGTTAGTAATTAATAAGATTATAGCGAGCGCCATGTTTCAGTGTAATCAACTTATTTAAAATGGCGGCATAATTTGTTTGCTTTAATTAGGTCACATCTATACCAATATTATATAGATGAAGAGTTTGTTTGTTTGTTTGAACGCGATCTCTGGAACTACTGAACGGATTTGAAAATTCTTGCATTTGATAGTACATTTCTTGAGGAAGGCTATAGACTATATAAAATCACGATACGATACTTAGGATAGGCCCAGCAATAAGAAAGAAAGTACGGGTAGGTGATAAAATGCGGTTACTTGGTGGATTATGGTTCAATGGGAAATTACTGGGCGAACGAGATTTAAGAACTAATATCTCGAGGTTGGCAACGCGCGAGTGGCACCTACTAATGGTGCTGCAAGCACTCATAGGCTGCGGCAGCCACTTACCATCAGGTGGGCCGTATGCTTGTTTGCCAACTTCTAACATAAAAAAATTAAAAAAAATAAATGGGAGCGAAGCCGCGGGTACGTGGCGGGCGGTGAAGTACTAACCAGTAACCGCTCACGGTATATAGACTTCAAGTAGTAGTATCCGTACTCCTGCGTTTCGTTTACATTTTGAATATCTGGAGGTCCAATTCTCCACCCCTTCTTCCATAATTCGCTTATCTCCTCTCCTTCGCTAGTAATCGAATGTCAAGCATCTATGGACTGAAGTGATCGCTTACTATCAAGCGGGACCTACATTTTTAACCACCTTTGAAACCACCGTTTACCTTTATTTCCAAGGTGGGAAACAAAACCAAATAATCGTGATCATATCCCGTATTCACTTGTTTTGGTTGAGGTATATTTGTTATGACTTTTTATCTTTTATGACATATTCCTTGAATTCAATGTAACTTATCTAAAAATATTAAAAATGTGAAAGTTTGGTTGGATGGATCGATAGAGGTTTGTTACTATTTCACGCAAAAACTATTTGATAGATTTGGATAAAATTTGCTACATAGAAAGCTTATTAACTGGATTAACATATAGGATACTTTGGTACCCAAAAAAACATTGTCGGGTTCTCGTGAGATCATACAAAAACTTCATAATGCGAGCGGAACCGTGGGCACAGATAGAATTTTTATTTTTTTATGTTACAAGTTGGCAAACAAGCATACGGCCCACCTGATGGTAAGTGGTTGCCGTAGCCTATGAGCACTTGCAGCACCATTAGTAGGCGCCACTCACGCGTTGCCAACCTCGAGATATTAGTTCTTAAATCTGCTCTGCCCAGTAATTTCACTAGCGTACGATGCCCTTCAAACCGGAACACAGTAATGCCTAAGCACTACTATTTGGCGGCAGAATATTGGACACTGCGGTGGTACCTACCTAGCCGGCCTCTTGCAACAAAAGACCTACCACCAGTAAAAAATTAAATATTAACATCAACGAACGAAATTTTAAGTTTGTCTTTACAAGGCAATAATGAATGTTTCTCCTTCCTATTTAATTGCATTGTATTTCAGATATAACATGCTGAAGGAAATTTAATTCAACTGTTTAAAGTGAACGCGGACGATTTCGTAATTACTGTTATTCCTATTACGTCTTTTATATTTAATACTTTAATCTTGGTATAATAAAGCTGAAGAGTTTGTTTGTTAGTTTGTTTGGTTGAACGTGCTAATAAATATTATTTTTGCATATGATAGTACATTTCTTGAGAAAGGCTATAGGATATATATATGTTACACCACAATGCGATACATAGAAAATGAACAATAAGAAAGTAAGTGCGTGCGGGAGCGTACGCGGTGCGTTGTTGAAATAATTAAATAAATAAACGCTACACACTTAACGGCCCCCATTAGGATAGTGATATCCTGTGTCCCCGACACAACATTCGTCCGGAAACATTCACAATGACAAGGACAAATACACCCAGACCGGAAAATATGATTGCATGGTCAATACAAACATATTATATGCTCCGAGCGGGAATCGAACCCGCGACCTGTGGCGTTTAAGGCAGGTTCGCTACCGCTGCGCCACAACGTCGTCAATAATTAGATAACTGTTTGCGCCATAAATATCTCTTTATTCCTCTCTTAAACTGAAAATGAAATATTTTATTCGAAGTATAAAGTATTACACTTTTTGTTAAAAGTCAGAATCAGCTCCAAAATGGATAACCTTTACTTGAAAAGAACTTTTTTTTTATGTGAAATCTTTGGGAATTGGAAATCCTTAACAGAGAGCCGATACTCTGCAAGGATTTGTGTTCTTTAAAAGTTACGGTCTAAGCATAAGACAGCAATGAGAATACAATACCCAGTAACCCGCTAGGGGGAGTTGAAACATGTTTTACCATTATTAAGGAGGGGTGAACTCGGAACATTAATTAAATTCGTTATTAAATTTAGAATCTGGTCACAGAGTATCATAAAATTGTTTTTTGTAAACGTTTTTTCTTTATCTTCCGTTTTACGATTGACTTTAATGTTAAATTAAATAGACTGAAGACGTTATTTTGGTCTTTAATTAAATTTATAATTCACCTTTTATTGGACAAAGTATTATGAAAAAAAAAAACACTTTTCCTTTGCAGTTATAATTAAGAATGGAATTAAAGATTTAAAAGAAAAACTTAATTTTTTTATAGAATGATTCGGCTTCTTTATATCATGACGGTTAAGCATACGATCACACCGTGACACCGTGGTGGCGTTGGGGGCAGCGTGTCTGCCATTAGTCTCGACGGTTGCGGGTTCGATTTCCGCTCGGGCAGATGTTTGTTAAATTTCAGTCTCGGTCTGGGCGTTTGTCTGTGGGTCTCCCCACCGTGCCTCGGAGAGCACGTTAAGCTGTCGGTCCCGGTTGTTATCACATAACATCTGGTAATAATCGTTAACTCTTGATAAATAAATTGCTCTTATCCAATGAGTTACTGGTTCGCCCTTAGGGTTGTGGAGGTCAGATGGCAATCGCTCTGTGTAAAAACTAGTAACCTGTCAAATCCGGATAAGAGTAATAAGCAGACCCTGGGTAAAAAAAAAAAAAAAAATACCGGGAATAATACTAGGACGAAGAAGAGTTAAGCATACGATCCGCCTGATGGTAAGCAGTGACCGCAACCTATGAACGCTTGCGATACTTGAAGTATCACATGCGCGTTGCCAACCCAAAGAATAGGAAGGAAGGGTGAGAAGTGAATTCCTAGCATTATTCCCAGTCTGCATTTTACTCTTATCTGAATCGAATGGGTTACAAGTTACAGGTTAGAGAGCGATTGTCTTCTCATTAAATAAGAGCAAATTACATATCAAGAGTTAACGAATATTACCGTGTTATGATATTGCAATAGGGACCAGGAGCTTCAGTTTAACGAGGTACAGTGGGGAGACGCATAAGGACAAAGGTCGACAAACCTTCCTTTGACTCATTACATTACAGTTTTATCACGTTATATTTAAATACGTAAGACGTTACAGAGAAAGCGTAATTTAAGTTCTATAAAGTGATATTATTATGAAAATGGAACAAGTTTCAGCTAATTAGGATTACTTTACCTCGTTAAGACACATTAAACAATGATTAAATACCCCGCATGGGTAAGGAACAACGGATTAAGACGGTCGTATATTATATATATTTCGATAGTTTTAATCACTAGCAACTTTTGAAAACCGGATGGTCCTTGAATATACTATTTCAATTAACATGTTTTTATTTTTAAGATTTATAAATAAGAGATTCTCGCTCGGGGCGAATGTTTTTATTCATTTTCAAACATCGGTCCGGGTCTGGGCGTTTGTCCTTATGGAATTCTCCATTTTTTTTTTCGGAACCCCGACACATGATATTACTATCCTAATGGGGGTTGTTATCACAAACATCTGATAAACATCTGTCATATGGCAATCGCTCTATATAAAAACTGGTAGCCCGTCTACTCCGCATACGAGGAAAAAAGCAAATAATATAAAAAATAAAATTTATAAAGAATAGATAGAGTCACACGAAATGATTTCCTTCACCCTTAACTTAGCAAATATTACTGCATCTAAGGACCGAATCAAATTTGACCCCAGCGAGGGTTGCCTCTTCTTCACGGCTGGGTCTCAGTACTCGGCCCGCCCACCCGGTGATGCTGTCAAGGCCACTTCTGCTGACAGTAGTCCACATTAATGAAAACTACATCTACTATAGCGCCATCTCTAAGAATTACTGTGTATATTAGGAAAATACTACTTAAAGGCTAACTTTTATCATTACTATTAAGTTGGCATGTGACTAAGTTCATTCCGTTTCGAAGACATTGAATATAAGAAACGGCAATCACAAGTATTGCATAATATTATTGAAACTATATCAGTCGCGTAATATAATTCAATAAACAATAACTGATTGCATGCTTTGTGATTTCAAAACCCATCATCTAACCACCGAATCGTTTATTACGTAGAATATTCCGATAATAGCAATTATGCATAATTTGGCATTACCTTATTACGTGTTGTATGTTACAATGCATGTGCAATTAGTATAATAGCATTCAGGAAATATTTGATCATGAGATGCCAAGCTATGATAGCGTAGCTATTATCTGCTTAATAAGGATCATGGAGATACGACAAATGATTATAATTCATAGATATTGCATAAATAGTAGAGATAGGTGTTCACCCTGCCTTTTCATAAAAGGTTTCTTAAAGAGATCCTGAATTTTGCGTTCGTTCGTTTTTTTTTTTTTTTTTTTTATGTTAGAAGTTGGCAAACAAGCATACGGCCCACCTGATGGTAAGTGGCTGCCACAGCCTATGAGCGCTTGCAGCACCATTAGTAGGTAGGTGCCACTCGCGCGTTGCCAACCTCGAGATATTAGTTGTTAAATCTCGTTCGCCCAGTAATTTCACTAGCGTACAATGCCCTTCAAACCGGAACACAGTAGTGCCTAAGCACTACTATTTGGCGGCAGAATATTGGACACTGCGGTGGTACCTACCTAGCCGGCCTCTTGCAACTAAAGACCTACCACCAGTGTGACTGACTGCACTGGTGGAATAATCTCTGCTGTGACAGAGGTTATCCCAACAGCGGGCGATGGGGTCGTCACATCCCGACGCCTAAGTTCGTATAAGAACTTAGAAAATGAATAGAATAGTCATAATCACTATTCGACACCGTTGTGACGTTGTGGGGAGCGAGTCTGTCTTGACGGTTGCGGGTTCGATTCCCTCTCGGACAGATGTTTATTAAATTTTTTGTCTCGGTCTGGGCGTTTGTCCGTGTGGGTCTCCCCATCGTGCCTCGGAGAGCACGTTAAGCTGTCGGTCCCGGTTATTATCAATAACATCTGATAACAATCGTTAACTCTTGATAAGTAAATTACTCTTATCCAATGAGTTACTGGTTCACCCTTAGGGTTGCGGAGGTCAGATGGCAATCGCTCCGTATAAAAACTAGTAACCTGTCAAATCCGGATAAGAGTAATAAGCAGACCCTGGGTACATAAAATACCGGGAATAATGCTAGGATGAAGATGATTCTGGATTTTGCGTTCGGTCAATATTTGCGTAGCTCGAGAAGGTAGTTAGTTTTAGTGGTGATAGGTATTTTTTGGACGAGACCGTCTAGGTAGGTACCACCGTAACGCAGTGTACTGTGTTTCGGTTTAAAAGAAACTGTGGCTACTGAACTGAATGGGCAAAAGAGATTTAAGAACTAACATCTCGAGGTTGGATACGTGTGAGTGACACTTCAACAATCGCTTATCATTAGGTAGATCGTAGGCTTACTTGCCAAATTAGTCACATAAGAAAAGACGTCATCAGTTTGATGTCGTCACCGACTGATGTAAAATGTACAATTACACATGTAGAGTAAGCAAATGGATTTCACCGGTGCGTTCTTTGGAGATTCCAGAGACTGCCAAAAACGACACAGAAGACCACCGGAGGGGTTTTTAGTAAATTACAATCCTACAAGCCCCGACCCTCTTCCTCACAGATAATCGGAAACCTTTAGAAGACAATCATCTATTTTTATATGAGGCATATTATAGATAATCCGGAAATCGTTGTCAAGTGGTAGGCTAGGCAAATATTTATTCTAAAAAATTCTTAAAAATTATTTTTAAAAATAATGTAACCAACATACATATAGATCAACAGGATAAAGTTTGATTTCCGTTTTAAAAGGTGTATAAATAAAAAAATATTTTTTTAAACACCTAAACCAGATTGAACAAAACTAAATACTTCAAACTAAAACAGAATAAATAAAGTTGAAAGCGTATTGTTTCTCTCGAGTTCTTACGTTCTCTCGAGTAACAATCGCGCATTAAGAGCAACAAGGGTAGCAATTGAAACTAAGTGAGGAGTTTTGTCTCTACATTACGCACATGCTTGAACACCCTGAAGTGGAAATGTCGTCACTTATCTATTGTGTATTATGTGGAAGTTTTCATTCATATGACTCCAGATTGTAAAAACTATGATAGAACCTAATAAGATAATATTTTAGAAGCAATAACCGTCATGGCGCATTAATAAATAAATACACTGCTACACACTCAACGGCCAACACAAGGACAAGGACAACCATTACAAATATCTGCTCCAGGCGGGAACCAAACCCGCTTGGGAATCAAAAACTTGTGGTGCTTTAGGCTACCGCTGAGCTACAACGTCGTCCACAAAATGTCATCGTCGTTAAAAAAATGCCAATTGCTCAGACGGACAATGAAACTAAGGAATTTCCAATCTCTCATCTCTTTTTTTTCGCTTCTCACTCTCCTGTTTCTTGTGTTAACAACGCACACTCACACGCAACGCACACTCACACGCAACGCACACTCACACGCAACGCACACTTTAAGTATTGCGCGTGTTCATAGGTTGCGGTGTACTGCTTACCTTCAGGCGGACCGTATACTTGTTTGCCAACTGTCATACATAAAAAAAAAAACAAAAAACCTTTCACTTTTGATATTTTATACGTTAATGTAAATAGCTTTTAATAAATTAACGAAAATCAATCACCAAATTGATGAGACCTTTTAGTCTAATTTATGAATGTAAATAGACCTATTAGTTATCGTCCCGTGCGTTTGTCGTCTCGCTCGTAATTTGTTGTTTATTTTCCATAAATAATGAGCATTATTTATCTTCCGTCACTTTCACGATATATGTATAACCTACTTATATAAAAGTTTGGATGGATTGTTTGGATTTACCGGCGTCGGGACGTGATGAGCACATCGCCGGCTGTTGGGATAGTCTCTGTCACAGCAGAGATTATTCCACCAGTGCAATTAGTCACACTGGTCTGAAGACGCTCATAGCCGAGTGCACCCGCTGATCGGTAAACGATCGGTAGGTTAAGCAACTTTAGGCGCGGTCAGTCACTAGATGGGTGATCGCATAGAGGTATTTCAACCGAGCGTCTCCGTGCTTCGGAGGGCACGTAAAACGTCGGTGCCGGCTGTTGACAATTTGACAACAGTCGATAAGTCAAGTCAGAGGCCTACGGGCGACCTGAACAACTCTGACACTAGGTTGACCACTAACCAATCGATAAGAAGATAAGAAGAAGTCACACTGGTGGTAGGTCTTTTGTTGCAAGTGGCCGGCTAGGTAGGTACCACCGCAGTGTCAAATATTCTATCGCTAAATAGTAGTGCTTAGGCATTACTGTGTTCCGGTTTGAGGGGCACGGTAGGCTAGTAAAATTACTGGGCAAAGGAGATGCAAGAACCAATATCTCGAGGATAGCAACGCGTGAGTGACACCTACTACTGGTGTTATAAGCGCTCATAGGCTACGGCAACCGCTTACCATCAGGTGGGCCGTATGCTTGCTTGCCAACTTGTAACATAAAAAAAATCTATAGCACATAGGATACTTTTTGTGATAGCTCAATGGACCGACTTCGTTAACGCGAGAGTTTCGGGTTCGATTGGGCTATTAACATACCCACTTCTAGCGCAAGCTACAAGCGTATTTGGCCAATACGAGTATTGAGTTGAAAGAGTATTGCTAAAAAATATTATTTCTACTCAAGATAATATTACAATTTCATATTTATTCAAATGATATTAAAATACGTCTTTTGCCTGTGTTGTATATAAGCTCTACTTGACTCAAAATTGCTCAATTATAAGAGGACAAGAGACGACGTTAAGGACAGTGATTTAATATAAAGCCTGCCGTTGTATTCATCAACAAAACAGTGGAACCCTTAATTGAAGGGAAAAGGGTATATGAATAACATTATAAAATCTGTATTAAAAGGGCTTTTAATGTTCTTAGTAAAAATGTTAAATTTTCTGTGGTGTAGTAAGTAAAATTTTATATTTAAATCTAGTTACATTTTGAGTTTTGTTTGTAAGTTCTAACTTAGTCAAAACTTTCGAATTCAATGTTCAGATTGACAGGTTGCGCATCGGGAAATGTCGCCTAGGTGCCACTAGTATGATGCGTCCGTAAACATAGCGCATTCCACTCTTCCAGAGTGCATCGCAGTGCACCGAGTGAAGAACTCGCATTGCCGATCATGGTTGGTTTGCAACGACAGGTCCTAGTTTGCCATGGTCTCCTTCTGCGAGATCGTCATCTATCTACAGGAGGTCACGGAGAGGGCGATGCACACGTGGACTCGATCCGATGAGGTATTGCTTTGCGCGCCTGCTTCCGTCACACTAGAGGAGCTATGGTGGAGGGTTCATTTATCAGGGCGGGAGACGGCACTCTGCGATACCCGTGGCACCATTTCGGTGACGGTGGCCTTTATATGTGAACCTTTTGTTTCCGCAAGCGACACCATGAAGTCCCAGTATGGCGGTGAGGGTTCCGCAGAGTTTTAGTGGGTATAGTAGCTTGACAGACGACTTAACTGGAGGTCGAGTCCCACATTACCACTAGTGTACAAGTACACTACGTATAGTGGCTTGCGTAAATGCAATTCTCAGTGAAAACAAAATAAAAAGATTTAAATAAAGCATCGAATGTATTTACACGATCAACCAACCAACCGACCAAATAAACGCGTAAGGTTGGTGCGGAGCCATGTGATTGTCAGGTCGCGTTGGTTTGTTCTCCAAGAGTTCCCGTAACCTGACAAAAACACTGAGGTCGGCCACCGAGGAGGGTTTAATGGGTCCCCATGACGTTTCCACTTTGTCATGGAACCCCACATAACCCGTTGTTCCTCCCCAGGACGCCGGGTATCTGGCAGTAGATTTCCTCCCGACAACAAAAAAAAGCACTGAATACGGCCTAAAGCAAATAAGCTTAAGCTATAAACAAATTCACTAAATTTCGATTGTAAGCCCGTCAAAGTTTAGCCAATTCTGAAGGCTATCTTCAAATTGTATTAGCTGCAAAACAAGAACGCATTTCCTTAGACATAAGATTTAAATTCAAATGATTGAAGTGGGCTTATGATTTGAAACAACTGTAGTGAGTTAATGTATTATCATATAAAGTGGAATACTTCCCGCTGTCAAACAACGCAGTTGTTTACGTCCCTTTTGTTAGGGATGGGGTTTTATTGAGAGTTTGTGAGTGTTACTGTCACGGTATTATCAAAAAACTTTGTTTCTATGGACGGGATTATTGGAATTTGTTGACTACATATTTCAATACGTGACGATTTCTACTAAATTGTACTCGTAAGGCGCCTTAAGGAACTAATAATAATTAATGTCTGGTCGTTTTAAGCTTGGAACTTTAAAATATTATCATCGTTCGTATTAGAATTTACAAATTCGATAAAATACATATAATAGAATTTATTTAATGTTAAAGTTATCAGTCAAGTGCGTTGTGGACCACGCACAGTCGAAACATAAGGGCTCCGCAGTTTGATGATCAAGAATCTTAAGAACTTTATAATAAAAACGAATTAAAATCGACCACATAATTGAGTTTGTAATTTCATAGTAATTATTAAAAGTAATATGAAAAACAAAGTTATATGAACAATTTATATAATATCTCTAAAATATGTAGAACTATCGTCTTCAAACCAGATATGGTCGAGAGTTCATTTGATGATCTTCAACCTCAAACTTTTCTAGAATTTTAAATCCCATAGTTCAAAAGTTAGAGAGGGGACACACAATTTTTATGACTTCAGAACCTTATATCTCAACAACTACAGATTTAATAAAAAAAAGCAAAATCAATCATCCTTATCACTTTTAAAGACCTATCCAAAGGTATCCAAAGGTAAAGGAATTTTTTTTTCAACCCTTAGTTACACGTATGGGCTGCTCGATTTAAGAACTAATATCTCGAGGTTGGCAACGCGTGAGTGGCACCTACTAATGGTGCTGCAAGCGCTCATAGGCTGCGGCAGCCACTTACCATCAGGTGGGCCGTATGCTTGTTTGCCAACTTCTAACATTAAAAAAAAAAAAAAAAAAAAAAAAACCCTTAATTTTTATATATTTTAGGATTCTATTACAAAATCATGGTGCGGTTCATAGAATACACCTATTTACTAAATTTCGTATACATAGGCCCAACAGTCTCCGAGTAAAATGACTGTGACATACGGATGGACGGACAGACGGACGGACGGACAGACGGAAATGACGAAATTATAATTAATAGGGTTCCGTTTTTGCTATTTGGCTACGGAACCCTAAAAAAAGCAATATATTTAGCGTATTGTTTAAGGTTTACGTTAATAAGTAGTGCCTTATTGTCATTAGTGAGAAGACGTACAAGTGCGTGTTGACATGTCCATTATCCAACTGACGTCGTAAGGAAAGCATTTTTGGGCAGACGGAATATAATAAGTAAATACTTAGTAAATTATTGTGTTTTAATATAAACCACTCTATATTGTTATTATAATTAAATTAAAAGTGTGATGGCGAGAGGCTATAAGCAAAATTGGAATGAAAGAAAGAATGTAAGAAAAGTCGAACTCGTTAGCTTAATTTATTTAATGCCTGCTTGCGAAGGTTGAAATGATTTCTTTAAGTAGTTACGTTTTGCTTTGACATTTTTAGAGTTCCTTAACCAATCGCAAAAACGGAACCTTTATTATTTCATCATGTCTCTCCGCCCATACATAAGCGGCACATTTCCATTATATAGTAGTATAAATAAATCAAATATAATGCAAATGTGCGTAGCCAGGTAGGAGGAAGAGGGGCAGTTGCCTCACCCTGGACCTTGTTTAATACTCAGATATGGAAGAATATATATACATATATATATATATATATATATATATATATATATATATATATATATATATATATATATATATATATATATATATATATATACATTTTTTTAAAAGAATACTAGCAATGCTTTTTTAATGGCATTACTAATATTCCTATTGCCCCTCCAAATAAACTCGAAGCTTGCGCTAGGAGTGGGTACGACAATAGCCCAAGGTGGTCAGGATCGAACCTGCGACTCTCGCGTTGACGGAGCGAAGTCGGCTCTTCTACCGTTGAGCTATTTAGAACTTACTAACCAATAACTACTGGAGATAGTAGTCTTTTTCCACCCGTCTAGGCCCTAAATAAAGACTTTGCCCTCCCCTGGGCCTGAGATTTTATATTTGAAATAGCTCAATGCTCAGCAAAAACGAAAAGCGTCAATAGCTCAACGGTAGAAAGGCCGTTAACGCGAGAGTCAAGGATTCAATCCTGACCCTCTTGGACTATTGTCGTACCCACTCCTAGCGCAAGCTTCGAGCTTCTTTGGAGGGGCAATAGGAATATTAGTAATGCCTGGAAAAATCATTGCTAATATAAAAAAACGAAAAAATCTGAGAATAGGTATTGAAACCCTTTTTCTGATTTTTAGATCACAAATGCAATCTCATACTAGTAAAAATGAATTGGGATTTCTTATTGAAACTGGCCCCTAGTCTCACAGCTATTTAAGGAATATAAATCAATACGCTAACAAGAGTTATGATTAAATTCACTGATCCTAATCGAATTTCGGAGTGTTTCAGTTAGGGCAGCATTTCCTGTACAGTTTACATTGAGGCTTCACCGCTATAATGGGAAGCTATTGAAAAGCAGTAAACGAGTAAAGACTTCATTACGCCCCGTCACTGGACCAGTACGTGACAGGGATATCGGTGTCCGACATCGTGTAATATGGTGTTTGTATTGTAATGATGTTTTCATATTGTTAAAATATTCAAACTCACAGTAACTATCAGCTTGCACTGACGAAAGATAATATACATAAAACATATTGAAAACTCTGTTTTCTGTCAATAGCTCAACGGTAGACTCCACTCCGTCAACGCGAGAGTTGCGGGTTCCATCCTGACTTCTTTGGGCTATTGTCGTACTCCCTAGCGCAAGCTACGAGCTTATTTGGAGGGCAATATAACTATTAGTAATGCTTGAAACAGCATTGCTAATAAATCTTTGTAAAAAAAATATTCGATACATTTTTTGTTTAGTGTTCGCGTTGTCACAGAACTTGTTGAAACGAAGCATGTTTGACATTTTACAAATCTAGAAATTTAACCAGTTTTCTTGAATGTGAACATAATATCAACAACACAAGACGAACGATTTGTTTCCTCTGACAAGTTTCAATTGATTGCATGTTTAATGTCACACACACACGCTACACACTCAACCTTACTCATACAACAAACTTTTGACGGTTGGCAAAAAAGCATACGGTCCGCCTGATCACCGCAACCTATGAACGATACTTGTATCACAAGCGCGCTGGGAACCCAAGGAGCAGGAGGGACGGGATGAGAAGGGCAAAAAAGGAAGGAAACAGGGTGGGAGATTGGGCCTCCGGCGCTCTCACTCATCGCACGTAACGCAGCAGTACCTAATGATACTGTTAGTTGACGCCGATTTTCTGTGAGAAGGTTGTACTTCTCCGGTCGAGCCGGCCCTTTTTTGCTGAGAGAAGCTTGGCTCTACTACCATCAAGTACCGTAAACTTTAAAATGTACTCATTAATATAGTAATATTCTGTGTAGGGAACTACACAAACACCAAGACCGGAAACATGCCTGAATGGTTAATACAAACATCTGCTCCAAGCGGGAATCGAACCCGACCAAAACCGTCGTCGCAACTTTTAAAGCAATAAACATATTTTTTTAGTACACCGTATACATGTCTTAGAATTTCTTCCACGACATGCAGGTTTCTTTATGATATTTTCCTTCACAACTAAACACGAGATAAATTTGAAACGCAAACCTTCGAATAAACTCAACATTTTCGATGCATTATGGGAAGAGATGATATCATTAATAATTTCATTGTTTTTGTACGATATCAAATCAATTTATTCAATGTTTTAATCGTTTGCTGTCAGCTTACACTCCACGATCCTGCGGTCACGTGTAACGGGGGTTGGAAATTATGAATTATTTAAACTGCCTTCGGTTGAAACATTTGTGTTATTCCTTATGAATACCAATTACTTGACTGTCTGTTTAATTATATGTTAATATTTTGTGGGGCTCTTTGACGGTACTTTACGGTAGAACATCTGACACTGCGGTGTGATGCCTACCTAGCCGGCCTCTTGCAATAAAAGACCTACCGACCACTAAAAGTATTTCAGCGATTGAGCCATTCCATTAAGACTATTTAGTGGTTATTGCCACTAGACTAACAGGTGGCTGAGTCCCGCACTACCACTCCCTAGGGTACTTGACGAGTACACTACGTGCAGTAGTGTGCGTAAATGCGTTTCACAGTGGAAACAAAAAAAAAGGCTGTTAATACTATAAAACTACTAACCTTTAGTTAATTAACGATCGACCCCTTCCGATCTGCTTGATCATTTGACACTGCGTAGAGATGTTGGATTACTGAGGAATTGTTTGAACTGATCCCACCGGTGGAATTTCACCATCGGACATCGTGAAAATACTCGAATTTCCCTCACTACCTCGATGTCTGGAAATTCACAACAGCGCGATACAGAAGACATTTTTCTTCCTCGCACAAGCACTCTGTGTAACCATTTCCTGGAAACCTTCAAGAGAAGAGCCTATTACTTCCTTAATGGTCGGCAACGCACATGTCCTCTGGTGTTTCAGATGTTCAGGGGCGGTGGTGATCGCTTAACGTTAGATGAGCGTCCTGCCTGTTTATACTCTTACATAAAATAAATCTCTCGTTAAACGCAAAACAATATCATCATTCAACTAATTATCGAAATAGGAACGTATTGAATTTCAGCTATTGGTCATTGGCATAATCGGATTATTGCACAAAATGTCGTGTTACCTCATGTAACCACTCATCAATTCAATCCAGATTATTTCAGAATTAATCCAAAGAGTGTGTGTATACGGTACAACTGCCTTTTTAACGGTATATTGCAATTATTTTGAAGGTTTTAAACTTTAGTTATGATAATTTATGTTTATTATCTATACAGCTTTTCACTAAATGCATATGATATACGGTACTTCATAAAAAAACAAGTTTTTAAATTATTGTCTGTCTGTTTGTTTCGCCTAATCTCTGAAACAGCTGGACCGATTTCATTGGGACTTTCACTGGCAGATAGGTGATGTTATAAGGAGTAGCTCAGGCTTATTTTAGGAAAATAAGTAGGGTGCCGTGCATAAAAAAAATCGGTGCAGGCAGGCGCAGAAGAAACTGACGTATATTTTGTTTTTAAAATATTTATTTTTACAAAAACATTATTAGATAATTGAGAAAGTTATTATATCTAGATGCCATCTGATACGCTCACTGGGCGATAAGCGATTAGTAAGAAAACTTGCTTCAGGAACCAGGATTCCATTAATTGTTACCGCTTTTTGTTATAAAAAGGAATCCTTCGAGCCGGATTTGAACCAGCGACCTATGGATGACAGTTAACCAGCTACAGTCCACCGCTCTACCAACTGAGCTATCGAAGGCTTGACGTGAACTTCAACTTATAACAACACTTTTGATGAAACAAGCAGTGGAATTGGAGTTTACTTTAGCACAGTGGAAACTAAAGGGTTCCGCAACTTGATAATGAACTTTAAATATTAACGAATTAAAATTCGACCGCAAGAAAGTTGGTAATTTCGCACTAATTATTAAAAATAATATGAAATAAACAAAGTTATGGAAAAATTTAGACATCTCTAAAATTCAACGGCGTCGGCATGTGACGACCCCATCGCCCGCTGTTGGGATAACCTCTGTCACAACAGAGATTATTCCACCAGTGCAATCAGTCACACTGGTGGTAGGTCTTTGTTGCAAGAGGCCGGCTAGGAAGGTAACACCGCAGTGTCCAATATTCTGCCGCCAAACTACTGTGTTCCGGTTTGAAGGGCATTGTACGCTAGTGAAATTACTGGGCGAACGAGATATAAAAACTAATATCTCGAGGTTGGCAACGCACGAGTGGCACCTACTAATGGTGCTGCAAGCGCTCATAGGCTGCGACAGCCACTTATCATCAGGTGGGCCGTATGCTTGTTTGCCAACTTCTAACATAAAAAAAAATCCATTTTTCCAAAATAATTCTACACAAAATGGAGAAAGTTCTTTTGACAGACAAAATTTTATTTGTAAACGAATATTCCTGCTAAAATAAAATATATTTGGAGCTTAAGAAACGATCGGGTGGGCAGCAATAAATAATATTTTAAGAAGAAATGTGGCCATGACTTATTGATATGTCAGCTTATATTTGAATGAAACCTTTTGAAACGTAGTATTAAAGGATGTGTCAATACTTTTATACCAATATAATATATATGGTATCAATCAATAAATAAATAACGCTACACACTCTACGGTACCTATTCTCAGACCGGAACACATGCCGGTATCAACCCGTGACCTGGGGGCCATGAACTCTTATTGCGATTTAAATGACGACCTAAACTGAGTTAAATCGCTATTTCGTACCATACCAAATATATTTATCATGCTCATATAAAATCAGAATCGTTTTACTGTCAAAATTGAATTGGATCGAAATAGAATTGTTAGTAAAAGTTCATGGTAATAAAACCCCCACCCCTGGGGTGCGCATAAATGAAGGCTACACACTCAACGGCCCCCATTAGGATAGTTATAACCTGTGTCGGGGGTCGGGAAACATACACAATGATAAGGACAAACACACGCAGGCCGGAACACGTAGATATGGTCACTGTATGGTCGATACTGACCTGTGGCGCTTAAGGTAGGTTCGCTACTGTTCCCCCAACCGCAGAGGTCAAACTCTGCGGTACCCTGGGCTTGTCGTGCCGGGGGCTCAGTAGCCGGGAGTCGATTGTGCAGGTGGCACCTTCGACTGGCCGGTGAAGCTAACAGGGTCGGACGGTTCGGGCGTGGGGCGTTTTACGCTAGACCGCGCCTAGGAGGGTGGTGTCGTATGGGTCGCTCCGGTACTTTTCTGCTTATCAGAATGGACTGCGAGCGGCTCCTGCGACACCGGAGGTGTGCTTAACCGGGGCCTTCAGCCTCGGTCGGGCGGTAGAGGAAGAAAACCTCTTTAAAAATAACGACGGTCGGTCGCAGAGGAAACAACCTCATTAAAAAGTTAGTCTCGGGGGGAGCCCTAGGACCCAGGGCTCCCTTGGTTGGGTTTGCCGGGGCCTTTTGGTCCCGGTCGGTGGGGCGCGAAAGCGCCGCCGTATATTGTATGTATGTATTATATGTATTAGTATGTATTTATGGCGGCAGTAGGTTGCCGCCCCAGACGGAGGCTGACGGCCTGGGTGCGTTCGCGCACCAAGGTGTATATATATATTTTATTTATGTATAGTATGTATTATTACATGCACCCTTCTAGGCGCTGCATTGCGTAACTGCATTTCTCCAAGTAAAAAAAAAAAAAAAAAAAAAAAAAAAAAAAGGTTCGCTACTGTTACGCCACGTCAAAATAATTGCCAAAAAAATTTTGTGTACGCTTTAATTTCTCAGCCCAGTGCCCACTTTAATAATATCCATCATGAGAGACAGAATTAAATAGTGTTTCTAAAATACTTTTTCCGTACCATCAAATTTCGTCAACCATTTCCGTACCATTAAAATCCGTGACGGATTAGAAACGAAACACTAATTCACATCGAACCAAATTCCAATTTTCCGCGGTTTTGTCTCTGCAATATCTATTCATGAGTTTCGGGTAACACATGACTGAATTAATAACACAGCCGTGACTTCTATTACAACGTGATAATGACTATTTTGCTAGTTTACGTATGAAAGTAAATTATTGTGTCAGTTTTTCGGCAACCGACTGAGTGTGTGGTGTATTTCCTTTTGATGTTTTACGGCAATTTACGTTTTCATACGCTACAGAGAGGTTAATTATTCATAAAGCTAGTGCTATGAAAATAGTTGGAGGAGGAAATTTCCTCTATTACAATTTATGACGTAACTAGCTTCTGCCAGCGGTTTCGCTTGCGTAAATAATAATAATAATACTTTATTGCACACCACATACAAAAACATATAGACATGAAAATATAGGAAGCAAAAATTATGCATAAAAGGCGGTCTTATTGCTTACAAGCAATCTCTTCCAGACAACCTTTATTGTTGTGAAAAAGTCATAACTGCTAGGAGATAGGGTGGTAGGACGGTGTACATAGAAATATATAAGTTAAATAATGATTTGAATACAAACTCTATACAACTCCATTTCTGAAAAGCTGAAATGGGGTTCAGAGTCCCCATTTCAGCTTTTCAATTATTTTTAATTATTTTTTTATATTTTATTTAGTATTAGAAGTAATTTTTAGGATTAAGTTTTTAATTATGTTTAATTTTTTTATATTATTGTTATAGTGTTTTGTTTTTCTTTTAACTATAATGCTTTTTAATATTTATGTTTTGCTTATGTCTGTTGTTGTCCCAATAAATGGATTCTTTCTTTCTTTCTTTCTTTCTTTCTTTCTTTCTTTCTTTCTTTCTTTCTTTCTTTCTTTCTTTCTTTCTTTCTTTCTTTCTTTCTTTCTTTCTTTCTTTCTTTCTTTCTTTCTTTCTTTCTTTCTTTCTTTCTTTTCAGAAGTGGAGTTGTATAGAATGTAAAACGTATTTCATTATCTTTATTGTTTACCAAATAACAAAGTTTCATGCTTCTAGTTTCAAAAATGACAGACTTCCACAAAAACTTTTAATACATTTCTCACTCCATCATGGGTTCAATTTTAGAAAACGTTAAAATATGTGTTTCTTCATCTCTAACTGTTAATCTAAAAACCTAAGTTCCATGCGTCTAGTTTCAATCATGACGGACTTACATACAAACTTATAACTCCCTTAGATTTCGAAATCCTTTCATTATACTCGTTTACGTCTTAAAAATAACAGCTTTGAAAAAAAAAAAACATTTTTCTAGGTACAAGGGTTTAGGCATTTATAAGTCAGTCTCATCCTTTTATATATATGACTTAAGAAATAAATATTCACAGTAGAAATTTTAACATACTCAATACTCAATATATTTATTACATTCCACAATGTGAGGTTAAGTCATAGGTGTAAAAATCGTTTACAATTGTACCGGGCGCAGCTGACGAGCTACTGAAAAGAGGAAGAGGCCTTTTATTATAAGGTATAAGTATATAGGCAGGAACATAATTTATTTACTGTTTTGAGATAGATATCTGTAACTTATATATACGATAGAATGTGTCATAACCGAGTCGACCGTATGAACCCTACTATAATCGAATCACTAAAGGAGTATTGGAATCACAAACAGTTTTATACAACAATATAAATAGACTCGACTCGACCCAAACACAGGGGCTTAGGACACTTTCAAACGAGTAACTCGATATCCCTTTCACATAACAGAAGGTTCGGGAAGTAACTTCATTATACTTATTTGTATACGTGTATCTGTATTTCATAATACAAGCGGCTCTTTACCGTGGTCACCCAAGGGTTGGTCTTTGTATAAGGATGTTTGTGACCGGAATAATGAACTGGTATAAACGAAATTAGTTTGTGATCGGGTTTTCAGGAATAATAAACTCGGAATTCCATCCATACTACCTCGATGTTCTGACTTTTTTTTCTCCGTACAACAACTCTGCGGAACTTCCACAGGTGATCTTTCCGAACCGATACTACCTGGGAACCTTCAAGAGAAGAGCCTATTCCTTAAAGGTCGAAAACGCACCTGTATGCGTGACCTTCATTGCTGACGGTGATCATTTAGAATCAGGTGAGCTTCCTGTCCATTTGCAGTCTCTCTTACATAAAAAAACATCTTATAATGCTGAAGGGTTTATCTGTTTGTTTGGTTGGTTTAATGTGCTAAAGGCATTGATAATATCCAAAAAAATTTGTTTTTGCTTAGATTTTTAACGTTGCTAAATAAAACCTTGACTTGTTCGGCTTAAACCTTCATAAAAATGCAAATTTTTGTAAATATTTATGACATAATTTTAATTTTTCTATGTTTAACTAAAATGTTTATTTAAAACTGGATAAAAGTTTTAAATTCTTAATAAAATTTCTTCACAAACGAATGTGATACAATTCCAATGCAACTGGTGTAGTTTCCGAGCTCTAAGTTATAGATTTTAAAAATTCCGTACAGCATTTTATTTACAAACCGTTGATCAGATCGAGAGAATTTTCTGCAAGTGTTTCGAAATACCCCGTTGACCTACTTCTTACGTGGCACCAATTTATTAATTTAAAAGATCTTTCATTTCAAATAAAATATAAGCTATTATTTACCTACCTATACGTACCGACTTAGATTTTATCAAAATAAAATGAATAAATAAACACTACACACTCAACGCCCCCATTAGGATATTGATATTCTGTGTCGGGGGTCCGGAAACATACACAATGACAAAGACAAGTACACCCAGACCGGAAAATATGCTTGCATGGTCTATACAAACATATTATGCTCCGAGCGGGAATCGAACCCGCGACCTGTGGCGTCAAAATAAATATATACTAATAATATAAATACGAAAATAAATCTGTCGGTTACGGTTTAACACTGAAACGGTTTATCACGAAAAATGGCTGTAAAATAGGGTATGAAGGTTTGTACCGGTAACGAATTATTTCTTGCATTTAAGGTGACTCATTTAAACTCGTTATTCACGCGAGCGAAGCCGGGAGAAGAAGCTAGTGGTAATCAATGTAATAAAAATTATAAACAACAATAAATTCGATTTTAAATTAAAATTGATTTTATTTAAATCTTTTTGGCATCGAGAAAATTGATAAATAATTTTTAAGCCATTTACTTCTTTTTAGAAAATTACTTTACGGAGAAACAAATTTTTAGGTTATAATTGAAAAAGTTATTTTAAAAATACCTCAAAACACTTATAACACTCTTATAAACATTCTTATGATATTCATGTAGGTTGTTCACACACTCAACGGTCCCAAGGATAATAATAGCCTGTGTCGTGGGTCCGAAAACACACATGACAACCACAAACACACCCAAACCGCAACATAACCCTGTATGGTCAATAAAAACATGGCCTGAATGGGAATCAAACCCGCGACCTGGCGCTTAAAGTTTATTACTGTTGCGCCACATCGTCATCAATTTTTTTTATGTCATGACGGTTGGCAAACAAGCATATATGGTCCGTCTGATGGTAAGCAGTCACGGCAACCGGTGAACACTTGCAATACTTGAAGTATCACATGCGCGTTGCCAACCCAACGGATAGGAGGGTAAGAATAAAAAGGGCAAAAAGGAAGGAAGTAGTTGGGGTAGGAGTTTGGGCCTTCGGCACTCACACTCATCGCACGAAACGCAACAGTACCTCTGATACGAGTACCGTTACTTTACACCGATTTTCTGTGAGAGCCAGTACTATCTGCGTCGAGCCAGCCCATTTGTGCTGCGAAACGCATGGCTTAGCTATTACTAAAATTGACTACTTTTGTAAGTTAATTTTTCAAATACAAGAGTATCAAAACTAGAGTAAGTACATGTGACTGTAAATTTAAAAACACACAATTATACTTATAATTACTATTCAAAGTAACAAAGATAAGGATCGTAAGCAGCCTATTTCAGATGGGAATATTTTCCGCAGCCGTCAGCTGAGTCGTTACAACTTCGGTTAAGTTTTTAGCGCAGTCGCGAGGAACATTTGCGAAATAAACATTTGAATTTACGTCTCTTATCCCGCCGAGTTTCTTCGGACGTTTAAAAATAAATCCCCCGAGTTGTTTTTACGAGCGCACCCGTTTCGTATTTACCGTAGGTAAGGCAATTTTATTACCATACGTTCGCTAATTGAGAAACGCTGCTTTGTGCTATTAATTTTATACCGTTTGCTTATAATTTTAGTCGTAAATAATCGTTAAAGTTTTGTTCTCGAGTGAAAAGTAAAACACATATCAAATTGTTTGTTCCTTCCTATATACACCAGACCGCGGTGTCAGTTAGTATACCGCGAAGCAGTTTATTGTGTTTCAGTTTAAAGGACACTAGCTAGTGAAATTACAGGGCAAAAGAGATTTAAGACTTAGACCTAAGATCCTGAGGTTTGCAACCCGTGAGTGACACCCACAAATGTATAGCCCTCATAAGCTACGACAACCGTTTTCTTCCCCAGGGTGAGGGCAACACCATCAGCTCTCCCCGGGAAGGGCTCAGTTGGGCGATGTGCTTGAGAGGCCCCGGAGTGCGTTCCACAGGAGTTCCCGGAGCCTCTACGCGCACTGAGGTCGGCCACCGAGGAGGTTTTAGAGGGTCGCCATGGTTAAACATGGAACCCAACATAACCCGGTTCCCCAGGAGGCCGAGTATCTGGTTGCAGATTTCCTCCCCGTAAACAAAAAAAAAAACTACAACCGTATACTATTAGGTGGGTCGTATGTTTGCTTGTCACATAAAAAAAAATTGTTAACCAATTTTACGATTGAAACCAATTTAAAATATCAATTGCAAATTTAATCAACGCGATCATGTAACGGGCACTCATTAATCTACTAAAACAATTATATATTAGCGGACGAATTAACAAACAGTCAGCATTTTCACATTGACCGTGTATGTAGTTATTTAGTGTAAATTTAATACATAAATAAACGCTACACACTCAACGGACTCCATCAGGATAGTGATATTATGTGTACACCCAGACGGGAACACGTGCATGTGTATGGTCAGTACAAGCATTTGATCCGAGCAGGAATCCAACCTGCAACCTGTGGCACATATGTATGTATAATTCCGGATACACATAACACAGGATATAACTATCCTAATGGGGATTGTTGAGTATGTGGAGTTTGTTTACGATTTATTATTATATATTTACAGACGGAGGAACAACGGAGTCTTAGTAATAGGGTCCCGTTTTATAGTTTTTAGAGACAGTCACTAACAAACAATTTTTTTTTGTTACTAGTGGCAAGCAAGCAAGCAAGCCCACCTAATGGTAAATGGTTGCCGTAGCCTATGAGCGGTTGCAGCACCATAAGTAGGTGCCACTCACGCGCAGCCAACCTCGAGATATTAGTTTTTAAATTTCCTTTGCCCAGTAATTTCCCTTACACAGTGCCCTTCAAACAGTAATACCTAAGCATTACTTTTTAGGTTTTAGGCGGTAGAATATTTGACACTGCGGTGGTGCCTACCTAGCCGGCCTCCTGAACAAAAGACCTACCACCAGTGTGACTGATTGCACTGGTGGAATAATCTCTGCTGTGACAGAGGTTATCCCAACAGCGGGCGATGGAGTCGTCACATCCCGACGCCATAACAAAGTATACCCATAACAAAATCTTTTTATAAAAAAATAAACAACGGAGTATAGTTGTAAGCTGATATAAAAATACCCGAAGTGTTTTCAAATTTGCATTTAAATTCACAGAACATCAGTCTCACAATGCATGATCGTTTGTTTTAGCTCATCCGCCCGATTACGCTCGACACTGAAAGTCCATTACATTTTTTCAAATAATAATAATTTATTTGCATCAAACATGGGTATGAATATAATATGGTCAGCTTACACTAAAACAGTTCCTACATATTTTGCCTATTGTAAAAGTGGCTTGCAAATTTTACAATAAGTGATCTTAATGTCTGAGAATCATAATAATTAAATATGTCATTATGTTAAAGACCAATTGCACCCGCGACTCCGCTTGCACGGTGTACTGATTTTTCATGATTGCAAGGAACCCTAATTCTTTTTCTAAAATTAAAATAGCCTTAGTTACTCTTTATATCACCAGCTATCTACGAATGAAAGTCCTGTTAAAACGGAAAGCAGCAAGAGCTTAACATGCTCTCCGAGGCACGGCGGGGAGACCCACAAGGACAAACGCCCAGACCGAAACAGATATTTATAACAAACTTCTGCTTCTAGCTAGAATCGAACCCATGACCACCGAAGCTCAAAGCAGGCTCACTACCAGCACGCCACAACGGTCATCTATATTTTATTGGTATATTGCTGTTACTAATAATCAAATTAATTGATGTTGCAATTATAAAAGCCTAATTGAAGACCAGCTTTGATAATGATACATAGTTTGCCTTGACTACTAAAGCTAAACTACTTATGTGGGCATGAAATATGTAGCATATTATACAGTCATAATATGCATAACCTGAGCAAATATTGTGCAAGATGCAAGGCGTCTTGGAATATCTCGCTTGCGTTAAACCGACCACAGCCAAATTAGCTAAACACACAGACTGCCATGTAATTTAATTTTCTTGATGTCTTAACTAGTGTAAGATGAAATGTATACAGAATGCTTCAGTAAATTGAAAATGATTAAGTTATTCGTGATGCTATAAAATGCGGGTGTCTATTTTCATTTCTTCATTAACTTAGCACATGCACGCTCATTAGCGTTACTAAAATAAACTTAAAGCAACAAATAACACTTTTTTTTATAGAGACATGATAAAGAAACCAGAACTAAAAAAGATTTAACAAGATCCTATCCGGAATGACAATCACATAGTGCGTTGCCACGGGCTCTGGAATATGGTCAATTGGTCACTCAATACGAATCTTATTGGTAGAGGAGCCCACGATGCTAAATGGGGATTTACTCGAGCGTTGTAGAGACCTATTGGGATGCAAAGCTTAGATGATAAGAAGAAAAAATGTTATATGATATATACCTTTACATCGGTTGGGGAAGCGGCTATAGATTTTTAAATATGTAAAAAAAAACTGTTGCATGGACATCCTCAAGCGCGTCAGATATTGATAGCATCAATGCCCTACGTATTTTTAATAATGTACGTATGTTAATCTGATCGTTTGCATGATGCGGGTGGTTGTATTTAAGGGTTGAAAATGAAAAAAAAAAAAAATAATCGAGCGCGTCAGATTTTCTAAGGGAGTGTTAAGTGCACCAAAAAAGCTCTCATTCACTAATCTGACGATTTCGATGGGACGCAAACTGGCGGTCATTTTCATAATGTGCAAAAAAATTCGCCATTTTGAAATACTCAAGCGCGTCAGATTAAGATATATGTGGTTCATTTTTATGTTCTAAACATACTGTCTCATAATCTGACGATTATCTAGAGGGATTCGGCTGATCTGACAAAAAAATTAGAAAAACGGTTCACCTTAAAGGCCATCCCTGCAACTTCCCGCTAATTCCATTCCTGGGCGCTTAAAATTGTACTTATGATATTTTTGAGCTCAAAATATAATTTATGTGATATTTTGAGCTCCCTGAATTCAAAGAACTAATATTAAAATTTTTAATTTTTCTTAGCGGGAAGTCAAAAAAATTTTTTCTATTCTTTTAAATCATTAAACTTAATTAATTGAAAAGATCAGGAAATAGCATGCAATTAAATAAGTATGCTTTTTAGTAGAATAAATGTATTTATAAAAAAATTACTTAAAAAAAGCTTAAAATAGTTTAATATTTTATATTTATTTGATTAATTAATCATCATCTTCATCCGAGGCATTATCTCGAAATAAATGTTAACACACTTGACAAAACTAATTTATATTTTAATTTATTTTTAATAATTTATTATTAAAGAGCTAAAACAACCGTGAGCGAGTATACTAAACCCTGCCCCCTTCATACCGCATACGGTTGAGACCCAAAAACGTGTTACTGCGCAGGGTTCAAGTTACATTTAACAGACTATACCACGTGTCTTTATGATCAGCTGTGATGGCGTCATGGCAGCAGAAACCAGAGTGGGGACGGAGTGAGAGAGTAATAGATAGAGAAAGAGTGAGAGAGGAATAGAAACGCGGAGAAGGAAATGTAGGCATCACGCAACTGCACGCATTTAACTTTATCGACGAATTTTTGTGATTTCGGCTTGCGGAAATCGTCAGATTATATATTTTTCATTATTCTTGAATTATTTCCTTCAAAATAAAAAATTTAGCTACGCTCGAGAATGTCGAGATGACGTTTTTTTATAACTTTTTGCCCTCCTTTTTTACGTCACTCTCAAATTGTCAGATTAGATTAGGTACTTAACCGGGTACAAGGTATCCCCTGTATATTAATCTGACGCGCTTTAGTAAATCCCGAAATCCCCGCTTGGGCTCCCCTACTATATAGAACTCAAAGTCACACAGCGCTAGATTGTGCTTTGTTTGTGGCGTCAATCAGAAGTAATTCCCTGAAAGAATTAAAGTGACATATACGACTCAAAAAGTTGTGAAGTTTAAGTGACTAGCGGAACACTTAGCATGGTGACAAAAAACTGGGAAACCCATCAGATTTTTCACTAGTATGTCATTGAAAAAGCCTGCCAGTGCCATGAAATACCTGCCGGATTTTAACGGCACAAGTATTTACTAATCTCATTTAAAATAGGATGATACCTCTAGTCTTTTGTCCATCAGACCGGTTGTATGCTTATCACCTTGTCCTTGTCTCTTTTATGACGACGATGAGCTGACATATTAATAAAAGTAGAAAAAGGATCAATCTCTTTTGACCAGTAATTTCACCAGCTACAATGTCGTTCACAGTAATGAAAATTTGCTTTGTGGTAGAATATCTGAAACTGCAGGCCTACCACCATCAAAATACTAGGATGTAGAATTTAATTATCTTTATAAATGTTTACTTATGTACACGTATGTTAATAAACGGGAGCCGACAGAGGGATATCTTTAACAAAGTTTTGAACGTCATCTTGTCATTTCAGCGCTGAACGAGCGCTTTAAGCAGTACTCAGCGCAAGCAGGGGACGTATTACGTCCTTTAATTATGGAACCCTGAGAACCTTATCGTGTAGTCCTAATTACTGTGTCGTGACACAGTGTAGACACACCGAGTTTATAAAAGTTTTGTCCTAAAATAAAATCCATTTAATAAAACAATCTTTGGAACTAGTACTTTTATATATATTTTTTTTAATATCTGGTCATATAGTTAGATTTACATAACATAATAGTATGATTTAAAAACTACTATAAATTTTATTACACTGTCTGTCATCTTTACTACATCGAAATGTGGAACATGTCGTGGGACGCGCGGTAGGAACGAAGTTCCTTCATTGCATGTAAAACTTTTTTTTTCGCAAAGAAAATGCATTTTATATGGCGCGAGTTCGAGTCCCGCTCGGACGCAGATAATACAGGCATGTGTTCCGGTCTGGGTGTGTTCGTCAGACTTTTGTATGTTTCCAGACCCCCGACTCAAGATATTACTATCCTTATGGGAGCCGTTGAGTTTGTAACGTTTATTTATTTAATATTTCACCATAATTTTTCACTTTCATTCCATTTCATATGCAACTACTCCATGCTAACTCCAAGCCGCCTCACAATTTTTACAAGGTTTTATCGATCCCAAAGCGTTCTAAGCATACTTAGTACTTACCTATGTTCCTATACTTATAGCCAGTACTGGAGCAATGTATGAGTTACTATAAAATATGACCGAATTTTCAAACTACGAACAAATGTTGAACTTACAATTATTAGGGTTGCTGCATTTATACTTTCATAGTTTTTTTTATATCATAATTTTATTTTATTTTTATTTTATTTAATTATCTTAGCTTGTTAATACCATGACGAGGATAGCTTAAATATAAAAGCTAGACATAGCTTAGATTTATTTGAGTAAAAGATATCAATAGCCTATAGCCTTTCAAAACTGTGGCTATCTTAAGGAATTTTCTCTTAAAACAGAAATTCTCAATATGCTTGGGCGACGTTGTGGCGCAACGGCAGCGAATCTACCTTAAGCGCAACAGGTTTCGTATTCGATTCCCACGTGGATCACATGTGCATGGCATCCGGTCTGGGTGTTTGTCCTCATCATTGTGTATGTTTCCGGCCCCGATACAGGATATAACTAACCTAATGGGCTCGTTGAGTGTATAGCATTTATTTATTTATTTATCTTTTATTTGTCACATAAGAGTTTATACGTTCAACCCTATTGTCACCATGTAACATGTAACACGAAACGTTTATTGAGTTTCGCAGCGTGTCACCATTCTAATGAGTTACGGTTATATTACATGACAGCTTACATCAGACAATCTACGTCAGGATATCTGTTTACAAGTATAATTAAGATGTATGTAATTGCATTACATCTAATTATTGGAACGAAGTTCCTTAACTCGGCTTACGGGTAGTGCGGGAGTGCAACTCTCTCACTCTCTCTCTTTGCTCCTGTCTCTTTCTATCGCATAGCTTATTGAAATATAGAGATTTTATTTTTCCGCAAAATTGTTATGTAAGGCAATAATCAAATATAATGACAGACTTCGTAGAAGTAAAAACCCCTTTAATTTTAAATTATATAGTGTTTTTAGTACTTGTTGTAGTAGTGTCAACAGAAATACACATTCTGTGATCTCCAAATAAGATATTTTTGTTCTATTGTGGTACCGTTTTTTTTACAAATATTTTAATTTTTTTTTTTATATTTGTAAAATTTCAAAAATTTGCCAACCCTTAAGCCGCGATTGGTAATGGACAGCGCGTCGTCCAAAGGCTGCACATGCTCCTCAACGATATCTTTACGTGAGCAAAATTTTGACTATCCTTTGATGTTACGCCTTTGATCAATTTTAATACGCTTTTGCATTTTCCTTGGCAAGGCAGACAAATTCTTTCAAAGAGATTTTTACATTTTCATTTATTAAAAAGTTTCGGTTGCATTCGAAGATTGAATATTAATTATCTTTCAAAATGTTGTAACAAATAAAAAAGCTTAGCAAATATTAGGGTAGTTTTAGACCAGCGTTTCTTTTTTGAGCGTATACAATTGTTTCGGCACACGCGCTAACACGCGGGCATCATTTTGCGCTTCAAAAGCCGAACGTACGTACATCGTACAACGTAAACTCATAGAAGGTCTTATTTCGACTGATGCGCTCGAACTGCTAGTGGTGATTGTCCGTAGCATATAATAAAAAAAAACTGCTTGCGCTTCTAAAACCCGAACCCGCGTACACTCGTACAAAGGCTTTTTAGGGTATGCTCGAACCGGTAATGGCGAATGTCTGTAGCATATTTATACCGTTTTATATTACGGACTTATACGAGCTTATAGACGCTCGTAATGGTACGCCTATACGCTCCTATAGGAGTTTAGAACGGTGGTCTGAAACCACCCTTACTGAACTTTTTGCGGTTTGCTTCAAACAAGCTATCAAATATGGACGTATACAAATAAAAACCAAAGGCTTTAAAATAATCTATAAGATGACTATCTTATTATGCTTTAAGAAGTTGTATTTATTATCTTCGGAGTTCTTGATCAAAATGTTACAAAAGTGAAATGGGACATGGTAGCAAAGAAAAAAATATTATTGGCCTTTGAAAAAAAAACACTCTTTCCGTGAAAGTGGCGAAAGCTGTTTCCATAAAATCAGATAATAACCGCTCTGTGTAGTAACCTATCAAATACGGATAAGAGTAATAACCAGACACTGGGTAAATACCGGGCATAATACTATAAAGAAGAAGATCCATTGTCTATTTATATGTTCCAAAATCTTGACCCCAGAGACCTTTTATCACTGCTCGGAAGCGAAAACAACAACAAGATGCCAAAGTTTATTCAAACGTTAAAAAACTTGTTCAAGTCAATCCTCAACAGAGACAAAAGTTTTGGGTCGTACTAAAATTAAAAGAAAAATATGATTTTTTCTAGAATGTTTGACGAAATCTTATAATTCAGAAAATAAAATGTTGAATCAGAATCTTAATACCTTAGTTTTTATTTTAGAGATAGCAAACGGGCAGAACCCACCTGATGTTAAACGATTACCGCCTTCTATGAACATCTGCAACACCAGAGGGCATAAAAGCAAGCTCGTTGCTGACCATAATGCAACTAGCCGATAACGAAACGTGACTGACTTGCAGTCATATCACGAGTTTTTTAGTAACGGTAACTAACCAGGCGGACATTTAAGCCCTGCCAACGGCAAGGAACATTAACTAGGATTGGCAGATATACATGTCTTGAATATCTTCTGCGACATTCCAGAGTTTCCAGTTTTCTCCACAATCCAAATTAACTGTGAGTGATTATGACTTCTTCGTCCTAGCATTATTCCCGGTATTTTATTTACCCAGGGTCTGCTTATTAATCAGATCCGGATTTGACAGGTTACTAGTTTTTACTCGGAGCGATTGCCATCTGACCTCCGCAACCTTAGGGTTGCGGAGGTCAGATGGCAAACCTAACCTAACCTAACCTAAGGGCAAACCAGTAACTCTTTGGATACGAGCAATTTACTTATCAAGAGCTAACGATTATTATCAAGTGTTATGTTATAACAACCGACAAACGCCCAGACCGAGACAAAAATTTTAACAAACATCTGTCCGAGAGGGAATCGAACCCGCAACCGTCAAGACTAAAGGCAGACCCGCTCGAAAGACAAACATTAGCTCTGTAATATATTATGTACTTACTTAAGTTACAATGTAACTCAAAGAACTCTGAAAGTCGATGCCATAGCTTGGGTATTGTCGAATACGTGACAGAGTTAATTAAGAACCTGTAAACAAAACACGGTAATTAGCGAAGTTGAGTGTAAAGTACGCCTATTGTGTGGTACAAGTAAAAAGATGAAAGGCGTTTTAATATATGGACGCAAATAAGCAATACCATGTCAACCCATAAAATTGAAAAAATTGAGTTATATATGCAGAAGTGTTGGTAAATGGCTGAAGAACATTTATCTTTAATATTTGTAGGGTTTTAAGCTTTAAAACTTCTAAAAAAGCCATATTTTGATCAAGCAATTTATGTATTATGTTAAACGTTTTGGGTTGTATTATATACAAAATATGCCAGTGTATACTTATTTTTTGTGAAAATAAGTAAAATAACTTACATAAATCTGAAATTGCCAAAAACTTTACCAATACATTAAAAATAATCATATAAAGCAAGTTGTTTAAAGTTTTCAAACGCGTTTTTCTCGAAATGACATTCGTGTGAGTTGACATGGTATTGCTTATTTGCGTCCATATATAATTCTAGCTTTTCCTGCGACTTCACTCTCTTGGATTATAGAACTATTGTTTAATTTTTTTGTAATTAAAGTATAAACCAATTTTGGTATGTTGATTATAAGACAGAACGCATGGTATTTCAACTGAGCATCTCTGTGCTTCGGAAGGCACGTAGAAGCTAAAAAAGTACGGGCGAACTGAACAACTCTAATACTAATCACTCGATAAGAAGACGAAGAAACCTTGCTCCAACCTGTCGCTATCCTCAAAATACATCCTACAATCTGGCCAGATAATAATGCTATGAAATAAAAAAAATGTAAGTGAGATAATTGCAAAAAATATGCAACAATCGTATATGTGGTTCACTCATAAAAAAAACATAATGCGACAGACAGACCGAGAGATTAGAATGAGTTTTATATTACTCTATACAGTTCATTTGGAATAGCTTTGATAAAAGTTGGCAATGGATTCCCATTTGAATTTGTAAATTGCATCAATCATATCGAAAATATAACACGCCGCGAGCCAGCGATCATATTTCAAAGCAAAGCTCTCGTGTGTAGTACCCGATGCAGGTTTTAATATTTCTGTGTCATGATAATAATTTGTTCTAAAAAGATGAATTACCGTGTCCCTGTATTGTTCACTTACTTGAAGATCAACCATAAACAACATAAAATCTGGCACAAAATTGGAATAAACTCAGTGATCGAAATAATATTTAACATATTATTGTTCTTAAAAATTACAATCTATGGTAAAATTGGGATATAATAAGTATGTTTAATACTAGTTTTTGTATTCTGAAACGCAAAACACGAGGCTATCACATTTTATCTCCAAATCTACTTGTTCTTTTTCCTAACATTTTTCCCAATATTTTGTCCAGAGTCTGCTTATTACTCTTATCCGAATTTGACAGGTTACTAGTTTTTATACAGAGCGATTGCCGTCTGACCTTCGCAATCCTAACAGCGAACCAGTAACTTATTGGATAAGAGCAAATTACCTATCAAGTGTCAACGATTAGTACGTATTAACGTGCTCTACGAGGCAGACCCAGACCGAAACAGATGTTTGTAAGATAAATACAAATATGTGTCCCGAGCGGGAATCGAATCCGTGCCCCTTGAGACTAAAGGCAGCCTCGCTACCAACCCGTGACAGTGGTCATAATAAATACCTACTATAAACCTTTCTATAAAAGATTTCATGATTCTATTTGATGTCATAACTGAAGACACTTATTGACCCTTAAAGATTTTCTTTTAACGAATAGAATAGTCCTTCGAGTCCTTTATTTAAATGGTACCCTTCGGATTATCCGGTTAAAAGTTTCGACGTGATACGTATACAAAGAAACAAAGTTCTTAACATTCGTCAGTTGCTTATTTTGGATTAAGAAAAGAAAAGATACCTTTATAGACTCGTGGAATAAATGTTTTGAAGAATTTCTATTCTTATTCATTTTATGTTTAATTATAAAACTTGGTGTCGAACTCGAATTCGAAAATATAATAGAAAGAACATGTGTATAACCTTATTGCCTGATGAAGTTGGCAAATAAACCAACGAAATATTGCAATTGTTATTTAATATAAACTTCATCGTCAGCCTATATTCATGTTCCCGAGACTAACATAAAAAAAATTGAAAAATATACAAACTGCCCAAGTTCTAAGGCTGCGCGAAAATATTGGATACCGTGATAGCAAGTAGTTTATTGATCGACACTTTGAAGAGTTCCGTACATATAACCTTGAGGAAATCATCAAAAACCTTGTAAAGGAATGTCATGGCAGCTTTCAATAAAGAAAAGCTATCGGTTCAAATAGATTAAAAAAATGATATTAAAATGTTTAAAAATAAATATGTATTTTATTTAATCATCCTTCGAGCTGGACTTGAACCAGCGACCTATGGATGACAATTGACCAGCTACAGTCCACCGCTCTACCAACTGAGCTATCGAAGGTATGGCGATAGGATCAACTTACCAAACCACCAATAAATGTAGTAAACTCTGTATTTAGTAACAGGATTTGTTCAGGCGAACGACTGAAAAGCCTACCCGAGAGCAGTACTTAAAGTTTAATGTTACCTCTAAGCAATGTCACACTTTATAGTTTTGCTTGATGAATAAATGTCTTTATTATGATTATTGTGTCAATACTTAATAATTATTGTGACTATAAATTAATTTATGTTTGTACCACACTCACACCCCATAAAGCGGTGGCGTGAACTCAGAGCTGATACCAACTTAGTTAGCACAACTAATGCTAGAAGCTTTAAACTAATATACTGAACGCCTACTATTAGCTATCTGTTATAGATAGATGGTTCTTAGTTTAATCAATTTTTTTATAATATAGCTTTTTGCTCACGGCTTTGTCCGTATGTAATTCATACTTGGAGAAATAAAAAATCTCAAAATGTCGACGATCCAGCTGACGGCTTCCTTAGACACTGCGTAGGTATGTTAGATCACTAGTCATTTTCTATAGCATCTATTCTAGCATCTATAGAATATTCTAGGAATTGTTCGGATTGACCTTGACCCCAGAGTTTCACCAGCAGTCTTCGATTCGGAACTCTAAATTTCACCTACGTCACCTTGATGCCTAGCACCTACAAGTCTCCTTAGTAGCATCCATTGGCGATTGTAATCACTTTACAATCATCCGGCTCGTTTCTCCCTCTTCCATTAAAAATTGGACCCCAATTAATTAATTAAAAATTAATAACCCCTCCTAAATCCTATCCTAGTAACATAATAAATGACAATAACAGATTTGGATGAAATTTGTCACCAATATTAATTGTTACATACGATACTTTTTACCCCCGAAAAATATTAGGGTCAGGTGGGATTATCAAATAAACTACTGCGTATACACTTGACATTATGTTTAAACGTTTGTTACTTGATCACGCTAAACCGCTGGACCAATTGAAATTCAATACACAGATAGCTTATTATCTGAATTAACATATAGGAGACTTATTGTACTTAAAAAATATTACGTTTCTGTGGGATTATCAAATAAACTTTTGCAAGATGTATTCACTAAAATTTGTTGCATGTGCCTGTACTTGACTTGTTACTTGACCATGCAAAAACGGCTCATGGATTGTGATGAAATTCAGCCTACAAATATGATCTGGACATACTTTTATTCCGGAAATATGTTTGGTCCCTGTGGGATTATCAAAAAACATGCAACAAAATGTATTCAGTAGGAATTCGGTATATATTTTATGTCATAAGGAACACTAGCATCTGCCCGCAACTTCGTAACCTTGCAACTGACTCCAGAAAGAAATAGTTTTGAAAGTAAATTTGTAATAGTAAGTTATTATAATAGTAGTATTTTTTACCTAGAAATATTTCAATTCTATCTGGAGCCAAGTCTCACCGCGTTACAAGTTGCAGGCTGACGCTAGTACTCAATGATGGAAAGCATTTCTTATTAATATCTTGGAACATCGTTGTATAACTTTTTTTTGTTTAGTTTGTTTTTTGTAATTTTTATTTCTTAGTGCTTTTTAATTTGTGTTGAAATGTGCACATAAATAAAGATATTTGATTTGATTTGATTTAATAATAATTTAAGACATCAATAAGCATTTAAATACTCACTTAAAGGAAGATTCACTGCTCCAGGGCCTCCCGCAATTTAATAGCACTTATGTAAATACTTTCGGCATTCTTATTACAATTGTTTTTGTTAAATTGCGCTTATTTTAAAAATGTGTACTTATAAGTTGAAGTTCACGTCAAGCCTTCGATAGCTCAGTTGGTAGAGCGGTGGACTGTAGCTGGTTAACTGTCATCCATAGGTCGCTGGTTCAAATCCGGCTCGAAGGATTTCTTTTGAATAAACTTAAAAAAAAGAGGTTCTATGTCAGTATTTATTGATATAAATTTGTGAATAAAACGATAAGTCTTTTTTCCTATTCCAAGATTTCGAATCTTCTCAAAATGGTTATTGGGAAATACAAAGATCTGCTCCGAGCAGGAATCGTACCAGCGAACTTTGAGACTTAAGGGCTTGTGCCCATTGACGGCACGACACGGCAGGGGAATTTAATGTGACGAATAGAAATAAAACTTTAAAGAATTAGAAATTTGAAAAAAATAGCTTCGAAATACCTAAGGATATCCCCATCAGCTATAGCTATCTCAGACCATGCCGAAGGTTGCCAGTACATTCCGAACCGGCATCCGTACTCAGCTTCCTTAGTTTTCATCAGCGGCTTGTACTGTTAAGGTGTTATTGTTAAAATTCCCTTTGAACTCCGTGACATGCCTAAGTAAAGCACGACATAATTCGATACGATTGTTCGACTAGTAACGTCAATTATTTTTTATTAGTATGGTGCTGCACTATCGTAAGGGTCTTTTGCCGCAGACAAACGTAGCGACGTCCGTCCCCGGCCGTCGACTCCGTAGAGACGAAACCTGGTGGAGTTTTAGTGAGTAAGAGTCTCACATAACCCCGGCAGCCCCAGCTCCGGGGTATCCATGAGGATTTCTCCACCTTAAAAAAAAAAAAACGTACTCTATGAAAATGACATGTATGTTGCCTTGTACAATTGGTTAATTATGTTTAGTTGAGCAACAATTCTGCTGGCATGCTACTGAAGATGAGTACTACTAACAACTAAATACAAACTCTTTCGTAAGGATGTGACTACACACACTGAAAAAGTAATTTGGAGGAGCTGTATGTTATCCTAGTTATGTACATATATTATATGGTAGTAATGGTAGTAGAGCCTTACTCCTCCCAGCTTAAATGGGCAGACTCTTACAGAAAAACAATGTAAAACAACAGAATCAGTAGGTACTGTTGCGTTTCGGGCAATGAGTGAGAGCGCTGGAGGTCTAATTCACCTTCCCTACTGTTCATTGTTGGCAACGCGCATTTGATAAATCAAGTATGGCAAACATTCATAGGTTGCGGTGACTGCTTCAGCCTTGCCATCAGGTGGACCATATGCTTGTTTGCCAACCGACATGAAATAAAAATCCTAGTTTATTTATACTAAAAGTTGTAGCATAATGCTAGAACTGGACTTGTACATGTTATCACACTTTGCTCCTGTAAATACAGCTTTACTGAATTTTTCATGAAAATCTTCGTCAAAAATGGATTCATAACGTTCTGCGTTCAACTGCACAGTTAATTAGTCGTGCTGTAGCACTGAAACGCTGAAGCTCCTTTTATATTTTGCAGGCGAACGTAAAATTTTAAAGAATACTTTTTTTAAATAAAATTTTACGATCTTCAATACAAAATAAAAATTGTGATCACCGTACGAGTAATATTGTAAAAAAAAAGTATTGATGTCCAAGGGTAGTGAGGTTAAACACCGGAAGATGCAGTATTGGTAGACCTCTCACTATGTCTTGACGACGTTGTGGCGCAGCGGTAGCGAATCTGGCTTAAACGCCACAGGTCGCGGGTTAGATTCCCGCTCGGAGCATATGGATATGTTTACATTGACCACGCAAGAATATTTTTCGGTCTGGGTGTACTTGTCCTTGTCCTTGTCTGTATTTCCGGACACAGGATATCAATATACTAGTGGGGGCCGTTGAGTGTGCAGCGTTTATTTATTTTATTTATTTCCTAGCGGCCCGCTCGGGCTTCGCACGGGTATAAAATATATAGCCTATGTCATTCACTGAAAAAATGATTAAAATCGATCCAGTAGTTTTGATTCACTCATTACCTACGGGCACGTGGCCCGAACGCGTTATATGTAATTATTTCCGACATCACATTAGAAACCTCAAATTAACAGTTTTTTTTTCTTTACTATTTAATGGATGTTATTATACATATAAAACTTCCTCTTCAATCAAGAGTGATTTAGATGCGGTTTTTATAATAGATAGAGATCTATTAAGAAGCCGCATCAAAATCCGTTGCGTAGTTTTAAAGATTTAAGCATACATAGGGAAAGAGAGAGCGACTTTGTTTTATACTATATAGTGATGTGGACAGATGACGTAATGAGAGTCAGTGGGAGTCGCTGGATACAAGCAGCGTAAGATCGTTCTTTTTTATGTTTCTAAGTTAGCAAGCAAGCATACGGCCCACATGATGGCAAGCGGTTGGCGTAGCCTATGGGTCTGGAAAATTGCACAATGACCAGGACACACCCAGACCGGAAAACATGCCTGTATGGTCATTACAAACATCTGCATCTGCGAGAATTAAACCCGCAACTTGTAGCGCTTAAGGCAGGTTCACTACCGCTGCATTTTTTTATGGTGAGAGGGGCAAACGGGCAGGAGGCTCACCTGATGTTAAGCGATCACCGCCGCCCATGAACATCTGCAACACCAGAAGGCATGCAGGCGCGTTACCGACCTTTAAGGAAAGAATACGCTCTTCTCTTGAAGGTTCCCAAGTCGTATCAGTTCGGAAAGAGTGCCGGCGGAAGTTGATTCCTCAGACAGGTTGTGCGAGGAAGAAAATGTCTTCTAAATCGCGCTGTTGTGGATTTCCAGACATCGAGGTGGTATGGATGGAACTTAGAGCTTTGTCGCGATGTCCGATGGTGAAATTCTACCGGTGGGATCAATCCAAACAATTCCTCAGAACACTCCCAAAATAATAATTATAATACTAATACTAATCAAAATACAATAATATGTCATGTATTAATAATAATAATTAATAATTGTTTTCAGGACACTTCTAAGAAATTTTATTTGTTTATATATGAAATACTTGCTGTCTCGCCGTGGTCAGTATTTACGATTCGACACCCAATAAGTGTGACAATATTTCTCGGTACAAGGAGCAATCATTTAGACTCAAGCGGCACCGTCCATGCTCGTTTACGAGCAATAAAAGTGCGGCCACTTTTACGTCTCACACTTCGCTATTATATTTGACCTATCACTGTAATGGTTGTAAAAATTTCACATTGAAATGGTATAAAATATTGAGTTTCTTTTTTTCATTTCTGTTGACAAGGAAGGTTACTGTTACGGGCTGGGGTTCGTAGATTTGGAAACAAACACCTGACGGCTCTAAATAAGACTTTATAGAGGTCTAAATTACACAACAGAACTTCACAAATCACAGGTCAATCACAGTCCAAAAGAATAGCCGAGGTCACTGATTATCGCACTTGTTCACTGGTATCACTTGTAGTTTCTTCGCTTGTTACTCAGAACTGAATGACCCAGTCGACACGCCGGGCCGCTTATATAACGCGGGATCGAGAAAGTTCCGTCCGCGAAACTACTACACGTTTCGAGAATACATCATTCTAGAACCCACGCGACGGTCGAGGAAGTAAACAAAGAGAGTAGCAAGCGATTTTGAACCTTATTCCCTTGTGATAAGGTTCTCCGTAACAATACGATCCGCCTGATGGCAAGCAGTCACCGCAGCCTATGACCGCTTGCGGTATTTGAAGTATCACAAGCGCGTTGCCAACCCAAGAAACAGGAGGGATGGGATGAGAAAGGACAAAAGGAAGGGAACAGGAGGAGTTTGGGCCTCCGAAACTCTCACTCATCGCACGACACGCAAAAGTACCTACTGATACTTTACGCCGATTTCCTGTGAAGGGGTACTACTTTCCCGACCGAGCCAGCCCATTTGTGCTAAGAGGAACATGCTCTACTACCGTTAAAGTTTAAGTTGACTAGAAACAGCCCGCGGCTTCGCCTGCGTGAATAAGGTTTTGTAATGAAGCACCTTTATTGCAATTTTGATTTCCGAAATCGGTTCATCAATTTAGACGTGAAAAGGTACAATAAAAGATTGAATAATAATAATTTGCCTGGACTCTATAAGAATCCATCGAATCGACATTTAAACCTTGCAATTAGTTTTTTGTTTATCCCACAGGAACTTAACATTTTTCCGGGATAAAAAATATTTTGTTTTAATCCAGGTATAATCCATGTCTGTGATAAATTTCATCCAAATCTGTTAAGCCACTTTTGCGTAATTGATTTACAAATAATAATAATAAAACACTTTATTGTACACCAAAAACAAAGCAAATAGACATACAGACACACATACACAGATACACATCTTTCACATTTATTATAATTATTTATTTTATTTAAATTTTTTAATATCTTAGATTGTTTGTTTTAATTTATACCTTATATGTACAGTAAATACTAAATGAGTCTCTGTTAATTGAAATAAATTATTTTTATTTATTTTATTTATATTAGAAGGATAAATTTATTTTCTTCTTGATATAATTTTAGTTGTCGCCTTTGTATATAAATATTTTGACATAATATACTAAGTAACTTAAGTCATTTTCATTTCCTCAAAGGCCCTCGCCAGTGGGTATTTATTCTATGTAATAGATTAAAGGTATTCTATTTAAATTGTATGGATGATTATTAAGTTGGTAATTGTCAGAAAATTAGCTTTCCTGAGGCTAGCATTTTTTTCGAAAGAAGGTTTTTTGCTTGAACGTTCTGTGGCGCGCTGTTTACGAACCACCATAAATATACACTATAAATAATAAAATAAACGCTACACAATCAGCGGCACCCGTTACGATAGTTATATCCTGTGTCGGGGGTCCGGAAACATACACAAAGACACGGATAAACAAACCCAGCCCGAAAAACATGCAACAGCCTGTATTGTCAATACAAACATCTGCTCAGACAAATCGAACCACGACCTGTGGTTCTTAAGGCAGATTCGCTACCGCTGCGCCACAACGTCGTCAAACAGTACAATACAGTCATGGTATATTGTTCAGAAATACACACAAGGCAAAAAACGAACGAGCGCACTCCCACGTTTTGCCGATTATGCTCAGTAGGCTTGCAGCATAATTAATGTAATTATATTGTGCTGACATAATTGAAGGGCAGCTATAGACCAGTGTTTTATACGAGTATTGTTATAAGATCATTTTTCGATATAGAAGCGCATATAGGTACGTATGGTGTTTTTTACCTGAAGTAAATAATTGACTACTCATAAAATAATTTTGAAATGTCTCTTTGTAATTCCAAATTAACAGCTTTTTACTAAATGCATATGAAAGTATATACGGTACTTACATTAAAAAAAAGTCTGTCTGTTTGTTCCGGCTAATCTCTGAAATGGCAGGATCGATTTCACGGGACATTCACTAGCAGATAGCTGATGTTATAAGGAGAAACTTAGGCTACTTTTATTTAAGAATAAAATTCAGTACACCACGCGAGTGGAATCGCGGGCGCAGCTAGTATTCTATAAAGATCACGCCACTGAACCCTAAAGGAAAACGTTTCTATTAAGTGCCCCTTAAAGTTCTGATAAAGAGCCCTAAATCAACATGTCCCATTTAAAGCGACAAGGATCAATGTGTACTCTGCCTTGTTGAGCCTGTTCTATTGTGTTGATAACATCTAGTGTTGAAGTGACATACTTGCCATTTAGCTACAAGATCTTAGCCGTCATAGGCGTCGGGATGTGACGACTCCATCGCCCGCTGTTGGGATAACCTCTGTCACAACAGAGATTATTCTACCAGTGCAATCAGTCACACTGGTGGTAGGTCTTTTGTTGCAAGAGGCCGGCTAGGTAGGTACCACCGCAGTGTCCAATATTCTGCCGCCAAATAGTAGTGCTTAGGCACTACTGTGTTCTTAGGCACTACTGTGTTGAAGGGCATTGTACGCTAGTGAAATTACTGGGCGAACGAGATTTAAGAACTAATATCTCGAGGTTGGCAACGCGCGAGTGGCACCTACTAATGGTGCTGCAAGCGCTCATAGGCTACGGCAACCACTGACCTTCAGGTGGGCCGTATGCTTGTGTGCCAACTTCTAACATAAAAAAAAAAAAAATTATTTATTTGTATAGAAACATATACAGGGCGTAAATGCACCTATAATTTTCTCGAGAACTTCAAGAGCAAGCTGATTTGAATATGGAACAGATATGTTTGAATTAAGAACATTATATTTTATAAACGAGCGTTTTCAAAGTTGCTATGAAAATGTTCTGCTTGATAGTATATATGTATGTAGTATGTTGCTATGATAGTATTAACGTGCTTTCCGAGGCACCAGAAACAGAAATTTTAACAAACATCTGTCCGAGCGGGAGTCAAACCCGCAACTGTCGAGACTAAAAGCAGACTCACTACCCCAACGCCACAACGGTGTCGTTCTCAGCCTCATACCTCATATTTAATTGAGACGCTCATAGCCGGATGCACTCACTGATTAGTAAACGATCGGTTAAGCAACTTTAGGCGTGGTCAGTTATTAGGTGGGTGAATGGATAGTGGTATCTCAATTGAGCGTCTCCGTGCTTCAAAAGTCGGCCCCGGCTGCTATTAATTTTATAACAGTCTATAAGTCAAGTCGAGTCAGAGTCCTATACGGGCGACCTGAACAACTCTGACACTAGGTTGGCCACTAACCAATCGATAAGAAGACGAAGAACCTCATATATAAATGTTGACAGTTGCGGTGGTAACTGGAAATGCTGACATAAAGGCAGATCAAATAAGTATTAGCTGCAGAGAAGTTTTGTTTTATGACATATCAACTCACTCTTTAGAACCAACTTCTGCTAGCGGTCTTCCCGAACCGATACGACCTGGGAACCTTCAAGAGGAGAGCCTACTCATTACTTAAAGTTCAGCAACGCCCCTGCTTGCCCTCTGGTGTTGCAGATATCATGGGCGAAAGTGACCGCCTTACATCACGTGAGCTTCCTGCCCGTTTGCCCATTCTCACATAAAAAAAGCATTACTAATAATAATTAGACCATTATATGCAATTCGTTTGTAAAAATTCTATAAATCTAAAGGAAAGGACAAGCGTTTTTCGCTCCGCAAAATTATGATGAATAAGGGAAAATAAATAATTCCAGAAAAATAATTATGACAGTGCCTCGTATCATGAATAAATGTTGCTGATGATATTCGTTTCGTGGAAATGTTACAATTCAAATTAATATTTAATATTTGACATTCTCAAGATTACAATTATTACGAGCGAACATTGTCGAATTTTAATATATAATTTTAATTTTAAATTCTTTATTGCACACACATAAAAATTATTTTAATAACAAAATACTACAATATACATAAATGGTACAAGGGCGGCCTTATCACTAAAAGTGATCGCTTATCTCTTATATATATATATATACATATATATTTTTTATATAAAAAGAATATTAGCAATGCTTTTTCAAGGCATTACTAATATTCCTATTGCCCTCCAAATAAGCTCGAAGCTTGCGCTAGGAGTGGGTACAACAATAGCCCAAGAGGGTCAGGATCGAACCCTTGACTCTCGCGTAACGGAGCGAAGTCGGCCTTTCCACCGTTGAAATATTGAGGCTTCTAGTTAAGTTTATATATAAATTATACAAACCACGCATGTGGTTTTATCAGTATTCATTTTGAATCAAACTAAGCTAAGCATAGTCTGGAGCTATTATCAAATTCATCCAAGTAGGTTAACATTATGAACAACTTATTGTATTCAACAATGCTTTTAATCCCTTTACTAAATAACACAATAAATTGCGGATTTCAACGATTCGTTCTTTTATATGCGATACGACAATAATTTTCTGCATGGTGAAATATTAAAGTAACCATCATTGTGATGCTCCGTTAGAATGACATTCTTTGGAAATATTGTCTTTCAAATCCAACGTATTAAATAGGTTCTATACTTCGTCATGCACCAACATATACATGATTTCCTTATATGAAAATACATAAAATAACCCACTAATATAATAAATTGACGTCGCGACTTTGTGGCGTAGCGGTAGCGAACCTGCCTTAACCACCACTGCTCGCGGGTTCGATTCCCGCTCGGAGCAAATGTTTGAATTGACCGTACAGGTATGTCTTCCGGTCTGTATTTATTTATCTTTGTCGTGGACCCCCATCATAGGATATCTTAATGAGGGCCGTTGAAAATTCGTATGGAAGTTTGTTATTCGATAAATAAAAAAACCGCTAAACTAATTTAGGTGGAATCAACTTCCGCCGGCGGTCTTCCCGAGCGTATTCTTTCCTTAAAGGTCGGCAACCCGCTTGCTTGCCTTCTGGTGTTGCAGATGTTCATGGGCGGCGGTGATTGCTTAACATTAGGTGAGCCTCCAGCCTGTATGCATCCTCTTACATAAAAAAAAAAATTCGGCACAGTTGTAGATTGTTACTTGGATTAGCAGATATGATACTTTTTATTTCGGAAAAATATTAATCTCTCGTGGAGTTAACAAAACATGAACTACAGGACTCTATATAAACTCCTGATATTTAACTCTATCCATCTGTTATCTTTTCACGTCTTAACCACTGCATCGATTTTGATGAATATATGGTATAGAAATAAATGGGAATTTAGAAAATGACATATAGGCGTATATTTTAACTAAACTCTACCGCGAAAAATAACTTAAAGGGGTGTATTAGGGGATGAAATTTGTGTAACTATTTGACGACGATGTATGACGTTTTTGTGGCGCAGTGGTAGCGACCTTGCTTGTTTTCCGGTCTAGGTCGGTTTGTACTTGTCATTAATAATAATAATAATAATAATTCTTTATTTGCTAGAATATGGTTCTCAAGTTGTACACAGAATTTTACATTGATATAGTCCAACATATTCTACCTTGCGGTGTGCAAATATACAATTTTTGGTGAACAATATAACCAATTATGAACCTATATTATTTATCAACATTATCCAAAAATAAAACTATCATATTTCCTTAATTAAATTAATTCCTTAAATTATTTTATAATGTAATAGTAGAATAATAATTATTGAAATATTAAATACATGTGCCAATTTTAATTAAGTTTAAAATTATTAATATTCTAAATACCATACAATAAAAAATCATTTACATCATAATACATTTTTTGTAATAGTAATTCAAACAATTTTTTTTAAACATTGGAATAGTGAGATCTTTTAAGTTATCAGGTAATGTATTGTATATCTTGATTGCCATACAGTATACATTTTTTTTATAAAGTGCTAATTTTTGAAACGGCACATATAACTTCTGTGGATATCTTGTGTTTGTATCCGGATATGATTATCCTAATGGGGGCCATCATTGTGTAGCGTTCATTTATTTATTTTATTGCAATAAAGCCTTTTATATTTCAACTATCACATTCACTAGTACAGCCTACTCACATTTTATGTGTTCTGTACTAGCGGCCCGCTCCGGCTTCGCACGGGTATAAAATATATAGCCTATGTCATTCACTGAAAAAATAATTAAAATCGATCCAGTAGTTTTGATTTATTCAGTACAGCCCATGGCCCGCACGCGTCAAATGTAATTATTTACGACATCACATTAGAAACCTCAAAAATAACAGTTTTTTTCTCCACTATTTAATGGATGTTATTATATATATAAACTTTCCTCTTCAATCACTCTATCTATTTAAAAACCGCATCAAAATCCGTTGCGTAGTTTTAAAGATACATAGGGATATAGGGACAGAGAAAGCGACTTTGTTTTATACTATGTAGTGATTAGTACTGCGGGATAAAATGTAAGAGATAATGTTGTTACAAACTTTGTTAAGCTTAATAAAGTATTATTTATAAGAATACGATTTTTACGCAGACGAAGACGCGGGCAGATGCTATTTAATAGAATTATATAAATTTATGGAATGCTTTTGAAAATGAAGCCCACAATGCCTTATCAAACAAGGCGTTGTTGCTTTAGCCATTAACGGGTATCAACACGCTGCAACGCTTTAATTACGGACACTACAGACCTGACCTGATGACCTGGATAGCTTGATATAGATATTTTAATTCTTTACTTACAAACTATTAATTACTAATTTACTAATTAATGTCTTTGAATATCTTATTTATTTATATCGAAACAACAGCCTAACTTTTCACCCCCTTACAACCCTTTTTCACATTAAAAAGTAGCCTATGTCCTTTCTCATGCAATAGATTATCTGTGTACCAAATTTTATTTAATTCGAAAAACAAACATGGCGTGAAAGCGCGACACAGAGACACACAGACAGACAGAGAAACTTTCGCATTTAAAATATTACTAACGATTTTTTGTTAGTCCTTATTATACTTAGTAGTTCAAAAAATAATATTCAAACGTATAAGTCGTAAATAAACTTTTGATTGAGCGACAAAGCTTCGTAAATCAATATACGCGTCAGAGGCCGCAGTTTCATTAAATCATTCCGGTGTAATTGATACGAACAATAGACAACTGCTGCTGATAAGCATAAATAAATTGATGTAATTTTTTTATCATCCTACTAGTATTATAAATTAGAATGTAAGTTTTTTTGTTTCTTATGCTTTCAGGACTAAATCAGTAAATCGATTATTATGAATTTTGGTATAGATATAAATGAAGCCGCTCGACATCGATGTAGCGTGTTGGCAGCGAGTCTGCCTTTAGCCTCAACGGTTGCGAGGTAGATGGTTTTATTCATCTTACAAACATCTGTTTAGGTCTGGGCGTTTGTTCTTGTGTGTCTCCTCATCTCCCTCGAAGAGCACGTTAAGCTTTCGGTCTCGGTTGTTATCGTAACATCTGATAATAATCGTTAGCTCTTGAAAGGTAATTTTCCTTATCCAAAGACTGACTGGTTCGCCCTTAGTATTGTGGAGGTCAGATGGCAATCACTCTGTGTAAAACTAGTATCCTGTCAAATCCGAAAAAGAGTAATAAGTGTGAAATAGGGGATGAAGCTTATTTATTATTTTAATATTTCCTCTTAGTTCCTCTCCTTCCCTTTGTATCAGGTACCGACGTGCAAAATGCCTCTGGTACTAAAACTGGGCATAAATTAACCGCCTTTTTTATATAAATAACTATTCCCATGCCACAAACCAAATAATAAAATATCAAATAAATATCAAAGCTGTCTTATATCATTCCGCTCCACGATCAATACGTGACAAGCGACATGAATTTATTATAGATAGAACGTCTCGTCTGCCCGAAGAGAAAGACAAATGGATTTCTTTGGTCAATATTGAATAGGGTTAAATTAAAATTGTACAACTCTTTTGCGTCTGACTCCTGTTCGAATACAGCGGTATTAAATATTGGTGTGGTAATTTAAGAAAGTGGTTATGTGGCGCTACATGATAAAACGACACGTCACGAAGGTCCACTTATACCATAGGTTACGGAATCTCTTGAAAAATAAGCCAGAGCCATGAGATCGAAAGAGCTCCGCTTGTGGGTGGCACAACTCGGTCCAGAAAAGCCAAAGATGGCAATGCCTCCTGCATGAGTATCTGGACAAAAATAAAGTTAAATACTATGAACGTTCTGGAAACCCCTAAATTGATTGCGAACTTTGGTTGAAAGCAAAGACAAAATGTTCAGATGTAGATTCAAAGACTATCCTAATCTGGGTACCGTGCATTGTACCCTTCGTGTCCCAACACTACCACACAGGAAGACTTGAATGGTGCTTCCACCGATTGAATGATTCGGTGCCATACCAAGCACTTTTTTGGAACTCATTGCCGGGACACATGTTCATGTGTTTCCAATAATCTGGACTATTCTACAAACGAGGCGTTAAGAGGCATCTTGCGGGTAGGCGGGGCGAGGGTGGCTAGTGCGGTTGGCTTCCGCAACTATATCAGTGAGGTAAACAGGTGGAGAAGAGCCACTTGCCCTACTTTTCAAATAAAAAAGGGGAAGTCAAAAGAACAAAACTTTGTCAGGAGAACCTGTGGTAAATGTATTTGATATATTTTTTTTTAAATCCTATAGTTAAACTTTCAACTTTTACTGATAGGTCTTTTGTTGCAAAAGGCTGGCTAGATACCACCGTAGTGTCAAATATTCTGCTGCCAAATAGTAGTGCATAGGCATTACTGTGTTCCAGTTTGAAGAGTACTGTACGCTAGTGAAATTACTGGGCACAGGAGATTTAAGTACCAATCTCTCGACGTTGGCAACGCGTGAGTGACACCTACTAATGGTGCTGCAAGCGCTCATAGGCTACGGCAACCACTTACCATCAGGTGGGCCGTATGCTTGTTTGCCAACTTATAACATTAAAAAAAAACTTGTTGTTACTAAGCCACAACTACTGGGGCATCAGAATATATTAATTCTTAATACCGTTTTAGTACCAATAATGAATTGATGGGGCCAGATCATAAAATAAAATCTTGGAAGAATAAAGTATACACTGATATTTATCATTGTAAATGGGACGAATTGTTGATTTAGGGCCTAACTATGGCAGAACTTTAAGCAATACTTGAAACTTTTCCTTTTAGTCCCGAGTGGCCTTATGTTTCCAGAGAGTTCTTATATAAATAACTAATTAAAAGTTTAGAGACCTCTCAATTAAGAAAATCGTTTTCCTTTATCTGATTAGTTAACTATAAATTCAACTTTTATGATATAGAAAAAAAATAAAAATGAAATTGCGTTCTTCAAATTTTTTGTGCTCATACTTAATGCTATCGACATATACTTTACTAAAATAAATAATACTTAAAAAAAAGTAATAAACACGCTTTTATTGAAAATTTGACGACGTTGTGGTGCAGCGGTAGCGAAGCTGCCTTAAGCGTCACAGGTCACGGGTTCGATTCCCGGTAAGAGGAGATGTTTGTATTTACCATACAGACATATTATTATTATTTTATTATTATAATTTAACTAAAAAATTAAAATAATAATATCAATAGTTCTTCTTCTTATCGATTGGTTAGTGGTCAACCTAGTGTCAGAGTTGGTCAGGTCGCCCGTAGGCCTCTGACTTGACTTATCGACTGTTGTCTAATTATCAACAGCCGGGACCGACTTTTTACGTGCTCTCCGAATCACGGAGACGCGCGGTTGAAATACCACTATGCAATCACCCATCTAGTGACTGACCGCGCCTAAAGTTGCTTAACCTACCGATCGTTTACCGATCAGCGGGTGCACTCGGCTATGAGCGTCTCATATCAATAGTCAAAAATATTTTATTGACAGATATGAGTAGAAGTATTATCACTTTGATAATGTCTTTAAAAGCACCTAATTTTTTTCATTTTTAGTTGGATTTTTTAAATTATTAAATTGTCATCCTGGTCTATGATAAGTATGCAAAATTTCGATTTAATCCGAAGGTCAAAATCATGTTCAAAGTTTCCGTTACATATATATCTGAAGCTAATAAAAGCGCGTTAATAAAATACATTTTCTGTTCTTTGGTTTTTAAAAAAAAAAGCGACAGCCCTCTTCGATTGTGTTATCCGTAAACGTATAATAACAATTTTATTACAGTTTTAGTTTTTAATGAAATTTTCACAGTTGGCGAATATAATTACGAAACGTAAACGAAGCGAAATCCTAATTAATAACATTCTCCTTTTTGAAGTTTAACCTCAACAAAAGCAAAAGTGAATTGTGAATATACAGCGCATAAAAACAGCCACTTTTGTTGCTCGTAAACAACCTAAGGCGGTTCCGCTTGCGTCTAAAAGATTGCTTCTTGCGCCAAGAAATATTGTCGCACTTATTGAGTGTCGAATCGTAAACACTGGCCAGAGCCCAAAAGTAAGGTGAAAGTTTGTAAATAAGGCAATGGTCGTTTTGTGGAAGTGTTTGTGTGTGGGTTTCGTTCATTTTTTATGTTTGAAAATGTTTATCTTATATTGTATTTTTTCTATCCTTAAAGTAATGAAATCCTTTTCAATCAACTGATATATTGCGCCATTCAGTCACGTAGTTGCCTCGCTACGTAATATTGGTATAATCCAAAATTGATGCCGGCCGAATCACGACTTGCCTATAAGATATGGTCTTGCAAAGAAAGTTTTTAACTATAGCGATGGTAAGGAAGGTGTGATCCACTTGATGTTAAGTAGTCATTGTAGTGCATGGACGCTTACAAGCCTGATAGTGGAGCAAGCTTGTGGCCCACTCAACTAGTAAAAGGAGAACATGTTGTAGGCCCAAGTGATAGGAGAAGAAAGTATGTCGATAGCCCTTGGTAGGAGGAGAAACCAAATTTCCAAGCAAATTATTATTAAAAGAAAAGAAACAGCAGTTCCGACACACTCACTCACCTTCTTCCTCTTATTGAATGCTTAGTGGCCAATCTAATGTCAGAGTTTTTCAGGTCGCCCATATACCTCTGACTTGACTTTGCAATTATTATCAAATTGATAACAGTCAGGACCAACTTTTTACGTACCCTCCGAAGTACAGAGAAGCTCATTTGAAATACCACTATGTGATCACCCATCTAGTGACTGGCCGCGCCTAAAGTTGCTGAACCCGTCGAACGCTTACCGATCATTGAGCGCACCCGGCTATGAGTGTCTCACTCGCTCACCACCACGGACACGAAGCACCAATAACATCGCACAACAACAACAACAACAACAATACAACAAATCTGTGAAAAATAAATCCCTAATCAAATAACAAAACAGGGTGATTAGGGACTCTCTTTACTACGAAATTACAAATGACATTATTTTTGTTAGAAACTTGAAAGTCAATAATGGACGACGTTGTGGCGCAGCGGTAGCGAACCTGCCTTAAACGCCACAGATCGCGGGTTCGATTCCCGCTCGGAGCATAATATGTTTGTATTGACCATGCAAGCATATTTTCCGGTCTGGATGTATTTGTCCTTGTCATGAATGTTTCCGGACCCCCAACACAGGATATTACTATCATAATGGGGGCCGTTGAGTGTGCAGCGTTTATTTATTTATTTTATTTATTACCTTTTAGATACTATAACAATTATATGCTAAAAGGTGCGTAAGAATTAGAATCTGCAAGAATACTCTATGGTAATCTCGTCTGAAGTCAGAGGTCGTCGATCTACAACAGCCTCCACTAGTTTATATTTTATGTGTCTACCAGATACTCCTCCCTTGTTTGGTTTTACTACACATCGGTCGTATTAAATTTTGCATATTTATGAAATCCCACAAAAATAGGAGAGGGTATCCTGATATTAGGTTTTGGTTGTCATGGGTAGACTGATGCATTTTTAAAAGCTGATTTTCTTCTGCACTTCGCCTGCGTAAATAACGATTTTAATACAAACTCTGAACTTACCCAAAACCCCCTTTTTGAGAACTTTGAATGTCATATTTATTTATATGGAATCAACAGTCTAAAAATAAGTTTCAAGCTTCTCTAAAAATAACGATTTCAAGCTCTTAAAATAACGATATTTTCATACAACTTTTCAGACTACACCCCCTTTCAAGCCTTTTTCGCATCAAAAACCTATGTTGGCTCTAGACAATATGTGTACCAAATTTCATTGAGAAAATAAACTTAAAATAGAGAATAGAGAATTTGACAACGTTGTGGCGCAGCGGTAACGAACCTGCCTTAAACGCCACAGGTCGCGAGTTCGATTCCCGCTCGGAGCATAATATGTTTGTATTGACCATGCAAGCATATTTTCCGGTCTGGGTGTATTTGTCCTTGTCATTGTGAATGTTTCCGGACCCCCGACACAGGATATTACTATCCTAATGGGGGCCGTTGAGTGTGGAGCGTTTATTTATTATTATTATAACACTACATTGGATAAATATAATCAATAAATCATAATATCACGAATCGGTTCTACTAAAATAGAATTTAAGTGAAATCGGTACGCACGTATCGAAAGTGAATGTAACATTTTATGTTTAAATGTAATTTAATAATATCTCTGTAACATATATATATATATATATGTCACATTACCTTTGGTAATATATCAATCCTAGAAGCACTTCTGCTGGTCTGTATTCTTTCTTTAACCTCTCGTGATACATTATGATGATAACGTGTAAAGAAAAATGTTATTATAGACCTTACTTTATTATTTTTATTGTAAATTCTAAGATTTCCTTAATATCCATATGTAATTAAAAATATTATTATAAGCTAAATAGTAAAGTTCTTTTTCTTGTCAATTCCAGGAGTTTCTTTACAAACTCAACTATGCGGTCGAGACTGTGTTAAGTTTGTTTAGTAGTCCATAATAAGCACTTAAAGCACTATTTTATTTACTCTTTTACTCGTTCAGTTTGAAGCAATTAAAAGTCTTAATATTATTTGACTAGACACATTACACATTACTGTAATATTATTTGACTAGTTTATATATTTCAAACAAAATTCGTTTAGCAAAAAGAGCAACAGTTTCGTTAAAACAACGATTTTTGTTGAGCATTCTTGAAAAAGTAAAACATACAATTCTAGGAACAAATTTCTGAGCTGACGTGCAACGAAATTCAACTGGTATTCATCGTGAATTTACGAGGTCGTAAATTCTGTTCCTGGTTATATATGCGGCGAACTGTGATCAACAATACCGATGCAAATATTTACAAAACAAAAAAAAATTAAAATTAAATTAATTTTAAAACTATTAATAAATAAACGCTACACACTCAACGGCCCCCATTAGGATAGTGATATACTGTGTCGGTGGTTCGGAAGCATTCACAATTACAAGGACAAACTCACCCAGACCTGAAAATGTACCTGCTCCGATCGGGAATCGAAACCGCGACCTGTGGCGCTTGAGTCAGGTTCGTTAACGTTTAACCCCTCTTACATAAAAAGCAAACAATCACTGACAATTCGTTCAGGGCTGGTCTACAGTTAATAAGCAATAATATTATGTATATGCTAATTACATTTAACGAAGTAATTACAACAGAATTTCAAAGCAATAACTAAAATCAACATTAACATTACAAATTCCACGAACTAAAATTTAGAACATTTTCTGACTGTTAGTCATAATAAAATAGCTAAGCGTGTGTAATTAATTAATTTACCGTTTATTTAGATAAATTAACACAGTTTAAATAAATGTAGAGGAAATTGAATTGGTGCAATTTATAATTTTATGTTATAACTTCATTGTAATTATTTGCTTTTAAATTATCTGAAACACTTTTCATTCAATATTGGTAGTACAACCGCAGTCTGTTATTCTACCGCTAAGCAATAGTGTATTTTATATTAGTTTGAATAATTAAATTACTGGGCAAATACGATTTAAGAACTTGTATCTCGAGGTTGGCAACGCATGAGTGACGTCTACAAATAAATGGTGATATCGCTCTGCAACACAACCGCCTGCCATCAGGTGGGCCGTATGGTTGCTTGCCAATTAAGTCACATAAGGAAATAAGTTATGTTTCTTGATTTTTTTTGTGACGAACACCAACGATCTGGTTCTGCTCTAATAAAGAATTCCCACAAAATTAAAAACACAACTTTTCGCTAAAATCCCATCAAAACAAATCAGCACAAAGCGTCAGAAAGTTTGCGTGGGAAAAATAAATTGTATGATATATAGTCTATATTTTTCTGAAGTTCCATTGTGAACCGAAATTCCAATGATCGGGATATTTACGAGGGTGTAAACCATGGAGCAGAGACAGCGGATCGCCCACGTTGTTTATGTAGCACGTATATTGGGGCGGTGTCGTCACTCATGTACCCACGGGCTTATAATATATTGTTTTTCGGATAAATTCTACTGGTTTTTTTACATATTAAGTCGCTACCACACGATACGACAAATTTGACTAGGCAAAAATTTTACAAAGAATCGGAAATGATTTCTTCGTCCTGGCATTATTCCCGGTATTTTATTTTACCCAGGGTCTGCTCATACTCTTATCCGGATTTGACGGGTTACTAGTTTCTTATACAGAGCGATTGCCATCTGACCTCCGTAACCCTGAGGGCGAACCAGTAACTCTTTAGATAAGAGCAATTTACTTATCAAGAGTTAACGATTGTTATCAGATGTTATGTGATAACAACCGAGACCGACACTGTGCTCTCCGAGGCACGGTGAGGAGACCCACAGACAAACGCCCAGACCGAGACAAAAATTTAACAAACATCTGCTCGAACCCGCAACCGTCGAGACTAAAGGCTACCCACAACGCCACAACGGCGTCAAAGAATCGGATATGATTGTCACAAATCAAATCTGGTGGTGTGTTTTTTTTATCAGCGGGTGCAAACTGGCAGGCGACTCTACTGATGTTAAGTGATTACACCGCTCATGAACATCAACATCACCGGAAGCCTGCAGGAGTTATAAGCTCTTCTCTTGAAGGTTTTCAAGTCATACCAGTTCGGTAAGACGGCCGGCGAAATCTTGGTTAGATGAATGGTTTTGCAAAGACGAAGTGCTTTCTCAGTAACACAGTAGTGGATTTCCACACACGAGGTGAAGAGAGTGAAATTATGCGTTTTGACGTGATGGTAATCGCTAGTTTGCCGTTTTCATTGTCATAGTCTGAAATTGTACTCTTATTTTGTAACTTTATATAAATACTTTGAATTGTTGAAGATATATTGTATTTTGAAGTAATGCCCAAGATTGTAAATACTTTTATAGGTAACATCAAATACAAAGATTTTGATTTGCCTTCCGACGTAGTCCCATATATTTCTGATCATGTAGATATTTCAAAGGGAACGAAAGCTTTCTGAGTATAAGACACAATTCTCTATAATAACTGGATTCAAATCATTTTACGTTTCACTGGAACCAACCAACCAAAGCTTAAAGCTGCTTATAATATACATCAACAATTTTTACGTTAAATAACACATATATTTCACAATAAACCTCATAAATATCAATTTCATTGTGTGCATTACGTCTTATCTCGTTCACGCTTCAGCTGTCAAAGCCCCGCAGACTGTCAGATAACCCGCGCTGAACCGACGGCGGACGACGCTGTACAAACAAAAGAATAAATAGTGAAAGTGACTTATAGAAATAAACTTATAGCGTGTTTTAAATAAGAATAGGACTGTAGTCGTCACTAACTTCATATTGACAAAGTATAAGTAGCTTTAGCATTATTAACCGTACATAATAATTATGTTTAAATAAATAGAGGACGAATTTATTTATTTATTGGGATATCCATTAGCCAATAGTAGGTAAAACCATATTCAATTTAAGGAAATAATCATTAAAAAAGAATTACAAATGTGTCCAATTAATAATTGACTATGTTTAAAATGAATAATATCAAAACTTTCTGCCGAATCTGCGAATTAAAAATGAAGCTAGTCACAAACTTGCAACATGATTATCGTGTGACTAACTTCGTTTCCTTGCTTGATAATAAAACAAAAGATAAACAGAGAATATTTAGAATTTTTCCTGTAAAGAAGAACGGATCTTTAGTTTGTAGTGAGCTAATGCTTATAACCACATAAAATATATAAATTAAACGCAACAGGAAACACATAATATACTAGTAATAGACATACTAAAGACTCATAATAGATGCGGTTAACGTCAAGAAGTATTCGCACTTGAGAGCAAAGCATTGAATATGAAATGAACGCTTTTGTAGCGCGACGTCGTTTCTAGTTAACCGCTGAATAGCTTAGCGTGATTTATTAATTCAAGTCAATGGAATACCTTTTATAAGCTGCCTACTTTTCTGTTTAAACGCTAGCGGTTATTTCATTGCTTCACAATTTTTACAACGTAATTTCTAAATCGCTTTATTGCTGGTGTGTTTATTTTTTACACCTTTTACATTTACTTTCAATTTAATTATCAGAGATTAAGGCTTTGAAAGCGTTTTTTTATTCATGATACAAAACACGCATACGCCTTTGAACTCTTGCGGTACTTGAAGTATCACATGCGCGTTGCCAACCCGAGGGATAGGATAGAAATGAGAAGGGAAAAATGAAGAGAACAGATGGGGTGGGAGATTGGGCCTTCGTCGGTTTCACTGTCTAACAATACCTCTGGTGTCGGAAAAAAGTCTTACTACACTTTTCGGTCTAGCTCCCATACGCTGAGATGATGCTATAAGGAACTCCGTTCCAATAAAATAACTATTGATTTATCAGTTGAACATAGTTATCAGGTCACCAGGTCAGCCTTGTAGTTACCATAATGAATGATAATAATAGCAAAGCCTTATTTGATAGAGCATTTTATAATTTGCATTTAAATAATGCGTCCAATACATGCAGTATTTTATTAAAATAAACTAATATTATAAATGCGAAAGTGACTCTGTCTCTCTGTCTGTCTGAGGCGCCAGGACTGCTGAACCGATTTAAATGAAAATTTTTAATGCGAAAAAGGGTTGTTATGGGTTGATCACCTGATGCCGCTAGCCGTCCCGGCCCATTAGCCCCTTTACCCGGGGCTATATAAATAGGGTGTGCCCTCGGGCCGTGGACGCACAGGGTGGGGAACCTGTGCGTACGTGTTGAGCGGCCCTGAGGAGTATGGCAGTCGGTGTGGCCCGAATGCCGTACACTCGTCCTTGAGAAGCGTAGGAGAGCATTCCATCTTGCCCCTGGGACCGAGCTCTACCAGCACAGTGCTCGAGATGCTCCGGTTTTGAGTTCTATAAGAGATCCCGGAGCCTCTCTCCGTCATTGATGTCGGCCACCGAGGAGGGTTGAAAGAAGGGATGAAAGTTGTAAGGAAATATTGTCACTTTTACACCTAGAAGCTTGAAACTTATTTTTTAGACAAAATTTGATTCGATATAAATAACTATTATATACAAAATTTGTAAAAGTTTTTACCCTCAAGGGTGTAAAATAACAATAAGGAATAGAGGATGACGTCTGTATTGAATTAGGTAAGGTTTATGTGAATGTTTTACATGCGGGCGAAGTCGCTGGTAGAAGATAGTTTAACCTAAATTTACATAATGGAATTTAGATTATTCGCTCGGAGCAAAAGTTTGTATTAACCATATAGGAATGTCTTCCGGTCTGAGTGTGCTTGTCTTGCGATTCCAGGCTTGTGTGTATTTTACGGTTGTAGAGTCATGCTTCTCTCAGCATAATAGGTCCGGCTCCACCAGGGACATACTACCCTCTCATAGAAAATCGGCGTAAAGTAACAGTATCACTAGGTATTACGTTTCGTGCGATGAGTGACAGCGCCGGAGGCCCAATCTCCCACCCCCTCTGTTCCCTTCGTTTTTTCCTTCTCATCCCTTCCCTCCTGTTCCTTGCGTTGGCAACGCTTGCGATACTTACCATCAGGCGAACCGTATGCTTGTTTGCCAACCATCATGATATATAAAAAAAGTGTTTCTGGACCCCCGATACATGATACCACTGAATTTATTTATAGACTTTGAAAATTAGAATCCTACCAGTGTAAAGCCAGGGAAAGAAGCTTGTATTCTTTAAAGCTAGAATCAAATTACCCATCTTTAGTATAGAAGTTAGATGCAGTAGCGTATATGGAAGAGTATAGAAGCAAGTTTAATTGAGTACATATTCAGTTCTCAAAGAAATTTAGAGTTATTATTTCTATTCCCTTTTCCCATCTTGCTTTGTAACTTTGATGTGCTATCTGCTTAATATTTTCAGGGACTAGTTGGACGCAAATAAGCAATACCATTTCAATCCACAAAATTGAAAAAACTGAGTTATATATGCAGAGGTGTTGGTAAATGGCTGAAGAACATTTTTCTTTAATATTTGTAGGGTTTCAAGCTTTACAACTTCTAAAAAGCCATTTTTAACCATGCATATTATGTATTATTTAACCGTTTTGGGTTATATTATATATGAAATATGCAGTTCGCATATTTATTTTTTGTGAAAATAAGTCAAATTACATAAATCTAAAATCGCCAAAAACTTGACCAATACATTTAAAAAAATCATATAAAGCAAGTTGTTCAAAATTTTCAAACGCGTTTTTCTCGAAATGACATTCGTGTGGGTTGACATGGTATTGCTTATTTGCGTCCAGTTAACCAGTTAACCTTTCAGGCATGAAAGAAAATTAATAAAAGTAATCCGAGGAAGCCAGTATTCTCATAGTGGCTAATTTAGCTACTGCGCGATTCTTTCAGTGGCGCAGTGGTAGTGAAACTGCCTTAAGCGCACATATTGCAAGCTCAGGGAGATGTTTGTATTGAACATAAAGGCATTTCTTCCAATCTGGGTGTTTGTTTTTGTCCTTGTGCGAGTCTCCGATACAGGATGTTAATATCCTAAACTCCGTCGTGTCTACCGTTTATTTATTATATATTAATTATTATATAACTGCTAAAAAGTATTTTCTCAAATTACTGGCCACAAAAATCGAAATGACAACTAATGTCAAAATAAAAGTCCACAGATAATCAAGAAGTACTTTCATAGTATTCTCGAAAATGCTCGCTCGTAAAAACTGAACGTTCCTAATTCAAATGTATCTGTTCCATATTCAAATTAGCCCGCGCTTGAAGTGCTCCGTTCTCGAGTAGGAAACGCTCGATGCATTATTTATGCTATGAATATATATTTTGTGAAGAATAAATATTATTTTGGGATGCGGGGGTTAAAAGGATACTATGTTTCGGGTTGTAGGTAAAAATGTTTTTGAGTAATTTATTAACCGTTGTGGCGTTGTAGCGAGCCGGCTTTGAGCCTCGTTCGATTTCCGCTTGAAGCAAATGTTTATTAAAAATATCTGTTTCGGAGAACAATTCAGCTGTCGGTCCAGATCATTATCATAACATCTAATAATAATCGTTAACTATTGACAGGTAATTTGCTCAAACAAAAAGACGATTTTTAACTGACTTCAAAATGTTAGGTTCTCAATTCGACTGTTTTTTTTTTATATTCGTTACCTCAGAACTTTCAACTCTGTGAACGAATATATAAAAAAATATTTTATACTTTTTATGACTTGGTGGCAGTAGTATAAGGAATTTTCAAACAAAGTCTGCGGCTACAAGTTTCTAAGCTCTTTGTATGTAAGTAGCTTTACCCCAAAGTTATATGCCATTAGACATAACGAACTAAAGTATAGATAATATTTGTGAACTGTCAATATCCGTTACGTCTCTAACTTTCCTAACCGCGTAAGCAAAGCTTAGTCTTCCTGCGATGGATATCGAATGAAACTTCCAATGAAGTTTTGAATCCAGAGCTAATTCTAGGAATATTGTGGTATAATTTACATTAATAACTTTCATTATATAACCTTATATTAAAAGGCTTTATAATATTAGATGATTTAATAAGTAGAAGTAGTACTAGAGCCTCACTTTTCCCAGCACAGCGGCCGGCTCGACCGGGAAAGAACTACCCTCTCACAGAAAATCGGCGTAAAGTAACAGCATCAGTAGGTACTGTTGCTTTTCGTGCGATCAGTGAGAGCGCCGGAGACCCAATCTCCCACACCCTCTGTACCCTTTTTCCTATCCTATCCTTTCCCTCCTATCCCTAACGGATAATCGTCGGAACGCCCATGTGATATATGTTACCATGGTAATATAGGTTACCATCAGGCGAACTGTATGCTTGTTTGCAAACCGAAATTAAACAAAAAAATCCAAGTAGTCAACATTTTAACGAAAATTCTAGAACCAAAATGTACATACAAATAGTTCGTAATAAAACATGACTGAGGCATTCCAGGACGGTGTTGCGGCTTCCGTCGCAACCGCGAACTACTGAGGTTTTCTTTAATCACGGCTCAGAGTAGCGAAATATTATGTTATTTCAAACAGTAGGAAAACAAGGTTTTCTATTATATAAGACTAAAATATCTTTGTACTAATCTCATCTTTTTAATAAGGGTGGTATTAATAATTTCAAAAGAACTATATGATATGATACTAAATGATTTTGTGAATTTCCTATATTTATTTCACTATTAATTAAACAAATGTATTTTGCTTATATATATAAAAGGCGAAGACCTGACTTATAAACGCACAGCCTACGCGCACCCTACCGAGAAACCTAGGACCCAGAAAGTTAATTTTTTACAGATGCTGTTTTAAAAAAGTTAACGAGCACTCGAGAAAGGGTTTTTCGAAATTCAATCCCTAAGAGCATGAAAGAGTATTCAAAAGTTTGTATGGAAGTCCGTCATTGACGAATTTTAAACCAGAAATAATAGAAGCCTCAATAGCTCAATGGTAAAAAGGCTGACTCCACTCCGTTACCCCGAGAGTCACGGATTCGATCCTGACCCCCTTGGGCGTGGGTGCTACTAGCGCAAGCTTCTAGCTTATTTAGAGGAGCAATAAAAATATTAGTTAATCCTTGAAAATCATACCTACTATTCCTTTAAAAAAATGATACAGTAAGTTCAAGACAATATGATGGAATTGAAATAAATTGTGTTGGATTTGGTGATGCAAAAGGTGTGTGTGACGTGCCGTGTGACGTGAAAGATGGGGTACGATATAAAAAATATGACCTATTTTAATGTTACAGTATAGTGTGTTAAATTATCGAAAACAAGTAGAAGTTGGGTGTAGTAATATTCAAAAACGGCAGTACTATATTATCGTTTTTATTAACGACTGTCCACTTCAACGATCGGTATAGGAATGAATTCAAATAAGACGAACTGTCACTAAACAAATGTCTTGTTACGAGTGGGGGTGACAGTCGTTAAAGCTTCTTATTTAATCTAAGCAGTCAATTGACTTCATTCCTATACTCACAAAATACAAATTATTATAAGTAAGTTTATATTTAATTATTCATTACACATTAAGTCATATATATTAATAATCAACATAATATTTCAATATAAATCATGATATCTAACATTCGGCCATCCTTACAACAATAAGTTTGTCCCCAAACTTAGTAAAGTGATCAATTACTTTTTGAAACATTAATAAATATTGGGTTGCATCAAGGACTTCACCCAATAAGGGCCACCCTTGCCTTCCAAACCCATTTAACTCATCTGCACCGGACCCCTCACCGTTAAGTCAAGAGCCTCTTGCTGCAGGACTTCACGGTCGTGCCCGACTTCCAGATTGTCAACAATCTATCTGCACCGGACCCCTCACTGTCCAGTCAAGAGTCTAAGTGACTGCAAGACTAGACAGCCGTGCCCGACTTCCAGATACATATGCTATACAGTTAAACAATTAATCTGCACCGGACCCCTCACTGTCCAGTCAAGAATCTAAATGACTGCAAGACTAGGCAGCCGTGCCCGACTTCCAGATATATATACTAAACAATTAATCTGCAGTGGATCCCTCACCGCAATATCTCGGTATACTATACCACGATAATGCGATCGTATCACACCTTCCAGATTATTCCACTGCTCGCATCATAAAACACTATAAAACGATCATAATAATTAATCGAGAAATAATAAATCAATGCTCTCATAAGAATTAACAACAACCACGATACATGTATAGTTAACGCAAATCATTAGAAAAAAATAGTCAGTTTTTATGTATTATATATATATATATTTTTTTTTTTTTTTTTTTTTTTTTTAAATTTATATTGTTGTTTTTATTTATTATTTATTTATTCATTTATTTCTTTTTATTATTATTATTACTATATATTTTTTTTTAACACATTAATCTTTTATAGATGCGAGAGGCTCATCATCTGAAGTATCACTTTGATCACTAGAGATTGTGATCCATGGTTGTATACGATCAGCGGACCAAACGTTTGTGTATTTACCTCTAGCGATATTAGAACCAGGAATGCTAGAAATCTCGTACCTATCATTTTCTAATATGCCAGATATCCTAAACGGCCCGTATATTTTGGCAGAAGCTTACGACTTTTACCCTCATTAGACGGTGTAGTTTTCAAAATCTTAACAAGATCTCCTATTTTATATGTTTTAGCATCCTTTCTTTTACGGTCAAATCTTTGTTTTTGTTGGTTTTGATCTTTTTCTACATATTCGTTTATTTCTTGTCTTATTTCCTCATTACTTTTGTCATTTTGCCTAGTATCAGTTAATGTTTCACCTAACATAATTTCGCCTTTACTTAGTGGGCGTTTACAAAAAAGTGCTTCAGCAGGGGTTTTACCTATTCCCTTATTAAGGGTATTATTGAGGCCCCACTGTATGTTTCCTACATTTTGATCCCATTTATTCTCACCCACCTTATCTGAATAAGCTCTGAGACTATTCAAAACGGTACGATTATACCGTTCTACCTGGCCATTAGCGCGTGGGGAAGAAACGGCGTTAAGAACATGCTGAATTTCAAATTCTACACAAAAACGTTTGAACTCGTGTGATGTAAAACAAGTTCCGCGATCGGAAACTATTCTACATGGGTTTCCGAAAGTAAAACACATTTCTTTTAGAACTCTGATCGAAGGACTAGACTTTGTACTCCGAAGGGGTTTAATAAGACAAAATTTAGTATAAGCATCTACTATCATTAAAACATATTGGTTACCGTGGGAACTCTTTACAAATGGGCCTAAGTGGTCAATATGGATTGTATGGAACGGAATATCAATTTTAGGTATACTATGTAAATATCCTTCTTTGGGACCTGCGGGTTCTTTACCAAACGCACAATGCAAACATGATTTAACATATTTAGTCACAAATTTTTTCATTTTAGAAAACCAAAAATCTTTCTTAATTTTCTCAAGAGTTTTCTCAACTGAAAAGTGACCGATGTCATCATGATTGCGTTGGCAAATTTGCCACCTAGCACTTTTAGGAACCACGCATTTAAGGTCATCTCCTACTTTACGATATAGTTTGTTATTTTTTAAGACAAAATTCTGTTTAATATCTACTATTTCTTTATATTTAGGATCTTCAAGCGCAGCACGTATATGAGTAATTTTTTGATCATTTAATTGTAAGCTAAGCAACCAATCGTCTTGAGAAATTTGAAGTATTCGAGAAAAATGACCGAATTTATCATCGTCACTGGCAGCCGAGAGTGGGTTTCGACTAAGTGCATCTACATGTCGCATAACTTGCCCAGGTCTATACTCAATCGAGCAGTCATATTCCTGTAATGCTATCCACCAGCGGGCTACTCGTGGTATTATATCTCTTTTTGTGAAAGTTGATCGCAGGGCATTGCAATCAGTGACAATGGTAAAAGGTTTTCCTAACAAATATACCCTGAATCTGTTCAATGAAGCAACCACAGCGAGAGTTTCCAATTCATATGCGTGCATTTTTTCCTCATCTATAGTAGTTTTTCTATTGAAATATGCAACAGGCTTTAAACATGAATTAGAAGATTCTTTTTGGAAAAGGATGCCACCTAGGCCAATTTTTGAAGCGTCACAATGCAATTCTGTAATATAGTCCGGATTATATATAGCTAGAATAGGTCGTCGAGTTAATTTTTCTCTCAATTTTAGAAATGCCTCACGCTGTCGTTGTCTCCATTCCCAAGGATTGTTTTGTTTTGTCAGGTCGGTTAACGGTCTAGCTATTGTCGCAAAATTTTCGATAAATTTTCTAAAGTAGCTTGCCAGTCCTACGAATTGACGAACCTCATGGACGTTCTTTGGTTCAGGGAAAGAGATAGCTGCGTCAATTTTCGTTTTGCCCGGTCTAACCCCTTCAGCGGAAATCTCGAAACCCAAGTAATTAATGAGTGTCGAAGAAACTACACTTATTAATATTTAATGTGAGGCCGGCTTCTTTTAATAAAATAAAAGTTTGTTCTAGTTTGCTTAGACATTCCTCAAAATCTTTACCGGCAATAAGGAGATCGTCCATGTATGCTATGGCACATTTTTCACGGGATTTACCTAGCATTCTATTAACAGTTCTTTGGAATACAGCAGGACAATTGGCGAGACCAAATGGTGCTCTTCTAAATTGATAAAGACCATCAGGGGTTACGAAAGCGGTTAAATGCTTACAGTCTTCCTTAATGGGTATTTGATAGTAGCCACTGGACATATCAAGACTAATAAAATATGAATTTCCACTGAGGAGGTCTATCTGGTCATCTATCCGGGGTAATGGGTAAGAATCTCTAACAGTTTTTCGATTAAGCGCTCGATAGTCAACGCATAATCGATAACCACCAGTCTTTTTAGAAACCAGAAGTATTGGGCTGGCGTATGCGGAATCAGATTCTTCTATAATTTTATTGTCCTCTAATTCTTTCACCATGCACCGCACTATCTCTTTTTCGGAATGACTCAGTCTGTAGGGACGGTAAGCAACAGGTGTATCGTCAGTCAATTTAATATCTAATTCGGAAATATTTGTACAACCTAACTCTGACAAATTTTGGGCAAAGCATTCCCGATATTTATTAATTAGTTTAAAAACGATTTCTCTTTGATAATCGGAAATGTCTGGATTAATGATTATGTCTTTTTGATCAAGTGGTTTTAAAATGCGCGTGGAAAGACAACGTAATTGTTCTTCGGAAAAACTGAATGCAGTGTCATAATAAACTATAGGTATAGCCCGAATAACAATAGAATCTTTAGTAAAATAAAGAGGTCGCGGTTCTCTAGTATTAGTCATATTTAGTACCAACAAATTACATTTACCGTTTCTAATTTTATACACGCCCTCTTGAACACAATACTCTTGGCCATTTAAATTTCTATAAACATTTGGTACATATATTTCAATATCTTTGAAAACTACACAATAACAACATAATAAATCTACCGTACTTATTGTCGTATCTGAAAAAACAATTAATTTAATTTTACGATTATTAAAACAATCTTTACCATCAATGTTAGGTAGTTGACACATTAAATTTCGTGACAAAATATTAAGTGAATTATCAGTTTTTGTAATGATAATATCTGGTAATTCGGTAAAGTTTTGACCAATTAGTAAGGGGACATGTAAGTGTTGATTGTCAATTACGTAAGCAGTTATATTTGCTTTAACTGAATCAATATTCAAAGAAAATTGGGTTTTTCCTAAAATTGGAATAACAACATCAGCCACACCTCGTATTGTGGGTAAGCATTCTTTTGAGAGTTCTAAACGAATTTTATCAGCAGTCTCTTTAGTAATAAGTGAGCAATCGCTTCCCAAATCGACAAAACATTGAACTTCATTAAAATTATCAACTATAGCTTTTTTGTAATATTTATTATTATTAGAATTTTTACTATCAACAAACATTACACGTTTTTCATTATTACTAGAATTGTTTCTTAGCTGGCATTCGTTACTACTATGGCCAAAACGAGTACAAACCTCACATTTTAAAATAGGCTTAGGACATTGTTGGACTCTATGACCTTTGGCTTTACAGTTAAAACAAGTTATAATAGGTAGGACTGATTGATTATTTTGAGGGTTTATTGCACGACATTGGGCTGCACGATGCCCAGGCTCATTACACCGATTACAACTAACAATAGGGCGATTTTTAATTGCGTTAGAAAATCTCAAGGTATCTTTTTGTTCTTTACAAACATCTTTCAAAAATTTATATAAATCTTCCGGTTCATTAAATCGACCCGACGAAGCACCAGCGCGAACAGTTCTATCGTCAATACCATGTATGATACAATCTACGGCCCTTTTGCTAGAAATTTCACAAGCATTTAATAACATTATTTTGTCATAATAGTACTCGTCTAAACTTTCCCCAAATTTAAGACGCCGCTCAAGCATTTCCGATAAGAGTACACCATAGTTAGTTTCGGAAGGAAAAGCTTTACGTAAAAGAACCTGCCATTCTTGCCAATTACGTAATACTGATGTCTGTCCCTGATACCATCTCTTAGCGTTACCTACTAATTTAGGCAATGCATAGTGCATAATGTGATTCTCGTCCCACCGATAAATTTTTGCGCACTCGTTTACTTTCGATAACCATAAATCTATTCGATGATTTTTAATTGATGGGTCGAATTCGGGAATCATATTGACATTCGTATTAATCGATGTTGATAAAGTGGGCTTCATAAGGGATTGCAACAATTGTGCGAAATCGTTACTATTTAACAAAAAATTTGGCGTAATAATACTGTTGCACTGACCTGATGTACTAGTTCCTGGTATCTGTGCGTTCTGGCTTTCTACAGCCGCAGCGGAAGCGGCAGAAGAAAAAGCTTCTAAGGTAGGTGCCGCATCTGTCACCTGCAGCGCCTCGGCAGCGCCACTGTGATTTTCGATCGAAACACCTTTACTCGCCTGTCTTGAATTCGGCCGGGACGTATCTCGTCCGGTCGCAGAAGTACTTGATCTTCTTAAACCTTCTCTTCTTTCACCATTGTAAGAAGGTATATCTCGTCCGGTCGCAGACACATCATCACGTAGTTCTGGCGTAGCAGTTGTACGATGACTTCTGTTTCTTTGATTATCCCTTGAATGAGGTCGGTTTTTTCGTCTTGGACTTCCATTTCTTGTATCAGAGCTGTCCGATGACTCACTCGACGTGCTATCATTGCGCCGTTTTCGTTTACCAGATTTGTGGTGCGAGCGTCTTGATCGCTTATGGTGACCCATTTATATCACTTTCGATTAGCGAATCCCACTTCTGATGTTAAATTATCGAAAACAAGTAGAAGTTGGGTGTAGTAATATTCAAAAACGGCAGTACTATATTATCGTTTTTATTAACGACTGTCCACTTCAACGATCGGTATAGGAATGAATTCAAATAATTCGAACTGTCACTAAACAAATGTCTTGTTACGAGTGGGGGTGACAGTCGTTAAAGCTTCTTATTTAATCTAAGCAGTCAATTGACTTCATTCCTATACTCACAAAATACAAATTATTATAAGTAAGTTTATATTTAATTATTCATTACACATTAAGTCATATATATTAATAATCAACATAATATTTCAATAATATAAATCATGATATCTAACAAGTGTATACCTCATACAACTTTCAGTTGATTTCAAAAAGATTAAAGTTTTCAATTTAATTCGATTTCCTATATATTAGTGTATGTATTATATATTTTAGTGTATGTGTGTGTGATTAAATTTCAATCAATCAATTAGCGCCCAGTTTCCAGTCCGCTTACCATTAGGACCCTCCTAAAGATAAATATGTGCATAATATAATTACATTTATTCCAATCGAGTTTTAGTGATACTTAATTATATGTAATTGACGTAGCATTTAATTAATATATTTGTATATGAACGGTTGGGAATCAAGCATATAGTCCGCCTGATGGTAAGCTGTCACCGCATGCGCGTTGCCAACCTGAAGGAAAGGATGAAAAGGGAAAAAACGAAGGCAACATATGGGGTGGGAGTTTGGGCCTCCGATGCTCTCACTCATTGCAAGAATCTCAACAGTACACTACTTTACGCCGATTTTCAATATGATTTTCAATTTCGCTGCGATTGTTTTGACAATTATAAAATGAATGAAATTCTAGTGACAATATAACACTGAGTATTTTATAATTCTATTTATTATATATTTCTTTACTTGACAAGCTTATACGTGCAAAAAATATTCCATTGATCTCACACAAAGAAATAATTTTACCATAAATAACACATTTCTATTCAATAACGCATACGAATCTCAATTCCATTATGTTCAATTCGTCTTATCTCGGTAACACTTCAACTGTGAAAGCCCAACCAAATATCAGCAACAATGAACCAGACAATATTATTGAGCAAACAAGCGTGCACATTTTACTTTCTATTCAATTTAAACAAATGTTATATCAAATTGTTTTTGTTTTTTTTTTTATGTTAGAAGTTGGCAAACAAGCATACGGCCCACCTGATGGTAAGTGGTTGCCGTAGCCTATGAGCGCTTGCAGCACCATTAGTAGGTGCCACTCACGCGTTGCCAACCTCGAGATATTAGTTCTTAAATCTCGTTCGCCCAGTAATTTCACTAGCGTACAATGCCCTTCAAACCGGAACACAGTAGCTCCTAAGCACTACTATTTGGCGGCAGAATATTGGACACTGCAGTGGTACCTACCTAGCCGGCCTCTTGCAACAAAAGACCTACCGCCAGTGTGACTGATTGCACTGGTGGAATAATCTCTGTTGTGACAGAGGTTATCCCAACAGCGGGCGATGGGGTCGTCACATCCCGACGCCATTAAAAATTATTTTTGTTTTCTCATCTCTTCTTATTAGCATCATCCCATAATTTGCACAGAGTCCCTTACCTGGATTTGATAGATTACTAGTTTTTACACAAAGCGATTGCCATCTGACTTCCGCAACCCTAAGGGCGAACCAGTAACTCACTGGAAACGAGCAAATTACCAATCAAGAGTTAACGATTATTATCAGATGTTATGTGATAACAACCGGAAAGACAAACGTCCAGAACGAAACAGACATTTACAACATTTTTTTTTTTATGTTAGAAGTTGGCAAACAAGCATACGGCCCACCTGATGGTAAGTGGCTGCCGCAGCCTATGAGCGCTTGCAGCACCATTAGTAGGTGCCACTCGCGCGTTGCCAACCTCGAGATATTAGTTCTTAAATCTCGTTCGCCCAGTAATTTCACTAGCGTACAATGCCCTTCAAACCGGAACACAGTAGTGCCTAAGCACTACTATTTGGCGACAGAATATTGGACACTACGGTGGTACCTACCTAGCCGGCCTCTTGCAACAAAAGACCTACCACCAGTGTGACTGATTGCACTGGTGGAATAATCTCTGCTGTGACAGAGGTTATCCCAACAGCGGGCGATGGGGTCGTCACATCCCGACGCCGGTAAATTATTAATTAATTATAACATACAACAAATTATAACAACATAATTAAATATAATTAAATACATCTGCTCCGAACGGGAATCGAACCCACGACCTTCGAGGCTCAAAGCAGGCTCGCTACCAACACGTCACAACGGTCGTCCTTACACACTAGACACCTCCTCTCTGGTAAACAGTTATATAAATCGTCAAGTTCTTTTTTATATTACAAAGATGAGTAACAAACATTTTTTAAACCACAACGGTGGCAAACAAGCTCATGGCTTGTCAGATGGTGAGCGAAAACCCCATGGAAAAGCCTATGGACACTTGTAACCCTACAGGCAGCACACTGCTGTAGCCGACCCTTTAAAACTTCTTAAACCGAACCTCAACAGGGAGCTCATTTCATTAGCACACGGTCCACCTAATTTTGAACGGTAACAGTATCTTATCCACGCGTGCAATCCCAGAAACATCTAAACCGTATTAACGACACAAGCAAAGAGGGGAGGGGTGTTGCAAGATCAAAGAAAAGAAAAAGAAAAGAAGGGATTTAGGCACGATGTTGGCCTCCCACGCTTCCACTTGAGGAACCAAGTGCAAATAAGCCGAAGGGGGTCAGAATTGACCCCACAACTGTAGCATTACGTCAGATTTTTAACCGTAGAACTATTGAGCATTCACAATATTTTGAATAAACATGTTTTTTTATTTTTTTATTTGGAAAGTAGGGCAGATGACTCTACTCCACCTGATGGTAAGTGGAAATAAAGTCCAAACGCGAAGGCGGCTAACAGAGTTGCGAAATGTAACCGTGTTAGCCACCCTCGCCCTGCCTACCCGCAAGATTTTTTTTTTTTTTTTTATGTTACAAGTTGGCAAACAAGCATACGGCCCACCTGATGGTAAGTGGTTGCCGTAGCCTATGAGCGCTTGCAGCACCATTAGTAGGTGCCACTCACGCGTTGCCAACCTCGAGATATTAGTTCTTAAATCTCCTCTGCCCAGTAATTTCACTAGCGTACAGTGCCCTTCAAACCGGAACACAGTAATGCCTAAGCACTACTATTTGGCGGCAGAATATTGGACACTGCGGTGGTACCTACCTAGCCGGCCTCTTGCAACAAAGACCTACCACCAGTGTGACTGATTGCACTGGTGGAATAATCTCTGCTGTGACAGAGGTTATCCCAACAGCGGGCGATGGGGTCGTCACATCCCGACGCCGATAAGATGTCTGTTCACGCCTCGTTTGAAGGAGCCCAGATTGTAAGAAGGAGGGAAGACGTGAGCCGGCAATGAGTTCCACTTTTTGGAAGTACGACAAAGAAAAGAATTGGCAAACTTCTTTGTTCGCGAAGGAATTGATTCCACAGTTAGACGGTGACATCGGAGACCGGCACGCGTAGTTCTTGTAAGGAAAGGAGAGGGAGGTATGATGGAGAATAATTCCTCTGAACACTCGCCGTGATACATTCGGTAGAAGGCGCTTAGGGCGGCAATCTCACGAAGTTTTATATAATTATAACGTTCTTCACCTTATCGAGTGGTTAGTGGCCAACCTAGTGTCAGTCAGGACAGTTGTTCAGGTCGCACGTATAGGCCTCTGACTTGACTTATCGACTGTCATCAAATTGATAACAGGCGGGACCGACTTTTTACGTGCCCTCTGAAGCACAAAGTCACTCAATTGAATACCACTATGCCATCATCCATCTAGTGACTTACCGCGCCTAAAGTTGCTTTACCCACGGATCGTTTACCGATCAGAGAGCCCACCGGGCTATGAGCGAATTATGAAGTGAAAATAAAAAAGATATTGTTTCATTTTTAGCACCATAAATTTATAAAAACAACAACCTTTGAATGATTCTAGTCAACAACAAAAGAACTTAATAATTACATATAATTATGCAGTGTTCGTACGTATTAAATTTCGTAAAATTAATCGTGCCAGTAGTCAAAGGGGTGTCTGATAACCTGCACAGCTCCATCGTCGAGTGAACCACTTCAACCATACAACTACAGCCTTTGTCAGAACTTTATAACCCGTGAACATATTTTACGTTATAATTTACTGATATTCAATGATGATTTTTATTTGATTTTTTTTTTTTAAATAACGCCGCAGGGCAAATGACTCCACTCCACCTGATGGTAAGTGGAAGTGGAGTCCACACGCGAAGGTGGCTAATATGGTTGCAGAAGGCGAACTGTACTAGCCATCCTCGCCCTGCCTACCCGCAAGGTGCCTCTTCACGCCTCGTTTTAAGGACCCTAGGTTGTAAGAATGAGGGAACACGTGTGCTGGTAAAGCATTCCATTTTTTTGAGGTGCGACAAAAAAAAGATTTGGCAAACTTCTTTGTTCGCGATGGAATTGATGCCACAGTTAGTCGGTGACATCGGAGACCGGCACGCGTGGTTCTTGAATGGAAGGGGGAGGGAGGGATAAGGGAAAATAATTCCTCTGAACACTCGCTGTGGTATAGTCTATAGAAAGCGCTGAGGGCGGCAATCTCGCGACGCAGTTGTAGAGGTTCGAGGGTGTTAGAGACATCCACATCACCAATAATTCGAATGGCGCGTCGCTGCAACCGATCCAGGGTATCAAGCAAGTACTGAACAGAACCATCCCAGAGGTGCGAGCAATATTCAACGCAATATTAAAGCTATCAATATACTGAATGCTGCCAATGTAAGATAAATCCTACTTCCTACTAATATTAATTAAATTGGAAATTTGCCACACAGATAGCGTTACTTTACGTATCGATAGTACCCGGCCGCTGAGGCTGTCACTGTAGAGCCAAGAGAAATACACAATCAGAAAAAGAAGTATAAAAATTATAGTTAATAATTCAGAATACAAAAACTGTATGAAAACGATAGTCATTTGGAAAATTTTACCAATTTATTTTGTTATAAAAGTGTGTTAAAGACGCAACATTTCACTGCTTATCAATCTTTATTGTTCGGAGCAATCGCAGTGGAATTTTTTAATGAATGCTTCCGTCAGAAAGATTTATTTACTGATAGCTTTGTCATTCAATCAAACGTTTATTGTGAATACATTTTTAAATAAAAATTAATATTTTTTTCTTCTGAATAATGTGACAGACCTTATTGAGTTAGGTTAGTGGCCTAATGACAGAGTTGTTCAGGACTTGACTTTTCGGCTATCATCTAATTGACAACAGAAGGGACCGACTTTTCACGTGCCCTTCGAAGCACGACGACGCTCAGTTGAAATACCAGTATGCGATCACCCATCTACGGACTGACCGCTCTTAAAGCTGCTTAACCCATCGATCGTTTATCGATCAGTGAGGCTATGGGTTTCTTATGTGAAAGTTAACAATTTTTACAAACAAGTCATAGTCATACCTCTTAAAAGCTATAGTCAATGAAAGCAGATTTAAATATTCGAGAAATACAAACAACCATAGCACCCATCTGATGTTAGGAGTGGTGGAGTGGTTATGTATGTTTCCGTCTTCTAATACTTAATGCATAATCAACTCATCATGTTTTACACAATTGAAAATTATTCCACCAATGCAATCAGTCACACTGGTGGTAGATCTTTTGTTGCAAGAGGCCGGCAAGGTAGGTACCACCGCAGTGTCAAATATTCTGCCGTCAAATAGTAGTGCTTAGGCATTACTGTGTTCCGGTTTGAAGGGCACTGTACGCTAGTGAAATTACTGGGCAGAGGAGATTTAAGAACCAATATCTCGAGGTTGGCAACGCGTGAGTGGTACCTACTAATGGTGCTGCAAGCGCTCATAGGCTACGGCAACCACTTACCATCAGGTGGGCCGTATGCTAGTTTGCCAACTTATCACATAAAAAGGGGGAAAAAACTGGGGAAGGAGTAAGAGTACATGCAAATTTTAAGACTAATGGTAATAATTATGGTCCTATATCCATATGGGGACACTGTCAAGGCCAGTAGAGCCAACAGCAACACATTAGGAAAATAACTATTGGCTCCTAAAACCAAAATTCTACAGTCATAAAATATATAAGTAATACTGTTACTATAGGTTTTCCAATATTTTTTTAAATATATTTATATTTAATTTACAAACCGCAATGGCCAATTTTGTTTTCAAAACATAGACATATAAGAATGGCTGTGATATGTGTTGACTCGGTAAAAACGGAACACACAACGCTTCTTTCTTCTTTTTCTAGCACTTGACCCTGTGTAAGAAAAACGCGTGCGCTCGGGTGGTTTCTTGTCCACTCATCACACCTCATCCGTATTAGAACAGACAAGAATTATGATTCCTTCTCTTTTTATCAAACTGTAACGTCAACTTTTACGAAGTCTATTCTTAAATGTTCAAATACATTCTTTTTAATTTAATTCTTAGTAAAAAAAATTCTTCTAATTAATTCTTTGCAAACGCCAGCTAAAACCTCTTAGCATAAGTAAGAAACTCCTAACACATATTGTAGTAGAATCGATTGATATCAAGAAGTATTCGTACTCGGGGACAAATGATTGAATATACTGTGAAGCCTTTTGTTGCGCGATGTAGTGCAAAGTTGACTGAATGACTTATTAATTTATATCAAAGGAACAATTCTTACAAAATTCCTAGCTAGCTAATAATATGTCAACATATATATTTTTTTATGCTCACTTGATATTAAGCGATCACCGCCGCCCATTAACATCTGCAACAAGTGTGTGGAGGGTATGCAGGTGCGTAGCCGACCTTAGAGGAAGGAATAGGCTCTTCTCTTAAAGGTCCCTACGTCGCATCGGTCGTATATTTATTTATTGAATACACTAAAAGTGATTTGAAACATGAGCTATAAATTATAGAGAGCATTTTAAAAAATTAAAAATAAAAATTAAAAATTTAAAAATGTGTTTAGTAAGTACAATATACACTTTCATATGCTTTTAGTAAAAAGCTAATAATTTGAAATTACAAACAAACAATTTATTTATTTGTATGTATAGATGTATACATATAGTCATTAAATTTGAATTAAATATTATCGATTACACATGGTGGTAGGCCTTTTAGTGCAAGAGGCTGACTACCACCACCACCGCAGTTTCAGATATTCTACCGCAAATAGAATAGAGGTAATAACTTTTAGATATTGATAGAGTTAAAGCTTCTGTTTTTATTGGTTTGGATATTTTGTTCAAACGTCTTTTCGGTATCTTCCGACGTGGCTTTAAATAAAAACTTTTGTTATGACGGTTGGTAAGCATACGGTCCGCTGGATGGTAAGCAGTTACCTATGAACGATGATTACATGCGCATTGCGCATGCCACCCAAGGGGTGGGAAGAGACAAGAAGGAGAAAAAGAAGGGAGCGGCAGCTTCGGCCTCATTTCTTACAACAAACTTACTATAAGCTGTATGAACAGTTTTAAGTAAATTTTTACACTAACCTCATCCTCATAACTTTAAAAATCTATTGAGTAAAAGGTTCTCTGTAAAATATCACCTCAGTAATAATACTGCCCTTGTGCCAATAACATATTAGCTCTATAAATAAGGCATGACATTACATTAATAGGACCGTCATCATCACGATCACTAATGCCCCTTGAGAGGGACGAACAACTTCTTCAAGAGTCATCCCGCAACTTGGTAGAAAGTTTCGGCTTTCCAGCGCACTTCATCATAAGACCATTGAAGTCTGTCTGCAACTTTGTATAATAAAGCTAATATCGATTATCTTATAGTAAGTATCAAGTAATCTCGTTAAGTTCTAATTTTATTTCTAATATTATATAACTAGTTGCGCCTGTTACTCCTCTCATGGTGGCATGGTGTACCGATTTTTATTTATTGCACTGAACCCTAATTTTTTTTCTAATATAAAAGTAGCCCATTTTACACCTTATAACATTAGCTATTTGCCAGTGAAAGTCCTCAAAATCGCCAAGCCGTTTCAGAGATTAACCGGAAAAAAACAATCCGACAAATTTTTTTAAAATAGATTTTTTGTTTATGTCCCGTATATACTTTCACATGCATTTAGTGAAAAGCTGTTAATTTGGAATTACAAACAGGCACTTCAATTTTATTTATTTGTATAGATTGGATTATGGTTAAGCCTAAGATTGTATTACCAAGTTTTCAAATAATTATAACTTTCGTCTGCGGCTTCGATTACTTGGAAGTTTAATTACATTCAAAGTAAACAAAGATAAATTATTAAACCATAAGCTAGCTTTAACAATATTTGCTTTTATTTAGAAAAAGATAGGTTAGTGATAGATAGAATGAGTGTCTTTTCACATGTGCCGGTTGCTGGGTATCCGGCGCCGACTGTCCGGTAACTCATTTTGCTTTCACACGACCCAATTTTTAATCTAGTAGCTCGTACGCACAGTGGTGAATCCGGCGTGCACCCGGCGACCGCTGGCCGAGCAAAATTACTCTGGTACGTATGAAAGCCATACATGCCCATACTTCACTACGGCTACCCGGCAACCAGCACGTGTGAAAAGGCACTTAAGGTTCATGCGAGTGAAGTCGAGCCATTAAATTTTATTAATTTGTATAAATATAGATTAATTTAGCTTAAAGAACTGTGACGCTTATTAAAGTATTTTTTTATGAATTATTTCAACATTGCTATAATATTCTTTACATTTCCATGAAAGGCGGAACACATTCAGCTGTTCTATTATCACGGCATCGTTCATCGTCATAACAGGAAAGTTTTTTTCCTCCTTTAATGCATTTCTCGCGTTTTCCAACAATAATAATATAAAAACATTCCGTCCATAAAAACTCAATAGGTTGTGGAATGTAAAGCTACTCGTATTAAAGAATAATACGATCATATTTGATTGTGACACCGTTGTGGGGTTGTGGTTTTTTTTCTGATTGTGTATTCCTGTTGGCCTTTACAGCGTCATCGGCTGCCGTAGCGCTAGCGTAGGTGGCCGAGTACAGAGACCCGGTCATGAGAAAGGGACAGCCCTCGCTGGGGCTCAACTTTGAATCCGTCCTTACGTTTAACTTACTGTTAAGTTCTTACTTCCTTAGGGTTTAGTTACTGCGAGGCGTTGTGAGTAGTGAGTTAGCCTTTAGCCTCGACGATTTCCGCTCGTTTTGCATTGATCTTACGAAAATATGTTGGTCCTTGTGGGTCTCTCCACCGTGCCTCAGAGAGCACGTTAAACTGTCGGTTCCGGTTGCTATCACAAAACATCTGATAATAATCGTTAAGGCTTGATAAGTAAATTACTCTTATCAAATAAGTTACTGGTTCGCCCTTAGGGTTGCGGAGGTCAGATGGCAATCGCTTTGTGTAAAAACTAGTAACCAGTCATTCAACTATTTTAACGAATAACATCTAAATCTCTGTTAATAAAAAATCATCTGTTAACTAATCGAAGAGACTTTGAAGGCCATGTTGTTTTCAGCATGAATCGATCAGTTCGACCTGGGAAGTACTACTCGCCCAGAAACACTCCTTTTTTGCTTGATTTTTAAAAAGAATATTATCAATACTTTGTTTAAGTCATTTACTAATACTCCAATTGCCTCTCCAAGTCATAGCTTGCGGTAGGAGTGAGTACGAACGGACTTGTACTATTGAGGCTCAAATGCTTTGGTTATATAAAAAGCAGCTGTTGTAAAAGCAATGTTTTATTCATTAAAAAAATCATTGTTAAAATAGTTAACAAGTTTCTGTGCCATGAATCATATGTGAACATTACAATTGCTTAACACAGTTGTGTCTATTTTACGGACTGAGATGGGAACAGTACAGAAGAATAACCAAAAATTAATTCAGTATAAAATAAAGAAAAACGTTACTGGAAAAGTTTACAAAAGCATATAATCTTATTTCATGTAATACAAAAAAAATATTTAACAACATTTCTTTTCAATAAAGCATAGAAATCTCAATAGCATTGCAGGCAATACATCTTATCGCGTTAGCGCTCCAGCTGTCAAAGTCCCGCAAAATGGCGGATAACCGACATTAATTGACGGCAGACGGTACTGTGCAAACGAATAATATTTTTAGTACATTTAATAACACTACGAAGTTGTGTGATTATGTACGGTAGATTATGCAACTTGATGAAATAAAAAACAAGATATGAACTGCGATTGCAATGTACGTAATTAATTAATTACCACTTTTCTAGGTGAAGTTGACATAATTAAACTTTGAATGTACAATAGTTCTTTAATAAATATACTACTCAGGTTTCGGAGCGAAGTTCCTTAACGCGTAGTGCGATTAAGTAGAAATTGTCACGTACCGAATTGCCGTATTCTGTGTCTGTATTGTGTGTATCAAGCCTTTTACAAGCAAATGAGCATACAAAAAACATAAGGAACTTCATTCCTAACGCCAACCCCAACAGGAAAACGTAGGCGTACGATACTTCTACAAATCTTGCTACTTGAAATCCAGGAGGGAGGATTTAGAAACAAAAGTTTCCAATAAAATCTATATATGTACTTTGCGAAGAAATAACTGCAAGCGTAAAGAAGCCTAAATATTTTCTACTACTTTGTCTATTTATCTCGATCTTTTACACCCTTAAAATTCAATAAAATAAACGAGTCAAATATTTGCAGTGATCGTACGCATCAACTTTGGCCAAATTTACCGTGCCAGTAGTCAAAGCTCGACTGCCGAGTGGCACCACTTGAACCATGAAACTACAGCCTTTGTCAAAGCTTTATAAGCCGTGAATATTTTTTCACCGACGCTCTTCATTACTTTAATAGCAAGAATGTTTATTTAAGCGTATTTTATATAGTACGGTAACTTCGGTTACACTTGTTGCAAAAATTGGTTTATTATCGTTTTGTTCTTGGACAGAGCAAATTTTAAACGTGCATAAACTTCATAAAAGCTATTTTTTCAAATAAATACACAATACACACTTAACGGCCTCCATTAGGATACTGATATCTTATGTCGGGGGTCCGAAAACATACACAAATACAAGGACAAAAATACCCAGATCGGAATGGTCACCTGTATGGGTCACTACAAACAGCTGCTTCAAACTTATGGCGCTTTGATACAGTTACGCTACCGCTGCGCCCCAGCGTCGTCTAGACGTATAATGGACTAAAATTATATAGCTTTTACGTTTTTATATCTATTGCATTATTGTCTAAGTACCTCGAGCCAGGCTATTCCTGTCGAAGACTGCTAGGCATGGCCTTATAAAATAGAAATGTTATTTTCTTTTTGTGAAAAACGTGTAGGTATTGGTATAAAATTAAAGGGTATTCTATTATTTTTCCCAATTGTAAGACACTTTAATTGGGATTTGACTGATGGCTGGCGCAGCTGTAGCGAACTTGCCTCAAGCTCCATAGGTCACGGGTTCGATTCCCGCTCGGGGCAGCTGTTTGTATTGACCATACAGGCATATTTTCCGGTCTGGGTATGTTTGTCCTTGTCCATGTACATGTTTCCGAATCCAAAAAATAGAATCGTTTGTAGCGTTTATAGCGTTTATATATAGGTCATCAAAAAAAACTTATATAACTTGCATAACTTTTTTTAAAATTAATTATAAGTTATTTTCTAAATTGGTGCGTCTTCCTAGTTTCATTTTAGTATTAAAATCAAAAAACCAAACTTTACAACTGCTTACCTAGCTTTAAAACTGTTACATATTAAATTAGCACGGATTTAACAGAATTTTATTAATTAGAAGCTTATTGGGAATAATTACTTTCATACCTCCTTTAAACTGCTACCTATAGCTTTACTTAGTACCGATTAATTATCAAATATAACATAGCCAATATATACATAAATGATACCGGACCAGCGCAAAACTTCCCTCGTGACTATAAGTTTGCTTAATCGAGCCAATATCGGAACCATCAATTATACTAACGACAAGAAACTTCTAAACTAACACGTAGTGTGTCAAAAGCAGAGTTGTACCGGTTATCCGTAACCATATTCTCGGATATCCGAGAGAAAAACAATTCTTCCGTTGAATTTTACATCATAAGTTTGTTTTTATATTCATTTAGTTTAGTTTTTCAATTATTGCAGACTAAATAATCCTTACTTAATATTATAAATAAAAAATAACTCTGTCTGTATGTTGTGCTTTTACGCCAAAATCACTTAAGCGATTTCAATGAAATTTGGTATACCGATAGCCTAGAGTCTGAGAAATAAGGGTTGTAAGGGCTTGACAGGGGTAGGGGGGTGAAAAGTTGTATGGAAGTATCGTCATTTTTAGATCTAGATGCTTGAAGTTTATTTTGTAGGCAGTGGATTCTATAAAAGTTAATGACATTCAAAATTCGTAAAAGACTTACCCTCGAGGGAGTAAAATAACAACCGGGAATAAGGGATGAAAGCAAAACGTTATTCACGCGGACGAAGCCGCGGGCAAAGTCTAGTAGTTATATAAAAGTGACACTATTGGACTGAAACTACCTAAATGTGAAAAAACGCGCAGTGCAAATAAAAACGGATTCCATTTACGTAGGCAAAGTGGGATATAATTAGACCCTATCGTATAAACATATATCCTTTGTATCCGTCGTACTTATGTCATGATGTATATAGTGCTGTCCAATAAAGCCCGACAATAATTGAAAACCGTATCCAAATACCACGGATATAGACACCAACAATTTCTATCCGTATACGTTATCACCGAAACTCATTCTTAATAATCAGTACATCTCTAGTTGTAAGGTAAACATGATGCATAGTATATATAGGTCCTTCAAATTACCATAAATTATTATCTTTTTAAATGTAATGAAAATAAAAGAAAATCCTACTAATATTCCATTTACTTATTATAAATGCGAAAGTAACTCCATCTGTCTGTCTGTCGCGTTTTCACGTCAAAATAACCGAACCGATTTGTATAAAAAATTGGTACACAGATAGCCTAGACGCTATTTTTAATGCGAAATAGGGTTGTAATGCCTTGAAAGGGGGCATGAAAAATTGTATGGAAGTATCGTCATTTTTGTGCTTGAACTAACCAACCAATAAAAAGTTATTCATGCTGGCGAAGCCGCAGGTAGAAGCTAGTATTCTATAACATTCAATATTACCCTTTACATTGCTTATATAACCAAATTCATAATTAAGCCTTATTCTATAAACAGCAAAATTTTTCACTGAACAAGCGTTAATTTCTGCGGCTTACAATATAACAACGTTGTTAGTATAAATAGCGGTTCTTTCATAACAATGAAGATTATGTAAACGGAACGAAGGAAATCCCATAATAAGAAAACAGGGTCCGACATTATGTTTTCTTTAAGCCCTTAAAAACTCCTCGCCAATAAACTCCAATGACAGCAAAAAGATTTTTAATTTTAAAGGCGTCGGGATGTGACGACCCCATCGCCCGCTGTTGGGATAACCTCTGTCACAGCAGAGATTATTCCACCAGTGCAATCAGTCATACTGGTGGTAGGTCTTTTGTTGCAAGAGGCCGGCTAGGTAGATACCACCGCAGTGTCCAATATTCTGCCGCCAAATAGTAGTGTTTAGGCATTACTGTGTTCCGGTTTGAAGGGGATTTGAACGCTAGTGAAATTACTGGGCGAACGAGATTTAAGAACTAATATCTCGAGGTTGGCAACGCGTGATTGGCACCTACTAATGGTGCTGCAAACGCTCATAGGCTGCGGCAGCCACTTACCATCAGGTGGGCCGTATGCTTGTTTGCCAACTTCTAACATAAAAAATAAAAAAAAAATTCTGAATTCATAACTAGATTCTAGGCAACTTTTCAACATCTTTTTAAAAAAGACTTGAACTTCGACGTAGGGTCGAGACATTTTCTACTTTCTTTCTTAAAAATGCTAACTAATTCATTTCTCTGAAACCATTTTAATTCTTAATAGTTTTGCATCATAGATCATTTCACGAAATCTGAATTCTTTGCGTTCATTTGATGTATTATATTTTAAAGTTTTTATAAAACTTTAAAATATAATAAGAAGCATAAATTGAATTTTTTGGCTGGCGTGTAAATTACATATCAATATTAGTAATATTAACAAAGAATTGCGCAATTGTGGAAAAAAAAATAATAAAATTATTTATTTTATTAATTTTCATTTAGAATTTTTAATTTGTAGCGACGTTGTGGCGCATCGGTAGTGAACTTGCCTTGAGCACAGGTCGTGAGTTTGATTCCCGCTGGGTTCCTGTCTGGGTGTGTTTGTCCTTGCACTGGTGTTTCTTTTCGAACTTCCGACACAAGATATTACTGTTCTAATGAGGGCCGTTGAGTGTGTAGCATTTATTTATTATTATTATATTTTTAATTATTTATAATTTTCAATAAATTTATACAACAACACACCAAACAGTTAGACTATATTTTATCGTATTCTCTAAGTTACCATGTAATAAAAAATTGAAAGTCACTATAATACCGTAAGAATTACTCTTAAGACGAAACGTGACCAATATTTAATGAGACAATAACTGCATAAACCCTTAGAAAATATTAATATATAAAAACTTTTTGTAGCCCAAAAACATCTCCCAAAAGTCAAATGTCAAAGTTTAAAAAAAGTATTTGTCAATAAATTTTACGTCAAGATGGTGATCAAAATTTCTGGTGCCATAAAAAGAATTTGGTAATATTTTTGTATCCTTATGAAATACTGAATCTATCATATTTAATATGAAATCAAGGCATACCACACCCCCATAACCTTATTATACTATGTGTACCTACATTAGAGGCAAATCGTAAGAAAAATTCGTACTAAAAATAATCTTAAAAATCACTGATGTCAAATATAATAATGGTCGTGTTTATTATATAATATATAAACGTTTACCTATTATGTAGATTTTGTTGAAGAATCTCTAAGATCTGGGAGAGAAAAACGTGATTTATTTGACTTCACTTAGTGGTGCATTTCGTAAAATCTGTATGTTATCATTAATTTCCCTCCGTCTTATATCCCATTATTTATATTTTTGATGGGTTTTTATAGAGTAGAAGAACTACACTCCTCACAGCGCAAATAAATAAATAAATAAACGCTACACACTCAACGGCCCCCATTAGGATAGTGATATCCTGTCTCGGGGTCCGGAAACATACACAATGACAAGGACAAATACACCCAGACCGGAAAACATGCTTACAAACATATTATGCTCCGAGCGGGAATCGAACCCGCGACCTGTGGCGCCTAAGGCAGCTTCGCTACCACTGCGCCACAACGTCGTCAATGCGCAAATGGGCCAGCTCGATTGGGGCAATACCATGACATATAAAATCAGCGTTAAGTGACAGTACCAGTATTTTGGCATTTTCCGCGATGAGTGTTCAATCTGATATCCTCTTTTCCCACCCTTTTGACCCTCTTCATCACTTCCCTCCTATATCTTGGCTGGGCAAAGCGCATGTGATACTTCAAGTATCACGCGCAGTCAATGCTTGTTTGTCAACTAACATGACACGACATCAGAAAAAATAATCCTTTCTCTATTTCAGTTCCAAAGGGAAAAATACAAGTTCCGAAAAATACTGGCAGAATGACCAACACTCAAAACCTAACGAGCACATCAAGCTCGCTATTGTACAGTTAACACCAACGTTACGACTCCTCTCCTTTCGAGTGTCCAAAAACTATCTCTACTTTAGCTTCGCCAAACCCAATACAGACCTTTTGGAATATACGGAACTATTTGATGAAGATAATTGGTACGTATGACATGTGTATTGGTAAATATCGTTCCGAACATTTGATAACGAAATAGTTGGTTTACCGAACCATGAGGGGACTTGACTGTAGTACTTCAAACCTCAGTTTAACATTTTGGGAATAGTCATCAAAATAATTTATTATTGCGGCCAGTCTTTAGTTATCTCAAATTATGTTGTCCTAATTATTTTGTATGTATGAAATGTATAAGATTATACAATACAATTTTTAAACGCGGCTTACGGGTAGTGCGATTTAGTAGAAATCGTCACGTAACGAAATTATGCGTGTGTGCGTATCAAGCTTACTACAAGCAAATGAGCACACGAGCAAGTAAGTCCGTCATTTCGAAGAAAAAAACGTAAAGAACTTCGTTCCTGACACGGGTCTCCGAACAGCACAGTTTTTTATTTTTATTTTACTAAAGCCTATAAAAAATATAAACTCACGCTGTTCGATACATGTTAGTACCAAATGGCTTAAACCCTACCCCACAATCTTCTATTTCTTATCAACTCCCTTTCTTCTTACTCTGCATCTCAGGTGGCAACTAATTACCGTAGCAATCAGTTTGCTTGTTAGCCTCCAAATAACGGCAACCTCATTTTGCCAAACCAATTTTTTTTTGGTTTCACCGTTTCAAAAACACATTATACTGTAAATAACTAACCTTGATCTACCACAAACCATTAATTTTTTTATTGTTTCAGATCAATAAATAATACACCAGGCTGTTTTGAAAAAACATATATAGAGCACGACTTTTGACATACATTGTAGCAGCAAGTACAAGAACAATCGCTTTAATAAAATGTCTTCTATCAAAAACTACTAACAGGAACACTGTTTGAAACGGGTGCCAAACTACAATTTGAATCTATGTGTGTTTTTTGTTAACTGTTGTGTTTGTGATTGTACAAGTGATTTGTATATGTAATATTGTCCCGCGTTAGTAACAATAAGTGTATTGTGTTTTAACATTGCAATATTTGGGCAAACGTTGAGTTTTATTTTTTCAAGCGAGCTCCAGTGAAGCAAAGCGCATTTGCATAAGCACTTTTGCTCTCATATGTACATTTATACTGGCTCAGACCAGCATACATTTACCCGTTTTCAGCATGTTGGCGAAAAATAATATATAAGCTTTGAATTAAATTGAATGCATGAAACTGCAGGGGTAAGCGGTTAGAAGGAATAACTTTTCATTTTAAACTTTTAGCCGCCTAAAAAACTGTTTTCAAATTGTAAGACAATATTGACTATTTATTTCGTTATTTAGTTATGTAATTACAAAATAAATAAACACTTCTTCTTCATAGCATTATTCCCGGTATTTACCCAAAGTCTGCTTATCTCTTATCGTGATTGGACGGGTTACTAGTTTTTACAGAGCCACTGCCATCTGACCTCCACAACGCAAAAGGCGTATCAGTGACTCATTGGGTCGGGACCGTCATAGGTTAACGTGCTCTCCGAGGCATAGTGGGTGACCCACAAAGACAAACACCCAGACCGAAACAGATATTTATAAGAAACATAATAATAATAAGCATAACTGATAATTGCATACAAAATAATCTTAAAGACTTTTCCTGATAAGTGTATTCATTTTCAATCGATTTCACACTAACGTTAAACGGGGCATGAACAGCTATATAATTTATGCGGTATATTATAATATAATAATAACGTTGACAAGCATGCATCTAGTCAGGTGAGATATATGGTAGATTTGCTAAATATTTAGCAATTTACCTTAACGGTTATTATCGGATATTATGATAACAACTGGGACAGACAGCTTAACATGCTCTCCGAGGTACGGTGGGGGGACCCAGGAGGACAAATCCCCAGCCCGAAACCGATACTTATAACACAGAGACTCCGCCGCACGTTTAGGCTCCGAGCAGGCTCACTACCAGTGTAGAGGGAAACAACCTCATTAAAAAGTTAGTCAGGCGGAGGCGGAAAGGCCTGGGCACGAAAGCGCCTTGGTAAATTATATATTTGTATTACATGTGTTATTATGTATTTATGGCGGCAGTAGGTTGCCGACCCTGGTGGGCCCCTAGTGGGCAAGCGCCGAGCCGTCGCGGTTGAATGCGTCAGCGATCCTGCGACGTCCTACTATGGCGCTAGATGGGGACCTTGGGGTTTTAGTGGGTAGGGAAGCCCGGCTCCGAGCCCACACACCTCCGGCGTCATTGCACCCCGGCCCTGAGTGCGTAACTGCATTTCTGCAAGTAAAAAAACAAATTTTTTTTTCGGAATGTGTATTGCTGTTGGCCCTACTGGCCTTGACAGCGTCACCGGGCGAGGGGGCCGAGTACTGAGACTCAGCCGTGATAAAGGGACAGCCCTCACGGGGGCTCAACTTTGAAAAATATTTGATAGCATAGCGTGAGCGTTTAAAAAACAAAAAGCTCACTACCATGCCATGACAGTCGTCTCTTTCGCTCTCATAAATATCTAAAAATGATAAACTTGAAAACTCAAACGTGCTTGCTCGGATTTGTATTTGAATTAGTCTATTTTTGTCTATTCATTGCGCTGTTTTGGTTTAAACGATTCACGAATAAAACATTTTAAAAATAAACTTTACTTCGTATGTAAAAATACGAAATTTATACGATCTGTTAAACACTTTAACATATTTTACGTCTGCTTTAAATATTGCTGCAATAATTTTAGTTGTTTATTATCAGCATTTATAGCGTCACTGGGAAATACTTTAGTATTTTGAATATCGGAAATTATATCAGTATGAAAAACAAAAACAATTTATAGTATTTATAACGTAAGCTGGAGTGAATAAATTGTTCTGCCTGTTTGTCCAATAGTTTGGGCTCATGTGTTTCGGTAAAAAGATTTCTTATTAATTTTTCAAACCAATAAAGTTAAGTCTGATCAACTTGGGTAGCCCTAGTGTAAAAGTTAGTCTCGGCCGGGGGAGCCCTAGGACCCAGGGCTCCCTTGGTTGGGTTTGACGGGGCCTGCTGGTCCCGGTCGGTGGGGCACGAAAGCGCCGTGGAATATTTTATTTATGTATAGTATGTATTAGTATGTATATGGCGGCAGTATGGTGCCGCCCAAGGTGGAGGCCGAAAGGCCTGGCGCGTTCGCACGCGAAGGTATGTATTGGTATATATGAATTAGTATGTATTAGTATGTATGTATGGCGGCAGTATGCTGCCGCCCAAGGTGGAGGCCGAAAGGCCTGGCGCGTTCGCGCGCGGAGGTATGTATTGGTATATATGTATTATTATGTATGTATGGCGGCAGTAAGTTGCCGCCACCGGTGGGTCCCTCGGGGCAAGCGCCGGGGCGTCGCGGTTGTGTGCTTCGGCGACCCCGCGACGTCCCACTATGGCGCTAGATGGGACCTTGGAGTTTTAGTGGGTAGGGAGCTCGGCTCCGAGTCCACACACCTCCTGCGCCATTGCACCCGTCCCGGCGCTCGAGTGCGTGGGTAGCCCTAGTGTAGTGGTGGACACACTACACATTAGTAGTATTAGAGCCATGCTTCTCCCAGAACATTTATTTTGGAAGATGCCTATTTTGGGCCGGCTCGACCGAGGAAGTATTACCCTCTCACAGAAAATAAGAGTGAAGTAACAGTATCAGTACGTACTGTTGCATTTTGTCCGATGATTGAGAGTGCTGGAGGCCCAATCTTCTATCCTCTCTGTACCCTAACTTTTCCCTTCTCATCCTTTCCCTACTATTCCTTGCAACGGGCATTTAATACTTCAAGTATCTCACGCGGTCTCAGGTTGAGGTGACTGCTTACCACCAAACGGACCGTATGCTTCTTTGCCAACCGTCATAAAATAAAAAAGCCCGGGTTTTATATGTATGTTTTCTTTTGAAAATAAATGCTAAGCTATTGTTGCCACACTTTTGAAACTCTGTAGGTAGTATTTTATTAATTAGTCAAATATTTTTTTTAAATCAATATATCCTGATAAGCTAGGTTTGTTTAAGTATTAAATTATTATTTCTGTGTGTAGAATCTTTCTTGTTGTTCTAGAGAAGCTTTAATATAAAAGTCACTATTTGATCAATTTTAACCCTATTACTTTAATTTGTGGCAGGCAGGGAGTACCGTAGGTGATTTATTACGAAGGATACTTTAGCTAGTGAAATTACTGGACAAGAGAAATTTAACAACCAATATCTCCAGGCAACGCGTGAGTGAAACCCACAAACGTATGGAGTTGCAACCGCTCATAGGCTATGACAACCACTAAACATCAGTTGAGTATGCTTGCTTGCCAACTTAGTCACATAAAAAAAAATCCAAAATCGATGCATTAGACTCCATCTTTGCACACAACGACACGCTGCCTCATGCCATGTTTTGGTTTCAAAAATTATAGTATTAGTCATAACTGTTGCACTAGACTACAGTTACCACTAATTATCCCAGTCTAGAATCAAAACCATAACCATAGCCGCTTAAAGCAGGTGCAATAAGTATAGCTAAGATGGGGGGCTACTATGAATTTTTATAATACAATTCTATTGCAATGCAATTTATTTCAGGTCATATTCAAGTAGTAAAGGCTTGACATAATTTAATTCTAAAATAAGTTTAACGTAATTTTCTGTAACATTCCAATAACCTAACAATTAAAAATAGATACTGCCGTTAAATTCCCGACATCCAGTTAGAAGTCCAGTTAGAATAAGACGTGGTTTTTTTATAATTTTTTTTGTAAGAGGAGGCAAAGGGGCGGGAGGCTCACCTGATGTTAAGCAATCACCGCCGCCCATGAACATCTGCAACACCAGAAGGCATGCAGGCGCGTTGCCGACCTTTAAGGAAAAAATACGCTCTCCTCTTGAAGGTTCCCAAGTCGTATCGGTTCGGAAAGACCGCCGGCGGAAGCTGATTCCACAGAGAGGTTGTGCGAGGAAGAAAATGTCTCCTAAATGTGGTTTGAAAAATGAAGAATGTAAGACGCTGACGATGTATTTCCGATTCAGCCGACGTCACAATTTGGACAACTCTAATCAACCACTAGCATATGATGGTAAGAACCACGTCCTTTGCCGTGGGTTGGTCTCGCAGGAGGCACTGTAATGACAGAATACAATTTGAGCCCGCGAGGGCCATCTCTTTTTCACGGCTTGATCTTAGTACTCAGCTCTCCCACTTGGTAACGCTGTCAAGGCCAATAAGGCCAAAAACAATACACATTAAAAAATGGTGTGAACTACGAAATTGCGATGCGGCACAGTTTAAGTCGTCCTTTGAGTCACAATAAGAGTTCATGGTAGACCCCCAAAGCATATAAAGCCAGTAGTAGTTATAAAAGTTTAGTACGTACTTACTGTGGTGCACGGAACATTTTATATTTAGCTACAAGCAAAACACTAAACTGAACTCGTGCCAGACAATGCTAAAAAATCATGAGAGAAAAACAACAAACTTACTGCTGATTTTTCCAGGAATTAGCCCGCGGTGCTTGATCCTCGAATGTTAATAATTTTATGTTTACATAACAAAGTTCAGCGGCTTCATTAACTCTTACTGAATAGGGTTGTCAACATGAGCGTAGCCAGGACTTGGCCTAGCGGAGGGCAAAATCTTAATTTAGGGATCATTGATTGCAACATGACTATGCTCTCTAATGTAATATATTCTTCAATTTCTGAATATAATTAGTAGAGTCCAGCGTGGGGCAGCTGCCGCCCTCCCCCCTTGATCCTACCAAACCCTTAATATGAGGTTTCGTACGCTCATAACCTGGTGCTCTCACTGATCGGTAAACTAAATGGTTCATCGCAGTCAATTTTGGATCTACCACTTTTAAAATTTAAATCTTATATTAAACGGTGTTTACTAAATAAAGCTTATTATTCCGTTAATGAATATATTGCAGATAATGTGGCATGGAATTAATAAACGTTGAGTTTCATGCGGGATGTATAGCTTAATTGTATATTTGACAAATGTAATGTGATTATTTTTGAAAAGAGTAACTGTAGAGTTTCTTGCCGTTTCTTCTCTGCAGAATCTACCTTCCGAATCGGCGGTAGCTTCACTTAGGCGGATATAACAGACTGTATATTTGATAATTCAAAAGTGCTTAAAAGCCTATTTGAATAAAGAATATTTTGAGTTTGAGTTTGAGTTTGCATAGTGATATTTCAACGTGCTTCGGTGGGCACGTAAAAAGTCGGTCTCGGCCGCTATCAATTTCATACTAGTCGAAAAGTCAAGTCAGACATCTACATACGGCCTAAACAAGTCTGACACTAGGTTGGCCACAACCACTCGATAAGAAGGCTTTTGTAGCCAAATGGCAAAATAATTATAATTTAGTTATGTCTATCTCTCTGTCCGGCTGCCCGTCTGTATGTCACATTAATTAAATTAATCGCTGTTATTGATATTTATACAAATGCTGTTTCCAATATCATTAGTATTTCATAACGAAATCAGATAATTTTTGTTTGTGGTTTAACTATAACTCTATCTATGTAAAAAAAATAAAGATTTGAATGTATAGGAAAACGAAACTGCTCAGTCAAAGAATAATCGCGTTTTTTTTGTCGCGACTAAATTCGGCTATCGTATCTTTTTTGTTTTAACAATTGTTAAATAAAGTTTGCGTACTGACTATTTTATATATAACATAGTATAAATGTTTTTTTTTATTATGATGCGTCATTTCCAAGTATATCTGACAACCCTACTGATAGATAAAAAATTATGTAACAGACAGGCTTTTTCAGACTAGGGTTTTTATTTCCAGCCTATACGGTTGTTTCAGCATACGCTCTAAGACGCGTATTTCATTTCGGGCTTCAAAAAACGAACGCACACACACGGGCAAAAAAAATAATGTACATTCCAACGGTGATGGCGAGTGTCAATAGCATATAATACATATAATATAATACATTACGCGCTTACACGAGCTTATAAGCGCGTAATGCGCCAACGCAGTATCATATTGCTGTTGGTGATAGCGTCACCGCTTGATAGGGGCGGTAGGGAGACTTCGGCAGGTAAAAGATTGACAGACCGCATGGGGCTCAAGTTGAATCCGTCCCCTCCTGCGCGGTAAAATGCGCACCTATACGCACCTATGCGCGCTTCGAAAAAAGATTTTATACGCTCGTAAAAACGCGGGTCTGAAACTATCCTAAGGGAAGTTGCCAAAAGACGAGGCTTTTGAGGCTTACCGACCTGTTGCTCAAGTCGAACATATTCTCAGAGATTCTAGAAAGCTCTTAAGGTTAAATGTATCTTGGCATGCACTCAACACTTTAAATAGAATTTGATAATTATCACTTTCAAGTTTTTTTATTCAAAATCTTATTGGACTTTTTAACCTATTTCTCATAAACACTTAGTCTCAGATTTTATACCATTAACATAAATAAAAAAGGTCACGGTTCGCTGTATAATTTTAAAATATTATAGAGATGTACTGGTAGTAATTATTTTATTGCAAGAGGCACTTAGCCGAGGTAGGTACCACCGCAGTGTCAGTTTCAACCTCAAAGCAGTTTACTATGTTTTGGTTTGAAAGACACTGTAGCTAGTGAAATTATTGGCCAAAGGAGATTTAAGGTCCAGTATCTCAAGGTTGGCAACGCGTGAGTGACACCTACAGATATAAGTGTTGCGCGCGGCTACGACAACCGCTTACCCTCAGGTGGGTCGTATGCTTGCTAGCTAAATTATTTACATAAAAAAGGGATTATTTCTAAATTGTTCGAGTAAGTTACAACTTCGAAAATAAAGAGATTGCGAAGCGATAAACAAAGAATGGCTGAAGAAAAACCGATTCATAACGAGCCGAGACGTTGTAATCCTGTAATAACTTCAAAGAAACGCCCCACCTGGGTTCCGTAATCAAGAACAACTTGTATTATACCTTAAAGTTTACCCGTTTGAGTGCTATATTAATATTACTATAACTTGCTCCTATTTTTATCCAATTCTTTTCTTTTTTTTCCGAATAATAAATGTATATTTTAGCTTTGACATCACGGGGAGAAGAAAATTGATTTGCGTACTTAATGCTTTAGATTTATATTCTACTAATATTATAAATGAGAAAGTTAGGTTGTTTGTTACTCGATCACGCTAAAAGCTTAACGGATTTGGATGAAAATAAACATACTGATATATTTATATTATACTTTTTATGCCGGAAAAATCTCAGGTTCATGTGGGATTATAGAAAAAAACTTATTACAGGACCTACTCGCTTCTAATTTGACAAAGATGTGTCTTTCGAAACATTATTTCATTACAAACGTTTTCTTTTTTTTGAGTGAATTCAAAGGTTATATATAGCTTTATGATATATATCAAAGAATTAAAAAGTTATCTTTCAGCTACATACTCAAATATATATTCTTCAGTAGTAATTATCTTAATTAACTCAATATATATAATAAAGCTTAGAAAAAATACTGACTTCAAAACTAAAAAGAAAAAAAATAAAAATAAGATTTTCTACGTAGGTGCTAAGTAAACAATCGGCAAACATTTTTTTTTTCTAAAAATTATTTTATTTTATACTTATTAGTTACGAATTTAACAAACGTACTTAAGGCAAATTTAAGACTTATATCGTTTTTTTCGTGGATTTCATTGGCAGGCTTGTACCAAATGGAAGTACCATCTTTAAAATAAAAAAGAATCATCGAAATCGATTAACCCAGTCGAAAGTTATGTGGTTACAACCATAAAAAATAGTGGAATTGAGAACCTTCTCCTTTTTGGAATCGGTTAAAAATACATAAGCATTTAGGTATATAATAACAATATTTATTATTGCATGATTAAATTGCATATAAATTATTGCATGATAGCAAATTAATATTTGATATCCATATCGATACTATTGTTAAAAGTGCTTTAAAGTCGTTAGGATTTATTTTACGGCTCTCCAAAGATTTTCAAAATCTAAAAAGTTTAAAAATATTATACTGCACGTTTGTGCGCCCTATTTTAGAATATGCTTCTCAAATATGGAACCCTAGGTACGACATCTATATTAATCGCATAGAAAGAGTTCAAGTAAAGCTAACGAAATCACTAAATTATAGAACCCATTCATTAAATTTAAATTACGAAGACAGCTGTAAAAATATCATCTACTACCTCTAAAAAAACGACGTGATATTGCTGATACTCTCTTTTTAAAAAGAATTATGAGCCCAACCTTATTCTGCCCAGAACTTCTTGAAAAAGTAAACATTTTAATTCCAACGCGACAACAACGGCATCATACTACATTTTTTATTCCACAAGCAGCAAGCAAGTATCGCCAAAACTCGTATATACTGCGAGCTTGTACAGCTTATAACCGCCTTTTAGCAAAATCTGATGTTGATATTTTCAATGACAGCTTAGTAACAATAAGGAGAAAATTGAGTCAATTATTTTTTTGTAATTAAGTAACTAATTTTTTTTTGGCGCAGTGATGCAACTTTGTAACTATATAAGTTAAGTTAAGTATATAACTGTAAAAGGTATTAGTATGATACTACATGTAGAGACATATTAATGGCTTAAAATGTTTGCTATTATTGTTACTTTATCATATTTGTGACCGATTGTCTTCCTAAAATAAAATAAATAAATAAAAATAAATAATAACCAAGGATAATTCACTTACAAAAGTCATTTCTCAGATATACAAGACATGACCTGGTTTAAGGCACACAAAGTAGCTGTTATCAGCTGATAAATATGGCGCCGACACGCGATTCTACTGCACCGCATATCCATCACCACGTTGCAGGTATTTCCTCAACCCTGGTAATTTTCGTCTATATTTTTATGCGCTCTTTGAAATCATACCCAGTAATACGGGTGGCTAACCTAGTACGGGGGTCTAGCCACTGCTTGTATTTTATTGTTTAAATTGTGCATAGACGTAGCCGGGTGTGCTCACTGGTCGGTAAACGGTCGGTGGGTAAAGCAACTTTAGGCGCGGTCAGTCACTAGATGGGTGATCGCATAGTATTTCAAGTGAGCGTCTCCGTGCTTCGGGGTTCACGTAAAAAGTCGGTCCCGGTTATTATCAATTTGATGAAAGTCGATAAGCCAAGTCAGAGGCCTATACGGGCGACTTGAACAACTCTGACACTAGGTTTAACTCACTAAAACTTTTTTCGTTTGGATTTTATGTACTACTTAACCCTTGGACATAGAACGCTGAATTTTTTTCACAAGTGTTGTTTATAAAACGTTAACGAGAACTCAGAAACGATTTTTCGAAATTTAACCCTTAAAGGGTTGAAAACGTGGGTGAAAGTTTGTATGAGATGTTCGTTTTTGAAACTAGACGCAAGAAACTTCTGGTTTTTAGCAAACAATTAAATATAAAGAAAGAAGTGTTAACATTAACATTTGAAGCCTCAATAGCTCAATGGTAGAAGGGGCGGCTGCGTTCCGTTAACGCGGGAGTCGAGGGTTCGATCCTGAATCCCTTGGGCTATTGTCGTACCCACTCCTAGCGCAAACTACGAGCTTATTTGGAGGGGCAATAGGAATATTAGTAATGGCTTGAAAAAGCATTGCTAATATTTAAAAAAAAAATCTAAAAATTTAGTCCCGAAGGGGTGCAATGGGAATGCAATGTTGGTGTTTTGTTTGTAAAACAACATCTATAAAGAAATTCAGCTTTCTAGATCCAAGGGCTAAGAGAGCGTTGTATATGTCAGTATTATCCTTTTATATGTATAAATCACACTAACATAATATAGTATTTTATCAAACTGTTACTATGTAAAAGGGTCAATATAGCTTGATTCTTCCATCCGTTGCAGAAGGAAACGTTCTAAAACGTTGATATGACTTGATTGGACGAAAAATGCGTCTAGCTATCGCAGGAAATCGCCTTTGAAAGAATCATTTCTGGCCTTTGTCAGACGTAACAATGTGCTTCGACCTTATCCATAGGAAATCGGTTTTTTATCCGGTCACATGTAACTTTAGAGGAAATTTTGTTCTGGGTTATGTGACGTTTTGTTACGAGCCTAGTGCCTACATTAGTTAACCTATTACATAAATAGACTTTGTAGTAAAACAGTTTTCAAGTGAACTTTAAAACATTTATTACACAAAGAAAACATCGATATGTGACATAGTGTAAGCGAGATTAACATTTTTAATGATGCGACTGTGCGACCGTCAACGAGCAGAGCGCGAGCTGAACTACTGAGTCGCCGGGCGGTCGGCGGGAGCGCATGGAGGGGCACGCATCGGGTGATCGCTAGCGCGGCAAGCGTGAGGCGCATACGCGAACTATTATTATTCCTACAACTTCCTAAATAAACTAAGGTCCAACTCTTACATACAGAAAAAATGACCAAAAAGTCCCTGGTGCTTCTTAGTAAATTTATCAAAACTAAGTTAGTCATACACTAACTTCTATTATGTTGCAAACTTGTAACTAACTTCATTTAGTTGCGTGGATGTTTAGTTGGTCAGCAACAGCGAGTCTTGGACATTTTGTTTATATGGAAGGGTTTTTCCATAAATAAATAAACGCTACACACTCAACGGCCACCATTAGGATAGTTATACCCTGTTTTGGGCGTCCGGAAACATACACAATGACAAGGAAAAATACACCCAGAACGGAAAACATGGTCAATACAAAGAACTACACCGAGCGGGAATCGAACCCGTGACCTGTGGCGCTTATGGCAGATTCGCTACCGCTGTGCCACAATGTCGTCATTATAACTACATATATATCACAACATATAATAAGACTATGCTTACTTTAGTAGGGTAGCCCAAGCAGGTATTTCGTATGTGACCTGAGCTCAGCAGTTTAACATTAAGGAAGAACCTTTGTCCTCTTTTAAGAACACTGGAGGACAGACGCATTTAGCTTTCTGGGCTCCCCTACTACTTGGGTATTTGGAAATCGACGGTTTTTTTTTAAATTATATTTGTATTTATGTGTCCTTGAAACTCAATTGACCTTAATTTTAGAAAAGCATCGATACGCTTTTCAAATATGTAAAAAATAGTACATTCTAAAAAATCCACCGACCGTATTTGGACGCAAATAAGCAATACCATGTCAACCCACACGAATGTCATTTGGAGAAAAACGCGTTTGAAAATTTTTAACAACTTGCTTTATATGATTTTTTTATATATTGGTCAAGTTTTTGCCAATTTCAAGATGTATGTAAGTTATTTTACTTATTTTCACATAAAATAAGCATGCAAACTGCATATTTCGTATATAACATAACCCAAAACGTTTAAAATAATAAAAGAAATGGCATGATTAAAAAATGGCTTTTTTAGAAGTTTTAAAGCTTAAACCCTACAAATATTACAGAAAAATGTTCTTCAGCCATTTACCAACACTTCTGCATATATAACTCAGTTTTTTCAATTTTATGGGTTGACATGGTATTGCTTATTTGCGTCCATTTGCCTTTTCAATTATTGTATTGTCAAATATTTACCTTAGGTATAACATTTGTTAAAATGAGTTTAATTAACGTGAAACTTCAAAGCAATTATTGTGTAAGGTATCGATATAGAAGTATATCTGACCTTTTTCAATTATTAAGGTGAAATCTATAAACGTAAATTTATTATCTGTGCCTCTGCGTGTGTGGGTGTGCTCGCTTGTATTAATGTGTGGCTTCAAAAATGTACCTAATACTGATGATTTTTTGGTGAGTGGTAATGGATGGTTATATGCAAAACAAAAGCTCATAAGCTCAACAGTATAATTGCTGTACCCACTCCTATCGCAAGCTTCGAGCTTATTTGAAGGGGCAATTGGAAAATTAGTAATGTTTGGAAAAAGCATTGCTAATATTCTTTTTAAAAATAAAATGTTATGTATATAAATATCATAAGAGTCGAAAGAGTTGAGCCAACTTACGTGTTTCTATATACTGAGGTATTTTTCACCGCAGCTTATGGAAGCTTACAACGCTACTAGTGTAAAAAGCTTATTATTGACTCAAGAGATATGAGGCAAAAGGAGGAGGAGGAAAAAGAAGCAAATAGATGGAATAGGGGCCTACAGTCCTTTTAATGATTGTCGATATTTTGTGACTTCAGTACTTATTCACATATTATCATTACTACGATATCCACCATAAAAACCAAGCATAAAATATTAACACCATATAGGGCGTATAAGAAGCCATTTTTTCCCTACAAACATTTTAACAAAAGCCCAAAACTCTGAATGGCGTTTGAAAATACTTCGATTTCGAGGAATTTCGATTTGATCCTTCACATCAAAGCGTATACTGACCCAAATATAGGGTAGCCATGCTCGTAATTGCGAACCCCTCACCGCAAAATGTTTGTTTGAAATAAACTGCGAAGTATATAAAATTATATTGAATTTGGTTCTTTAACTATAAGAAAAAACAATGAGAGGTATCAAAGGACACCCGGATGGAACGAAGTTCCTTTTGATTAATTAGAGAAGGAATTGTAATAAATTTTTATTAATAAAATTAATTAAATAAATTTATTTATTTAATTATTAAAAACTAATTAATTTTTATTTTAATAATCGTAGCGAGACCACACTGTGCAATGCGAAATAGACAGACGAAACGAAAATAACTGGCTTGCTTTCTATGAGAGAGAGAGAGAAAGACAGACAGAGAAACACGCGCACGCCGCAAGGTTTACAACTTTAGCAAAAAGTGTCGTTACAACTTTTGGTCTTAATTTTTTCCGTCTAGCCCATCTTTCGCAACGCGCGATAAAGAACTTCATTCCAAAATCACGGAAGGTTATTAAGCTCAATCGCTAGAATAATGCGTACACGAGCTTAGAATATAATGTTCCAAACTCCACTATCGAAAAGTACCTTGCTATTGAAAAGAAACCAAATTTCTGTTGTTGAGTCTTAAACGTCATCGTGAAGTAGCAGTATTTGTATGTTGTATTAAGTTCGATAGGCTTAGAAAGATTTCTGCAGTTTTGGTAATAAATCCGTGTGACCTTGTCGTCGTAATTGTGACTTATGAGCCACGACTGGTCAGAGCATGCATTAGTGTCTTTTATTCAGTTTGCGTACCATTGCTGTATAAGCTATTAAATATGCACGTAGCAATGTAATTGAAACTTATGATATCGTCGTGCTCTGCGTATGTAGTAGTGACAGCTTGGATAGGGAAAATGTAGCGGCATGGCAACGACACGTTTTTCGTAAGTAATACACGTTTAACATTTCTAGTAGCTTATTTTCCAGATCCAGATTCTGTGGTTATAATAATGCAGACATGTTCGGCTTGGATGATTAATATAATGGGGGCAGTTAAGTATGTGAAGTGTATCTTCTTCGTCTTCCTAGCATTATTCCCGCTACTATACGAGTATTTACCCAGGGTCTGCTGATTACTCTTGTCCATCTGACCTCCACAACCCTAAGAGCGAACCAGTAGTCCATTGGATAAGAGAAATTTAATTATCAAGAGTTAAAGTAAGGTAACGATTATTATCAGATGTTATGTGATAACAACCGGGACCCAAAGGTTAAGGTTAGACGTTTGTATATCTTTCAGATCTCTTTTTAAGTATACAGATATACGAAAAAAATGCTCTATAGCAATTATATATAAGCTCATATATGAAATTATGTTGAGGAGTTATTTTATGTTAGTTTAAAGCGTAATACATGGTAAAACTTGAATTATGACGGTAAACGTGAACAGACAGGCTCCAGTAAGGAAATCCTAATTTTGCACAAGATAAAATAGGGCTGTATATTTCGCACTGTTACATTTCCTTCAATAAGTGTAAGTAATGGAAAACACATATTTCCATCCTATCTTTAAAATAAACATAAAAACGTATAATATCGTTTTAAAATGCTAAAAACTTGCTGACATCTTCCTTCGCGTATCTCATCATTTTCCGAGAGCAAGTGAATATCTATGGTAATTTATGGAATAAGATATAAGTTGTTACTTAAGGACATAAATATTTAAAGAATCTTGAAAAGTCGGTACGCTTAGGGTGCGCTAGTTATTGCGCCATTACTTCCTCGAAAAACAACTATAAACAACATTGCATATATATTTAAACATTCAGACGTGGGATTGTTTGTATGGAATTATCTAATAATTATCAGGGAGGTTAAATGCCTCGTATTGAGGTTCAGAAAACGCAAATTTTCTAACGACAAATAACAATCTTTGTGACGCACATAGCCAGATTTACTATACATAACCAGATTTGTTACCGGATAAGCAGCTTTAAGTGCAGTCAGTTAATAGTTGTAGAATATAAATAGATTGGGATAATATTTTATATTCTTCTTCATCATCATTACAACAGACGAAAGACGTCTACTGCTGGACATAGGTCTCCTCCAAAGAATACGACAATGACCGGTCCTGCGCCATCCATATTCAGTGGACTCCTGTGACCTCTAATAAGTCATGTCCAGCGGTAGCGAACCTGCCTTAAGTGGCACATGTCGCGGGTTCCATTACAGCTCGAAAAATATATTTGTATTGCCCATACACGCATGTTTTCCGGTCTAGGTGTATTTGTCTAGGTGTATTTATTTATAATGTGGGCAGTTGAGTGTGTAGTGTTTATTTATTTATCATGACATTGATGATGATGTTGGCAAATACGGCCCACCTGATGGTAAGCAGTCAAGCAGCGTATATTTATTATTATTTTTTCAACTAACACGAAGAATGTGAAGCTTCACACAAGCACACGACTCATTGTTTTTAATTCAAAAATACTGCACGATACTGTCCGCTCAGGATAACAATATGACCCACAACGAACCTAAACAAACGAGCTTATAGACCACCTGTCGCCTTTTCGCCGTGAAACAAATATAAAGAAATAAAAGCAATGCTCTCAAATACACCGATACAACAGAATTTATATTTTTATCTGACTTCTCCAAAATACTGAGACTTCTCTTTTGTTGTTCGTCTATTGTGAAGAATTTTTTTGCAGATTTCGAAAATGAAGTGTTAATCAAATCGTCTGAATGTCGTTTTAAATTCCCTTACCTTAATTTTGTTTTAATATGAATAGAAATATTAAGGTGAAATTAAAATTGCGATTAAAAAGTACAATGTTTTGCATGCAAAATATGGGTCACAAATGCCCTTCTATATGAAAAATATTTTAAGTCATGTACAAATGTTACTATACATAGCAATCTCAATAATTATTGACTTCTTATTTTGATTTTGCTTAGTATTTACAATATTTTTAAAGATAGTTTTTAAGATAATTGTAATTTTTCTTTCATATAAATATTTTTTGGAGAGCTTCGTCTTTTAGTAAGATAAATTTGAACATCTATCCCATAGGGATCAGAACACTTGGTGTATATAATGCCAGGAAGCCATGCTTAGGGTGAACGATTGCAGCTTAAACTAACTGGCTCAAGACTTTGATGGATCGAGCTAACAATGGTATGAATATTATGCATAATATTAAGTTTCGATAAGGATTAGTAGACCAAAACACAACCGAAATTCGCTTATTCTGGCGTTTTTTTTATTTGAAAGAGGACAAATGTCTCTACGCCACCTGATAATAAGTGTCGGTAAAGTACAAGCGCGAAGGTGGCTAATACAGTTGTGGAAGGCAACCGCGTTAGCCACCCTCGCCCTGCCTACCCACAAGATGCCTCTTCACGCCTTCACATTTGAAGTAGCCCAGATTATAGAAAGGAGGAAAACGTGTTTTTTTTTATGTTACAAGTTGGCAAACAAGCATACGGCCCACCTGATGGTAAGTGGTTACCGTAGCCTATGAGCGCTTGCAGCACCATTAGTAGGCGCCACTCACGCGTTGCCAACCTCGAGATATTAGTTCTTAAATCTCCTCTGCCCAGTAATTTCACTAGCGTACAGTCCCCTTCAAACCGGAACACAGTAATGCCTAAGCACTACTATTTGGCGGCAGAATATTGGACACTGCGGTGGTACCTACCTAGCCGGCCTCTTGCAACAAAAGACCTACCACCAGTGAACGTGTGCTGGTAATGAGTTCCAGTTTTTATGGAAAGAGGAGGGAGATATGAATAATTCCTCTGAGCATTCAACGTTTTTGTAAGTGTCTTCTCTATTATCTATTTAATATTGATGCAAAAGTCTTTTTAGTAACAACAGAGATACTTGCAATCTGCAATCCAATGCAGAGACAAGTCCCAGCAACGCTCAAGAATCATGACAAAATGGCATGGCAAAATCTAAAAGTCTAAAAATGGAAATTCCTTACCGGCACACGTGTTTCCTTCTTATAATTTGTGATTTCTTCAAATGAAGCCTAAAGAGACATCTTGAGGATGGCTAGTACAATTCGGATTCTGCAACCATATGAGACTCTACTTCCACTTCATCTTCGTCATCGGAGGAGAGGATTTTATAATGAATGCAGGGAGAAACTCTTGAATATGTTATTTATTTCCTTCCTTTTTTATCCTCTTCATCTCTAATATCCTTCCAATCCTCTTAAATTATGAAATATTCAATCGCACTAGTGACTCCCTTTCCTTTGTTTTCACTCCTTGTGTGATATTATATATATTTTTTTATTTTTATGTTAGAAGTTGGCAAACAAGCATACGGCCCACCTGATGATAAGTGGCTGCCGCAGCCTATGAGCGCTTGCAGCACCATTAGTAGGTGCCACTCACGCGTTGCCAACCTCGAGATATTAGTTCTTAAGTCTCGTTCGCCCAGTAATTTCACTAGCGTACAATGCCCTTCAAACCGGAACACAGTAGTGCCTAAACACTACTATTTGGCGGCAGAATATTGGACACTGCGGTGGTACCTACCTAGCCGGCCTCTTGCAACAAAAGACCTACCACCAGTGTGACTGATTGCACTGGTGGAATAATCTCTGTTGTGACAGAGGTTATCCCAACAGCGAACTTACCATACATTAATAATTAGTGAAATCGCTGGATGTTTATTGTATGAAAGGTCGACGATAAATAAATAAGTGAACGCTACACACTCAACTACATTAATAAGGGCCCAATTAGGGTAGTGATATCCTGTGTCGTGGGTCCGAAAACTTACACAATAGCAAGGACAAAAGACAATCTAATCAGCGACCAGGTAGATTTGCTTCCACTGTAAAACAAACTACTTATAAAATTATATTAATTATATTATTATTATATCATGAATTTTACAATATCAGCGCGCGTCGCTCCAATCCCTTTAAATATCATTAGTTCAATTAACTGTCAATATCGGTAATTTTCATGATTTAATCACATTTAAAGCTTCAAGACTTAATTAATTAACCGTAGACCGAAACCCTCGCTCTTACAGATAAGATATTGATCAAATTTATTTACTCTTACAGTGACTATAGACTGTTATATTGAACTTAGATAAGTGACCGTCCGATCTAATACGTTTTGGAGTTTACTCCTTAAAATCGATTAATATATATAAGTCGCATGGTATGAAAAATATGAAGAGTAAAATTTAGTAGTCAAAAGCAAAAGAGAATAACTCGTAAAAATTTTTTTTTTAAATTACTTTTTACAACTTTTTTTCGTTCGTCTGCATGTCTGCGTGTCTGTTTTGTCTTCATTTATTTTTTTATATTTATTTGTTACACGTATTTTTTTTCTTTACATTTTTCTCATCCTTGTAGTCAGTTTCTAACAATTTGAATTTTAATTGCTTCTCTTAAATAATAATTCCCTTATTATATATTATAAAACACAATAATGTCCACTATACTATATTAATAGTCTGTTAAAATTGTCTGGGAGAACAATTTTTAGGGACATAAAAAAATCTACTGTAGCAGACAAAGCATCCAGAATCACGATGAAAAACTTATAAGTAGCAGACATTTTTCTTTAAACTTATTTTCATTTATCTGATAGCGTTTTTGTTGGCTCTGACCAATAATCGTGATGGATTTTGCTCACGTACTGATCACATTTGTCGCATGTCTTGTCCTCGTGACAGGCGATGCATCAGTCTCTCCGGCTTCCATTGACTCATCGTGTATTTCGTTCGTTTACAAAAGCATATACTAGTAAATTGTAGAATAAAGATATCACGGTGACCTATGTCGCTTAAGGCAGGTTTGCTACCGCTGCGTCACAACGTCTTCTGTTGATGTTCTTTGAAGCTGAATTTCTACTTCAATTCACCCAAAATCGAACTAAGCAATTCACTAAGGCTGTCGATTCCATTTTTTACAGAAATTAATAATAATGGTCACTGCAATAGACCCTAGAACGCTCATAGCCGGGTGCGCTCACTGATCGGTAAACGATCGATGGGTTAAGCATTAGAAGTGGTCAGTCACTAGATGGCCGTTTGCAAAGTGGTATTTCAACTGAGCGTCTCCGTGCTTTGGAGTGCATGTAAAAAGTGTTTGTATGGGAGGACTAGTACAATAAGTCTATGAGCGGAAGCAATATCTAAGCTGAAACACAGCTAGAATTTCAAAACTCGCTTGCGACCACAACTTCTAAATAAGGTTTTCGATTTTAATTTTCAATGTCCGTTAAAGTGGTTGGATGTATTCCGCTCACGTTCGCTGGAGGTGAGCTCGTAATGTTTGACTTAGTTTCACTTCAGAGCCAAATCTGATTTGCGGCGCAGCGCACTCACGGACAGTAGTGCTTTTAAAATTACCACTCTTATACTCGCGTTAGCGTGGGAGTTGTTTTATATTGAATTTGTACTACAAGTTAATCTAAAAATTTGACTGTTTTAAAAATCACAACAGTAAACTTAAAATACATAATTTAGATTTAATTTTATTATGATATGGTTTATTTTCATCTTCGGATTTCTTTTTCGTAACACAAATCATCATAAAATGTATATTATAAAACGATAGAGGCAAATCTTCTTCTTCCTAACACTATTCCCGGTATTTACCCAGGAATTGACGGGTTGCTAATTTTAACAAGATTTTTTTTTAGTTTTTAGGGAGTAATTTAGGCTACTTTTATTTTAGAAAAAGAATTAGAGTACAATGGAATTAGAAAAACTTACTACACCACGCGGCTCCACTGCGGGTGCATTTAATTTTGTGATAGATATAGAAACTTTATTTTTTACGTAATAAGAAATTTCTTGTTTTAACCAACCAATAGAAACTAGACTACCATTTTCATATTTTTTAATTAAATTCAAATGTGCTAATATTAAAGGCAATATGTGTCAGATGTTGAGAACAGCTTTTCTCACTACAGTTGAACATCGCTTATGAAACATAAAAAATTTATTAAAAACTCAAAATAAAATTTAACATATTTTTAGTTCTTAAAAATAAATACTTATTAAAGATTTTGAAATATGTAAATGTACTTACTACTAAAAATATGTTTAAGCATAGTTTTCAAGTGCCTCGCATTTGTAATTTAAATTCATCTCTTGCTTTGCAGTGAAGGAGTATGTCGTGAGAAAGCCTGCAAGTCTTAGAAGAAATTCTGAGAAGTTATTATCCACCAATCTGCTGTGGAGTAGCGTATGTAGTACTTCTTAAGTCGCTTAAGACAAGCGTTTTTCAATTTATATGAAATTTAAAATTACGATGATTGACAACTGTTGTAGTCGTGTGTTCAATTCCCACTCGCAGCGGATTTTTGTTTTTTTTTATGTTACAAGTTGGCAAACAAGCATACGGCCCACCTGATGGTAAGTGGGCGCCATAGCGTATGAGCGCTTGCAGCACCATTAGTAGGTGCCACTCTCGCGTTACCAACCTCGAGATATTAGTTCTTAAATCCCCTCTGCCCAGTAATTTCACTAGCGTACAGTGCCCTTCAAACGGGAACACAGTAATGCCTAAGCATTACTATTTGGCGACAGAATATTTAACCTAGCCGGCCTCTTGCAACAAAAGACCTACCACCTGTATGAATATCTGTTTCGGTCTCTGCTATTGTTCTTACGAATCTGCCCACGGTGCCTCGGAATCAGTTTAAGCTGTCAGTCCCGGTGGTTCTCACATAGCACCTGAAGATAATCGTTAGCTCTTAATAGGTAATTAGCTCTTATCCAATAAGTTAATAGTTCACCCTTAGCGTTGCAGAGAACAGATGGCAATATCTGTGTAAAAAGTAATAACCTGTCAAATCCCGATAAGAGTAATAAGGGTTTGCCTCGGCAGACATACTAGGTTTCATGCTAAGAAGAAGATAAAATATATATATTATGAATAACAATAAATTTATTTGTTGCATAAAATAGCAAAGTTATAATTTTACGTTAAGCTGTTAGTAAAAAAGTAGCATATGAGTATAAATGGGTCGCAGGCGCGTCTCTTTCTAAAATAATTCAACACCGCGCTTTTGTCAGTGAAGTTATTGCCCGGTTGGCGCAACCGATTTCAGTTATTAAAAAGCTAATTTAGACTTAGACGACCTCCAAACTCGTATGAATATTTTGTTGCTACCACTTGAAGCTTTAGTTTATCTAAGTTTAAACTAGCACCTAACTTATATGATCGCGTACGAACTAGCAGGCACCCTAAGGACGGAATGACGGCTCACGGCCTGTCACGGCCGGTGGTCGGCCCCCTCGGCCTACTCAGTGACGCTGTCAAGGCCAGTAGGGGCAACAACAATACAGATTCAAATTGTACGAACATTGTATACAAACTGATATTTAAGAGAGATTACAAATTAACACTTTTCAAATAATTATGTTTAAGAATCTATCTGAAGGAATTTAAGATCTTAACAATCTTTCTTTCTAAGAACTGTACACCACCACATTTATATGGGACCATAGAAACATACTATATCTAATAGAAGACTCACCAGTAATTTTCCCGTAAACAGCAAAATTATTGCAATTCTTTTATCCCAATTACATTAACCCGATTCCTAAATTACTTTTTTTTTACCATTTGAAAACATAGTTAAAATCTCACTTTGTTTTAATAAAATTCGTTTTCCGGCTATAACTTTATTAAACGTATTTAAGGTTAATTGGTAACAGTTTCAATGATAAATCTGCAGCAATATACTGAAAATTTTGTTATCCAATTCCATGGTGACTAAACTGGAATTGGGTTTATTTTGCGATATATGGTTAGATTAATTGGAATTTGATTACAATTTTTGAAGCAAAGCTTTTAAAGTGAAACTTTTACTATATAACTTTAAATATTTGGTTTTTTTTTCACCATGTCGAATTATTTTAATTTTATTTTTTTATGTATACATGTTTTTTTAATTAAGTTTAAGTAAGCAATTTTAATACCCCAAATCGAATAATAAAAAGTAAATAGTTAAAGTTTCACTTGCATAGTGATTTCCTAAAACCACACAGTTTTTTGTATGGATTAAATATTACGCTATGCTTTTTGAGAAACTCAGAAAAATCGTCACCTTCCCCGTTTCGTTTATGTTCATTGGACAACCTGAAACCTGCACGATTTTTTTGAATATTTCAGATTTTATTTCAAATGTTCTAGACACCAATTTGAAATCTCTCAGGCTGATCATGCTATTTTTAAATTTGATTCTATGATTTATTATACCAAACTGGTGGCCCGTCCCAACTTCGTCCCGGTACATTCTAAAATTGTATTGCGTTGATCCCGTTATCGTGGGAGTTTTATTCCCGTTTTTGATTCTCCTACCCATAAATTATCTTCCTCCATACAACAATTAGATAATACAGTTTTTTCCATACAAACTTCCCGATCCCGTTGATCCAGTTCCCGTGGTAATTTTGACCCATAGATATCATATAAAAATATTCGTCATAATTAAAAATTATAAACTCAATAAAAAAAATCATCCAATCTAGTGTATTCATTTTGACGATTCATTTTTATTTATACCGATAGATATAGTACACTGCCAGAGAAAATTATTTTCGTCAAAAAATTACCTAAAGGCTTCGTTTCTGTCGCGTAAATAATACCTCACTTATTTTAATACATTATGAAAATAATGATTCTTTCAATTTGACAGATTTTTGCGTGTATGTTACACGATATCTTCGCCAATTATTTGAAAAGACTTAAACAACGTAAATTGAAGAAATTGAATGATAAAACAGCGTTGTCATATACTACGCCTTTTTTACCTTGGAAAACGCATTTACGCGCCATTACACTACTAGGTAGTGTGGTGCTACTCACAACTCGCTAATCGAGCTAAGTACTACCCACTAAAACCCAACCTCCTGCCCCATATTGGGATGCCACACTTATACTACGTCTAAATTTATACCAATTTTAACGAAATCACGTATAACGGAGACCAAAATTATATCTCAGCTTATGAGACCTAATTTCAAAGATGACTCTAGCTAGTCCCGTCTGAATAATTCAACACTAACTCGATAGTTACAGATAGTTAAACTAGTTTGAATTGTAAACGGAATGTTACTTTCATTGAAGACCAACATTTAGGGGCTGTCGTTTGAAAAGATATTATCAATTTGTGGAATTAAATGGAAATATGTCTTAAGCTAGTAAAATAGTGCTGTAAGGTTTTTGTAATAACATATGTGGTTAATAAGGATAATCATAGTCTGCTTTATGCTAAGCAGTTGCTGTAGTGTATATTATTGAGTAAAATGGGATTTCGGGTTTCGGCACTAAAAATCATCGAATGGCTGTATGGTCAATACAGCCATTCTTTTTTTTTTTTTTTTTTTTTTTTTTTAAGGTGGAGAAATCCTCATGGATACCCCGGAGCTGGGGCTGCCGGGGTTATGTGAGACTCTTACTCACTAAAACTCCACCAGGTTTCGTCTCTACGCCGGGCGACGGCCGGGGGCATTCGCGCCGTGCTCTTGACCCCGTCTGACCGTCGCAGCGTTGTCTGCGTCGAGTAGGACGCAGACCCTCCTCGCCCTGTTAGGGCATGAGAGCGAGCAGAAACCCATAAGGATCGCTCTCATCCTCGCGGGGGGCCTGTGCAATGCGGATGTCTGTCGCCCCAGCAACATTCGCCCACAGGCCACCCACTAGGGCAGCGTAGCCTGGTGCCACCACCTTCTACGCTGCCTCATCCTCCGGCGCCGCGATGCCTACGCTAGGGGATGGTCAGTTCGCAGACGCTGGGCCTCGTGGCACTTACGGCAGGTTCACTACCGCTGCGGCACAACGTCCTTGTGATCACAAAAGAAAATAGCTTTATACTTTTTAGGATTAATTATTTTCTTGATAATCAAGAAAATGAAATATCTTTAATCATTATTAAAATATAAAATTATGACGTATATAGTAAGTTATAAGTTCATTTGGAAAGCGATTTCAGCTTTTAAAGATAACGTAGTAGCATTTTAACTTTATCTACAAAAAAAAAATTATAAAATTGTTATTAATAATTAAAAATTATTTCGAAAAGATTGCTATCAAGCTCTCAATCTTTTTAAATTCAGACAGGAAATAGAAAAATCATTTTTATTTATCAATACTTGTATTAAATTGCATAAATCCAGGCTCAATATGTAGAGATATTAGAAGTAAAAGCGGTGCGGGTGCTCCGATCCCTTTATATTTCGAGATCACTTTTCAATATTAAACCTTTAGCTAATTGGAGCCTTTCATATCAATATTACTTTCACATATTTTTTTACTAAAAGTAAATTTGAGTTACTCAAAGTAGGTACTCTAATCATATAACAGCAAAATTAATTTCGGATTTCATATGATCATTTACATTTTTTGCCTTGATACTTTAAGTAATTGACTTCTTCTACGAATATTTATAGCCAAAATCGTGGCGAGTGATATTAGGTAATTTGGTGTGTGTGACGAAAAAATAAAGATTTTTTCATGACGACTGGCGAAGTATTTTATGGTCGGCTTGACCGGTCACCGCAGCTATGAACACGCGCGATACTTCAAGTATCACATGCGCATTGCCAACCGAATGGATAGGAAAGAAGGGATGAGAAGGTAAAAAGGAAGGAAACAGAAGGGATTGGAGATTGGGCCTCCGGCGCTGTAACTCATTGCATGAAATACAACCATGCTCTGTTACTTTACGCCGATTTTCTGTGAGTACTTTCCCAGTCGAGCCGGCTCATTTGTGCTGGGCGGACAAGGCTCTACTAGTACTTGACTAGTATATACAGCATCGATGTTGTTAATTGTTGAGTAGTTATTTAACTAAGCAGTAACTTAAAATCACAACTGTCTGAGAAAATTACGTTTTCATATTCGTTTTCTCTATTTATAGCTTGTTGTGTTCAAAACTAAAATGCCATCTAACAAGCTTGGAAGTACAGAATAACATTGTACGCATGCGCTACAAAAACCCCCAGCCCAATTTTAACTCTTACACTGAATGTAAGTGTGTTTAGTTAAAACATTAAAATATGTGCCAATTTATTTCTTTTAGTTCTAACTACTTGATATGTGGCGCTTACATCCTTAAATTATTCAACATCTAATGTCTTCCATATGTATGGTTTAAAAATAACAGAATAACGAAATATAATGCATAATAAAAATCGTAGCACATTTTTGTATTGACCATACAGGCATATGTTCCGGTTTGGTTGTGTTTGTGCTTTTTATTGTGTATGTTTCCGGACCCCCGAAACAGAATATCACTACATCCTAATTATCTGTTGCGTGTATAGCGTTTATATATTATTATTGAAATATCGACTTTATGAATTAATATTCGAACTGTGTCCCTTCAGTATTCTGAATAGTTTTATTGTACAGTAGGCAAAATTTGTATTTCAAAATAATACTGCAAGGGACTTAATCCCTTATACGGTGGGTATAACGCATGCACTTGTTTGTATAAATTTACAACAAGAAATTATCATACTTAAAGTCGAATGCTAGTTTTAGTGTTCGTGTTTAAAAATTTAAATTGAGACACGTAGTCAGTCGACGTATCGCGAATTGCTTCTGAAAATAAGTAGAACCAATAGTATTACGTTACGCAGTACATAGTACTCACAAAGTACGTATTACATAGTAAAACGGTTCGTGAAATACAGCCCGCTGAAAGACGTACGGACGGACAGTAGAGGTTTAGTGATAGGGTTCTGTTGTCACAATTTGGGAACCCCTTAAAATATAATGATGCAATATTATCTCTTAACATATCTAATAGTCGATCGTTCAGTGATATAAATTGGTGTTCAGGTGTTCGGATAGTCCAGGATAACAAAGGTAAACCCACAAGGGACTAATATATTTTAAATTTTATTGTTATAAACAGTTATTGCTATAAAATGTAAAATATACAACATAACTAAATTTTATGTTGTATATTTTACATTTTAATATCTATACTACGTCGCAGATTCCGATACTAAAAAAAAAATAATAAATAAACGCAACACACTCAACGGCACTATTACGATAGTTATATCCTGTGTCGCGGGTCCGGAATATACGTACATATGGACAAGGACAAACACACCCATACCGGAAAACATTCTTGTATAGTAAATACAAACATCTGCTCGGGAATCGAGCCCGTGACCAGTGGTGCTTAAGGGAGGATCGCTACCGCTGCGCCACAACGTCGTCCGATATATTAAAATTAGCGTGGTTGATGTTTGTGTCCAACACGATAATTTATTCCTTAGTGTACACGGTTGGCGCAAAGTCACAAACATTCTACAATCTACAATTCCCTCTAACAAACGCGCAATTGACAGATACGTCGGATGTCAAAACTGACAGCTCTCTATACCACAGACCACGACTTGTGTCATGACTATGTTGTAAGGACGGTATTATAAAAAAAAATTTGAGAGGTGTCAAGGAACACCCGGATGAAACGAAGTTCCTTTCGATTAATTAGTGAAGGAATTGTAATAAAATTTTATTAATAAAATTAATTAAATAATTTAATTATTAAAAACTAATTAACATTTTATTTTAATAATCGTCGCGATACCACACTGTTCAAAGCAAAATAGAAAGACGAAACGAAAATAACTGGCTTGCTTTCTATGAGAGAGAGAGAGAGAGAGAGAGAGAGAGAGAGAGAGAGAGAGAGACAGACACAGAAACACGCGCACGCCGCACGGCTTACAACTATAGCAAAAGTGTCGTTACAACTTTTGGTCTTAATTTTTTCCGTCTAGCCCCCTTTCGTAACGCGCGATAAAGAACTTCGTCCCAATAAGAATAAAAAGAAAAAATCTCTAACAGATACACCTATATAGAACATGACACATAAATTTTTCACAATGGAACTTTAACAAAAAACACCAATAATTGTAAATAGCGTACGTAAAGTAAAACGTACGATTCGGTCCTTCACATCAAAGCGTACAGTGACCCAATTATGAGGGTAGTCACGCTCGTGATTGCGATCCCCTTGCCAGGTGAACGATTTGTTCGTCGTTCCATACGAGGGATTTTTATATTATGTACGCGATTGTACAACGTGTCGTAGAAATTCGTAAAATTGGATTACTAATTGGCATTATTCGTACAAGATAACGTGACGTGTCAGGTATTTTCGTATTAATGATACCTTTTATGCTTGATAACAATCTGTATAATTACTGTTTTCGATTTGATTATACTGGCTTCACAGTTCTACCTTCTCACATAAATTTTGCTTGATGAGTCGGAGTAGAGATGGGCACGTGAAAAATTATATCAATGAATCGATAAATGATTTTTTGTATTGAGTAAAATATATCGATCTATCGACGCGTTACTAAAAGTGTATTTCGTTACTTTTTACACAAAACGCAAAACACATAATTATGTGCGTATAAGACCTTATAAGCGCGGCAACGCTCGTACGAGTTGCGCGTTACGCGCTTCGAAAATTGAGCGTATTCGCTCGTCTAAAACACTGGTGTGAACCGGCCAAAAAGCATAAATACATCAATACATAACATACTATAATTATATAATTATGTACAAACATAATAAAGTCATATGGACTATGTGACCTCGATTCACCCGGTCAATAATGTCAGACACTCTTTGATAAATTAAAACAAATACCATAGAGTTCAAAATTAATCTAAAAATGTAATATGTTAATATGGTTAAAATTTTAATATGAATTTATGATAAATTTATATCGTTATAAAGTTTTTAATAAAATTTACGAAATTCTTAAAATATTTATAAAGTATCTGTAATATTAGCTATCTGAATAGCGATTATGTAAATGGCATTATAATTTAAAATTTCGTTTTATTTAATCTTTCAGTAAAACGTTATACTATTTATACTATAGGGATTTTTATGAAAGGATAACATACTTTTGTAATTATTAAATATAAACGCTATAAATGCTACATACTCAACCCCATTAGGATAATGATATCCTGTGTCCGGGGTCCAGACACATACACAAGTATAGGGACAAACACACCCACACCGGAACACATGCCTGCATGGTCGATACAAACATATGCTCCGAGCGGGAATCGAACCCGCAATATGTGGCGTTTAAGGCAGGTTCGCTACCGCTGTGCAACGTCGTCAAATTTATTTATAATAATAATAATAAATAATAAACGCTGCACACTCAACGGCCCCCATTAGGAAAGTGATATCCTGTGTCGGGGGTCCGGAAACACATACAAGGGCAAGGACAAATACACCCACACCGGAACACATGCCTTCATGGTGGATACAAACATATGCTCCGAGCGCGAATCGAACCCGCGACATGTGGCACTTATGGCAGGTTCGCTACCGCTGTGCAACTTCGTCAAAATTTATTTCGTTTTCAAATAATTTAATGTAAGCACCATAATCTTAAATTCAGGGTGAGTTTTTCTCCACATTTTTCTGCCTCGCTTACTTGCCAACTCAGATTATCATATTCTTCTAATGTTATAAAAGAATATAATCTACGATGAAGGCTTACCGTTACCATCAGCCATATTCTACGTTCATATGCCTTTATTACACAAAACACAACTCTAACACTATGTTTATAAGAATCAATATCGCTTAAACTGTTCCAATACTTTTTCTAAAAGGAAGCACTTTGCTACTCGGATAAGATTTGCACAGTAATTTTATGGTTGGACCTGAAATTCCTCTGCTCTCGAAATCGGCTTTGAAAGAATCATTTCTGTCCTTTGTTGGAAGATGCAATGTGCTTCGTATCCGGATTTTACCCGATTTCTGAAGGCTCTCTTTCAGGGGTATAAAGCGTTTTGTTAACATACTGAAGGCTATACTGGTTGCCAAAAGCTTCTAACATTTTTAATATTTTACGAGACTTTTAAAAATGAATTATTTCAAAAAATATTATCTTTTTTTGTGCTTAGTTAAAACATTAAAAATTCTGTAATAATTTTATAAATACTTTTTTAATATACTAGAAACTAGCTTCTGCCAGAGGCTTCACCCGCGTGAGGGAAGATTTTAATACAAACTCTGAAAGCCACCAACCCCTCTTTCAAAAACTTTGAATGTCATATTTATTTATATCAAATCAACAGCCGAAAAATAAGCTTCAAACTTCTATCTCTAAAAATGACGATGCTACCATACAACTTTTCATGCCCCCTTTTGCACCACTTACAACGCTTTTAAAAAGTATTAAAAAGTAGCCTATGTCTGTTTTTACGCTACCAAATTTCATTTAAATCTGTACAGTACCCATGTACTGTAGGTGGGTGGAACTGAAGACTTGTCCGTAAGAATAATGCTACCTTTCTTTTCACTGTACTATTCTCCTGTATTGAACTGATTTATATAAATATAATGAATTGTCTCCAATGAACTAACATTTTTTTTTTTTTTCGGAGTGTCCATTGCTGTTGGCCCTAGTGGCCTTGACAGCGTCACCGGTGGGGGGACCGGGTCTGGAGACCTCGGCCGGTAAAAGATGGACTGCCACGCGGGGCACAAGTTGAATCCGTCCCAAAGGCCCCTCCTGCGAGGTCGAGCCTAGACTTGGGACGTCATCGCTGCGGAGCGCAGTCTAGTGACCGTACGCGGCGCGGTGCTCACCGTCCGGGGTGAGCGGTCGAGTTGGCGTTGTGTCGGGCTGTGCAAAATGAACTAACATTTTTTTTTTTTTTTTTTTTTTTCTGAGTGTCCATTGCTGTTGGCCCTAGTGGCCTTGACAGCGTCACCGGTGGGGGCCGGGTCTGGAGACCTCGGCCGGTAAAAGATGGACTGCCACGCGGGGCACAAGTTGAATCCGTCCCAAGGGCCCCTCCTGCGAGGTCGAGCCTAGACTTGGGACGTCATCGGGAGGGAAGGAGCGCTCCGGAGCGCAGTCTAGCGACCGTACGCGGCGCGGTGCTCACCGTCCGGGGTGAGCGGTCGAGTTGGCGTTGTGTCGGGCTGTGCGAAACAAGGGTCCTCGTCTCCGCCGGCGGAGACGCTGCAGCATGTGTGTCTGATGTCGTGTTCTGTTCGTGTATGGGGCGTTAGCTGTCGTGATGCTATCGTCTGGGTCTTGCAGGACGTGCTTGGGACGCCTGAGTCGTGTCGGTATGTCACCTCTACTCGTGTAAGTGGCGGCCTGTCTGACGAGGGGGTTCGGGTGGGATAGGGCTTTCTCGAAAAAGCTCTTGGAGAGCTTTTTCATGAATTTCGCTATGGAATCGAGATCGAAGTCTCTGTGGAGATCTACGTTGCGCATGTACCACGGACAGCCCGTGGCCATGCGCAGAAACCTATTCTGAATGACTTGAAATTTCGCTAATTGCGAAGAACTGACATGGGCGAAGACGGGACTCGCGTACGTTAGTATAGGACGAACGACGGTTTTGTAAAGTGTTCGCTTATTTCTAAGCGACAATTTACTCCGTCCGCCTATCATCATGTAGAGCCTTCCGAGCACGAAGGCGGCTCTGTTCCTAACTTTCGATATGTGGGACTGGGAACTAACATCTATATGTAGCCTATATATACATTCAACATAACCAAACGTTAGCGCGATTCAATGTACTAGTTACGCCATCTATTATTCATTTAAGGAATCGTAATCGTCATATACAAAATCGATTCAATAGTTTTGGCGTGAAAGCATTCTTATCTGTCTCTCTTCGTCTGTCTAGAGCTAATGCTTAGAGATAAAAGCTAATTACGTATTGTACTTACTGCATTTTTTTGGGTACTTTTGCCGCTAAATATTAAAGGGAAAGGATTAGATTAAATTTAATTGTCTATAGCAGATTGAATCTTTTTAAATACTGTTAATTAATTTTCATTTTCATATTTACATACGAGTACTTGTTACATGTCAAAAGGTTCAAGCGGGCAGGAAGTTAAGCTGATGTTAATCGATCACCACCGCTGATAGCTAAATTTGTGAATTTTGCATGCTTATCTTGGAAGAAAGCAATTAAGAATGACAATAAGTAATAAATAAATAAACGCTGCACACTCAACGGCCCCCATTAGGATAGTAATATCCTGTGTCGGGGGTCCGGAAACATTCACAATGACAAGGACAAATACACCCAGACCGGAAAATATGCTTGCATGGTCAATACAAACATATTATGCTCCGAGCGGGAATCGAACCCGCGACCTGTGGCTTTTAAGGCAGGTTCGCTACCGCTGCGCCACAACGTCATCAGATAAGTATTTGATTAAGACCCTCGTAGCCAGGTTTGCTGACAGGTTAGTAACTGAATGATGGTCGAGAGCCTACCAGCGTATCCGTGCTTCAGAGGGCATGTGAAAATTCAGTCCCGATTGTTATCAATTTGATATTAGTCAATTAGTAGAAATGGGCCGGCTCGACCGGGGATGTACTACCCTCTTTCAGAAAATCGGCGTAAAGTAACAGTATCAGTAGGTACTGTTGCGTTCCGTACAATAAGTGAGAGCGCTGGAGACTCAATCTCCAACTGTCATGAAAGCAAAGACAGCTTATACGTTCGATCTAGTTAACTATTAAAGTTTGTCGTTCTCTTACTCTTTTTGCTAGCAAATGTTGGTGATAATGTTATGGCTGTTTAAAATAATCAGGCGCTCACCTACTTGTTACGCTATAAGTGTTTGATACATATATATCTGTGAAAAAATAAAAACATTGTCAATTTATAAGTCCGAATAATAAAACCACATTAAAAACACCTAATTCCATGTAGATGAAGATGAATTCCGTGGTCGAAAACTAGTTCAAGATATAAGAATAGTGAGTATAATGAAGCCTCAATAGCTCAACGGTAGAAGGGCCGACTCCACTCCGGCGAAGACGAACCCGCGTTAACGGGTTTGGTTTCTGACCCCCTTGCGCTATTGTCTCACTCACTCTCTCTCACCCACTCTCACCCACTCTCCTAGCGCAAGCTTCGATCTTATTTGGAGGGGGAATAGGAATATTAGTAACGCCTTTGAAAAAGCATTGCCAATATTCTTTAATAAAAGAATTAACAGGAAAAAGTACATACATCCAAGGATTTTTAACAATTATTAAATGTGCTAGCGGACCGCTCCGGCTTCGCACGGGTATAAAATATATATCCTATGTCATTCACTGAAAAATGATTAAAATCGATCCAGTATTTTTGAGTTATTCATTAATGCCCGTGGCCCGCACGCGTTAAGTGTAATTGTTTACGACATCACATTAAAAACCTCAAAACTAATTTTTTTTTCTCCACTATTTAATGGATGTTATTATACATATAATTAATTAAAAGAGGATTGTATTCCTCTTCAATCACTCTATCTTTTTGAGACGTTCATAGCCGAGTACAACCACGAATCGGTAAACGATCTTTAAGTTAAGCAACTTTAGACGCGGTCAGTCACTAGATGGGTGATCGCATAGTGGTATTTCAACCGAGCGTCTCCGTTCTTCGGAGGGCACGTAAAAAGTCGATCCCGGCTGTTGACAATTTGACAACAGTCGATAAGTCAAGTCAGAGGCCTACGGGCGACCTGAACAACTCTGACACTAGGTTGGCCACTAACCACACGATAATAAGATAATAACTCTATCTTTTTTAAAAAACCGCATCAAAATCCGTTGTGCAGTTTTAAAGATTTAAGCATACATAGGGACAGAGAAAGCGACTTTGTTTTATACTATGTAGTAATATAAATAAAACAAAATTGGAAAAAATAACTAGCTATAAATATAAATAACTGGTAATTTATATTACTACTGTGTACAATGTGTACAATTGAAGGTATAATACAAGTTGTTCTTGATTACAGAACCCAGGTGGGACGTCCCTGGAAGTTATTACAGGATTACAACATCCCGACTCGTTTCGAATTGGATTTCTCTCAGCCATACTTTGTTTATTGCTTCGTTTCGGTTTCTTATAATCTCTTTATTACGCTAAAAAGTACTTGGTTACCGGCTTGTACAATTGAGCGGTAAATTCGTACGTATAAATTAAAATAAAAAAATAATCAATTCCTAATTATTATTTTAAAAATTTATAATAATAATAAATAATACACACTCAAGGGCCCACATTAGGATAGTAACGTTCTCAGACATTATACTCTTATTGGGATTCAAATGTCGTCTAATGTATTTAATGTAAAATATTTTTACGTCATGCTCATTTTAAGGCGTCGGGATGTGACGACCCCATCGCCCGCTGTTGGGATAACCTCTGTCACAACAGAGATTATTCCACCAGTGCAATCAGTCACACTGGTGGTAGGTCTTTGTTGCAAGAGGCCGGCTAGGTAGGTACCACCGCAGTGTCAAATATTCTGCCGCCAAATAGTAGTGTTTAGGCACTACTGTGTTCCGGTTTGAAGGGCATTGTACGCTAGTGAAATTACTGGGCGAACGAGATTTAAGAACTAATATCTCGAGGTTGGCAAAGCGTGAGTGGCACCTACTAATGGTGCTGCAAGCGCTCATAGGTTACGGCATCCACTTACCATCAGGTGGGCCGTATGCTTGTTTGCCAACTTCTAACATAAAAAAAAAAAGAGTTAATGTAAGCTTGTTCTGTTCTGCTATCTTTTCGTGATTGAGTAGCAAACATCAAGACATAAAAAACTTTGACATCTATAATATTAATAGGATAAAATATCCATCCGTCCATTCTCACAAACTGTAATAAAAGCGATGTAACATATTATGATATTTAAAAGAAAAACTTTAAAAAATCTAGTTAATTAAATACGAGCGAGCATGAAAACGGCAGCCGGCCGGAGTATAGTTGGGATAAAAAGACCACGAAATTTTTAATAAAGCCTGAGCCTGTCTCAAAAGATGATTTCAAGTCTACTTAGCGCTTTTGAGTGCATGCCAAGATAAATTTAATCTTAAGAGCGTTCTAGAATCTCGGAGAATACGTTCGACCCGAAGCAACAGGTCGGTAAACTTCAAAATCACGTCTGTTGGCAACTTCCCTAACTGTTACTTTGGTTTTTATCCCCGAATAGGGCTGTCAAGCATGTGTTTTAGAATAAAAATATAGAAGAAAACTTTAACTGCTAAGACAGCTTTAAATACTCAAATTATTAATATGTGAATGTTGTTAGTACCAAGAAAAAATTAAAAATTAAGAAAAAAATTAATTATTCGGCTAATCTTCGATGAATTGATCGACGCAAAACAAAAACGTGCTATTAACCACTCCAAGTCAGTATGCTTAGTAATTAAAAATCATAATTACGATTTTATCAACCCTATTTCTGGTATGATAGTTAAGTTAGTCGAGATAAACGCGATAAACAAAGTTCGTAAACAAGTAACGCAAAAATCGTAAGAAAACATAATTCCAGTGAATATGTACTTCTAGTACATACTTATAGTGAATTTTAAAAATTCTATGTAGGTGAACGCTATGGAGTGCCATTTCCAAAAAGAAAAAATCCCAAAAAGACGATTACTGCGATTATTTCAACTGTGTATAGTAAAAAGGGATTTTTTCTTTAAAAAGTACGTTGTCGTCATCCCTGGTTACTTGCAAGCGTTAATGAAGCCGCTGAACTTTGCTACGTAAATATAAAATTATTAACATTTGAGGATCAAGTACCGCGGGCTTAATTCTAGGGAAAATCAGCCGCAACTTTGTTTTTCTGGTATTTTTTAAGCATTGTTTGGAACGTAACGAGTTTAGTTAAGCGTTCTACTTGTGGTTTGGAATAAAATGTTTTTATGCACCTGAGAAAAGTTTATAGTGATATTTTTCATTTTTTTTCAACTGTGGTTAGAAAATAGTTTTTTAGTACGCGAATTGAAAAGAAATGCTTTTGAAAGTCTTTTTTTTTGGCAAGAATGCGGCCCATCTGATGGTAAGCGGTTGTCGTACCTTATGAGCGCGCCACACACTTAATTTTTAGGTCTCATTCACGCGCTGCCAAACTCGAGACATTAGTTATTAAATCTACTTTGCTCAGTAATTTCAGTAGCTAGAGTCCTTCAAACTTAAACAAAATAATGCAAAACGTATGATTTTTATTTGCTTTAGAAAATTTGACAACTACGATGGTACCTATCTAGCTGGCTTCTTGCAATAACAAGCCTACTTAAAAATATTTACAAAGCAAATATATATTTGAAGAAAAAAATAAACGAATTTTATTGACACGACATAATGATTACACGAAAATTTTATAAACGAGGAAAAACACGCAGTTGTAATACAATTTACTCAAAATTGGGTAAATAGGCATTTTATGAGGAAAAAAATATATTCTTTTGTGTTTAAAATTCCCTTGGAATTTGAAAACATTTAAATAAAATATTCAATTTTTATGAACGTTAAATGTTTATTATTTAAGGGTATTTGAAAAAATTGTGGCTACATTTCAATATTAAAGTCTTGCTGTGTTTTCTTAACTTTAATTTTTTTTACCTAATAATATTGTTTGATATACGCTAGATCGGTTTACCACCATACTAAGCCTCCACTGTCCGTCTGGTTGTCTGTCCGGTCGTCTATCAGCGGACTGTATCTCACGAATCGTAATTGGTAAACTTGTTTTTTTTACAGAATGTTTTGCCGCTATAACAACAAATACTCAAAATAAAATAAAATTTAAAATTAAATATAAGGACAGGAAACTTTATAATGGGAAATATTTTTGTAGTTTTTTGCTGTATCTCATAAACAGTAATAGATAAAGTTTAGCATGTGGATAGGTTGTTTATTTCTGTTGCCGCTATAACAACAAATTATAAAAACAAAATTTATTTTTCTTTACCTAACTTATATTGTATGGGAAAGCCAAACTATGTACTTAGCAAGATGTTTCTATCACACCCGATCTGATCCCGGATTGGTCAATATCAGTGGTACAGGTATTCATCCATACACTTATGATTATCTCAATGAATACCTTTACAATTCAAAATAATGAGTATTCATTATTATATATGATATACATTAAGATGTATATCTTAATGTATAAGCTGTATTCATACATACAAATGCCTCACGTTACTTTACATTGCTTACTGTTTTGCGGGCTAAATTTCAGTGGCCTAAATCAATGGTTATTATGGAATAACGACTCTCCCATTAATTCACCGCAAGTCTTGCATTCGGAATTTGCAATGTATTTAGAGCTTTTAATAACCGCCTAAACTTGACAACATCATTGTTGTTGTTATTTTAACTTGATTTGTTAACTTTAAAAACATAGAAATCTTAATAAGGTATTAGAAATGGCATATCCGCGTGACCTTGTCGCCTCAATCGTGACTTATAAGACACAAGCGCACCGCTTGTGTCTTATAAGTCTGCATTAGTGTCATTCGCTTTGCTTACCATTGCTCTATGAGTTATTTAATATCCGGAGCAGTACAGACGCATGTAGCAACGGAATTTAAAATTTACGATATCCTCGTGCTCTGCGTAGAAGCGACAGCATAGATGGGATTTTCTCAATTTTTAACCCTTCTAGTGTCTTATTTTACTGTGAAAAAACTAATATAGTTTCAATAACTGTTTCATTTTTTCTCCAATCCTGGTAATATTTCGAAAAAGTTCAAGATATAAATGCGATTTTTTCCAATGTATTCCCGGGTAAATATACGTAAAGAAAGTGAAATTCATAATATATATAGTTCCATTTTAATTCGGTGATGATCAAAAACCAGAGACTGAAACTTGAGAATGGAGCTCAAAGCATAAGAGTCATAGTGATTATTCATAAAACATTGCACGTTTTTATACTACATTGCGAGTCTGTAGTGACATTGTTAAGTGCTACATAAATCAGAGACAAAGAAACTCAACATGTTATAATGACGAGCGTTACGTCCTCTGCGAGAAGTATAAAGCCGACACTGCACAGCTTTAGTTACTGTAAGATATTATAGTTTATATAACTAATTTGTGTACTGTCGAAATATTTATGAATACAATATTCTTGGTTATTCTTCTTTTCGTGTGATTTGATAGAGGAGCTAAGGCAGAGGGTGCATTTATCTCTTGGAGTCGTCATCAGGGCGGGAGAGGGTGCTCTGCGATACCCGGAGCACCCGCCTGGCGAGAGTGGCCCGCATAGGTGGCCCTTTCCGCCGTGGCGTCATGGTTGTTTGCGCATGACGTCCTCCTATGGTAATGAGGGTACCGCTGAGTTTTAGTGGGTATCTACTGCTAGACTAATAGGCGGCCGAGCCCCACACTACTACTGCCTAGTGTACGTCTCGTCAAAAATAAATGTCTTGGTTGCTCAGGTTGCCCATACCGGCCTCTGACATGAATTTTAGACAAACTATTATATAATCGAAATATAACTTTGCGGTCACCCGTCCATTGACCGATTAGGCCTAAAACTGCTGAACCTACCGGTCGTTTACCTAACAGTAATTGCACCCTTATATGATTCTCTTCTGATGGTAAATTATTTTCAATAAAATTAAATAAAGTATATATTTTCCTCTTGGGAAAACTAAGCAACTTTAGTGGTAAATTCAGTCTTAGTTATAACAAGGAAATATCGATAATACAGTATACGTGACCTTTTCCAATTGAGGTAAAGAAAGGGATCAGTGAGTTCTTTCATGTTTATTTTTTATACGTGTATCCTTTATAAGCACCCAAGTATTTTTTCTTATCGCTATCTACTTTGTAAATGTCCTATTTTATTGTATCAATATTTTAATGTAGTTCTCATTGCTTTATCTTTTTTTTTTCAAAAAAGTAGGAGGCAGGCACAATCATCCAGAAATACATGTATATTCAATACAACAATCCATCCAAAAGAAGTATCGAAATTGCGCTCATAGATGCTTAAAGCAGAATCACTACTAATACGTAGTGCCACAATTATCTGTTGTGACTTGTGGCTAACAAACGGAAATAATATATTAAATACACTTGAGAATTATTAAACATAATGGCGCGGCCACACCGAAGCCCACGCAGTGCATGGACACGCGACGCATGTTACCTGCATGGCTTTGTTTCTTTGACAATATCGTCACTTCCACCTCCTGCACTGAAGCTAAGTATGCTTTAGTGTACCACGTTTATAGCGTTGACGTTCGGCGGGCTTACCTTTAACTCTTATTGCGATTCAAATGATGGCCAATATATATTATGACATACATATTTAATATTTATACTTCATGCTTCTATAAAATCTGAACGTCAGAATTGAATTGGATTGATTTTGTCTTCATTTGAGCGCTATAAAAGTGAATGGTAAGTTCCCTGAGCTGCAAGGATGACATATTTGAGAAAGCCTCGTATGTAGCAATGACATCACATACTTTTCTTACTAGCGATGCGAAGCGAAGCTAAACAAGAGTGCATAGCCTTACCGAGCGCAGTAGTGGGGCCGCGCCCTTATCATTGCATGTAGAAACACGAGCTTGAAAGTGTTAATCTGTAATCTAAGAGATACACGATGTTCGTAGGTGAAGTCTCATATAAGTTAGGTGCTAGTTTAAACTTAGATCAACTAAAGCTTCAAGTGTTTGTAACAGAATATTCATACGAATTTGGAGGTCGTCTAAGCCCTAATTAAAATGTTAATAATTGATATCGGTCGGGTTGCTAACAATAACTGACTTAAGCAAGCTCGTAATTTAAATATTTTACATCTTTGTACAAAACACTGATGATACTAAAGTACTAGTAGTAAGTACTGATGATCTCAAAATGATTGCTCTGTCGAAATTTTGAGTGATGCACAGTCTGACAGGTTAAAAAAAGTCATTCATAGAGACTGCTGATAGGGATAAACATAAAACTGGATGGATTAACTTTGTTTCAAAAAAATTATGGCTTGTTAAAATTTTACAATTTTAAAATTGGTGTTATTAATATAAGTTCATTAGACGTTATCAAAAAGCGCGGCCTAAGATATACTTGCAAAGTTAATACAAATAAGTTTTAAAAGATAAATTTCATTAACAAAGACTTGTTAAAATTGAATAATAGTATAGATTTAGATAATTTTTAGTCTCCAATCACAATCTTTTCAACACACAAGTGTCACAGTCCAGGCAGTTAAAAATTGCAAACCCACAAAAGGGGTCACAAGACGTGTTAATTTATGAGTACATCAGCTAACTAGCTAATATTCTTAGGTTTCCTAACAAATGCTGAATGATACACCATTTGGAACACAGCACATAATGATTAAAAATTGTGAAATGTTTTTAATGTACTTTGCTGTGTTCTCCAATAAATTGTTTTCTCACTTCTTTCTTTCTTCATATAATATTTTTGTGTTACAAACCACTCTCCATGTGGTTACTGTTGGATTTATTTTAAAATTAGACATGTTTTAAATCTAAAATGTAACCTATATCAGAATACATTTTTATTAGACACTTGAAAAATTTCATTAACATTTAATGCAAATATTTTATAGTTTGGCATTTTCAACAAAGAATAACACATTGAAAATGATTTACTGATATTAGATATTTTTGATAACATTGAATACAACAGGATTTTTCAGTCTACGAGTACAAAAGTAGTAATTTTAAAAGCACTACCGTCCGTGAGTGGTGCGCTGCGCCGCAAATCAGATTTGGCTCCGAAGTGTAACTAAGTCAAACATTACAAGCTCACCTCCAGCGAACGTGAGATGAATAAACCTTGATGAATAAAACTTTAACGGACATTGAAAATGAAAATCGTAAACCTTAATTCCTAACGAATTAATATAGGCTTTGTTCTGTTTTAATACTTCTTAACACAAACTATTTTTTAATTTGTTTTCTTTAAATACTAAATGCCAAAACGCAACACACTCAACGGCCACCATTAGGATAGTTATATCCTGTGTTGGGGTCCGGAAACATACACATGGACAAGGAGCAGGAATACACCTACATGACACATGCCTGCATGGTCAATACAAACATCTGCCCCGAGCGGGAATCGAACCTGCGACTTGTGGGGCTTATGGCAGGTTTGATACCGCTTACGGGTGTCGCGATTGAATGCGTCAGCGATCCTACGTCGTCCCACTATCGCGCTAGATGGGACCTTAGTGGTTTTAGTGGGTAGGGGGACCAGGCTCCGAGTACAACACGTCCTGCGCCATTACGCCCGTCCTGGCTTTCGAGTGCGTAACTGCATTTCCTTAAGAAAAAAAAAAGAAAGGTTCACTACCTCTACGCCATAATTTAAGAACTTTATTATATTATTAATTGAAAGTGCATAATTATTTTAATTGGTATAAAAAATAAAACTGGTTTTGGACTGAAATAATTTTCTAGAATGATATGATCAAGGACTAAGGACATAAAGAAGGGAACTCGTCAAAAGGTAAGAGACCATTAATTACTATACTAATGACCTTAGGCGCCTCAGCTTAGGCGATCGAAGTTTCCGCCAGGGCTTCATGCAAGAGTGGTAGTGGGACGACCACTATGGCGATGAAGGTTCCATTGAGTGGTGGATATTGCCGCTTGACTAACAGGCGGCTGAGTCCCACACAACCACTACTTAGTGCACTTGACGAGTAAACTACGTGCAGTGCTGTGTGTAAGTGTATTTCTCAGAGAAAACAAAAAAAGGCTATCGAAGTTCCAACTTGTTGCTGTCCTAGCCAACATTCTTGGCACGAAAATTCATAAATAAAACATAAAATATGTTATAATTCATAGGAAACCTATATCCCAGCATGTACCCACAATTCCGCTGATATATCACAGAAAATTTCATTACAGAACGACTTTTTTTCCAATAGATTCTTACAAAAACTGATGAGTGACAATATTTTATTTGGATGACTAACGGGTAGGGACCGCCGGTAAGAATGTTTGATCTCATGAAATAATTTCTGGATTCGATTTGCGACGATATGTCGTCCATCCCCGATTTGTAAATGTCATAAAACAGATTTCACTTCGAAAAATTTCACTCCTACATTTTATTGTATAAAATAAATAATATTTATTTTTACAAACACCATTGTATTTATAATATCCATGAGATTAAGATTTAAGCCAACTGGTTTCAAAAATATTTTTAATGGCCTGTATGTCGCAGTACCAGTAGTGGACCACAGACATATATTCCGCTCTGGGGTCTACAAGCTACTTTTTTTTTTTAAGAATATTAGCAATGTTTTTTCAAGGCATTACTAATAATCCTACTGCCCCTCCAAATAAGAAGCTTGCGCTTGAAACTTGTGGGTACGACAATAGCCCAAGGGGGTCAGGATCGAACCTAGGACTCGCGTCAAAAGAGCGGAGTCAGCCCTTGTACCATTGAGCTTTTGAAGCTTAATTATCGATAACAAAATTAGATAATTCCAAACGGTATAGAAATTGGCATAAGCTGTCGAAATACCACGTGACCTTGATTGACACCGCACAAGCGTATATGATTTCGAGGTCGAAATTGTTAGCCAACCGTCATGAAATCAAAAAAAAAATAATCTAATTCTATAAACCGTTGTAATACGGATCGCATGTAGAATTCTTTCCAACAACTTTATAAACAAAATAAAAATTTCTGTGTACAAATCGAACGTCATAACTAACATCATCCAATTTACGTATTTCCGTTCCACGATTGAATAATTTTTTCACGAGATATTCAGGATTGACAGCCTCTGAAATATTTTTGAAATTCGTCAGAAAATATGGCTAAAATATATACGGTAAAATGGTTTGTAACAGCCGGAATGGCGCAGCGCTAACCGCATATGACAAAAAATGTGTTTGGGTTTTGTATTTCAACTATCTTTTATATATATAGAATTTACGAATAAGTGTCTACACTAACTATGTCTACAGTTTCACTAGTATAGAACGATCAAATAATGTTATAGAACCAGCTTCCGCCGGCGGACTTTCCGAAACGATACAACCTGGGAATCTTTAGGAGAAGAGCCTATTCTTTCCTTAAAGTTAGTCAATTCACCTGCGTGCCCTCGGCTTGCACATGCTCTTGAGTGGTGATGATAGCTTAACATCATGTGAGCCACCTGCCAATTCGCTTCCTCTGACATAAAAAAATGTACCGCATCTTGTCCATCAATTGCCCAACTATGATAAGTTTAAATCTATAATGAACACGACTGCGCGACGTATGGTTTGTAATACTGGTTCCTTGCACGTGACTTCTCCTTCATTAACATGTCTGATGTCCAAAGGAGGCATCTATTAATTACGTGCGGCGTTAAGGGAGTAGGGGTCGGTCTCACCCAATCTCACGTGGGGCCGTAATAAAAATTAATTTAATGTAATCAACTGCTAATTAAACGTATTAACACTAAAAATGCATTTTAAAAACGAATCGGTCGATAAAATTTCAAGACATGCCTCACGTGATTAATGGACGCCCCCTTATAACTAAGCATTACGGCATTCTTTCCCATAAATTATTCAGCTTAACTCTCTACTATGCTATACAGAGGATCAAAGGATATGTTTAATTTAATTTTTGCCATAAAATGTTTTTGTTACGTTTTTGCACCACCAAAACGGGCACGAGGCTCATCTGATGTCAAGCGATCACCGCCGCCCATGAACATCTGCAACACTAGAAGGCATGCAGGTGCGTTGCCGATCTTTAATGAAAGAATACGCTCTTCTCTTGAAGTTTTCCAGATCGTACCGGTTCGGAAAGACCGCCAGCGGAAGTAGATTTCACAGAGTGGTTGTTAGTTATTTTCCATGCGATATTTTCCTTAACCGTGATATACGAAATTAATTCCAAATAAAAATGAAGCACTTGAAAATTGAACTACCATAAAACAAACATAAGAAAAGGAAACTTGTTTGTATTTAAACGAAACATATAACAGCACTAAATGACTTGTACTCATGAAGCACATGCTGAGCTGTTTGGCCTTTTGCTGTTTTGTCTGTATTTTCCTTTATTCTTTACTTTATATTTTTTATAAAATAGTATTAGTTAGTATATAATTAGCTTACTATTTAGTTTTTAACTAGAATTTAAGTTAAATATTTGTAAGACATTACAGTGATAAATAAAATTAATAAATAAATATAAGAAATGAAAAAACATTAATCGTTTTCTTTATAAATAAAACACAATTCACAAACGAAGTAGCTTTTAAATCACGTAACAAACAAAGTAATTTGATCCGCGTAATTCCCAGTGCTGGGTAAGTTTCTTTGATATACAAAATTACAATCTCAATATTTTTTTAACGAAAAATATTCATAACGATAATTTAGCTAAAGTAACAAGCTTTTTACTGGCATGTAAAAATACCTAGGGAAATATGGGCTGATTAGAATCCACCACACCGACTCAGTACGCAGTACGAAATGAATTTACATCTGCTAACGAGTAGCTGTGCAAGTGATACGGAAATTTGCTTCTAAATAACATTTTACAATTTATTTGACGACGGTAGCGAATCAGCCTTAAACGCCACAGATCGCGTGTTCGATTCCCGCTCGGAACATAATATGTTTGTATTGACCATGCAAGCATATTTTCCGGTCTGGGTGTATTTGTCGTTGTCATTGTGAATGTTTCCAGTCCCCGACACAGGATATCACTATCCTAATGGGGGCCGTTGAGAGTGCAGCGTTTATTTATTTATATTTCCTAATTCCTAAACTAATATCGTAAACTTTATACTTGGGTTTTGTGTTTCAAGATCTCTTTTATTTTCTTCTCAACGTTAGCGCGAGAGTTGCGGGTTTAATCCTGACCCCCTTAGGCTATCGTCATACCCCTTCCTAGCGCAAGTTTGAGAGGCTCATAGCCGAGTTTCCTCACTGATCGGTAAACGATCGGTGGGCTATGCAACTTTAGGCGCGGTCAGTCGCTAGATGGGTGATCGCATGTGTATTAGTGGTATTCAATTGAGCGTCTTCATACTTCGGAGTGCATGTCAAAAGTCAGTCCCGTCTGTTATCAATTTGATAATAGTCGAAGAGTCAAGTCAGAGGCCTACTCGTATACGGGCGACAGGAACAACTCTGAGACTAATTGGTCACTAACCACTCGATAAGAAGTAGAAACGCAAGCATTACTGATATATTTTTTACAAAATAAAAATAAAAAAATCAGAAAAGACACAAGCTATATATGCTTTTATTCCCAAAAATTAAATTCAAGCACAAATAAAATACTTAAATTCCAATAACAAAGACGAGCTACACAGCCTTTAAAGTGAGCCAGAAAAGCGTATTCAAATATCAGTAAAGTTGAGTTTATTTTAATACTTTCCGTCGAGTATTTTTAACCAAACGTAAAATAAATCAACTCAAGAAACAGCTTATTTTTAAAGGAATACTTAAAAGCAATAAACGAAGCGAATCAGTTCATTTCTTAGATGTACAATTTCATAAAACAAATGGGCCGGCTCGAGCGAGGAATTACTACCTTCTCAAAGAAAATTTGCGTAAAGTAACAGTATTGTTGCGTTAATGAGAGCGTCGGAGGCCCAATTTCCCACCCTCTCAGTTTCCGTCGTTATTACGTTCTCATCTCTTTCCTCCTTGGGTTGATAAAGGGCATTGATACTTAATGTATCGCGCGCATTCATCAGTGGAACTATCAGGAAGACCGTATGCTTGTTTGCCAACCGTCATTATATAAAAAGTATTCAAAGTACCATTATAAAACATTTGTAAATTTATTTTCGAAGAAAAATTTTATAGCTGATTTTTAAATAAAATGGATTTCGTTCCTAGAATACAAATTATTGAGCCTCATTCCATCTTCAAAGGAATGAGTGATCCAATAGATCGTCTACGTCTTGTACAGACAGGATTTAGTATGTACGTTTTTATTGGACCACAGTTGTGGTCGAAGCCTTATAAAAGTAGTCAGGTGAAATCATGTGTTGGTTACCAAATTAAAAAGAACTGTCAAAACAAATAACACTCGGAGCATATATTTGTTATAAATATCTGTTTCGATCTGAGCGTCTGTGCTTGTGGGACTCCCCACCGTGCCTCGGAAAGCACGTTAAACTGTCGGTCCCGGTTTTTATTATGACATCTGATAATGATCGTTAACTCTTAGATCTTTAGATAAGACCTAAGAGTTGCGGAGTACAGATGGCAATCGCTCTGTGTAAAAAGTAATAACGCGTCAAATCGGGATAAGAGTATAAGCAAACCCTGGCTAAATATCGTGAAAAACGCTAGGAAGAAGAATAATAAATTATTGATCTACAATCAAAATCAAAATCAAAATTATTTTTATTCAAGTAGACTTTTAAAAGTACTTTTGAATAGTCAAACGCTACCGAGGGTTCGGAAGGTTGATCCTATCGAGAAGAACCGACAAGAAACTCGACAGTTACTCTTTTAAAATATATGTTTTTTACGATTGTATTCTTTATTATAAAATTTAGTTCTTGAATTAGATCCAGCAATATTAAGAGTCCCAAGCATTTTTATCAGAAAAATATTCCTTTAACGAATAATAGGCTTTATCACAATGATATTCAAGTATTGTCTATCCTGTCTATAACATACATAATTTATTATGACCTGTCAAATAGAAGGGAAGCTGACTCGAAGCTGATATTAAATTGAAAATACAATGCAAATATTTTAATAAAATTGCTTTCTAATTTTTCAGTTTCTGACGGCAGCAGGTGCGGGAGATATTGCCTCTGACAGTGAGATGAATTGTTTCCCGGGTCCTTAGTTATGAGGGTTACCAAGTCTTTGAAGGATTTCTTCGAGAAACTTAAATTTTCATTTCGTTTTTTTTTTTTAGAGTAGTCGTTCTGTATTATTTTGTCTGTTGCATAAATCAATCTTTGAAAATTAGGTAAAGTTTGTCGTAACTAAACCATAAACTCTGATATCATAAAAGAAAAAAATAGATTTGAACTCTTTAATTTTACTACCCTTTAATTTTATTTTATTATAAAACAAAAACTCTGAATACATGTTTTCCTTAATATCTATATTCTAAATATTATATATTCTAATTTTGTATCTTTATTTTGGTTTTTTTTTATTAAAAATCCTACTTATGCAAACTTAGCATTAATCTGTGTAATGATAGAATTATATATCTATAATTTGTGTTAATTCAGTTGTGGCATTCAAATATATATCTAATTCAGTATACATCATAACATGGCTAATATTTTATAACATAATAAAGCACTGTTGTTTCATATTACTGGTAAGCCTTTGTTGCAAGAGGCCGGCTAGGTAGGTACCACCGCTGTGTCAGATATTCTACAGCAAAGTAGCACTGTATTTTGCATAAATGCGCTCATAAGCTATGAGAATCGCTTACCACTGATGGTACATCGTACCATGACATATTTATATGTCTTGCTCATAAAAAATCTGAATGAATTAATGTCAAATTTGAATCGAAATAGAATTTTTACTAAAAATGAATGGAAAGCCCGGAGGTTTGCAGCATGCTTTCTTGGCATAAAAAGAATCTATATTATAATAGGGATGTACAAATGAATAAAACAAGGTCTTAGTATAAATCAGATTGCTTTAATTTTAGTTTTATACAAATCGAATACAACGGAGTCAATTTAATAGTGAAATTACTAGGCAAAAGAGATTTAAGAACCAATACTTCGAGGTTGGCAACGCGGGAGCGACACATATAGAATGTTGCAAGCGTTCACAGGCTACGATAACTCTTTACCTTCAGAGGGGCAGTATGCTTGGTTGCTAATTTAGTCACATAAAATAGAATAGTATATTAAAATAGGGGTGTAAAAATAAATAAAACAAGGTCTTAGTATAAATCAGATTGCTTTAATTTTAGTTTTATACAATACGAATACTACTTAGTCAATTTAACGAATAAATGTTTACCCGTCGTGTTTTTAATATTCTTTACAAATTTACCTTTGTATCTTTTATAATGACGACTATTATAAAAACCTCCATAGGGGCTTCCTTTTAAAAACTTACATTACTCTCGGTAGTAAATTTATATTACCTGCAGTCATATTACTTTAAAATTAATTTTTAATTTATTTATTTTCGACTATGGATAAGCCACAGGAACACAATGTGGAGTATTATGTGAAGGCATAGAAAAATAAATCGTACCGCGTGAATGTGATCATGATTATTGATAATTAAGGTAATTATCCACTTTATATTATAGCCTAATATTGAAAAAGGAAATATATTGTATATTGGGCTTTGAAAATTAATTTACAATAACTATGCTATGTGGATGGCTACACTTCTGTAAAAATTTTTTTAACAGCATTTATATGCAAAGAAAGTAAATAGCAATAATTTGATTTAATTAAGCTTCACTAAGGTAACTTTGAAATCTATAATTTTTTTACGTAATCATTAATTTTCAAACTTTGTATAAAAACAGAAATTTATTATTATTTTAATAGAGACATTTACTCGAAGCTAAATTGTATACACACAAAAAAAACAACGGATAAAAGCATTTGCTTAATACTTAATTGAAATGACAAAACGAAAATTGGCAACGCTGGCACCGGATTGCCATCGAGTGACCAATACCGTATGGACATTGTGTATCCAATATCTTATCTCGTTTCAAACGAAATTGCTTCTGCGCTTTTGTTCCAATATCTGCAATATTTGCTTTCGACTTAATTAAGATTTGCTCTTTGCAACTATTGTCCATTTTTTAATTCTATAATTAATTTATTTTCTATTTTTGTAGTTAATGTTTCCAATATTTATCTCAATCTAAATATAGTAAACTTAATAATTAACTAAATATAGTTTTAAACATTTTTAGTGTTACTTTAATAAATGTACTAAAACGTTCCTACAAAGGACTGTTTAAGAACAGCATTTTATAAGAGCTCATAATTTCGTTTTTCGAAACGCGTATAATATCGTAAATATATGGATATTCGACACGCGCCACCGCCAGCTTGAACGTACACGCCGAAATAATCCGGTTAACGCGCGTTCGGCTTTTTGAAGCTTCACATGAAACGCGTGTAAGCGCTTATGCCGAAACGCACGCACATTTCCTCGACAAGAAATTCAACAACGATGTTCATGTCTTTGTGAACACTAATCATAACGAAATTCCTATAATTACATCTTTGTTTGCAATTTCAATTCCAAAGTTACCATAGGAAAAAAATGTTATTCGATGTTCAATACTCACGATCACTAAACTTTTTAAGATACTTATAGAGAAATGACGAAGGTAAACGTAATTAATTTCACTTATTACATGAATAAGAATCTTAGGTATAATAAAGAATTGATCGTGAATGCTTAGACTACAGGTATCAGAGATACAGAAATAGTGATAAATATACATAAAAGTCAAAAATACCTGTTTCATAATTAAAGCATTTAGTTACTGTTGTGCAATATGCTTTTCATTTTGTTTGTGCAGTATTTGACTATATTTATTAATCGAAATGTTTCAAAATTATTAGCATTGAAATGTTCAAATATGACTTTTTGAAATGTATCATTTTTATTGTAATTTTTTATTCGAATGATATTATTAATTTTGAATGTGTTTATTATTAATACCACACAAACAGATTTTTTATTATTAATACCACACAAACAGTCTGAAATATGCATACATAAATGAATATAAAACAGAATGTGAGAACTGATGTTTAAATTTTCGATATAGAAATTCTTTAAACAAGTGCGTGAAAAAGTTTATGTTTATAAGTGAAAATATTAAAGATTTATATGAAGAAATATATAAAATACAGGCAGCATAAATAGCGAAAATTATTATATTTTTATTATATTAACTCTTCAAGCAATCATTGTAATCGTATATTCTCATTTATATAAATTGATTAATATACAAATTATTTAAAACAAGTCGATATGGCAGCTTTATTTTCTTATAATATCTTAGTGTATCACCCACTGAAACACGCTCAAAACTAACCCGTATATCAATATTAGATTTATAATTAAAATCAATTTTCACACGATCAATACTAACTTTCTCAGATATTTTTCGATATTCTTCAAAATTTGCTACATTTAAGATACTTCACTTCTTTTCTCTTTATTTGAAAATCTGCTAAGCAATTCGCGCTTAATGAATGTATTATTATCTTCCTTTACATATTGGTTTACTTTATACTATAGACAGGTCCATGTGGACTCTCTGATGGTTATTCGTAAACGCAATGGAGTAGTTACACCCTAACTTTATTCGGTTACATAGCAAGAGTGTGTCTATCGTTTCATTGGTTTCAGACCAGGGTTTTTCACGCGCGTATACGCTCATTTTTGTAAGTGCGTATAAGCGCGCTTGCCACTTACACAATTCATACGAGCGTTGACGCGCTTGTAAGTACGCGATTAATAATTTTTAAACCGTAAATACTTTGAGACTAGCGTGTTTTTTGGAGCGTATACGGCCGTTTCGGCATTTATCATCAACGTTCGTAAGTTCGTAAGGCATGAGGCGCGCTTCGAAAAACGAACTCGTATAAAATGATCGTCTGAAATATAGTACTTCCACTTATTAGAGCGTACACGCCGGAATAAACACGTTTACGCGTGTTTAAGCGTGTATACCGAAACTACCATATACACACAAAAATACGCTGGTCTTATACCGCCCTTACGAAGGTGCACCAGCGAGTCTTTAACATTTTTGTCTAGATAAAAGCGCCTGTCCACAATATATAGTAAGTCAATGCCTTCAAATGAGCACAAAAGCAGAAGCAGCATTTTTATTATGTAAAATGAAGCACTGCGGATGAAAGTAATGCATCAGTTCATTTTCTTTGTTTATTTTCTACCCGGTCCCGAGCAGGCGTTTAGTTATTCCTCTTTTTATTAATGTAGATTCATTTCTACACGTTTTTAAATGTACAGTTTATCAAACACAGGATCGCAACCTACGGGTTTTATAAAACCTTTTCACAACCTCTTATTTATTTATTTTTAAATAAACTAGCTTTTAAAATTGGCTGATTGAACCCGTGGATGCGGTCCAATGCAATTTCAAACTTTAACATTAAATTATATTAACGAAGACTATTTCGTTTTTTTTAATATTATTACAATAAAATTTTCAACATTATTCTTTATAATTTATAATCCTAAAAACGAACTTAATTCAATTTTATAAATTCTAAACTTTGGCACTAACAAACCTAATTAATATATATACCGATTATTTAACTGCCATCGTTTGTAAAGATGAATACAATTTAATCATATCGTTAGATTAATAATAACGAAGGGTATGAAAATTCTCAATTACAATTTTACAACATTGAATGACATAGAAATGAAAATAATTTTATATACAAATAAATCAGCAAGATTGATATAATCCGAGCACCATACAGTATATGATAAGAGAAACATTACAATAATGTGTAAATTAAATAATAAACATGCTTAAACTTTGAAATGACGAACAAACATCGTTTTTAAACCTATATCAATCTTCAACGAAACAATAAAACTTAGCCAAGACATTAAAACTGAATGAAATATAATGCTCAATATAGAATAACAGGCTGATACCAATAGTTTAGTTTAATTTACTTAGTGAGCTTCCTTAATGTAAGACGATAGCCTTATTTAAATAGAGACACGACATTTACTAGGCTATCACGACACCTATAAGAGCGAAATCGAGGAACGGACATAGATAAAGATGAGAATAAATGTTAAATAGCCGATTACCCAAAAGTCACTCAAATTACTGACCACTTTGGTGCCTTTAAACATCAATAATAAGAAGATAAGTAATAATAACAGAGATGGAAGTTTTATAATTCAAAGATAAGTATTTGTTTTGAAAAAATGTTGTAGATAATTTAATATTTACTGCGTAAAAAGAACAGATTATGTAAATGAAATTGAAATTGAACTGTTAGTTAGATGCTGTATAAATACCGAAGTAGAAGATTTTGTCCTGACATATGTATTTGTAGACACCATACTCAGCACAACGAATAATTTGAGTGGCGTTTGATTATCCGACCAATAGTTACATAATTTATCTAAATTACAATAGTCGCTATTACTACTAATTACGTGCTAAAGGATTTTTGACCCGAATCAAAGGCAACATCGTCACTCTTCGAACTAAATTAAAGCTCACCTTGGCTTGCTGAAAAAAATTCGTGAGTGACTCGGATGTTGACTTCTGGATATCCACCTAAATATTTAGAACGTTGCTTCGCATTACAATTTGAATAATTGTTATTAAAAACCTAAATTGCGGTATCGTCAACCGCATTAGTTTATATACATATTTTCATAAAAAATCATACATACACGATACATTATAACATTAGCGTGATACATTGCAACTAGATTAAAAATGGTTATCTATTTAACAAAAGATATCTAAAACTTTGAAATCAAATGAAATTACACCTCAAGTTATAATATTCGCATCAACACACGCCGTACAAAACAATAGTAACAAGTTATCTCATCATTCAACTTAATTCAGTACATTATTTATCTCACAAATTTAAATATTATTTATTAAAATTTATTTTATACGAGTATCTACTTTCTATTCTACCGTTACTTTGGTTCCTTTTACTTATTTAATCTTGTTCAATTCCACAGACTACCAATTCCCGATATCGCACAGTATCTAGATCTGAAATGAAAATGCATTTCCGATTATCGACAAACAATTCCGAATGATAAAACGTAACAAAAAACCTAAACCATGATTTAATGCTTGTAGTCTACAATGATTTATATAAGTCATTTATGTTATTTACATTACTTAACACTAAAGTAGTGTCTTTGATAATGATCCCTCATTTGCTTAAAGGATTTATCTCATATCTGTTTCATAAATCTCACCGAAAAAAATGTATTCAATATCTTTGTTGTTAAAAATCTGAAATCAGAATGAAATCTAATAAAAATTATCATATATCAAAATCACCTAAGTACAGTAGATATATTTCTCGTGTATCAAAAGATATCAAAACTTTAAATAATACGCTGATTGTTGTATATACAGAACCAAAGTAAGTCTGATTCACACTCGTCCGTTAATATACTTTAACTTAAAATTTTAGTCATATTTAACCGTATTTATTAGAAATATAATTATATATTTAACAAATTATAAGTCAACATTTATATTTATTATTACCTAATAAACATCACAATTGTTTTATAATATAAACGCTGGACTTAACTATGCTATAGGTATCGTTTTAAAGTTTTTTTTTACGTTTACCGTCTTTCGACTTAATTAAAGAGACGTGTGCGTTTGAACCACGTATCGAAGTAATTCATTACATTACTATACATAATTATAATTACAATTTATATCTAAATTAGTTCTCTCGTAGTTGCGATACGGACTTGGTTCGCTTTGTTCACTGAACGATGATATGCGGCGCCGACAACAACACGGCCACTGTCGCGATGATCGTGAAGAGAGTGAACACGAACAGACAGAACCTGTTGAACATATCGTTTACAGAAAAAAAAAATACCTTTCATTTCGTATATGTTTAGATTGATTATGTTATATTGTTTAATGCAAGGTCAAATTGTCAATTCTATTATTAAAACTCGCACTAGAGTGTGGTTGAACAATGTTCACATTTTAATATTAAAACAAAAATTTACGTAAGTACGTTAAAACTATATTAAATATGTTTTTTTTTGTATTAGTAGAACCCTACTATTCCTTCCCACAGATAATCGGCGTAAAGTAACAGTACCGTTGCGTTTTGTACTATGAGTGTTCCCTTCTATTTCCTTCCTTTTCCCTTCTCATTCCTTCCCTCAGACGTGCATGAGATACTTAAATTATCGCAAACAGTCATAAGTAGGGTGTCTGCTTACCATCAAACGGAGTGTATGCTTGTCCGTTTGACGATAAGCAGTCAACCGTCAGCCAACCATCATGACAATTATAATGATTTAAGCCTAAATCTAATTGGTATAATTTAATTTACCTGTCCACTACCATCGCTGCGAATTTCCAATCACTAATGAGCTCAGCTTCTTCATCTGCTTTTTTCATCCTCGCTGTGATGAATTGCAACTCTCTTAAGATTAAGTGTAATTCTCGATGATGGCTGCCTAGTCCACCACCAACATCTTCCATGGTAGATGGCCGGACAAACGATCGGCGAAAATCCGTTCTAAATATTGAACATCTGTTAAAAAAATCAATAACTAAATGAACAGCAAGCATGATATTTTGTATTTATAATAACAAGAACCATGTAAATTAGATCCATTCTTAACAACATTTTGATAATATACAGCAACTTTTAAGCCTATTTTGGTAGTGTCTACAACCTGAGGCAATATTATTGATCAGCCTATGCTTCTATCAGTTTTCATAAAAACTGGTTTAATTTCTTACCCAGGTCCTAAGTTTCCCGTTGACGCGGTACTATTTGGTGGTGGTGGCACGTGTCTAAAATCATCATCTATATCCAACACATTGGCTAGTAGAGATTTGGACGAACGTTCTTTTAACTCAAGCTCTCTCATTCTATTTGACATCATTATTGTTTTTCTAGTTATTTTCTTTCCTGGTCTTGACATTCGCAGGATCCATGGCAGCCATTGTAGGAACACAGTTTTTATCTAAACCAGAAAAAAATAATTTGATTATCTAATTAAATAGTAAAAATCAGACAAACATTTACGTCTATTATTCTTGGTTACTAACAAAAAAAAATAAACCTTTGAAAAAGAATTTTGTGGTTATCACCACGGATAAGTTTTACGAAGTTAAGAATATTTTCTAAGCTTATATTTACCCATTGAGGCATTTCGTGTATATCTGCCGTTCGATGGTGGTAATTTAAAACGACGACAGTCAGCACCACAGATGAAGCCACCATAAACATGATGCAATTGAAGTATGTCCCTGTGCAAACGTTGATATTTATGACAAAGATACAATTTATTAACTCTTTAAAATAGATCTACCAATTATAACTCTTTTTAGATTAAAATGTATATACAGTCAATAGCTTTATATTTCACACAGTTTTTTTAATTGAAAATAGAAAGGAATGCTCAAACATAAGGAGAAAATTAAGTACATTTGTACAAGTGTTATTTTTCATTTATCAAAAAATTTCTATATATTTAAAACAACGGTAAAAGCAAGCAAACATGCATTTGCTGCTACAAACTAACATGCTATTACAGGTTTTAGTATATTATTTGTTAAATACAATTTTACTACGCTTTAAGTACGTAGTAATGAAAATTATTTTATATGAACTGTTGACAATCACACCAAAAATATATAATTCTATTAAATATTTTTCTACTAAACATTAATTACTCAAACCCAAAATATTACTTAAAACAATGGAGCAGACTATAACTACAAAAATGAGATTGGTAAATCAATATGTTACTAAACTGGAATAACAATAATGTCACGAGAAAGAAAAACAAAAAAAAAAACATTTTAATATATGTATCTGAACCAACTAAATAAGTATTAAGATCTAAAGACATTACTGCAAGAAATTAAAATTCAGTATCAGAAACCATTATGTCCGGAAGATACTTGGAGGCTGGGCCCTCGATAGCGATATAGATTTTTAACTTACGTCTAAAAGCAATGCTTCATATGCGTTATCATTTAAATTTATTTACAAAATTAAGGAGAGTTGTGCATTACGTAATAAAATTTATATAACTTTATCAAAACATGCTTATACATGACCTAAGTATGATTATTTAGTATTACAGAGTACAATAAGATTTGCAATTTTCAAAAAATTAATTGGTGTAAATTGTGATGGAAGTAAAGTAAAGCAGATTATTTTAATACATTACAAGAAGTAGTTGAAATTGGAGGCCAGTTTGAGAATACCTTGAGAATTTTGGCAGTTTAGGAAATATAGCTGATTTTAAATATACATAGCTGTGTAGCCGCCATACTCATTCCGAGCATTAGCAACTCTTAAAGCACATTAAATCCATCTGGAGTTTCTAAAATGCAATTAAAAAGTAAAAAAAGTTTAAGGCACTATGCTTTTTAGACAGATTTCATTCAAGCATTCTATTTTAATAGATTCTTTATTTTAAATAAATTTATTTAAGAATGGGCAGAGGAATTGTCTGATGAATTTGAAATTTTAACTAAATTGACTAATTCCTATCGACCCATTCCTTAATGGTAAAAATTTAGAAATACTATTCACATCTTAATATTTTAACCGACTTCAAGAAGATAAAGTATAAAATTCAAATGATAATTTTGGTCTGCCTTTTACGCGTAGTCTTCGCTGATTTTGAACCAATTTCAATGATTATATTTATAAGTCTTTGAGCGTGACCCCATACAAATTATATGATGATCAAATTACGGCTAGATAGAAAATAAGACTATGTTCAAAGAATTTCACAATTCGTTAATTAAATTTTTTTAAAGACGTAGTTAAAACTAATGAAACGTCATTACTGCTCCCAAAATGTTTCAGTGTATCTATGCCTATGATGGTTGAAGTCGGTTATTTTTTTATTACAATCTATTTTAATTTGTTTTTTAATTTCATCACTAACAAACACGTATTTCTCACCTATTAGGGGGATCGCCTCAGAGGTCTTAGTGATAACATGTCCCACCAATAGAGAGAAAACAGTTTGTGACAGGAGAATTGTAACACCTGCAAAGATCAATATACAATTCCACGATAAAAAAACGTCTAAATGACTTTTATTATACAGTTTAGATGACGTAAGAATCCTTATTGATCGACACTTTGTATCGAATTTAGTATAAATATTCCTGTTCGTGTGCTGAGACGGTGAAGGGGCACAAGTGAAATAATAAACAAAATAGAACGAAGATCATGCATATACTGATTTAGAAAGTGTTTTATTTAGCTTTTTATTTATTATCACATTTTATATTTAAAATAGTTACATATATAAAAGAAATACTCATATATCTTTGAACGAATCACATCAAACCACCCTCCAAGTATCAATAAGAACTGATCAACTGATTTAGTAAAATATTAATTTTCAATTATAAAAACACCAAAAAGACAACACAAATAATACACCATGGAATCGATTGCGTGTGTGAATACAAACGTGAAAAAAGATTTAGAAAATAACAATAAAGAAACTTACCTTAGAATCCTTTCGTAATAATATAAGGGAAACAATGAATGTTTTGTTTGAGCATGCCATGCATATACTATGCATAGTATAGCAATACACAATTTGATTAGTATATTTCAAATCTATTTAAAACTAAGTAATTGGTGCAAGTACGCTACTCAATATCTTCCAATTCGAATTTTTAAAAATTTGAAGAAATTAAATCAAAGCAATTATTCGCTTAGGAAAACCTCCAAAATCGATTCCAAGATTTATTATTCATTACAACACATAACATGAATGATATCATAAATCTTTTAGCTACAATGAGATGAGTGGTTGTATTCGAACTTACTCAAAAGAATAAATTATTATTGATTGTCAGGCAAAAGCATAACTTTGTTATTTGTCTGTACAACAAAACTTGTAATAACGTAGAAAGTTGTGATTAATGACGAAAAAGGGGTCGCTTTAAATTATTTATTACCGTTGTTAATTTTACTGTACATAATTTACTCCTTGTAATGTTTTAAAATAGTATGTTTAGTATTCAATTTAAAGAGGACAAAAAAGATATAGACAGAATAAAGAAATTATATGGTAAAAAGTTGTAAATAAAGAGAAATATAGGAATTTTGGTTATAAAAGAAATATTAATAGCGAGGACTTGGTAAGGATTTTAAGGTTCGGTCTGGATCGTGTACCTAACAGGGGAATTGCATCGGAGACCTGCGGCAGGGTCTCAGCAACCAGGTTGAGAAACACCGTCAGCGATAGAAGAATAGTGACTCCTGAAATCAAAAGCATAGTTAACCCTACCAGGTATTTTTTGTTTAAATGCGCTTGTCGTTTTTCCCTTTCTCAATGTGACACAACTCTCCAGTGGTTACTATCGTAATCATAAAAATAGCAAACGCAATGAAAAACCCTTTTGTATCGAAAATGTTGTCGATGTTTTTGATCAAACTATCATATACGTTCATACTTACTTTTGAATAAATCTGAAATATGGTCTGGACTGGGGAGACGACTAACACAAACAATAACCAACTAGAAACATTCAACACTTAAGCATACACTACAAAACATTTTGCAATCACGATTTTTATTATTTGTTTTCTAAGTATATGTAAAGTTATATCCAAAACCTTATGACACGAAAACTTAATATCTATTGTAATGAGCCCAGTCATGGATTCTTTAGGGTTTTAAAGAAAAAATATCTAAAAACAGCATGCCACAATCGCCTCCTAAAGCGATACCTATTAGAGGTACTGCATCCGACGTGGAAGGCAAACTTTCAGCCACCAGGTTGAGAAATACAGTCAATGACAACAAAATTGTCACACCTGTTAGTTACATATATCAACTTAAAAATACACAATTTTGACAGCTATTATCTTCTTTTATTTTTGACTTCAAATTACTGTCGTACATTTTTCGGAATTAAAATTTATAAGATATAGTTTTCTTTCTCAAAATTTATAACTACCTGTTAGTAGAAAAAGTATGAAAATAGCTCAAGTGATGAAAATAAAGACGGTTCTTCACATTAAAATGTTGCCTTCTTAATTTATTATCGTTGCGAAATTTTTTATAGCTTTACTTTCACGATTATTACCTAACCCAAAGTTACACTTTATCTTTTAATGTCATCTTTTACTACACCAAAATCTATAAATATATTTACGATAATTATTTTACATAACTTACCAAGTGTCAATTTCTCTCCGGAGTCTGGTGGCAGTGTAAACCCGAGAAGGGCCATCGAGGATATCAATACACAGGGAACTATCAAATTGAAGAAATAGTAAAGCGTTCTTCTTCTTATCATTATTGTAAAAGTAACGTCTACGTAGGGTTCTGGACAGCAAGCGTACGTTATTGTGTTTTTCTTTCCTGGCATACCTGATAATATCACATATATTAATATTTATACTAATTTGTGTAGTAATTTAAAATTATATTTAAGTCTTAAAAACTTACCTATTAAGTACCATTCTCCATTTGTTATAAAATCTGACAAGTCACCGCCTTGTTCATCCTTTAACACCAGATCCAGCTGTTCAAATTCAAAATTCAAGATTCTGTTATTTTCGTAATACTACTCACTATATCGATATATAATTCGAAATAAATAATAATGGCTATTTACTAAAGCATGCATATGTGGGACCCTATTGTTATGAATAGTATATTATATACAAGGGTAATAAAAATATGTGGAAAAATGTGAGAACCGTAAATCAACAAGTGCATTTTAGGATGTTAAACTAAATAGGGAAGCATGCCAATGTTTGGTTACTATTACAAATTTACCATACGGACTTACGCCAAAAAACGAGATGAAAGGAAACTTAAGCGCAATGTCCTTAAGAGCTAGTATCAAAACCAGGATTTCAACATAAACAAAACCTTTAGATATATCAACAAATACAAGTATAAGGGTAGCTTAATACTTTCCAAAATACTATAAGCTACTACAAACGCAGAAATTCTAACTTATAAGAGATATTATTACAATTAAATCATTTCTGCAATTATGCCAAAAGTGTTATGATTTTTATATCACAGCAACTAAATTGAAGAAATGATTTTAAACATAGTGTTGCGTATCCGTATGGCAGACAAAGTAAAAATAGTAGTTTTTTAGGAAGTGCTTTTTATTTTTCTCACTTATTTGCACCATGCAAAATAGTACATACAAAACTTTTGGGATAAAAATATCCGTCTGGTTTCTCACATGGTTCCCTTAATGGTCAACCATACCTATCCTAACCAAATATAGCCCAATTATATATTTAAATGACTACAATACTTTGAAGACTAAAAATATTTTTTCTTTTATTGAACCCAAGAGTCATTTGCTCATGTTATTAGTTCTATTGATGATGCCAAACTTATACTTTATCTAAATCTAACCTACTTTTGATTAATTAAAGATAATAGTTGAAATTGTATATAGCAATATATTTTCAAAACAGAGACATTTTAATCTAATGACCCTGATATAATTAGTGATGCTATATTTCGCTGTACCTGGTTGCCATCGTAAGTCCAGCTACCAAACTTCATGTCGCAATGTTGGTCATCGAAGGGAAACCAGGTGATGTCTATCTTGCATGTGCTCTTGAAAATGCCCGGGGGTACGTACAGGCAACTGCCGTTGTTTCTGACCACCACATTGGTCTGGTACGTCCCATCAAAACCCTCGTCAGCACTATACCAATGAGAAAATCGTCAACCTTTTAACTATCATTTATATCATACTACACCGTCAAAATAATTACAATATCATTGGTTTTATAACTTAAAATAGAATTTTACTTTAGAAAATTAATATTGATTCTCAAGATGTTCTTTGAAAAATTACCAATAAACTAGAATAATGAAATGAAAACCCAACTTCATAAATTAAACCTAATAATTGAAATTAATTCACCGATCCGTATCGAGTCCAAAATTGTTAACCTAAAAAGGTTTTTAATCAATAACTCTTTTAATGTAGCAGCACGCCGAGAAGCAATTTAAATTTAGAACGCTTGAACATTTGCTAAAGTTAATATAATAAAATACTTTAAAAATGTGCAGACTAAAATGTTTTATTGTATCCTCATATATATCAAAGAAATAAAATACACCAGAAAATAATAAAAACTTATTGAAATTAAATTTTTTATACAATAAAAGCTATTGTAAAAAAATTGTTTATTTATTTACAAGTGACTATTAGCTCTGTTTATTTTAAAGCTGTGACGGAAGCGAGTTTTATATTTGCTTTTACGTTATTTTATATTAGTGCTTTGGTTTTATCTGGGACGTTTAATAGGTGTCGTTAACGATAAATGAACGATGAATAACAAAGGTTCGTTTATCGTTAACAACAAAAAGTATCATCCCATCGCTTATACAGATCTTTGTCTTCATTTCACATTTACAATGAAAAAACAGACAATTGTTAAGTTAAAAATTTATATCTGATAAGCGAAACGATGGTTGTGGTGTGTCAAATCAGCGACTCGATGGCCATGTACTTTTATTTGATCATTTTCAAGTGTGGCAAGACGGAGTAGGAGGTTGTATTCACGCGAACGATTGTTACTTATTAACAAGTACCAAGCGTCACATTCGGGCTAACCTCCTACTGAATTGTCACTAGTTCTGAAAAATGTGTGTTTAAAAAAATTGTTTAAATCAAATTTTAGTTAAAAATAATGAGGATCAAGCTTATTATTTAAAAAAAATATATCGTGCATAATACTTACGCATAATTTCGATTCCTTATATAATTACTTTTAAAAGAATAGAATTCGGGTTTGAGATTGTGCTACAGAGTTTTTTCACGAAGACATTTTATCGTAATGAGCACTTTTTAATTAAGCTACTCGAGTACATTTAGAATTAAATCTTCGTTGTTCCCAGCGAGCGATAAACCGGCGCGCAAGAACTATTTAGAGCACGGTTAAACAGTTATTTGTCTGTAATGTTGTCTAGGGAGCGTCTGGGTTCAGTTGGAATGTAGATGTAGATTATATTGTGATGTTCGCAACCGGACAGAACAAGTTGCACTCTGTAAAATGGATATTTAAATGGGCTGCTGTGGTTCGTAGCCTCGGCTTTGTATTGCCAACAGCGACGGAATTAAAATGTTTGTATTCTTTAGCGTTTTTGTTACCATCATTAAAACGACTGTTACACTACGTTATTTTTAATATTATATCAAACTAGCTTTTGCCCGTGGTTACGTCCACGTGAATGCGATTTTTAATGAGGCATCTTTATTGCAATAGAATAAACAAACTGTCATTTACTATTTCGCCCTGTTCAAGTTTTTTATTCGTGGCAAAAATTATTCAAAATTGGTTTAGCAGGATAGTCGTTAAAATGACTAACAGAGCTACTGAAAGATTTATAATATTAATCTGAATAATATTAATTAGTCTGAATTTCATAAGACCCATGTATATCGACAGTCCAGTAGTTTGTCAATACCACGGGGACATAACACTTTTTCGGGAAAGAAGTATACTATGTGTTAATTTAAATAACAATCTGTCTGTGTACCAAATTTCACCCAAATCTTTTCAGCCATTTTTGCTTGATTAAGTAAAAAACATCCAAACGCCCGAACATAAAAACTTCCACATTTATAATATTAATTGGATACTTGCTTTGTTAATGATTATAAATTTTGGCTTATATCTTTATAAATATTTAAACAATGTTTACATTAACTCAGATAGCGAGAACTTACGTAAAAAGTTAAGTGAAAGCCAAACCAAGCGCAAAGCCTGACAATTTATCGCCGTGTCACCTTAAAACCGAAGTGAAGTAGATTCTAAATTTAAAGATTCTTCGATAGTAAGAACGTAAAGATTACCTTTTATTATTAAAAAATTTATTGATTTATCTTTTGAAAACTATATGAAATGGAAAAAAGCTATTATATTATATTAATAAAACGGTGTTCCCTTATAAAATATAGGTATATTTGTGGTAAATCTGGCCTAATTTTAGGACCCATTTGACAACGATAACCTTCGATATTAACACTATCATTTTTGCAAAACACACGGCGTGTAGCACTTCGCAAATAATAACAACATAGTAAAATTTAAAAGGGGCAATAAGTAATCGTAGTCCAACTTTTTTTTTTTTAAGCGTAGTCCACCTGAACCAAGTCTCGCTGCGTGATAATATATATTAAAATAATAGCAATATCTAATAAACATAAAATAGAGTTGAGATATCGATACATGTACAAAATTAGTTTTTTTTTTTTTTACGTCATGACGTATGGCAAATATGCATACGATCTGCTGATGGTAAACAGTAACCTGTAAACGCTTGCGATACTTGAAGTATCAGATGCGCGCTGCTATCCCAAGTAATAGGATGGAACGGATGAGAATGGAAAGTACTTTGTCACTTTACGCCGATTTTCTGTGAGAGGGTAATACCTCCCCAGTCAAACCTGGCAATTTGTGTTGGTAGAAGTATGGCTCTACTACTTATCAGCATTTTGAGCATTTCTGCCTTATTTATTTTTTTTAATATCAGATCAAATTTTCATATGAGATTTTTCCAGGTTAAAGAGAATTTTCATATCCAATAATGCTCCATAAAAACTTTAAACAATTTCATAGTTTACAATTCAGAGTGATGTTTGCACAAATCTTTTAACTCTCACTGAGATTGGATCAAATACTTGGCAGCCTTCCAAAATGGCACTATAGAAGCGTTTGATAAGGGAGGCTTTTAAATCACTTACAGGTTTTAATAATAAAGGCTGTGTTTACTGTCGCGGTAGTGTTTTCCCGTCGTCGGTTTTACCGGGCGTGTGTTACACAGTCGCGCAATACGTCAATATATCATATTTATATTCAGTTTTTTTTTTCATGTTTTATAATAAAAAATCCCAAAATGAAAAAAAAGTCAATTGGAATTGATGATGTTTAGTACTGGTAAATGTAGTATAAAATCCATCTGGTAAAGTTATTTGTTTATTTGAGAGTGCTTTTGACCTGATTTGAATTTTTTTTTGAGCTAGAGAACCTATTTGTGGAACAATGTGAGTGTGGGGTGTTAATTACTTGAAAATTCATTCCTTATATACTTCCTCTAAAAATGAGCTTGAAGCTTGCGCTAAGAGTGGGTACGACAATAAACCAAGGGGGTCATGATTGAATCTGCAACTTTCGGGTTAACGGAATCGGTCCTTCTACCGTTGAACTATTAAGACTTTGCATTAATGCCACATTAAAATATTGAATAATTTACAAAACTGTCACGTGATGAGAATGCATGTTGTAAAAAATATTTATTCTATTTTTTCTGTTTTATTTTTTTGGATTTCGTAGAATATTTTCTTCACACACTGTCCGGTGTGACACGTGGTCCACCTTAATGCGGATTTGTTGGCAGCATGCCAGGTTAACGTGGTACATAGTGGCTTTACGATTGCATGTCAATTTCAATTTTATCACCTCAAACATAAAGTGTATAATGCTGTAAAAACACTACGCCGAGCGTACGAGTCATGAATTCTACATCCGTCTCTAGTGACTTCTGTTGTCATGAATTTGCACCGATTTCGGGTTCTATCATATTAAAAATGCATTTGGCCCGTTCTTTTATAGATTCCATGACCAAGGGATTGTACAATACTTTTATACAAAGATCGTAGTTTTATGATATTATAATTGTTAAGTAAGCTTGACCTTTTGTTTGCTATAAAACATAGATGGTATGTTCAAAGCAATAAATTTATTAACAATTTCAATATTACTAAGTATGAGCTTTTCAATAAGATGACGCAATTATAACTTAATTTATACAACACTAATATAATTATTTTTCTTAATTTTAAAACCTTTGGATATAGTTATGTCTTAATATTGTTTGCAGTGGATAAATTATTTGTATTAATGTATAGGTAATAACATAAAAATCTATACATTCTACGAGTATTTATTTTTCTTTAGACCGTCAGTTTAATTAACCCGTGGGTCAACCCTGAACTTTTATTAACAATTCTATTGCGGTCCCATTAAATTCAGGTAGTATATCGATTCAAATTTTATATCAATATAACGTAAAAATATATATATCATGGCACGAAATAGCGAACCAGCTCAGTTTGGTCGTCATTGGATTCACAATAAGAGTTCACGGTAAGCCCCCAGATCTTTGGAATTGACAATTGCCACTAGTAATGCTGTAAGAATATCTCGCTATCACATTTTAAGTCATAAAGAAGTAATACTAAAAATCAATTTCAAAGTGATCTATTATCAACACAAAATTATATACAAAATCAATTTTAAAACATACCCTGTGTGAACAAAAAAGATTAAATTCGGTTCGCAGACACGACTTAACTAACACAAAAAAGTAAAAAAAATTCCTCAAATTAATAACAAAACATTGTTTTTAATATTTTATAGTAGTAATATTAAAATCGCAATATAGCTTCATTCTATTCTATGTTATAGCTAGAATATCCTCCGAACTTCTTGTACTACTCAACAGAACTTCTTAAGCTTATGGCTGACATCTTCATTTCAGGGACATTTAACTCATCTTTCTTTATGATCGAGGTACATTCTTTGACATTTTCAATTCCTGGTGATAATTTATACGGGATAATTACTTTCAACGTTTTGAGCTCATAAACCCAAGCTGCTTCATCCGTATCCAATATATCGGGTAAAATTCTTACGTCCTCGAATGACGTCCAATTGTCATCTAAGTTATTCTTTTTGACAATAACCCGAAGTGCGCGATGTATGATTTTAACGCTTATCTCTGAATTTTCAAATTCTGGTAAATCGTATTTGAGGATATAACTTTCGGATCCATAGAGTTCTTGGGTACGATTATTATCACTTTTAGAGCACAATTTTTGTAGAGCTATTTCAGCATCGATAAGTTTATTTGCGATGTCCGTAAATGAATCTACAGGATCGTTTGCTGGTGGATTGTGATATTTAGAATAATATTTACTTGGACGGTGTTTCCATATACGTGGTTTGTTCTTGTGACACCAATGGCACTCAACTATTGTAATAATTACAAGTAATAATATGAATCGAAACATTATTAATGTAACCACAATAAAGGCATGTAAGTAAATGATGCTAGAAGTACTAAACAGATAATTGTTAAAGAGATAACCCTAAATGATAAGTAATATTTATCTTAGCTTTGCATGGTTTATCGGGATCGCCACTAGTTACATGCTTTAGTCATTTTGCATGTTTTTCTGATGTATTACTTAAATTGTGGAAATCGATTATTTGTTTTATCTCAGCAATTAGTTAAAATTGAAATTCTAAATTATCTTATTCTATATTTTTACATGACAATATTTTAGTAAAATACTGCGCAACGAAAAGATTTTCTTTTGGATTGATCACATGGTGGTCTCAAAAATAATCTGTTCTCAAGACGTACGAACGTTTGACATACGTTTTTCATGAGTCTGGTCTATGGTTATACTATTACCACATACCGAAGTTATAAATGTAAATACACTAACAAAAACGAACATGGAGCATTATCGTGCTACGATGATGACATGTAATGCCACAAAAAGTTGAATACTGATAACCCAAAGTGATAAGGTTTATTTATATGTATTATTATGTATATATAATATAGATATATGTATTTATTAAACTTTTATTTATTGATATTTATTTGTGGTATATCTTTATGTTTATTAATGTATTTTTTTTAATGTTATTTAATTTAAAATTATTTAGTATGCCGCCTACCTTTTTGTATTTATCTTGTTTTCTCCTCTCCCAGGTTGTCTGGCAGAGATTGCTTTTTAGCAATAAGGCCGCCTGGTTGTACATGTTTCAATTAAATTACATGTATTGTGTTCTTTTGATGGTGTACAATAAAGGATTTTATTATTATTAGTATAGTTTCTCGTTTTCTTTATTCTCGAATAACTTGTATATTTTAACTGATTTCAAAATGAGGAAGTTGTCAATTCGACATTCGACATCGGTAGAATCAACCGTCCGATCTGTCTTTAGCATTTGACTATTCAAAAGTACTTTTTAAAAGTATAATTGAATAAAAATTATTTTGATTTATTTTTGACAAATTTTGCACCAGACTTTTTGGCGCAAAGAACGGTTGTCTTTATCAGTCTATGTATGTATGTTTGGTAGTTTGTGGCGCTCTAGAGACCAAACGCGTTAGTGGATTTTTATGATTATGACGTTAATGGATATCTATTAACCCTGTGAGTGTCACTAACATAAAAGTAGTCTATACTCACTACAGCGACACCCAGACGCCATACTGTCAAAATGAAAAAAATAAAAATCAACGGACTGTGTCAAATGGGGTGTCGTTCAATAGGTATTTAGAAATCATGTGTGTGTTCCTTCCATCATTTTTCATTTTTAATAACAGTTTAATAACTAATATTCATGTTGATATTGTTACTTTTGTTTTTCATTTTCTGGTATAATTCCCTCAATATAAGTTGAACTATGCACAGTAACACATTTTTGGGTCTGAATCAAATATGGAATGAAGGGAGGGCGCGTAACTATAGTAACGCGCCAACGCTCGACCCGTTTGGTACACTCGCTCACGGTTGTTTTAGTTATTTTTTAAACGCTACACACTCAACGGCCCCCATTAGGATATTTATATCCTGTGTCGGGGGTCCGGAAACATTCACAATGACAAGGACAAACACAACCAGACCGGAAAACATGCCTGTACGATTAATACAAACATCTGCTCCGAGCGGGAATCGAACCCGCAACCGTCGAGGCTTAAGGCAGACTCACTACCCACAACGCCACAACGGTGTCGTTGTGGCGTTGTGGGTAGTTATTTAAAAATAAATTATTAAAATTCAATTCATTGAAGAATTTAAAATACGGGCTGGAGATTTTGACAATAGTGATTCTGAATTGGATTCCTGAACTGACATAGGAGATCTCACACACAAGTCCCAACTCAAAAGTCAAAAAAGAAAATTATGTAGAACGTGTTATCCCAATAAGTGACAGTGATTAAAAATGTACATTAACTATTTTTTTTATATATACCTTTTTTCAATCCAATTTTTTTATTTATGTTTTAATAACTATATTATATACTTTATACGAAATCTATTTACATAAGACGAAACCAACATTTTTGTTTAATATTTTTGTCCATGATTGTACGTCGTACGATTTTTGTCCATGCGCAGAAGCCGCCATTTCGGTTCAACTTAAATTGAGGGAACTATAATTAATTTTAATACCGTTGGGTTTTTGTTTTATTTTTATTGTGTATCTTTGGTGTATGTGAACCTATTTTGGAGAATGTTTTAAAGGGTTTCTTTTCGAGGTAATTTCACGATGTTACAGATTTTATTATAATCAATAAAGTTATGATTGATGAGGACATTGAGGCACATTGTAAGATCGATGCAAACATCTGCCCGAGCCGAAATCGAACCGGCAACCGTTGAGTCTAAAAGCAGACTCGCTACCCACAACGCACAAAAACTAAATATTTTGTCGTTGTCTTTGTGTGCACGTAAATGTTATAAAATATATAATAATATTTTTGGCCCTTGTACCGTTGAGCTATTGAGGCTTTAAGAAGGAGAAATGTGTAATGAGTTCGTGTCTGCGCATTAAATATTTTTTTTGGAAAATTAAGTGCTACTTAATATTATAATATACGTAATAACCACGCCTGAAACGTGTACATGAATAGAATTTATGAATTACGGGATTCTCCGTAATGATTTTAGAGTGTTGATATTTACAGTATGAATAAAAAAATGGGTACGTTTACTTATGTACGCGCGTCAGAAGTTATACTTCTTTGGCACAAGGACATGAAAAAAAGCAAAGGAAAACATTTCTGTATGGTCAATACAAACATTCGACATCCAAACGAATCCAATTTATATGTAAATAACATTTGTTACGCCACGCGACGTTTTAAAACTGTTTTACAAAAAGTTAGATAATCTATAATTTAATATGACTTTAGTACTGAAGCACAAAAACCACAGCTGAGATAAAAAAACAATTCCATTTATGGATAATTTTTATTACTGAAAATGTAATTAAATTCATAAAGATTCGTTATTTTGTCTATAATTATTGAAAATAGAAACCAAATATTCTTAATTAGACAAAACATAATTTGTATAATTATATATTTTATATAATAAGGATACAAAATAAAAATATATCACATCCAACAATTATAATTATTTAAAAAAAATCAGTACTTAATTAATTAATAGAATTAACAAAAAATAATAACTAATGATTTATTGTTTATGAAACCAGTTAGTCCCTATAGCAACCGTCGAGCTAGTTTTTTCAATAAAATTAGAAATAATAATGGAAGAAAGGACAATTTTATTTGATTATTTCACTATTATAAAAAATGTAAGCTCAGTTATCAGATTCAAATTTCACTGTTTTATATACAAAACTATATGATATCCATTAACTGAGCACCTATGTGGCGGCCATTAGTATGTTATTCTTATCCTTTTATCCTTAAGGATAGAGTTTATCCTTAACCTTAATTTGCAAATCTTATATCTATAGCTGGCTCAGGCATAACAGGTACATTGATAATCTCCCTGCTAATAGTCGGGCACGTTTTTATAACATCATTCCCTATGGTTATTCGGTATGGGAAAAATATATGCAATTCCTTATCACGGTAAGACCAGGTTGCATTCCCATAATCCAATATATCGGGAAGAATTCTTATGTCTTTGAATAAAAGCGAATTACCTTTCACAACATTCTTTGTAACAGTCGTCTCTATAACACGATGTAGAATCTTAATGGTGATATTGGAATTTTCATATTCCGGGAGATTGTATTTCAGGATATAAGTATCGAAATCGTAGATTTCTTTTGTACGATTGCTTCCATCACAGAAAGTTTGAATGGCCGTGTCGATTTCTATAGATTTCTGTGCTATGCTTGTAAAACTGTCTATAGGGTTATTTATCGGGTGATGATTTCGGTGTTTCCAATATCGAAAGTGTGGATGTTTCCATGGATGGTGATTATGCTTGACACACCGATGACAGTCCACGAATGATATTACCGCGATCAATAATAAAAAACGATACATTGTACATGTAACAACGACGGCGCCAAATAATAAAATGAGTGCCATTTCGAAACTAATAAACGACTAGCTAGTCATACGTTCTGATAACCCTTAGAGATAATATCAATTGCGCGTCATTACTTCTTATTAAAATATTAAATGTGATTTTTGTAAACAAATCTAGACTCTCTTTTGTACGTCTTACTTAAAAGTTAGAAACACTGACTTAAAAAAATTATTATGTACACATATATCGTACCTAAATAAATATAAAGTGAATATGCATTGCATTAAACATTATTATATTATCACCTAGTATTGCCCACACCTATGAGTTAGTTCCATTTTTTATATTAAGCTTTCTTATATGAGTAGTGCGCCCGTGCCATGTCACAATAATAATAACCCGAGTTACATTACCTAATAAAATATGTATTGACATTCGTATCGCGTATTTTCTTTTCTTGAACAGTCTCAGTCATTATTTAATATAGTCCGAGAGCTGCCACCAATTTTTGGGTAGATATTTGAGGCAAGCTGAAAACTTGGTCCATACCTCTCCTGATATACCCCAACTCGGAACTGCAGACCTGGCTGGTGAGTAGCGGGGCTAAATAAACCCCTAAATTTTTAATGGTCCGCCTGATGGTAAGCAGTAACCGCAACCTATGAACGCTTGCTTTAGTTAAAGTGTCACATGCATGCTTCCAACCCAAAGGACAAGAGAGAAGAGATGAGAAGGGAGAAAAGGAAGGGAACTAAGGAGTGGGAGAGTGGGCCTCCGGCGCTCTTACTTATCGCATGAAACGCAACAGTACTGTAAGTTTTGCGCCGTTTTTTTATGAGAAGGAAGGGATAACATGGCTCTACTACGACAAAAACTTGTATTTTTTAATATTCAATACGCAATATAAATTATACAAAACTATATCTCTCATAACGGTAAAGAAAAGCAAATTAGCGAAACGCGTTCAAGGCAATAAAAAAGTTATCCATTCACACCGGAATCTATCTTATTTTTATTGAATTTCTTACTTACAAAGTAAGTTTCCGAACCTTCATTATTTACTCTTTTTATTGTTCTCACGTAAATGTGATTCTTTCCCGAGAGTGTAGTACAAGAATTCGACCCTTGTAAAACTGTTTAAGTACACTCTTTGGATCAAACTAATAATATAAAAATTCTCGTGGCAATTTTAGTCACCATACTCTTCCGAAACCGCTTGACCGATTTTGACGAAATTTTATATGTATATTCAGAAGGTCTGAGAATAGGATGTTATCTATTTTTATAACTCTGAGTGATACGGGTGGCCACCTCATTTTTTTGTTTTAATGTCACGTCACCACTAATATACATACAACCCTAAATTGTTAACCTTTTATCATCAAGCCCTATTTTTTAATAGCGATATTAGTCATCCAAAAATTTTCACCGGTGTCACTTCTGTTCACAATCAGACTCAGTTACGGGGTGCCGCTATCGGGTCTCAGAAATTTTTTTTTGGGCAGGACAAAGTCTGCTTTTTTTTTTCGTCGAATGTGTATTGCTGTTGGCCCTACTGGCCAGCGTCACCGGGCGGGGGGCCGAGTACTGAGACTCAGCCGTGATAATGACAGCCCTCACGGAGGCCCAAATTTGATTCCGTCCTTAGGGTGCCTCCTGCGAGGCCGAACCACGGCTAAGGACGTCATCGGAGATGGAGGCAGCGCTCCGTGCGCATTCTATACGATAGACTCACCCGACGGTGTGAGCGCGATACGACGTGCGAAACAAAGGACCTCGTCCTCGCCGGCGAGGACGGTGTTGTGTGCGTGTCTGTGCTGTGTAAGGGGCATTTTATAATGTAATCCTATCGTCAGGGTCTTGCAGGACGTGCTTAGGACGCCTTACTTTTGTCGGTTGGTTAAGTCTGCTGGGCCCGATAGTAATACTATACGTTTTACACGAATATAACGCCTGCCCCAAACTTCAACTCCCTCTATCTCTTCTCTTTCTTCGTTCCTCTTCTTTTCTATATTGATTGAGTTAATTATTTTTTTCGGTATTTTCCTTGTGGAATAAATTATTACTTCATAACAAGATAATGTTATTTATTTGCATTGCGAAGTGTTTTTAACAAAAGAAAGATAACAGTCTCCGAACGATAACCTTTAAGCTTGTGTTTTAAATTTAAAACGAAATTCTCGAAATCAAATAATTCCATTTTTTACAACTTAGCTACATCTAACCGCTTATTATCCTTTATCATATATTTAGTTATTAATATATATTTAAATAATTTATTCTGTACCTTTTTCACTTTTATTTTTGCGCATAATTTTGCCCGGGTTTTAAGACTTTTAAAACCCAGTAGCTTTATTTAACAACCAGATTATTATAACATTTTTTTCATAATTAAATGGTTATAATTATATAAGATGTTTTGTTATTACAACCGAACAAAACAGCACATTTTGCCATCGGAATAAAGCACGCACATTGTATTATATTTCTGTCTTCTTTTTCTGCTTCTTCTTCTTCCTAGCATTATTCCCGGTATTTACCCAGGGTCTGCTTATACTCTTACCCTGATTTGATAGGTTTTACACAGAGCGATTGCCATCTGACGTCAGCAACCCAAATGGCAAACCCGTACCTCATTAGATAAGAGCAATTTACCTATCAAGTTATTAATTATTATCAGATGCTATGATAACAATCGGGACCGACAAAGGACAAACGCTCAGACCAAATAGATATTTATAACAAACATCTATCATAACAGAAGCTCAAAGCAGGCTCACTACTAGTTCCGGGGCGTCGCGGTTGTATGCTTCAGCGACCCCGCGACGTCCCACTATGGCGCTAGATGGGACCTTGGAGTTTCAGTGGGTAGGGGAGCTCGGCTCCGAGTCCACACACCTCCTGCGCCATAACACCAGTCCCGATGCTCGAGTGCGTAACTGCATTTCTCCAAGTAAAAAAATAATAAAAAAAGGCTCACTACTAGTGCGCCACAACGGTCGTCCTTTGTGTTATATTTCAGTATGGTTAATTATGAGGTTGGACTGGGAATTGAATTCATAGCTCACGGACATAAGTATTAAAGGCACCTTAATAGTACTAAGACAGATAGACAGACGGTCGTCAGATAACATACAAAAAAATATTGAACGAAAAACCTCAAAAACTGTAGACAAATCGGTCTAAAGCGTTCGATAGGGCTTTACAAAAATTACTCTCAAAGTTAAAGCTATTTCATGTGATTCGTGTTTCGAATTTCCAAATGTATAAATTGTAAACTAAACGAATAAACGTTGGGGAATAACAAAATAAAGTACATCGTGTCGTTTCCAGTTTATGACGGAACTTGGCTCACGGCCAGGAGAAACCGATAAAGAGCTTCTAACATTTAACATTGAATTATAGCTACAGACTTTCGTGAAATTTTAGATAATGTAAGTCTTCAAATCATCAGGTATAGTTGTTTTGGGACGGAAGTTCCTTAAACCGTCTTATGGGTAGTGCGATTTAGTACAAATAGTCACGTAACGAAATGCCGTATGCTGTGTGTGTATTGAGCTTACTACAAGCAAATGAGCACACGAGCAACAGAGTACTTAGCTGGGTGTGCAATCTCTCTCTCTCTCTCTCTCCCTTCCTTCCCGTCCCTGTCTCTGTCTCTTTTTCTTGTTATCATAATTATTACCTATTGAAATGTATGAAAATTGAAATGTATAGGTTTTATTTTGAATTAAATTCGGAGTTGAAAAAAAAACTTAAGGAACTTCGTTCCGGACGGGGGTCTCCCGACCGGACAATTTCTATTCTTATACAAACATGTTGAAAATAATAAGGTAACAAAGGTATTGATTCTAGTGATTACTAACAGACATAATTATTCAACGCTCTAAAATTTAAGCTACAATTGTTTATTAGTCTACTTGGTTGTCCACTTAATTCACGACACATGATTAATGTAATTAGTTGTCTGGTGCACCTTTCAACACATTTCTAGTTAGAAAAACAAGACTTTCCTGACGTAAACTCTAATGGGCGAGGCGAAGTTTTACTATCCTATTTGCATTTAAAACGTGCTGACCGGCTGATAGTAGATAGGTGTCTCGAGAATATAAATTATTAAAGATATTCCAATTTTTACATCAATTTTCCGTATACGGCAGAATAGTAAAAAAACTGACGAGAAAAATCTGGAAATTTATTTAAAGGTGTATAAGCTCGCAGTCATCTAAGAAGCCAATCAATCATTTATATTTTCAGTTCAATGTTTCTCGTGCAAAATCATATAACACTAGCGGGCCCGGCAGACGTTTTCCTGCCACGAAAATGAAAAAGAGTCCCGATAGCAACGCCCCGTACTGGGTTCAATTGTTAATGTAAACCATTCTCGAATCCACCAGAACACACTCAAAAAATCATCAAAATCGGCCCAGCCGTTTAGGAGGAGTTCACTGAAATACACACGTACAGCAGGATTATGTATATAAAGATTAAAGCGTTCGTCAAATGTGTATGAAAATTTTAGCCAACTGCTCTTTCTTTAGACCAGTAAACGGTTAAATCCTTGACAATTGAAGAATCGGGGATATTTCCGCCTTTGACTTATTGTATTTCTGTTTGAGTTGGTGAGATCGTTTAATTATTCAGGGCAACATAATGTCTATGAACCACAAGATTCTTCGATAAAACGGATTATTGCTTCTGGAATTTCCAATATCCATGGATGTGCTAACATCTCACATACTTAGCAGCGGTCTGTGAGGACGCAATTCCTTTACATTTCAAAAACTAATTACAGAAACTTAATATAGCTGACTGTCCTAAACGATATATATTCATCTCGATGCTACTTGTTTATTAAATATGATTAATGTAATACAATCGTCAATAGCTGAACGGTAGAAGGGCCGACTAAGCTCTGTTAATGCGTTACTAGTTTTTACATGGAGTGATTGCCACCTGACCTCCGTAACCCTTAGGGCGAACCGGTAACTCATTGGATAAGCGTAATTTACTTATCAAGAGTTAACGATTATTATCAGATGTTCTGTGATAACAACCGGGACCGACAGCTTAACGTGCTCTCCAAGACACGGTGGGAGGCCCACAAGAACAAACGGCCAGACCGAAACATAATATATTTGTTAGATCAATGCAAACATCTGTCCGAATGTGAATCGAACCCACAACCGTTGAGGCTAAAGGCAGACTTGCTACCTACCATATCCTTTCTTAAATAATTGAATAAATACGGTACACAATATTGTGTTTACACCATCGCTTAATTAAGATTTTACGTGTCTGTTAGTCCCAGACACCGCACCGCAACAGTGTGGCTTACCGGTCTCGAGAACAGTTTGTCAACTTGACGTTTATAGCTAGTGATAATATGATAGGCTCTTAAAGATTCTAAATAAAAAGGCTAGCTATCGCTAGGTATTTTCTTTGTTGTGTATTAGAAGTGAGATATTGCGTCAAAGGAAGCATACGTATATTATTACAGAAACGTAACGACGCTACGTCTTTACATGAGAATTTTAAAAAACACTGGAACAGATTATTATTTTTAAAGTATTAATCTCTCTTATTATTATTTTTTATAACAGCATTAAAATATTTAAACTTCTGAATGGGTTACGATGGTGTTAACATCGTTTGATAGTTGGTCGTTCGATCAAAATCAAAGCTCCGTTTTATTCTTAAATGTTATTATCCATAAGTTTATCATATACTAAATCCAGTGCAGATGTAGTATTGATCTAAAAAGCAAACAAAAAATAAGGGTTTAAAATCATTGAACCTCTTTGTATGATTATTTGACTGTGAGTGACGCTGAGACATTACCTCCCTCCTGCTAAATGATGTTTTAAGTAACTTGGCGCAGTTTCAAAGGCATTTAGGCGACGTAACAGATTTAAAAAATATATAGTATTATTATTTAAAATCTTCTTCCTAGCATTTAGGCCGGTATTTTGGACAGGGTCTGTTCATTATCCATATCCGGATTTGGCGGGTTACAAGTTTTTTAAGAAACCTCCGCAACCCAGGGGGCGAACTAATAACTCATTCGATAAGAGCAATTTCCTATCAAGAGTTAACGATTATTATCAGACATTATGATAACAACCGGAACCGACAACTTAACGTGCTCTCCGAGACACCGATTATTATTTATAAATATAGTACCTATTAGTATATTAAGTATATGTATATATTATGTGAATTTAAATGACTACTACTAACGATAAACGTTCGCGCTAAAATTGACGCCATGACGAAAACTAGTATGCATAGTAAAAGAAAATAACAAATATATATTAAATACTAATATTTATAAATTGCATTTTACGTTTTAACATATTTAAATAAATATCAATAGATTTTTGCTAAAGGAATAATTAGTTGAAAAAAAAATTTGTTAAGACTAATTTTAGTATTTGGTATTCGATTTAAAGTTTAAAATATAATGTTTCACTTAATTTATATTAAAAATTATAGGAAAATAAAAGCTTTTATCACTTTTTGCTTAAAGAAAAAATATAAAAATGTTTTCCTTATAATTTACCACTTCCGTAGAATGTTGTCCACTGAAAAAGAAAAATTAGCACTATATCATACCATAACATGTCTCATGCAATATCTCACCTATTATACATAAGGACGTCTGGTTTCCAAAGCTTGTTGGGTGTGATGCGAAGATCTTTAACGCCGCCGTAATCGCTGTCATTCCACCTTAAATTGTAGTCGTTCCATTCCTGTCACACATACGAATAAATTAGTATGAGAGAATAGGACAGAATGTAATTTATATGATTGTATAATGCCGAGACCCCACCGCGGCGCACGTTGTGTACGGCCATGCGACGCATGTTGGCTGCATTGTTTCATTTTTGGCAACGTGGGTCTACGTTTCCATTGAACTTTTCCATTGAAGTACAAGCTATACACGAATACTAACATCACTTCCATTGAGAATGATTGAACAAAATTGCGCACAGCTGCACACATTGTTCACGGCCAACACGGTGTGTTTGACAATGCAGCACGAATATAAACATCGCTTCCGCGCCCCTCCCACCAGCCACTGAAGCTAACCATATGTTTTTTTTGGATACCACGGGCATAGCGTGGATATCCTGAACTGCGTGGACGACTTATTTGAGCAAGCCACGCCTGTATCAATGACGTCAATTCGTGCGTAGCGTGTTTGTGGGTTACAGGGGACACTATCACATACATTTTCTTCCAAAGCAAAGCTAGACACCCTCTCCGTGCGCAGCGGTGGGGCCACGGCCGAATGTGCGCAGTGTGGCGAATATTTGAATGTACAAATTAATTTGAAAGACGTGAGTTTCAAGTGCCTTATTAGGATCAATAGAGGTATTTTTTGCTTAGAAAATATTCTATTACATATTCAAACATAATTTTGAACCTTAGTAACTAGAATTACCTCTTTGATAATTTTGATATGATGAAAGATACAATAAAACATACCCTATAATCAATACAATTTTAACATTCTAAAACATTCAAGGTCGTTCAAATTTTACCCGCGTACGATCCCTTAACTTTGGACAATAAAACAAAGAACAAAAAGGTTCAAAATTACGCTTAACTAATCAGCGAACACCATACGGGCTGCTACGGCGTTTGAAATACGACGCAAACAATAAACGACCTTACGACATAAGTTTTCAGTTAAATTTTTCTTTAGTTAACCTAGCGCTATGTAACTTTTTAATCACATTTTTAATTATAACGTAGATTGCAAAATTCAAAGATATTCTGTTACAGAGTTTAATCTAGTAATATAAAAATGTGTTTATTATAACAATTATTTATGATCTTTTTACGGCCGGGCTGTGAGCTAGATCTACTGACGTAGTCTCTCCACCGGTGACGCTGTTGAGGCCACTAAGGCCAACAGAAAATTAAGCTTAAATTTAATCCCGGCTTATGGATCCAATGTCTCTTTTTGAAACAGATAACCGTATCGTCCTAAACAGCGTTTAAGCTTGCATTCAAATTTGTCTCAAAAAAGGTATATGACACATTTACTGTTGTGTTAATAAGACCTCTAAATCGTAATACGATATATCAGGTTTTGTACTTCGAACTCTGGTCTCTGACCGCTTATTACAAAAGTTACTCACCTCTACCACTAATATTATATAATTTATACGTTGACTTGGTCATACAGATGAAATGCGAGAACCTATCTATAATTCAAGTAAAATTACAAACATTTTTAAACAACTCGAGATAAATGGCGTCATTTTTATTTCTATTTTATCAAAATTCTTGTAATATTGAATAAATTTTAACTAAAACTTGATGTAACGCTAAAAGCATAATCAGCGTTTTAAATAGAGTATGCAATTAACAAGTCTTGTTAAAAGTTTTCAAATGAGGAATTTTTCTGTGCATGAAAAGTCTGCCGTTGGAACCCGTATGGTAAGAGCGAGACGATGATAAACTCTATCTTTATCTATAATTACCTTCTTCTATAGGCAATAAGATCGCTAACTAATTATAATTAAAAATTCAGAGTATAAGTATATAATACGTAAAATCTTTCATTACCTTTAGAAGACTATCATTGTAATATTACTTTGACTTACTGTAAATTATAACATACTTATAAACTATAATAAGCTAAATTTCGAAATAAAATAATTAAGAGAGCACGAAAACAAAAACGAAAAAAAAACACCAACAGTATTATAACTTTTCAATAAAGCAATCAAAATATTAAATAGTTCCAAGGTAAAGACCAATGTCACATACTTGTTCTATTTCACGAAGGCGGGTGGGTCTTAGTTGTGTGTGTAGCTCGGAAGCGCTCTGATTGGTCCGAAATTTGACAAGAGCGCGTGTTGACACACGTCACAACTACAAGCTTAGATCACATGCCTTCGTGAGAGTAGAGTATACATACATGCACGCATGCACCACATAGATACAAAAGCAATAATTTCCATTTGAAGATTGACCGCTCTCAAAGATTTTTATAAGGTTTCAGTTTCTACTCAGTTTGGGTTGCTATGCTGCCTTATTGGTAAATGCTAGAATATATTTTTAATGCTTGCCTAACGCACTTTTAATTTTCCTTCAAAAATAGTCCCATAAACATTGACTTAGTATAAACTAAGGACCGGTGCTTTTATACAGAAAAATTGACCAATGCAAAGCTGTGAGCAACTACTAACATCGCTTCCTTGCGTCAGTACGAGTTTAGAAAGGAGCACGAGCGTATCTTTAGACGTTTTGTTAGTATGGAAGGGCCTGTCCATATTTAAATATTAAGTCTATGATTACAATTTCATTAAAAGTACGTCATTTTAGCTTTATTAGTCATTATTTTAAAGGAAATTTTAAAAATAATAAAAATAGGAAATTAAAAACTATCATACATTCCATTTGGGAATAAATTAAAAAAATTAAAATAATCGAGTTGCAAACGATTTTTTTTATTTATTAAAACTACAATTTAGGTAAGATTTTAAATGATTTACAGTCAAAATGGCTGACTGACGACGTATTTTATTTGTAAACCAATGTCCCATAGCGTGACCATGCATTACGAAGAGCATGATTTACTAAAATTTAATTGTAGCCAAATAAAATTAGGCGGGTATTGGGGTAGTGCGTAGTAAATGTACAGTGAATTTCAAACCATTAATATGCAAAACATTTCCAATATTCAAAATCGTATAACTCAAAACATTTTCGAATAATAAACCCCGCGTTGACTTTTAATTATTTGACATCAGTCGTTATGTTTAATTTCTTAAGTAAACAATTTTATTTTATATATGTTAAATGCATTGCGGATTACGCGGCAGTTTTTGCTGAAAACAAACCGCTTTTGAAACCTATATATGTAGTTTAATACAAATTGTGATATAAATTGTTATATACTTGTCAAAAAGATTCAATCTCACATATTAAAGTAAATTTGAAATAACTTCATCGCTGTTTAAGACACTATCTAAGTTGGTAACGCTGAAGTATGTTTTGCATTACTAGTGAAAATAATCATTACTTTCGCTGACTTACCTGAAAGAAAAGAATTACCTAATACTTATGAACTAAAGTATACAGTATGTACTCAAAGAATCGTCAAGATGCTATTCAACAAATGACAATCTCATGATGGGATGCATAACAGGGACTACCACTAATCTACTTGCACGAGCTGGAAGTCAGCGCAATGATCAGGATCTTAAAAAAAAACACTAAACAATTTTCATACATATATAATCAAAACTGCCGCATACGCCACAATGCAATGCAATTTTCAATACAGATAGTTGAAGAGAAATAAACGATAGAATAAACGAAAACAAGGAATCGAAAAACAAAAAATAAATTAAGAGGATACAAACAGAACTTTAAGAAATTTTATCAAGTGTTAATTTAGGTTCATTCGTTTAATCACACTTACCAATGACAGCCATATATTGGTTATAAGTAGTTGATTCTTCTCGTCCTATTTGGTTAGACGATGTCAACATAAACAGAGAGAAAGGACGCAGTCAGTACAATGTTCTAGACAGCGGTGACTCAGGGCCACGGTACAAGGGTACGGGCGACGCGCGAGGGACGGCATGCGCTGAGCCCCTCGCGCTTCGCCCCACACATAATCTAATATTAGGCGAAATGACGAGTACAACAATTTAACACCGACTCTCCATGCGACATAAGTGCCGCAATGGCGGCGCCCTCTAGCCGCTCCCGCCTCCTGTAATCTTTATTTCCAAACTGTGCTTAGTGTTAAACCGAAATTATTATTCGATGTGCGACCCAACTTTACAGTGCTTTAGCGTGGTATAATATTAAGAAAAAACTTGTCTGTGGTTTTAGATAAACTTTACCGTTTATTGATTGCAAGGGCGGGACGGCGAAGGCGCCGGGCCCGGCTCCTACCACTTACCAAGTTGAGCCAGACGTTTGTAGTCAGGATTTGATTTTTCTCATCCTTATTTTGTAAAACGAACGCACGGCGTCGCAAGAAAGGAACGAAAAAACACAATGAGCTTCCACATACCGAAAACTTAATTAACTTAGGCCACATCCCTCAAATATAAACTTACTATTACTATCAATAAGTATACATTCACAAAAATAACATTTTGAATATAATTCCAATTGCAGCATTTAATAGTTAAATACGTTTAAGTCATAAATAAAAATCTCAGTAACAAACCGCTCTCATAAATAACTCATAATGCGGCCGTCGAATTGTGTCACGTGTTTTTTTGTCAAGCGTAATAATAAATGATGAATTGTATTGCAAATGGGTTGGCAATTTCGCAAATGCATTCCAAATTTCCGTCCAATTGGCCCAACAATTTCCGAGCAATGAAAAGATTCGTTAATAGAGTTTTTCTCTCCACTCGTTTCCTGAACGCTAAGTATTCAAATGATGAATTTGTTACTGACCTGTAAATAACCTTGTTATTTACTAGCGAGCTTTGTGATGTTTTTATTTCTGTTCTCAATTTAGAGTAATTCTTTGAAATCTATGTAAATGATAAAAAATCTCACGGGCAGACGTCATTTCTAAAGAATTTTTATATGTGTATAACCTCTACTCATAGACTTATTTTTTACTATTGACAGGCCGTTTCACACAAGCAAAATGTCATAAGCTTGCAACATAAGCTTGCAACATAAGTTAGCGTTTGAATAACTTGATTTCGTTACGTGATGTTGAATTTGAGAGCAGCACCAGTGAATCTCTGACATTTTGTTAGTATGGAAAGGCCTATCCATATATTCGGACATTTTTAGTAGCGTTTGTTATAGGACCGACGGATCGTTGGGTTTCAAAATCCTATCCCTAAGGCATTAAAGACTCCATACTTTTATAAAAATAATTTTCTATTTCAACTAAATCTTCTTAACGATCATAGTAAGATTACGCCTCTAAATAAGCTGTCCCTTTATGGTCCAAATATGATATCATCGTAAATCAGGTGAATAAGATAAACAAATTCTCTATATATCTTTTAACTTTAGAAGTATATAATACTGCTTTACATAAATCGTATCACAGAAAAACAACTACAGAGTATTACGTGTAGCAGTCACGAAAATCTTCGGGAGCATGATAATACTTCGCTTTCAATACAACCCCTATTTTCTGGCACGCTACCAAAAGCTCGGGCTTTGATATCATATTGAAATAAAGTGATTCCGGTTACCGATCCTATATCTTCACCTTTTTTATAAGTAAAGTGGTCTAACTCTCATTCTATAATATTCGTAATTCATACATATTTTTTTTTAATTTAATACTAAACTAATCTTTTCAAAAAACTATCACATAACTAAATTCACATCTAAACACTAAAGTCACATCTAAAATTGACGTTTTTTTGGGTGCCAAGTTCGTCTGTCTATGTTTCCATCTGTCTGTGGTATCTCACTAACTGTAATAGGAAGAGATTTGAAATTTTCACACAATGTATATCTGTTGCAGCTAACTAAAAAAAAATAAAAATAAAGAGAAATCACACACACACGAACACTTCAACACGAGAAACTTGATATTTTTATTCTGTGATATGGAACCCTTTATGTCCGACACGCGATTCAACGGGATAGGTGCGAAAAGGTACCAGTCAGACTTTAACATTTATAACTATATATATAAGAATATTAATTAGTCTGGATTCTATAAGACACATTTGTACCAAAATTGTCTCAAAAAAAATCTGTAGTTAGTTTTTTGTTAATCCCGCGGGAACCTAACACTTTTCCGGGATAAAAAGAATGTAAAATTGAGCTAGTTAACAATCTATCTGTGTGCCACATTTCATCCAAATCCATTCAGTCATTTTTGCGTAATTTAATAACAAACATGTAACCATCTAAACATACAACTTATCACATTTCCAATATGAACCGAGCTACTATTTTAAATTCTGGTTGAGAGTCCTCAAATCAATTATCCAAGTCATTTATTATGAGATTAAAAAATGCCCCCACAATTTCATCGGATTACAAGAAAGCTTCCGATTGAATAGAGCGTGGACAATAAGAAAATGAAGCTGCATCTTACGATATTGCTCGAGTCAAAGCGGCCTCGACGTACAAAGAACGGATTAGTGCAAGAGATACCACCTTTACAATGACTTACTGCTGTAGTTGTATGTAGTGTAAAATGAGGCAAGTGCTGAATGAGAAAATGTTGTATAATTTTTTCGCTGAGCATTGTCAGAAAATAGGAACCGGTCATAGAGTACAATTGTCCCAACTATTTTTTATAAAATAAAAAATAGTTGGGACCATTATTGGAAAACTGACAATAAAACAATGTTAAGTAATATCAGAAAATCTATTTTTGATAAATCTCCTACTTCTTTTAGCTGTAGAAAAGACCAAGTTACTGTCACCAGACTACGTATTGGACATACAAACATGACTCATATCCACCTAATAACCAAGTCTGACAGAAACAAATGCAAGTGTGGATTGGATTTGACGGTACTACATTTGTTAATAGAATGTAACGCCTTCAAAAACGAAAGACAAATATGTAATGTTTCTAATAATTTAATAAGCTGCCTCAGTCCAGATCAATGTATGCAAACATTACTTTTTTGAAAATGATTAATGTCTACAAATTAGTTTAAATTATTGTAATCTTACCGTGGTCGTTAATGACCTAGATGTTAAAAAACGACCTAAAATAAATAAAATAAAAAAATAAAAAAATTTATATTTTTTATAATTTACTAGCTGTGCCACCGACTCCACTCAAGGAAACCCAACATATTTTTGGGGTAAAAAGTATCCTATGTATTCTGTTTGCCAAATTTCATATACCAAAGTTGTAGAAGATTTAATTTAGAGCAAAACATGTTTTTACAAATTTTCTGTGCGACTAATAGTTAGCCTGGTAGATCGTGAAACCTTTTTCTAGATGGTGGCTAACTCACAAGGGTTTTGACCCACAAACTTGGATTTTGCGTCACACTAATTGATATACAAAAAATAAAATTACGTCCTCTGATAAATGCAACCCTAAACGAACCATCTTAATAGACTAATTGGTATTTTTAAATAACAAGGTTTCTGATGGAATGTTCTCGGTTCGATTCAGTAAGAAGTTACCTATTTGGTAATATCAATGTTAATATATTAGACGTAGGCTTAGTATTTAGTTTACTTAGTACGCCCCATACAAAGAATTGTAGATTATTTATTAAGTTATGATTTTTTAGCTAATTTTGGAGTAAGTTACGATGGGGCTGTAATAAAAAAAATAAAAACGTGAAACATTTTTAATTTAACGAGCTATGCTATAAAATAAATATTTAAAAACACAACATAAATCCGTTGCGTAAACATCAAGTAATATCTAAAACGAAACTGATTACATAAACAGAAAGTAATCGACGTAAAAGCTTTTCCGTATAACAGTAAATGGGAATATATGGTACATCATTCACACCACAATATCAATCAAAATATCGCTTCAGTGAGAGGTATAACATTACTATCATATTAACTATATCATCAAATCTGATACGCTTAATGTATAATCATAAATAAATAAATACTACACACTCAACGGCCCCATTAGGATAGTAATATCTTAAAAGGTCCGGAAACAAGGAAAAGGATAAACACCCAAACCGGAACGTATCCCTGCATGACCAATACAAATATCTACTTCAGCGGGACAACGGGAATCGAACTTGTGCCCTGTGGCACTTAAGGCTAAAGTTCATTACCACTACGCCACAACGCCTTCAAATAAGTAAGTTTTTAAATTTTTTTATATGTATATATGTCTCTGTCTATCTGTTATGCTGTCACGCGGGACGACTGTACGATTTATGAAATATTCGCGCTTTCGATAGCCTAAAGATTAACTATAAATATTTCCCATGTTTCGTTTAAATTCTTTCAGTATAGTGGAAGGTACAATTTGATTTCTTTAAACTACAGAAGTAGTCCATTGAAATAATTAATTTTTTCGGCTTAGCGTGAGATTGTCAGGACGCAATTTTTCACACTCAAGCCTCATGTCAATATGTAGAAAATAAAATTGCTTTCTTTGACATATAATATGTACATCTTAATATATATATATATATATATATATATATCTGCATTTTAAAACTGAAGTAGTTAAATATTTCAAAACGAAACCCAGCTAACGATTTCATAACTAACGAGACAATTAAACTTTCCAGCGCAGTACCGAGATTTCGACACTTATAACAAAAGTGTGTCAACAAAGAAACGAGACAAAATGGAATCTGAAATTCAGTTAGCTACCCGAAAGCGACCTGACAAAGTTGCCTTGAAACATTAAGGAACTCAGCGAATACATCCTGAGGCGTCACTCAGAATCCTTTGTTTCAACTGGCTGGGATGACGTTAGATTGGTTGAGAATTCAACTTTGCTGCATTTTTGAATGTATAAAATATATCTATAGATATATCTACTTTTCCACTTATATACTAGCTTCTGCCAGCGACATTGCCTGCCTGAATAACCATTTTAATAAAATCTTTGAAGCCTCATTTCACCACTTCAGGGCGTGGCATATAAGAAAATGTTGAAACACGTGTTTCTTTACTAAACAACAGCTATACAGAAAATCAGAAAAAAATCTGTCTGGGTCACAGGGTTTAGCCTAGGCATTGCGTTGATCCGTCAGTCATTCAGGACAAAGCAATTTATATGTATGTATAGATAAATATTAAGACGGTATTGTTTCTATTTGTGTCTATACACATATTTGTAACTTTTTTTGAATGAATAAAGTGTGATTAGATTGAATACAGTCATGTAGTACATAAATATATTTTATGATATCGCTAGAGGGATAGAATAAAAATGAACAATTGATAAGTAGACGTAGTATAAAATTAATGTACAGTCCTTCTTACATTATAATAAATGTGAAAATTTATATGTTTAAATTTTTGTATATTAGAATGTTTGGATGTTTTGATGTTTGTTACTTAATCACGCAAAAACGGCTGAAAGGATTTGCATGAAATTTGGCACAGATATAGATTGTTACCTGAACGCGCTAATCGCTGGAACTACTAGACGGATTAGAAAAGATATTTTTGCATTTGATAGTACATTTCTTGAGGAAGACTATAGGATATAACATCACAATATGATACATGTAAGCCGATAATAAGAAAGAAACCGCGGGCGGGTGATGCGATACGGCGAGTTAGTTGAACAGTAACACAATAATAAAGCAAAAAAAATATTCGTTTATTTGTTTAAAATAACAATAACTATGTCGACCACGCGAGCGAAGCCACGGGCACAACTAGTATCTCTATAAAATAAAACTACGAAAGAACAAGTCATTAATTTCACAATAAAATATATCAATCGTTCGCACTTGAGAGACAAAGGAAGCAATTATGTAAGAAATTTATCTTGACTTTTATTCGCAGTCAACTTACTTTTTCATTACAAGTCGTATTTATCCTGCATTCTCTAGCTCTAGTTTTCAATTTGTGTAAAATGTTCACTATAAATATTGGTTTTTATGATCGAGATAAAAGAGTGTAATAACTAATATTTAAAAATAAAAATCTGTGTTTATTTGTTAGGCTATCCTGTCTTTTGTTGCAAGAGGCCGGCTAGGTAGGTACCACCGCAGTGTCAAATATTCTACCGCAAAGCAGTTGTGTCTTTGGAATTACTGTGTTCCAGTTTGAGGGGCACTATAGGCTAGTAAAGTTAATGGGCAAAAATATTTAAGAACCAATAACTCAATTCGTGAATGGCACCTACTAATGATGTCGCAAGCTCTCATAGGTTACGGCAACTTCTTACCATCAGGTGGGCCGTATGCTTGCCAACCTAGTAACATAAACGTAAACAACATGAAATTTTTCAAACATATTGTCAGAAGTACAGATATCTTTCCTGAGAGGTAAAAAAATAAATTTTATTCTGAATTAATCTGAGGAACCAGCTTCTACCCGTCGTATTTCCAAGCCGAAACGACCTGGGAATCTTCAAGAGATGAGACTGTTCCTTCCTTAAAGGTCGACAATGCACAGCCTCATGTGCACATTTTTTAACTACGGCCTCTGTTGCTGTTTATTATATTAAATCTGTTGAAAATCATTTATAATAATATACTTTTATACGCTTGATGTTTTTTAATTTTTTTATTGTATTTTTGTTGTGTTGCAGATGTTTATGGGCGGTGGTAATGACTTTACATCAGGGCCTCCTGCCCGTTGCCACGCAAACAAAAATTTATTGGTAACTGTAGTTTCATCCACACTGTTGTGTTTCGTTGGAAGTGAAGTGCTGGAGGTTCCAGCCCCCACCACTTTTGTCTCCTCCCTTTTTCCCACAAGGAAGGCGGCAAAGGGGGTGGGACCTAGGACCTATTGCCGTAGAGGTGGTAGTGAAGATCCATGTTGCGGGTATAACTAAGACTCAGGTAACTGCCAGTAAGCAGGTTGCTTCTTTACCATTCCAGCGCTGAAAATCGTAGTAGTACTACTTTTTAGTATATACCCATTGTCTTTAAACCATCGATAGCTTCGCTTGTTATGAAACATATAACCAGAATACAACCAAATTAAAGTTAATTGTGTTTTATTAAATATTAATTTTGTAAGAATCTTGCTCTTTTCTTGTTTTTTGACGTTCTAATCTTGTTGAAAAGTCATAATAGATTAATATAGACCGTTCAAACTGAATTAGGAACCTAAAGTACCTAGCCAGCCTCTTGCAATAAAATACCTACTACCAGCCACTACCCACCACCGCTGATTGAACTGGTGGAATAATCTATGCTGTGACAGAGATTATCCCAACAGCGGGCGATGAGCGGTCTGAAAACGTGCACTAAGCCCCGCTACATTCATATAAAATCTTGCCTAAGCACATTAAACCTAAAATCTTAGTACAAACACGTTAACTTAAACAGCACTTTTCAAGAACTAACTACTAACTGTCAGACAAAAGTTATGTAACGGTTATCGGTTAAAGTTTTAAAGTGTTGTCCCTAAAGCAATACATTCTGTAGTGTGTTGTACACGAAAATGAACATTAACAACATTTCAGGGAACCCGCGATGGACCTTAGCCAAGTTTGAATCACTTACAGCAGTTTCACGCCTTTGGCTTTATTAAATATAAATTCAAACTACAAATTGAAATACATATGATTTTCTCCATTACTGAAACATTACACAATTTTACTCAATTAGGTTCCATTAATAAAAGGAGCTGTGGACTTTTTTTAATTTCATGACGGTTGGCAAACAAGCATCTGTCCGCCTGATGGTATAGGCAGTCATCGCAACGTCAAAGTTATCGAGCCGGTAGTAGGATCTGACTTTCAAGAAATGAGTGTTATGCATTTTTATGTTGAATAAAAATATTTCATTATGTAGTATCGTATATAAAAGTAATAATTTAAAAGGTAAAGATACTTGTCAAGATTTGAGAGCTTATGAGTTTATAGGTAGCCCTACCACTTATCCTAATGAGGCCGTAAAATGTATAGCATCATGTTGAGTTAGTTACGTGGGGTATTCTGCTGTGTAGAAAACATTTACCATTGATACAAAATTGTAAAGATTCTGTATTAAATAACAGTATTTGTGCTGATTCTTTGCTCTTCGCTTTTCATTCTATTCAATTTCGTGGCCGAGGCAAAGATATCGGACGTGTGTCAGTTTGGGTGAAAGAGATTCTTCCCTAGCTATACAATATAAAAAGCCGAAGTAAATTTACGTGAATGCCACACATAAATATAATACGCTACGTTTGGGAAATTCGTTTGGTTTACCTTTTTCGATAATAATAAAATAGTTTGAAGAGAGAACTAAATTAACTATAAGTTTATTATTTCGTAATATTAAAAAGCGAAATTTTCCTTTTACTATCAATGAAATAAATTAATTTTAAAATATTTATTTGACATGCAAAATCCGAACCTCACGCACAACACAACATATTTTGTATTAGAAAGTAAACTATTGTATTCGGGGTTTTTTAAACTATAAAATTCACATTTTTTTAATTTTATATACAACAAAAAGTTAGGCCTAATATTCAACTTAGACTTTGTTAGTTTGTTAAATTTAAAACCAAAATTAAAATATTAATGAATTACTACAGTTTTCTTAGTATCACTGATGTATGTAGTATGGCACTGCCTTAGCTATTTCTAGATAACTGGACCTTGTCTTATACGATGAAGATTAAAATGTTATTAGATTTCCATTTTTATTCGAGATCTTTTTTTACAATAATTAATTCTAAGTTATTACGTCTGCCCGTAAGTGTATTGTATTTCAAATTAATAAATATCTTTTCTAGATTATTTATAGCTCTTTATTTTTAAATCATGACTCGACTATAAACGTATACATATACATAGCTCAAGACCAACTGTAACTTAAACATATATATCTCATGTCATCAGTAACACAAGTTGCTAAGTAAACTAAGACCGAAACTTCCCTGACCGCAGCAAGCGGACGGTCATCATTAATCTTAGGACTCGAGATGAATGCATCCGACCCGCTTGGTGATGTTCACACGCAAATCAAAAGCTAACTCCGGCAAGGAAACTCGTAGAACTTAACGAATTTCGAGAACCCTACTTCCCTATACAGGTTATACATGCTAGCATATATCTTGCGCAAAGATAATAGATATAGAAATGAATAGACATACATCTATATTAATTATTTATAAAAATATTATTTATTTTTGGTGTCAGTATAACTATGCGTTCTTGTATATAAAATGCGTTTATTTCTTATTTATTCTACCAAATACTATAGGAATAAAATTTCTGTAATAAATGTTCGTCATTTGAGAGCGAGCTTAATTCCCCTGGCGGCTCTTTACTGTCACCAACAAAACGGTTGCTAGTCGTTGCAAAACGAGAATCAAAATGCAAAATGCAGACGCAATTTTAATTTTACGAAATATTAATCAAAGTTCCTTGTAGCTTCAACTTCGTTTTTAACAATTTTGAGTCATAAGTAAAAACTGTTTCGTACGCTTTTTTCCTTTTCTATCGCAATTTTTTGTTTCACTCTGATTTTCTCAAACATTACATTATATAAATAAACCTTTATATGTGTAAAATTATTATAAATTTATGATTTTGATTTATTTTTGCGCTTGACAAAATTAACAGACAATGATTCTCCGTCTTTTATTTAAACTTTCAAACAGTTTCCGAGTAGCGCTCGATTGTCAAAAATAATCCCATAAATCCAATTTCAATGAGCTTGACAACGTGAGAAAAATCCTTCATTTGTAGGCGAGTTTGCTCATCTGTGAGACATTAAATACAGGCACATTTCATTATAAATTCCTGCAGTATTTTTCTAAAAGAAAATATCATTTTCCTGTCTAAATAAACGTAGTATTTATATCTGTCACTTGTAATTCTTCTATAGGCGTATAATATAAAGGCGCAGTGCTAAGAATGTTAACTTACCACATCAATGATCTGTTGCAGCGTTAGTCCAAACTTGACCTCTAAAGGTTCACTCTCGTTGGCTACCGGCCGCTCTAGTGTATTGTAGGAGTTGAGGAGAGCGTTCAAAAGACGCTTCTCATGCGGTCCTTGCTCCGATACTGTGGACAAAATCATAATTAGTAAGACAACACTAGGGGTTACAAGAGTGGCCTCAACTTTATGCAACTTGTATAAAAATTAAAATACGAAGTCGTCGTGATCTGGATTGGTAGGTACATCGGATTAAATTTTATTTATAACCTATATAAATACAAATATCTTCTATCATTTCATCATCTATCTCTCCTGATCACCAGTCTAACATATGGATGTTTCAGGAGTACAAAAAAATTTGTGCATGAGCGTACGCGTATGCCTGAGTGCGCGTGTGTATGTGTAGACGTGGGTGTATGTATGCGTGTGGATGTGAGTGTATGATCGGTATGTCGTGCTTGTGAGTTTTTCAGCTTCTTCGTAGCTAAGTGTCAATGACCATTCGTTTATGTGCTTTTCACATTTTTATATTATATTATATGTTTAAGTTTTGTTTATAATGTGTATAGTACCTATTAACTTTAACTTTAAAAATGTATACCTTTTTAATATCCTAAACCACGAAATTTTAAGAGCATAATACAAACATTACAATGTCGTGAATTCAAATGAAAAACTCCTGTATTTTAAAAAGCTTTATTTACAGCTGTTATATTTTCTGTGTCTATTTTTTCTCTCTGCATTTCTTTTGTTCACGCGTTTGTACTTGCTAATTGGACCCGCCTTCCACTCACTTTTATTGGACGTGACCGATGTAAACTCCATGTTTGTTCGTAGAAAACGTATATTAGATCCCTTTGATGAATATTTCAGTTTTAAGAGCTTTGAGGCCGTTTTATAACCTTTTATTTACATTGGACTATTTTGCCTTCGCATACGTGTCTCCTATATAATTCACAAGGTCAGTAACTTAGCGCCGGATTTACAAATGACCACTAGAGCGCTAGCGAGTACCCGCAACAAATTGCGCAAATCCTTGTTGGATACGATACTCGTAGTGACCCGGATCGAAGAGTTACGACTGGATAAAACCTTAAGCCACGCACCTGAAACTCTTGAAGCGGCAAATTTACGATCGAACCTAAAGTAAAGACAAAAAGGGCAATTTCGTTTGAGCAGTCGTCGAAAATTCACTAGAGTCCGGCTTGAAGGACCAGCAATAAACACTCATTTTAGGGGCTTATATCGCTCTTATGAACGTGATATACGAAGGTGCGAAAGCGATAGGTATAAGTCGCCTACATACGAATTAGTAGGCTAGAGGGAGATGGTATACGCGAAGCCGTTAAACCAGGTGATTCATGTCCTTGGGAATTCAAGGGTACAATAGACCATTTTACGTGTAATAGTTTCAGGTTTCCTTAACGGTTTTAATTAAAAGACATGATCGTTTAATGTCTTGGATCATTGTGTTATAATTTATTGGACACTTCTGTGTCCCACTATACATCATATATTAGATTATCATATATGTAGGGGTAGTCTATTCACTATCTTTTTTATCCTTTATTCCAACCATAAAGTTTTAAAAACTAACTCGTCTCTAATTATTATATTTACAAAAATAATAAATAATGATATATTATCGTATAATTCATATGCAAAAGGAATATTCAACCTATATTTTATCTAAGTACAATGTCTAATCTTCCATAACAATAACGATTCTTTCGTAGAAAGAGAAAGAAGGTAGAAGGTACATTAGCTAATAACCACGTGCCAATATTTTACGGGTTTTTCAAATTACCTTTATAATTGACAGTCTTGGCCGGGTATAAAACATGCCATCGTTGACATTTAAGAAATAAAAAAATAAGTTGCCAAACCTACATATATATCTATTTCTTTTACTCGTACTAGTGCTCCGAGCAACAGACTAAGATAACAATATCTCTTTTGGTTACAAGAGCGGCAACATGGTATAGCTCTGTCCATGAGATTCTAAGTCTAAGGATTCATCTTAGCTTAGCTTAGCTTCAGCTTAGACTAGCATAGATCACGCACGTCTTATTTAAACAACGATAAAGCAATATAATTAACTATTTTAATCATATTCACTTAAATAAGGTATTTAATTTATTGCGACACAAAAGCCAAGTTATTGCTCACCGGAACGCAATAAAGAGAACGTAGCGGCTAATCTCGTGCTCAAGTGCTGGCAAAGCTAGTACCAAATAAAACTTGACCGGACCACATAAAAATATTTGTTTTATGTAATTATTTGAACATTAACTTATTATTTTATTCATAGTATATTTTGTTTCAACAATTAAGCGCTGCACACTCAACGGCCCCCATTAGGATAGCGATATCCTGTGTCGGGGGTCCGGAAACACATACAAGGACAAAGACAAATACACGCATACCGGAAAATATGCTAGCATGGGCAATACAAACATATTACGCTCCAAGCGGGAATCTAACCCGCGACCTGTGGCGTTTAAGCCAGGTTTGCTACCGCTGCGCCACAATGTCGTTTATATCCAGCGATAGTGAGAAAAAGCTCATGGTTTGCCTGGTAAGCGATTACTGTAGCCTATTGATACTTGCAACCAAGGTCGTCTTACGCCATGCTAAAAAAAAACGCACTATGATCGATATGACAGCTGTCAAAAGTGGCCATCTATACTTTTTATCACAGACTACAACCTCTTTAGTCTATATTGTAACAGGGTATTAAAAAAATCAAAAACAGTTTCTTATATAAACATATTGTTATTTTTTTTTTTTTTTAACGCTACACACTCAACGGCCCCCATTAGGATAATTATATCCTGTGTCGGGGTCCGGAAACATACACAATGACAAGGACAAACACAACCAGACCGGAAAACATGCCTGTACGATTAATACAAACATCTGCTCCGAGCGGGAATCGAACCCGCAACCGTCGAGGCTTAAGGCAGACTCGCTACCCATAACGCCACAACGGTGTTATATAAAATGACAGACGATAATTAAGAAACGATAACAATGGGAGCAATGCAAGACCGAAATAAAGTATAGATACAAGTACATACAAGTAAAACAGCTTTGGTTCAATATCTTATAGTCATTTGGTGGAATTGGAATCAGATATGCTCCTGGTAGCATTCCAAACAGAGGAGAATTTATTATCGTCGTATTAGAAAACAACAAGAGTTTTCCAACCAACAAACTAGGTCTTCGAAATTCCATAAATAACTTAAGCTTTAAATAAAAGTGCCTTCAATTGCACTTTAGAGTGGACTGTAAAGAGATTGCTTACAAGATTGCATTGAAAAATTTAACAGTTAGTTCGAATTTATATCAACCATAAACAATGTCTGTGGTAATGGCGAAATTAAACTCACTTTGAATAAATCATTCAACGAAACCAAGATATACGCTGAGCTAATAAACGCTACACTCTCAACGGCTCGCATTAGGATAGTTATATCCTGTGTAGGGGTCCAGAAACAAACACAATGACAAACATGCCCAGTCCGGAAAACATGCCTGTATGGTCAATACAAACATCTGCTCCGAGCGGGAAACGAGACCGCGACGACCTGCGCCACAACGTCGTCAGAGTCAGAGAACAAGATTGTAGAGCTATTGTTATTTTAACACAAGTATAAGATATGTTGTTATAGAAGTAGAGCCATGCTTCTCTCCGCACAAATGGGCCGGCTCGATCGGGGAAGTTCTTCTTCCTTATAGAAAATCGGTATAAAGTAAAAGAGAATTGTTGCGTTTTACGCGATGAGCGTGAGTGCCGTAGGCCCAATCTCCCACCTGTTCCCTTAATTTGTGCCCGTCTCCTCCCTTCCCTCCTGTTTCTTGGGCTGGTAGAGCGCGAATGCTCACCATCAGGCTTGCCAAACTTCATGACATAAAAATATCTATATATATATAAAAATGAATCCCCATATCCCTTGGTCGCGCGTGAACGGCTGGACCGATTTCACTATTTTTTTTATTGTGTTTGTTATTGGGAGGAGAAGGTTCTTATGACAGAAAATATTATATATAAAGTCAATTTTAATTCTAACAGTAAATACCAGGTTTGTATGGAATCGACGGGTAGGGAAGTTCGTATGGGAACAAATGTATTACTTAATGTTTGTATACAGGTAGATAGTTTATAAGTGGAAGAACCAAGAACGGAATTAAAACTCCCACGGTAACGGGATAAACGGAACAATTTACTATGCACCCGGACGAAGTCGGGGCGGGTCGCTAGTTACTTTATAAAATTGCGATTGTGAATCACCGGAGAAATGCAGCTAGCATCATTGACACCATTTCCCGTGGACAAGATTTGTAGAGGTGTAATTCTTTGTAAATATTGTTACTCATACTTAGTTTTGAATTATAAATGTTTTGTAATATTGGTTATAAATTATTCTTAAGAGAGTTGACTGTATCAAAACAACAATTGTTAAGCTCTTCTTTCTCACTTCCCATCCTTTATCTCAAGCCTCAATAGCTCAACGGTAGATGGGCCGACTTCGCTCCGTTAACGCGAGAGTCGCGGGTTCGATCCTGACCCCCTTGGGCTATTGTCGTACCCACTCCTAGCGCAAGCTTCGAACTTATTTGGAGGGCAATAGGAATATTAGTAATGCCTTGAAAAAGCATTGCTAATATTCTTTAAAAAAAAAAAAAGTTACGAACATCACGAACGAGGCGTCTCTCATTAACATTAGCATCACTCACCATCCAGCAGACCTTACTCTTTTTTGCGACTTAACTGATTTTATGATTTTTTTTTATTGACGGGGAGGAAATTTTGTAACCCGATGCCCGGCCTTCTCGGGAAAAGAACAGGGTTAGGGGGTGTTCTATGTCCGACTACCACAGCGTCTAACTAAAACCTCCTTAGTAGCCAAACTCAGTACGTCCGAGAGGCTCCAAGATTACGGAACACACTCCGGGACCTTTTAAGCTCATTGCTTAACTGAGTACATACAGGGAAGAGCTGCTGGTACTGCCTTTACTAACATTTAACTAGTACCAAGCGAAGTTTTTGTTTTATGTCAGAGGGGACAGACTTGCAGGTGGCTCACCTGATGTTAAGCGACACCGCCGCCCATGAACTGCTACACCAGAGGGCATGTAGATGCGTTGCTGCCCTTTTTTTTGGATACAACCGGTTATACGCTGGCTGACGAGCAGTCACTTCGCGAGTTTTTTCACCTCGGTGGTAGCTAACCAGGCGGACGTTTTTTAAGTCCTACCACCAGCATATATATGTCTTAGAATTTCTTCCACAACATGCAGGTTTCCTCACGATGTATTCCTTCACCGATAAACACGAAATATATTTGAAACACAAATGCACTTGAAAACTCAGAGGTGCTTGCCCGGATTTGACCTTCGGTTAAAGTCTACGTTTTCGATCCATTGAGCCATCTCGGCTTTATATATATGTATGAAATATATTTAACATAAACTGAGCTGTAAATGTTAAATAAGGTTATCATTATACATGCCTACAAATATGTTAGGATGTAGGCAACGGCGTAATTCTGACAAAGTGCGCGGTTACGGTCGATTAGGGCTGTTCGAGAATATTGCTCGTCCCATATTAGGTACACTCTATAATCGTCTATAACATGTTCAAAATAAACAACCCTTTCTAATTTATTTACCTTCAAAATATAGAGAGAACAAAGGCGATTTGATAAATCCTTTAAAATTCTAAGTATAGATTTATCAACTTTACTAAAATACGATTTATTTATAATCTACAAAAGCTATTACAATAAATCGTATTAGAAGTACATATACATATATATATTTAATTTAATTCTATACATGAAAAACGTTTTTGATGGTGTGTTATATAAAAAATACGGCCATATTGTAATGTTTTATTTTATGTGGAGAGTATAGAAAAAACCAGAACACACCCATTCGAAGACAAATGTCTGGATGGTCAATCCAAGCACCTGCCTCGAGAGGTAATCAAATCCTTCACTACCGATGCTTATTGCAAGTTCGTTACAACCATATTAATATACTAGATAATTATAATGGTCGTAGAGCCTAAAAGAGCACAATACGTTGGTTTTACTCATGAAGTGATTGCTCATCAGCCGCGTTTCGAGGTTAACCAGAGTATAACCAGTTATATTTTAATAGGGTTGCAATGCACCTGCATACCCTCTGGTTTTGGTTAAACGTTTTTGCTAAGCATTACATTATTCGCACAAAAAAATAATTGGAATGATAATCATTAATAAATTGGGCTATTAAAATACAATGCGATCCACAAAATCTAAAATATATGAATAGTGTATATAAAATGGTGTGATGCAAATGTGAAAGAATGAGACAACAAGACAGTGTGTGAAAGGGATGAAAACAAACACGGAAGTCTCATATAATTTATTACGCTACGTGGCGCTACGCAGCGGACCACAGAGGGGACAGGAACGAGGTTACTGAGTTCATTAGGGAATCCGTTTTAGTCGACAAAGGGTTAATTAAAATGTCCGTCGCCTTCAAACAGTCTGCCAATAGTGGAATGGTTTTCACGATGACAATTACGGTTAAGAATCATTTTTTCATGAAGGAATTTGTGATAATAGGTTTAATAGTTGAATAATCATTTACAAATTTACTTCCGATTGCCTGCCCTTAACCCCGACGGTCGCAGGTCAACAGACCGTCCTGATCGGGGCATATAAAGGTATTGATCTCTTTCAAATATTTGTTTGAGTCTGGGCGTTGTTCTTGTGGGTTCTCCACAATCTGTCGGACCAGATTATTATCGCATAACATCTAATAATAATCATGAACTCTTGAAAGATGATTTGCTCTTATATAATGAGCTACTGGTTCGCCTTTAGAGTTGCGGAGATCAAATGACAATCGCTCTGTGTAAAAACTAGTAATCTGTCAAACCCAAATAAGAGTAAGCAGACCTTGGAAAAAACTGGAAATAATGCTATGAAAGAGACTTCCAATTGCCGTCTCCTTTCAGCACCATTGATATTCCATGGTTATATAAACATACAAACTTCGTAACACGGCTTAACCCTTGTTAAATTAAGATAGTGCCGCACTACCGCGACGGCCCACAGTTTGTCAGATTGATTGACGTTTATGGTTATTGCTTCTTGAGGTTGCAGGGTTATGTTATACGGTCTACAACCTTACACGATGAATGGTCTATCACTAAAAAGGCTCAAAATTATGGTTCCTGAAATAAGTTAAAACAAACAAGCTGTCTAGCTTTATAACATGACTACACTCGGAGTCGTATTTATGAAATTTGTATCACGAGTGCACCCATGCAAATGATTGATTGGTAGAAACCACAATTTTTCCATATTTTCTCACCGTTCATAACTTATCGTGTACTAACACAAATATTGCAAAATCAAAGTTAATCAAATCGAATCAGCTATTCTTGAGTTTTAGCGAGACTGTCGAACAGCTATTCATTTTTATATACAAAGATATAACCAATTGAAAAGTTTTATTAATCAATGCTGGTTATGCAACTAATCTCAATTCATCTCATTTTTACAAAACTGTTCTTCTTCTTAGTATCATTCCCGGTATTAAACGAGTATTTACCCAGGGTCTGCTTATTACTCTTGTCCGGATTTGACAGGTTACTACCTTTTACACAGAGCGATTGCCGTATGATTAACGATTATTATCAGATGTTGTGATAACAACCGGGACCGACAGATTAACGTGCTCTCTGCGGCACGATGGGGAGACCCACACAGACAAACGCCCAGACCGAAACAGATATTGGTAAGATCAATGCAAACATCTGCCCGAAGGGGAATCGAACCCGCAACCGTCGAAGCTAAAGGCAGAATTGCTACCCACAACGCCACAACGGTGTCATATTATTACAAAACTACGTGTGAATAATAACATTTTAAAACCAGTATCACATATTCCACGTAAGCGTTAATAACTTTCAAAATTAAAATGTCACCCGAGTAACATACAATAATTAAACCACTCGCCACTTTCATAAGTACACGGATAATATTTTTTTAAGTCTTTTCAGTACAGTGATATCCTTTGCAATTCGTTGGATTACGTCACTCTGTAGCCGCCCTTTGATGTTTTTAAATTGAATGCGAAAGAATTTTCCCAACGTTTTTCGGATAAAATCCGCACGTGAAATACACATGCGCACGTAATATTTATTTTATAATATATTTTACTTTTCATTTCTATGTTTAATAATGTGTATTTATTTTATTATTTATGTTTACTTTTTATACTCTGAAGGGAGTAACGAAGACCTAGCAATCAGCGTTAAGTTTTTCGTGTTTGCTGTATTTTCGGCTTGTTTTAAAATTATTATAAAGGTATTTTCTCGTTAACTGTATACAAAGCTTTACTCACTTTAAAATTTTTATTTAAAAAAAAAATAGACAACATATTTAATTAACGATTGTGTAATCTGTTACACGACAATGGTGGCAAAGAATCTTAACGCTCGCCAGATGGTACGTAGTCTTTTTATGTTAGACCACTCGTGTGCCTAACACGAGCAGGAGGCTCATCTGATTTTAAGCAATTACCACTGCCAATGAACAACAACACCAGAAGGCATGCAGATGCGCTACCGACCTTTAAGATGCAACCGGTTATACGCTGGCTAACCCTGAAACGTTACACTTGAAAAGTCCATAGACACATTCTACCTAATGGCATGCAAAAAATCACAGTATAATTATTATAATACTAGAATTAGAAAAGAAAACATTAGAGAAGAAAAATTACCAGTCAAGTGCGTTGTGGACCACGCACAGTTGAATCTAAAGGGTTCCGCAGCATGGTTATATAATAATATATATAATAATTACTTTATTTCGACCAACAATGGATCATATGTTGTTAGTAATACAAGTATCTTACGCCTATTTGTTAGTAATTTCTAAAACTTATTTAACCTAAGACAGGATTAATTTGTCAGCACGTGAATCCGTTAGCAGTGGTTCATATACAAACAACTTCTATTAACAAATGCTCTCAGAACGCCACTTGAGCTGGAAAGAATCCTGCGCAACAACGATGTGCACCGCTTTCGCATAATGGTATAAAAACAGTCCACATACGCCTCGGCAAACATCCCCGATGCACTACAAAAACGAGGCATACCCATTAGCATCCTGAAATCATTGTTATATTGTACACGCAGGGCGTTGTACTGTTTCCGCGTATAGTCTGCCCACAGGCTGCTAGGGTAAAATGTGGTGCAGTAAGCTCTGAAAAGCGTTATTTTGACTGGTATTGAGCAACGAGCAAACCTGCGAACAATCATATTTGCCGTAACAGACAAAGCCCTGCGTTCTCTCTCAATATCTGCATTGTCTTTCAAGTCATAGAATACTACATGGCCAAAATATTTAAAGCATACAACTCTCTTTAGTGGAACCCCGTGTAACTTGATAGCAGGTACAACAGATGGAATCGATTTTCCCCTGGCCTGAAAGACCATGCATTCGCTTTTCTTACAGTTATAGACTAAGCCATGATGTTTGAAATAGTTCTCACAAAGACTTAGCAGTTTTGCTAACCCACAGACAGATGCACGCAGCAGAACCATGTCGTTTGCGTAACTAATGTTATTAAGACAGACTCCGTCAATATGACATCCGACACGAGTACTACTGAGCGTCTGTAGTTCTATATTAGGGCATTCAAATACAGATTAAACAACTTGGGTGAGGTCAGGCCATCCTGCCTCACCCCACATTCCAACCTTTAAGACCTTGAGTAGCTCTCTGACCATCGCACAACAGTAACCTGATTTTTATACCAAATCTTATAAATCATGTTGATCTCTTCAGGCATGCCAGTGAGTTTTAATTTCTGCCATAAGATATCGTAATTAACCAGGTCAAATGCCTTGGATAAATCGAGAAAACAGGCGTAAATGGGTGATGGTAAGGTTATGAACAATCTTAACGGTTTTAAAAATAATAACGAATTAAAACCGACCGCAAAAATAAGTTGGTAATTTCATAGTAATTATTAAAAGTAATATGAAAAACAAAGTTATGGGAAAAACTTATATATTCTCTTAAATTTGTAGACCTATCTTCTTCAAACTAAATGTGGATGAAAGTTCATGTGGTATTCTACAAGCTCAAATTTTTCCAGAATTTTAAATCCCATAGTTCAAAAGTTAGAGGGAGGGGACACAATTTTTACGACTTTAAGAACTAATATCTCAACAACTACTGGCTTAATGAAAAAACTCAAAATGAAACCTCCTTATCATTTTAAAAGACCTATCCAAAGATATCTCACACGTTGCCATACGTTGAATTTTTTCAATCGTCAGTTACATGTATGGACTGCTACCCTTAATTCATATATATATTAAGATTTTATTACAAAATCCTTGTGCGGTTCATGGAATACACCTAATTAGTAAATTTCGTATAGATAGAGTCAATGGTCTCCGAGTAAAATGACTGTGACATACGGACGGACAGACGGACAGACGGACATGACGAAACTATAAGGGTTCCGTTTTAGCCATTTGGCTACGGAACCCTAATAAAATATAGCGTCACAATACAAAATAATTATGTCAAAAATTATATATGATAGTCAAAAAAAACATTATAAAACATTTCATAATATTAAATTGCAAAAAAAAAAATATATACGATACAATTCGTTAATGGTATAGTAGCATTTGTCTAGCAATAGTTTAAACATTTTTGTCTTAAATGACTGTATATTTAGAATTTTTATGCACTCTAGTATTTCAGTCGGCGGTCCGGAAACATACACAATGACACGGACAAATACACGTAGACCGGGAAACATGCCTGCATGGTCAATACAAACATTTTCTCCGATCGAACCTGCCACCTGTGACTGGCGTCAAAACAGCGTGAAACAACCTTCACGCAGACAGTCGTGTGAAGTTGTACCTGCAACTTCACGTCGACTGGCTGCGAGGTAATACTTCGATTTTAATAACCACTATCGGTTATGTCATATAACCAATAGTCATTCCACAATAATAAAAGAACAGATAAGATCATTGGTTACATGTGATGAGCAATCAACTCTGTTAATGGAAGTTGTCAAACCTTCATAGGATATGCGCTAAATAAATGAGTAAACTCATTATCTCAATATTTTTATATAAATAACGAGGTTTTATTGCCACAGGGAATATAGAAATTGAGAAAATATCCAAACCGATTATAACGCAAACGAATTAAACAATGAAAGAAGTATTGCAATTCTTTATTAAAACGCTATGAATTATATACATATTATCTTAATTAAATTTAAACTTATCTAGCTGATAACAGTAAAATTAAACTGTAGCACAGCTCTACAAGAGATGTGAACTTCTGTAAAGTTTTCAGCATATCAATCACGCGATAAAAAACAACACTTAGGGTATATAACAACCCTGACACATTTGTCAAATTAATTTATAATGTTTTACCAGTTCCTCTATAGAAAAACTGTCAAAATGTTAAATTCTTTAGGTCTTGAAACGTGGACATAATAAGTTTGTCAGATTAGTCGGTCTGGTGCACAGGTCTCTTGGCTACGTTTTAAATTGAAATTTCTGTATCTCGACAAACTTGACATATGGAATCTATATCAAAATTTATCACGGCGAAACTTTGTGAAAGTATAATTTATTGCATTTCTAAAAAAAGCGTAACATACGATTGTCATTCGTTACCTATATAAAGCTTACTTGATGCGATTGATGGCTAACTTGATGCGATTGATAGATAACTAGATGCAATTGATGGCTAACTAGATGCGATTGATGGCTTACTTGTTGTCAGAGTTGTTCTGGCTGACTTGACTTTTTTACTATCTGTGTGTATGTATCTGTGTGTCTATTTGATAACAGATAGGATCTTAGACTAAGAATCTCATGGACGGCACCATACCATGTTGCTGCTCTTGTAACGTTATATCAAAGGAGATATTGTTGTCTTAGTCTGAAGTAGTAAAATACATAGATATAGGTTTGGCAACTTATTTTTTTATTTCCTAAATGTCAATGTTAGCATTTTTTATACCCGGTCAAGACTGTCAATTGGACGCAAATAAGCAATACCATGTCAACCCACTCGAATGTCATTTCGAGAAAAACGCGTTTGAAAATTTTGAACAACTTGCTTTATATGATTTTTATATATTGGTCAAGTTTTTGGCAATTTCAGATTTATGTAAGTTATTTTACTTATTTTCACATGTATTTTAACGCAAAACGATTAACATAATACATTAAAAATGTCTTTTTAGAAGTTTTAAAGCTTAAAACCTTACATATATTAATGAAAAATGTTCTTCAGCCATTTACCAACACTTCTGCATCTATAACTCAGTTTTTTTCAACTTTGTGGGTTGACATGGTATTGCTTGTTTTCGTACAATTATATAGGTGCTTTTGTCAATTATAAAGGAAAATTATATATTTATTAAGCTTATGCACTACTTTTCCAACCATTTTCTATAGAAAGATAAATTAATCGGTGTTTTGCCGGTTAAAAGTGTTTTGCCAAACGGTATATGTATGTAAGAGTTTATTTTTGATAACATGTTACAATGTAGTGTGTATGCCTCTCACCAATCATTGTATTAGAAAACAGTTATAATAAAGACGTCAAAGAAACAACTCGTCTCCTCATTGCTTACGTCCCTACATGGCGACCCTGCCAGGATATAATATAGACGAAATAGGTTGTAGTCTGTGGTACGAGTATAAAGTAAAGCTGGTGACTTATGACATCCGTCGTATCTGTCGTGGTGCGCCTATGGCGACTAGGCACTGATTGATAAAATTATTATGGCAGATACAAACATCAACCACATATATCCTAATTTACCGGATTCTCCGTCATGAGTATTAGTCAACGGAACATAATGTAAAGGTGAGAGTTTTAAACTACTCCTGCCCACCAAGAATAAAAGGATACTCCGAAACTTTTGCGGTTTGCTACAATAGTCATATCCGGCATTTTTAGTACACCAATGACAACTTCCGGCAGAGCATAAATGTCATATCGACTCGACATCGTTGTGGCGTTGTGGGTAGCGAGTCTGCCTTTAGCCTCGATGGTTGTGGGTTCGATTCCCGCTCGGAGCAGATGTTTGTATAAATCGTACAGGCATATTTTCCGGTCTGGGTGTGTTTGTCCTTGTCATTGTGAATGTTTCCGGACCCCCGACACAGGATATAACTATCCTAATGGGGGCCGTTGAGTGTGTAGCGTTTATTATTATTATTATATAATGAAAATATGCGGAAAAAAAGGGGATGGCAAAATTGGTTAAGTAATTTTAATGTAACGCGCAAATAAATCTAATATATAAAATTCTCGTGTCACAATGTTCGTTCCCATACTCCTTCGAAACGGTTTGACCAATTTTGATGAAATTTTGTGTGCATACCGGGTAGGTATGAGAATCGGTCAACATCTATTTTTATACCCCTAAGTGATAAGGATGGTCGACCCCACATTTTTATTTTTCATTTTTTTGACAAAATTTTTTATTTTTTTTTTTTTATAATGGGGTATTAAAAAATACATATAACCCTAAATTTTCATCTTTCTACCATCAACTCCGATTTTTAATAGCGATATTAGTAATTCAATAATTTTCACCAGTGTCACTTCTTTTCACAATTATACTCAGTTGGGGGCACTGCTATCTGGTCCCAGATTTTTTTCGGGGCAGGACAACGTCTGCCGGGCCCGCTAGTAAGATATAAAAGCAACATCATAAACCTCAAGACACTACATTTCACGTCCAGATTTAAGGTATAAAAAAATCCAACACCTTCTCAAACCTTCTTCGTAATTTCGTTTTCAATTTGTAAGCGATACCATATGTTCATTTATAACATTTAACCATCGACGGAATACATGAATACAATTGGACGACGCTGTGGCGTAGCGATAGCGAACCTGCCTTAAACGCCACAGGTCTCGGGTTCGATTCCCGCTCGGAGCAGCTCTTTGTATTGACCATACAATTTTCTAATCTGTGCGTGTTGTCCTTGTCAATATGTATGTTTCCGGACCCCCGACACAGGATATCACTATCCTAATGGGGGCCGTTGAGTGTGCAGAGTTTTTTTATTAATATCAACGTATGAAGGAAGTGAAGCGTGACAACAAGTGGTCCTTTGATGCGGGCAAAAAACAGACAGGGATGCTGTCATCGTATTTGTCCGTGTACCACTTACGTTACAAGGGATGAATACGTGATGTGAATCTTTACTATAACGTCAGTCTTCGCTAAATTATAACAGTGTTTTTTCTTGTAAAATTGAAAATAGCCAGTTCTTCACACAGCTAATTTCAAAAGAATAATTTTTTCAACAGCGGTCGGATGCGATTGCCGCTTGTTTTCAGACAGCGTATCTTTTCGCGGTCATTTTGGCATACGCGCTTACATTCAAACTACTTTATGCTCATTTCAAGTTTCAATTCAAAATGTGTGAACTAATGCGTGACTCAGTATCATTTTTAGGCGTTTTTCATGGCTCACATGTTCACAAGTTGCGCGTGGTGCAAAAGGCGTATACGATCATATAAAACGCTACTGTGTGTGTGTGCGTTTTCAGATCACGTCAATAATACGTAATGGGGTCGTTGAGTGTGTAGAATTTTTCCGATTAAAAACTCGCCCAAGTCACCGCATATCTTGGATTATGAATATACTATACGATACTTATGAAATTTAAATCTTATATCAAGCGGTGTTTACTAAATAAAGCTTATTATTCCGTTAATGAATATATTGCAGATAATGTGGCATGGAATTAATATACGTTGAGTTTCATGCGGGATATATATCTTAATTGTACATTTGACAAATGTAATGTGATTATTTTTGAAAAGAGTAACTGTAGAGTTTCTTGCCGTTTCTTCTCTGCAGAATCTACCTTCCGAATCGGCAGTAGCTTCACTTAGGCGGACATAACAGACTGTATATTTGACGATTAAAAAGCGCTTAAAAGCCTATTTGAATAAAGAATATTTTGAGTTTGAGTTTGAGTTTGATACTTCCGTAGAATAAAAACATCAAGTTTCTTATATATATAATTTATTTTTTAAATTTTATCTTAATTTCAGTATTAATTGTTGCCGTTACAACAATAAATATGTACCTACCACATTCTGTGAAAATTTCAAGTCTCTACAAATGACAGTCCGCTTACAGAGCGACCGACAACGGAGGCTTAGTAATAGAGTTCCGTTTGCGTAATTTAAAATCAGGCAAATTGATAGCCCTATACTTTTTATATCCATTTATAAAATCTGATAAAGCACTCAGTGTAATGAACTGTTTATAAAATACCATTCCACTGCTAATTGCATCCACGACTCGTATTTAAACAGCTTTTATCCCGCGGTCTCTTGTGGATCGTTCGTGTTGTAATGGGATAATTTAATATATTACTTATAATTAAAACGATGATTTACAAGATTTTTCCATTATTCTCTTTAACGTAATGTTCGTAGTGGCGTTTTTTTACATCAATATTAATTTTTATTAAAAAATAATAGGTTATCATTTGTGTTGTATTTTTTTTTTTGGTTTCTGACGCGACTGTACATGTAGGCAATAAATACGCCTTATAGAAGTGTAATATCATTTTTTGCCTCACAGCTATATCAGACAAACAACAAAGAATTCAGATTGACTTTTTCCGTTATTTTCAACAATTAACCAATTTACACAAAACAAGAACAAAATACACACCAAATCCTTCCTCGTGAATCACTCTGTGCGACACACACATCTTCAATATATTTACCAGATAACATTCTAGATCCCGTTGCAACAAGATAGGAATCCTCTCTATAATGTTACCATCCTCAATAACTTCCATATTGGTATAGAAAATAAAACGATAAATAAAATATATACTTATATTAATCAACTATACAAAACTTATTTACACTACACTATGTGTACACTTTTTAAAATCGTCTTCGTCAAAACCATATAAAAATCCGTTCAATAGTTTTTAAGCTACTAACTACGTTTTATAATATCTATAAATGGTATTTATGAAATATAAAAAGACGTCACCGTAGAAATCAATGATATTAGCACCGTGTTATTTTCGAGAGGCTGCGTTCTCCCCTCCCGTCGCCATGACAACGGCTCAGTGCCCCAATTTCCCGGGAAAACTCTGCACACCGTCAGCCTTTATTTTAATTCTTTCATTATATTTTACTTTGAAGTCTGTTAACTGGATATTCTTGCAATCCTATCCTTGCAAGTCGTATGTTAGCAAAGTAAATGTAATTTAAATAACAAAAGCACTTTAAAGGAAATTGCAGTAGTTAAAGTACTATTTTTATTACAAAAACATCCGTTTATTCTAGCCACATACTACATTTAGCGTAGCAAAATGAAAGGTACAAATTTTATGGTACTAGTATCAGCCCGCTTTGACAGAAAATATAGATTATTTGAAATGTACTAAATTAAAGCGAAATACCACTCATTTATCACGAGATAGAGGGCACATTTAAATTGATTTGAAATATTGGATATTGACTATTTACGATGTAAACACTTATTAAGAAAGTTTATGAAAGATATTTTTCAACGATTTATATTTATGAGATACGGTCACGGTGTGGCGGACATGACGGTTTATAAACAATCATACGGCGATACTTAAAGTGTCCTATGCGCGTTGCCGATCCAAGAGGTAGGAGGGAACAAATGAGAAGGGCAAACAGAAAGGGAACAGAAGGGGTGGGAGAATGGGCCCTAGGCGGACTCACTCATCGCGTGACATACAACAGAACCCACTGTTACTTTACGATGATTTTAGTAGTAGTAGTTCCCTGATTGAGCCGGCCAATTTGCCATGAAAGGAGGGTTTACTACGGTATTTGTCGTAGTAATAATATCGGGCGGATCCGTAGGCAAAAGCTAGTAATATATATCGATAATAGAAAAAGTAACCTTGCTCGACAAACTCAAGATAATTTATATGAAGATTATAAATAGACCATGACAAAATCGATATTATGTATCAAGTTTACTGTTGCGTTATATATTACCTACATAACTCTATGTATATTTTCCCGGCGTCGGGATGTGACGACCCCATCGCCCGCTGTTGGGATAATCTCTGTCACAGCAGAGATTATTCCACCAGTGCAATCAGTCATACTGGTAATAGGTCTTTTATTGCAAGAGGCCGGTTAGGTAGGTACCACCGCAGTGTCAAATATTCTGCCGCCAAATAGTAGTGCTTAGGCATTACTGTGTTCCGGTTTGAAGGGCACTGTACGCTAGTGAAATTACTGGGCAGAGGAGATTTAAGAACCAATATCTCATAGGCTACGGCAACCACTTACCATTAGGTGGGCCGTATGCTTGCTTGCCAACTTATAACATAAAATATATATATATATATATATATATATATATATATATATATATATTTTAAGCTTCATAATAACTTAACAACATTTATTGGTCATTAAAATTTCGTTCTATATTGCTGGTGGCTATGGTAGATATTTCGAAAAAACTGTATTACAGACACCATGCTTTCGATATTAATACACAATACGATATTAATCATACTTTTTAAAATTTTCAATAACTCAAACTATTAGTAAGTATAAAAACAAAGCAAAAAAACTAAAATAAATACTAGCATCCAATTAAGATTATTATATAGTACAAAATAAATAGAATAACAAAACAAATACTAATTAAAATTAATCATATTTAAATGGATTAAAATAATTTATGTTTGCGTTCGATGAATTTCAGCCGAGATGGTGCAATGGATAAAATATATACACATTTTGTGACTAGATAGTACTTCGCTTCTGAGCCTACATTCTCGGCAAAAATAAGAAATCTCTTTTACGCATTACCTCAACATAACTTCTAAGTTATGTTCCAGAATTAAAACAAAATATATCCTTTAAAAAAGTCTATGAAAATAGCTAATAAGCACACTTTGGTATGTCTTTGTTGCAAGAGGCCGGCTAGGTAGGTACCACCAGTATCAAATATGCTACCGCAAAGCAGTAGTGAGTGGGCAAAGGAGATTTAAGAACTAATATCCCGAGGTTGGCAACGCGTGAGTGACCTACAAATGGTGTTGAAAGCGCTAATAAGCTACGCCAACCACTTACCAACTTAGTAATAAAATAAACTTATTACTAGCGCGAAACTAATGACGGGTGCATAAAAAATAATCATTTGCTTCAGCTACAATAAGCTGTATTAAACTGAATTTCCTAAATCCGAGTAATAGTTATCAAGGTAACTCCTTATTTACTACTTCTTTTACGAGTGCTCTCTCCACAAAACGGATTAGCGCTGTAATAGGAGCTTCGTTTCGAGAAATATTAACGTTGAATTTTGTACAGAACTAAAATAATACGTGAGAATAGTAATGGTACAATTAATATAAAATTAACGACATTGCGGCGAGGCAGTTGCGAACCTGCCTTAAGAGTTAAAGGTTGCGAGTTCGATTACTGATCGGAGCAGATGTTTGTGTTGATCATACAGGCATGTGTTTCCATCCCCACTGTGCCTCGGAGAGCAGTTGTTACCATAAAATCTGATAATAATCGTTAACTCTTGATAGGTAATTTGCCCTTATCCAATCAGTTACTGGTTCGCTCTTTAGGTTGTGGAGTTTATATAACAGTCGCTCTGTGTAAATACTAGGAATAATGCTAGGAAGAAGATGAATATAAATAACAAACATCTGCTCCGAGCGGGAATCGAAACCGCGACTGTCGAAGCAGGCCACAACGGTCCGGATGTTTTTAATATATGGAAGATAAAATATCATATTTCAGCTAACCGATATAGGATTGAAATATTCTAGTACTTCAAATAAAAACCGCGCTCGAATAAAGTTTTTTTTTTATGTCCCTGTCACCGGCACGCTAACTAGGTGGGTTTTAATTAACTATTCATCCCAGAGCTCCCCACAGATTAAATATTAGTTCTGCTAGCTGAATTGATTTTTTTTTTACTTTTATGATACCACGTATAAATTCGATATTCATAAGATCGGAATCGGAAATTAAATTTTGAAATCTATCATTGAATCGATCTATAAAATGAGTTCATTTTACATAATTTTACAAAAAAAAAATCTTGTATTTTATCATCACTACATAATATAAAAGAAAGTCGCTTTCTCTGTGCCTATGTATGCTTAAATCTTTAGAACTACGCAACTGGTTTTGATGCGGTTTTTTTAATAGATAGAGTGATTGAAGAGGAAGGTTTATATGTATAATAACATCCATTAAATAGTGGAGAAAAAAAAATAATTTTAGAGGTTTCTAATGTGATGTCGTAAATAATTACATTAACGCGTGCGGGCCACGGGCAGTAATGAGTAAATCAAAACTACTGGATCGTATCGTATTATCGATTTTAATCGTTTTTCAGTGAATGACATAGGCTATATATTTTATACCCGTGCGAAGCCGGAGCGGGCCGCTAGTACTATATAGTGGTCATTCTGGACTTCATTCACGTGGTGCATAATATGTAGAGTTCATATTTCATTCCGTTTCATTTATGTCCGGATGCAGTCTGTATTTACTAATTCGTAATTTTAGGTATCTCAAACTTATAGCTTAGAATAGGATTTCTTGAATTTTATTGTAAAAGAGTGTGGGGTGCATAGTAACAATAGTTATAAATATTTTATTAAAAGATATAAGCAGGGCTCTCATTTTGATAATTTCTTAACATCCCACGCTTTTTTACAATAGAATACATTTCTTTCTCTTAATAAGTATGCAAAATTTCGATTTGAGTTTTTGAAGGAGGTCAAAATCGCTAATACAAGTGTGTTAAAAAGCTTCATGTGCTACTATAAATTCTACCTACATTATAAAATGTTCGGATTAACATCACAAGTCCCTAACTTCCGTAACACCGAGATGATCATTAGTTTAAAGATTACAATGTGGCGTTATTTACAGATGGGTTTAAAGTTAAAACTTTACTGGACGCAATACTGTAAATCCATTAAAGCCTTAAACTTAATTAATTATTGTCGTTCGTCGCTTAAAACTAAAGGTATTTTATGCACATTTTCGTGTAAGCATGTTATACTATAGCATTTTAAGTAGAACTAGAATAGATGAAGCATCTTCCAGAATTAGCAACCTTAATGCAAATGACAAAGTTTAAAATCCTATTTTCACTAATATTATAAATGGGAAAGGGATTTTGTTTATTACATTTTCAAGTCTAAACTGCTGAACCAATTCAGATGATCGTTTGTATAGATAAAGATGGGACCATACAGATGGTTATAGACTACTTTTTGTGTCGAAAGGTACTCTTGGTCTTTTAGATGCTGAAATAGGGGAGGACAATTTTAATGGGAAGCCCATTATGGAAAATTAAATTAAAGATCGTTACTCACGCGGATGAAGCAGCGGACAGAAGCTAGTTTTAATATAACTATGCTACGCAATATATATATTGCACTTTGATATAATATCTGAAGGTTTACCTTGTCAAACTGCTAAAAAGAGCAAGGCACTCAATACTCGACAGATGAGCCGAGATGGCCTAATGGATATAACGTAGACTTTAACGTCACGGGTTCAAATCCGTACAAACACTTCTGAGTTTTCAAGTGCTTAATTTGTGTTTCGAAATCATTTCGTGCTTAGCGGTTAAGAAAAACATCGTGAGGAATTCTATTATTTATGAGTACATGTCTTGGTAGACTCGCTCGCTGAGTACATGTCTTGGTAGACATTCTGAGACTTGTATATCAGCCAGTCCGCAGTGAACCAACGTGGTGGATTAAAGTCTAAATCCTTCCCCTTAACCGGAGAGAAGGCCTTTGCCCAGCAGTGGGACATTAACAGGCTGTTACTTTACTTAATTATCATGACATTTTCTCAACCTTTAAATACCATTTTTGAAATAAATACAAGAACATAAATTCAAATCATAACTCCATGTCTGAGGCAATAAAATGGCGTTTTTACATCGCTATTGTCTTTGTAAAAATAGAACCTGCAATAATTTTCTCGCATAGAACGGGTAACATAGAAACCTGTAGTTTAAGCGTCTGTTAAAAGGCAACTAGTTCCTAAGTCCCGCGGCTATGAATCACCATTATACTCAAAGAGAATTTATCTTCCTAACAAAGAATATCTGGCTTAGAATATCTTCAAGTTTTTAAAAAGAATATCGCTGCTTCACTGAAATTTCGTTCTAGTTACTATAGTTATTGCTCGTAAATTTTTCTCTGTTCGCAAAGGCTCTCATATTAAAGTGAGGGATTAGACCTCTAATTTGCAAAATTAATAATAGTAGTTTTGCTAGTTTCGGTGCGAAAGCCTCGAGTGGGTAAGTATTATTGAGGAATATATTTTATTAAACTTGTATGGAGTCTGCTGTTGCATTCGTACAGACCAAAATCAAAATAAAATCTTTTTAATCAACGTAAAAAGCGTAACACTTATTTGTTAATTCGATATAAATAAATATGACATTCAAAGTTTGTAACCCTCAATTAGTATTTATTGTAGTTTTACCCTCAATTATGTAAAATAACAATAGGGAATTGTTAATGAAAGCAAAACGTTAATCACGCGGGCGAAATCGCGGGCAAAAGCTAGTATTTATTAAACCTTTTATCTTTGATCTTGTGTTTGAGTACCTCTAACATAGCTAATTTAGAAGCTTGTCTAAAATGCCGTAAAAAGACATACACTACATTACACCATTGTAGGTTTAATCAATTTAATCCAACGCTTCGTTTGCATCACATCTAAAAGCCTATATAATTTAACCGCTCCTCTTTCCTGGACAAATGTACAGGTCGTAACGCGCTTTATTTATGATAAATACCGCCATTACACTCGCTGAGTCCAGTGCTCGACATAAAGCTGGAACTTCACTACATAAATTCTGACATATAGCGCAGTTACGCTCAATATTACTTTGACTTTATTAATGAAGCTAATTAAACACTAAGCATAGTTCTGCTTATTTACGGAATATTATCAATCATTTTCCTAGCATAATGCTTTAGTTTTGACAATGTTTAGAGTATATAGACAGTAAAATTTTGGGGTCAAAAAAATGACTTAAAAAGTAGGAATGAAATTTGTTTAGTTACAGATCTGCACAGAGTCGCAGACTGTCTAGAACTAACTTATAATAAATTAATTTTAAGTATAGTTATAGTATTTTTCTTAACGCTGTATCAAGGGGAACGTTACAATATTGTGACTTTTACCGTTTGAAATTTAGAGTTCAGCAAAAATTTAGTTGTTGGACATGGTGTGATTTAGGTTTTAATATGCTTTAGTAAATTCAGTGAAAAAGATTGAAGCTTTTCAAATTATTCGTCATAAGGATATTCGTCAATTAAAGGTTGCATAAAATTCAAAAGTGCCTTGAAGATTAAAGTATACTGAGTGACACAGGCTTACGAAGGTACATCAGAAGATTCTTTACAAAAAGTACGTACCTTGAATTACATAAAATATTCAATAAAAAGTATCGCTTAACTCGACTGATCTTAGTACATGACAAGCCTAATGTATACACGTTAAATGGGCAGTTACTGCAAAGTGGCTACTAGTTACAATTTAAGATATCTCAAGAATTCAAAAGATTTATCTACCGCTACAGCAATGGTATAAATGCGAAAGTAGCAGCTGTTTGTTTGTTCTTGTTTCGCGACAGCGTAGTTGATTTTAATTACATTTATTTTTCATGTAGCCTATGTTAGGTACGACAATAGCCGAAGGTGTCAGGATCAAACTTGCAACCCTCGCGATAACAGAGTCGACAGTTCTATCGTTAAGATATTTAATATGGAAATAGTTTTAACTTATTTTTATTAGGTACCACAAAGGTGGCAACCGTTAGTAGTACTAGAGCCATGATCCTTCCAACTCCTCCTTGGACCGGCTCGACCGTGAAAGTACTTAATACTCACAGGAAATCAGTACTATTGCATTTCGTGCAATGAGTGAGAGCGGCGGAGGAACAATCTCCCAACCCTCTGTTTCCTTCCTTTTTTTCTCTTCTCATCCCTTCCTCCTCTCCTCTCCTACCCCTTGGATTGGCAATGCGCATATGATACTTAGAGTATCGTAAGCGTTCACATGTTGCGGTGATTGATTATCATCAGGCGGGTCGAATGTATGTTTGGCAACCGTCATGAAATGAAAAACAACTGACGGGTTCGTCTCGTGATAGTCACCTATAGGCGCTTGCAACATCAGTAATATTCCTAGATAAGACTGAAATAATCAAAGCAACTAGCAAACAACGCTAGTTTTACTTTGTAACTCTACTTGTACCTTGTACTGACAAAGGTACTTTGAAAAATTTTACCTACTAAAAAGCGAAAACCTAATCCAATATGACTATAAGAAATATTTAAAATATGGCGCGAAGTGTCAGAGTGACTATCATTTAGTCCTCTTACAAAGGGTCCCATAATCCAAGCGCTCTCCCTTCTCGAAAAACAATTTGATATTTTTTGCCGTCGTGCCAAAACTCAATCAAACGCCTTTTGTCATATGCGGACATGTTCCTGTGAACTTTGGCGAATATATTTTCACGAATTTTCAGAAGAATTTTTTTAACATACGTCGGTTTGCTTTTTTCAAACGATGTACTATTTCCGGCAGTAAACGGATGCTTCTTTCTTTGTTGTTTTTCTATTTTCTCCTTAATTTCTTTTTTTTATTTGATCGGTTCTTTATTATCTTAGGACCGGACCTCCTTGGGCTATTGTCATACCCACTCCTATCGCAACCTACGAGCATATTTAACGGGACAAAAGAAGTATTAGTAATGACTTGGAAAAGCATCGCTTTTAAAAAAAAAGTAGTGCATAGTAATAATAATAATATTCTTTATTTGTACACCAAATGTATATAGTAAAACAATTTTAATACAAGGATATCGGTACAAAAGGCGGTCTTACCGCTAAGGTAGCGATCTTTGCCAGACAACCTTTAGATATATGTAAGACATGTCACAAAGAAGCGGTAAGGACGTGTACTGTGGACCTACGAGATTAACTTATTAATTGTATATGAATATGACACAACGAAAAAAAAGATATATATGTATATATATATATATATATATATATATATATATATATATATACATAGTACATAGGTATACCTGTTCTTTCCTATTTTTTACACTTTGTTGTGATCATCACAATCACAGAAATAATTAAAAATGTTATGACTATGATAAAGAAAAATGAAAACTTACGCAAGTATAAAATAGTCTATTTTTTTTTATAAGCCGGCACAAACGGGAGGTTATTATAAAAATTTTATTATATTATATTTTGCTTCATTTTATATAAGTCGTCGTAGAAGTAAGCTAAGAGCAAGCTTTACAAGGTAAAGGTAAACGGTTTGCGTCACCGCCGCCAATAATAGCTAAAACCTAAACTAATAGTAGCGGTAACGTAAAATAAAAAGTGTACATTGTATCGATACAATAACAGACATTCCAGAAAAGTATTTCGTATTCTGGAGTCAAAAACTTCATAAAAAGATTATTTATACGCTGCAGTTTATACAGATAAATTAAACAGACGCCATTACAACACAGTAATGAACGATTTTTAAGTAACTTATCTACCCAATAAATATTATATAAGTATTTTTCTACTGGATATTTTATATAATACTAGCGGCCCGCTCCGGCTCCGCATGGGTATAAAATATATAGCCTATATCATTCACTGAAAAAATGATTAAAATCGATCCAGTAGTTTTGATTTATTCATTACTACCCGTGGCCCGCACGCGTTAAATGTAATTATTTACGACATCACATAAGAAACCTCAAAAAAAAAAATTTTTTCTCCACTATTTAATGGATGTTATTATACATATAAACATTCCTCTTCAATCACTCTACTTATTAAAAAACGCATCAAAATCCGTTGCGTAGTTTTAAAGATTTAAGCATACATAGGGACAGAGAAAGCGACTTTGTTTTATACTATGTAGTGATAGTGAAGCTGCTAATAATTAATGACAATGTAATTTCCTTCACGTCTAGATTTGATAACATGTTTTGAACGGTACAATTCCAGTCCCGCCATATTGAAAATATGACAGGCGTATCACCGCCATATTGAAATGTGTTGGTATTTTTACGGTCTGTAAGCGGCTGGAAAATTGAAGTCTTTTTAATGATTAAAAATATAAAATTCAGAATGTGTTGCCGACACGCTCCAGTTGGCGAGATGTTTTAGAAAAACAAAATATTCTGCTGTAGTCTTAATAAAAATTAAATTTTATTTACCATCGAACTAGCTTCATATTATATACTTTTTTATGTCATGACGGTTGGCAAACAGACTTACGGTGCGCCTTATGGTATGGTAAGTCACCGCCACAACACATATGAGCGCATGCGATACTTGAAGTATCTCATACGCGTTACCTACCCAAGGATGGGAAGGAATGAGAAGGAATAAAATATCATATCAGCTTCGTAAAACAAAATTATCATGTTTTCGTATAACACAAAAATAAAAAAATATTAAAAATTACCATCAAAAATGTAACAATTTCAATTTTTTCACATCAATGTTACACTGAGTACCACTTATTTCATTGAAAATTTCAAATATTTATTTTATTTAATTTTATGATATAGATTTGATTTGAACAATTTTAATACATTTCAAGCAAACGTCTGTGAGTTTAACACTTCAATTCTACGTATAGTTGCGAAGTTCGGATTTTGAAGAGAATCAGTAAACTAAGTTTAAGTTACACTTAGTATCTCATCCCTAAGTGGAAATCCAGTAGCTACCCTGTAATTTCGTACTCTGCAACACTATCGTGATTCACATTATCAACCTACTTGTACATTCTAGTCTTCCTTTTAAACTTTCCAATTCTTGTTTCATTCGATACGAGAAGTTTGTTAGAAGTCTACGCTAAGGTGTTACTTCGACAGACATCCAGCCTTTCATTTTATTAAACTACAACTCAAACATGGTCTCTACTGTTTAACACTATCAAGTTAAGTTTCTGTAAATTTTTAAAATTTCTTCAATATGATGATTCTTATGAAATTTGCAAAACGCCCGACATTATCAACTACAAAATCAGCTTATAATTTACAAATGACCTGCCATATTTTCTTAAATTATAGCTAAGATCACTCTCGATCATGTCATCTTTCAAACAAAAGAAAACGAAATCAAAATTGGTTCAGACAAACGATGACGCTTGTGAAACATAATACCATAGAAAGACACGCAGTTACAACGATATATACATTAAATATTAAAATTAATTATTAATTAAATATGAAACTAGACTAAAATGGACTTAGTTTTTGTTTTCTTACTTCAGAAATTAGATTATAAAGCCAGCCATAAAGAAAATACTATTTTATCAAAAGCTAATAATACTACTTTAACTGTTATATGATCTGCGGTTTCATTCTCGTTGAATTTGTACTATACACCTGTTTCCGCACCCGTGTGGAACATCGTTGTTTTCATGTGTACTTAATAACATGCCTACAGTTTACTAGTCAGATTAACATTTACAGTTATTGCGATGTGGGTCGTAAAGTTATGTTATAAAGTCTACTAGTATTGCCTGGTTTCTTTTGCAAGCGACCCCCATGACATCCCACTATGGGGATGAGGGCTCCGCTGAGTTTTAGTAATAGTAGTATATTGCCGGTCGATTAACGGGCGGCCGAGTCCCACACTACCACTACCTATAGACTAACAGGCGGCCGAGTCTCACACTGCCACTGCCTATAGACTAACAGGCGGCCGAGTCCTAGATTACCACTTCCAAGTGTACCTGACGAGTGTACCACGTGCAGTGGCAAACCACTGCATTGTGTTGCAGTAAACTTATTTCTCAGCAAAAACAAAGAGCCTCGCTACCAGCTCGCTACAAAGGTTGTCAAATATTATAATATATCAATATTCTCCATAATTACTTTCATGAAACATATTGCTTACACGACCCTATTATCCTCTACAAATTAATAGTCTGATACACGTATCACAAAGACTGATTAATTAAAAAGATATCTAATTGCAATCATTAAAATCTTATAAATATAGCTATGCTTTTAATGTAGCGGTTACCAGCATTAGACGGCCTAATTCGGATGGTTTTCGTTCAGCAATCATTTAATCACCTTATCGCGTTTGCAACATCAATAGCGACAAACTTGTGTTGCCAACCACCGAGGCTTTTTAAAGACTTATTTTCCTTTGTCCCCTAGCTGGGGCAGAGGGCGTCCACAGTGCGTCGCCATCCCTTTCGGTCATGTGCTTCGTGCTTCATTTCACTCCAGGTCTTCCCGATGTTCTTCGCCTCTGCGACGATGGTCCGCCGCCAGGTCTGCTTAGGGCGACCACGTTTCCGCTTTCCTTGGGGATTCCAGTCAAGAGCTTGTCTTGGAATATGATCAGGATCCCTTCGGAGCGTGTGGCCGATCCAGTTCCACTTCCGGCGTTTTATCTGCTGGTCGATCGGGGTCTCACCGCAGCATTTCCACAGATCTTTGTTGGAGATTTTCTCAGGCCAGTAGACACCAAGGATACGGCGAAGACAACGGTTGATAGCGACCTGGAGTTGATGCGAGATGTCCTTTGTGACCTTCCACGTCTCACACCCGTACAGCAACACGGTTTTTACATTGGACCGGAATATCTTGAGCTTAACTCTCCTAGTCAATTTCCGCGATTGCCACACGGGACGGAGCTGTGCGAAGGTTGCTCTTGCCTTGGCGATCCTCGAAGCGATATCCTCTTCGGCCCCTCCAGTGTCGGACACTACACTACCGAGGTAGGTGAATTTCTGGACCCTCTCCACAGTCTCTGTTTCGATGAGCAACGGCAATGAGCTTGTCGCTCCGCGTCTCATTTCCTGGGTCTTTCGGGTGTTAATTTTCAGTCCCATCTTTTTTGCCTCTCGCCGAAGGTCGTCTAGCTTGGCTTGCATGTCGGCGCGTGTGTGACTCAGCAGGCATAGGTCATCGGCATAATCCAGGTCTTCCAAGACACCAGATAGTCCCCATTCTATGCCGCGGCGCTTGTTGTTGATCGTATTGATCATGATGCCATCCAGAACAACAAGAAAGAGTAGAGGTGACAGAAGACACCCCTGTCGTACTCCCGCATGTACCGCTATGTCCTCCGAGATGAGGCCGTCGTGTTTCACTCTACAAGAATAATTCCTGTAGATGGCCTTAATCAAATTCGTGATTTTCTCAGGGACCCCAATTTCACGTAATCTGTCCCAGATGCAACTCCACCTCAGCGTATCGAAGGCTTTTTCGAAATCCACGAAGGTTATATAAATTTCCCTCTGCCATTCTGAAGCCTGTTCGAGGATAATGCGCAGGGTGTTGATCTGGTCCGTACACGATCTGTTGGGACGGAAGCCAGGCTTTTTAAAGGATTGAAGGTTAATAGTTTTGGAGCCGAGAAATGAACATGAATATCCCAGCACAAATCAGCCACGTGGACTTGGGGAATACTACCTCTCACAAAAAATCGACATCGTAACAGTATCAATACTGTCACGTTTCCCACAATAAATGAAAGCGCTGGAGGCCCAACCTTCCACCCTTCTTATCCCTTGGCACGCACATGTGGTACTTCAAATATCGCAAGCATTCCGCTATCAGGCGGATCGTATGCTTGTTTGCTAACCGTCATGACATAACTCACGAAAGAACTGGCTTATTAATCCAAGGACATGTAACGGATATCGCTATTTCAAATCAAAATTCTACTAAGGGATAGCCATTTTCCCGTCAAATTGGTTCATTGATACCGAAAGCATTGCTCTACTACCATAAAATATAAAGATTTATTATCCTATCTTCAGCATATCTCACCGTAAAAATATCAAGAAAGATTGAATGTTTGTTCCCCACCTCTGCAATTTTAATAAACTTGACTTTTTACAGTGTTCGTAACCCTCCTGGTTAAAGAATTCAACGACACTTCCTCTATCAAAATACATCAGGCTTTATAGGGAAAATTTGCGTGTCGAAAAAAAGATATCTCGAAGCACTCGAAAAACATTCTCATTATCCTTCGGGCAAAATTGAAATGTTAGCTACAAACTATTCCTTAAACTTAGAAAGGATTACTAGCTAAGAGGCGAAACCACATCATTAATATAAACAATAGAACAATACTACACCGAACACGTGCTCATTCGGAGGCAGTAATGCGATAAACGGCTTAGTGAAATACACGTACCGAAATTTAACTGAACTATCTATACAAATTATTCACTTGATTTATTTCTTCGTTATTTGTTTTGGGCGATATATTTTTTTAATATTTTAGCTGACGTCAAAAACGAGGATATTTTTCATTGCTGTTATTTTTTTTATGCGACAGAATAAATAGAATTCACATAACGTATTGGTTATTTCTGAATAGAAAACGATAGTAATATATAATAATGATAGTAAATCGTTTTTACGGCAGGAGATGCTTCTCTTACCATAAAAGGGCCTTCTCGACTGGGAAAGTGCTACCCTCTCACAGAAAATCGCCGTCAGTAACAGTATCATTAGGTACTGTTGCGTTTCGTGCGATGAGTGCCGGAGGCTCAACCTCCCACCCCCTCTGTTCCCTCCCTTTTTTTTCTTTCTCATCCCGTTCCTCCTGTTCCTTGGGTCGGCAACGCGCTTGTGATATTTCAAGTTTCCCAAGCGTTCATAGGTTGCGGTGGCTGCTTACCACGGACCATATGCTTGTTTTCCAAACGTCATGACATAAAAAAAGAAAAATAACATTTTAGTTCTAGATTGACGGGAAGTTAAAACGTTCAACAAGTTATTTCATCTCACGAAGTCGGGTTGGCCATAGTCATGTGTGTAGCTCGGGATCGCTCTGATTCTCTCGTGCCGGCGGTCGGGCTCATTTAACAAGAACGCGTGTCAATACACATTACTACAAGCAAAACTCTCTCGTCTTCGTGATATAGAACAACTATATTGTTCTTGTTGTTGTGTTATATATTAATATAAATAAATAAATAAATAAATAAACGCTACACACTCAACGGCCCCCATTAGAATATTGATATCCTGTGTCGGGGGTCCGGAAACATACACAATGACAAGCACAAATACACCCAGACCGGAAAATATGCTTGCATGGTCTATACAAACATATTATGCTTCGAGCGGGAATCGAACCCACGACCTGTGGCGTTTAAGGCAGGTTCGCAACCGCGGCGCCACAACGTCGTCGAACATATAAATATATATCACAATCATTTAAACTAAGATGACGTCGGTTTAAAGGGCACTGTAGGCTAGTGAAGTTACTGAAAAAAAGAGATTTAGGAACCAATATCTGGTGTTACAAGCGCTCATTAATCAGGTGGGTTGTATGCTTGCTTGCCAACTTAGTAACACAAAAAAAACTAAGAACTCAAGACGATAATACAAGTACATGATATCAAACTATAAGTAAAAGGCTTCATTCAATGAATATTGTCTTCGCTTATGTGTACACTGATAAGATCTGATACGACCAATGAGATATTGGACAAAGACATTACAATGGCCGCATGAGACGGCACTTTTGTGTGCAGTGGTTTGCTGACAACCGATAGTTTGCTAATGGCATTAATGTCGGTTTTTTGGTCTCACATTAAGTGATAAGAAAACAAGGCCATTGTCTGAACTAATTGAATTCAGCTCCCAGTCATAATTACCCTATATATATAGGCGTAATATATATTGATGGAAAATGGCGTACATTTTCACGTACAAAGTAATTTTTAGAAATGATCAGATTACTTATGATACTGATGAATATCCGGTATCAAGAATATTTTACAAAGATAATTGGACTGTCAAGAAAAGAAATTTCAACTGATTAAAGTTTATGATACACTAAAATAAATTTGATGCAGTCATGGCGGTTAGCTAATAGTAAATTTCGTGCTTTATCTCTAAAAATCTTTATCCGATCATCACAAAATTTATATTGAATCAACGCGGAAGCTTATCCTAGTCGACAAAAAAAAACGATCAGTTCTTGACAGGAAGGTATCACGTAAAATACGCAAAAAAATCAAACGCGCCTATTGAAATTTTTCGATCGAAACACTTCCAAAATGAAGTGTGAATTAGAAAGAATTTTTGTTTCTGATTGAGCCCTCGCGGGGGCTCAAAGTTAATTTCGTCTCAGGACAGCTCGAGACGACATCGGGAATGAAGTGCTCGAAGCGCATTCTATCGATGAAAATATCAATCGCATACCATCGTAAACCATCTAGAAACAATATCAAAAGCCTTCCATTTCATAAAAATCGCGATCAAAAATAGCGAAATCCAGTAGTCCCGTCCCGAAAGTCCCGATTTAATATTCTTAAGCGCTGTTTACTTTTTTTCATGTCGCAATTCTCATTTCAAAGATGGCTCATCACAGACGACGGTATAAAGTCGTTCCGATATCAACGGGGAAAAGGGAAAAAAATGGTACGAACGCAAACGCTTGCGAAATGCGGAAAAACGCGAAAAAAGACTTATAAAACGGTAGAAGTTGATACCATTTGTGTACGACTGACGGCGTTTTTGGGTTAAACCGGTCGTTTATTGCGTACTTTATGTTTGGGATGTCTCGTGTTGGTGTCGTGCGTAAATATTGTGTTGTTTTTTACTTTCCTCACGTATGAGATATACGTTGAATATATTATTTTATGATGAATCTTACGAAAACGAAATATAATGTTTCATAATATATAACTCTCGGGTACACAGGGTGGCTAACGCAGTTTGCCTTCCAAAACTGTTTAGCCGCCTTCGCGTTTGGACTTTACTGCCACTTACCATCGGAGTAAAGTAATTAAAAAAAAATTATCCAAATTTTTAATTTATTTGTGACGGTTCATGTGTCGATTTGCTTGTCTTTAATATACTAATTCAATATAACATTTGTCGTTAAACATGTTTTATACAAATAATTACTGTATTTAAATATACGAAAATAAGTTTTTGATTATAATTAATATCTTTTTTTTGCAAAATAAGTTTTTCTTGTTGTTTTATTTAACTTTATTGTACAAATATTATAAAAATTACAAAATTTTTCATAGAAATATCATTTGTACAAAGGCGGGCTTATCCTAATAAGGGATCTCTTCCAGCTAACCTTTGAGTTACTAAAAGAATATGTATACCAAGGGTAGAAAAAGCAGAAAATAAATACAGCACATAATAAATGATAATGAGTAATAATAATAAGTATATAACTTATAATAAGTGTACAAATAAATAAATAAATATATTTATATATAAGAGATGAATAAAAAAAATATAATTTATCTTTGATTGTTAAGAACAATAGAATACTTCCAATATTATTTTATATTAATGCGTGTTCTGTAAATTATCTTCGCTTTCATTCGACCGTCTGCCAAATTCCTTATCATTCTTTGACGTAAAGTATTCACTCTTTTCACACCACTAATTCTTCAATATCCTTATTTGCATTCATTCATTCTCTTTTCATTCCACCTTCCATTTGTATATCTCGGAATATTTTTTCAGGTGACATTAACAAGTGTAATCTATTTAAAATGAATTAAATACATCGGGGTCCATGAACTCTCATTATGATCACGAGTTAAACTTCATTACTAATCAAGGATAGGATAAGAAGTTACAGAAAATTACTTACAATTTAATCAGAACGTTACGTCACAAATTTACTACATGAGCTGAATCTGCATCGGAATAGAATTTACCAAATCTTGACAATGTCGCTCCATAGAGCCATCACATGTTTAGTACCTCCTTTTAAGACCAAAATTAACAATTTGGATAGCATTAGATAATGGAAGTGCCAATGCAATGTTACAGTAACCAACTTCACTTAATTTTTTTATTTTATTTTTATGTTAGAAGTTGGCAAACAAGCATACGGCCCAGCTGATGGTAAGTGGCTGCCGCAGCCTATGAGCGCTTGCAGCACCATTAGTAGGTGCCACTCACGCGTTGCCAACCTCGAGATATTAGTTCTTAAATCTCGTTCGCCCAGTAATTTCACTAGCGTACAGTGCCCTTCAAACCGGAACACAGTAGTGCCTAAGCTCTACTATTTGGCGGCAGAATATTGGACACTGCGGTGGTACCTACCTAGCCGGCCTCTTGCAACAAAAGGCCTACCACCAGTGTGACTGATTTACATCTGCTAATTGGCTCAGCTCTAACGTCTACATTTTTAAAGCTATCAAATGTTCAGATCTTCCAAGATTACAATTTTTATTCGAAGACGTTGTTGCGCAGCAGTAGCGAACCTACCCTAAACACCTTCCCAAGTTCGATTCCCGCTCGGAGCATAATATGTTTGTATTGACCATGCAAGCGTATTTTCAGGTGTGGGTGTATTTGTCCTTGTCTTTGTATGTGTTTTCGGACCCCCAACACAGGATATCACTATCATAATATAAAATACAATAAAGAGACGCGCGTAGCCGGGTGCGCTCACTGATCAGTAAACGATCGGTGGGTTAAGCAACTTTAGGCGCGGTCAGTCACTAGATGGGTGATCGCATAGTGGTATTTCAACTAAGCATCTCCGTGCTTCGGAGGGCACGTAAAAAGTCTGTCCCGGCAATAAAGTCGATAAGTCAAGTCAGAGGCCTATACAGGCGACCTGAACAACTCTGACACTTGGTTGGTTTGGTTGGCCACTAACCATTCGATAAGATACACTATCCTAATGGGGACCACTGAGTGTGCAGCGTTTATTTATTATCATTCCAAGCTATTTTCCATAGTTAAATTTATATTGTTCTGTTCCATATCACTTTCTCCTTCGAACGGTGATCAAAACGCAATTGTATATTAAAAGTTCCCAATAAACTTTACAATGCATGCACATGTTGTCCGTCAGTTGGTTGAGAACGTTCGATAAATTGGTTTAGAACAAATGTTTGTATTGTACGTAACATTGTACGTAACATTGTACGTAACAACACACAACTTTTAAATAGTTTAGCTCTATGGTCTAGACAAACAGCGAACCGACCACATTTCGCCTGCAATAGAGTAATTCCATTTAAAAAATATCTATGTTCGTATATTTTGTATCTGTATTCGTTCTCTTTGAATTTTTTTTTTTTTAAATATAAAAATGCGTTTCCTTATCCGTTTCACGACACTAATTTTTAGATATAAAAGGGATTTTCAATAAGATACATTTAGATAGCCTACTCGACCATGCGTTTCTGTACTTACAAAGGATTCAGCCTTTTCAGACATTTTCAACAACTATCGTAATATTTCCACCACTTTACAGAAAACCTCATATGATACACCTAAAACTTTCCCAGGGATCACTCTGTTGATCAAAGGTACATACCAATACCGGATTGACCAATACACTGTAATAATTATATTATATACATAACATTTGTATATATATGTTTATGTGTAGGGTGCTAGTAGCGAGCTAGCCTTTAGTCTCGACGGTCGCGATTTCGAATCCCGATCAGGGCAGATCTTATCTTACAACTAAGATATGTCTCTTTCTCCCCACCGAGCTTGTGCCCTTGGAGACATCTCCTCTTAATCAATGAGTTACTGGTTCGACCTTAGGGATGCGGAGGTCAGACGGCAATCACCCTGTGTAAAAACTAGTAACCCGTCAAAACCGGTTAAGATTATCAAGCAAACCTTAGCCAAAAATACCGGGATTAATGCTAGGAAGAAGAAGATACGCATCGTTTATGTAATATGTTAATGAGCTATTGTTTCAATTTTGTCGAAAAATACCTATTCGCAAAATACTTATGGTTTGTTTATTTAACACAAAGAACGTAAAACGCAGACGTACAAGAAAGCTGTTTACATAATGTATTGAAATCTGTCAAAAATGACGCCTTCGCCACCCCTAGGAGCGTTACATCTGCGTAGAAATGAGAAATAATATAAAAATATAAGGGCTGAATACCCCAAGTGTTACATAGAGACTGCGAGCGAAGGAAATTCTATTGTGCTACATCTTTTGATTTTAGAGAAACCTTATTAAAAATAATGTATATTTTCTATTCACAACGTTTCTCCGTGTATTTTGATCAGTGTACTAGATTTCTTCGACTTCGCCCGTTTATGTATATACAATTATACATATAATAAAAAAAAAACTGTGGCACTCGGAGACTGCCGCGGTAAAGCTGTTACATTACATATTTTATTAAAAAATAATAAAGGTTAAACAATAATTAATTAATAATATTATATAATAATAACATTAATAATATTGTATAAACTATTTACTACTAGTTATACATAATATGTAGTTTCACATTGCCATACTAGATGGCAGTAAGATAGAAATTGTCATTTCTACGTCGCGGTGGCCAGAATATTTTTATTTAAGATATAGTATTTATTTCTCAAATTTTCGCGTTGTTTATTATTTAATATTGGAGATCTGTCAGTTTTGACACTCCGCCTACCATGTAGCTTGGCCGAGCGTTCGGTGTTAGGTTTTATTTTCGTTACGGAATTTCTTGATTCGGTCGCCGCGCTCAAAAGCCCGCGATAAAAGCTATGGAATAGCTTACAATTGTTAATTTTACGTGTCTGTACATTTGAGATTTTTCTAAAAAATATTTTTAGATGGGACTAAAATCAAGTGATTATATTATCAAATTTGACAACGTTGTGTCGCAGCGCCATAGGTTGCGGGTGTGATTCCCACTCGGGCAAATGTTTTTATTGACCATACAGACTTGTGTTCTGGACTGGGTGTATATAGGCTTGTCATTGTGTGTGTTTGCGGACTCCCGACGCGGGATATTATTATTCTAATGAGGCCTACAGTGTGCAAATAAAAAACATTTTTAATTTAATTACAATAAAATAAAAGTTTCTTTCGTACAAGGGTCAAATCGTCTCCACACAATGTAAATACCAAATTTTATTTCTTATAAGCTTTTAAACAAAAAGGTTTCTTGTTAATTGATCTAGCCGCTATGAAGATTATCCCGTAAAAATAAACAGTTTTATAATAGCTGTAAGATTTAATTTCACATAATTCATCCCAAAATCATTCTGTACTCTCCCATTTTCCCGTTCAGCCTATGGTAATTGTATTTGACGTACAAATGGACGGAAAATACAGTACTAATAAAACAGTGTAATGCTAAAAGTATGCTCTCCACTTAATGCTTTTCTGTCCTCAGCTTATGACAATAAATAATCAATTCTATGTGTACTATATAAAGTGTATTATAATAATTTATAATTAAATCTATATGAACATATACAACACCACAGGGCATGCAGGTGCGCTGCCGACCTTTAAGGAAAGAATAGGCTCTTTTCTTGAAGGTTCCCAGATCGGAAAGACCACCGGTGGAAGTTTGTTCCACAAAGTGGTTGTGCGAAGAAGAAAATGTCTTCTAAATCGCGCTGTCGTGCCTTTTCAGAAATCGAGGCGGTAAGGGTAGAATTTCGAGTTCGTGAGAGCAAAGTGATAAATGGGCACTAATGCTTGCTCGCACCGTTCGTGGCTCATAAGTCACAATTGCGGCGTAAAGGTCACGCGGTGATGAGACTTCTAATACTTTATAATTAAGATTTTTATGGAGTGCGTTTTCTAATACTAGATATGATCACCACTTTTAATTTTTTGAAATGAAAGTGAAAGCTAACTAAATTAACTTTTTCAAAAATAAAAAAACGTCTAATGTAATATTATGTAATAGTGATATTAATGAAAAGAAAAGTAAAGTTTCTCATTATGCGCATATTATATTCGTTATTAGCCTTAAGTATTTTGATCCGCGATCAGATTTTATCGATATTAAAAGTAAAACCGCACCAGTTGTAGATACTTTATCGTTCGGCTCTCCGTTAAGTGCCAACTCGAATATGCCGTTATATAATTTAAACGAAAAATCTGAAAGTTTCGCATGAAAATATTTCACTTTCCGTTTAATATATTCATATGTATATACTTTTTTAATATTGCTCTCCGAGGCACCGTGGTTACACCTACAAGGACAAACGCCCAGACCGATACAGATATTGTAAGATAAATACAATAATCTGAACCGAGCGGGAATCGAACCTGTGACCATTGTGATTGAAGGCAGGTTCGCTGCCAATACGATACAACGGTTTCTTTAAAGACTAAATATATATTTCAAAGACTAACGCGACACATCAAGTTAAAATCTTATCTTTCTCCCCTAAACCATTTTCCAAGAGGAATTAGATTATACGTCACTAAAGCAGTTAGCCTGCGAGCTTCGCTTAACAGCCATACATTAAGGAAGAAACAATTTGGAAATTTTATAAGTTCAGCATCTCGGTCCGTTTAGGGGAAGAATTTTCGCCATTAATTACGAAAACCCTCAAATAAATTGCTCTGGTATTTTAGGGGAGGAAATACATGGATGACCTTATTTATTTTAGTATCACAAAGATGATGTCGACAGTCTTTAGTACAATACGTTTCCGACCCTATGCAGAAAAGAAAGAAACGAAAAGGCCCCTTCCTTTTCGTTTCCTCCCAAAGGAGGAGGAGTTGGAGCCTCCAACGCTCACATTCACCGAATGAAATATTTAATCGGAAGACAAAATTGTCGGTAATGTAATAACATATTTTAAAATAAATTTTAGTCGACCTCCGTATGACTTTTAATTAAAATGTTTGTGGAATAATCTCGCCCACATTCTTAGTGGCACAGGCAGCAGCATCTTAGGCCCCGTGCGAAAGCGCATGCCCCGTGCGAGCATTCTTTTATTTACGCATGACATTCGACATCTATACGCTTAAGAGTTTTTTGCATATTTTCCTCCTATATTTTCTTCTCCTCTTCGATAAATAAATGTGCCTTCTTGTGCTATATTTTTTATGCTTGTATGCTAATATACTGTAAAACTATTGTGTGATTATCTGTATACTTCTGATAAATATGTGGACTCGAATATAAACATTATAACAGTAAGTGACTTTTATTTATAGTGATAGTGTTATTCATCCCACATGTTGATTATATATATAACTTTTTTACTATAAAATTGTAAAAACATATTTGTTTACGATAGAGTATCTGAATACTTTTTTCTATAAGACAGTGTACAACACTGTTAGTAATTTAAAAGCTAAATTGAAATAAATCAAATATTTTAATTAAAATAACTAAATATAAAGCCTACAAAAACTTTCAATATGGCGAAGTAAAAAGTGTTATTAAATTTTCATCAATTTAACAATAGAACAAAACATAGCTCTAACAATTTTAATTTGTTTCATTAGCAAACAATTCTATAACCTCCCGAAAACAAACGAGCTATCAAGCCTTTCCAATATTGACAAGAATTTCTTGATAAATTTAATTCCTTAATCTCTTCGAGACGAGAGGCTGGGATTTGCTTAATTGCTTTGTTGATCTCGACGGGCTTACAATCTTTCTAAACTTTAGTTCAAAGGTTACGTTTTATATATAGCATCTGCGGGATAACAATATTAAATTAAATTTTTGTCTGTTTTGGATTATTTCAAATTTAATACATGTAAATTTAAAATAAGTTTGATGAACTTTTCTTTCAGAATATAGTAATTTACTTTTATAGAATTTATCTTAAATTGATCAGAGTATTTACTGTGAACATAATGTAATTTTTTCATTTTCGAATACAATCAACTCAATGAATTCTGTATTAAAACCTCATTTTTAACCCTTTTCGCATACAAAATACACTGTGGAATTTCAAATAAGATGAGCAAAAATGCACGAATGCAAACATTTTTATAACAACGCTCCGTATTTATTCACTAAGTTCTTTCTTTGTACACGTAGAAAATAGCTCTTGTCAGCTACATCGCGTAGTGCCGTAGCAGCGTAACTGTGCTACGTGCTGCATTCGTAGCAAACCAGCCTCGCGCAGCTGACGTGGCTTGTGGTATAAGGCTTATCATTAATTTAAACGAAACTATAACAGACAATAAATATACAAAAATAAACAGTGTATGTATTTTTCCAATAAAATAGGAACATTTTAGTGCAAAAAGTGGAAATGTTGAATGTTTATTTTTATTAAAATATTGAAAGCATGTTATTATCACACACAATTTTCCTCGTAACGGAAAATTATTTATGGAAACAATTTCAATAAACGTAACAAAATAAAATACGTTATTTCGCATCAGAGAACACCATCTCCGCGTTTTCTTGCGTCGCAAGTTATTTACGCGGCATAAAAACCGTGATCTAGTTTTGGTTACCTCCACGATTGCTTCGGCGAGTATCCGAACGCAGCCAACGCCATTTTATGGGCTATAACTAAGCAATATGGCGGACGGCGGGAAAATATTTCATAGCATCGCTTAGAATTTATTGTGTAATATGTCTTTATGGAAAGAGTTTGTGTACCAATGCTCGTAAGCATAACAGGCGGTCAATTTTTGATATCTGTACTTGTTATGAATCTTGTTCGTTTCTCTAAATCTATCTATATGTAAATATAGATTATTGTTTCCCTGAGTTTTCATTCACAATTAATTCTTACAATGATTGAGCTACAAATTAAAGTTGTGTCTACCGACTATTATTTTGTATGTTCGTATGTGTGTTCGAGGTGGTTAAAACTGGTTAATTATTTTGTTTAATTTCCATACAAAAAAAATATCATGTTCATTATCGCTAGTCGCTGGTGCATCTTTGTAAATTCAACATCGACGCAGCTTAACGAAGTCAGTCACAAGAGTGCAACATAATCGAATAAAGTTAGCGTATGACTAACTACGTTTCGCTGCGGCGATGTTGAATTTACGAAGGAGCACCGGTAAATCTTTGGACATTTTTCGGTATGAAAGGTCCGATCCTTAGTTTATAGTAACTCAATGTTTCAATATTGTTTTTTAAACACTTAGACTGTTTTCTTTTCAATCTTTTTAATCTTACGTTTCACGGTATTTTAACATCAACTTGACCTTAATTAGAAATGTTGAGTATAAAAGTTTAACGTAATATTAATCTTTTTTTTATATCATGACAGTTGGCAATCAAGCATACGGTCGGCCTGATGTCACCACAGCCTATAACCGCTTGCAATACTGGAAGTATCACAAGCGCGTTGGCAACCCAAGAAGCAGGAGGGAAAGGATGAGAAGGGAAAAAACGAAACGAACAGAGGGAAGAGAGATTGGGCCTCCGGCGCTGTCACTCATCGCACGAACCGTAATAGTACCTACTGATACTACCTTACGCCGATTTTTCTGTGAGAGGGTAGTACATCCCCGGTCAAGCCCTCCCTTTTGTGCTGAGAGAAGCATGGCTCTACTACCGTAAAAATCAATCTTGTTAAACTCACATTTCTTGGTATTTCAACATCAACATGACGTTAATTAGATATCTAACTAATATTATAAATGTAAAAGTTTGGATGGATGGATGTTTCTTATTCTTTCACGCAATTACTACAGGATAGATTTAGATGACATTTGGTACACACATAGGTTATTACCTGGATAAACATATAAAATCATTTTTAACCCGGAAAAGGTTGGGTTCCCATGCGATCATCAAAAATCTACATAACGCGAGCGGAGCCGCGGGCCCAGCTATAACACATGTTCACTTGTTCATTGACATGTTCACCGTTCACACTTCAGAAGGGTGAAATGGGGGTCCAAAGTTTGTATTAAAATTGTCATTAAAGCGGGCGAAGCCGTTGGCAGAAGCTAGTTATGAAATATAAAAGTGTAACGTAATATTAAATGAAACTTAATATTTAAAACATTTTTATTTTTAAGTACCGAAATGTATTTTTAACTCGCTCAAGCCGATCGTAACGCCTCCTCGATCTGGTTCAAGATGTCTTTGAGAGTCATCCCGCGGGACGAACTCAAAACGTTTTTCGAATCCCGGCCGATTTTACTTTTAAATGCAATATATAAAAGTATTTATCGATTTTCGATAAAATTTTATTATAAGATTAAAATGATACACTAGAGCCTTTTTGGCTATTACTTTTATATGTATGTAATGTACTCTATATTAGGAATATCTTTATATATTTAATTCTACTGTACGTGTGTTGTGTATGTCACTGAACTCCTCCTAGACCGACTTTGATGTTTTTTTTGCGTTTGTTCCAGTGAATTCCAGAATGGTTTAGATTAACAATTGAACCCAGTAGGAGGCGCCGTTATCGGGTTCCAGATTTTTATTTTCCAGAACAACGTCTGCCGGGCCCGCTAGTTTTATATAAAATATAAATATAAGTTATAAATTGTCAAAAGACTGACACATCGACTATTTAAACTGGCAAATAGTACTAAAATAGGTAACACAAGTAAGAATGCGACTTTTGAAATCACTACTAAAAGGCAATAAAGAAGAAATACATATTAAACATATAATATGATTAATAACTATATTTCCCGCGTAGAGCAGATGCTTGTATTGACCATACAGGCACGTGTTCCGGTCTGGATGTGTTTGTCTTTGTCCTTGTATATGTTTTCGGACCCCGACACAGGATATCACTATCCTAATGGGGTCCGTTGAGTGTGTAGCGTTTATTTATTATTTATTTATTACATATTCCTTATTTCCCAATTATTGACTTGTGTTATGTTGTATTTTTGTTATCTCGAAGAATTGAATTTATTATATAATGTGATAAAAACAGAAAAAGATATTTATCAAAGCTAAATAGTAAACCGTGTCGCAAAACGCATAATGGCATACAGCTTTTTGTATTAAGACTGTTGAAGTGAGACGGAACGAGGATGAGCGAGACAGCGAGTACGCTCTTGGCGTTGAGTTTCCTACATTGTTATCTACTGTCGTAGAATTATCGTAGAGCGTTGGATTTCATTTTTCAGTCTCAGTAACTATAATATGGTTGTATATATTTTTGCCTTGTTTATTATTTATTTTATGTATATTTTATCCAAAATTATGATGTTGGATCTCATTGTCAAATGGGGTGCTGATAATTTGATTGTTTTCAATGCCAAGAAGACTCAGGCTTGCGCGTTCACTACCAAAAAGTCACCATTCTTCCCTCATCCTTCGCTCTCTGGCACTTCGTTGTTGATACGAAGCAGTATCACCATCCTTGGGATGGAGCTTCGCTGTGACCTAAATTCCAGGGATCACATCGAAGCAGTTATTAAAACTGCTTCACGTAAACTCGGAGTACTGAACAAGGTGCGGCGTTACTTCACGCCACAACAACTGTGCCTGCTGTATAAAACGCTGGTACGGTCTTGCGTTGAATATTGCTCTCACCTCTGGGATGGCTTCGCTAAGTACTTGCTTGATGCCCTAGATCGTTTGCAGCGACGCGCCGTTCGAATTATTGGTGATGAATGATGGAGGTCTCTAACATCCTCGAACCTCTACAACTCCGTCGTGAGATTGCCGCTCTCAGCGCTTTCTATAGACTATATCACGGCGAGTGTTCAGAGGAATTATTTTCCCTTATCCTCCCTCCCCTTACTTCCATTCAAGAACTACGCGTGCCGGTCTCCGGTGTCACCGACTAACTGTGGCATCAATTCCATCGCTAACAAAGAAGTTTGCCAACTCTTTTCTTTGTCGCACCTCAAAAAAATTGAATTCTTTACCGGCACACGTGTTCCCTCATTCTTACGACCTGGGGTCCTTCAAACGAGGCGTGAAGAGGCACCTTGCGGGTAGGCAGGGCGAGGATGGCTAGTACAGTTCGCCTTCTGCAACCATATTAGCCACCTTCGCGTGTGGACTCCACTTCCACTTACCATCAGGTGGAGTAGAATCATTTGCACTCCGGCGTTATTAAAAAAAAATACAATTATAATATTATGCTTAAACTCGTAACACCAATGGTTATAGTATGTGTATTGCGTATGAGTTGTTTTTAAAGCTTAGGTTAATGTTTTCTCACCGAAATAATGATTGTTCTAATCATTTGTTATTAATAAAATACTTCGCAAAGAATCCGCCATCTTTTTATCTGATGACGTACGAAAGACTTAGGATTTTAGATTTCATCGGGTTAAATATTCAATTTAATCCACAACCCAAGTTGTTTAAGATTATCGGTAAATACACGCGAAACAGACATACGGTGGAAATTAGCAAAATCAATCCTATTAGTAGCGTTTTGCTTGATGAGTAACAGCGCTGAAACTTTGAAACTGCAACACTCTTGTCTATAATTTACTATGGCTAGGAGTATCAAAAAGAACTTTAAAAACCTAATCAATTTGACATATTCAGAAAAAAACATAAATAAATAAATAAATAAACGTTGCACACTCAACGGCCCCCATTAAGATAGTAATATCCTGTGTCGGAGGTCCGGAAACATTCAAAGAAAGAAAGAAAGAAAGAAAGAAAGAAAACTTTATTTTAGACACGCAAAAAACAAAACAATAAAAATTAAAAATTAACTAATAATAAAATGTAAAACAATTTAAAAGCATGGACAATGTTTAAAAACAGAAAAATTTAAGAATAAAAAAAAAGAAAAACAAATAAAAATAAAGAATGTAACCTATTGTAAACAACAAAAAAGAAAAAATCAATAATAAAACTACGCATATATCAAAAACAACAGCAACATTGCGTGTCCTAAAAAAGGTTAAATTATATTGTCACTCGCCGACATTACACGGGCTCGGGAGTAACTGGACTGTGCATCGAGACAACATCATTCACAATGACAAGGACAAATACACCCAGACCGGAAAATATACTTGCGTGGTCAATGCAAACATATTATGCTCCGAGCGGGAATCGAACCCGCGACCTGTGGCGCTTAAGGCAGGTTCGCTACCGCTGCGCCACAACGTCGTCAAATACATACCAAGATAGATTCATATGACAATGAATCTATCTTGGTCACGCCATCACGCGTGAACGGCTGGACCGATTTCACTATTTTTTTGTTGTGTTTGTTATTGCCAGGAGAAGGTTCTTATGACAGAAAATATTAAATATAAAGTAAGTTTTAATTTTAACAGTAAATACCAGGTTTGTATGGAATCGACGGGTAGGGAAGTTCGTATGGAAAAAAATGTATTACTTAATCTTTGTATACAGGTAGATAGTTTATAAGTGGAAGAACCAAGAACGGAATTAAAACTCCCACGGTAACGGGATAAACGGAACAATTTACTATGCACTCGGCCGAAGTCGGGGCTGGTCGCTTAAATAAAAATATCCTAAAACATTACGAATTATTATACTAACACGTAAATCGTCGGGTTCCTAAATAGTTTTTGTTCAACGACATTATTGACCCTCTTAATTCCGACCAAGGGTTATATGGCCCCATACGGTGATATATGAACTCATTAAAAGTAAGTCTTCTTGCTATTTCACTAACCACTATATATTAAATCACTCTTTAGAGTCAAATAGTTCCATTAGAAGATACAATTATAATGTTCTGTAAGAAGTGATATCAGTAATAACTAATTTCAGTTGATAAATAAAATGTTCTGGTCATTGAAGTAAGGTTTTCTTTCATCATAAAAAAACAAAGGATTCGGCTTACGACAACTACCACTATACTACATATTGAACCACTCTGCTTGTTTGTGAAAACTGCAAAAATATATGTTGTTTTCGAGATTATCGCAAAACAGACAGACATACGGTGGAGGACTTTTTTATAATATCTAGTTGATAAAAAAGTCACTGAAATATTTCACGTGCTTATTGGAACAAAGTTCCTTATCGCGCGTTGTTAAAGGGGGCTAGACGGAAAAAATTCTTACGAAAAGTTGTCACGACACTTTTTGCTACAGTAAGCTATTGTAAGCTGTGCGGCGTCGCATGTTTCTCTGTCTTTCTCTCTCTCTCTCTCTTATAGAAAGCAAGCCAGATATTTTCATTTCTATTTCGCATTGAACAGTGTGGTGTCGCGACGATTATTTTTGTTGAGTGTATACAGGTTTTTTGTAAATAATAAATAATGTTAATAATAAAAAAATATTATTATAACTTAAAAAAATAAAATTTTATTACAATTCCTTCACTAATTAATCGAAAGGAACTTCGTTCCATCCGGGTGTCCCTTGACACCTCTCAAGTTTTTTTTCTATTTAATAAGTACCGTAAGATAGTGTCAAAAACAAAACATTTAAAAACGGAATCTTATGTCGATAGAAGATCTTTAAATATACAAGATTTTAAAAATCCAAAAGCCTAAACGCCACGGAGGATACGTGTACATTTAAAATGTATGCCCGTTCCGACTGCAACGGTTTGCATTATTCATTTCTGCACAAGTACTTGGTCTTCGAGCGAATGGTTGAGTGAGGCTTGACGTTTATCTCAACACCAGCACGCGTTCGCCTCGGCGCTTAAGCGCTTACATGTGCTTAAGTGTTTATACAAAGCATACCAATGGTTTTGTGACGTATTATTATGGTTCTCTTTGTTTCTCGACTGCTACAGTTCTTCAAATCGAGGAATTTCCTTTTGACACGAATTACATTTACTGAATTATAATATTGACACTACAATATGTAATTTTTTTTAAGCCACGATATTTTTTCTATCATTTTAATAAATGGACCAAGTTATTGTGGCATATAGGGTTTTTATAGTAAACAACAGACTCAATGGCGCGCCACGCACACAGTTACACGTATACGGCGAAAAAGACATTAGTCTATGAGTTACACATAAATATTTACGGGGTTCCATTCTTAATCATCGAAGTCTTTGTTGAGATAATTAAAAAAATATAGCGGACCTACAATTTAGTGATTCACCATCAGAAACCAGAGTACAAATACAGTCTATTAAAAGTCCCTTTTTTATTGTTAAAAAGAACAATTTTGTTGATAAATAAACAAGATACTTTCAGAAAAAAAACATCAGTAATTACTGTTCTGTGTTATGTTAACAGAGGAATACTTTTTATCAAAGAGCCAATTAAACACAAAGGCCTCTAATCAAACGATCAATAACGTAGCTGCTCTGTTATTACCAGAACGAAGTGTACACAAAAGTAATTCTTGTAATTTTGCAGATGAAACTTTACAACAAAATACGGTTTCCCTTGTAAAATCCGTCATTACGTTTAATGATGTAATTTAGTCACAATGCGCATACGACACACGTGTGTAAAATGGCGGTAAATGTATGGCGGTATAAATATTTTGTATATACTCTGTTATGCTGATGACATGGCGCGGAATGTACTATTTTATTTATCTGTGACCGCGTTTGTGTTTTAACTGAATAGACCTCAGTAATAAGTTTATTTTTCGAATAACTGTTTTATATTCACGTCTGTAATAATACTCAACGTAAGTATCAGGACTTTTTTACAAACATTGTACAAATTTTAGATTACACCTATTAAGTAATAGACATAATATATTTTACCGGCGTCGGAACGTGACGAACCCATGGCCAGCTATTGGTATAATCTCTGTCACAGCAGAGATAATTCTACCAGTGCTATCAGTCACACTGGTGGTAGGCCTTTTGTTGCAAGAGGCCGGCTAGGTAGGTACCACCGCAGGGTAAAATATTCTACAGCCAAACAGTAGTGCTTAGGCATTACTGTGTTCCGGTTTGAAGGACACTGAACGCTAGTAAAATTACTGGGCAAAGGAGATTCAAGAACCAATATCTCGAAGTTGGCAACGCGTGCTCACGCTAATGGTGTTGCACGCGCTCATAGGCTACGGCAATCGCTTACCATCAAGTGGGCCGTATGCTTGTTTGCCAACTTGTAACATAAAAAATATATATATACATTACGTATAGTACTCTGATATTTTTTGTACATCATATGTCATCATATCTGTATGTAAAGATAAAGATAAAATACAGCTACTTCAAAGAATGAGATTATTAATTCAGTTGACATTTTTGTGTATATGAAATTGTTTTTTTTTTTAAATATTGTCATTTTATCAAAATCAATGCATCCATACTTTCTTCGCATACCTTACAGTGTTAAGTAAACTGTTTTTTAAGGATAATATTTTTGTATTCAACTAATATTTTAACACAAACTTTACATACTTTTACATCTAATGAAAGTGGGAAACCAAATTTTCATATAAGAAAATTTTGAATCTTAATTTGCATAGTATAAGAATATAGAATAAATTTTCATGAAAATATAATGTCTATTAAAAAGTTATGGACTTAATGCTTTACTTATCAGTTTTTACAATCACTTAGCTTTTATGGCGACATTATACGCTAACGTTTTAAGCTATAAAATGATAATATTGATTTCCAACTTAAGAGCTCAGACAGCAGTCTACAAGTCTTGATACTTTATGGAATTTTAGAATTAACGAACGAAGAAGAAAAAGTTAATAGCAAGATATTATATTCAATGTAACGAGAAATAAATTGTCAAAGCCCCTTTTATATTAAATCTCTAAAGAAAAAATGGAATTGACACGAAATATTACAGTCTTTGAACCTATAATCACTTTCTAAAATGTAAATTTATAAAAAATTGCCTTATTCTCGAGATTGAAATAACCAATCAACTCTGAAGAGCGCTTACTTTTAGGGACCTGTAGTTAAACGGCCCCTACAGAAGAAGGAAACTAAGGTCGGCATTACGGAGTAGTGCGACAAATTGTAGTGTAGTTGGTAACGCGTGAGTGGCACCTACTAATGGTGCTGCAAGCGCTCATAGGCTACGGCAACCACTTACCATCAGGAGGGCCGTATGCTTGTTTGCCAACTTCTAATATTAAAATAACCCCTTATACTACTGGTATTGCTGCATGTTCACTACATGGCTGCTATAATAAACGCAAAAAAAAGATTTGACCACCTTTCACCTTAATAAGTTTACGTTAATCCATGGAGTGCTTAATTATAGGAATAGGCATTATCTCTTAAATTAAGAAAATTATAATAGAGTTTACTACGAATAATACACATAAAAATACGGGTAATTTGGGTAGCGAGTCTACCTTAAGCCTCGACGGTTGCGGGTTCGATTCCCGCTCGGAGCAGATGTTTGTATTAATCGTACAGGCATGTTTTCCGGTCTGGTTGTGTTTGTCTTTGTCATTGTGAATGTTTCCGGACCCCCGACACAGGATATAATTATCCTAATGGGGGCCGTTGAGTGTGTAGCGTTTAAAAAAAAAAAAAAAAAAAAAAAAAAAAAAAAAAAAACAAAACATTAGAAACCTCAAATACCTATCATCCACTGAATAAAACATCAAATCATCATAAATGTACGGTGAACTTCCTTGAACATTCCACTGTAACACCATTTGATATAATAACAGTCTATACCAAGTTATAAAGTTTAGTGCTAAACTACTATAAAAATAAACTATAAAATTTTATAAATCAAAAATGCCAGACGCATTATAATACTGGCTAAATATAATCATCAATTACTTTAAGTAGAATCAAATGTTATAACATTAGTCGGCTTTAGACATCAAAGCTTTTAGATATAATTATTGTACTAAATTTGACTTTTAATAATTCTTTTAGTGAGGATAATAAAAACCTTGCAATGTATCAAATTTTAGATTTTTTTAAATTCTGATATTAATTATGTTCATGTCACAAACAATTAAATATTATAATAATAAGTAATCATTTCAATTCAAATAATTTAGTTTCATAAGAAAAGAAAGCAAAATTAATAAATGAATACCTACAAATATTCGCAAAAGGCCAGATAGAATCTTAAACTAACCCTCAATAACTCAATAGTAGAAAGGCCGATTTCGCTCCGTTAATGCGAGAGTCGTGGGTTCAATCCTGACCCCTTTGGGCTATTGTTGTACCCACTCCTACCGCAAGCTTCGAGCTTATTTAGAGGGGCAATAGGAATATTAGTAATGCTTAAAAAGCTTTGCTAATATTCCTAAAAAAAAAAAAAAAAACTTGGAATAACGCCCTATTCTGCAAGCACGATATAACTGCATAAATAAGAAAAACAAACCGTAATATAAAATAATAAAAGACAAAACCTAAGAGAAAAGTTGTAGTAAATAAATTCGTAAACGGCGTAAGAACAAATAAAAACGTCAAGAAAAACGTAATAAGCAATCTACGTGTAGCGAAATGGGAGAGCTCACCACGCTACACTTAAAGCAAAAGTTCGAACAATATTATCATGACAACAACGCTATCAGGCAGCGTGCCAGTTAAAACTCGGGGATACAGGATCCGGGGATTCACGGGATTGTGAGCTCTGTACGTCACTATTATCGAGTCGACAGCTATCGAGCGGCCTAAGAGATCTCATGTCATGAGCCCACTGTGCCAAGTATTATTTCTACTCCATTAGTCTTCTTAACGTTGTCTTTATTTCGGGATAAATCTCGTGCAACTGGTTGACATTATTTAACCATTTGACTAAATCACCGCATTATACAGCTCCAGAAAGCTATATCTAATGGATGTATCCATTATTATTAGGCCGTATTTTTTAGGTAACAGAGCTTGTAATTTGCTGAGGCTAATATAAATTATATTATTGGCCACGCCATTGTTTGTCACCATCGACAACTTCTTCTACTTCTTATCGAGTGGTTATTGGGTAATCTAGTGTCAGACTTGTTCAGGTAGCCCGAATAGGCCTCTGATTTGACTTTTCGACTATCGTCAAATTGATAACAAATCCCTCCAAAGCACGGAGACGCTCAGTTGAAATACCACTATGCGATCACCCACCTACTGACTGACCGCATCTAAAGTTGTTTAACCCACCGATCGCTTACCGACCAGTTAGCACCCCTGGCTATATGCGTCTCAACTGATATGAAAAAAAGTCGATACCAACTGCGTATTCCTATAAAATTATCACTCAAAGAAAAACATAACTGAAACGAAAACGCGACTGCTATTCTATGTTAAGGCTTCGCAATTTAAACTTTTGCTTACATAAAATCTAAATGGAACTCTTACAGTTTACTTTTCCCATTTTAACCTTTAAAGGCCTCATATAATGGCGACATCGGTGTTAAAGTTGTCAACAAAAATCACAATGAGGCCTTTTATGAGCCCTCGTAAAAACCTAAAGAGTCGAACTCCAATATCGTTGAGGACGGAGAACTTGAATTCGATGTGTATACCTTTGTATTCGGTATTCAAACTTGTTATTAACTTCAATTTTGTTACAGGAAAATCGTGGAAATTCAAACTGAAATCAGGGAAAAGGTCGGGCATGTAATGAAGCTGCCCGGAACTGAATGGGTAGTAAGACCTTACTATTTTCGTCATTAATGAGCCACCTTAACAAAGGAAGTATGAGCATCTGAATCCTTCCTTTTCTAATTCCGTCTCCTCTAACCCTTTATTCGATTGCATGGGCTGGTACTAGTGTTGCATATGTGTATATGCTACTGTGTATTTTACAGTATGGTCTCTCTCTTTCTTTCTCTCTCTGATGATAGGGTCAGCTTTCATTGTTCTTCTCATCCACTTTGCTCTACCCTGAAGATCACCTGCATATACCTGATTCTTCTTGATAAATATCGAGATCGAAAAATTACAGTACCAAGTTCCCAGAGAAGTGAAGTCAAGGCACGTCTCCACCGAACATAGCGAGTGTAGCCATGTTATCATGATACGAACAGAGCTAAATGGCAAAACCCTTTTATATTGAATATCGAACATAAAAAATTTATATAATTTTCATCAAATTACATCTTACGATAAAAAATCTTTATACAACTATAAACACAAAGAATATCGTTTTGTAGTCGATTTAACAAAGGAATAAGAAACATTCATGCGAAGTTTCATATCGTCAGCAAATACATTGAAAGAGCCGAAGAAAAGAAAAAATAGGCAGCGTGTACATTAGGAAAGTAATTTTTACGCTATATTAGAATACTTTTGGCCATTCCATTACTTTTATTCTTTTGGATAAAACCAAAACCCTTCTATATTGTTGTAATACTGAAAAAATGATTATTCTCTGAGACGAGCTAAATATATGGAAACTCAATAAGTTGCAACTTACTTCACTTTAAGTGATAATTCGAATATTCGTCAATAAATTATGCACCCACTGATCAATAGCCAATGAGCGCACCATGACTTTGCGAAAATATAAAATACACGTATACAATGCACATATATACAAATACCATAGAAATCTTAACAACAAGCTCCCATATAATCGTATATCCCGTGACCTTGTCACCGCAATTGTGACTTTTGAGTCAAGAGCGGTGCGACTATGTATTAGTGTCGTTTATTCACTTTACTTACCATTGCTGCATAAGCTTAATTATCTTGAAGGGTCTAAGGCGTCGGGATGTGACGACCCCATCGCCCGCTGTTGGGATAACCTCTGTCACAACAGAGATTATTCCACCAGTGCAATCAGTCACACTGGTGGTAGGTCTTTTATTGCACGAGGCCGGCTAGATAGGTACCACCGCAGTGTCCAATATTCTGCCGCCAAATAGTAGTGCTTGGGCACTACTGTGTTCCGGTTTGAAGGGCATTGTACGCTAGTGAAATTACTGGGCGAACGAGATTTAAGAACTAATATCTCGAGGTTGGCAACGCGTGAGTGGCACCTACTAATGGTACTGCAAGCGCTCATAGGCTGCGGCAGCCACTTACCATCAGGTGGGCTGTATGCTTGTTTGCCAACTTCTAACATAAAAAAAAGGGTATAATCGTATACAGCAATGTAATGTGAAACTTACGATATCGTCACACTCTTCATAATTAGTAGTAACACGTGCTTCGTGAGTAATAGGTGACTTGTTGAGGAAAAAGTTGAGGAAAATAGACCCGGATCAGTATTATCCGCTTATGTTACGAATTCTTTAAATGTCAATCTTATTTTTTCCGGGACGGATTTCATCAGGTGAAATCCTTTTAGTGGAATAAGGTAAGCAGCTATCAATAATGATTGACCGACAAAGAAAGCCACTTATCGGATATATAGTTATTCTTAAGTGAATACCATATATATTTTTATGTCAGAAAGGACAAACGGGCAGGAAGCTCACCTGATGCTAAGCGATTATGGCCGCCCATGAACATCTGCAACGCCAGAGGACATGCAGATGCGTTGACCCTTTTTAGGATACAACTGATTATACGCTGGCTGACCTCGAAACGCGACTGACCAGCAGTCACTTCACGAGTTTTTCACTAACGTACGGTGGTATCTAACAAGGTGGACTTTTTTAAGTCCTACCACCAGCATATACATGTCTTAGAATTTCTTCAACCACATGCAGGTTTCTTTACGATGTTTTACTTCAACGTTAAGCACGAGATAAATTTGAAACACAAATTAAGCACTTGAAAACTCAGAGATGCTTGCCCGGATTTGAACCCGCGACATTCGGGTAAAGTCTACGTTTTCAAAATAGCTACTTGTACAGTACAACTAAGTTGTATGAAAGGCTGCGTTGCTGTGAAGCTTATTCGTAAGAGTTAAAGTAGCATAAGGTATAATTATTTAGTGCCGTCAATAGCCTAACGATAGGAAGGCTAATTTATTCTGATTATCGTTATATTATACTGGTGAAAGGCCTTTTATTGAAAGAAGTCAGCTAGGTAGGTACAACCCTAGTGTAATTTATTCTACTATATTATTATAACACCGAAGCCCAACTTAAGACTTAAGTACTGTTTTATAATATTAATTATAGTATATTAAAGTCCCACAATTTTGGCGTTGTATGCCCAAAATGTATACATATTATATTATTTAAGCGTGCGTCCATTTCCATATAAATGACACACAGCAACAAATAAATCGTACTAGACTCTGACGTCATATACTAAAGATCTTATCTGATAAACAAAAATATGCGTACGTGTGCGTATTCTTCTCTCTCTTCATATTCATACATATACGCGTATACAAACATTATATTACATTTAAAAACAACAGGAATCGAGTTGTCATGGGTACAAGAAAATCCACTTAAAATACAGAATAAGTTTCAGTATAAGGCTTCTTATTTACCGGTAATATAGCGCGAAATAAAGTAGTTATATGCAAAGTTTCTTTGTTTTTACCATTCCAAAGGCTGACGACTTGGAAGACGGGAAACAAACTTGGGCAGTTCTTTCTGATGAAATATTAGTATCAATGGTTATTTTTTTAATCCAAATTCTCCTATTTTAAAGTATAACCTTTTTTAGTATTTTTTTACACTACTCATGCATATAATTTAAACTAGAAACCGAATTACCGTTAGTTTTATTTTCTGTTTTATAACAAAAAAATACCTTTTTCTGATTTTTTTTTTAAATAAAATTCAAGTATCTGTTTGTAATACCAAATTATCAACATTTCACTAAATGCATGTAAAAGTATAGCACGGCACTTACATAAAAATCAATTTTTAAATTGTTTCTCTGTCTGTCTGTCTGTCTCTCTGTCTGTCTGCTTATTGCGGCTAATCTATAAAACGACGGGACCGATTTTAACGGGACTTTCACTGGCAGATAACTGATGTTATAAGGAGTAAAGCTACTTTCATTTTTAAAAACGAAATAGGGTTCTGTGCAACAAATAAAATCGGTACACTACGCGAGCGGAATTAAATTAATTCTGGAATAATACATTTCCAACATCGGAAAAATGGCAGAGTTGGGTAGTCTCTAGGACCAAGTTTCTCTACTTAATAATGATCTTGGGTCTCTATAGCTTTTGAATAGCGCTGACTCGTACTACGTATCCAGTCAAGATTTACCTAATACAGAGGTTGATTTGCAATTGTAAATTGGGGTTGAGTTGATCCATCGTACTCAAGATCGGATGGGAGAGGTAATAGCAAAATGGAAATGATCCATTAGGATACCAAGATACTGCGTTAACGCTATTCTAATGAGCGGCTAGGGGGATGTATAGCCATCCTAATGGACGTTGAAAATGAGAAACTCTCAGAGATTTTATCTGTAAACTTGAGTGGGTTCGCTTGGACAGTCTAAATAAATAGAATTTGTAGAGGCAGTCTCTTGGATTCTACAGTTTCGGCAGAAATTATACGATTCAACATGATTTGTATTACTCAGTGTTAGAGTATCTACTACCCTCCACATTTACCATTTTTTTCCAGATTATTGAGTACTGAAATTCCTCTCGAATAGCGAAAGTTCAGTAGTAAGCTTCTCTCGAGCAGGCTCGTGTTCTTTGCCACATTAAAAAAACTTTCTACTACAACATCCACTACAAAAATCCATATCGGAAAGCGTTCACTTCGGCCCAACCTTGAAGTGTTTCTTTTAAGTGTAATGACATCTAAACGCTATATAACGCAAAGCGATATAAAGATAAGATCGTTACAATCCTACATCGACAAAAATACAACCCATATCACCCGCCTAGTCTGAAGTACATTTTTTTTGGAACGAAGTTCCTTATCGCGCGTTGCAAAGGGGGCTAGACGGAAAAAATTAAGACCAAAAGTTGTCACGACACTTTTTGCTATAGTTGTAATCCGTGCGGCGTGCGCGTGTTTCTCTATCTGTCTCTCTCTCTCTCTCTCATAGAAAGTAAGCCAGTTATTTTCGTTTCGTCTTTCTATTTCGCATTGAACAGTGTGTCGCGACGATTATTTTTGTTGAGTGTATACAGGTTTTTTGTACATATTAAATAATAAATAAAAAAATATTATTATCACTTAAAAATAAATAAAATTCCGTCACTAATTAATCGAAAAGAACTTCCTTCCATCCGGGTGTCCTTTGAAACCTCTCAAGTTTTTTAAATAAATAAACGCTACACTCTCAACGGCCCCCATTACAATAGGGATATTCTGTGTCGGGGTCCGGAAAGAAGGACATGGACAAACCACACCCAGTCCGGAACACATGCCTGTATGGTCAATACAAACATCTGCTCCGAGCAGGAATCGAACCCGCGACCTGTGGCGCTTAAGGTAGGTTCGCTACCGCTGCACCACAACGTCGACATTACACTTTATCGCTCCCGACTAAATATTTCATTAAATAATAAAATTAAAAAATGGGCACTAAAACTAATAATGTTTAGTTATGACTATTGTTTAGTAGCCATACAATCTAAAAGAAAAACAAGTATCGACTTTCCCATATTATATGATTTTCTCAGAAAAACATAGATGGTTTCAGTTCTAATACGTATTTATGTCATGAATCAGCTCAGGAAATTGTGTGTACTCGTATCTACAGCATTAGATAATAAATAGGTAAATCAATATTTCCCTCGCAGCGAGGAAGAGAAGTTAATTAAAATTTATGGTCATGTTATCTTTTATTACTGAACTCGTGCCGGTTAATTACCGAAAACACGCTGTTAATTCACGATTTTACGGGTATTTCGTTATTTAATTAAAACTTTTTATCAGTTAAAATTGTACCTATATACAGAATACAAACCCACTAGCTATAGGTGTATATAACTCAAAACTTGCCCTTTCATACTCTTCAGAAGCAAGAGATTTATATAAAATATTAAATTTATGTTTTAAGCGTCGGATTTAAGTATGTATATGTAACAATGAGGGTGGCATGTTCAATTTGTGAACAAACCCTCCATAAAAAAATTAGTAAAAAAATATATATATAATTAATATAATAAACTTTCGTGTACTGTCGCATTGATATATAAAATGATTTTTGTTAATATTGATATACAATATTGAAGGTTTTGTTTTGAGTTTTTCATAATTTGTCTTCGGGATCCTAGATCTTAAGATTAAGTATGTGGGACCGTCACTCATGTGATATAAGATCACAAACGGACAGACAACAAAGAGCCGACGAAAATTTGGTTCTTATGACACATAAATCTCAAAATCGCCTCACACACGCCACGCGCCTGCCTCTGATCTGCTTTCGATCTAATATAATAAAAGCCTTATCAATTTTATCCAACATTTCTGTATGTAGATTTAAGTAGGTTAACTTTATGAACAACTTATTATGCCCAACAATGCTTTTAATCAATTTACTAGTTAACACAATAAATTGCACAGCGCTTTAATTAATGCGTCGGATTTCAACGATTTGTTTTATAACTGTAGTCACGCGGCATTCCGTCATAAGCCTACTTATTCGATAAATGCAATTTGAGATTATATGCAACAAATTTTAAAGAGAGATAGACGCGCCTTTTTTGAACACGTGGCGTGTTGGTTGCACGACTGCCTTAAGTTTCGACCGTCGCTTGTTCGATTCCCGCTCGTGGTGGATATTTCTAATGTTCTCTTCTAAACGCTCTGTGTAAAAACTAGTAACCTGTAAATACTTTGGCAAAAATACCGGAATTAATGCTAGGAAGAAAAAGATTGTGTATTGCTTTTGGCCCTACTGGCCTTGACAGCGTCACCTAGTGGGCGAAAGTCGCGCGTCCTGACGCGAGCGCGTGGGCGTAGCGGGGCGTGTCGTCTAAAGACAGCCTCAGAAATGTTACTCTAGATTTCCAACATTCGTAGTTAATGATTCAGTCTACTACAAAGGGGTCGGGATATATATTATGTATGTACAAGGACCCAGATGTTAGTATGCAACATGTAATATCAGAGAACTTCGTTGTGTTCTAAATTGTCGTTCTTCGCTTGTATCGACATATTCAGGGCAGCACGTTCGCGAACTTTGCTTTATATTAAAAATTTCGCTTCCCCTACACATTCTTGGTATATCAATGTTTAATATGTGGGGTTTTGTGGTGAACATTGTCATATGTATTTTTTAAATACTAGTTGTACGATTCCCCACGTGTATAGAATTTTAATATATGAGACTTCTTAAGTAAACTTCTCTGCTTAAGGAAAGGTAAAAATTTACAGCGGTCCAAATTTTCAGAAAAAAATATTTACCTGTATGACTTCTCAATTTAAAGAAATGCCCATTTTTTATTTTACAACATTAAAATACTAAAATCGTTTTTATATTTTTGCGTTGCTAAATTGGCAAGCAAGCCGACCCACCTTATGGTAAGCGATTGTCTCTAGATCTATATCTAGCTACGCTCCTCCTACAAATTATATCACAGTAACATAAAATTCGCTTTATGGTGGAATATCTGGCACCGCAGTTGTACCTACCTAGCCGGCCTCTTGCAATTAAAAGGCCATCAACATTTAAATTAAAACTACTACTCATTAATTTCTTTTTAACCGACTTTAAAAAATGGTGGAGCTTAGAACTTTCGACTGGGTGAATCGATTTTGATGTTTCTTTTGTTTTATGAAAACTGGTGCTTCCCGTGTATTCCCATTTCAATTTGGTTCAAATTTGCATCAAGTACGTTTTAGTAAAATAAGTTACTAAAAAGTAAAAAATAAAGTACGTTTTAGTAAAATTCGTAACTAAAAAGTAAAAAATAAAGTAATTTTTAGAAAAAATACCGATTTCCAGGGGCCCTCTGTGTCAATATTTTACTGAGCACCGACTTCTGAAGAAAATATTTTTTTTTTTTTAGTTTTGAGGTCGGTATTTTTTTTTCTAAAAATTATTTTTTCAACTAAGTCTACTTCATACAAATGTATATGTAACGTTAAAAAGGTCATTTTACCTAAGTTCGTGAAACCTCAAAATTAATTGAAAGTTATACCCCCAAAACTTTCTCGAATGAATCGTAGAACCACGTTTTCGTAATAAGGCAAACATTAGTTGAATGTTCGAATCGTGTTGAGCACACAGTTCGGGTTACAAATATTTATATAAGGATATATTTCTGGGAAGTTCTCTAGACCTTAGTTCGATAGTTCGGTTTGATTTATGTTTATTGAGAAATTTCTTCGAAGGGAGAGGTGAGGATAAAAGGATACTTTAACTATGGAGTTGTAAATGTAAATTTTGTAAACATGTAAATTTTGTGTTAAAAAATGTGTCTATTAATTATTTGGTCTACAGTTTTATATATATTATTTTAAATATATTATCTTATGGTTCTAGATGTGCCGGCAACTCCGCTCACGTGGTGTACCGTTTTTATGTAATGCATGGAGCCCTAATAATTTTTGTAAAATAAAAGTAGCCTAAGTTTCCTTAAAACGTCTGCTATCTTCCAGTGAAAGTCCGGTTAAATCCATCCATGTATTAGCCGGAACAAACAGAGAGACAGGCAAACATTTTAAAAATTGATTTTTTTATGTAAGTACCGTCTATACTTTCCATGCACTTAGTGAAAAGCTGTTAATTTGGAATTACAATAATATTCAATTTTATTTATTTGTATAGGTTTTATTAACGCTGGTACGAGATGTTTGAATCAAAGCAAACCATTACATTAATTAATATAATAAAACAATGATAATTATAACAATAGGTAAGGGAAAGCTCGCGTGGCGTTTTATTATCACGCCACGTTACGGACCGTGAGATGAGAGAATTGAACACGCGAGGTAATAATAATGTAATAAACATTATAAATATGTATTTTATATTACGACCGACTTATTTTGTATCTCTTATAAAGCTTATTCCGATTGAATTAAGCAGAATCTACATGTGAAGTAGTATCTTTTTATATGCCACAAAAGCGTACAGACTACCTAATGATAAACGGTCGGCTTAGCTAAAAGATGCAAGCAATATCAATATCTATATTCTGAATCAGGGTAGTCTACAAGGCTCTACTGCTCGTAGGCTCCATCCATATTTAAAAAAATGCCCATTTTAGCCTCGTCTCTTCCCAAAAACTGCTGTTGAAACAGGAGTAAATGAAGTGTTTATATTAGTTCTTAACAAACACATCTCTCGCTACAAAAGGTGTCGGGATGTGACGACCCCATCGCCCGCTGTTGGGATAGCCTCTGTCACAACAGAGATTATTCCACCAGTGCAATCAGTCACACTGGTGGTAGGTCTTTGTTGCAAGAGGCCGGCTAGGTAGGTACCACCGCAGTGTCCAATATTCTGCCGCCAAATAGTAGTGCTTAGGCACTACTGTGTTCCGGTTTGAAGGGCATTGTACGCTAGTGAAATTACTGGGCGAACGAGATTTAAGAACTAATATCTCGAGGTTGGCAACGCGTGAGTGGCACCTACTAATGGTGCTGCAAGCGCTCATAGGCTACGGCATCCACTTACCATCAGGTGGGCCGTATGCTTGTTTGTCAACTTATAACATAAAAAAAAAAATCCTCTGGTAGAAACAGAGCCTTAGGACAACAAGCAACGCTAGAGGATCTGCACTTGCCAACAGCCTCTGACTTGATATTGGACAAGCTGTAGTGATAAAGGGCGTTATAGATACCAATGCTTCCAATTCTTTATCCAAAGTATCACATGCGATTTGCCAAGGGATAGGAGGGAAGGGATGAAAAGGGAAAAAGGAAGGGGAACAGAGGGGGTGGGAGATTGAGCCTCCAGTATTCTCACTCTTCTTCTTCCTAGCATTATTCCCGGTATTTTATTTTACCCAGGGTCTGCTTATTACTCTTATCCGGATTTGACGGGTTACTAATTTTTACACAGAGCGATTGCCATCTGACCTCCGCAACCCTAAGGGCGAACCAGTAACTCATTGGATAATAGCAATTTACTTATCAAGAGTTAACGATTATTATCAGATGTTATGTGATAACAACCGGGACCGACAGCTTAACGTGCTCTCCGAGGCACGGTGGGGAGACCCACAGACAAACGCCCAGACCGACACAGAAATTTTAACAAACATCTGCCCGAGCGGGAATCGTACCCGCAACCGTCGAGACTTAAGGCAGACACGCTACCCACAACGCCACAACGGTGTCCTACCAGTCCTCCAGTACTCTCACTCATCGGACGAAACGCAACAGTACCTACTGATACTGTTACTTTACAGCGGCTTTCTGTGAGAGGGTAGTACTTCCCGTAGAGGAGCATGGCTCTACGTAATTCTTGTTCTATGTCATTACTTTTCCCATTTAGCTTTTAAATTTAATCTGTGACAGGTATCGCATTAATCTTCAAACACTTTCGTATCAAAAGACAGAAATGGATAAAAGAATACTTTGTAGGGTACAAAAAATAACATTTTTTATCACGAACAATGAACCTTTCAAAGGGGCAAGTACATTTAACACCGTCGCAATCTCTTGCATTGTTTAAAAATGAAAATATTTTATGGTTCTATCTGCTATCATTCCGGCTACTATTATAAAATTTGAATAGTAAAAAATATCACGCTTCGAGTACAAAATCGATACAATGATCTTTCATGGATTTAAACTGACGTCATTAAAAACGAGATATAACTGTATATTTTTAGGGTTCCGTTCCCAAAGGTCCTACCGTCTGTTTGTATTTCACGCATCCTAATATCTAGACAGTTGAAATTTTCACAGATTTTAATTATTATTTTTCTATACTTATTTTCTTAATAAGTATAATTGAAGTGTCTGTTTGTAATTTAAAATTAACATCTTTTAATAAATGCATATAAAAGTATATACGGTATTTAAATTATTTTTTTAATTTTTGTCTGTCTGTCTAGCTGTTAGTTCCGGCTAATCACTATAACGGCTAGAAAAAGAATTAGGGATCCATGCAATAACGAAAAGCGGTACGCCACGCAAGTAGAGCCGCGGGCGCAGTTAGTTAAACATGCCAATTGAGTACCTCCTTCATTCTTTGAAGTTGGCAATTAGATATAACAGTATTTTAGTATTTTCTTGCTAAAACAGAATCAGCTAATAACGCTACACACTCAACAGCTCCCATTAGGATAGTTATATCCTGTGTCGGAGTACGGAAACATACACAACGACAAGGACAAACACCCAGTCCGGAAAACATGCCTGTATGGTCAATACAAACATCTGCTCCGAACGCACCCGCAACCTGTGGCGCTTAAGGGAACCTCCCTTAACCGCTGCGCTACAACGTCGTCAGCCAGCTAAATAAATTCGTATAAAATATTCAAGCTGTAAAAATCGAGAGAGTTGTTCTTAAGATTAATTTCAATTCGACAATCGCCCCTGAATTTAAATGTGGCAAAACGTTTTTGATGTATTCAATTTACATGGTTTAAGTGAAATCTCCGCCTTGGAATGTTGCCAGAAAGCACTAGCTTTTCGAATACAGTGAAATTAAAATATTTAGGGTTCCCTACCCGACGAGTGCCAACGGAACCCTATTTCTAAGCCTGCACCGTCCGTCCTTCAGCGGGCTGTGACCGAGTGAACTTGTCGTAACGTGTACAACAAGTTAATTTAACGGTAGTAGAGCCATGCTTCTTTCAGCACAGAAGGGCCGGCTCGACCGGGAAAGTACTACCCTATCACAAAAAATCGGCATAAAGTAACAGTATCAGTAGGTACTGTTGCGTTTCGCGCGATAAGTGAGAGTGCCAGAGGCCCAATCTCCCACCTCCTCGGTTCCCTTCTCATCCCTTCCTTCTTGTTCCTTGAGTTGGTAACGTGCTTGTGATACTTCAAGTATCGACGTGCTTGTGATACTTCAAGTATCGCAAGCGTTCGTAGATAGCGGCGACTACTTAACATTAGGCGGACCGTATTGCCGACCGTCATGATATAAAAAATCTACAAAAATTCTAACCTTTACATTTTTAAAATCATCTATTTATTAGTCACTAAAATGAAACCGTCTAAGCTTATGATCTATAAGTTGACGGTCTTTAACACCCCTTGAGTGTATGTCCTCCATTTCAAGTACACACGTGCTTTAATAAAGGGACTAATAACAGAAGTTGGCAGAGACATTCGGTCGCGCGAGACCCATTCACTCTCCCGGTCACCGCGACTTGTGAATTTTAAATTAACTTCAAGATTAACCTGTTCTTCGCTCCTTCATAAATACGTTGCCAAAATTATTTTGAATGAAAATTTCAGCCGCCGGAGATTGTGTGAAGACCTTAGCGTTTAATTAATTTTCTAAGCTAATGCCATTAATGAAAGAGAGTTATCAAATATTTATTTGCCTTGAAATAGTTAATAAGTACAATTTGAAATCTTTACTACAAACTTAATTAATTTATTAAAGATCTATTATTTTAAATGATTAAAATTATTTTATTTTTCGTTATTGTTAACTAGCACGAAGGATCTAACCATCCAGACGTAATATAAAAGCTAAAAATAGTATCTTTCAAAAATGTTGGTTGTCTTCTTTAACTTAAAAATTGCCACTTATATTAAAGAATATTTTCTTCCAAATCAAAATTTTAGAAATGCAGCTAGCATTCTTGCCCCATCTCCACGTGGGCATGTAAAACAGTAGGTGGGTCAGGACAGCGAAAGAAGCGAACGACACTCGATTTGACAATATTTATTAGACGGACAAAGTAATCGCCCGGTTCAAACTTCACAATAATAATGACGGTTTATTTTAAAATGCATCACTATTTATAACAAAGTCAAATAATATTAATGTAGGTAGTTATACAAATTATTTTACGAAATTAAACAACATTGAAACCAAATTAATAACAATCAAAATAATGATTACAAATATGTTATTCTAAATTATAGACGCGATGGTCGTAGCGCTGAGTTTAACATTATACACGCGATGGTCGTAGCGCTGAGTTTAACATTATACACGCGATGGTCGTAGCGCTGAGTTTAACATTATACACGCGATGGTCGTAGCGCTGAGTTTAACATTATACACGCGATGGTCGTAGCGCTGAGTTTAACACATGATTTGTATTTGTAATTATTTCTAAATATAGTTAGTTTTGCATTATAAATATGTTGTAATTTGGTTATAAAGAAAAAAATGAAAACTGACACATTTTTTTCAAATATAATAAACGCTACATACTCAACGGCCCCCATTAGGATAGTGATATCCTGTGTTGGGTATCCGGAAACATACAAGGTAAGGACAAATACACACAGACTGGAACACATGCCTGTATGGTTAATACAAACTGCTCCGAGTGGGAATCGAACCCACGACCTTTGGTGCTTGAGGCAGGTTCGCTACCACTGCTCCACAAAGTCGTCAAACATTACATGATCGTAGAGAAAATATATTATTATTACAATCTAAATTGCAAACGACGAAATGACAGAATGGAGAAACGGTCATCAGCTTACATACAGTTTCATCCAATGAAAGAAAACTGGGTCATTCATTTACAACCAGTAAAGAATATAGCTTAGTATAAGACAAAGTAAATTTAATTTTGGTCTTTGAATCAATCCTACGCTGAAAAAGATTGTTTATAGAATCAAACAATCAAGGATTTATTCGACTCGTCGTCGCGATGAAAAGGTTTTTGATGAGGATTACAAATTATTAAGACAAAAGTGTTTAGACAATGGCTTTGAGATAAGGAAAACAAAGAATGAAATATTGGTTGCAAAATATTTGAATAAATATTTCAAAACATCTAAATTAGTATGTGTGCCCTGGCGTCGGGATGGGAAGACCCCATCGCCCGCTGTTGGTATAAACTCTGTCACAGGAGAGATTATTCCACCAGTGCAATCAGTCATACTGGTGGAAGGTCTTTTGTTGAGGCCGGCTAGGTAGGTACCACCGCAGTGTTAAATATTCTGCCGCCAAATAGTAGAGCTTAAGCATTACTGTGTTCCGGTTTGAAGGGCACTATACGCTAGTGAAATTACCGAGCAGATGAGATTTAAGAACCAATATGGCAACTCGAGGCAACTCGAGGTTGGCAACGCGTGAGTGGCACCTACTAATGGTGCTGCAAGCGCTCATAGGCTACGGCAACCACTTACCATCTGGTGGGCCGTATGCTTGTTTTCCAACTTGTAACATAAAAAAAAAAATATATATATAAATATCAAGGATCGTGACTTGATTTTAAACTATTATAGTTATTACATAAACTAATTATATTATATAGACATGTTCTTCCAATATAACAAAATGGTCAAAGGTTCGCTGGTGTTCGCACCTTCGTAAATTAAATAAATAAATAAATAAACGCTGCACACTCAACGGCCCCCATTAGGATAGTGATATCCTGTGTCGGGGGTCCGGAAACAATCACAATGACAAGGACAAATACACCCAGACCGGAAAATATGCTTGCATGGTCAATACAGACATATTATGCTCCGAGCGGGAATCGAACCCGCGACCTGTGGCGTTTAAGGCAGGTTCGCTACCGCTGCGCCACAACGTCGTCAATTTCACGTTCAAATTCGCATTAATGCATCGAACCGAAGTTAGTGACAAACTCCCAATATATTGTTAAGAAGTTAACATCATAAGCTCAAAACATAAATCGTGTAAATTTAGCTTTGCTTTTTCATATTATTATTAATAGGAGTTTATTGCTCTTCCAAATAACCTCGTGGCTAGGAGTAGGTACGACAATAGCCCAAGGTGGTCAGGATCGAGTCCGCATTAAGCTATTGAAGTTTTATTCACAATATTGTAAATAAAATGAACAATCTCAATTAAGAATATTTTAAAATAAGGTGTCAGTTTTGTTATGTCCCTTTGATCCTTTTTCCCACTTTTATACAACCAAATGACTACATGCAAAATGATACGTTGAACACGACAAAATGGCGGAGCAAAATGGCGTACATTAGCCGCCAAAAATGTCAAAGAACCACAGATACTAACAGAAGATTAATTATCGTCGACAGAGAAAAAATTTCATCCCATAAAACCGAGTCTACGCGCCCCACATGCGCTGGCTTACGGCCTTCCGTTGTCGCTTCCTGAGGATGCACCGACGTGAACATCGCTGTGTCGACATGTTTAGCGCATATTATAGCTACTTAGTAGAGAAAAGAAGAATTTTAAGACTAGTTTTTTGGAGAGTATCGTTTAGATATTGTTTCTTTATACGTAGCGTATACATTAATTAACTATATAGCATATATCTCAACAACTGCTATTTTAATCAAAGAAGTCAAAATCAAACCTCCTTATTATTTTTTAATACGATAGGTATTTAGAAAGTACCTCACACATTGTTACAAAGATACCTCACACGTCGCACATTGATAGATATGTGAGGTCCATAGAATACACTTATCTACAACATTTAGTTTAGATAGAGCTAATAGTCTTCGAGTAAAATTACTGACAGACGGACATGATGAAATTATAAGGATTAAATTTTTCCATTTGCCTAAAAAGTGAGTTTAATTTTTCATTGTGTTTTTATAATGATAAAATGCTACCATGTATTATCGTAGCCTATAAGGGCTTTTAAAACCATATATTTGTAGGTGCTACTCACGCATTGCCAACTTCTTTATTTATAACTTCTTTATTATTAATAAACCAAAATGGATTATCCTGCTTTGTGGTAGAATAACTGACACTGCGGTGATATCTACCTAGCCGGCCTCTTGAATTATAAACCTACCTACCCACCTGTAACTAAAAATTAAACAATTGAAATATGAAGCTACAATGGAAAACAGCTTTGGTTGGTATAAAACAAGAAATAATAACGTGCAAAGTCCAGGTAATAACAAAACATAATTTCCCGAGCAAGATGCAACGTGAAGAATTGTAGTGGCTGGCAAACATTGATGTTTAAATACCTACGTAATGAGTTTCGTCGTGTGTGCCTTCGTTATATAAACATTTACATCCAACTGCATAGAATGTTGAATAAATAATCACAACATCTTACTGTGGAAAATAAATTTAATAACTTCTGACTTTGCTTTGATATGTGATTTAAAAATAATTAAAACTGTTATTAATTTTCTTATCTAAATATATTTTAATATCAATATTAGAATTTCCGAAACTAATATTTCTTCACGTGTATTTTTTTATTTGAATAAGGTGGCATGCAAACGTACGGCCCACCTGATGTGAGCGGTTGTCGGTAGTCTACGAGCGCTTGCAACACCATTTGTAGGTTCGTTGACAACCTCAGGATATTGGTTCTTAAATCTCCTTTGCCCAGTAATTTCACTAGCTACAGTGTACTGCAAACCGAAACAACCGATACTTACTTAGTGTTACGGTAGAATAACAATTGTAAATGATACTGCGGTGGTACCTACCTAGCCGGCCTCTTGCAGTAAATACTCTTGCTTTAATAATATAATAATAACGATAAAATTAACAGCTTATTTATGTCCCACTGCTGGGCAATGGTCTCCTATTCTGTTAAGAGAAATAGATAAGGATCCACAACGCTGCTCCACCGCATATTGGCGGATGTAACTATCTGTCTCGGAATTTCTTCACTGAAGGCAAAAGATGAATTTGAAACACAATTTCTAATTCTAACCACTGGGACATCTCTTTTATATTTTATTATTATTTATTTTTTAATGAAATAATCATTTAAAAAAGACATAAATCACTTCACACTAGTGAACTAGTAACCAGTGAATTCACATCCTTTGGGACACCGAATCCTACAGATAGGGAAAGGTCATATCTTAAAAATACTATAAATTTCACATAATAGTCGAGTGGACCTGACGCGATGTAATGAATCGCAGGACACCCTAAACCTATATAACGAGTATTGGAAATTAATAAAAGCCTTTGAATTTACTATACCATCAATTTACATTTTTTGGAACATGCATATTATGGTAAAGAGGTGTAAATGTTCTTTATGGTTTTGTATATAAAATTATACCCATTAAGTTCTGTTAAAAAACATGAAATCTATTTATTTTTAAGTCACACTTGTATACTAAAAGCTAGCAACCCACCCTGTGCTGGCTCTGTGTACTGTTATATAAACCTACCGAGAAAATATATATAATAGATAGTGACAACTGCATCCAAAAGTGTCACGTAGTTTAAATTAATTTTTATTTAATTTTATTGGACTATTTATTTCTTAACTGGGTAGACCTTTAAGAGCCGGCTAGCTAGATGCTACCGCAGTGTCAGATATTCTACTGTAAAGCAGTATTACTGTGTTTCGGTTTCAATGACACTAGTAAAATTACTGGGCAAAGGAAATCTCTTCATAAGAACCAATATCACCAGGTTGGCATTGCGTGAGTGGCATCTACAAATGAATGTTGTTACAAGTGCTCTTAGGCTAAGACATCCGCTTTTCATCAGTTGGGTCATATGCTTACTAGCCAACTTAGTACAATAAAAAGACGTATTATATTTCGTATAACATTGTTGTGTCTAAGCATCGTTATTGCTCAAATCTGACTCACACTTGGCTAGCATTATGACGCTGACTCTTCCAAAACATGAGACAAATCTTTTTAACGTTGTTTTCAAAGTCAGTTTTTCAAATAAACTGCATACAATTAGTTTTCTTATAAATAAAAGTAAGCAAATCTCATTTAATTTAAACAAGTCCTTTATGCCCGTTACAAAGTTCGCTCTTAAAAAGACAATTCATAATTTATGTCGCATTTACCACGCAAAATATGAAATAAAAACTTTTGCTAGCTCAGACAAAGCTAGCATGCAACTAAGAATAATATTTGTGTAGAGCGAAATTACCGTAGTTTTAACAACAAACAAATTGCAAGTGATTTAATGATGCATTATACTTGGCACGTCTTATGAAACATTGTTACGAAATTGCTCTATCTGCATATACAACTTTTTTACCTACACATAATATAAAACATTAATATAAATGCAAAAATAATTGTAGTAGTAGAGGCATGCTTTTCCTAGAACAAATGAGCTCGACCGGTGAATATAGTAATAAAGTAACAGAATAATGTTGCATTTCGTGTGATGAGTGCGAGTACCGGAGGCCCAATCTCCCAACCCCTCTGTACCCTTCCTTTTTTCCACTCTCATACCTCCATCCTATATCTTGGGATGGCCACCTGCATGTGATTTAAATACCACGCGCGTTCATATATAGATCGCAGTGACTGCTTACCATCAGGCGTGCCTTGGCTTTTTTGCCAACCCTCATGAAATGAAAAAAAAATCTTTTCTGATCTATTAAGTTTGATGAATTAAAGCTAGGTTTCTGTAATAATACCATAAGCAGTAATATCATTAATGTATTTTGTGACATGATTAAGGAGACATAAGTGTGCCGCGACGCAGCCAATCTTGCTTGCTTTAATCAAATTTGTTTTTAGAAATAACATTTTTACGAGAAATACACGTCTCATTTACGTCCAGAGACACAAAATTGAATAATAAATCGTACCTTTTAAATCAGCCGAAATTATTTAGGACTGTTATTCATTCATGGTTTTATTTACATCGGAGTAAGTTTTAAGCTTAGCCACTGTGTGGATTCGTACGATACGGGGTAATAAATCTTGTCTAGACCCGGGATTGAGAGGAGTGTCGCGAACGACAGTCGTGAACGTAAAACACGTCGGTATTGCATATTTCGTAATGGCTTACATCGTTACACCGTGCTTACTGTGCACGAGTAATCTATCTGGTTACAAGATGTTTTCTTTTGTTTTCCTTACTGCTGGAATACGCTATCATCATTGGTATTTTGTCATCTTATTTTTTTAGAATTATCTAAATGTGCGCTGAACTTTTTTTCATCACGGTTGTATGCTGTATTTTATATTCGTCATTTTAATAATTATTGTATAGAAATTCATTGAATATATCTACTTTTTAAATTTAATTGTCATCGTATTTGACATTTGTCTTCGAAACCCTCTGAAGATATCTGTTTCTTTGTAAATGAAATAATTAAAATGAAGAATACAGAAAAACAAATCCTGAAATAAACACATACAACTCTTTATTTAAATTCTATACAAGATATAAAATTCTTCTAGTCGAAGCGAGTTGCGCAAAACCAAAACATCCGCAAGAACGGATATATTCGACGGATTTACGAAGTCAAATGGACGTATATTACACAAGTTGAGATGCAACTGTAAATACTGGCGACAAACAAACTGAGATTGAGACCAGACTGAAACAGCTTATAAGCGGCCGCAAAGACTGTGCGACGGGGTGTAGAACGGGGTGGAAAGAAATATACATCAATTTGTTGCTGTATTTTGATGTTTTTTAGCGAGTTAGTGAGCAAGCATACGAACTACCTGACGGTTAGCGGTTGTCATTGCCCATGAGCACTTGCAACACCATACATTTGTAGGTATCAGACGTTGCCAACCTCGAGATATTGATTCTCAAATCTTTTTACCCAGTAATTTCACTAGCTATAGTCAAAGTGAAACACAGTATGCTTAGCAGTACAATAACTGTCATTGTGCTGGTATCTACGTAGCCGGCCTCTTACAGTAAAAGGCAAAAGGCCTACCACCAGTTAAATAAATCGTCTTCCTGATTTAACTATTTTCTTTGTATTTAACAGGTTTCTTTTTTATATTATATTTTGCTGGCTCGGCTCACGTTAATGTGGTTTTTTGACAATCGCACGAGAACTAAACATTTTTCCATGATAGAAAATATCCTAGGTAATATTAAGGTGATTGTGTGCTACATTTCTTCCAAATATGATCAGTAGTTTTTGGGTGAAAGAGTTATAAGCACCTATCCACACAAAAAAACATATTTATAATATGAGTAGGGTGAGGGAAAAACGAGTTTACAGTGACTAATAGCACAACGCTAACAACAATATTGATGTTATAGGCAATAGATGCCTTGGAGGTAAGAATGGGATAGAATATCGTTCAGCATCGTTCGGCAATTTCGGCCATCGGCACTCATACGTATCAAAAACAAAAGTACCTGTCTGAACCTCCCTTTTCTATGCCGTTTTTAACTAAACATGCTTAGTGGTAACCAACCGGAACTAATAACTAGGGTCCGACCGAAACTGGTTTTTCAGCCGAAACCGAAACCGAAACCGAACTTTCGGCATCCCTCTCAGTTTCGGCCGAAACCGAAACCGAAACCGAAACTTTTTAAAAATATTTAAAATTACGTTTTTTTTTACTGAAATTTGAATTTCAAGTTTTCTTTAACATTTATTTGCATGTATACGTAGTCAACTAATTAAGAACGGAAAATAATTTGGTTAAATATTTTAAAAGTTTAATTTTATGAGATAATGTTCGTTATAAAGTATACTGTTCAATGGTGTATACTGTTCAATGGTGTGTACTTTTTCGAAGCTAAGTATGTTTTATGGTGGTTTATTTAAAAAGAAATCTCTCGCATCGAAATTGACCATCTAATTAGGGACAGCAAGAGTTAGTATTTTATTTTCGATTTTTAAAAAATAAACCTTAAATACAAAGACGGAAAGCCTTTGTGTTTTTATTTGGCGTCATTCTTTAGTTTATAGTTTTGATTTCTAAAATTAATATCACAATTTATTACTTAAACATGGGTCACTTATTTAGTTTTAGTTTTATTTATTTAGTTTAGTTATGAAACCACCAAGCAAAAACAATTTTATGTCAACGTAGATAGCCATACCCTAAAATAGCTTATCATTTGATTTGCTCCAAAAGTATGGTTTTCAACGCTGTGCAATATTTTCAAACCTATAAAACTACTGAAACCTACCTAGAAAGAAATTTAGATCGCAAACTGGTAATAGCTTTATAAAAAGTTCCCTTTGTAGGCTCTGTAATTATTAAAAGAGAAATATTTGGACTAGAACTTAGTGGCGAAGTTACATGGGCGCTTTAACACGAAAACGATCCAAAAAAACTTCACTGTTTATTAAATGATTTCTAGCCGGTGAACTACTATCAGTTTTAGATTGGCCTGCCAATAGCCTAGACAAGAATTCTTTGGAACTTTTTTGGTACAACAAACTGGAATTTTAAACCAGCTCTAGTAGTTCCAAAGACGCCTGGAAGAACTTCACTAATGAAACTTGTCATTATTTGATCGAGTCGATGCCGCGCCGATATCGATATGGCTATAGCTAATAATGGCAGTCACATTTAATATTAATTTTTAATAGAAAACGTTTCCTTTTAGATGAATTTAATAATAAATGTACATTTTTCTCTTACATATTGCGTTCATTATTTCTAATGTTTTCTTAAGTGTCCCTAATTACTTTTGAGTTATATTAGACCGAAGGAGAAGTAAAGTTTAATTTTAATTGTTGTTATTTTTAATTACAATCCATTCCAAAATTTAATAATTCTATTAAGAAAACTTTAAATTGGTTAAATGATCAAGATCAGATCAACATTAAAAAAACGTAATGAAGACTTCATGTAAACTGAAATTACGGAAAATATAAATAAATGTTACTCTTATTATACCAATGTCCCTAATTAGTTGACCACCACTGTATATAATATAGACAGTTAAATACAGTTAAATAAAATAAAAACTAAAAATTCATTAAAGTCATAAACATATTTTTTGTCATGAATATACAAGACTTTATGAATATACGATATTCATGAATATACGAAACATATTTTTTGTCATGAATATACAACTTGTAGTTAGATATACTAGGTACATAACTAACTAATAATACGTTGTGTTCACAATATTTTAAAGATCAATCTAATACTTATGTCTGGAGATTTTTGGCCGCGTCAGCGAGCGGTCACGAGTTGGCTGCGAAGTTTGCCGAATAACGCACGAAAACTCACGAACACTCGAGTTTCGGCGAGGCCGAAAGTTTCGGCTATATTTTGGCCGAAACCGAAACTAAAGCCGAAACTAGATTTTTGGCCGAAACTGGCCGAAACCGAAACCGAAACCGAAATTTCGGTCGGTCACTACTAATAACTAAACAGTCGTCAAATACCATAAGATCCAAATGGTCATTATTACAGGAGATTCTCCTATTTTAGAAAATGTATACTGAGATTTAAATTTAAATAGAGTATATTTAAAGCACTTTTCTAGAAGCTTATAACAGTATTCTGTAGCTTATAAATATTTTATTTCAGCAATAACTGTACTCGTTCTGATCTTATTACTATAATCTAGATTTTTATGTAACTTATGTTGGCTCAGATTAATTAATACTAGACCTTTACCATTTATTCCTGGACGTATGTAATCCAAATGATTAGATCGATCTGTAATCTAAGTTATTAATTTCATTATATAATGTAATAGATTGAATGAATATCTAGAAGGTTATATTTTCTAGGTTATATTGAACGAATGATTACGTCTGTTCATCACTGTAGAAATAAAAAAGATATATAAAAAGAATTTTTCGGTTATGTTGCTGGTAGGGCATAAAAGGCCCGTCTGGTTAGCTACTACCAGTTGGTGAAGAACTCGTGAAGTAATTGCGTCAGCCGCATTTCGAGGTCAGCCAGCGTATAACCAGTTGTATCCTTAAGAGCGGTAATGTATCTGCGTGACCTCTGGTGCTGCAGATGCTCATGGGCGGCGTTAGTCACTAACATTTTTATAATAAATAGATTCCTTGAGCGAACAAATTCTCGTCACCATTAACTTATCCAATACTGCAACAACCTGTATAAGAACTACGATGTACATTAGGAACTAACTTAGTCACGCGCTACATTCATACTTATATAAGTTGGGGCAGCATAACCGAATGAAGTTAAAGTGCATCAAAAGGGGCACCAGGGCACAAACGAGTCTGACATTTTGTGATCTCAAGTTGTATGAATGGATCTATAGTTTGTAGTAAGCCTATGTATAAACCTTACTTTTTTGTACCTACCGCAAAATATTGCATTTTCTCGTTTCATTTTTCTTTACTAGGATTATTTTAATTAATTACTATACCATATTTCATTTCGCTCGCTCAGTTCCTCTTGCATTTCCTGAAACCGACTAAAGTCTAGGTCTACACATTAATTGAAAGTCGCCCCTCGGTAACTGACGCAGACTTCACTAAACTACGCTAGAACACATGAATTGTTTTAAGTAGAACAAATTTATATTATATGTTATATTCCATATCATATGTTATTCATTATAGCTTCGGTGAATAACCCTTTTAATTGAGGCTGTTTTAATGCAATATATAAATAATTGATTCTCCATACAAACTGTCTAAAATTGGGGATCTTTCATCCCTTCTGATTTTCTTTCGACAAAAAGTTATCTATAACCATCTTGATAGTCCCATCTATATTTATACCAAATATCATCATAATCGATTAAGCGGTTTAAGCGTGAAAGCGACTAAGCCAAAAAGCAAAGTCACTTTCCAATAATTAATATTTAGTTAAGAGTAATATAGTTTAATCATTAATTAAAAATAAATTTTGAAAATTGCTTCGGTACTTTACACGATAGTTTTTCTTGTCAAAATCATCATATAAATTGCGTTATTCTCGGTTTGATGGATTGTTTCATTTCGATCATGACTTTTATTGCTTTACGAAATTTTCGCTACGAAGGGTAGAGAATTGTTTCAAACAGAAATATGAAGCCATAAAGAGTTTGAGTTTTAAAGAGAGATATCATATTCTTTATATAAAAAAATGCGAAAGTAACTATGTCTCTCTCTCTATGTGTGTGTCACGCCAAAACTACTAAATCGATATAATTGAAATTTGGTACACAGATGGTTTAGAGCCTGAAAAAAGACATGGTATACTTCTTAATGCGAAAAAACGGTTGTAAGGGGTTGAAAAGGGGGATGAAAGTTATATGGAAGTAACGTCATTTTTAGAACTAGAAACTTGATATTTATTTTTAGGCTGTTAATTCGATATAAATATGACATTCAAAGTTTGTAAAAGGGGAAGGTTAAGAGTTTGTGTTAAAATCGTTATTTAGGCGGGCGAAGCCGCTGGCAGGAGATAGTTATTAATATAGCCGCGCCCTACATATATGTATATGTACTATTATATATTTCTACATAATATGATAGGTGTCAAATAATTATTCGTCACCTATTTCAGTAATAGCCAGTTGTCAAAGCCAACGATCAATAATTATTAATGAAAAATGTAAAATATTAGCAAAAGTCAAGAACTTCGAGTCTAAATGAACATTTCTAAATTATTATTAACAGTCAAAAAAAACGCCAACTAAAACTTTCTACCTAACCTAGTAAAAACAAAAGTAGTCAAAAAAAACTCCAACTAAAACTTTCTACCTAACCTCGCGAGTACCTATTCATTTTATCGTATAAGATTTACGTACTAAAATAATTTCGTAAATTAATTTAAAACATAACGATATGTTGAAACCCATTACCATTAGTAACCTTTAGATTGAAATAGCATTCGACATTTTTAATTCACTAATGAGGTGTAGCAAAGCCAGTGCTTGATTCTTGGTTTTAAATTTCCTTAAAACATAAGAAATTGACGGCGTCAAAGGGAAAAATACTTTGTGGAAAAGGCTATGCTATAATTTGAGGCTATCTTATTTTTTATTAATTTCATGACATTCACTTCATGACGGTTGGCAATTATGGATACGGTCCGCCTGATGGTAAACAGTCACCGCTGCCTAAGAATGCGCGTGATACTTGAAGTATTACATGCGCGTTGCCAACCCAAGGGATTTAAAAAGGGATGAGATTCGATAAAAAGAAGGGAACAGTGGAGATGAGATTGGGCCTTTGGCGCTCTCACTCATCACACAAAACGCAATAGTACTGTTACTTTACGCCGATTTTCTGTGAGAGGGTAGTACTTCCCCCGAAGCATGGCTCTACTATTAGCTTTATAATAATTATATTTCGCTTAGCTGTTATAGATTCGAGAAATTAGGCACGGCTTTTGTATTTGATCCATTAATTTTAGATTATCGAATCTTTAAAAGGTAACCGATTGAATATTTAAATTGAGCGAACGAATGAATGGTATTGAAAGTGAAAATCTACTTCCCCTTAATTTACTCAATCCTTTCATTGAAATTTTAAACGCAAAATAGTATAATTGAATTTTTTTATTAAAAAAAAACAGTAAAAAACGTAAATAATTTGTGTATCTCTTTGAGAACTAATTATGTACGACGGCAGCGGAGGGTCCAAAGAAACCAAAATTACTTATTATTACTTTAATTACTTAATAATGAAATTACAATCTAAACTTAAAACTATTACTGCTTGCTCGATGTGAGAGACAAGAGTGAATATAAAATTAAACCAATATCTTAAATTAAAATTAAACATTTATAACAATTTAAACTAATTCGGTGAACTCTTACTAAACACTTTTGCACTTTCCGATAAAATGGTTATTACGGCGAAAACCCGGTGGTCTGCTATTTCCTCGAATCCGCGAGACGTGGGAACGTAACAAACTTGAATGAAAATAAACAAATATTTGTGAAAAAAAAACTTAACAATCCTTGTGACTATTTAAAATTTAACAAAGGCACACCGTGTTTTGTTCTTTAAGGATTTTCACGGCTTGTTGCACAGCTTGAACTGTTTCACGTTTAAAAATAATTCGGCATCATTCCCAGTTATTTTCTCATTAAATTTAATGAGATCAAACTGTACAGTGTCCAGCTCTACGGAGAAACATGTATCATTAGCCCAATAATCTGAATGACGGCTTTAAAAGTTCGTATTTCATTATAAGTCGAGGCAATTTCTGTTGACTCTAAGTCTTTAAAGAGCGATGCTTTCAGGCAATTTGCTTAATTAAGCTACTTTTTCCGCACCAAAATATCTTGTTATTTAGATTTTTGTTGAGTTAGTATATTAGGGGAGTAAAATGGCAAAAACGGAACCCTTATAATTTCGTCATCTCCGTATATCCGTCCGCTGTCACAGTCATTTTACTCGGAGACTATTGGCTCTATCTGTACGAAATTTAGTAAATAAGTGTATTCTATAAACCGCTACATAGTTTTATAGTATAATTAAAAAAAAAGTCAACGTGTGTCCATACGTTCATACGAAATTACCAACTTATTTTTGCGGTCGATTTAATTCGTTATTATTTTTAAAGTCCTTAAGACTCTTCATCGTCAAGTGGAACTCTTTAGCTTCCACTGTGCCACAACGCACTTGACTGGTACTTATCTTTTTTATAAAGAGCTAAATTATTAATAAAAAATCCTGAATATGAACTACCGCTTAACCACTATTTACACAGCTCGTTCTGAACCACAACCAATACCAGTGCTAAAAACGAGGTCGTGAAATTGGCAAAAAAATTCCCATTGGATTGATAAGTCAACACCAATTAGTGCAATTCCAGTGTAAACAAAGAATTGTATAATTCACGTAAAATCTGTAACGCAAGCATAACAGATTTTACCTGAATTGTTTAAACCTTGCAGTAACCATGGGCTGCATTTTAATTTGCTGCTTCTGAAGTTACATAATTATATTTTTGAACATTTAAACCTATTCAAGCTATTCATATTATATTCTATACGTTCTTACGAAAGTAAAAACTGACTTAATTAATACGTATGTAAAAAATATTCACTCTTTTGCGCTGCATATTTTCATTGTAAGAGCCACTATTTACAAAAACTTGATTAATTTTGAAATATATCAAATAATTTCCGTTTTTTATAACGGAGGGCAGATGATTTATGGAGGAACTAGGTATGAAATTTTCCTCCAATGCAACGGGAGGATCCAAGCCGGTGATATTGCCTGGTGAGAAGCGGCCCAAAGACATACGCTGGGAAGTTGTATGTATACCAAACGACGTTGATAACTCTGATAGCATGATTCAGGATTGTTCTTTTATATCGTTGCGTAGTATGCCATGTAGTTGTCGCTGTAACTTTCTATAGCTTGATTCGGGATTGTGACGATCTTGTCTATTTATAGCGTTACGTTGTCTTAGGTTGTACTGCGTTTAGATGTCGCTACAGATTTTACTCCACCTGATGAAGGCTAATACAGCTACAGAAGGCACCTGCGTTGGCCACCCTCGCCCTGCCTACCCGCAAGATGCGTCCTAACGCCTCGTTTGAAGGATATATAGTTTAATATAAAAATAATATAATAAAAAGTTTAATAGGAGATACGTTCCAAATAAATATTAGTATAGTTATATCGGAGGTCTGAAAATACAGTTTTATAATAAACTCATTATTATACATAACATTTTTATTACCAACAATTATCGAATAACGTACGGACATGGCGTGTAATAAACCTAATTCCCTAAGGACGGCGAAATAACTATTTATTGGATGATAATGGTGATGGAGAGGAAATAAAAGGTAAATTAGTTACAGAGAATTAGGATAGAATGGCGATATAATGTATTATAATATATTAGACTCATTTCGGACTTCGCAAGAAAAGAAGGATCGTGATAAATCTTTGATTTTTCAGAAGTATGTAAGACTCCATGTTATTCGAAGTCATCACTTTTCGGTTGCGTAAGATACTTCCATAAATAAGTAATATATAAACTTATTAACTGCATTAGGCTGATTATGATCTACCCAAGTTTAACAAATTGATAGGAATTATATATTTTTAAAAATTGTGCGGTCGTGGGGTCAGGAACGAAGTTCTTTACGTTTTTTCTTTAACTGCGAATGTAAATCGAAATGAAAACTGTATATTTAAATAAGTTATATGATAAAAAGAGACAGGGACAGAGAGAGAGCGTTGCGCACCCGGCTGCGCGCTCTTTTGCTCATGTGCTCATTTGCTTATAGTAGTCTCGATACACACATGCACACACACACAAGGCATTTCGTTACGTGACCATTTCTACGAAATCGCACTAACCCATGTAAAGGAACTTCGGTCGTTGTTGGGCCAAGTTATTTTAAAACAACCATCACTTCGGAATGTAAAAATCAGTAAATTACTGAACGAAGGCCTTAATTCAGATGAATGGTTTTCTTGTATCAGGTACGCCATTTTAAAGATACTTTTTTTTTGTTGAACAAAGTGAGCGAGTGAGTGAAGAACTTTTCAAACTTGCTTAGTTAGTAAGAGCTAATTAACCGCGATTCAGCGAAAATGTAATCCAGTACTGTTTACTTTCTTCAAAGCATATAAACGAACTTATGGTGGTAGGTGTTTTATTTCAAGAGGCCGGTTAGGTAGGTATCGCTGCACTGTCAGTTATTCTAAACTTTTGGCGGTAGGTATTTTATTTCAAGAGGCCGGTTAGGTAGGTATCTTCCAACAGGTATATCACACATACTTTGCTGTAGAATTAATTTTACAGAATTTATTTTACAGCAAAGTAGTTATGTGTTTGGCGTTACTGTGTTTCCGTTTGGAGGACACTGTAGCTATTTAAATTACTGGGCAAAGGGGATTTAAGTACCGATATCTCGGGGTTGACAACGTGTGAGTGATACCTAAAAGCGCTCATAGGCAATGACAACCGCTTACCATAAACTGGGTGGTAAGCAGTGGCGGTTTTACAAAATTTCAAGGAAAAGGCTGCTAAGTTTTTGTCATCCTTGCTTTTGGTTGATAGTGCGAAGTGGGTTACAATTTCTACAATTTCGCTCTTTTCACTCACAATGGTGGTAATAAGTGTGAGAAGATGGAAGAAGAGAAGATTTTCCACTCGGAATTTACAATGACAAGTGAGAGGGGAAAGTCATCGGCAAATTTGTTGTAAAACATAAGAAAACCTTCGATAGTGTGGAGGGTACGTCATTATAAATGCCCTCCAACACTAAGGGAGGATCCTCCGACCACCGGTCCGGCTGGCGGACCGAAGCCCTGGGCCGAAGCCCAACGACTTACGTTAGAAAGTTGTATATATACCTCAAGTGGGTAGGAAACTTTGATAGCGCGATTTAGGATCGTGACGTTCGTTGGTCGTCCATATCGTTGCGTAGTATGCCCTGTAGGTGTCGTTGTAGCATGATGCGACATTGTGACAATCTTGTCTTTCTATCACGTTACGTCGTCTTGCGTGTAGATATCACTACATGCAGAAATCTTTTTGATTTCTATGAGGTTTTATTTTATTCTATAATTTTGCCGGCCCAAAAATCTTAATCTTTAAATTAGGCTCAAGCTTACTCAGCCTGCTGGTAAATCCGCCAGTGGTGGTGTGCTTGCCAACCTTGTCACATAAAACATAACCAACTAAAAACTCACATTAATACAAAATTTTCAAAATTGCACTAAATACATATACAATAAATACTAACTAGGTATATTTTATCTCAACAAAAATCTTTTTAATATGTTTTTCATAGAGCTGTTAAAACTAAACTATGTACTACATTTAATATAAGTCATCACTACGCTTTACTTAAAAGAGTTTTATTTGAGTGTCGGCTTCCTTTGATATTTTAACACTCGACGTTGAAACAAGTACATTTAATTTTTATTAGGGTTCCGTAGCCAAAGGGTAAAACTGGTGACCCAATTATTGAGGGTACGCTGTCCGTCCGTTCGGCTATCTATCCGTCTGTCACCAGGCTGTATCTCATGCGATAGTTAGACAGTTGACTTACAGATGATATATTTCTGTTGCCGCTATTACAACAAATACTAAAAAACAGAATAAATAAATATTTAAGGAGGCTCCCATGCAAAAAATTTTTTTTGCCCATTTTTGCTCCACATTGATAACGGAAATAGGTAGACGCTTGAAATATTCAAAGAATATTTAGTTATATATTCACGTTAAAAATAAATCATAAAATTAAAATAGACCTCTTAAATATTTGTTTTGTTTTTAAGTGAGATGACATTAAAAAAATGATTTTTGTCACCGTTGTGGCGTTGTGGGTAGCGAGTCTGCCTTAAGCCTCGACGGTTGCGGGTTCGATTCCCGCTCGGAGCAGATGTTTGTATTAATCGTACAGGCATGTTTTCCGGTCTGGTTGTGTTTGTCCTTGTCATTGTGAATGTTTCCGGACCCCGACACAGGATATAATTATCCTAATGGGGGCCGTTGAGTGTGTAGGCGTTTACTTTACTTACTTATTAAAACTTAGATTTTTTTGTCGTTCATATAGATAATGCTACGGAATACTTCGTGCGTGGGTCCGACTCGCACTTGGCCGGTTTTTTATGCATCTGTCTATTTTGCTTCTTATGAAAGCGAACAGCTCAAAACGAGACGTAAATTCTAAAGCTACTTAACTTTATCCCCTTGAAAATCCTTCGCTGAATTTAAATTACATTTTTGTTTCGCTACTACGCTATTTTTGTGGTGGCTGAATTCTTCAGAACGTTTCTCCAAGTCATAATCCTCTATAGCTTAATTACAGAAAAATCCCTATAATATAAGGGGTTCTGTAGCCAAATGCCAAAAGCAAAAACCTTATAATTTCGTCATGTCCATCTGCCCGTCGGTCTGTCCGTACGTATCAGTTATATCATTATAGTCTCATTATAGAAAAATACTAGCGGTCCGCTCCGGCTTCGCATGGGTATAAAATATATAGCCTATGTCATTCACTGAAAAAACGAATAAAATCGATCCAGTAGTTTCGATTTATTAATTACTGTCCGTGGCCCATCAAATTAGAAACCTCTAAAATTACACTTTTTTTTCACTCCACTCCGCTATTTATTAAATGTTATTATACATATAAACCTTCCTCTTCAATCACTCTATCTATTAAAAACCGCATCAAAATCCGTTGCGTAGTTTTAAAGATTTAAGCATACATAGAGACAGAGAAAGTGACTTTGCTTTATACTATGTAGTGATATCATAAGTAAAATATGTATAAGAAACTGTCCAAGTGCAAGTCGGACTTAGGCATAAAGGGCTCCGTACCACCGTTGGAAATATAAGAAAAAACGTTAAAAACAGCAAGTTTTTTATATGGTGATTGTTATACATACATATTCTGTACAAAATTTCAAGTGCGTAAAACACAGAAAGATTCCTAATAATATACACATAGATGAGGCATAATCAGAAAAATAATAAAATATAGACATAAAATAAAAAGGTTATAAAGAAAAAGTCTGTGTAAGTGTGAAGTATTATTTATCTGTGACAAATACAGCAGTGGCGGAGGAACGATTGTTCAGATTATTACGTTCGGAGTAACATGAGCCTGTCGAGCTCGACTAGAGCACTAATGGCACAAAAATGATAGATGTTCTGTCAACACTATACCAGTAAGACCTGCCATAAATCTTCTGAGACGTACGTTTCAATAAATATCGTGGAGCTAAGATTTGGTACAATTCAATATTAATGCAGAGTAATTAGTAACGGAACTATTTAAAAAAAACTGAAAATTTACTAAAACTCTTCTTCTTATCATTAGGCTAGTGTCTGGGTTGTTCAGGTTGTCAGGCCTCTTTTTCTTTTCTTTTTTTCAAGTCATTACTTATATTCCTATTGCCCCTCAAAATAAGCTCGAAGCTTGCGCTAGGAGTGGGTACGACAAGCCCAAGGGGGTCAGGATCGAACCCGCGACTCTCGAGTTAACAGAGCGAAGTCGTCCCTTCTACCGTTGAGCTATTGAGGCTTCTTCAAGCTCTGACTTCTCTTATCGATAATTATCACGATAACATCCTGGGCCGACTCTTTATGTCCCTTCCGAAGCACGGAAATACTCAGATAAAATACCACTAAAAAAACCATTATTGACCGTCCTCTGAAGTTGCTATACTTGCTTTGACGTTTAGCAACCAGTGAGTGCACCCAGTATTTATTTATTTATTTGTTCGGTAATCCAACAGTGCTTTACAATATAGCATTAAACATAAGAAAATTGTGTTTTACATAGGAGCAAAATAGGATTACTCTAAGTTTTATTATTAATAATAAAAGAAAACAGTGGTTATAACTAAATAAAACTATTACCGTAAAAAGAAATAATAAAAATTAATAAAAAATGTATACTGTGAAAAATGATTAAGGGGACTTGTTCTCGGTGTATTTATCTGCGTGTGTGTTTGTTTGAGTGTACTTACTTCATTGGCTTAAACTCTAAGGTATATTAAAAGCACAATTGAAATATACACACAAAAAGATCAGAATATATATTTTTTTTAAGTTTTATAAAGAAAACTGACTTAACTGAACATCCAAATACAATTCGATACAATTGACTAAATTAATGTATGAAACCTGTGCGTAAGTATTTCTAAAAAGATGGTTTTCCTTATAAGATAGAGAGGCTTAAAATATATGAAATAGGCTCAATTTTTCAAATTGACTCACGTAATATGAAGATTACCAAATATCAAGCAATTTATTAAATACTCATTATCATAGGCTTACGTTGTAGACAGTGCATTTTATCACAGACATATTTTGGCTCTGGTATCAAAACTATGAAACAATGGATATACAATAAACTTTGCGCCGGTAGATTTTTTATGCAAGCGCAAACCAAAATACAAAGAGACGGTTGAATTTCCAAAAAAACATACCGGTTCTGGTAAACGTATGCAGCAAACCATACCCGGAAATGTTAAAATTGGAAACGCTTTTCATGAAACAGGCCTTTTAATATGGCAGTTGCAGCGTATATAAAAATATGCAACGGGATCCTTTAAAAATATACAAAACCATTCTCCATTACCATAAGCTCGACAAAGGACATACTAGAAACATAACAAAACGAGTATCGCCTGATCAATCCATCTTCAATGTAAACTTTATTTACCACTCAGGCATGGAAAAAAAAATTAATAAAAGTAATCCGAGGAAGTTTAAGGCATCGGGAGGTGACGACCCCATCGCCCGCTATTGGGATAACCTCTGTCACAACAGAGATTATTCCACCAGTGCAATCAGTCACACTGGTGGTAGGTCTTTTGTTGCAAGAGGCCGGCTAGGTAGGTACCACCGCAGTGTCCAATATTCTGCCGCCAAATAGTAGTGCTTAGGCACTACTGTGTTCCAGTTTGAAGGGCATTGTATGCTAGTGAAATTACTGGGCGAACGAGATTTAAGAACTAATATCTCGAGGTTGGCAACGCGCGAGTGGCACCTACTAATGGTGCTGCAAGCGCTCATAGGCTGCGGCAGCCACTTACCATCAGGTGGGCCGTATGCTTGTTTGCCAACTTCTAACATAAAAAAAAAAAAAAAAAGCCAGCTTTCTCGTAGCGGCTGACTCACTACAAACAGTGTTTTAAAAGCTATGACCAAAAATAGTGTGGCAATAATACTCAGTCGACCGATAATTAAGGGAAAATTCATGCACAACATCTTGAATGAAGATATCTTGCAGACAAAAGACAGGCAGAGCCTTACCACGTTGCTGCTGTAGCGACCATTCTTCAAACGCAATATTGCTAATTTTAGTCTAGTCCTCAGATTACAAGGAACAGAAATACCTTTAAATCTATTTCTAAATTGTCACTTTTACCACTTTATACACAGTTTTCAATAACATTGGCATAATGACGATATTATGGCAACATAAAAGATCGTCATGCATTTTGTAGCTAACGCTCATTCTATGTTCTTTTCTACGTCTACAGCAGAACAGAACAACGAGAAACCAATTTTGACATCGCACATAATCTCAAATACGACATAACCTGGAAATAAATTGCTAAATATCGTTTCTACACCTTCACGGTGGTACAGCCTGCCCGGAGACAAAGTAAACGATCAACATGGCCTACAGAAGCTTGGAACATCTGAAGAACCGTACGCGAAACAGGGGACGGAGAAATGGGGAAAAAATCGGATAGACAGAGTCTGGGACTCCAACAACCAGGTTTCAGACTACCGTTTTTATGGTCGTATCAGGTCGGCATAAGCGCGTACACGCGCTGCATTTCGCTCTTCAAAAAGGTGAACGCGTGTACACGAAATTATTCCGACGTATACTTTCGTCCGGTGGTTGCAAATTTTAGTGGGCGAAATCATTCTCTACGATGATTACGCGCTTATACGAGCTTATAAGCGTCAACTCTTGTACGAGTTGAAGGTCTCGTATAAAACACTATTTTTAAACGTTCAGCAAGTTCTACTCTATTCGCAATATGCTAACGAAAATGAAATAGCCGGCTTTGGAGAAAGAAATAAAAGACGAATATCGATTACCTGACTCGACGAAACGAATTTAACTTTAAATGGAGTTTACCTGGAGTTTCCTTATAATGTATGCCATCTTTATTACTTCGGATAAGATCAATTTAAGAAGTTTTTAGCTTTACACGCAGTAGGGATCAATGGATTTATGTTATTGACACTTACCGAGACACTCGAAGCTACGAGGAAAGTAAGTGGCAATTTCATATTTATGATTTGATCCAGAAATTGATAAACTTCAAACAAAGAAATTTATAATTCAAGTATCTAAGAGAGAGTTCTCTAGCCTCTCTGCCGCTGCTGCTGAAGAGCTTCTCTTTGTTAAATCAATTCGCCCTTAATTTTATACCACTTAACAATATAAATGTGAAATTAACTTTATCTTACTGTCTGTTTGATATGTTTTCACGCATACACCGCTGAATAAATTTGGATTAAATTAATTAGCATTTATAAAGCATATTACTAGTTAGTGGAATATTTTTCTAATATAAATGCTTGGTACTCTTAATAGTGCAGTAGCCAAATTTAGAAATAATATCTGTATTAAAACTTTAATTCAACTTCTCGAACCGTCGGTAGCGCTTGACGATTCAAAAGTACTTATTAAAACTACATTAGAATAAGTAATTATTTTCATTTATTCTTTAAATATTATATATTACAGTGTCAAAATACTTTTCAATAAGAAAACTGAACAAGCTTATTGGAGTAATAAAAATTGTTAATATTACATATATTATTTTCCCAATATTTAAAGTTACAGCGATAAAATGCTTTTTCTCAAATAAGTCCATGATAAATATTTCGATTTTCCCGAAGCGAAGAAAACTTACACTCCTCTTGCATCAATCATCTTCGCAGCAAGAACAGTTCAGAACAAAGGGAATTGCGATAAGTAACTCCATTGTTAGAACGATAATAGACAACATCATTATAACCGTAAGCAATAAAGGCAATGTTTGAACGACAAAATATACACGTTTAGTTCGACTTTGCTTGTAGAACTTAGAAAGCGTATCATTGAAAATGGATTTCATTACATATCATAGAAACGTGTTTTATAGACTTGATATGCAGTTATAAAATGGTCCTCTTAAATAACTTAAATTCTTAGTTAAAAATAGTAGATTTTTAATTATCTCGCTAAGTTGTCGATTTCGTAAAAAATATTTTTGTCGAGGGAATAAATTATAATGAATTTAACTTATACGATCGTTGATCAAATCAATGGTAATTCTTCTAGGTATAAAAATTAAAAAAGTCCAACCGATGAGAAGTACAACGCGGCTGAAACAAACATTCCTCTCATCGGCTCTACCTCACCACCAGAGTTTACCTGAATTCAGGAACCCTGGACGTTTCTACCTTACCAAATCCGAATACCACATCCAGATCACTCACAACACCGTGATTATTGGAATCGATTGATAAACAAACGCGGGGGCGCGGCAGACGCCTGTTGCTCGGACGAGGGCAACACGGGGGCGGACTCACCGGATATCAGGGCGAGCAGCGCCAAGGCCGCCAGCATTGGGGCCATGGCGGCGACGCGCGGGCATACCACACCCGCGCCCGCTGCGCTAGCACACCGGCGCGCTCATGCGGCCTACTCGAACGTACGGCGGCCGGCCCGAGCGGCGCTCGGCGCGGGACTGGGCTCGCCCTCCGCCTTCACCCCCCGAAGCACCCCTGCCCCTCCGACCACCTCACCCCCGCCCGGTTGCGCAGCCTTCAGGTGCGCGCGACGCCGACCTGGAGCCCTGCCCCTTGAAAAATCCTCCGATCTGAGATTAGGCCATTGTGTGGACGGACGGCGTGGACCGTAAATGAGGATGTACAATATGTAGGGCAGCGTGGACAAGGTCGATGCAGCCCTTAACGGGAGTTCTACAATCTCTATGCGCCCTTTGTATCTCCTACGCGGCGCATTATATTAATCAACTCGTTGTGGTCTACAGTTTTCATTTACAAAAAGTTATAGACTGAGATCAAAACTATAGTAACTATAGCCAAAAACGGAAACCTTATAATTTCGTCATGGCCATCTGTCCATCCGACCGTCTGTCCGTCTGTCCGTCCGCCCGTATGTCACAGTCATTTTACTCGGAGACCGTTAGTTCTATCTATACTAAATTAAGTAAATAGGTGTATTCTATGAACCGCACCACGATTTTGTAATAAAATCCTGAAATATATTAAAAATTAAAATTAACTTTGTTTTTCATATTACTTTTAATAATTACTATGAAATTACCCAACTATTTTGGGGTCACTTTTAATTCGTTATTATTTTTAACGACCTTAAGATCCTTCATCGTCAAGCTGCGGAACCATTTAGTTTCGACTGTACGTGGTCCACAACGCACTTGAATGATAATTATTTATTTTGTTTTTAGCTACGTATTAAAATTTTCAGTGCCCTGGCGAAATGAAATCAACAAGAGCTCTTAATCCAAAAGCTTACATTGTTTCAACAAATCAACTCGACACATAGAACCTTCAATGAATACGATTCGGAAAGCAAATCACCGACAGTACTATATCGTTATTTAATATCTGTGAAATTGCTGTGTTTTAGTGCAACCTATAGTATACCTGCTGCTTACGTTTAGGGATGTACAACTTTTTAAGGGTATCGATAAAATCGTTTAATTTTTTTTGTGTGTCTTTACGAGACATTTTTGGGATCTCTGAATTTGATTACATTTTTGTCATTTTTTGCTGTATCTCCAGAACGTAGCGAACCTGCCTTAAACGCCACAGGTCGCGGGTTCGACTCCCGCTCCGAGCATAATATGTATTTTTGTATTAACCATGCAAGCACATTATCCGGTCTGGTGTATTTGTCCTTTTCCTTGTAGGTGTTTCCGGACCCCCGATACATGATGTCACTATCCTAATGGGGACGCTGAATAAAATAAAATAAAAACTAAGTACTTTCCTACGTTAATTTGAATATCTATTGTGGTACGGAACCTTTATATGCGAGTACGACACGCACTTGGTCAGTTTCATCGACTATATAAACCACTTAATATAATGAAAGTCACTTAATAGAATGTGATTCGTAAATAATCTCTATAAAATTATATTGAAAATAAATGTTGTCTGCGCTGACAAAATCTTTTCTAAATCTTTCATCTAATAATTAGTCTGCGATTAATTAAATCCAGGCCATTACTCTGTCTGATCGTTCAAAGCCTTTACATTCACAGATTCAGAATAATACTTAACGATAGCAATAATAGAAACCCAGGGCTGGCTTTAGAGATTTGGAGGGTCTGGGGTGGTAATGGAGTGGAGGCCCCATGGCCCCTTATGTATTTCCAAACATAAGTAACGATTTCTTAACAGAAAACGAAACAAGAATTGCCTGAAATCAAATTCTAGCTTTTAGGATCACACACTAATAATTGTAATTTTTTTATTAAATTTGTATGCAAAATTTTGAATTTAAGAACTAATAAAAAAAAACTTTTAAAATATGGATATATAATTAAGGAACTGAAAGATATTATAAAAATATAAAGTCTGTATTTTAGGGCCCCTCTTGCGGAGGCCCTGGGGCTGTAGCCCCGAATCCGGCCGTGTATAAACCTAAATCTCGATTGAAATGAAAATTACTTTCATTAATTTTTTTTCTGAATGAAACACAAACAAAAGATTGAGGGAACAATGAAGTAAAAATACCTAACAGTTTATATGCAGGAGGAAGAATTTAAAAAAATCAAGAAGTCAACAGCCTTCAAGAAATCAGTTGACAAATCACACCCGCTGTCAAAACAAGTCAAAGAGATGTGCAGCGTTTCGTCGGTAGACAGATAACTAATGGACTACTGGGGCGGACTAATCACAGATAAAGCAAAATGGAACGCCACCATAATTCATTGGGTCAATGCTTTCAAGGTGCGACGTAGGAAAACTATTCTAACTATACAATACTTAATCAATCGAACCTAATAAAAGGCTTGTGCTTTATATCTGGCCCGCGATTTCACCCGCGTTTATGGATGCTATATCGTAGCATAATGTTATAGAACAAATTTCATTACCTTAAAAATATCATAGTAATTTAAACTCAAAATTTAAAAGTAGCTGGAACAATCAAACCGAAAAAATTTTGACAATATTTTTTTATGTTAGTACCGTATACACTTTCTTTTCGACAGTGGAAAGGAAAAGTGGACGCAAATAAGCAATACCATGTCAACCCACACGAATGTCATTTCGAGAAAAACGCGTTTGAAAATTTTGAACAACTTCCTTTATATGATTTTTTTAAAGTATTGGTCAAGTTTTTGGCAATTTTAGATTTATGTAAGTTATTTATACTTATTTTCACAAAAAATAAGTATACAAACTGCATATTTCGTATATAATATAACTCAAAACGTTTAACATAATACATAAATTGCATGATTAAAAAATGGCTTTTTAGGAGTTTTAAAGCTTAAAACCGTACAAATATTAATGAGAAATGTTCTTCAGCCATTTGCCAACACTTCTGCATATATAACTCAGTTTTTTCAATTTTGTGGGTTGACATGGTATTGCTTATTTGCGTCCAAGTAATATAGCGCCATTCGACCAAAGTGGCGTTTCTTTTGTTTTTCCTTTCCATCGTCGATATGCATTTAGTGAATAGCTGTTAATTTGGAATTGCAAACAGACACTTCAGTTCTATTTATTCGTATGCATAAAAATACAGAAATTTTTCACTCTGAAATATAAACCAAACATTTATACAGAATAAAAAATAATTTCACATAACAACAAAACAGAATGAAATCGACTTGAAAATATATTTACTTACACTGTTCGCATTCGAGTAACAAACCGCTCGTAAAATGTAGAAATGTAGCGAGAACAGAGCACAGTAGGTATTCGCGCTATCTCATATCTGTGATATTCGCTGTGTTACTCGTATCTGAGAAATGTGTTATAAATCTTATTGTAGTTATTTGGAAATTTAGACATTCTTGTCTATGAATCTGCGGATAAATCCGTATTTATGGTAATAGCATAATAGCTATATTTATATAAAAGGAGAAGACCTGAAGGACTTATAAACGCCCAGCCTTAACCCTTGAACCTAGAAACCCTTTTTTTTGGAAGTATTGTTTTTAAAACACAACGCGCACTAAGAAACGATTTTTCGAAATTAAACTCTAAAACGGGTGAAGAAGGGGTTGAAAGTTGACGAAACGAAGATTAACGAAAATTTTAAAGATTTATAAGAATTTTAAAGAGATATTGAATGAAATAAAGAAATAAGAAGTTGCAAATACAAATTTTCATCTTCACACCATATAAGTTTTGTTATCACAACAAAAACCCTATAACTGTCTCCCTTGGCCCATCTACATTGAAAAAAAATCATCATCATTAGTTCAGCGATTTAGGCGGGAAATCGTCATACACAAACAAACTCACTTTAGGATTTATAAATATATAAAGATGGGATTTAATTATAGCTTTCACAGACTTGAAAACTTGTTTTGCAAATTGTTTTTTTTGATCATGCTATTTTATATTCTTCCTAATAATGGTAAAATTATAATGGTCTGATTAAGCATAGTGACGTAACAATGGGGACAGAGGAGGCCTTGAGCATAGGAGGATCACATTTAACAAGAAGCCAGGACAGAGGAATTTTAATATTATTGAAATTAGATACTAAAATTGTGATTTCAGTTCTATACGCTCTGAATTAAAAGTTATTTAAATATTAAGTAATTGTAATGGCGTTTGTAGGCCCAGTCTGCTTCAAGTATTGATTTATTGTAAAATAAAAATACTAAGTCATTGGTTAAGCTTCTTTAAATATTGAAGGAGAGATACCCCCATTCGATAGATCGCCACAAATGCTATAGTTATAGGATTCTGGAGATAAAAAAAACTTCAGTTTCTACCAAACACGACATCCACATGGTTCTTATGAAGAAAAATTATGTGGCCTTAAGAAGTTAAACTTATTATCATTACAATTCAATTTGATAAAACTAACAGCGTACCAAAACAAAATTATATAAAGTAATAATTTACTATTTAAAGGTATGTTAGCGTTTATTCTCTTTTTCATAAACCTACTGTGAATTTAATTAACTCATAGTACTGTAATGAGCCAGTCATAGTAAAAAGTCTACCGCATAACAACTTCTACGGTGTTTAACTTTACTAAAGCACCTTATGTAACGTTTTATTTAAACCTAGTTATAAACTTCTTATTTGAATTCAGCCGCCGACCGCTTACTTGATACTTCAAGTTTTTTTTTTTTATTTCATGGCGGATGGCAAACAAGCATACGGTCCGCCTGATGGTAAACAGCCACCGCAATGTATGAACGCTTTCGATACTTGAAGTATTACTTGCGTGATGCAAACTCAAGGGATAGGAGGTAAGGGATGAGAAGAAAAAACGAAGAGAATAGGGGGGTGGGAGATTGGGCCTCCGGCTTCATCTTTCTCATCTTCATCTTACTCATCGCACGAACTAAATAAATACTTTTCTATGGTGTACGGTACTTTTCTATGCCGATTTTCTATGGTGTACGGTTGTACTTCCCCAGTCGAGCAGGCCCATTTGTGCTGAGGAAAGAATAAGAATGGCTCTACATACTAATCTTTTTTATCTCATAATTGTTACGAAAATTATAAAAATAAATATTGCACTACATCGATATCCTATATTTAATTAACAAGCAAATCACTCTTAACCCTAAATTTGAAAACACAAATGTAGGCTGTACATTTTATATGTCCCCACTACACAATAATTCAAAGTTAAACAGCAGTAAAATCAAAGCTACAATAGCAGTTCATACCTCTATTGTTGAACAAAGCGATTAGAAACGACTATTTCAGCGATATTAATGATTCATACAAACTACTTAGGGGCGCAATGATTCCGTTCCAGCCTCTGAATTATGATCTCGAACCAAACAAGTAAGTAATTTTGGAACTACCGCACCTTTAGAACCTCTATTACGGGTACAATGGCTTATCAATGTAATTTGCGACTGCGGGGATCTTAATACAGACGTCGGATCACGAAAAAGCGATAAGTCAGTAAAAATAATTTTGAAGAAAATGAAAAATAGTGAAAATGTATTTCTTAACTATTACTAAGTATATTGTTATTTTATTAAAATAACAACGTGCAAAAAAATCAAAATACAAAACTAAAGAAGCCACATAATCAGCATTTGACAGAAAAGCGAAACTTCATTAACTTAACATTGGTTACTTAAATAATTATATCTTATACATAATTTAAATTAATTTAGCGTGCATAATAACAGCAAAACCGAAAAACTTAATCATTTAGTTATCATATACAATAAATTTAAGAAATATATTTCTTGTAAATTATTTTATTTAATTTATAAGATATAATACTCGCGGACTCCACAAGCGTTTGGTATTTATTATTACTATTTTATAGTAATTAGTATTTTTAATTTACCGCTATGGACATAAATATTTTGTAAGAAATTCCGCAGGCTAGCTTTAATCATTTTAAGATAAATACAAAATACTACCCAATAAGATTTAGCATACGGAAAGATAGACTATCGAACATATCCTTTGCTATCTAGCAAGTGACGCAGATTTAAATTATAAGCTATTTTCTATTTGTTTTAGTTTTTCTATTACTCTTCAGGTACTGACACTGAAAGATTTTAGACTTAAGCTCTAGAATAGGATTTTAATCTATTGGAAATTTATTGTCGTTCATCATTTTAGATTAAAGCACGACAGATTTATTAAATTAATTTAAAATGTGCAAAGATAAATTTAAAAAAAATCTACTTATGGGCATTTTCGTTATCGGAAGGTAGGACATCTAAATTTACATTCAAAACAACATTAAAACGAGAAGGGTATTGTGAAGCCATGAATTGGCAAATATTACTCCAAATATATTTGTAAACTTAATACAAACACTTTATTAAAACAGCTAAATTTCGTTATTGTTTAAGGAGACGTTATCAAAATTTAGTTGTTATCTTATAAATAAGTTGTAACTTAATTTGAAGTATCCCGAAGCGGATACATAGCACAGTGTTTGTATGTTTGTTGGTTTCAACGCGCTATCATTGTAATTTTAAAAAATCTTTTTGAAATTAAGAGCCCAATTACTGAAGAAGTTACAGATTATATACATATCATAGCCTAGTGTTTTTACTTTGGTGTGAAAAATAATAGTGGTAAATTAATGTAGGCAGGGTAAAGCCTGCAGTAACTGGCCACTTAAGCACATTGGCTACTTTAAATTGTTACAGTTCTAATTTCCATCATTGAAATTATACTTGTATGCTATCGCTGAATAGAGAAAACTGTCATAATTGCAAAGGGATTGATTGGGAAACGAAAAATCGACCAGAAACTGCAGATAAACTAAGTCCTCTAAACTTTCAATTTACGTAGTTATTTTTCAAAAAAAAGCAAAAAAGTAATTCTGTTATTAAATTTCATACATAGAGCAGTAACTAAAATTGTACTATTTTTATTTTCAGTTACTAGCCACCCTATTAAAAGATGTTCAATAGAATAAAATAAATAATATTGGCTTATAATGCCAATATTTCATTAATATATTTCAGTTTTAATCATTTACTGCAAAGCGATAACGTCAAGAAAAAAATTAATAAATATTTTAAATGATCATTAACTCTTATCGTTTTGTTAGTATAATCGCACGAATACATACATTTTCCGACTGTCGATAGAAAACGATAATTTTTGTCGCATATTTTAATTATAGAAACGCAATTGTGAATTAAAATGAGAACCTATAGTATAAATAATATTAAAAAACGAAAGCAGACAGAGTCTGAGTATGCAACTTCTTATTTTTGAGAGTTTTAAGGAAACCTGGCCAGTTATTGAAAGTAGCCAGTTATATCTCGATTTACCCTATATTATCCATAGGACTATAGACATAATTGACAGGGGACGTTAGTACCTTATTACTCTATGATTCTATCGGTATTATTCAGTAATGGCAATTTGTCATTGTCAAAGTCAGAGTTTTAGTATGCGCTCTGGAAAATGTGTTAAATTTTGTTATATTTAACATAAGTAAACTAATTTTGCTAACATGAATCAAACTATAAACGTGGAGCAGCTGAATTCAGCATTATCATCGCTGAGAACTCTTCGTTCTAGCGTCTGTCATGTATTTGAAACGTTATCAAACGGGCTTCGAGCCGACCACGGCGAAGACGGCAAAGATAAATTTTTGTTGGAACTGCAAGAACTTCTGAACAATGTGAATATAAATCTACGTGACTTAGAACAGACAGTCAATGGTCTACCTATCCCCACGGCGCCGTTCAATCTTGGCAACACGACATTTTTAAGCCAAGAAACAACACAAGATCGGCAAGCATTATACACTCAATTAGTAAATAGTTACAAATGGACAGATAAAATTCACGAGTACAGCTCTTTCGCACATACTTTGCTAAGTCAGAATTCTTTAAAACGCTCCTACATAAATTCCGGGAGCACGAAACGTCGCGGAAAATTACAAAGTAACCACAATGTCGCTCCTCTGCAAGTTGATAACGTTATTAATAACATAGATAGATCCTACAACGATATGAAAATTACAATTTCGCGACCATTTGCAAGTAATGCTGTGGTCCAGATTAATTTAAGTCATGTTCTAAAAGCCGTTGTTGCATTTAAGAGTTTACTCATGGAGTGGGTTATGGTTAAAGGATATGGAGAAACACTAGACTTATGGACAGAGTCTAGACACCATGTGTTCCGGAAAGTTACAGAAAATGCTCATGCTGCGATGTTACACTTTTATTCACCAACCTTACCAGAATTAGCAGTGCGGTCATTCATGACCTGGCTACATAGTTATGTGAATCTATTCAGTGAGCCATGTAAGAGGTGTGGGTGCCATCTCCATCACACATCCATGCTTCCACCGGCATGGCGTGACTTCCGCACCCTTGAACCTTTTCATGATGAGTGCAAACAATAGTTAATGTGGTATTGAAGGGGAAAGCTTGGAGCACAGATACTCTGCTTGTGCTGCAGCTTTCTCCTTCAATATATAACAAGTGAAAATTAGACAGTTACTGTGAGTTATGATTATAATAGTGAGAAAAACTGTTACAAATTCTTATATTAACTACATGTCACTATATTTGTGTGATACTTGTTCTATACCTTCATTTACCCAAACAGACAGTTGTATTAATGTGTAAGTTAGCATAAACTGAATTAAGTTGATGAAAATATGTAATAAAAAAGTTATTGTATTGGTTTTTAAGATTATAGGAATAGTGTATTCTCTTATAGCTATACTATAGAGTTAAGATCTAACATACAGATATTAGATAGATTTAAAATTAAATTACTTTTATGAGCATTCTCTCTATAGAAAATAGCTATTTTGTAACAAAATGCATACACATCAATACTCATTGCAGCATTGATTTGGATTTTGCATCTTTCTTAGAACAAATAAGGCATCAAGGTGTTGCACGATCCTAAACAATACTTACACTTCAATTTCCTTCCTATAAATTTATACTTTTCTACAATTTCAATTAAATGCTTATAACACATTACTGTACTAAGCCCATAGCTGTAAAAGTGTGCTGAAGGATGTCTACACATGCTTACGGATGTTTAAGCATAGAATGCTTGCTCAATACTTGCAATTCTCGCGTCAACAGAGCAGTGTCGGCCCTTTAACCATTGAGACATTGAGGCTTTTTTTCCCATTATATAATCTATATATCTTATAAGGTCACAATGTATATAGGACACATATTGTATGTTTGTATTTATAATAAGTCTTAAAAAGGCTAATAAAACAACTTCATACTAATTATAATTTATATAATCAACCTACATAAAATTAACTATGTAAAAGGCTTACACACGGCAACTGTGTGATCGACACTGCATTTGACACTTAATACATGAGCACCAATACTTATTTTCAGCGGGAAATACTGATCTTTACCATGCCCTAAGCCAAGACAACCATGCCTGTTTCTTCCCCACATATAAAGATCACCATTATTTGTTACCGCTGCCAAGTGCCCTATACCACAGGCAACTTTTTTCACCATAGATTCTGGGTTAAACTCATTCCTTCCAAATAATGGTGGTGGTATTTGCTTAGGGACTTTTGCATGCTGAACATTCGGACCCAGTCCTAAGAAACCATACCCCCAAACAAATGCGTCACCATATTCTGTAAATAAATAAATGTATTTTATCTACTATATCTAGAAGATATTACAAAAATTTAAGTGTGTGTATTGTATGATACTATTTATCTAGATTTGGAGATGTATGTGCCATTAACAGACACAATTATACTTATGAGTTGTGTAATTGTAGGATCTGGTACTGATTATTGTGACCTATGCGTGGAAGTCAAGTCGCGAATCCATTTGTAATTGATGATGACTCGGTATCTGGGTTGTGTTTATGTGATCAACAACCTTCAATTGTCTTATAAAGCAAATACAATATTATTTTAGCAGCAGCTCACCATTACATATAAGACAGAAGGAGCCACCAGAGGCAATATCCACTATCTTTCCTAAACCTTTTGTAAAGTTAACTAAAGCATATGACATGTTGACTTGTTGTTGATTCGTGGCCATTGGTACTTGACCATATTCTGAATTACCCCATCCAAAGAGTTCACCTTTATCTGTAAAATTAAATTAGTAAAAATTTAGTTTGTTAATAAATTTACTAAATATGTATTCATTAACAAAAACCAACTTACTTAAGTTTTTAAATTAAGTAAAACTTTTAAAACTCAAAGCCTATTTTTTGTTTTAAATGAATTACAAATCTAATAATAATAATTCTACTTAACATCTGAATTATTGAAAAGCAATAATAAATTTATAGTAGTACATATTTTGAATATGTAGAAAGTTTAATATTATCATAACTTATCCTATTTCTTACCATTCAAAGCAAGCACACAGTCTCCAGTTGAAGTGACTTTAACAATCTTTTCACTAGTTATGTCTCCTTTCACAGCAGTGGGGTAACCCTGGTTCTCGTATGTCCCGAGGCCTGTCTGACCATCTGCACCCCATCCACATGCGTACACCTTACCAGATTCTGTGATGAAGAGACTGAAAGTTTTATATGTTTGAGGAATGTTTTGAGATCAAGTTCACTGGTGATAGGCCTTCTATTGCAAGAGACTGTTTAGCTAGGTACTATCGCAGGGTCAGTTATTCTACTGTAAAGCAATATACAGTTTCGGTTTGAAGGACACTGTAGGTAGTGAAATTACTGGGCAAAGAAGATTTAAGAAATCAATATCTCGAAGTTGGCAATGTGTGAGTGACACCCATAAATGTATGATTTTGCATAGGCTATATCAATCGTTTACCATATTATGCAAAGAAACCACAAATCCAAAGCAATATTTGCTTAAAATAATAGTTTGGGTCTTACCTATGATCCTGTCCGCAACAAACATCTATAATTTTTTCCTTTCCCAGCCTCTTAATATTATGTGAAGCCATACTGCCTCTATATTCTTCATTGGCATTTATCTTTCTACCGCACTGTCCATATGCATTATTACCGAGTGTGTACACTCCTTCATTATCTGTCAGTATAAGTGTATGCGCTCTACCTGCGGCTAATCCTATTACCTACAAAAAAAATTATATGAAATCTTAAAATATAAAGATAAATCCAATAGGTGATAATTATTAATTTGTAAAAATGGCATGACTATTGTTGACATGAATTACTATTAAAATATGCATATAGATAATTATAACAATGAAAGAAAAATGGTATAATATATCTATAATCTACATTTATAACTGTATGATATTAAAATGATTTAACTATTTTCTCAAGTTTGCTATCATTAATTAATGTAAATATATTTGATGTAAAGTAATTGACGTCTGTTGTTGTGTGGATCTTGAATGAGTTTATGGTTAAGTCAACCCCATTGGTAAATTGTATTTAAACATTTCACCACATTGATTGTAAACAAAATTAAATTTTATAAATATGCAAAGAAATGGATATTATCATTTATAATCACTCTAACCGTAGTCTCCAATGACGTATAAGGTATGTAAATAGGTGCTGGACTGAGCAACATTTCCAATGGTCGTCCGAGCCTTGGTGCATGGTAACCAATCTGTGAATCTGTATTAATACCAGTTCCGAACACCTTATGTTGTTCATTAGTTTTCACTGATGCTACTGTGAAGCCATACCCACACGCTACATTTGTGACCTGAAAATCAAATAAGATAGTAGTAGAGCCATACCTCTATATACCTCTATACCTCCCAGCACAAATAGGCCAGCTCGACCAGGGATGTACTACCCTCTCATGGAAATCAGTGTAGCGTAACAAAGTACTATTGCATTTTGTTTGATGAATGAAAGAGCTGGAGAGGAAATACCTACATTATGATGATGTTGTGGCCCAGCGATACCAAACCTGCCTTCACGCCACTCGGGACATATGTATGTGTTGACCATACAGGCACACAGGATATAACTATCCCAATGGGGGCAGTTGTAGCGTGTAGTAGTGTAGTGTTTGTTTAATTAATATATACTTACATCAAATCTCTCACAAAAGCTAGATCTCATTGGATACCATACAAAACTAAAGTTGTTCCTATAAGACTTTTTGCCAGACTTCTTGCGTCTTGGTAAGTGTATCCCGAGAGCACCAGTTTCAGCCAGACCCCATACATATACTCTTCTATCTGAACGCTTACTCAATGGATATTGAAATACTAAAATGTACCAAAAAATATGAACATATAACCTTAATATACTATAATACATGTATATCATGAAATATCTTACTTGGTAACTTTTTTTCTTCATCGGGGTCCTGTATTTTCTTCTTAGTAGTAGCGCTGCGGCAAAAACTTATTAATGAAATATTATTTTTGCGCTTTAGAAATGATTTAACTGTGTTCATTTTTTTAATTAATTTTTGTTCGAAATCAAAAGTCTTAAGATAAAGTTCGTGTAAATATTGAGCTTATTGTTTTTGCATTTTCCTTCAAATCGTGATTTTTCATTCATAATTTTTGAATTTTTGACATTTGCACAGAGTCACAGGCACTTGACCTTAGAGTCAGTGTTACCAAATCCAAAAAATGTTTACCCCTAAACTGTCAAAAACCCATACAATAGCCTCAAAATAAAAAGTTAAAGTTCACTCTGGTATTGCTGGAAATGAGACTACAGACTCATGTGCTAAGGCAGCCACTGCTTCAGGCTTACTGTCCTATTTTAATAATTTAACTCAAGACTTACTGGCTCTGGCAAAAACTCATTTGGATAAGTCCTGGTCTTTACTTTGGAATACAACCAAGCTAATTAAGGGTAAATTCTATGCTTCTATTCAACCTGAAATCCCAAGACGCCCTTGGTTTTTTCTTCCTAAACATGCAGACCGCTGGGTCACCTCTACAATCTGTCGTTTGCGTCTTGGCCATACGTGTTCTCCGGTCCATCTTGCAAAAATCAGGGTTCGAGACCACTCGTTATGCGAATGTGGTCTTGACGAAGGTACTGTATCCCATATCATATTCACTTGTCCTAAACTAGTTCGTGTCGTGTAAACCTCGTCCCATAAATGTCGAATGCCTGTTGATGTTTGTGTTTAGTGCATTGCGTCCGTTATAATGTAGATTTATTAAACGTAATATTAGACTGTAAATAGATTATCAGTAGAATATAAATATATGTTATTAATTTTGTATTATATGATTATTTATTATTGTACTGTTTGTGTCGTTTTAGGTTAAGGACTTACTACTTCTTCTATTTCACCGGTCAGATACTTATATTAGTATGTAATATCATCCGCATTGATCAATCTCCTTCGTGTCGTCACCATCCTACGTGTCATTGGCGAGATAATAAGTACCTAGCCTACAGGGCACAACTAAAAGCCAACATTGGAAAAAAAAGTTAAAGTTGAGATTTCTGCCAAGAAACTAGACAGATTTACACACAATGAAAACACATAATAGTGAAAATTAAAATATACGAACAGTACTTACTATCGGTAGTATATTATATGAGTTATATGCGTAGTACCTACATAGGTTTTTGTTTTTGACGTAGCCGTATATGTTCAATAGTTATTATTAGAAAGAAATTTAATTACTACCATCCAATAAAATTTCTTGAATGAGTTATTCTTATTGGTTAAAGAAAATGGTTCGTAAATATTCACGAGGACGGCAAGTTATTTGTACTAAGCAATGACGTTAATTATACAGAAAAAAATTGACGGGAAATTTTAAAAATTAAATTTATTTAAATTATTGCCAATATTAAAATAATAATAGATTAATAAATTACTTTAAAGATACACTAAAATATACTGGTAAATTTCCCCATTTAGATGGTGTATTCTAGCCTATCCATACGCTGAAATAGTCGCAACGAAATTGCAAAATCAGTGAAATTATAATTTTGCTTACTGGCTCCTATTTTAATAATAATAAAAGACAAGGATTCGGCCGATGGTGATGTCCCATACATAAATAAAAAAACTAATTAGACACATAATATATTAAAATATGTAATGACTACAACAACACCGAACTATTTTATTTTTGACAGTAAGTTGGCGCGAAATTGCGTGTTTTGGAATAATGCTTTGATGAGGCTCCTCAGTTCCTCCACTTTAAAGTGCACCGCCAGGGGACCGGTTCCGTCGTTCCAGTGATTTTCGATATCCTTGAGCGAACCGCCGAGCACGAAAATTAATTCCTGAAGTTTTGTCCAAGACTTTACATAGTTCTCTACATCCGATGAATTCTGAAAAAAATAATAGTTAAAATATAATTAATTTTACAATATTATTTTTTAAATTTATACGTTTTTTAATAAAGCGTAACTTTCGTCAACTTCAAGAATTATGTTTTCAACACTGGATTTTATTAAATTTCTTAATTTGATAGAAAAACTTATAACATTCGAAGTGTCGTAAAGTAATTTAATAAGTAATAAGAAAACTAGCACAACAAAGCATATTAATAGTAACTTACTTGGAATAAATGTGGTAACTTTTGAACTACCAGGGTGTACATCTCAGTGAGCTGTGTTGCCATCTCCATTGAAATGTCTTCAACGCTGCAAACTCGATGTATGAGCTCGTCGACGAACATGTTCACAAGGGTTGCCATTAATCTAAAATAAAATATTATATGAGGTAATCAAAAAAATATATTGCAAAAATGTATTGCAAGAAGTAATAAAACAATTTTTATCATCCTTTTTTGTTTCTTTCTTGTTCTCTGTTAGGTCGAAATTTTTATGAGTACTATACTCATAAGGGTTTTTAATTGCTTGCTATAGAGCCCATGTTCCACACGTCATGACACGCTCACAGCATCGGGTGTGTCTCTCGAATAAAATGTGCTGTTGTCAAAAAGGACGATACTGAATCAACTTCAAGTCCCCACGAGAGGGTGTCCATTTTTAAGGCCGGAGACGTTGTCAAGGCCAGTAGGCCTCCACGCATCTTGTATTCAGAAAAAATTTACGTTTTTTTATTTAAAATTAAAATACCGAACCAAGATGTAGTTTAATTTAAATATACATAGATATTTTACCTTGTAAAGACATTGGAAGGGAAGACACCGATCCAAACATTTTTCAGTAACTGCAATTGTCTGAGACACTGCCTCACCGCTGCCTCTGCATTTTCTCCTAACACATCCTTGACTACTATGCAGTTCAAATCTATACAGAACAAAAATAATAACTTATAATCTGTTAAACCAAAATCAAATCAACATTATTGGCAAACATTATATAAGGTGTTTCACTTTAAAATGCGGTAACTTTGCGGGAAGCTTCTATAAGTGTAACAGATCAAATTCTAATTACGATATATGATGTATCTTTTGCTATATTTAAAAAAACTATTTTCATATCATCGCTCGAACTATGACTCTAGCTGAATAAAATCTATACTTCAAGCCGTGCGCTACGTCACATCACATATGACGTAACACATAGCGCGTATAGCGGCATTGACCTGAGTCAGTGACCGCGCGCCCGATGTGTTATGTGTTTATCACAAAGTACGTGGATACATTATGACAGTAGTGTAGTATCTTGTCTGTAGCTTGCATGTCGTTTAAACTATCCTTCGCCCTTTCAAAAGTTCTTGTTCCAGCATCAATCCCGGTATTTTGCCCAGGGTCTGCTTATTACCCTTATCCGGATTTGACAAGATACTAGTTCTTACGCAGCGATTGTCATCCGAACACCGCAACCCAAGGGCGAACCAGTAACTCATTGTATAAAAGCAAGTTACTAATATTACCAGATGTTTTGATAATATCGACCGCCGACAGCTTAACGTGCTCTCCGACGTACGGTGGTGAGAACCACAAGGACAGACACCCGGACAGAGACAGATATTAATAACATCAAACCAATATCCACCCCGAACGGGAATCGAACCCGGGACCGTCGAGTCGCCATAATTTGACTTCTTCAGAAACCACTATGATGAAATAATAAAATCAAACTGCGAGTTTACGACCTACCCCACGTAAAAAGTCGTTCACTCCGGCATTTTTTAAGTAAGGTTATTGACCGGTAGCATCGCTGGGCGGTTTTGATGTCGCCGCTACTTGCCTTGCCTACTTAGTGCTCCACTTAGATTCAAGACAACCCGCACCCCACACCTTAATTGAAATTACTAATTTAATTTTTTAATAAATAAAACATGAATGGGTTCATCAATACAAATATCCGCCCCGAACGGCAATCGAACCCGTGACCATCGAATCGGTGGGCTCGCTACCTACACGCTACAACGATTTTATGCAATATTTACCTGTAAAAATTACCAAGACCGTATTCATAACGCGTATTTCATAACTCAGTGGAGTAGCCTACAAGAACAATAGCAAGATGAATATTAATCTGTAAATGTAGTCTCAAAAGGAATTGAATTATTGTCTATTATCGCATGTCCCAAATAAAGGGTAAAACTTTTCCTTAACCTTAAAATTTGTTTTATTTTTTTGCAATATTAAAGATTATCGATTGTAAAATGTTATTTTAATTTTTAACTGAATTTCAATACAGTTGAATAATCAAGCAAATTCCAGGAATATCTTTATCTTCACAAATAACGCAATAAAATATGTATAAAACTTATACTGCTATAATTCAGTATCACACATTACTAAATAAAACATACGTACATCTGAATTAGCTCAAATGATTATTATTAAAAACTAACTTTAAGAGGGATAACTGTTTGCGATATTAACTTTATACTACAGCTCACACAAGTAGGTACGCAAGCGAATCAGCATTTAGTCATTGACCTCCCTATTTATTCACTGATTTTCCTTCACACTCCTGTCACTTTAAAAATATCAGTTAAAAATAATTCAATCCATCCAACTAGAAATCTATTATTTATCGTTAGATAAGTAGTTAGTTAGATTACTAATTTTATTTTTAATCAAGATATAATTAGTCTAATAAATTACGTACCTAGCTAATAGCTACATAGTACATTCTACAATTCGATTGAATTTATTTGAGTGTTTAAATTACGTAATAATTTTACCTACTTTAACCAACTCAGATCATAATTTACGTTTTAAAATATTAATAATAAATAATTTTCCTAAATAGGAACATAGTATTTTATGGTAAATTGACACATCATAACCCTATTTAGAGTATTATTCGAAAATATCGCGTATCTTAACTTAAAAATTTCTTTTCTTTTCTTAATTCAAATTTAAAAATGTGACCCAATTCCTATAATCGCGGCTAAAGATTTCTTTATTTGCGGATTTAATCGGTACAAAGTACATGCATAGTAATAAAGAGAATTCTAATACGTATGTTTCCAATTAAATATCCTTTTTAAACTCGCCGATAAATCGACTAATAAAAAGTAAAAAAGACCTTATTACAACCCTACAGTAAGTATGTTATTAAGTGATATCGCCGCTGTATTTTTCGGCCTTTGACATAAACCGCCTTCAACGCTGTACTGTTTCGGCCTTTGACATAAACCGCCTTCGCCGCGGTCGGTGTTTTTGAAAATGTAAACAAACAGAATTAAAGTAACCTTATTACTCAGTGCATAAAGTTTATTTTTAAAGACTACCACGTATAAGATGTTCCGTTCTTTGGTAAAACCCGCTGTGCGTGTCTTATTGTTTCATCGTTCCATTCGTTACAAAAACTCTGATCGAGTAACACGTCTCTACCGCTGTCTTCGTAATTTAAAATGTCGAAAATTGTTCGTGATCCAGCAATAGAAAAATGGAAGTGGCATTGTCATTATGGATCGAAGACCGCTAAAATCAAAACAAGGGCGACCTGCCAGTGTTTTAGCGTGCTAATAAGAAAGCGTGGTTAACAAGTGCCATTTTTGTGACTGTGAATTCCGGAATTGTTATGTTTCTGGAGTTGAAATTTGTTTTAAAAAAAGAATTCAGACTTTAAAGTGGTTCTAGTTTTGGACAATTCACCAGGTCTTCCGCCATTTTTTTTTTAATAAACAAGTGACATTTTTACCTTGCAACACGACGGCTTTGCTTCAACCTATGGACCAAGAAATAATCCAGGTCTTTAAGCTCTATTACATTAGACGAACCTTCAAAATCATTTTGAATAATATGGAAGGTGATATGAATCCTGATATGAATGTTATGGAATGCTGGAAGAAATTTGACATAGCAAAATGCATCGTTGGAAGAACTGAAGCCATACACATTGAATTCGTGCTGGAGAAAACTGTGGCCTGCTCTGACTGTGGAAAATGACGAAGAATCTGTGCAAATGCAAACTATTACTGCAAACATAGCCGAAATTGCGAGTGGAATAGGAAGAAATGGGTACGAACAGATAGAATCAAGTTACATTCAGGAGTTGCTTGTATTGCAACATTAATATTTGACTGAAACCGACTTGGAGGAAATGTTAAATTCACAGCCCATTGAAGAAGATGCTTCAACAAGCAATTTGGAAATGTGGTATTTAATCTGAAAAATGTTAGTGAAGGTTTAAGAATGGCAAATGAGCTTTGTGATTTCTTTATGAAAATTGATCCGCCTATGGAACGAAGTATTGTTTTCAAGAGGCACATTGCTAATGCAACTACTGAAGATCTGTGTGAACTGAAAGAGATTTTAAAAACTGCCAAGCAAGAAAAATTACAAAATTCTTTAAACCGTTGCCTAAGCCTTAATGTAATAAGTATGGTCAAAAACTTCAATTAAATTTATTTTTTATGTTTGTTTTTTATTTTGTCAGCTAGGAACGTATCCCCTATAATGCCATATAAAATACCATTTCATATTCACTGTTAAGAGCTTTTACTGTACTAATAATTTTTGGTCAGCTTTAATAATAAACTAATTAATTAACTATAATGTTAAAGTACAATAATTAAATTTATAACTTTTTAAAGACAAACGTATTTTGTTTTTGTTTCATAATTACGTATACTACGTAATAATAACCGCATTCACTACTCACCGGTATTTCCCGGCGACTAAAGAATTTTTGACGCCATTGTTGCTAGGGAAGCGGGGAAGAGGGCAAAGGCGGAGTAAAGATTAGTAATTAGTATTGCCAGACTTTTCAAGAAAAGTGCTACTTTTGTCATTACAACCAAAATTCTAATATTCTGTAACTTACACTTTCAAATATTATTTGGCCAAATAAAATTCCACAAATACAGGAATTCAATACAAAAGAAGCACAAAATATTGTTTGTAAAAATATTAGTATAAAATGTATATCATCTTTGTTCGAGTATTTTTTTAATATTAAAAATTTCTTTTTCCGTATTGTTTTAGTTAATTTTCACATGTATTTAATATCCTAAATCTTAACGTGCTTTATAACTCGACACCGTAATCTCCTTAAATATTTCGAAAACTTATATCTTGCCAACACTAGGCGCTACACGTATATCTATCTTGGGAGGGACTAGAATAAAAATAAGGCGTGGGGATGTGACGACCCCATCGCCCGCTGTTGGGATAACCTCTGTCACAACAGAGATTATTCCACCAGTGCAATCAGTCACACTGGTGGTAGGTCTTTTGTTGCAAGAGGCCGGCTAGGTAGGTACCACCGCAGTGTCCAATATTCTGCCGCCAAATAGTAGCACTACTGTGTTCCGGTATGAAAGGGCACTGTACGCTAGTGAAATTACTGGGCGAACGAGATTAAGAACTAATATCTCGAGGTTGGCAACGCGTGAGTGGGACCTACTAATGGTGCTGCAAGCGCTCATAGGCTGCGGCAGCCACTTACCATCTGGTGGGCCATATGCTTGTTTGCCAACTTCTAACATAAAAAAAGGCTTGGTCTACACCACGGGTTTTATTAGTTTAGTTAATTAGTACTATTTTAATATTTTCTTGTAAAAAAAATATTGGAATTATGTTGCATTACATAATATTGTACATATTAGCTTTGCTTACCCCTGCCCTAATAATAGCAATAAAACAAATCTTTTTTTTTATTTCACGCTGGTAAATTGAAGACATAAGTATTTTAATTACATACTAGCGGTCGCTCACACTTTACCCGCGTAAAATAAAAAAAGTAATTGTTTTGTTGCTACTCATTGGATAAGAGCAATTTACTTATCAAGATTTAACGATTGTTATAGGATGTTATTGATAATAATCGGGACCGCCAGCCGAGGCACGGTGGGGAGACCCACACGGCCAAACGCCCAGACCGAGACAGAAATTTAACAAACATCTGCCCGAGCGGGAATCGAACCCGCAACCGTCGAGACTAAAGGCAGACTCGCAACCCACAACGCCACAACGGTGTATTTGTTAATTTAGTTACGTTCGATAGAAGTACATACATCCACAGATAAAAGCCTCAATAGCTCAACGGTAGAAGGGCTGGCTTAACGTGAGTGTGGGAAGTTTCATTTTTGTCTACTTTTTGATTATTTGGAGGGAGGACCATTAATAACAACTATTTATAATTAGAAAAAGCATTGCTAGAAATAAGCATTGCTTAGATCAATTTTTTTATTATTTTTTAATTTAACTAATTATAATTTTTAGTAGAAAAAATATTGAAGACTTGATTTACTATAAAAATTATTTTGTGGAACTTATACCTACTGAACATCTTATTTTTTTTTTCAGTTTGGCGTTTTTTCAAATGAACATTCTGTTTGTATGCCATATTATGATAGCGCACGTATTATTATTATTACTATTGCTACTCGCTACTAAACGCTAGCGTATCAATGATTTGACGTTCAGTGCGCTGCAAAATTGATATTCAGATAAAGAAATTAAATTAAAAATTTATCTGCGATCGATCGATACATAAAATTCGTCAAAATTAATTAAATACAATAATAATAATCACGACCGTAATCGTATGGAATACAGTAAATGAATATTAAAAAAAAGGTTTCAATACTACTATTAAATGATTTAATTAAATCAATTTTAATGATTCAGCATTTGAAATTATACTAAATAAATGAAGCTGGTTAGGTATAACTAATTCGCATATGCAGTCACAGTAACGACAGCGTAGTGGTTCTGTGGCTCCGTATGTGACGCGGCATCCTGAGTTCGAATCTTCACTTCACAATAGTTTTTTCTTATTTTAAGATTAGTTTTGTTTTTTGTGTTTTCTTATTTTAAGATTTTAAGTTAGCCGTCGTGTAAAGAGGTCATGAACGAGCATTACCTAACAACTGTCTATTGAGACGAGGCGTACATCATATTTAATATGTAAATTAGAGACATAGATGTGTTCATTCTGTTCTAAAAGTATTGAAATTGTTATAAACAGTTTGTGTGGATAAATCTAAATCAAAAGGCGTTTTAGATTTCTTTTTGACCCGCACACCACCAAGACCCTGAACTTGCTAGCCGTGGTCTGGTTTTGGCTGAGTTCCAATCATTTGTAAAAACTCTCCTGGCGTCCAAACAATTTATTTAAGATTAAGTAACTAGTGGTTTATAAATATTATAAGTATACTCAGCATCTGCTGTCTTATTTTACGTAAACCCGTAACACAATTTATTACTTATCACGCATTGTGTAAATTATTAAAATCCCCAACTCTCAAAATCCGAGGATAAAAATTTCGGACCAGTCAGGTCAGCTCGGCTCACGGCCCGAGGATTTCCATTATGTATATTATTATTATTATTATAATGGTACAGGGGTATACCTTCCTGGTAAAGTATACGCCACACCGTGCTACGGCTAATACCAAAGTCCTGTTTTGTATCTCGCCCGTCTTGTGCTTGCCATGGGACTATTTTTAAAAAAAGTTAAAATTTCTTTTTGTAAATAACCATTTAAATGGGTCCGCCTGGAATCTAACACTGGAGGCTTAAAGCTATCATAGCTCCTCATTCTTTGTTCAGGGCCAAGAATGGTTCGCTCACTGGGGCGTTTCGCGTAACGTTTTAGAATTTTTAGAATAATAGAATAATTTAATTAGAATGCTATGGGCATTACCACCAACATTCTAATATTTTGAAACTTTTACTTCAAATATCATTTTGTTAAAAAGTATTCCATAAATTTACACAAGAATTAAACATAGGAATGGGACAAAATATTTAATTATTGTATGTAAAAATATTAGTAGAAAATTATTGTTTTTATTCAATTATAAATTTTAAAACATGAAAAGAAGAATCATAATTATTTACTTCTTTCTATAAACTCTACACTGTAATTTCTTTAAATCTATTATAAAGATAAAAAAATTGAATTTTTGTGTGTATGTTTGTAATAAATAAACTCAAAAACTACTATTTCAAAATTCTTTCACCATTGGAAAGCTACATTCACCCTGAGTAACATAGGCTATATTTATTGCTAGAAAAGATTAGGATCCTTACTAAAACTTAACTAACGTAATCCAAAGTGTAAAAATTGCCCTAAAACGTCTTTCGTCGCATGCGCTGCGGAAACTATTGATGATAGAACAAAAGTATGTTCTAAAATATTAAATAACATATTTTCAATAAAATAAATAATAATATCAACAAAGAAATATAAAAAAATCTTATGTCCACCCGTGCGAAGCCGGGACGGGCCGCTAGTATTTCATAAAATTATTATTATTATTATTATTATAACTTGCCAACACTGAGCGATAGACTTTACACGTGTAACTATCTTTCAAGGACAAGTTAAGCTTGGTCCAGACCAGGCACTTGTACGGTAAGGAATTGATTATTTTTTCTGAAATATGCTTAGCGTGAAGATTTCTTTTTAGTTATGGTAAATACTATAATTCTATTGTGAAAATACTTTTTATCAGTTAATGTTTAAAGTACCTTACCTACTCCATCGAGAAAGGTTTGGACGTTTAGAATTATTTTTGATTTCGTAATATGGTATACATATTAGATTTTACCTGTGATTTTGTTTGTGTCAATTCAATGTCAATCAATTCAAGTTTTTGTTACAAACATCGGTTAATGTACAAGTTAAAATTCAACTTTGTACTCCATTTATCATATTACAATTTATTAATTTTATATGCGCAACCGTTATGTTCGACGACCATGTAAAAGTTATTTTTCTGTTCCTCAGGAACATTACCCTTTTCTGAATGAACTTTTCATTCATTCATCCTGTATGCTTTCTAATACCCCTTGACCATGTCTATACAAAATTTGATAATGCTGGTCATTGTCGAGTAGTTAAGGTGTAAAAGTGTAACAACTAAACAAACTCACATTTCCAAATGTATGAGCGCCGCTTTAGGAAAGGCGGCACTTCAAAAGGCATATTTTTTCAACGATTTTGTAAAAGACATATTTTTATTACATACTAGTGGTCGCTCGCGACTTCAACCGGAAAGAATCAAAAATATCATTTGTTTTTTTTTATATCTAAGGCTCCGGTCATCGTAACAAGATAATTACTATTTAATAGTTTTTAGGTAATTTGCTGCTTACAAACATTAATGATAAAATGTGCAATTGGCGATTCCTTTTTTATTTATTTTTTTCCCTTAACAAAGTTTAAATTTTTAGTTTCAATTTAAATTTTTTTTTCCTTTAATAACCGCTTTCAAAGTAGGTTACTGACTTAACATGTTTGTGTGCCATACATACATACCACACGTATTATTATTATTAGACGACGTTTTGGTGCAGCGGTGGCGAACCTGCCTTAAGCCCACCCGCCTTACATGTTTTTATTGACGATACACGCATGTTTTCCGGTCTGGGTACAGCCACAGGTTCGATTCCCGTGCGAGGCGGATATTTGTATTGATGAACCCATTCATGTTTTATTTATTAAAAAATAAAATTAGTAAATTTCGATTAAGGTCTGGGGTGCGGGTTGTCTTGAATCTATGTGGAGCGCTAAGTAGGCAAGGCAAGTAGCGGCGACATCAAAACCGTCCAGCGATGCTACCGGTTAATAACCTTATTTATGACGGAGTGAACGACTTTTTACGTGGGGTAGGTCGTAAACTCGCAGTTTGATTTTATTATTTCATCATAGTGGTTTCTGAAGAAGTCAAATTATGGCGACTCGACGGTCCCGGGTTCGATTCCCGTTCGGGGTGGATATTGGTTTGATCTTATTAATATCTGTCTCTGTCCGGGTGTGTCTGTCCTTTTGGCTCTCACCACCGTGCGTCGGAGAGCACGTTAAGCTGTCGGCGGTCGATATTATCAAAACATCTGATAATATTAGTAACTTGCTTTTATCCAATGAGTTACTGGTTCGCCCTTAGGTTGCGGTGTTCGGATGACAATCGCTGCGTAAGAACTAGTATCTTGTCAAATCCGGATAAGGGTAATAAGCAGACCCTGGGCAAAATACCGGGATTGATGCTGGAACAACAACTTTTGAAAGGGCGAAGGATAGTTTAAACGACATGCAAGCTACAGACAAGATACTACACTACTGTCATAATGTATCCACGTACTTTGTGATAAACACATAACACACCGGGCGCGCGGTCGGTGAATCAGGTCAATGCCGCTATACGCGCTATGTGTTACGTCATATGTGATGTGACGTAGCGCACGGCTTGAAGTATAGATTTTATTCAGCTAGAGTCATAGTTCGAGCGATGATATGAAAATATTTTTTTTAAATATAGCAAAAGATACATCATATATCGTAATTAGAATTTGATCTGTTACACTTATAGAAGCTTCCCACAAAGTTACCGCATTTTAAAGTGAAACACCTTATATATAAAATTAGCTATGCACAGCTTCGCTTGCATGGTCTACAGAATTATTGTTTAGTTTTTTTGCTGTCCAATAAGTTACTTCTTATCACTTAAGATATGTACCTTCTTCTGCCTTAATGGTGTTATTTCGACATTAGAGACACCTCAATTTTTTTACTTGCTTTTTACTCTTTTTAATTTACCAGGCTACTTTTTACACAAAAAGCAATTGCCATCTGATCTCCACAACCTCAAGGACGAACCACTAACTCATTGGATATGAGCACATTACTTATCAAGATGTAACGATTATTATCAGATGTTATTTGATAGCAACCAGGACCGACAGCTTAACATTCTCTCCGAGGCACGGTACGGAGATCCACAAACACAAAGACCAAAATTGATGTTTGTAAGATGAATACAAGGAATGGACTCAATTATAAAATCATTTATAACTTAATATTAATAGCGACATACTAGATGTCAGAATTTTTGATTGACATCTTATCTATATTCTTATAAAGTTGACATTAAGTTTAAATATAGAAATATATGATTGAAAATTTTACCTGAAGAGCGAATATTATCAAGTATTTGTTTCCTCTGTTGTTGCATGTGCACTGTCAGATGCTTGTAACCCAAGTCCCTGAGCTTCTGCACTAAATCTACGAAACCAATGGCGTAGTCCATTTCTCGTTCTTCCATTAGATACAGCCATTTGTCACCCAATATTTGGAGGTTGTGCGCAAGGAACATACAATTGTTGTGGAAAAGAGCTGAAAGAAATTATTTAGAAATGTTAGTCACACTAATTTTATGATTTTTTGATCCCATCCTGTACTCGTCACAGCTGGTCACATTTGCTTAGTGTGTGTGTGTTAGTTTATCATTTTCACACATAAATTTTGTCATATAATGTTTGGTAAGTAATAATTTTTAGATTTTCTTTAACAGTTTAAATGCTTAGATATATTAAATTTCGAAATGTGACATCATAAATCTTACGACTCCTCCCACTTCTAGTGACATAACTGCCACTTCTCACCCCCTTTAAATTCCTATTTCTGATTGGTATTAAATCTTTACGAATGAAGTTAGCGTGCATTGGTGTTGAATGTGTGGCGGGGCACAAGGACTCCAACTAGTCTGTGACATTTAACATTTCGTCTGTATCAATAGGCCTGTCTGTAGAATATAATAAGTATATTTGTACCAAATAACTTTTTATTATTTAGGAATATATTATCTAATACCTACCGACATATTGCGGGATAGTCTGCAGATAATTTTCATGGCTGTAAGGAACTACAGCATCATACAATTCAAATATAAGTCTCACTGTGTAATATAGTTTCTTACAGACAATATCGGAACATTGCACTGCTTGCTCCATTACTATATAGATCCAATCTAACAGCTCTTGAGCGCTTTTAGATATCATACATCTCGGAAAGTAATACAAGCTTTTTGGTATGGTCGTTCCAAATATTTCAAGAGCCTCCTCTGTGTATGTATCTCCGGAATATGTCTCTGATGTAGAACTCTCTGGAATCTTTTCAACACCTATAGACATTGTTACACTTAGATCTTTGATCATTATAACCCGTGCTGTCTCTAGGAAGTATTGACTAGATCGATCCGCAAATAAAATGTCAATATTATCTACATATTTCAAAAGTGTTATTTTTTTCCCCTGTGGAATAACTTTTAATGATGTTAGAAAGGCTTGAAAATTTTGTATTTCTGATGTTACCTCACCGTAACATTGCATGTCCTGAATGTTACATGGGACAGTATTTACCAAACATTCAGTCATCATCATTTCGCAAAAATCATTGCATATTAACTCTCCAAATATATTCATGACGGTTTTATCGTCTTCATACGGGATATTGAATTTACCATTGATAAAGACAAATAAAGAAGTTACATTTGACATTGCAACACGATAATTTGGGATTACACTTTCTGTGTAATTTTTAATAATCACGTTAAATCCATCGTCTGTGAGAGATTTGACTGCGCAATCATGTTTAAGAATTGGTAATATAACTTCTTTCTTTAAAATTTCGACAAATTCTGTCACTTTTTCAACTAACTTCTTGGATTTCTCTAGGGCATTTAGGAGATCATTCGATGTTGAGGATTCATCTAATTTGATTTTCAAAATAATAGTTCGGGATAATTCATCGTCCTCCTTTGTACATGACACCATGCTACTCCATTTTTGAAATAGCTCACTAATTAGACTTTCCAAAATTATTAGAGAAGTACTTTTGATATTGTCATAGATCTGTAATTGTTCAAAACTGTCTGCTGGCGTTTCTATGAAATTAAGCAAATCGTAAACAGCTCCGATAGCTCTAGAATAACTTTGAGCCTCCCTCCCTTCTTCGAAGACCAAAATATATTTACAGCACTGTTTTATATCAGCTATAATATTAAGAGCAAAGTTTACGGACAGTAATTCTTCAGCAATTTGGTCGTGATTTTCAATCGATTTACGAATTTCACCCATAGTTTCTTCTTCAATTTCTTTTTTTAATGCTTCCATCTCGTCCACAAGGTCCTTGCTTTCTGCAACTAATTCTGTACCCTCTGCTGATATAGCTGCTATGTCATAATCACAATCAACCAAGAATGTTTTGACATCAGATTTCAGTTGATCTATTTCATGAATAATTAATGGAATCTTTTCTTGCGGTGTCCATGATAAATCATTAGTGTTTATGATTTTTTCTATTATATTTCCAACGTAATCTTTCGCCATATTAAAACTTTCTTTTAGATCTATCTTTTTTGATGGGAAGTTCTGGTTTTTGTTCATGTTTCGGAGATTTATTAGATGAATTTCGATGGTTATTACGTGATGTATAATATCTATTGGAATTCACGGCATGCCTGAGTGTGTTGACTAGAAAACGTTTATTAGTTTTTTGTTGTGGGGCTTTTATCCAACCTGAGGGACCGACTACTTCTGCCCTTGCAGCGCCTTGAACTGCTTCACGTAGAAGTTCCTCTACTGCTAACCTAAAAAGATACATTGTACAATAATCAATATTAATACAAAATAAGTTCAAAAATCAAAGCAAATAATCAACCCATGGCATATTTTTTTGAAAACTCAACTAGATTAAGACGTTACAAATTTTGGATACCTTATTTTACAATAGAAACGACCTTAACCTCACGATCAATCGATTTAGGTACCGGCTAGTTTTGGACCCATCGAAGGTCCTTCATCAAGGTGAGCGGATCCTTAGCGGTCGCGGACGATCGACCCGTGTGTGCGAGACGTACCTCAACCGATTGAACATGAGTTTTAGGCGTTTCTATTTTACAATAAGTTAAAAAATGTCGCTCACATTAGTTTTAATAGTTTAAATTTGTACTACTGGCTATAATCATCGTCAAACTATCCGGTTATCTGATAAGTTTAATGGTGGTAGGACTTTTATTGCAAGAGGCCAGCTAGGTTGTGTCAGTTATTCTACCATAAAGCAGTATACTGTGTTTTGGCTTGAAGGACACTGTAGCTAGTGAAATTACTTGGTAATGGAAATTAAAGAAGCAATATCTAGCGATTGGCAACGCGTGACCTAAAAATGCGTGGTGTTGCAAGTGCTCAAGGGGTACGACAACTGCTAACCATCAGGTGACTGTATGCTTGCTTGCCAACTAAGTCACATAAAAGAACAGAAAGTTCTATTCGAATATTATTTTAATTAAATTCAATTATGGAATAACTCACTGATATTTTTGATAATAAAAAAAAAACGAATGGTTGTAACCATTTGGAAAAAAACACCTCTGACCTGAGAAAAATTAATGAATCTTCATTTTTTTTTATTAATCCCTCTCAGCTCAGCAATTATAAAAACAATAGCTATTACATATCGTTTTGTGAAGCTGTCTGACTCCTGTGAACATAGGCACGATGCCTATTAAGATAAGATTGAATTCAAAACATAAATTTAATTAACAATATTAAAACATAACTTTAAATATGTCAATTCTTATATAATTACTGAATAAACCAAAATAAAATTTTTGTAAAAGTTAAAGAGTTCCAAAAGTATAAATAACAAAAATGCTGCTAGCATTTTTGTTATTTATAAATGATTTATGTTACATTTATATTTATTAGAATTAGCATATAGAAAAGACTTAAAAGTAAGACATGAAGAAAATTATAAAATTTATCCTCGCTAACATATATAGTGTGTGCATAGCTTAATATATAAAGTATACTGACAGTGGCAACTAGGGAGAAATCCATAAATTATGTCACATATAAAGAGGGCAAGCGGTGGGTCCTATATTTCGTGGTGTCACATTTCAAAGTCGAATATATCTAAGTAGTATTGAAAAGTGAAATACAAGACTAACAAGAAAATTTAATTAGACCTGCCTTCATAATTAAATAATATCTAGATGTTAAAAATTGCAATTTATGTGACCTCACCCTAGGGCTGGGTCACACAAATATGACCAGCTGTGTCAAGGATGGGGAGGGTCATAAAATCATTACATTTCTGTTACATCATTTATGGATGGCCCCTTAAATGCGCTGAATATATATAATAATAATAATATAGTATATATAATATCTCTATATATAGTCAATTACTATAAAGTTCTTCAGTAATAGTAATACAAATGTATTTGAATGTTTATGAGATAGGCACTGCCTATATAAAATGCACACCACTTTCTACTACTACATACTATAATAATATGTAGAATTGTGAAAGATATTACACCCTGACTCATTGCCTCCACAGGTGAAAAGAGGGCTGTTTCATTTTTTGCCAAAATATCAGGATTGCGATTCAGCAGGGAAATGCAGCTAACATTCTTGCTACCATTCCCGGTGGACATGATTTGTACAGTTCTAATTATTTGTAAAGAGAATTAGTATTGAATTGTAAATGTTGTAATATTGATTGTAAATAATATATATGTAGAATCAATAAGAATATTTCTATACTATTTTAATTTTTTTTTAAGGAACACTCATTAAGTGGTGGCCCAAAGTGCCAAATCTAAAAATAATCCTCCATTTTTCATGATGGTTAGTAAACAAGCATACAATCGCCTGATGGTAAACAGTGACTGTAATCAATATATGCTTGCAATACTTTAAATATCACATGCATATTGCTAGAAGAGAAAAATGGAAAGGGAGCAGTTGTGGTGTGCGATTGGGCCTCTGGTGCTCTCACTCAATGCATAAGGCGTTACTGTATTGATACTTGTTACTTCACTTCAATTTGATTTGACTATGAGAGGATAGTACTTCCCTGTTTAAATCAGCCCATTTGTGCTGGGAGGAGAATCAAGGTATACTGCTACTAAAATAAGTATAAGTTTTGATAATTTAGTTTAAATAATACATCATAAACAAAAATATATTTTTTTTTAATTTTCGCAGTACATGCGCATATCCACTGGCTAAATAGATTTAATAGAAAAAACTTATTCCGATAATCGCTGAGCTGAGGGATTAGTGTTAATTAAAAGTTTACAGGAAAGTGTGTATTCGTAGTACTCCAATAATGAGGAATAGAATTATTTTTGTAGTACACACGCAAACCTAGGAAATTTGGAAGTGGGAATTCAAAACAACACACAAATTTGGGAAGTAGGTGATAACATTACCATATTTCAATATTCGACCGGAACTTTTAGATAAAAACCTAATTATATTGTAAATCGAAACGTACTTCTCTAGGGCCTCGTCGTCTAATGGTTCTTTAGCGGGTTCTTTATTAACATCTTCTTTCTCTGTCATAGTTTAACTAAATTTATTCGCACTCTAATTACCTTCTGTGTAATTAATCACCAAATTAATTAAAACGAGACATTCTCGAATTAATAATTTATTTTCAAAAACATAATACCATAAATTCAATACAATCCCACTTATACAAATTGACAATTTGATTATTTGACAACGTTCAAATAATGTTACAGGCTATAGCTTTCACGATAACCTATGGCTACCAAAAAATATAATTTTAATTAATTTGTCTGAAATTAATTTTAATATTTTAAAGAGATAAAAATATTGCATAATTTCATTACTATCAATATATATTGAGGCGATTATAGAAGCTTTTCTGATCTATTAATATTACATAAGTGAATGCAGCTTTAACGGTTAAATGCTATATCTGGCAATTATTTGAACGCGTGGAGTGAAACGTCAGCCACGTACATTGACGAGTTGTCAATGTTCATTTAATTTCACTATTGCTGTTGTTGAAAACTTGTGTTAATTTCACATTTTATTAGTTAACTATAAGGTAAAACAGACAAAATTTTATTTATCCTTATTCATATTACAATAACTATTTATCTCAAAGGAAAATTAACCTGCATTACGCATATTTTCATTCATTTTTCTTTAAACTACTTTCTATAGATACTCCGCCAAAAAATTAATGTATAATTCTATTTTACAGACACAATGGCCACGAAATTACTATCGCTGATCGTCATCATAGCTGCAGCTGTGTCAGCAGATGAGGAGCCATCGGTCGCAAGGCTTTTAGTCTCAAAACAAGTATTAAATAAATACTTAGTAGAGAATATGGATATTTTAATTAAATACACACTATTCAATGTTGGAACGGCGCCCGCTGTAGATGTAAAGCTCGTCGACAATGGATTCCATCCGGAAGCGTTCACTGTAGTAGGAGGACAGCTCACTGCTCAGATTGATAGGATAGCACCTCAGACCAATGTTACTCATGTAGTGACTGTTAGATCTAACAAATATGGATACTTCAATTTCACATCAGCTGAAGTCACATACAAACCCAGTGAAGATGCAGCAGAGGTACCAATTTTTTACTTTATTATTAACTTTGATTTAAAGAGAAAGTATTAAATACACAATAACTATATGGCCATGCTATATTAAAATATGTTATGTATAAGAAATGGTGAAAGTTAAATGAACTTTTGATAAATTTGCAGAAACTGTTTCTTGATCTTATAAGTTGTTAAATAAAATTGAAATCCCACTTAATGACTACTGATACAGTTTGTAGTTTAGTTACTTGTTAAGTTGTTACAGTATAGTATAAAAATAAAAAAATATAAATAACCAACAAAGAGTATAGCTTACTCTTTTCTTATATACTATGGTTAAAACATAGACTTTCTTTTGTTTTGTTTATCTTATAAGAAAGTAAATTATCTTTTTCTGGAAACCAGAAGCTACTAATTGCCAGATTTGAAAAATAAAAATACTTATCTCTTTCAATTTTACTCATAATAGTCATTTTGAACTTTTAAACGTGATTATATAAATTACTAGCTTCTGCCAGCAGCTTTGCCCATGTGAATTACGATGTTTATACAAACTTTAAACCAGCAACAGTTTACATAATATTATCTTTTAGTAGGAATTTACAATTAATTAATTTCATCTTCAATTCTTTACGAATTAAGAGAGATAGGTTGGCCATAGGTTAGTTTTTGAAAATAGAGAATAAGCTAATACCATAGATATAAAAAAAAATTATTAAAAGTTGTTATGGATTTCAGTGCTTAGTGGATAGTGCCCATTTGAAAACGCACTGTGGCGAGCGCTAACAATAAATATGTTTTTGTATTTTCCAGGTCCAATATTCAATCAGCAGTGCTCCAGGAGAGGGAACTATTGTTGCTTTCAAGGATTACGATCGTAAATTCTCCTCACACATATTAGATTGGGGAGCCTTTGCCGTTATGACCCTGCCATCACTCGCAATTCCATTCGGCCTCTGGTATTCATCGAAGAGCAAATATGAGAAGCTGTCAAAACCCAAAAAGACTCATTAGTTAGGTTTCTAGTTGTTAATAATAAAATTTTTTGGTAATGTTGTTTTTTTTTTATTGAAAAATTTGTAAAATAAAACCTGTACAGATGAAATAATGTAATAAGTTATAATGAGAGTTATAGTCATTTTATGCCTAAAAACAGATGCTTTTTTATATAGAACAACATTGCGATAGAATAAATCATTACTCCATTACTTTTGTTCGTCCACAACATTTTAATTTGTTATTAATTTATACAAACAATAAAAAAATTATAATTAATTTGCTTCTTTTTATTTTCTTTATTAAACGCACTTGTTTTTTTTAACAATTTCATGATGAACATAACTGAGTTCCATTTATTCATAACAACACCTTAAGACAAAAATGGTAACAAGCGAAAATCATTGTTACGTAGCTTTGATGTTAAGTTTAAGTTTTTGCACATAATATTACAATGAATGTTAACTTCTAAATAAACTACAATGACGCCTTAAGTGCCGTTGGTCTCTCTTTTTATTCCCGTCCAGGGCATATGTTAGTATTAGATTCTGCTCGCTTGAATACCGTTCTGCTTTCGTCCCCTATTCTCTATTGTTATTTTACACCCTTGGCTGGGTTACAATTTTTAGAAACTTTGAATGACACGTATTTATATCGAATCAACAGCCTAAAAAATAAGTTTCAAGTTTCTAGCTTATAAAATGACTATACTTCCATACAACTTTTCAACCCACCCTTTCATTACCTCACAACCCTTTTTAGCATTAGAAAGCCTTATATGTCCTTTCTCAGGGTCTAGACTATCTGTGTATTTAAATCGGTTCTGTAGTTTTGGCGTGAAAATTTATAATTTAGTAAGGGTAAATGTTTTAGAATAATTAAACTTTATTTCGATTTTATATACACTGATATTTTGTTAGCATAATATATTGGATATTAACCATGAAGGTCTGGGCGTTGTGCTCGTGTTTGTGTGATTCCGGACCCTGACATAGGTTTTAACTATTGTAATAGGGACAGTGGCGGATTTACAAATTGTCAAGGTATAGTCTGTAAGCTTTTTGCTACCCTTGCCTAGCAGATTTCTACTTGAAATCTTTTTGATTTCTATGATATAGCGAAAAAAGATTCGGCCCCTAATTTGCCACCCCAAAAATCTGCTGCCCTAGGCTCAAGCCTACTCAGCCTGCTGGTAAATCCGCCACTAAATAGGGACCGTTGAGTGTGCTACATTTATTTATTTATAGCTCTCATATAATCTCATTTTATTATAGAAGTTATACAGGAATTCGAATTACAATAACTGCTTTTCGTTAATGATTATATAATTTTGTGCGGAAGACAAAGCCATTAAGTTTTGCATTGCATGTTATTATATACAGTCATGTTTATGTGCTATCTTGATAAGAGCGGGGTCCATTACTCTAGTAAATGATAAGAGAAAATATCGAGACCTGCAGATAATATTTACTTCGATATCAGTTGCTACAATGTTGTCAATATTGATAATATGTTAATAGGAAGTCCGTGTTATGAAAACAACCACATTTCTTTAGGTTAACTGGAAATGGAGACTACTTTGACCAATGTCTCGGACTGGGGCCCACTAAACTTAGTCCAATTCAACCCCACAACACAACAACTCTGCGCGTTAACCGCAAAAAAACACTATTTGTCATATCTCCTCGTTTTGAGAATACTCCCCTGGTTGCCACAGCTAGTATCGGAATACATGGTGTCGACATTTCGAGCGTCGTTCAGTTTCGCAGTTCCAACTGGGAAGGATGTCAAGTTGGCCTCTAAAACGCTTGGTGTGGTCAGCAAGGCGAGGCACTACTTCACATCGGCTCATCGTCTACAGTTGTATAAGGCGCAAATTCAACCACACGTGGAGTACTACTCTCATCTCTGGGCAGGAGCTTTTCGGTTTAAAATGGTTACGTTTTTGTATACTACGGGTTGGTACCGAGGTTAAAAATCGTAAAAATTGGTGGTAAAAAATATAATTATAAATTAGTTAATTTTTATTTATTATTAACTCATTCGTATGAAATACCTACTTTGAGTAAGTAGGTACCTATTTAGAAAGGTCTTTGTTTGCTCACAATGGGTATTATTTTTTTAAAAGTTAATATAATCGTTAAAATAAAAGTAGAACTACATTATGCCAGATAATTATTCGGACATATTTCAATGCGGGCCTCGCGAAAGAATACTGAAAGGGAAATATACGATACTATTACATACTATGTTATAGATAGAACAATTAGATATTTAATCATTAAAATATGAAATTGATTTCAATCGTCTAAGCTCGAAGTCGCCCAATAGTAATGTAGTAGATCGCCGGGTAATTAGTTCCTGTTCCTTGAGGATTGCCACATCTTCATTATTACAAAGGCATGAAGTTACTTTTGATTTTAATATGACATACCCAAAAAAAAAATAGTAATCAAAATCGTTTTCTTGATATATTTTTAACTATTAATTATGTACCAAATGTTACCATTTTCTTAAACATACGACATTGTGACCTAACGATAGCGAACCTGCCTTAGGCGCCTCAGGTTTATCCATACACATAGACCATAGCGGCAAAACTAAGAATTTAGTTTTACCGACATTTGAATAAGGTCAGACTTCCAAATTGGCGACGATCGGACTGTAAATAAATAAATAAATAAATAAATAAACGCTACACACTCAACGGCCCCCATTAGGATAGTAATATCCTGTGTCGGGGGTCCGGAAACATTCACAATGACAAGGACAAATACACCCAGACCGGAAAATATGCTTGCATGGTCAATACAAACATATTATGCTCCGAGCGGAAATCGAACCCGCGACCTGTGGCGTTTAAGGCAGGTTCGCTACCGCTGCGCCACAACGTCGTCAAACTGTGTACAAGACTAGTGCACATGACTACATTGTATGTACTTGACTGTATCTTCTTCATCCTAGCATTATTCCCGGTGTTTTTATGTACCTAGGGTCTGCTTATTACTCTTATTCGGATTTGACAGGTTACTAGTTTTTACATAGAGCGATTGCCATCCGACCTCCGCAACTCTAAGGGCGAACCAGTAACTCATTGGATAAGAACAATTTACTTATCAAGAGTTAACGATTATTATCAGATGTTATTGATAATAACCGGGACCGACAGCTTAACCTGCTCTCCGAGGCACGGTGGTATGGGTAAAATTTTTAATGAAGTTTTCAAAAATAAATAAACACAAACTATGAATTTTTAATTATTTTTCACTCACTTTTTCGCGGCCTGTATATCTTTTTTTTATTAGAATAATTATTTATGACTTGTTTCAGATTGCATTGGAAATATTATAATTATAGACAATTAATTAATGAGTCATTTATTTTCAAGAAGACTTGACCACCACTAATGATAATGACTCGTCTTGTTCAATATCGAAGCATCGCTTACGGTAGGTACCGTAGCGTAGAGTATTCGTATTTTATTTATCCAAAAATGTTATTGTGTGGAAAAGATATTTCCTACTATGCAGGGCTTTTTTGAAAGGAAATTTTGATAAAATCGAAAAAATTGTCATAAAAACAACGAAAGTTCTTTTTTTATATCGTTTCACGTTTCATTTACAAAGAAATTATGTTTTTAAATAATAAAAATAATTTAAAATAAAATAATTTAAAATAAAATAATTTACTTCTATTTTCTTCTCAAAGCACAGAGATTACGAGGGGGTGTGTATTGTGTAAAAACTATGGACTTACAACTTTCGAGAATGAGCGTGCCCTCAAAAAACATGTGACAAAAAAGACCTGCCTGTATGTATTGTCTTTATTTTTATGTAAGTTTGTTTGCATATAAAAAGATGTGCAAACAACGTTAATGAATATTTGTTGAATAGTGATATTAACATTGTTACAGCGCGTCTACCGCGACACTTTGCTAATTGATATATTTTTGAAGAAAAAAAATTTGAAAACATTAATACACACCTGCCAAATTTTTTTGGAATGGATAACATGTCTATGTTTTCTAAATTCCCTAAGGATTCGATCAACAGAAAAAAATATATAAACACAAATAGGTACATACAAAAACCGGTCTATTCAAGATACGCTTCACTCGGTTAATTAGTTAGATAATAATAATGTGACGTAAAGCAACACGTGATGAAAACTGTAAACATATTGTTTCGAAATAGCCGAATTAGCACTTATAAGTTTTCCGTATTATTTACCGACGAATCTTATTAGTTCGCTAAAATTTTTGGTCCTACTGGCTACCTACTTTTGTATGTAACTTCATTACATTCCATTTTGTTACTAACATCTACTCGTTACTTTGTCCACGACGACCTTAGCAGTGGCGTAACAACAGGGTGGCAAACGGCAAATCGCCACGGGCCCCCAGGCCAGCTGGAAGGATCCCCGGTCAGAGAGGACCGTGAGCATCCTAACATTCAACAAGGAGTGAGGGAAAAGGAATTCTAATATTATTACATTTTGATATTAAAATCAAATATCAATATGCTCTCAATGTTGAAATAATAGCGTTTGTATGGCTACCCTACTTAGTGATTTCTTATAAAATAGTATAATTGTGCTCGTATATGCCCTGAAGTACGTTTTTAGATAATTCCACGAGAACCTAACATTTTTCCGGGGTAAAAAGTATCCTATATTAATCCAGGTAATAATTTATATCCAAATTTCATCCAAATCCGTTCAGCCCTTTTTGCATGATTGAATATAACAAGCATCTAAACATCCAAACATACCTACAAACTTTAACACTTAATATATTAGTATGTTTCGTTTATATAAACAACAAATTCTATTATATCTAAGAATTTTTGTTATTTAAAATAGGGAAATATTGTGGTAAAACCCGTTTTCCTAAATTTTCCATATTCAGTTCTGTTTCTGGTTTCTGAATTAACGCTAATAAAGAGTAAAGAGAAGAGTTTCAGACGGTAATTTATCATATTTTATAGGCATAATCCTATTACAAATGCGAAAGTAACAATTATGAAGAGTTTTGTAAGGTATCGCCTTTTCTTAATCTTGAAGAAGAACATAGGGTACCTACCTACTTTTTTCCATGCAGGCTACTTTCTGTCGCGAAAACATAACATTAAAGATGAAGGGCGTGAAATGGGGAATAAAGGTTTGTTTGCCTTAAATAAAAATCTGAAGTTTTTTAACCCAATGATCGCTGGCTCGTCTTCTTGACACGAATTTGTGAAAAATTTGGGTTAACCATTTTTTTTTTCAGTACAATTAGTACCCAATTAGGAGCGTCGAAATTCGATTCCCGCTCGGAGCAGATGTCTGCTATAAATATCTGATTCGGTCTAGGCGTTTGTCCTTGTAGGACTTTCCACCGTGCCTCGGAGAGCAAGTTAAGCTGCCGGTCCCGGTTGTTATCATAACATCTGATAATAATCGTCACCTAAATCTTGATAGTAATTTGCTCTTATCTAATGAGTTACTAGTTCGAATTAAGGTAGCGGAGGTCAGGTCAGCAATCGCTCTGTGTAAAAATGCTAGGAAGAAAAAGAGGATCCGAAACTAAATGTATATAAGGATAGATGAATGACGACGTTGTGGCGCAGCGGTAGCGAACCTGCCTTAAACGCCACAGGTCGCGGGTTCGATTCCCGCTCGGAGCATAATATGTTTGTATTGACCATGCAAGCATATTTTCCGGTCTGGGTGTATTTGTCCTTGTCATTGTGAATGTTTAAGGACCCCCGACACAGGATATTACTATCCTAATAGGGGCCGTTGAGTGTTTTTTTATGAGCAGCGTTTATTTATTATTATTATTATAGATAGAAATTTACATCATTATCCAAATGTTCGATAATGTGTTATAATTTTTATAATACGAAATTCGATATCGTGTATTAAAAATTACAAAGATAATATCAAAGATATTAATAACGATATGCTTAACTTAGTTTGATATTTATCGGAAAAGTATTTGAAGTTGTAAATTGAAGGCGAAGGACAGCTTGTAGACTTTCAAAAGAGACTTTCATGTTTTTTTTATTTTATCAGGGTTGGCAAAAAAGCGTACGTCTGTGAACGCTTGAACGATACTTGAAGTATCACATGCGCGTTGCCAACCCAAGGAACAGGACGGGAAGGAACAGAGAAGGTGGTAGACTCTGTCTCACTCAACACACAAAACGCAACCGTACCTACATACTTTACGCTATTTTCTGTGAGAGGTTAGTACTTCCCCGGTCGAGCCAGCCTATTTGTGTTGGGAGGAGCATAATTCTACTACCGTTAAGCCTACCTACCACTTCTTTATTATAATTAAATATAGCTCATATTGCATTGACGGAACTAACAACAATATGAGTCATACCTTACCTATTACTCATGACTCTTAGGCATATTTCAAGTAAACAAAGCTATACTAGAATTAACGTGTAATTAAACAAATGAAATACGATCAAATTGTAATAATAATAGAGTCCATTATTATAAAAACAGACTCGGTAAATTCCGTCATAATTTGAAACACGCTACGAGTTATTTTTAGTGCCAGACAACTAGTCCAAACATTTTACATTTGATAAATTATTTATGTGTTGTAATTTTTCCAGTTTTAAGAAAACTACATTCTTACGTATACAAAAAGCCTTGTTAAATAGGTGTCAATAAGCATACATATTCATATTAAATAATAAGATGCCATCAAAAGCAAAACTTGTAAAAAAACCAGTCTCGCAACTAAGTTCTTCTACCGTAAAAAGTTGTGAGATCTATGTTATACCGAATCGGTTCCTTACTTTTTTAAGTGCTTACTTAAGAGACCTGTCTTAAGTGATAACGTAATTAGCTAACCTAATCAACATCGTCTAATGACCATATCAATATTAAGATTTGTTTTTTTTAAATAAAATAGTTTGACTTGGAAATTAGAGTTCATGTCTATGTATTATGATATCATTCAATATCATTGACCGATAGAAAGTCCTTCGTGTTCAAGGTCGTGTCACTTTGACTGTAAAACAAACATTAACCAATATGGTATTGTTTTAAGTCTGCTGACTGTTTCTAGAACAAAATAATTTTTAACATCGTTATAATGTATCTATAACAAAAATAAATAATAATAAAAAATAAAATACATCGACGAGTTCGTGTCCTGCTCAAGACAGATATTTGTATTTAACATACAGGAATTTATTTCAGTGGGTGGTTGAGGTTGTTTACAGTCCCACTGTGGGACTAACACATTATCAAATGGGAGTCGTTCAAAGTGTAGCGTAAAATTATTTCTTAGAGTATCGTACGTACGTAAATACGTGAAAATTATACAGCTAAACATGATAAACCTACTTTTATAACAAATACAATAATAACATGTAATGGTCGTTCAAATTTAAAATAGATACGTTTCAAAATTCAACACGCAACATCTTTCATTATCCCTTCCTTGTTCGCAAAATTCGCTACAAACCTAAATAATAATGTCTAAAGAAAGAAATGGTCTTAATGTTAAACAGAGAGGGAAGTTAAAAGTGCGAATAAATTATGAAATTAAACCACTTGTTGTTATGTAATTTATTTTTAATAGAGCTGAAACCACAATATTGATTATAACAAACATACATTTTTACTGTTTAATAACATAACAAAATATTATCCTCTTTATACAAACGAAATAAAACAACTACATCACAATATATGTAAAAGTGAATAAAATTAAGCGTACCAAATCAGACAGCCATCAAATCACATAATAATGTATTTACATAAAAATAAATCTATAAATAATAAAAAAAATATGCTAAAAAATTTCGACTTTATGGATGACTTTAATTCACCAAAGTACAATGTACTTTATGCTACAAATGATGCAATTGCATGATTTTGAGGTGTTAGAAGGACAAAATTAATGTACTCTTACAACTTCTACAACGCCTAAGTCAGTTATTCATTAAAAATAATTAAATTAAATATAAGTATATAAAAATATACAAAAAAAATTCAAGCGATGACTAAGAAAAAGTAATATTCGTAAAACAGTTTTAAGTTTCCGAAAATGAAATCGTAAGTAAACATATTAAGTTTGCATTAATTATTTTTATTATTAGTTAATATCTCCGTAATAAAAAACAGAGAAATGTATATTATTATTTTTGGATTTTTATTGATTTATTTGCAATTTTAACAAAAGTAAATTAAAATAAAGTAAAAATTATACAATAGTTACGTCCTAATGGATTGTGTTACATGGCAAAACAGTGACAAGAATTTAAAATTATTATTTTATTTAGATTCTATAAGAGTATCCTAAAGACTAGGTCTATAAGATAATATAAAAATATTGCATTGGTTATTTACATTGATTTAAACAATCTCCTTTTATTTGCCAATATCAAAAGAGACCTAATATCTATAGATATATTTCTTTATCTCTTGATACGACTGGGGAAAGTGTTAAAATTAAATATTTATAGGGTCCGGGTCGTAAGATAGATTAACAACAGGTGACGAGGCACCGTAGTCGGGAGTCGATGGACTCGAAGTGGGTGGTGTGTCCAAGGGTCTAGTCAAAACAGGTGCCACATATTCCGGAAACCGTACACTAGATTCCTCTTGCAGCGGAGCTGGAGGGGTGCAACTAGGGAATGGACTCAGCAATAAAAATGTACCAAACGCGACAATCGCAGCCATTATTAAAATAATAGTCCGAGCCTCAAATCCGGCACGCAATCCAGCCCAAGCCGCCATACTTATCAACAAAAGTAACACGGACACCCGAATCAACCTCACAGCAGTCGCGTGGATTCTTCCACCACCAACTCCACTCATATCACATGGACCATAGGCAAAATATAAATTATGTTTGTCCCCTATATGTTTCAACACAAAGTAGATAAGTCCGAATGGTGCAATTAGAGGACAGGCGAGGCTATAAACCATAGTTATGGAAAATATTGCTAGACTCCAAGCGTAATGTACACCAAACGGAAATTCGTACAAAATTGCCTTCTTTACATAGCTTTTCTCAGCTTTGGACTTTGATTGCAATAAGTACCAGACATAAAGGAATAATTCCGGAAAGCGTATCAGCTCGAGAGCAGTACCAATGAAACCAGAGGTTATTACGTAATTGACAAAAAATGCTCCCTTATCCGGTAGAAATACACAGTCCCATCTCATAGTATCGTTTTCATGATGCAACGTCCATCTCACAAACGCCTCTGCACTAGCAAGCCCTAATGATGGTAATATCAAAGTCATAAGTAGAAGAAATGATACAGTTTTCGTCATTATAGAATAATTTTGCTGAGACTTAGTCCAATGAGAAAGAAATTTATCAGAGAAGGCCACAATTGCTGGCATAACAGCTGCCATGGTCCAAAGGAGTAAAGTTGGGAGAAACTCAAAGATCAAACTGCTAACCCTGTTCAGAGTCTCCGGTTTATTGACCAAAACAGAAGAGTTAAACAGATTAACAATAAAAGCAGGTGTTGTAAGGAAGAAAAGAACTATGAAAAGTACAAAGTTTATAGCAATAGCCTTGACGTACCAAACACCTGGCTGAACGCTCAAGTTTTCCCAAATGATGTCAGACGGGTTTGTAGCATGTTGTAAAACCCATCCACGATGCAAGCTGAAGTGATTAATAACATGCTCAGCTAGTTGGTATGAGGGCAGAGTTAAAAATGCTATACCTAGAGGATCATTTAGTACAATAGCCTTACATCTCTTTGCTTCATCCTTGAGTCGCTTTTCTTCATTTGTGTAATATTCCAAGGCATCTAGTTCAGGACCACAAAAATTTGGTGTAACGGTTATTCTTTTCCCAGTTTTTCTGTAGTACGTATCAGTATAAATTAGAGCTTCTGTCACCATTTCTTTCTCTTCCTGTACTTGTATTAATTTATTAATATTGTAAGCAAGACGTAAATCGAGAATCTGAATGTGAGGGAAGTTGTGTGAAAAATATGCTCTTATTGTAGACTCATTTCTATCTGCTTTTGATATGTTTGTGATCATAATTGTTCCAGTCATAGATGTAGGAGCAGGTTTTCTACCAGTGCATCTTCTCATAATCAACACGGAGACAGGTAAAAACATTATACTTATCAAAGTATGTACCCACAACCAATATGATCTGCCATTTATGTTGGATAGCGTGGTACGACTGAATGTGCTAGCATCGACCTGCGATGATCCTTGGAAATTTATTGGAAGAATTATACCTATAGCGACTACAGTAACAATAAACATAAGTGTTATTGCATGCCTCTGAAAGGATAGATAGTGAACGGCGTCTGGCCCACACTTCGCTAATACCTGTTCTCGGGTGAGTCGGAACACGGCGGGCAGCCATGTGAAGAACCCTTCATCAATATTCAATGCTTCGTCAACGCTCCGTCGTCTCTCTACTAATGCGTCGTTATCGCCACCCCGAAAGAATAAATTCGTCCAGCGACTTTTAAAACGCTGAACGAGAGCCATCCGACCGTAATTCCAAGCGGTTCGTCGTAAAACCGTAAACAGTAAAATCAAACATGCCCACGATATCAAGTTTAGTATCAAGGTCTGCGGTATTCCATTGTACGCCCCCGTAATAATCACATTCTGTGACGGATTTATAAGCATACAATCTTCATCATCGGTTCCGTTTGAGGTATTTGAAGATAAAGAAATAAGTACACTTCTCGGCGTAAACTGTTCCATTGTTGATGTCGCAACACAATTCGTAAAGAGAAAGTATTCACATAATTAAAACAAGGATCAATATGAATTTACTTCATTTAATCACGAATCAGGAACACTGCAGAACTATCACGATAAAAATCACAATAATTTATTAATTTATTGTTTCGATCCAGATAAGACAATCGTATCTAAACACGAAAATCGAAATATAACTTGACTTACGTCATAAACTCGATACATTTACGGTTGTCAATTTGTCAAATTGTCAATGAGAAAAATGAAAATGTTTTATCATGATATGGAGAATAAAGTAAGGAGCACACTGTCTGTGTTAAAAAAGTGTCTATCTAAACATATTAAATAAGGGTGGCACTTCAGTAATAGGTAGATAAAAAAGCACCGGAATTTATGAAAGTTTAATAGATAAATAAGGTATGAAATTGAATAACAAAACTACTTTTGCTTTTTTTTTTGAAAAATAATTTCTTTTATTTTTTTGTTTTAACCAAGTTAAACTGTGGCTAGTTACTAAAAGATCATCATACCAGTGTCTGATTTTGATGGCCAGTTTCTGGTCGCATTGGATAGTTTTGACTAAAAATACTATAAAACTATAACAACTATGCTTTTAGTTTTTTTATCATTCCCTTTTCAATTAAGATTGTTTTTTTCTATTCAGTGATAGCATATAAATATTTAAATGGTAAAAAGAGAACTGTAACAATTTACAGTAGCCAATGTGCTTATGTGGCCAGTTACTGTATAATTTACCCTACATATAAAAAGTAAAAAGTATAATAATATTATAAATGATATTATAAATAAAAAACTCTCTGGAGTTAATCTCTTTTTTAACGCTTTCAATCACTAAATTTTATTGTTTATATTTTATCTAGACAGTTTTATATAAAAATCGGTTCTTAAGGAGTAAAAAAATTCTCTAAAAAGTCAAAACACTAATAATATATGAGACAATAGCATATCCAAAATTAGAAAACGAAATTTTTATGAAATATTTATCTTAAATTATTCTACACTGCAAAGTGCACACAGAACTCTGTAAACAATGACTAAGTTTATTTCATACTGTCCTGCTACTTCAGCTTCTAGAGGAATTTGGAACTGTTATTTATAGGGTCCGACCGAAACTAGTTTTTCAGCCGAAACCGAAACCGAAACCGAACTTTCGGCCTACCTCTCAGTTTCGGCCGAAACCGAAACCGAAACCGAAACTTTTTAAAAATTACGTTTTTTTACTGAAATTTGAATTTCAAGTTTTTAAAACATTTATTTGCATAAATACGTAGTCAACTAATTAGGAACGGAAAATAATTTGGTTAAATATTTTACAAGTTTAATTTTATGAGATAATGTTCGTTATAAAGTATACTGTTCAATGGTGTGTATTTTTTCGAAGCTAAGAATATTTTATGGTGGTTTATTAAAAATATTATTAGTAAAAAGAAATCTTTCGCATCGAAATTGACCATCTAATTAAGGACTGTAAGAGTTAGTGTTTTACTTGCGATTTTTAAAAAATAAACCTGAAATACAAAGACGGAAAGCCTTTGTGTTTTTATTTGGCGTCATTCTTTATTTTATAGTTTTGATTTCTAAAATTAATATCACAATTTATCACTTAAACATGGGTCACTTATTTAAGTTATGAAACGACCAAGCGAAAACAATTTTATCTCAATGTAAATAGCCATACCATAAAATAGCTTATCATTTGATTTGCTCCAAAAGTATGGTTTTTAACGCTGTGCAATATTTTCAAACCTATAAAACTACTGAAACTGTCTACATAGAAAGATATTTAGATCGCAGACTGGTAATAGCTTTATAAAAAGCTCCCTTTGTGGGCTCTGTAATTATTAAAAGAGAAATATTTGGACTAGAACTTAGTGGCGAAGTTACATGGGCGCTTTAACACAAAAACAATACAAAATATACTTCACTGTTCATTAAATGATTTGTAGCCGGTGAACTACTATCAGTTTTAGATTGGCCTGCCAAAGCCTAGACATGAATTCTTTGGAACATTTGCGGTACAACAAACTGGAAATTTAAACCAACTCTAAAGACGCCTGACTAAGAACTTCACTAACGAAACTTGTCATTATTTGATCGAGTCGATGCCGCGCCGATGTCGATATGGCTATAGCTAATAATGGCAATCACATTTAATATCAATTTTTAACAGAAAACTTTTCCTTTTAGATGAATTTAATAATAAATCTACATTTTTCTCTTCCATTACATACTGCTTTCATTATTTCTAATGTTTTCTTAAGTGTCCCTAATAATTTGTCCAGAGTTATATTAGACCGAAGGAGAAGTAAAGTTGAATTTTAATTATTGCTATTTTTAATTACAATCCATTCCAAAATTTAATAATTCTATTAAGAAAACATTGGTTAAATGATCAAGATCCGATCAACATTAAAAAAACGTAATGAGGACTTCATTTAAACCGAAATTACGGAAAATATAAATAAATGTTACTCTTATTATACCAATGTCCTTAATTAGTTGACCACCACTGTATATAATATAGACAGTTAAATAGAATTAAATAAAATAAAAACTTAAAATTCATTAAAGTCATAACCATATTTTTTGTCATGAATAAACAGGACTTACTATTCTTAAAAAAGAAACAACTTGTAGTTAAATATACTAGGTACATAACTAACTAGTAATACGTTGTGTTCACAATATTTTAAAGATCAATGTAATACTTGTTTCTGGAGATTTTTTGGCCGCGTCAGCGAGCTGTCACGAGTTGGCTGCGAAGTTTACCGAATAACGCACGAAAACTCACGAACACTCGAGTTTCGGCGAGGCCGAAAGTTTCGGCTATATTTTGGCCGAAACCGAAACTAAAGCCGAAACTAGATTTTTGGCCGAAACTGGCCGAAACCGAAACCGAAACCGAAATTTCGGTCGGTCACTAGTTATTTACTGTTTCTATATTCATTATTTACATATGAGATTGTGCTCCTTACGTTTTTTTCTTCATTATTTATCTGTGTTTGTTCTCCGCATAGAAGAGTTCTCATAATATTACTGTGCTATTTAAATAATGTCTTTTATTTACTAATAGGTATCTTAATTCTTTTTCTACTCTGCGACATATTCTGCTTAGCTCAAAATTAGGATCTGATTTTGCTAAAATCGCAAAAATATCTTAAATTTTTACCAATTTCAATATATAGGACCCAATCAATACTATAGAGGTCAGTGGTTTGTATGTTAAAACTTGAATGCGTAGCCAATAGTTATAGAATATAGTTGTTGACCAAAGTAGTTCAAAAGAACGATCTTTTAATTAAAGTACTATGAGAACTAGTAAAGCCCTGCGGTGACCAATCAGTACTATAACAGTTCGCCAAAAACAACATTGAATAAGTTTTATAATTATATATCTAACAATAATAAAAATAATTTCATGTACTAGGTATATAAATAATTACAGTTTTTAAAAGAAAAAACGATCTCGTCGTACCGCAACAAGCACAGCATAGATGTGAAGTTGATTTACCTTTACACGTACAGGTTCTATTGAAATTGACTATGATGTAAATATTTATAACTTAATGTTCTGTCTTCTCAAATCTCAAATTATTTGAATGAGAATGAGATGTAAGACGTTGGTACTGTTCGCACAATATATGCGTCAAAAGAATGAAGAAAAAAATCGTCGGTAGGTGAATATGAATTTCAATTTCATTCAGTGAGCTGAAATTAAAGGGGTGGGGAGTTAAGTTCGTTTCGGGCTTTTGAGCAGATTTTTGTTAATTTTAAATTTATTTAGTTAATGAGATCAATATCTAGTATAATTATATATAAAAGAAATGGAGTTCGATTGGAATAATTATTTAGAAGATACTAAAAGTATTGCTGTACCTGAAGAATTATTTTCTCATGTAAGTCGCGACTTTTACTACTCTTTTATGTTGTATAATGATAAAAGTACTTTGTGCTTATTCATAAAATATTGAAATTTTAGTTTTATAAAAGCTAAAATATTCAGAAATCGTGCATTATTATTGAAATTAAGTTGAGCTTTAGTATTTCATAAAAATATTTATAAAAAAAAAACCTTCCTATCAACATCGCAACAATAAGGGCAGGCTGATCTATTTTTAGATTGAAGTCCAAAAAAATTTAAAAGATGTGTTATAATTGTCTCAATTTTTAATTTATCATAATTGTATATTAATTTCGTCTTCATATTAAACTATCAACAATTTCCTTAAGCTAAATATATTATGAAAAGTGAACTGTGCCACATCATTTTCTTATGCAAATGTTTTTATTTCATGAGATGTTTAATATTACTTTTATTCTTAATTCTCTGGAAAACTTTTAAAATTGATATAAATAGAACTATAATTAATATTTAATTTGAAACAATAAATAATTTTTCTGGTAGCATTCCATAGCATTCCTGTATTAATATCTGTCAATTCAATTATAATTTAATTATAATCATTTTAATTTAATAACAATTGGTAGTTTGTAAGTATAATTACATTTCATATATTGAATATAGCAAAATAAATAAAAGTGAAAGGATTTCGAGGGCTTATATAGAGTGTCTAATTGATTTTTTTTTATTTTAAAGCTTGTATAAATATTTTAAGATATTTAACAAAATGTAGACTCTGTAAATATTTAAGGTGAAGATACTTACATCTTATTACATAATATTAAATTAATGGCATATGTATTAAAACAAAATATAATAATTAGAATTAATGGATGTAATTTTGCTTATGAATAACATAGAATTTCTATATAAATCATCATGTTAGTAGCAATAAATAATGTGTCTGTCTGTCCGTAACAAACAAATAATTAAAAAAAAACAATTAATTAATATTTGTTATAATTATTTGATTAAATTTATCTTGTTATAGGTGTATGATGAGAAATTGTTGTAATTTGATATACCATATTTTTTTTTCAATGAAACAGAAATTGGTAATTTAAAAAATTTCAAACAATATAATCTTTTACAAGTTAGTAAATTGATCATGTTTTGATCTTTATTACAAAACATAAATTTTTTTATTTTTTGATCGTTGAGTACAAGATATAGTTCGGAGAGTAGTTAGGCCTCTCAAACTTCTGTTTTAATGGGTTATTGTTTTAGCTTTCAGAAGACTATCCTCAGTTCATGTCAACCTGATATAAGCAGATAGTTGTTTCTTTCTCACAACCTTAACATCTTTAATAAATATTACACACTCAACGGTTCCATTTGGTAGAGTCCTATAACTTTCAGCGTAAATAGGCCCATACATTCAGGGTAGTATTTAACACCTACTTTTACTAGAAGGAGTCCGAGGTAATGCAGATCTTTCAGTGAAGATTCTGTTATTGAACCCTTGCTACATTAATGGAAATAGGGTTCCGAGCATCAAGAATGATTCTGAGGTTCATGTTTAGTATATAGATTTCCACAGACTGCTTCTCATGATTTTAAGTGCTAATTCTGCTATATGAACAACTAAGTTTAGCAGAGCTAAATTCAATGCTATTCCTATGGCTGGTTTAACCATATTCGCCTAAGAAGGCCATAATCAGTAATTCCCGAGATCATATGTCTAACCAGTCTAATGAAAATAATTTAAGATGTCCATCTACCTGATGGTAAGTGGAAGTAGAGTCCTAACGCGAAGGCTAATAGCGTTGCAGAAGGCGAACTGCACTAGCCGCCTTACCTAGCTTTAAAGTGCAACTGGTTATACGCGTGCTGACCTCGAAGCGCGGTAGACGAGTAACTTCACGAGTATTGTACCAATGTTCGGTGGTAGCTAACGAGGCGGCATTTAAGACCTACCACCTTGGTTTGAGCATAAAAGACTATTGAGTCTTGAAAGCTATACCCTCAATTTGTATCTATTGTAGCCCGTAATTTATTTAAAAATGAAATTTTAATGGCAACAGAGTAACATCAAATTAATTATTGTGACTTAGTACATTTTCCCTATGGGCGGTTTTTTTCGAGATTTGTTGTCGTAGAACAATTTGTGTAATGTACTGAAAAAGCAAATGAACAGTTAAGAAATTATAACTTAAATCAAATACACATCTGTAATGTTCGTGTATTATCTGTTCTAAGTTGAGATTTGATTTATGATGTAGCCTTGAATTGAAAATACAATGCTAATTTCAAGGTGACTTTAGACTTTAGCTCTGTTATATGATGTGTTTGCTATACTTTTATAGTTTTACGTTTACTTAAATATGCTGCTATTTTTAACGGTACATTCGACTTAAATAATACTAGTTTAACATTAACATGAAACATGTTCCATGTTGTTTTGCGCCCTTGCCTACATGTTGCCGATTGATTTCTGGTTATAATTCCACACATTGTTACGTCAGTTATTTACGCTCTAATGGTGCTATGTTTTGACTATTGATACATTGAGAATTTTGTTTTAAGTCATTTTACACTGATAACTAAATTTTAGATTTTTTGAATTGTTGAACGGAACTGACAATGTTGTGGCGCAGCGGCAGCGAACCTGCCTTAAACGCCACAGGTCGATTCCCGCTCGGAGCATAATATTGACCATGCAAGAAAATATTCCGGGCTGGGTGTATTTGTCCCTGTCGTTGTATGTGTTACCGGACCCCCGACTCACTATTCTAATGGGGGCCGTTGAGTGTGCAGCGTTTATTTATTTATTTGCGTTACACAACTTTAACCGCCTCTAAGCTTTCCCGATAATAAGATAAATAAATATGCTTGCTTCCAAATAATCTAACGTCAAATGAATTTATTGAATCGCATGGGTAGTTCCTGAAATTAGCGTTTGGTCAAACAAACACTCTCTAGCTTTATAATATTTAATATCCTTTACGTCCAGCCTGACAAAGTGGTTTCGGACATACTTTTTTTTTACGGCCAATTATCGTGAGGTCAATTCCCGCAAGGAGCAGATGTTTGAAATGGCAATATATACATATTTGTGTCTCACACAGTGCTTTAGTGTCTGTGGCGTTTACTATCATTTCATATACCTACATAGGTTAAAGTCGTTAAGGTATTATAATAAATAATAATAAATAATTATTCGCCATTAGAGTTCTTTTGCTGACATTACCGTAGAGGATAATACATAAACCCATCACAATTTGGCTCACAAATTACTATATCTAAAAATCTTATAAAATTCTTATCTGAGTAGCTATACTTCTTTCAAAATTTTATATCTCGGCTTTTCCGTATTGTAATGTATTATTGTAATCAATTTCAAAATATACTTAAATAAGAAAAATAAAGAATATCTTCAAGGATTTAAGAAGCTATTTAGTCAATTTTTATAATGTAAAATGCAGCTTTTTAGGTTACTACCATAATAGATAAATGTTCTAAATTTTTTCAGTTTTTCCGTACAGAATAATATCACGTTATTTTAAAAGTTTAACCGTATGTACGAAATTTAAAATTACTCTTTTATCGTGATGATTATTGATACATAAATACTTTTCAAATGATAGGTTGAAACAAGCCTCAATAATGGAATCAAACAGGGCATGCTTCTTGAAGTATGCCACAAAAACAATCCAGATATATACTGGATAGCACAAATCACAATGGTCTGCGGCCATCTCCTCAGAATCAAGTTCATAGGCGCTCAAACAGATTTCTGGTGCGATATATCCACAACCAAAGTCCATCCTTTGGGCTGGTGCGGAAAATACGATGAATTAATTGAACCTCCCGATGAAATTAATGATAGATGTGGGGATACAATAATAGAGATCATGCAGAAAGCCCTTTTAGTTGGCAAATCAGTATCGATAGAAGCACTCAATAATAAGGGTTTGTCTCCAATCGATAGAATCAAAGTTGGAATGAAAGTGGAGATTCAGAACTTAATTGATCCATACAGATATTGGATTGCGACGGTGAGTGAATATTTATTTAACAATCTACTTTTAGGTTTTATGTCCTGACGTAAAAAATCGAAAAAAATTATATAGAGAAGCCTCTAAGAAAGGCTTTAGCTATGATGCTGCGAATTATTTTTTTTAGATATTCGTTTATTCCAACCTGTTTTAAAAAGTTCAGTGCCAGATATAATGATATATAAAAATATTCATAAATATATATTATTTAAAATGTTCTAAATGGTTTGGGTATGATGGGGCAAACTTGGCGTGACTTCAAAACCCTCATTCTATTGAATAATAAAAAGATTTTTCAAATGTTATTAAAAATTATTAAAAACTGTGGCCTTAAATCAATGTAATTTTAATTGTTAGCAGGAGCTGATTAAGAGTTATGTAAATTTATATTTAGTAGTAAGTTATGCTTAACAATTTGTCATGTGTTTAATTTTAATGTGATTCTTCATGATTCTTATGATTCACATTTTCTACAATATAATCGCTTAACATCAGGTGAGCCTCCTGCCCGTTTGCCCCCTCTCACATTAAGAAAAAAATAACATTATTTATAAATACGTGATTATTCAAAAACACTTATATCTTAATTGAAGAAGGGCGTTGAACGGAAATTACAGAAAACGTATTGTTTTGATAAATCGTGATCTGAAGAATTAAAATATAGTTTTCGCAGAAGATAATGTGTTGCGAATATCACGACTAAACTATTCTACTATTATATTGAAAATATTATTTTTCAGGTTAGTGAAAACGTCGGTGGTCGTCTTTTACTTCGCTACGACGGTGCAGATGAAGAATTACAACAATTTTGGATATTTTTTTGTAATCCTCGTTTAAGTAGTTTCGGTTTTGTCACGAATAAGGTATTATTTTTAACTGATAAGCAAAATTATTTTCTTTGCGGTCTTGTATACTCTGTTCCAAACAATAAAGTTCGGTATTGTGTAAAATTTTAATTATTTTTAGGGTTCCCCGTGGCAGTTTAAATATCCAGGAAAAGTCAATAAGTTCTCATGTAAAAACAAGCTCAGTGCTCAACTGAGACAAAGTGCTGAAGAATCTATCAAAGAACCAACACCGGCTGATTTATTTCTGGTAATATATACCAAAAACCCCATACATAATATGTCTGAAAAAATAAAAACTACTAATTATATTTTGCTCAACAGCCTAACCCAACATTAGAGGCACACAGTTTCACCACAGGCATGAAAGTAGAAGCGCTAAGTCCGATCGATATGAACACGTTCTGTCCAGCCACGGTTACCAAAATATTCAATAATTTATACTTTTTGGTCGTTACCGACGACCACATTGACGATTACGAGGACACCAAAATGGCTTGGATGTGTGATAACATGCATCCATACATATATCCTATCGGCTGGGCACAGAGAAACAAACTCGAAATCAAACCACCAAAATCGTGGAAAGAAGGCCCATTCGATTGGGAAGAATACTTATCTTTGACAGCCTCTGTCCCAGCACCGGATTACTGCTTTGGGAATAAAGATTTATTAAAGGGTATCGAAGTTAATATGAAGTTAGAAGCGGTGAACCCTCTTAATCATGAAGAAATCCATGTAGCAAATGTGGAAGCCATTGTTGAACATATGTTGTACGTTGAACTTTTACCAATCGGCGAGAAATATTGGTATTCTCAAGACAGTGACTTACTATTCCCGGTTGGATGGTGTGACAGCAATAACTACGAACTACACATACCTGATACGAACCCGAAGGAACCACCAAAACCGGTAGAGGAACCGAGAGTTGTCAAAGAAGACAAAAAGTCGAGTGAGGAATGGTGCGAGAGGATTTTCTTCAACTACAAATGTTACGCTGGTCCGTCGATCAGTCGGAACAAATTGTCACAGCTTCCCAAAGCGGTAGGTCCGGGACCATTGCTGCTTGTATTAAAGGAAGTGTTAAATAAAATAATATCCGCGTCATATAAACCGGCAAAGCTACTGAAGGATTGGGAAACTGAAGGGCCTCCAGAGGAAGGTATGCGCTTGGAAATGCTGCGTGCTAAGTAAGTATATTTTTAAAGAGATATTTTACTTCCAATGCATACTTTTTCGTTTTTATCCGGGAAACATTCCATACTTGCGTAGATAAGTCGATTGATATTATGCATCTGTTTTCGCCAACAATGTTCGGGGGGGTCTACCACGAACTGTTAATAATAAATCTATTAAAACGATTTACATTTTATATGATACATTGCAGTTCCGGATTTACAATAGTAGCAAGATTAGCAATTGCTACGGGCCCCGCACTAAAAGGCGCCCCACGTATCCAAATCCGTCCACGTGACAAAAGTATATTAACACAATTATGGAAAAAAATCTTAGATACGTCCTATTTTTAATGGTACAGTAACTGTACTGTTAACAACAACAAAATTGTAACTCATAGTTGGCAAAAAACATGTTGATTTTTCGTATCGATATTACTTAGATTCAGACCCATAGCAGATCAAGAGCCTTTACGGGCCCCGCGTTTGCTTAATCCGGCACTGCGAATATGTCATGTTACGAAATAGCGATGCATCTCAATCTAGGTCGTCTTTTGAATCGTAATAAGTGCTCATGGTAGGCCCCCAGTTAAAACTTCAACATCTGAATTGGCAATTTTATTTTGAATTCAATAACGAAAAAGGAAAAGCAAAAGAAAAATAATGCATATATATTAAATTAAATTAAATTAAACGCTACACACTCAACGGCCCCCATTAGGATAGTGATATCCTGTGTCGGGGGTCCGGAAACATTCACAACGACAAGGACAAATACACCCAGACCGGAAAATATGCTTGTATGGTCAATACAAACATATTATGCTCCGAGCAGGAATCGAACCCGCGACCTGTGGCGTTTAAGGCAGGTTCGCTACCGCTGCGCCACAACGTCGTCTTATTTTTTTAAATTTATAAACCATGATTTTATAATATTATATATTATGTAAGAGGTCGTTTAAATAAAAATATGAATATATTCTTTATATATCACAACGTTATTTTTTTTCAATTTCTATTTATACAATTTTTCGCAAATTTACAACGTGACCACTATGGACAGAAGTGGATAGAATATATTATTAACCTTCTAAAACTTACGGATAGGCGAACAAGAAGACAATGAACAATCTTAGTATATATGTAATCTAAAATTGTATTCTGAAAATACTGAATGTCTAACAACAACAGATAAGGCAGTGCAGAATTTGCAGGCTGGACATTTTTTCTGCATCATTGATTTCTGGTATACCTACTCATTGTAATGAAATCGTGACACAAACTTTGTTCGCCTGTATCTTTTCATCGCAAAAATACAAGTTAATATTCCCGATTGAAAATAAAATCTAGTTAGTTAAATAAAATAGAAGATTTGTAAATGAATGCAAGCGAAGCTAATTTCATACATTTTTTCTATAATATTATCTTATCAATGACAATAATATATTCAAATTTCAAACCTTATTACTGAATTACTTAACACGAATTACGATATCAGTGGTATTTAAGTATTGCAATAACGTTTTTACCTTATTTTTAGCGAAAATATTCAAGTATTTAAATAACGAATTGAACCGATTGAATCGGCTGAGCTGTTTTAAGGTACAGGAAAATGTGTATGCATTAATCGTGGCTCCAACATTTTCAAAACTAGCAATATATTCTTAAAACACATCGTTACATAATTTATTGTAGAAGTAGAGCCCTGTTCCATGCACAAATGGGCCAGCTCTTCTTCTTCATCCTAGCATTATTCTCGGTATTTTTATGTACCCAGGGTCTGCTTATTACTCTTATCCGGATTTGACAGGTTACTAGTTTTTACACACAGCGATTGCCATCTGACCTCCGCAACCCTAAGGGTGACCAGTAACTCAATGGATAAGAGCAATTTACTTATCGAGAGTTAACGATTATTATCAGATGTTATTGATAATAACCGGGACCGACAGCTTAACGTGCTCTCCGAGGCACAGTGGGCCAGCTCGACCGTTGAAATAATACCTTCCCACTTGGCGTAAAGTAACTGTATCAGTACGGTTGCGTTTCGTGCTATGAGTGAGAGAGCCGAAGGCCCTATCTCCCTCTACCTCTTTTGTTTTTTTCCTTTTTGGATTTATCCCTACTTTCCTTTCTTGTCATCCCTTCCCTCCTATTCTTTGTGATGGCAACGCGCATGTCATTCTTGAAGAATTGCAAGCGTTTATATATTGCAGTGATTGCTTGTTTGGCAATCGCCATGACAAAAAAAAATACTAGAAAATAATGAAATATCAAAATCTGTTCACAATATCTTAACATAATTTGGTTCAAGTCGGATAAAAATAAGAGCTGAATCGTCTCTCGAATCGAACAGTCTTCTCGCGTTCTCATTGGCTCATATTATAATTATTTTTATTTCACGTACGACGCTATCGTTGAAACAAAATATTGCCACTTTTGGAATTGGAATGTAAAATTCGTAAAACTTATAAATTGATATTACCAATTTGCAGAGAACATTTGATTTCACTCATGTAAATGTTTTTAGGCCCAGGGGAGAGCTAAATTCAAAATTTTAACAAAAAAATATTACTCATATTCCGTATATAAAAATATTATCTATTAGTTATATAATTCTAAGTGAATTATATTCGTATATTTCTCAGTATTAATCAAGATTCAGGCAATTGCCTATCTCGGTACGCCAATAAATTTTCACGAGTTAAATTATTGATTGACTTGATATCATTTTATACATAAGAAACTAATTCAATTTGATACACTTTTTCCCAATGTATTTGAATAGGTTGCTTATGCCTACTTTTAAAATCCTGTGAATCTGCCTTTGTACTGGACTTATTGCATGTATTATTATTATTTATTAAAGCTAAATTTTATTTTTACAGATTAAAAACCCGACCATATCACGCGTATGTGCCGATAGTGACGACATCCGGGCAAGTGGAGTCGTTCTGTCGCGATGTATGTGTGAAGTTGCAGGCTTGCCCTACGTTGTTTGGGCCCGTGGAGTACCCCGATCAGTGCCCGAATAACTGTCAGCAAGTCGAGAAATCCACATTCCGTAAGTAATTCGGTTATGAACTTTCGTTATTTAAGTCAGCAATTTCATTTCATTCTTTAAATGGAATGGAAATGGTTATGGAAAAAACTCAAAATAAACATAGCCTATGTGTGTAATGTGTGAAACTATGTCATTACCAACCTATCCCGTTACTTTGTCTTAATGCCCCAACCGTAGTTTCTAATTTTTTATTGAGCTTGTTTTCTTGTGATTTTTAAAGGGGTTGTCCTCCTCTTTCACCTGACTAACGCCAACCATTCGGGGCTCGGTTTTACGTTAAAAGCCCTGCAGCGAATCACATTACCATTCGGCCAAAAACTTACGGTCCAAAATCCAAAAAATACCCTACTTTCCCTTAGTTAGCAACAAGCAATATCACAAAACATCACAAATTATTACAATATAAAAATTCACATACTTTCCTAGATTATGGAATTTATGATCTTAAATTCAAACAATAATCGGAAATGAATCTCTGAATGCTATAAAAAAAGTCTCTTCTTCGTCCTACTTTCACCAAAATCACTTTCGATAATTCCTAAGTTAATTAATTTATTAATTTGGTTTTGCAGACAATGGAACCGAACGTCGCGGCAGACCAAAAGGCAGCGTCAACGGTAAGAAGAAAAAGAAAAAGTGCCGGAAAAAGAGAGAAAGAACCACCTCCTCAGGAAATAGAGAACAGAGATGGAGAATCTGTTGAGAGCGAACACAGTGCTGGTTCAACACCACCTTCCGAATCAGGCACTAGACCAAACTCGCCCGAAAGTGTTTCAGACTACAAAAGATGTACCAGGAGAAAACGTGAAACCAGAGGTAATTATCCAAAAATGGAAATGAAAACACGAGGAGCCAAATTACCGAATTTCGCTCTACAAATGAAACAAGCGCATTGGAACAAAAAGGATATGGAATCCATTTACAGCAACTCTTGCGCAACAAAGAAACAACACGCTGATAGCGATACAGAAAATGAAACAAATGAAAGTAGTTGCCATTCCAGAGATGCTAAAAATATTTCGGACGTTTCAGATTCTGAAGAGCCGGAACTTAAGAAGCTGAAGTTCAATACAGATGACCCGTTGCCGTCTGATAATAAGATGTTTGAAAAGGACACAGCTATGAGTTGGATTAAAGGGAAGACCAAACTTGCAAGAAATCCAATGGATTGGTCCGTTGATGACGTATACGATTATTTAAGTAGCACCGAAGATTGCAAGCTGATAGCAGACAAGATGAAGCAGGAAGAAATCGATGGACAAGCCTTTATAATGCTAGATTTACCAATTATTACCCACTTTCTGCATATGAAAAAAGAATTTGCTATGCAACTTTGCAAGCATATAACCATGGTTAGGTGGTATTATATAGTTAATTTCGAAGATAACGGTGAAACGTGATAAGTTTGTTCCTGTATTATGTTATATAATCTAGTCCTCAATAAATTTATTAAAAATGAATATAAATAGTTATATATTTATTAAGATATTAATATAAATCAACCCAAAGCATTTTTACGAATTTTTCGACAAATGTAGTTACAAATTCTGAATATGAAAAATTTCTGACATTCGTCTTTGTCGTCTTCCAGAAAGTCTTCGTTCAGGTGTATATTTTTCTTTGCATTAGACATTTTTACTGGTATATCTATTTCTTTTACTTCAGGATCTTCATTTTGTTTGGCATAATTATCTAATTCTAACTTTTTTGCTTGTAATTTCTTTATATTTTCTGTAGATGCTAAGGGCTCTTTTATACCATCAATATGGTGATTGCGTATGTTTATTTCCGAGAAGAGAGCCCGATCATGCATTTTTATCTCGATATAACGAGTCTCACTAAGCAGACAGATATTTAAATATTCATTTTTCTTATTATCATCATTCTGTTTTGAACTATGTTCAATAGTTGAATCAGTCATATAACTTTCATTTTGAAAAGTTTCTATCGATGAATTCAAACTTTTTGATACATCCTTATTAAAATCAACTTTTGGTAAATCATCTTTTATCTTATCCAAATTTTCATGTTCTTCTTTTGAGTCTATGCTATTCTTATTACTACACAGAGAGGAGTCTGATGACCCTATGTGCTGTATCATTTCTTTTATGAAATCTTCCATTTCAACAAATGAATTAACTTTATTCTTCTCAATCATTTCATTAAATTTTGCTTTATAAAGTTCAAAATCTTGCATATTAGCATAAAAAGTATCTAATATTTGTTGTACTGTCGTTTTAAAGATTTGAAAATTCAAATCGAGACTGGTAATAGATGTGTCGTCTGTTTGGAGCTCTCTAGACATATTCCGGAATAACTTCATTTCAATTTCATCAACTTCTTTTCTAGCAGACGAATTTCTATTAACGCTTTTTCTTGAATTATTCATTGAATCATTCAAGTTATCATCCTTCACGGGTTCTTCATCAATATCGTATGTGTATTTGCTCCATTGTCTTTGAATACTTACATTAGATTTGTTTTTGTCATTGTCACAAGACATATTTTGAACATTCACATCTAGTTTAGTGCTCTGGTGTATTGAATTAGAACTTTTCGATAATTTATTTACGGAGAATCTGTGAGTTGTGGTATCAGTTATTTGATGATCTATAATAAAAATTAAATTCTGAAATCAATTTACTCTAAATTTCCTATTGGTTACGGAGCTTATATCTGAGGTTTCTGCCATCATAACAAATAATTTAAAAAAATGGATAAAATTTCAACAACATCAACCCGATATGTTTAGTTTAATGCTTAAACAGACAACCCTACAAAAAACCGTGTAACCGGAGTCATAGGCACCATATACACACACATCTGAAGAATAAAAATCTTTAATTAACAATTTAACAGGTTCATTATCTTATTTAATAATACTAATTAGGTCCATCCAAGAAGAACCTGCCTTTATTTCAAGTTGGCCGCAAGTTCGAATCACAATCGGGGCAGATGTTTGTATTGATCATACATGTTTCGGTATGGGTATTGTCTGAGTTGATATTCCCATTCGTTCGCAGGGCACAATTGCTGAAAGTAGAGCTTAGCTCATCATTATATTCGCGAATTACTGTTTCGCCTTAATTGAGTTGTGTAGGTCATCATAATATGACAGTCGCTTTATTTACTTTAGCTTAAAATGAAAGAAAATAAAAATAACATACCCATATCTCAAATTTGAAAAAAAAAACTATTATTTTTAATATATAACCTAATTAAAATTATGCTAAATATAAATTATAATTAATAATGAAGTATACTACTGTCAATAAGGCATTGTTTTTTTATTCATAACAAGTAGATTTTACTGCCTTTTAAAGAATCTTTTCTATCAAGGAAGAACTTAATATCGATAATTTTCCATGTGTAAGTAATACTAACGAATTTTTATACATCCTAGATATTGTAGATCCCGATCGACTTGATCAGATTAGATCTCTCCTGGCTTGTGGTGTAACCTTAGTTTCCTTTATGCGAGAACGTCATGATCCGAAGAAGAAACGACCGAACGAGATCGGGAGAGGGCCGTGTCCTCGTGCCGTAGACTTGCAGGGCGGTGAACGTGTGTCGTGTTGAGCGGCGCCGGGCGCGGCAAAATTATTTATAAACGCTCTTGGCCAAAAATGCAACCTGTTAAAATTAAAGTCCATCTGCCGGCTACTTGAAGAGTTTTGAAGATTTTTAACAAACGAACATTAAATATAAAAATTAAAAACTTATCGCGGAAATAAACAACCGCCGGCGCCCGATAGATATTCCAGATCAAAAGGAAGGGATGTTGTGAGATAATGCAGCTCATTTTGAAGGGTACCACCAGCATAAAGATGAGAGCAATTTTCCATATTTATAGGGACAAACTTTGGCTTGCTACACCAAGTCTATGATGTCAATCATCAAACCCCATCGGCAAATCATGTGCCTATATCACATAGGACCGGATTATCCTTTAGGCACTGTAGGCAACTGCTAATGGACCACAGATCGGCCATGACAATTTCTTTTGTACTTTCTTCGAGTGTAAAGAATAATATATGTAATAAACTGTAAATAAAAGTATTAATGCCTTTGCTTTGCCATTTTCCTCAATTACATCATCTCATTTCAGAACATTTCGGAATGCATGTAAGGTCTTATAAGTAATGTCGTAGAAAAGGAAGTTACGCATACTTACAAATCAAATTTCTTAAAAAAAATACTTCATAGACCAGGGAGTTGGAAAAGAGTAAACCATTTTGTTAATCCTGATCATAATCATATAAGAATAGACCGTGGAAGTGGACGTGAAACGTTATGTCGGTAAAAAGAGAACAATTCTTCCTTGTTCTTTTAGCCACGACCAAGCCGGCAAGCATTCCACGTTTGGTGAGTCAAGAACCTGCGCTCAGGTAGTTTCGTTTCCGTTCGGCAAGTCTTTTCGCTTCTTTTTATCGAACTTTAACGTCCACTAATACGATAGTCGCATTAGTAGCGTGGTCTATTCTTATATGCTTATGCCCTGCATCCCTTATAATAATTGTAAAAAATAAAAAATAATAATTTATTTATTATAATAATATAGAACTATAAAACTTTTTCTTTCTCTTTCTACGTTTCAAAATCATAATTTTGACCGATGACGCCTATGAAGTTTTATTTTTTTTTTAGGAAAAATGCCTTAGTTCATTGACGGGTACCGCCCGCTTAATGCTTGCAACGCATAACAGACATCCAAAGGTTATAAAAAATCGATTTTCAAATAGTTTAAGTCGATAAATATTACCGTTAAAATAAAGAAATAATGTGAGCTCTTTATTGATGAAACATACTAAAAATATGTGCGCAAAATATGAACACGTCATAAAAATACATCTTATATTGCCAGCTATTGTTCTGCCTGAAAAAGGCTGTGCTACTACTCTTTTTTATTTTCTGTAAATTCGAATATTAATCGCATAAAACCCATTTATAGTCGCAAATTTATAATCGTATCTCAACGCCAATAAAATTTTTGGCTTAAACGACTTGAATAAAATTTCATGAATTTGATTGATTGATTGATTGAATTCCTTTAATTTTGACTGAAGAACTTTGTTTCTTAGGCTAAGAAAAAAATATATAATATATTCGTCAGCCAGCCTGATTTTATAATCAGTACGATTTTTTACGACACGCATACATACCATACTGTATCATGTAAATGCATTCGTTCAGTTTTTGTTGTTTTCTGTTCCTGTTGGGCTTGTTCGTTATATACTCTCTTTATATAATCTCCAAGTTTACACTGTTGTAACAGTCTATTACTAGTTCTATGGTTACTGTTACAACAGTGTAAACTTGGAGATGTCTATTACTAGTTCTATGGGAATAATAATCGAATTCCTTAATCCCTAAAGCTGAGCTGTCTCCATTGAGTAGACAATATATAGTAAAATCATGTCTTAGTGAGCTTCTACATCGAGATAGTAGTTGTCCAGAGTACAAGTGGAAAGAGGGACTGAGATGAGACACGTATTGGATCTTATTAAATGTAAAGCTATTGGTTGAAAAATATATTTTATACTTTTATTTAAAACTTATATGACAGGTTTCTGTTCTTAAGTAAAAGATGTAATAAATGTTTTTGTTTCCTTAAGTACAATGCCAAATATGAATCGATTATCAAAATAATCGAATCAGTCGAGTCATAGTCATAGCCAAATTCCGTTAGCTATAGAGAATAGACTTATGAGGCTTTAGTTCTTTGTCTATGGTATAGTAGAGCCGTCGCCAGAGGCAGCAGTTGACTGTTAAATTGTTCACTGACTGTCTAAACGAGATTCCCAACTCTCAAAGGCCCCGCCTTTAAAATTTGTAAATATAATTTACTCGGGCATACCGCGATGATGCTATTATAGAAAAGACATAGTAGGTATTTTTTAAATAAAAAGTTTTCAGTCATTAATTTATAAGTGTAATAAACAATTTTCCGATATCGAATGCATTTATTGATTTACCGACCACTATTGCAAAAGTGAGATTGTGCGCGTTTTTGCTACTGGTTGGTTGTCATATAATGTATTTTGAAGGGATAAGGGATTACCGTTATCATAGTTGAACGTGTAACAACATTTTCTGTTATAACTGGACGCCTGTTCGGTGATATTGTTACTATATTTAGTGGGTGTTGTCATTGTAGGCTTCATTCGGATTAGGTCATCATTGAGTGTGGTGAACATGTGTGCCGGAGAAAAGTGTTTTAGTATTAATTAAACAAAATTATTTGATTTCTTATTAGATCAACGAAGCAGCAGTGTTGCAACAATGGAAACGTGTAAAATTATATGCCTCTTCGCAATATTATCGCAAGCAGCGGCTCTACGTAAGTGTTTTTGATATGTTTTCTATTTAAAGCTTTCGTATGAACTTCACTATGCTGTTATCATTGTTTGAATTTTCTCAAGCTTCAAGTTCATTCAACTTTCTTAAGTTTTATTTCATAATCATGTCAAATAAAGAATAATAATTTAACTACTTTTCATACAGATATCATATAGTCCCAGTTAACACAAGAAACTTTAGATCTTAAACATTTTGCTATATTATCAAAATACACTAACTCACTACTGGTAACCACTTTTTATATATTATACAAGTGCCAGGAATAGAAAAATAACTTTTAAATGTGTGTCATATGTCAACCACAAAAACATGATTGCATTGGTATGTTATAAATTTACACCTCAAATATCTTATTTTCATTTACTAAAATAGTATTATCAAAATAAGATCTCTTTAATTCGTTATTTATTATGGAGCCCATCCATGGTAAATAATTTGTTTGGAAAATTGTATCTTTTTTACTTGTCTTTTTAGACATAAGCATTATTTTAGTTTAACAATTTTTTATGTGTTATTCTTTAAGCATCTATAAAAATATTCATAAATTAAACTGCATAAAATGTGCTCATGTAAATTATATTTATATTATTTAAGATTGCTGATAAAATTCATATAACAAGCAGTTTATATAAAAAAATCACTAAAGAGTTTTAAATATATTTCTAATTCAGCAAGCACTAAAGAACCTTGTAGTTATTGACAAAGTTATTACATTTTTATAGCCCATAGCATATAATTGTGTGGAACCGCAACTTATTACTTCAAATTTTAAAAAAGTGTCGCAAATTAATATTGAATATCCAAATATATTACGACATTGTGGCGCAGCTGCAGTGAATCTGCCTTAAGTCCCACAGGGCATGGGTTTGATTCTTGCTCAGAGCAGATGTTTGTATTGTCCATTCAGGCATGTTTTCCGGTCTGGGTGTGTTTGTCCATGTGTATGTTTCCCGACTCCCAACATAGGATATGACTATCCTAATTGAGGCCGTTGAGTGTGTTGCATTTATTTATTTAATATATTACATCTTTTGGATGAGAAAGACGTAACTCAAAAAAAGCAACTTTGGGAATCAATGTTTTATTATATCAATTATTTATGCTCGAATATGGCTATGGTTGAACTAATGTTACATTGAGACTTTCGTTTGAACTCATTTTACACTGATAACTAAATATTAAATTCAAAATGATTTAGTGTTAAAGGCTTGTTAAAACTTTGCAACACAGGAAGTCTTTGAAAATAAAAATAATTGTATGTAACAATATAACTATTAATATTTATTTAATTGGTTGTTGTTTTGTACATTTTAAAAAGGTTATCTATTGGAGATATTATTCTTAAATATTTTTTAAGATTGTCTTATCGTTATAATTAAAAAAATAGTTCAAGGACCATAAAAATAAAACATAAATGTTTATAGAGTAAACAGTTTTTAACTAATTAAATTGTATATTAGTTTGTTAATATTATGATAAAATAAATTATCAGTTAATTATTAAATATATATTTTTATTTTATGGCTGTTGACAAGAATATGGTCTGCCTGATTGGAAGCAGTTACCGCAACCTATGAACACCTGCAATACTTAAAGTGGCATAAGCATGTTGCCAACCCAAGGGATAGGTAGACTTGATGAAAAAGGAAAATCGAAAGGAACAGAGGGGGTGGGAGATTAGGCCTGCACTCTCACTCATTGCATGCAAATGCACCAGTACACTGTTACTTTACCCAAATTTTCTATGAGAGGGTAGTACTTCCCCAATCGAGCTGGCCCATTTATGGTGGGACAAGCATAGTTCTATTACTACTAAATAATTATATAATATATATAAAATATAACAATTAATATTTTTTAACTAGTCATTGCGTATGTTTTAAAAAAGTTATCAGCATCTAGTTGTCATGGTAACATTGTCTACTTGTCTATTAAAATTTTTTAACATGTTCTAAGATTCTGTTATCATTACTTGTTATTGTATTAAAAAATGACCTTAATAGTTGTACACCTATTCTATTTAATATTTCATGATGTAAATAATGTTAACTATTTCCTTTTATCTACCAAATTCATAGTTCTAGTTTATACATTGAGATTAGATAAATATATTATTATAAAAAATACAGATAAATAAAATTCTTATGAAACCATATACAAGGGACAGGCTTTTCCATACAAACAGAATGTTAAAGACTTACTGGTGTCCCTACATAAATGCAACACCAATGAAACGGAACGAAGTTACCATAACATACCTTTATTTGATTGAGTTTTGCACAATGAAGTTAGCTTGCGAAACTTAGTAAGTTAATACTTTAGAATGAGGCTTAGCTACAAATAGTGTCAACTATATTTTGGAACAATTGTTCAATGAAAATAAATGATTGCAGAGGTCAAATTATTATGAGTTGTCAATGCAATTTGATTTGACATATTCTTTCAATATATATTCATGGTGTTGATATATTCTGTTGTGATTAATAGGACCAAGAGTCATTTTCATTTGATCTTTTTTTTTCGCTTAGAAATGCATTTACGCACACCACTGCTGCTGTGTACTCGTCAGGTACTATAAGCAGTGGTATTGCGGACTCAGCCGCCTGTTAGTCTAGCGGCAATACCCACTAAAACTCAGCGGAACCCTCATCGCCATAGTGGGACGTCATAGGTTCGCTTGCGCATCAATCAGCATTTGATCTGTATCAACTGTGGCTGACCATGGGCGGAATTTTCTAATAAAATTTGTTCCATGATACATGTAAAGATATTATGAACATTTACAATTCTTTTGTCTAAGTTAAAATATTTTTGGAAATCTAGTTCGATTGTTTACAAACAATAGTTATTGTTTACCTCGATACTAATGAGCTAGTATACTATATGAGTAAAATCATAATATATTGCAAAATAGCATTATAATAGCAAAATGACATTGACTAGGCAGTACAGATGGAAACTAGTTTTTAATGGACCAGCCCGAGTACTTGTATTATCCACAAGTGGGGCTTATTAGATTGTGCAGAGTTGTCATTGTATTATGTGAAAAATGTTTTTCAAAAACTTTTAGAAAAAACTTTATATCTTTTATGGAATAGTGAAATGTTTTTGGGCTAGCTTTAATAAACTTTATTTGACAAACGTTCCTGTGTGTATGTTGTAAGGTACTTTAAGATTAAGGCAGCTAAAATAAAACAACATAATATAATAATCACGTCAAAACTATAGGATGAGCCTGTGGGCACGAGACCTGAGACGACGAGCGAGAGAGGCCGCCGAAACGCAGTGTGACAAGGAAGCGATATGTCTCGCAAAAAAGTATTCTTTATTGAATTGGCCTGTAGGCACTTACTTCTATAGTATACAATGCTTTTGTATACATCACTGCCATGTAGAATCAGTGGTAGAAATTATGTCATGATAAATGATAAATTTGGTATGAATAAATACACACATGAATAGCACAAACACACAGCCCGGAATATAATTGTGCCTGTATGGTCAATACATATAAAATATCGCCAACATAGCTTAACGTATTAAGCTCCTAATAACAACTGAACGTAATGAATTTATTTTCATTTTGACTAACATTGACATAATTTTGCAGTGACGTCACCGCCGCGGATAGTGAAGCAGCCGACAGTGGAGGAGCTGCTGTTCCAGGTCGCACAGCCTGGTGAAGTCGACAAGCCTTTCATCATCGAATGCGAAGCCGAGGGTGAACCGGCGCCCAAGTATGTAGAAAACCTTATTTAATAGAACACAACTAGGATTACCTAATTAATATTATAATATTTATCAGAAAATTAATAAATAAAATAATTAACCAACGAATAAATTTGACGATTTCCGATATAAGAAAACCGTTGAGAGCGAAAAATAAAATTTATTTTCTTCTAATCGAATAATTATTGGAGTCGCAATTAAATTGTATTACTTTTTAAGCTGATTCCGTACCGATCTTTACATTTAGTAAAGATTTAAAAAAAAATCGAAATAAAGATGTCACAAATACTAAATAATTAGTGTACAGTGAAAGATATTATGCGAATTTCTTTGTAAAATTTACATTTTTCACTTTATGATAAGGTGTATCATGTGATCCTACCTCAAAGTTTAGGCGCAAACAAAAATTGTTCCACAAAGCGCAAACGTTTAGTACGAAAAATGCTAAAAAGTATTGTATCTCATTAATTCAAATCTATGATAACAATTTCTGTTGGACGTATTTTTAATTCTCTATATATTCAACAATCTACCGCATATAAAATACTTGTGTCACATCCCTATTTCAAAGTTTTTTTAACCATAAGAACCATTGGATTGTTCAAATTGTTGATAAAAAAGTTAATAATTTCGATTATGCGTTCAGAAATCAAGTAGAAAGTTTATGGACAAAAAACAAAGCAATCTAAAAGGTGGCATCATAAGTCAATTTCAAGTGACGAACCAAAAGCCGTTTGGATAATGAATGTTATGTTTTAAAATGGGTTCATAGTAAAATAACGTGGTACTATTTGTATATTAGTTTTTCATGGAAGCGAAGCCTAATAGCCATGATGGGATGTATTTTCTTACTTATATTAATTGTATTTTTATCATGTGGCTTCATATCATTCTCACGCTATATTTATCTACTTCAAATATCAAACCGCAATACAAAACTGACGGTTTTTTTAATATACTATCGGGCCGTCCCGACTTCGTCCGGGTACTTAGTAACATTATTCCGTTGATCCCGTTTCCGTGGGAGTTTTAACCCCGTTCTTAATTCTCTGCATACAAAAACTACGTAATTTTTGTTATACAAACTTCCCGATCTCGGATAAATCTTGTTCGAACAATTGCAAACACAAAAAAGAAAATTATTCAATTGCGCGTACATACCGGCGTCGGGATGTGACGACCCCATCGCCCGCTGTTGGGATAACCTCTGTCACAGCAGAGATTATTCCACCAGTGCAGTCAGTCACACTGGTGGTAGGTCTTTTGTTGCAAGAGGCCGGCTAGGTAGGTACCACCGCAGTGTCCAATATTCTGCCGCCAAATAGTAGTGCTTAGGCACTACTGTGTTCCAGTTTGAAGGGCATTGTACGCTAGTGAAATTACTGGGCGAACGAGATTTAAGAACTAATATCTCGAGGTTGGCAACGCGCGAGTGGCACCTACTAATGGTGCTGCAAGCGCTCATAGGCTGCGGCAGCCACTTACCATCAGGTGGGCCGTATGCTTGTTTGCCAACTTCTAACATTAAAAAAAAAATACATTTACATGATTCATTTTTAGTTATACAGATTACTATTGAGAATGAACTAAACAAAAAATAAAAACTAATACGTTATTAATAAATATAGCTTTTAGTATTTATGAGTTCTTTGTAGCGCATGAAAGCATTGAAAATCGTACAGCTGTATTTTATACGGCCATCAAATTACTCCTCAGTCAATCGATTGATTTAATTTTCCGAGTTCTCCATTAGGTGTATTACAGACGAAAGTATTCGGTGAAATTTAACGCAACAATATAATAACTAAAAGACCTATTATCTTACTATTAGGTCTGTGTGTTTGTGCTGTTCATTGTGTGTTTCCCGGATCCCCGACACAGGATATTACAATTTTAATGGGGTCCGTTGAGTGTTTAGCGTTTATTTATTTAGGTGGCTATTCATGTTTTTAGCTGTTATAGGATGCTACCTTACGTTATACATGCGAATCAATGCTGAAATTAGAAGCATTGCATACCGCATCTTCATGCAAAATAGTTATTTTGTATCGAGAAAATGCGAATCGATGCTTATAAATGTAAATCAGGCTTGCACAGTCTCCATATGGATGTGTGCGAGGCCCCTTCGTCGTATATACCTACTATGTAGGTACTCGTATATATACTGTGTGTCTGCCGGACGGTCGGATGTCGAAAATCCATTAGTTCCCCAAACATATCCGTAGTCTGAAAACTGATGGCTCCTATCTCATACTGACGGACTGTTTTTATTTTGATTAGCGCAGTCTTTCGGAAAATTTGATCTGATTTGTGTTCTTTGATTCTGATGAAAGATGTTATGGTTTTTGTAAATCTTTTATCTATCCTATTTTTCATTTTAGGCTTATTACGTAATATTTAAAACTGTATTTCTTTAAGAATGTATGCAGTATACATTCTCAAAGAAATACAGAAAGACATTCTTTAGTATTGTGGAATTTAATATATGAAGTATTGTATATTCTAGAAAGTGAAGCCGAATGCTGGTGCTTAACCCTTTGACAATCCGTAAAATAGAGTAAATTTGCACACAATTGAAATTTTAAAAACGGTTCATGGGACAGGCAACATGTTAATGTCACATACAAAATCGTTAATATTTTTAATAGGTATAAATTCATTTATTATTAATGAACTATCAATCGAATTCGCTAAACTAATATTTTTTAATGATAACCTCCAAGTTCAAGAATAACAGTAAATCACACGTGTCAAGATTTGCCTTATCTTGATTTATAACGCGTTGATGATAAGGTCGGTGAACTCGGCCCTCGTATTGGGTTTTTGTCTTAAACGAGTCGGGAGCAGTTCGATATTCGATGTCAACTAAAACAAACTGCGGTATTATAAGTGCTCAACTAGACAAGTGGCGGTAGTTAGACATTCAACATTATCATTGTCAATACTTTTGTAAAAATAGCTATGCAGTGTGGTACCTGTACCCATTCCTAACGATTAGAACTTCATGTACTGACCGTCGTCTCGCTAAACGGTCCGACCCAACCTCTATTGATTGTTATAGTTTTGGCATTATAGTTGTATCCCTGTCTATCCATATGTAACTATCTACCCCACATATAGTTAAGAAAGAAAGAAAGAAAGAATTTATTTATTGGGACACAACAGAAATAAACTAAACTTAAACATTAAAAAGCATTATAGTTAAAAGAAACAAAACAATATAAAAATAATAAAAATAAAATTAAACATAATTAAAAACTTAATCTTAAAAATTACTTGGAATACTAAAAAAAGAAAAATAAAATAAATAAAACAATAATAATAAAGTATTGTGTCCCAAAAAGAGTGGACCATTCAGTTAGTTAGGCGAGTACACCTAACAGTTCATGGTTTTTTATTAAGAGTGTAATGTCGCAATAATGTTTGCCGTTGGAGAGATGAATCAAACGAGAACTAGATGCCAACTATTTATTGTTTCATTAATATTTGACTTTTATATACATGTCCCCACAAGAGTAAGACCTATTTCCACTTCTGATGTTCCAGAGTGACGTTCCGACAGACATTTAATGACCACAGTCATGTTTCTTACAAACGTAGGTTACGTATAGTAAGCGAGTCTGCTAAAAACGTATATTACATTTTCGACAACTTGTACTTCCTTATTTAATTGAAGTATTTATTGCTACCAGTTGCTTGATAAAGAAGGCTTAGCAATTTTATGTCTCGCTCTCCCAACTTTGGAAGTACTGGTTTATCCTCTTTACCTATAAAACAGTACCGTGAATGAAATTATATGGTATATATTATGGTGGGATATAATAGTTTGAACTTTGGATGAATTTGGACTCGAGTATCCATTGGATTAAGGATAGATTTTTTTGGATCGTGTCACCTTGGGTACAGACAAATATTGCAATTTTTGTATTTTATTCGCACACGATCAGTGCGGTTTATATATCTATACAATAACGATCGAAATGACGTAAAAAACCCTGTAATATTTTGTCGTATATATAAATAACCTGACATACTGGTCACTGAACAGCCCTAGCTAGGTTAGCTAAACAGAATTACTGATTCAATAAATAAACTAAATAAATAAATAAACGCTACACACTCAACGGCCCCCATTAGGATAATTATATCCTGTGTCGGGGGTCCGGAAACATTCACAATGACAAGGACAAACACAACCAGACCGGAAAACATGCCTGTACGATTAATACAAACATCTGCTCCGAGCGGGAATCGAACCCGCAACCGTCGAGGCTTAAGGCAGACTCGCTACCCACAACGCCACAACGGTGTCAATATAAATACACTCTGACCGACACAAATACCAATATAGCCAAAATAGACTTTTTTATTTCATGACGGTTCACAAACTAGCATATACTAGCATATGCTACCATATGGTCCGCCTGATGGTAAGCAGTCACTGCAACCTATGAATGCTTGCGATACTTGATGTATCATATGCGGGCTTGCCAAGAGCAGGCATAAGAAGGACAAAGGGAATGGAGCAGAGGGGTGGGAGATTAGGCCTCCGGCGCTCTACTGTATCCTGTTATTCTACTCTACTGCTCTACTGTATTTACGCCGATTTTCTCTGAGAGGATAGTACGTCCCCGGTCGAGCCGGCCCATTTGGCTGGGAGAAGCATGGGTCTACAAGTACTTTATATTAATTGATCATAATAAAGATGCTATCAGTAAAAACAACGGTCTTACAATTGGAACAATTATTTTTGGCACTGATCTAACACGTACACTGTTTAAATCAATAACAAGTCTGAGTTAAAATAAACTCTAATCATAATTTTACTCGTGTTCTATATATCCATAGTAAATTCAAATAGAAAAATAAAACTATGAAATAATTCTTCGAATACACTAGCTGCTTATTATAATATTATTTCACAGGTTAGCATTTTTTAAAAAAAAGCGATTATAATCCAATCAGTACTCATATTACAGTCAGTTGTCTTCCAAGAGGTACATCATTATCAGATGTTATGTGATAACAATCAGGACCAACGGACCGACCAAGACAACACCCAGACCAAAGTCGACTTAAAGCGGAAGTCGCACCCTCGACTATAAGCTTTATTGACAGTTCGGCTACGTCATTCTTCATCATGTTAAAAATATTGATATTTTTCATTTACTAAAGTAAATGAAATGATAAATAGAAATGTATTAGCCACTACTATCGGAGCTGAAGGGGCCGGATTAATCGATAAGCAATACCTTTTATTTGAACATGGACGTGAAGTAACTGTATCGGCTCTGTTTGATTTCGCTAAATGAGTGAGAGTTTCGTAGGAGCAAACTCCCATCCTCTCTTTCTTCTTCCTTTTCCTCGTCGTTAGTCGTTAGGTTGCGATGACTGCTTACCACCAAGCCGACGATATGCTTGTTTACCGACCGGCAAGAAAAAAAAAGATTCAGGACAAACATTGGTACAAAACAAAGTAAATATTCGTTTCACCGATGCACCATTCCCTAGCAGACTGAGCGAGAACCGTAGATTATTATAAATTCGCGAAACGTAGATTTAGTTTCGTGCTTACATGTCTTTTCTTCATGAAAATAAATTTTGATCGTAAAAAGTACCCGAGTGCGTCATAATCGTTGAGGGTCTAATTATTCAAAAAATCATCATTAAATTTGGATATCGGTTATGTAGTAGAGCTTATTCATTTTTTGTAACAAATTTGGAAAAGATTGTATTTTTACTTTTACCCCAAAATATAGTTTTTTGGGTTGAGTCGTTTTGGGCCTCTTCACAACGCACCAGAACCGAGTAGCTTTGCTTATATTGGAACGAGTACACTGTACAAACGTTTTTTTCAGAATTCTTGTTCCACTTTTGCACATACACATTCGAATCAATCGTCGGCACTCGTAAACTTCCTGGAGCGAACTACCCACTCGGCTGTTCAGAGCATCGTTGCGTTCCACAGGATACGGTTCGAAATGAGGACAAAACTTTTCAACGATCGCTGAAGCGTTTTCTTTTTCATATTTGAACTTAATTACGGCTTCCAGCAACTGGGACTATCACGAGAAAAGAATTTTTAATTCAATTAACAGAACTATAATAGATTGCCAGGAGAGTTATTTAACAATTGATATTTCTTATTTAATTTTCCTTGGCTTAAAATTTAATTAATATCCGTCTCTCCGTCCGTCAATCCGTGCGTATGTCAGTCATTTTACTTGGAGAGTTATAATAAGAAATTTAGTAAATAGGTGTATTCTATGAACCAATTAAAGCAGTCCATAAAAAAATTAAAGCAGTCCATACATGTAACCTCGAAGCTCGAAGCTGAGGGTTTAAGGGACTAAAATTGCAACATGTGACAACGTCTTTGGATAGGTCTACATATCTCCCAGTCACAAAAATGTGTAAATGTTTAGTTTTAATTCAGTTAGATTTTTTATCAAAATCGTCTGGATTATTATCCCTGCTACGATGTTCGTGTAACTATCTTTTTCTGAACCAAAAAAAAAAATTCATAAAAATCAATATTTCTAAAGTAATTGAATTCGTTCTTCTTCACAACAATAACATAACAGTACCAGTAGAATTATCAAACAATTGTTATTTTTTACTCAAACAGAATTATCACAGCGGTTATTAGCAATGTAAATGGCCTTTATGCAAAACATTGTGGATGTGAGTTTGTAAAACGGGGCCAGAGCTGGAGTGGGAGTTTTAAAAAGTCAAGTGTTTAATTAACATTTTATACCCGCAGTGCAGGATAACGCGTTTTAAACGTCGGGAACTACGTCGAGTACTTTATCCTGCAGTTCTAGACTAGTCGATTTAATCCTGCGCTTTGTGCTATTGTTGATTATGTAAAAGAAAACTAACCTGATCGTCATAATGGGGAAACAACTTCCGCTGGCGGTCCTTCCGAACAGATAAAACCTGGGAACCAAGAGAAGAGTATGCTTTGCTTAAAGGTCGGCAACGCATTTGCATGCCTTCTGGTGTTGCAGATGAGCCTCTTGCCCGTTTGCCATAAGAGCTCCCTCTTACATAAAAAAATAGTGAAAATTACGTACACATATTTCGTTTAAAATGGGTTTGATTCTTGCAGAGTAAATAAGGATATTAAAGCATTCACACTTCAAACAGTAGATATAATAGTTACTTGACGACGTTGTGGCGCAGCGGTAGCGAACCTGCCTTAAACGCCACAGGTACCGGGTTCGATTCCCGCTCGGAGCATAATATGTTTGTATTGACCATGCAAGCATATTTTCCGGTCTGGGTGTATTTGTCCTTGTCATTGTGAATGTTTCCGAACCCCCGACACAGGATATTACTATCCTAATGGGGGCCGTTGAGTGTGCCAAGTTTATTTATTTATTTAATAGTTAAACTATTGCATTGTTCCTCATTGGGGTCACAGGAGTTAGACACTTGTATATATATAGCAGAACCTTAATAACCTTCGTGTTATAGTTCATTCTCTTCTGAACATGACACCCGCAATATCAAATAAAGATCATTCAAATACAATTCAGTTTCATTAGAAGAATTGAGGTTTAAAATCTGATTGCATTATTTAGAATTTTACATACTCAAACTATATGGGATTACTTTGGAAAAAAAAATCGATTGTCTGAAAAATGAAGGGTGGCAAAAGTTTCGAACAATACACCGTACAATGGGAGGCAAATTGGTAAAGTTTAAACCGAGGCTCCGTTCGCTTTTGTTACTCTTTCTGGTACACACAACTGCGTCTCTTTGTATCCGACAACCCAATGTCCCCATAAGAAGTTTTATGGTTGTATAGTCAACTTTTAGAAAAGATCCTTTGTATAGTACACAATCAATAGGGAATATTGGAAGAATGTGTTTTTTGTATTTTTGAGTTTTTCTCCTGTATGCCGAAAACTTGATGTCATACAAAAGTTTTTTTATTACTGTCCGCCTGATGTTTATCAGCAATCAGCGCACAATGTAATCAAATGCGCGCTGTTAACCCAATAGGAGGAAAGGAATGAGAAAGGCAAAAAGCAAGGAAACAGAGGGAATGGGCGTTTTGCCGCCGGCACTCTAACTCATCGCACGAAACGCAACAATACCTATTGATACTATTACTTTACGCCGATTTTCTGTGAGAGTACTTTCCCGATCGAGCCGGCCCATTTGTGCTGGTAGGAATATGGCTCTACTACAACTAAAAGTTTTTTTCATTTTAGAAGTTATGTTATGTTCAGGTATGTGTTACATTATAAAAGAAATTCGATGTCTATATGCCATTCACTTTATCTAGTTTTTACATTTATTTTAAATCCGTTAAATTAAATTTGTTTACTCGGAAGAGATCGGCTAATGGAATTAAACGCCAACGCTGCAGCCTCTTCAGCGCAAACAATCTTCGTGATTCTTATTTAAAGCTTTTAGCAAACACTATCGTGACGGAATTACTAAGACTATCTTTATGATTGTCAGTAGGAAACGCGATGTTATTTCCTACAATGCACACACACACACACACACACACACACACACACACCTAAATAAGAAACAATAAATATAATTAAAAATACAGGTCACAGTTATATTAAAATTTAATTAGAAAGAATAATATTATTTTTATTTAGGTCGTATCTCTTCAACTCGTGTTGATGAAAGCGTGTAATTTGCATAGGACATTTGTACAGTATAAACTTTTGTATTCCAGTGTGAAAAGTAACGAGAATAAAAAAGTTAGTTTCTTATTTAAGTGTGCATGTAGAATGAGTTATGAGTTTTAACTTGGTTTCGCGCTGTATAAAACTTCAATAATAAAACTACGTCTGCAATATAACATTATATTTTAACACGTTTTCGTGGTAACAAAAAACGCTTTAAAAAGATAGTCCACGATAAATTTCCTTTCATCAATTCGTACTACACAAATAAAATATTCGTTGGTTGCGCTCACTGATCAGCAAACGATCGGTGGGTTAAGTAACTTTAGGCGCGGTCAGTCACTAGATGGGTGATCGCATAGTGGTATTTCAACTGAGCGTCCCTGTTGTTATTAATTTGATAACAGTCGAAAATAAGTCAGAGGTCTATACGGGCGACCTGAACAATTATGACACAACCTAGTGTCATGTCACTAAACACTCGATAAGCCGAAAGAAATATGGATACCTAAATCCCTTTGTTGCCACACCTCATGGACCTCACCGCATTATTTTTATTCCTAATAAATCCACTAAACGTTTTATGCAGTGAGTTCACTTGCGTATCTCTGTATTTACGCAGAACGCTACGGATAGCCGCTCTCCGTACGCGTATAAAAACCGCAACAATAAAACGAGACCGTTTTTTATAATATTGCAACACGCTTCTGTCGTCATAAAAGTCCCTTGTGCTCTGTACTGCAGTGTACGCTGACTAATGAATGCGTAATAAAATGAATCGTCATACTGAAATAGAAGCCGACGAATTAAACTTATGAATGCCTTAACTAAACAAACAAGTAGTGGAACCTTATCTTTCTTGTACGTCAGCATTTGAATCATAATGGAGAAAAATTATTATAAAGCCGAAGAGTTTGTTTGTTTGGTTAAACAATCTATTCTCTGGAACTACTTGATCGGATTTGATAACATCATTTTGCATTTGATAGCACATTTTTAATTAATAAAGAAATTAATATTTATCCACTTGCTTTACAACAATGCAAATTGGAAATTAGGAAATGGTTACTTAAGTTAACTTATGAAGAGACTGAAAATCTTATTAAGACAACAATATAATCGAAATATTGTACGTAAATAAAACTCACTGACATATGCATACACACAACATACACTTACACACATACATAACTTACACTTACAAACAAACACAACATACACTTACACACATACATAACTTACACTTACAAACAAACACAACATACATACAGAAAACAAAATTTTATTATTATTATTATCTTATTATCTCTTCTTTTTTATTTTTTTGCATGTAAAATTTCAACTGTTGTTTAACTTATTTACCTATTTTTAATTTTATATAATTTATTTTTAAAAGTTTCTTTTTGTTTATATTTTAACATAAGTAAATCAAAATAGTTTCTTCTACGTACAACCTTAGCAGGAAAACTAAATACCGGAGGAGGGTGTTAATAGCTACGACACAGTGTAACACTAATGTAGTTATTATCGATATGTATAACTTTAAAAACCACTTGATCGGATTTGAAAAATATCATTTTGCATATAATAGCACATTTTTCAAAAAAGGCTATATAACGTCTCGATACGATATTTAGAAGACGAGAAAGCCGAGAAAGAGAATAAGAATGAAAGTGTGGGCGATAAGATGTGGCTAGTTGGTGGAACAAGGTGGTCTCCCGACAAGAGCGAAGCCGTGGGCACAGCTAGTTGTATAAAATATCAATTTTTTTGTGTAATCAGTAGACTATGTGTTGTTTTGAAATATTTTAGTATGGGATAAATTTAGGGCTTGAGGTTTCGTGGGGGTGCTTATTTAAACCTTACTTGATGTGTTTTTAATGCGTATATTTCCAGTATAAAAGCATATATTATGTTAGTGTATATACTTTTCAAAGAAATATCAGTAATATGTAACATATATTTGCAAAAAGTTTTCGGGGAAATCTGAAACTGTATATTCCTAATATTAATACATAAGCGAAAAATATTTCGTATTCAAAGCGCATGTTTCGACCCCATGGTCACGTATCTCGAGGGCAACGAGATAATTAAGTTCTCACTCGTACTATACATAGATGTCTAGGAAAGTTATATTGGAATTTATTTAATATTAGTTGTGAATGATTTGCTTATCAAAAATTTTATTTGGTAAATTTTTAGCTTGTTCTTAATATATACTTTAATGAGCTGTAGTGCTTAGATTGTTGGCGATGTTCATTAGAGCTCTAGTGTTAAGATTGGTTGCGATGTTTACAGGTTTTAGGGTTCTGTAGCCAAATGTCAAAAAAGGAACGCCTATAATTGCGTCATGTTGTCAATCCGTCCGTCCGCCTGCCTGTATATATATATTACAATTGTTACTATTCGCTTTGTTTGAAAGACTCAAGTTTAAGTTAGTGATTAAGAGTAATAATTGTTATAATGAAAATTAAAGTAACTTTACAATACCTCGACTTGACGTAAAAGCTGCTACATTTTTTGTGTCAAATAAAACACGAAATTAATGTGTCAATATAACTTCATAATTGGTATTGCTACTTGTTTCATTGCTAATTAACTTGTAAACAACACATATCTGATTAAATAATAAGCATTTGTATTCCCAGACATAAATACATATATTAAAGGCGCAGCGGTAACGAATCTGCCGTAAGCGCCACAGGTCGCGGGCTCCATTCCCGCTCGGAGCAGATGTTTGTATTGACCATACAGGCATGTATGTACGTTGTGTATGTTTCCCGACCCAGGACACAGGATATAACTCCTAATGAGGGTCGTTGAGAGTGTAGCGTTTGTTATTAAAAAAAAGACATTTACTTTGTAATTTTATATTATTGAAAGTCATTCCCTTATTTACCGCCACATCTATATATGGTTTCCTTATAAAAGTGTCCACGAGTAACTTTAGCTGGTTGATTTGTAAAACATCACGAACACACGATGACCTCACTCGATGCAGGTCATATTCCGAGAAGCGCTTGATGCAAAATCGTTATTTGGAGCCGTCGAAACACAACATACTATTTCTATATAATATACAATATTCATATATGCACGTTCTATGTAATTACTTAAATTTTTTTTACTATTTATATGACTGCTTGCTTTACTGTTCCCGCGGCTCCGCCCGCGTTACTGTAGTTTTTTTGATAATCCCAAGGGAATCCCAAGGGAATCCCACGGGATCCTAACAGTTCCAGTATAGAAAGTATACCATTTCTTGAGCTATCTGTGTATCATTGAAACCTATATGGTCGCCCACCGTGCTGTTCCAATTGAACTTCCTTCTGCGAACCCTCCAGTTGTGGCATGAGCTCCCTGCCGAGGTTTTCGCAACACACTCCAGTATGGGGTTCTTTAAGAGAAGATCGGCAAAACGCTACCTCTGGGGTTGATACTTCTGGGGTTGCAGGCGTTCATAGGCTACGGTGACCGCTTCCCATCAGGTGGGCCGTACGCTTGTTTGACACCATCGTTGTATAAAAAGATCTGTGCGCTAAATTTCTTCCACTTCTGTTGAGTAGTTTGTGCTTGAAAAAGTAAAAAACAACCATACAGACGTCCATCCATTCTCACAAACTTTGACGTTTATAATACACTAGCGGCCCGCTCCGGCTTTGCACGGGTATAAAATATACTTTAATCATTCACTGAAAAAATGATTAAAATCGATCCAGTAGTTTTGATTTATTCATTACTGCCCGTGGCCCGCACGCGTTATATACAGTTACTACAAATGTTTAGTTATATCACATCAGATAGGATCTAGTGGGCAACAGCCCCTATTACTTATTAGGATTGTAATTTCCTGTGTCGGGCATCAGAAACACATAAATATAAGCAAAATACATACGTTCATTTATCACTGTAAAGTGACAATATTAATAATACAATCAAGATACAAATCAAGGCAAAAATGTTTGGACTAATTTTTTTTATTTAACTAAGTCATTTTCACTTATTGGACTTATTTTAAATTGTTATGTTCTATATCTATAGGTATTTGTATATGTTTACATATTAATATATTTATCTAAATCTGTACAAATAAATAGAAGTGTCTGTTTGTAATTCCAATTAATTATATATGTAAACTAGCGGGCCCGGCAGACGTTGTCCTGCCACGAAAAAAATCTGAGACCCGATAGCGGCGCCCTCTACCCGGTGAAAGATTTTAATTGACTAATATGGCTATTAAAAAGCAGGGGTTGGTGATAACAAAGTGAAAATTTAGGGTCGTATGTATTTTTCAATGCCACATAATAAAAAATAAAAAATAAAAATTTTATCCAAAAAATAAAAATAAAAATTTTGGGGTGGACACCCCTTATCACTTAGGGGTTTGAAAAATAGATAGTAGCCGATTCTCAGACTTACTGAATATGCATAAAAAATCATAAGAATTGGTCAAGCCGTTTCGGAGGAGTATGGGAACGAACATTGTGACACGAGAATTTTATATATCAGATATTTACATATTAAGTAAAATATATTTAAAATTCTTGTATGCCCGTCTGTTTGTTCCGACTAGTATCTGAAACGGCTGAACCGATTTAGCGGGACTTTCACTGGCAGATATCTGATGTTATAAGTAATAAATTAGGCTACGTTTAGGAATAGAATTAGGGTTCCGTACAATAAAGAAAAATCGGTATACCACGTGAGTGGAAGCGCGAGCGCAGTTAGTAAATATATATATAACTATATCCATGTCTGCTACAAAAGTAGTCAAAAATACTCGTCTTTCGCGCTTTCCATTTATTTCCAAAACAACTTCAGGTTTCATAAAAGTTATTCATGGCCGAAAATTTTAAATTTAACGAAACAATAATCCAATCCAGTTTTATACATAAACACTTATTACAATATTAATTATATTTTATTGTATAACGTATCTCTAGAGACAGCCAGCTTAATTAAAGGGAAGAGAGCCTATTACTACTTATGCTATCAGTTCTGACAATGGTGCAATTTGCTGAATACCTCCATCATTAACGAGGTTCACGACCACAAGTAGACTAAGCAAAAATATATATTTTTAAAAAAATATAAGCAGTGTTTTTCAAGTCATTACCCTTCCAAATAAGCTCGAAGCTTGCCTTAGGAGTGGGTACGATAATAGCTCAAGGGGGTCAGGATCGAACCCGCAACTCTCGCGTTAACGGGGTGGAGTCGGCCCTTCTACCGTTGAGCTATTGAGGCTTCAAAATTATTTCTAGTGTAAATGTTAGGATAGCGTTCTTTCAAATTAGATTTACAACTATTTTCCTAATAATATTATCAGGACAAGGAAGTAAATGTTATCCTTTTGATTCTCAAGATACTGTAAGTATCTGGGGGACTGGTGCTTTGATTATGCAATGCGTCGATAATGTAACCTATCTAACTTCTAAGTAATATTATAAATGTGTAAGATTGGATAAATGGATGGATGGATGTTCGTTACTTTTTCACTCAAAAACTACTTGACAGATTTGGATGAAATTTTGTCAACACATAGCTTATTATCTGGATTAACATAAAGGATACTTTTTTATCCCGGAAAAGGGTTAAATTGCTTACGGACCCTTGCTACAGGATTACTATTCTATGTGATCCTGAAAGGCCCAGATATTATGTTACCCAATAATAATAATAAATAAATAAATAAACGCCTACACACTCAACGGCCCCCATTAGGATAATTATATCCTGTGTCGGGGTCCGGAAACATTCACAATGACAAGGACAAACACAACCAGACCGGAAAACATGCCTGTACGATTAATACAAACATCTGCTCCGAGCGGGAATCGAACCCGCAACCATCGAGGCTTAAGGCAGACTCGCTACCCACAACGCCACAACGGTGTCACAATGAGATGTGACTCATTTAAGATAAGAGAAACACTTTTAATTATGTATTATTTACACAATACATATACTAAGTATTAAGACGTAAAAAAGTTATTAAAAGTAATGTTATTTTTATAAACTTCATGAAACATCTGGCCAAGATGGATGATACTAGATAAGACCACGTGTTTCTCTTTTCATGCTATGCCATAAATAGGTTTAATTGGGTATTAAAACTTCTTACAATTTAATGAACTTTATGTATATAATTTTTTATATTTTTATAATATTTTTAAAGTAGTGACATTGTCGGCCGACTTGACTTTGGAAGTTCTATCCTCATGCAGAATATCCTATTGTGGTATCGTATTCGTACTTTAGCTTTCGAAGAGTAAGAGAGTTGGAGACTCTTTCTGTCCCTTTCCTATTTATCATTCTTCGACCCTACTTACACTTATTCCAGGTGCAACTCGCCGGTGGTTGTATTGTGTAGGTAAGTCACGGTAGCTGCGTGAAAAAAGTCCGAGACTACAATATGTATTTGTGCAATGGTCCATCATTTTGTTAAAAAATGTTAGTGAGTTTAAAATGTAATCGATATTAAGAGATAAAAGAATTAGTTCCAGAGAAAACCCCGTCCTCTTATGTAGTAGCAATGCAAGGTATTGAGAGCAGTAGGTCCTCGAATTCCGGCCGTTTGCCAAGAGCAATCTCTTCGATCGATGACGCGACGATCGAGAACTTTAGAGATGCTATATCAATTTTTATCTTAAAATAATATGTTAAATATCACAACGATACAGTTTCAAATAAAATTATAATTTATTTCAAAATTTTAAAGCTCTATATGTCGCACCTTTGTCGAAAACGACGTAACTCAAAAAGCAATTTTTTGGGATACGAACAAAATAAGTTTTAAAATATTGACATATGGTTATGTTTGGACTAACGTTACATTGAAAATTTAGTTTTATTAAAATATTGATATATGGTTATTTTTGGACTAACGTTACATTGAAAATTTAGTTTTACGTTTTTTAAAAGTCATTTAACGCTAATAACTAAATTTTCCTTTTTTTTTTTTTTAATTCTTGCGTTTTGATTCTAAAGGTGCGATGTATTGGTTGCTAAAGTAGCTGATAACTTATTGAGTGCCATAACTAAATTAGATATGCTAGGTATCAGTGACACACTGACTTGTCACGAAGTCAGGATCGATAGAAGTGACGGGAAAATGATGTCATAATATAACGTCATTATGACATAAAGGTCAGAGCGATATGACCCTGTGTATAAATATTGTACCATAACTCGCAACTAATTTCTGACATGACTCACTTGACAATGGTCATCATTTTTTATTTTTAATAAATTTAAATGGAACTGTATGTATATATAAACTTTTAATAGATTTTCTTTATTACGTTTCTCATGATTGATGAGTATTTGAATTGATGCATGTTGCAATTGCCCTGGTTTCGCTCACGTGAAGTGAGCATTTGAACGCAGCGCCAAGCAGCAATGTTTTTTCTCTTTACACTATACGACACTGCAATGAAGCTTTATTTACTAAAACACAGGTCGATAATGATCGAATGGATGACCGCGTTTATAAGTCCAATCACGATAAAGTTGAAAAAGATATAAGTATCGTTGTACATTGTAAAGCCTTAAATATAATATCGGAAATAACTCTATACATGGGCGTCTGATAACCATTATCGGACATTGTGTTCGGACATTTTACCATAATTCAAATTAGACTTCTGTGTTAGATAGGTCGCGTAGCTTAACTATTATTTAGATTTGTAACAATTACTACCGGTGTTCAATGACTGACTATCGCGCAGACACGAAAACATAACCGCCAGTCATCAGATTATTATCAGACTTATGTCTCGTCCATCAGCCGAACTGGAAGTCGCATATTTTGTTTGAAGCTTTATCTTCACGTAAAATTATCAATTAGAATTAAGTTCGTGGAATCGATAAACCGTATATAATTCGGATATAAAAAAGTAAGGGTTTGGATGTAAATTTGATTATATCTCAGATTCAGGAACACTTAAGTGATGAAGTATTATATTCTGAATTGGCGAAATTTAATTAAAGGAAATATCAAATTGCTCCTGTGGTTTGGTGTAGTCGTACGTATGTTATTTTCACTCGCAAACTCTCATTACGTCTGCATTGAGTTACGCTACAATTACTTTCCTAGGAATAGAAAGCTTACCGTTTGATGTTAAATAAGTTATAAATTAATAAACAACTTGTTTTTTGGCCTGGATTTCGTATGTATTGGATGTACAATGTCTGGAATTTAGAAACAAACAAAATTCTAAATTACATCTGAGAACTTATTATTATGAGGCTCGACTAGGCTCGATTTGTCTCAGAGGTAATCGCTACAGACAGACGAATTTTGTCTTTATAATATAGTAAAGATGTATGTGTGATTTATATAACTTGATAGACAGCGCTTGGCCTTTTAAAGTAATTTTAAAAGCTTATTTTATATAAAAGAAATATTTAATCTTATTTTATAAATAATTTATAAATAGTGCAGATGCGCATTTATGGTTATTGATTTCATTCTAACCTTTATTATATAAAGGATTATAATCTTTGTAAGCTTTATATTAATATTATAATTACTTGAATTACTAATATTAAAGATTTTCAGTCCTTTTTTATTTTTTTATTTTTCTTTTGAAAACTGCTTCATAATATACTATGAAAGTAAAAACACATCCTTAAAGAAAATAACTGGGAGTGCATATTTCCTGCAGTGCGGTAAGCGCTTTCATAACTCACCTATTACTTAAAGCAAAGGGTTGACAACATTTTTTGATAAAATGGCAAGAATGTCTTGAAAAGAAAAACAAGAAGTTGGAAAAAGAAAATTTTACGTTATAAAAATTTTCCAATTTTTACGATTACATTAATATTTTCTTAATTTTTTTTTGACAAGTAATAAAGTTCTTTCACCAAGTTAAATATAAAAAAATATTTTCTTTTTTTTTTTCATGTGAAAAAGTTGGCAAGCAACCATACGAACAATCTGATGGTAATAGTAGTAAGATGTCACTCTAGCGTTGCCAACCTCGAGATATTGGTTCTAAATCTCCTTTGCCCAGTAATATCACTAGCTAAAGTGTCCTTCACAAAACACAGTACACTTTTCGGTAGAATATTTGAGACTGCTAGCCGGCATTTTGCAACAAAAGTCTTACCACCAGTAACTTATTAACTATATTATATGTATTGACGGAAAGTAAAACCTTATGTATACGTTCAGCAACCCTATTCAAAACGTCCCCGTCTCCCGGGGGATTACGGCTCGGTAAGGCTTGAATTTCACATTGAGGAAAGCTCCGTCTCGTCCTTTGACGTTAGTGTGCTATGAAATCTGAAGATAAGTGCTACATGGGTATGGGACGGGCTTTGTATAATTAAAATATGTAATATTACTAATGTTTAGAACTGAGCATCAATTTTGTTTTAGTTAAAATAATATTAATAAAAATTAGTTTAAAATTTTAGAAGTTGGCTTATGCCTTTTTAGCACTGTGACAGACAGTCGGCATAGGATATGTAATGTTGGTTCCATAGACTTACTACACTATGGACAGGTCATTCCGTACCGACAAAAGGTCGAAGACTCGCTGGTGCTCATTCCTAAATTCAACAATAACACAACGAAACGATGACAAGCTTGCAACATAACTGAATGTAGCTGACTAACGTTTATGTGTCAGTAACTTCGTTCCGTTGCCTGTTCATAGGAGCATATAGAGCCAAATACGTATGTAAAAAATGTTTTTGGCCCGTACTGAAGAAAAAGCTCAACAAATCAAAATAAATCAAAAAAACTGTAAAGTTTATTGTATATACAACTTTCCTAAGCTCAGAAGATTGCAATTTTCAACCGAAGAAAAAGCGGAAAGTACACAATGTAATCCTCTTTCGCTAAATCACTTCCCGGTAACAGGATACACGGTTGTACCGTCCAGGTCGTTGCACTGCCGCCTAAACAATCTAGGTTACTCGTTAAGTGACAACGTATTGTTTAACTTAACTAAGTTATTTTATAATTATTAACTTCATTATGGTTTTTATTTGCGGTATTTTAAATTATGTTCGTTATTTTTTAACCGCAATTCATAATGTAATTAATAATTTTAAAAACTTGTTTATTATGCGAAAAGAGCTCATTCATAAAATTAGTATTATGATTATATTTTGAACAAATATTATGATATCGCTATCAGTATTACGATGTTTCCGAACCGCTACGACTTATGAACCTTCAAGAGAAGAGCCTATTCCTTTCTCAAAGGTCGGCAACGCACCTGCATGCCCTCTGGTGTAGTGACATGTTGATGGTCGGTGGTGATCACTTAACATCAGGTGAGCCTCCTTTCCATTTTACCCATCTCTTTGTTTTACAAAAGGTTATATGATAAAAAGAGACAGGGATAGAGAGAGAAAGCGTTGCGCACACGGCTGTGCACACATCACACTCGTGTGCCCATTTGCTTGTAGTAGTCTCGATGCAGACACAGACACAGCATACGGCATTTCGTTACGTGACGATTTCTACTAAATCTCACTACCCGTGAACCCCGTTAAGGACCTTCGTTCCAATAAACAAAAGTGTATAATTCATTAATCGTAAGATGCAGACGGACGCGACTGCTCTTACGATCGTTATATCACTTCCCAGATTCACAAAGCGTTCATATCCTGCACCTTACGAATGCATCGCACAATACATTGATATGTGACCTAGGTGAAGGACGTCTATCGATGCATACATGATCACATTATGTGAATATATCTCTATTATGCATACATTTTAATAAAATTTGTTAAGCGATTATGAGACGTCCGTTGTTTATGCTAATCATACGGTGATTTATTATAAACAACAAAAAACTATTTTTTCGTATTATATGCTATCTTCAAACAATGATATAGAATAAGTTATACAAGCTTTTTTTAAATAAATATATATGTATATTGTAAACCAAATATTTCTTGCTTAAAAAACTTAAAACCCTTTTCTGTGGTTATTTATTAATTACAGCAATTCTTATTTACCGACTTTTTTACGTTTTTTGATTTATTAAACATTTTTAATAAACATTATATAGTTTAACACAATATTAGAAATATAATTAAAATAACACGAAGCTCTTAACTTGTGGGTTAGTGGGTCGCGTAAATTTACGCATTAGTAAATTAAACACAGGCGCCGCGTGTTGCGAATGTGACTTGGGTTGCTAATTTAAATGTAATGACTACTGGGTGTTGCTGGAATAGAATATATATTATATATTTATTATAAGAAGAAATATAAAAATATATTATGAATCATTTCACTACTTCGTCAACGATTAAGGCTTGCCTCATCGTAATATTGTGTTAGCACGTAGTCGCAAGCACTCGTTTGTCTTCAAATAAAACACTGTTTCAAGTTTCGACAAATTTATTATCAACTGTGATCACTATCGTGTCCAAAGAGCAACTGCCCGCTTTGGAGAAATACAGCCGCTTTTATAGTAATCAACAAACTGTCGGTAAAACAAAGCGGGTAGAGTTATATTTCAAAAATGTCACAATCATGTTATTTCTGATCCATAAAATTATACTTATATATGCTATTCTTAGAATTAATATAATATAAAATATACTATTTTTAACAATTGGTAGGTACATATTAAGATGGCTCCAAAATATTTGTGGTTTATCAAACATACACAATTGTTGTCGAGTCTATTGTGCATTACTCTTTGTAAATATAATATTGCTAGATGTATTGGGGTGGAGTCAGTTTCAAAAGCTGGTTAACTACTAGCGTTTGTTGGTGAAAAACTCGGTGACTGGTTGCTGGTGCTGGTCAGCCGCGTTTTTGAGTCAGCCAGCGTATAACCAGTTGCATCTTGTGGGTAGACAGGGCGGGCGGCTAGTACAGTTCGTACTTATGTACATATATGAACTTCAAAGATAGGGATCTCTTCAAAGTACGTAAGGAATATGTGTATTTAGTGACACCGTTGTGGCGTTGTGGGTAGCGAGTCTGCATTAAGCCTCGACGGTTGCGGGTTCGATTCCCGCTCGGAGCAGATGTTTGTATTAATCGTACAGGCATGTTTTCCGGTCTGGTTGTGTTTGTCCTTGTCATTGTGAATGTTTCCGGACCCCCGACACAGGATATAATTATCCTAATGGGGGCCGTTGAGTGTGTAGCGTTTACGTTTATTTATAAGCCCTAATCCTGTAGTCGGTTATCTATTGTTGTTTTATTAACTGTGACTGTTTATCTATATTTGATATGTAATATATAAAATTCTCGTGTAGCGTGTGTGTTTTTGTAACCAAACTCCTCGAAAACGGTTCCACCGATTTTTATGACATTTCTGTTCATATCGAGTAGTTCTGAAATTCGGACAACATCTATTTATCATACCCATAAATGTTAAGGGTGGTCCAACCCATAATTTTTTAAATTTTTTTATGAGGTGGCATCAAAATACATACATCCCTAAATTTCCACCTCTCTACCATCAGTCAACGCCTATTTTGTAATACCGATATTAGTAATTTAATAATTTTCACCGGTGTGACTTCTGTTCACAATTAGACTCAGTTAGGCGTCAGTGCTGTAGGGTCCCAGTTTTTTCTTCGGGACAAGACAACGTCTTTCGGGTCCGCTAGTATTTTATATAGAACTAATTATCCATATAACACTTCTATCGCATACTGAATGTATTCCATTAACATCATCAATAAATTACTCTATATGTAAATTGTCAACATTTATACATTAATTTGAATAACTAAGCAAGACAGAGGTAATAAACGCGTGCGTTAGTATATGATCTTCCTTTTTAACCTAGTCAGGTAAAAGACTGACAGTTTACGGTTAAGAGCAGGCGAATCTTAACTATGCTAAGTGGCAAAAAGCACTTACTCAAGAGCATTTGCCCTACTTCCTTTTCTTGTACTTATTCTTCAGTTTTGTTTTTAAATGGAACGCGCTCTGATCTTTTTATGTAGAGACGTCTAGACAGTGAAATTATTTTTTGACCTACTTATAGTATCAATCGATGACTACCCTGGCTCTGACTTCGTATTTGCTTATAATATCGATAATGGCGCCTCTTTAAAATCGTTATTCACGCGGACAAAAGCTATTTGATTAAGGTAATTTAATAACAAAATAAAAAAATGTGCGGTCGGAAGATCTGTATATTTCAATAAGTTAAATGATAAAAAGAGACGGACTGAGAGAGAGAGAGAGAGTTGCGCTACCGACTGCGTACTCACTTACTCGTGTGCTCATTTGTTTGTAGTAGACTTGAGACTTCGTTCCAAAAACAATTGTGTGATTGTGAATCCTGACAAAAGATTGGGGATAGAAAACGTGACTTATCTGTCATCGGATATTTCGCATTCTATGGGCTAAACTAAATCTATAACAAAACAAAAGAGAATCTTATACACAGAGAATCCCCGTCATTAAGGATTCCAGTGAAGAATCGTTACTAGGATAGCGCGGGGCGACGATGGCCTCTTGATTCGAGTGCCCGTCTTGATAGTCGGATTCCCCTCGCACGGTACATATTTACACTCTCCGCTGTAACGAGTTCGCTTGAGTGGAAGGCAATCCGAATTTTTTAGGAATGTAGTACCGCTTTCGTCCATTGTACAGGCTACGTATTTTGTTCTTTGAATAATTTATTTTATCTTTCGATAATAATGAATATTTGCTAGTAAAATTTGCAAAAGATGGAGGAATGAGAAATAAAGAGTGTGATATTATTAAAATATAGTCAATTTCCTTATCCTTGGATCGTAATTACACTTTTATTAGGTAATGTTTAAAATTTTATGTCGTTACGATTTTGTATCACAGCCATGTTACTCTGAGCCTAAATATAAGATTGTAAAGTAAGGAGGAGAAAATAATTCGTAGGATAAAGTATAAATGGCTCATAAATTTTTTTGCCATAAATCTGAGTTTATCACTTTCGCTAACGATTTCATAACCAACGGACATCAATAAAGATATGCATAAAATTTTGATTTTCCATTGCGTAAATGAAATTTGTGTTATCTTGACTTTTTTATTCTTTGTGTGTTCTGTGAAATTTGAATCCTTATAAAGATCTTCTTCTTGTATTATTCCCGGTATTATATGAGTGTTTACACAGGGTCAGCTTATTACTCTACTCCGGATTTGACAGGTTACTAGTTTCTACACAAAGCGACCGCCAACTGACCTCCGCAAGCCTAAGGGCGAACCAGTAACTCTCTAACTTGGATAAGAGCAATTTACTTATCAAGAGTTAACGAATATTATCAGATGTTATGTGATAACAACCGGGACCGACAGCTTAACGTGCTCTCCGAGGCATGGTAGGGAGACACACAAGGGGTAACGCCCATACCGAAACAGATATTTGTATCCATGCAAACATCTGCCCGAGCAGGAACCGACTCCTCAACCGTCTTGACGGCAAAGTTAAGTTAAGGTTTAGCCTTGGCTAAAGACAGACCACGTTACCCACAACGGTTTCGCCAATTTCTTTATAAAGATATTCAATTTAAAAAATATTGTGTGCAATTTTGTATGAAGCAAAGTATAGTTTATTAATTCGGTACAATCTTCCAACAAAAGTGAGTAACTGAATATGTTACGCGTGTGAAGTGAAGGTGCGAAGGCAAAAGTACAAGATCGAAATGAGACAATAGAATTTAATGAAACTAATAATATGTTTCATTGTTCGCTGTAACAAAAAGAACATTTGATATTTACATACTAAACTAATATTAATGACTAGCTGTGCCCGTGACTCCGCTCGCATGGTGTACCGATTTTTCTTTATTTTTATCAGCTATCTTTCTCTATCTTTTCTGCACATCAGCTATCTTTCAGTTCCTTCAAAATCTGTATAGCTGTTTCAGAGATTAGACAAACAGACACAAACAAAAAATTTAAAAATTTATTCTTTTATGAAAGTACCGTTAATTTTAAATTACAAACAGACACTTCAATTTTATTTATTTATATATATTGATACAGTAAATAATCACCAGTGAAATTTTTTGAAGTCTTTGTAAAAAAAAGGTTAGGTCCTTATCAGTCTACTTTTCAAATTTATCCTTCAATAAACCATTTCCATGTCGATTCAAAAACTGCACCGAAAACAATCTTCAACCGAATGCTGAATACGTGCTCAAAATGCTTCATAACCGAAGCGCCAGATCTGGAACACAACAACATAATCAAAAGATCCTTTGTTGCAAAGCGAAGTAAACAAGGCTCTTGAGTTGTTGTAAGTTAATTGGATTCGAAGTAAAATTAATTACGCTGTACTTGACTTATGTACATTATACAAAAGCGGCTTACAACAATACCGCGTAGTGAAAAATGCCTTAGCATAGCTCGAACCATCAACAGTAACACTGCTGTAGTGACCGCATCCTGTATCCGCAAGATGGACGATGATCTTTGATGACGTTTTGGCGCAGCGGTAGCGAACTTCGTGGGTTCGATTCCTGCTCGGAGCAGATTTTTGTATTGACCATACAGGCATGTGTTCCGGTCTTTTGGGATAATCTCTGTCACAGCAGAGATTATTCCACCAGTGCAATCAGTCATACTGGTGGTAGGTCTTTTGTTGCAAGAGGCCGGCTAGGTAGGTCCTGTGTCAGGGGTTCGTAAACATACACAATGACAAAGACAAACAAACCCAGATTTTTTTTGATCTATCCTAATGAGACGCTCATAGCCGAGTGCAATCACGAATCGGTAAACGATAGTTAGGTTAATCAACTTTAGGCGCGGTCACTCACTAGATGGGTGATCGCATAGTGGTATTGCAACTAAGCGTCTCCGTGCTTCGGCACGTAAAAAAACTGTCCTCGACAATTTGACAACAGTCGATAAGTCAAGTCACGGCAATCGACAATTTGACAACAGTCGATAAGGCAAGTCACGGCAATCGACAATTTGACAACAGTCAAGAGGGCGACCGGGCGATCTGAACAACTCTGATACGAGGTTGGCTACTAAACACACGATAAGAAGAAGACTATCCTAATGGGGGCCGTTGAGTGTGTAGCGTTTATGTAGGTAGGGCAAGAATAGCTAGTGCAGTTCGCGTTCTGCAACGTTATTACCTACCTTCGCGTTTGGCCTCTACTTCAACTTACCATCAGAAGTAGTGTCATATATCTCCCGGGCTAAATAAATAAAAAATAATAGACCGTGCGTTGCCGCCTGTAATAATAGATTTTTTTAAATGTGTATAGCTGTTTGCCCTACTGGCCTTAACAGCGTCACAGTGTGGAGAATAATAGATAAGACATGATAAAGAAGGATGCGGAATATCAACTGTATTAGGTTGTGGCTTTGGGTGTCACATTTTCTAAACGTAACGCTACAGTCAGTACGAATGCTTCGTCTATAATATTCGTCAGAGGATAGTACTTCTCCAATTAAACTGGCATATTTCTTTCGTAAGCAGCTCTTAAAATACGATTAAAGGCGTCGGGATGTGACGACCCCATCGCCCGCTGTTGGGATAACCTCTGTCACAACAGAGATTATTCCACCAGTGCAATCAGTCACACTGGTGGTAGGTCTTTGTTGCAAGAGGCCGGCTAAATAGGTACCACCGCAGTGTCCAATATTCTGCCGCCAAATAGTAGTGTTTAGGCACTACTGTGTTCCTGTTTGAAGGGCATTGTACGCTAGTGAAATTACTGGGCGAACGAGATTTAAGAACTAATATCTCGAGGTTGGCAACGCGTGAGTGGCACCTACTAATCACCATTAGCTGCAAGCGCTCATGGGCTGCGGCAGCCACTTACCATCAGGTGGGCCGTATGCTCGTTTGCCAACTTCTAACATAAAAAAAAAAACGATTGGTATATTACGCATTATTATTTGCAGACTAATATCTTAATCCGTCATCGTTGGACTTAGGCCTCTTCTAAAGCACGTACCATTACGATATTTTATACTTTTTTTTATGATAGTTGGCAAACGAGCATACGATCCGTTTGATGGTATGCAGTGAACGCAACCTATGAACGCACGCGAGACTTGAAGTATCACATGCGCGTTGCCTACCCAATATATAGTAGGAAGGGCCTAAGAGTGAAAAAGAAAAAGAACAAGGGGATGGGAGATTAAGCCTCCGGCGGTATTACTCATCTCGCACGATACTCAACAGTTGTGGTACTTTACGCAGGTTTCTGTGAGGTCACGTGTACACACTCGGCAATAGGATAAACGTTTTTAAAATCGCAAAGCGCAATTAGTATAACATATATGTACAATCGTACATTATTTAAACGTGCGTATGCAACCTTTATGCTAATAATGGTTTTTTGGACATTTGCTATAACAGTGAAGCTGCCTGCATACATATACGGTACAGGAGAAGTTCGTTCTGCGGGTATTATGAATCGTAATGAATTATTCATGAGTCAGTCTTACTGAGTCAACGCCGCCATCTCGAGGGGCAGACATCGGAAATATTATGTCACCGTTAATAATGTTTTATTTACTCGTATTGCTTGATATGTCAGGGTTAAGAGTTATAAAAATAACAACATTTGACGACGTACCTACTATCTATAGCTTAGTGCTTAAAAAATATCTTAACAGTGAACGTCACGGCTATACATGAACTTCAGAAGAGTAAATAAATTTAATAAAAAACTTAAATGTAAAATACTTATTTATAAAAAAGCAAAGGTTCTCTTAGCTTGACTATTTAAAAGGAGGCTTAAACTAATATCTTTATATGTGTTAGAAAATTGCATGTTCAATAAATGTAAACTAAAATCCACGATAACGCGGCGTGTATAATTATTTTCTAAATTCATAAAAGATCGAAGGTTCTTATCATATTCGTTCGCTCACTTACCAAGTGCTAATAATTATAGGTATTTATTGTTAAAATATCACGTACAAATTTGTTTCCAATACTTCAGACAACTTTGTTTTATATATAATTACGGATAGGATACTTAACCTATCATTATCTAATTAATCAAGTTTTTGATTAATTTTTTTGTAATAATTGTACAGAATATTGAATTAAACCTCGTACCTCCAAATCTCATTCCCAACCCAACTTTTAACTTCTAAAGTGCATTGTTTTATTAATACCAATTTCAAATGCATAACACAATTTGTACAATAAAATTTAGTGAGTCGGGCTCGCTGCGTACGCGCGCAACCTCCGTCATGGCCAATTATGATAAATTGACAGTTATACGTTCCAACATTACATCATACTTAACCGGTTATTTTTGTCCAACAGGTATAGTTGGATAAAGAACGGGAAGCCCTTCGAATACACGAGCTACGACAATCGAATCTCCCAGCAACCGGGACGCGGTACGTTAGTTGTCAGCAAACCGCGTGACGAAGATCTCGGTCAGTACCAATGTTTCGCGTACAACGAATGGGGGACAGCCACTTCGAACTCTGTCTATGTAAGAAAAGCAGAACTTAACTCCTTCAAAGAGACAGACGGCCCTCAACTAACGAAAACCGCTCAGGAAGGTCTCCCGTTCAATCTAGCTTGCGAACCACCCGATGGTCACCCAAGTCCCAATGTATACTGGATGTTGCAAGGCGAACAGGGGCAGCTCAAGACGATTAACAACTCACGTATGACATTGGACCCCGAAGGAAACCTCTGGTTCTCGAACGTAACTCGTTTCGACGCTAGCGTGGACTACGCTTACACTTGTGCAGCGAAATCGGTATTCAGGAACGAATATAAGCTCGGTAATAAGGTATACTTGCAAGTGCAGCAGACGGGGATATCGCCGACACAGAACAAGCATCCACCTGTGAGGCAGTACACGACCAGGAGGGTGGAGAAAGCATGGCGAGGCAAGAAAGCGGAACTTTATTGCATTTATGGCGGAACGTAAGTATTGTTTAGTTCTTATATAGTAGATAAGACCTTCCTTCTAAACTAGCAGATACTCTTTACTTTCAGATTAATCACAAACAAAGTTACGATATTTTGTGTCTCTGTTTACAAATCGATTTCAGTTTTTTGTCCGTCTGTTTACTTTTTAAATGTGTCCATACTACAAATTATAGCTATCCTATTTCGATGGAATATTTAGTTAAAAAACCTACGATGAGATTAAAAAATTGATCCATATTTTATCTCCCTACGCTGACTCTAGCTGTGCATGTTTAAAAAATATTTTTAATCACATTGTTTATTAATGTTATTATATTTTAATTGGAAGTTGATAAAATCAAGGCTTAAGAAATCAATAAATTAACTTAGAAATTCAGAGACTTTAGTCCATAAGACATTATTTAGGTCATCTTGTAGTTCTACAAGTTTCAGCATTCTAGTTTTTATAATTAAAGTTGTGTTCTACTTCAATTTCAAACTACAACTCATTTACTATTTCCTATTTAATTGAAATTTTATTTCATCAATTACTTATACAGGACAGTCCACAATACCCGCATAGTATTTATCCATTAAACTTGATCCAATTCTGTGAAAAGTACCAACGTAATAACTCTAGCTACTTCGGAAAATCAGGCTAATGACTTTATGATACATTTTTCCGACAATTCTCTTGGCTTTGCAAGGGGAGGTTCTATGCCAAATAGGTCGCCTTTCAGCGTGTACTCGAGAATTTATTACCCTTTTATAAGCGAAAATGCAATGAATTCGATGGTACTTGTTACCATGATGGCTAAATTAGGGTTTTACTTTGAGGAAAATATTTTCAAGATTTAGTTGACATAGAAAATTATAAAAAAAGTCTGAGATTTTTAGTCTTCAAATACGCTAGGGATAGGATTTAGTCAAAACCTAAGTCACAATTTAATTTCTGACAGGTACTTCGATACTAACAAAATGTTAAAAGATTTCCTAATGCTCCTGTGTAAATTCGCACTAACACAACGAAACGTAGTCACAAGCTTAAACTAAAATCTAATGAAGTTAGCGTCACAAGCTTGGGATACAATCCAATAAAGTTAGCGTGTGACTAACTTAGTTTCTTTGAATTTAGAGACGCCATCGAATCTTTGTACTTTTTTCTGTATGTAAGGGCCAATCTTTAGTTTATAGTGAGTCCAATTACTTAACAGTACTTTAAAGCATCAATAGCTCAATTGTTAAAGGCCGACTCCACTCCATTAAAGCAAGAGTTACGACTACGAGCTTACTTTGAGCTTAATTTGGACAAGGGAGTATTAGTAATGACTTGAAAAAACATTGCTGGTATTCTTTATAAAATAATAATTAAAATTTTGAAAAAAAAAAACATCTCAAAAACAAAAAAACTTGAAAAGCTAAAGTGCTAGTAAACTTGTGGCGCCTAACGTGCGTCATTAGTGATCCAGTTTATATTTATAGAGCAGTTAATCATACAATATCCTGTGAACTATGTTAGCCCTTGGATAACAACAATCTGGAACATGTCACATTATTGAATTCTATTGTGATTCATTGTCTATTGTTATTTGCGGTAGTATTATCATTTTCATAAACAATCCTTGAAAAAACATTATATTGCTTTAAACAACTTTTTATTTACAATACGTTTCACAATATAGTCATAATCTATACCTAACTTATACATTGGATTTTAATTTACAAATCAAAACCTAACCTCTAGCAATTCCTAAAGAAATCGATACCTAGATTTTCTTCTTAAATATTGGTTGTAATGAACATTAAAAAAATATAACCCCTCGAGTTTGTTTCGCCGACTCTTCTCAGGTAGAGGCTTAATTTTGGTGTAATACTTTATACGTTAAAAAAAAAGTATTTCGGTTTCAATATTCATTCATTCCTTTCAACCTTTATCAATTCGCTGCTGGACATAGGTCTCTCACAAGGTGCCACAGTATTTTACCCTCTGCTGATCTCATCCAGCCAATACCATCTTAATGTCATCAGCCCACCGAGCCGGAGGGTATCCTATACTTACCGGTGTGCTGTCTCCATTTTCAAAATATTGAAACATTTTTTTTTAAATCTATAAGCTCCATCAAGTTAAGTTTAAACAATTTCAGAGCATTATCATTTGGATCAACCTGGGTTTATTGGATAAATTATGCAAAAAGACATTTAAATTTTATGATTATCTGAATAAGGAGTTCGGAGATTCGGATTTATTCAGCTTTAATGCTGAGGTTTAGATATTTACAATATCAATCATATCCACAGGCCGTTGCCTCAAGTCGTTTGGAAAAAAGACGGTCGAACGATACTATCGTCACAGAGGATAACACAGGACAATTACGGAAAGACGCTGGTGATAAAACGAGCTGGCTACGAAGACCAGGGCACGTACACTTGCGAAGTCAGCAACGGCGTTGGCACGGCACAGACGTATTCAATACAGCTTAACGTTGAAGGTAAGTTTGAAAACATATTTGATTTATTTTGATAGTAAAGTTTGAATTGAAATAACTCTCAGCACAAACGGGCTGGCTCGATTAGAGAGCTGATATCCTTGCAAAGAAAATCGTCGTAAAGTAACAGTATCAGTAGGTACTGTTGCGTTTCGTGCGATGAGTGTGAGCGCCGGAGGAACAATCTCTCACCTCTTCTGTTCTCTTCCTTTTTTTCTCATTTCCTTCCTCCTTCCTCTCCGGTTAGCAACATGCATGTGGTACTTAAAGTATCGCAGCCTTTAATATATTGTGATGACTGCTTATCAGGCTGACCATATTCTTGTTTACCAACCGAATGAAATTAGAAAAAAAATTAAATAGAAATTGGCTCATAGTTAGTGCCCTGGACCCAATTATGAACTAAGCGAAATTAAAAGTAAAGCTAGAATGAATAATTTTTTCCAATATATTTATTGAGCGTAAAAATAACTAATTTTGCACGCTCAAATCACGTTCATATCAACATAGCCTTACAATCGTACAATAATCCTCGTCAACACATATTATTAATGCAAAAGTGAGTTTGTTTATGACGCTTTCACGCCTGAACCGCTACACCGATTATGATGAATTTTTCTATGGATACAGAAGGGAGAATGGAGACGGGTATAGGATTTTTGTCGCGAAAACAAAACTTGAAGGTGAATTAGGGGATGAAAATTTGTATATTTTATTTATTTCTATATTACATTAAAGGTCTCATTACAAATCGTTTGCGTTCAGCACAATTTAGTTTTCCCGGAAAACTTAGGTTGAAATTGTGAACTTGTTTACTTCCCCATACAACCTATTTTATTTAAATAAATGGTTCTTATTTCGTAGTTTAAACAACCCTCAATAATTAAGCGACTCGATTAAAACTCGTGTATAAATGCGATCTGCACTGCGCAGACGGTATACGAGATCGCTCATGAAGAACTATTTCAGAAGCGTAAATTATAATATTCTTTAGCGTAACGGGGAAAACTTTGAAGCTCAGGCAGGCTTGAACGAGTAGTCTCACCCCTTAGCGTTTCTCACATAAATATAGCTACCGAGATATTTATTTTCCGGTGAGCTTTAATGTCTAGATCAGCGGCTCTTAAACTTTCAAGGGCTGCGAAGCCAATAAATTTCTTTTTATTTCACGGAACTATAAACATTGTAACAAAGTTTTTTTTATTGTTACAAAGATGAATGGAAAAAACGGAACTGTTTCATAATTATTGTTGTTTTATCGTTCATTTATTTATAAAGTATAATATTACGTATTTTACCATTTCCGACCAGGGAATATTGACTTATCACAATGTCAGTCAGTTAGCCCTGTTGCGTAGTAAAGCCTTAAACCATACCACCTAGCTTACTCCTCTGTCCCTTTACTTTAATTTCACACTTTAGCTTAAGTACTTGGTGACTGCTGTGTTTCTAGTATACAATTGTGCATTTCTCTCTCTGGTCTTGTTCGCAACTTATAATCGTATAAAAAGTAAGAAAAATACGATTTGTTGTTTCCCGGCAATTGTATTACACAGGTTAGGAACCACTGGTTCAGATGACGTCTCGGGAGTGTAAACGTCGTTCATAGCAACTCATTATGATATAATATAGTCTGATTACGCCCACCCGTACAAATATTAGGGCGAACTCTGCTTTTATTTTTTCCTGAATTTTGTGAAGAACAAGTAAATAAGTTAAATAGTAAATTAACTTAATAGTATCAGTATTACGTCCAATCACTTTTATCAGTAAACATGACGTTGATTTCCAATCAGGATTCTCTTTATGCGTAAAAGTATTTCTTTTTCCTATAATTAATCCCGTACGTCACACTTTTATATTTTTAATACAAATTATTACAATAATTCAACTATTCATCAATCGGAAAGAAGTTGCAAAATGTATAAAATTTATGAGGAGCATAAAAACAGATTGATATTCTTTAACCCTTGCGATACTTGAAGTATCACATGCGCGCTGCCAACCAAAGGCTAAGAGTGAGAAGGGAATAGAGGGGGTGGGTGATTAGGCCTCCGGCACTCTAACTCATCTCTCTAAATGCCGCTTTTCTGTGAGAGGAAAGGAAGAGGAGCCTGGCTCTACTACTATAATTTAAGATATGTAACAAAAGATCTTTAGTTAACAATACAAGTCATCATCTATTCCATCATTCATATTAACTATCTTGTAAAATGATTGTTCTATTTCGATGTCATAAACGCCTCCGATGTAATTTAGTTGTAATAACGGTCCCGGAGACCGGAAGTGCGACACTAATACGTCCAATTGAGGCGAGGTTCGTCGTTGTCCGCGTAAGGGCGGAATATTTCGGACAAAGGACCGCTGCTATTTTTGTACGTGCAAATGAGCGTGTTTTATGGTATGATATAATAACATTGGAATCTGAACGTCATTTAGTATTTAAATTATTGCAATATTAATGATACAGTTTGAGCGTGTGTTAGTGAATACAGATGTAAATTGCACTTTTTTATTAAACATATATGTTAAATATAACTCAAACCTTTTTAAAAGCATAAACTATGAATCATCCACTCATAACGTCACTTCCGTGATCTTCACTGGTACTTCAACTAGGGTAGTTCCGGTCGACTTAGAATTGACAATTTGGTTAAAAGCAAAGTCTTACATAAGAATTAACGGGAAAATTCTAAAAAATAAATAAAAGAAGTTAATTTTTTTTAATTGTAAGTTTTCGCGAAAATGTAAATTTACCCATATCTTTATATCGTGTTTACTCAGGACCTTGATTTTTATACACCTAATAGGGACTATAGACCTCAGTATCTGGTATATATTTCAACTTGCTAGGTCCACCCGTTTTTGAGAAAATCGTTGGTGATACACGGACAGAAGGACAAGAGATTGATCTTATAAGGTTTTTTTTATCTTTTGAAGTAGGCAACACTAAACCTTTAAAAAAACTATAAATTTTAAGCAATGTTTTGTCCTTCCTAATCTTAACTAATTAAAGAAGTTTTTATTTCCAAAACAAACCGGTTTCCTAACTTCTTTCATTAACGAATAGAAAGTTCCCTTGCTATTATCAGACAATACAATAAAGGCTTTAGAATCAAATATACAACGCAATTGAAATTCAATTAAATCAAGTTCCCGCAGTCGGAAAGACGATCACATCGGAGTAAAGCGCATAATCTCGTTACACAAATTGCTTAGTACATTTGTGTTACGCGTCGACACGCCGCTGTAATTGTGTCACGCGAATAACTCGACAATGCACGCGACAATTGAGGGATTACATCTAAGTGTTATGTATGAGATGTAAACATTCGCATATATTTCCTTATATATCCCCGGTTTCTCGGACGTTGACCAAATTCATGCCTATTAGAAGACTCAATAACTCAACGGTAGAAAAACCGACCTCACTCCGTTGATCCTGACGCCCTTGGGCAATTGTCGTACCCACTCTTAGCGTAGCTTATTTGGAGGGGCAATACGAATATTAGTAACGCATTTAAAAAGTCATATTCTTTATAAAAAAAAATAACTTGAAGACTCGATGATCAACAGGCAACCAATGAACGTTCTGTTTTTCATATGTTAAGTCTAAATTCATTCTTACCGTCTGAAAATAGCAGTCGATCGGTTTTACTTGTAGCAGGCCTTTTATAGCAAGAGTCTGGCTATGTAGGTACAAACTCAGTGTCAGATATTCTTCCGCAAAGCAGTATGCTGTATTACAGTTCGAAGGGCCAGTAGCTAGTGAAATTACTGGGCAAAGGAGATTTAAAAACCAATGTCTCGAAGTTGGCAACGCATAAGTGACACCTAAAAATGTATGGTGTTGCAAGCGCTGATAGGCTACTGTAGTATGGTAATTAATATTGTAACGTATGTGTATTGTAACGTATGTATGTGTTTAACGTAATGACGAACATGTACTCTATAAATTAGATTCCTTGATATCAAATAAACAGTACTACTTGAGCATCCGACGAAATGGTTTGATTTCCGATCACCGAGTCCCGACCTTATACTACGACTTAGCATTATGTAGGTCGTATGCTTGCTTGCCAATTTATTCACATAAAAATATATATGTACAACTTTGCAATTTGTAAGTTTCGGTATTAGACTCTGTTTGGGCATGAATGGGCCAGTACTTTAGTCGAACTTACCACAATGACTTGTAAAAGTATTAGTACTTTTTTATGTTAACGTGATGTTAAGCGAACACCGCCGCACATGAACATCTTCAACACCAGAGGGCATGCAGGCAGAATACGCTCTCCTCTTGAATTGTTGCGTTTCTTGCGATGAATGGGTAGTGCCGAAGGCCCAAGCCCCAAACATTTACCCCAAGGGAAAATAGGGAGTGCCCTATTTTCTCTTTATATTTCGTTTCTCTGTCATCCTTCCCTATAAATTAATACTATAAGTATCACCGTAGTCTATATACGTTCACTGCTTTGCATCAGGAGACCGTATACTTTTGCTGTATTTGTGAAAAAATCTTAAGGGAAATAAGATAATTATCTTACAATATAAAATAGTCACTGAATTTCCTTCGCCTTCTATTCATTGCGTGACATATTATAAAAGTTCAATGTATATAAACAGGGAAAGAATAATTAACGAGAAAATCTTTCAAACATTGAGGTGTCACCGGTATTGTTTAGTGTTAATGTCGCATGCGCTCGGAGCACGCGATCACGTTCTTAGCGAGGGTTTCGACAAGTCACAATGGCTTTATTTGGACTGTTTACTCTTAAAAGGTATAAGAACAAAAGGTGAGTGCATACGAAAGTAGGAAAGCGTATTTTTGTTAACGGTAGAGTATAAACGTTGGTATTTATGTTTTGACGTGTGTAATTCCCCTTTGGGTTTTATATGCGTTTTTCCCCTTCGAAACCTTATTCCCATCCGTTATAACGATAAGAAATTTACCCTCCGGCAGCGATTGTAATTTTCGTGTTTTTATAGTCGTGTGTTTAATGTTTTGAAAAGGAAAAAATAACAATATGTTAAGTAGGTACATAACAACAGCGTAGTCTCAAATTCTTAATCTATAAACTAAGCGTAATTTACTAACAAGGTATGCTGCAATGCTTGATACTTCGCTGTCCTCACCCAGCCCACCACAATCTCCATTCGTATATTAAACTTCCCAATTCACGGCTTCTATTGGAGAATGGAGAACTTCTTTGCCACGAAGATGTCCTTATTAAAGTCGAAATAACGAACATAAAAATAAGTTTCGTGTGATGAGTGATGCCGGATGCCCAATATCCAACCCCGTCTGTTGCGTTTTTTTTTCGACATCTCATGTCCTTTCCCTTGGGTTGCCAGGGTTGCGGTGACCACAGATACTATTAGGCGGACCGTATGTTTGTCTGCTAACTGTCATGACATAAAAATTTATATAAAAAAAGAACTTTTTCGATTTTTGATGTTACTTTCGCGCTCCTTTCCCAAAAAATATAGAATAATTAGAACAGGGCAATTTTATAATAAAACTCATTTAAATATCTCCATTTCAGCGGCACCGTTCTTCATCGAGGAACCCCAATTCCAAAACCTAGCGGAGGGCGAGACTGCGGTCATCAACTGCCAGGCCGGCGGAACCCCCGACCCGAAGATCTCGTGGGTGCACAACGGGAAGCCCATCGAGCAGGCGGAGCCCAACCCGCGCCGCCTCGTCACCGCCAACTCCATCACCATCACCGACCTCGTGAAGAAGGACACCGGCAACTACGGTTGTAACGCGACCAACTCGAACGGCTACGTCTACAAGGATGTATACATAAATGTACAATGTAAGTATTACTCTATAAAGACTAACTCTACACGGCCCCCATTAGGATGGTGATATCCTGTGTTGGGGGTCAGACCGGAACACATGCCTGTATGGTCAATACAAACATCTACTCCGAGCGGGAAGTGAATCCTCGACCTGTGGTGTTTAAGGCAGGTTCGCTACTGTTCCGCCACAACGTCGTCAAATGTTTGTTTGTTTTATCTTTATGTATAAAAGGAGAAGAGAGGAGGAGAGAGAATCCTAAATTCTTGGACCTAGAAAGCTGATTTTTTTTCACAGGCATTGGTTTTACAAAGTAAATGCGCACTAAGAAAGAATTTTTCGAAATACAATCCTTAAGGGGGTGAAAAAGAGGTTGAAAGTTTGTATGGGATGTTCGTAATTCCGTCGAAACTAGAAGCATGAGACTTTATTTTTTTTATTTGTCAAACTTTTCACCATCCAATACTTTATACTTTTAACTACATCACTTAACAAATGAAATAAACCAAGCCACGCACTACACGAGAAACTTAGAACGGGGAGACGTTCATTCTAATTTTTTAAATTAAAATTCGTTATTAATTATTAATCTTTTATTTATTATATTACGAACGTAATCGATAATAATGAGTAGATAGATCCTTTTAGGAGCGATTAAGATTTACTCTCAAAGTAACTTGTGACGTCATTCTCTATTAAATCATACACAAGGAGCTGTGATCATGACATAAATTCTTAGGTCGTTCCTTTCTAAATGATACTATATTTGTGTGTCATCTTTATCACCAATATTTTTGTTACACAAACACGTCATGACGTCTTTAACAGATTTTTGAAAGGCTCAGCAGGCCTTTTAATAATATTTTTTAGTTATAAAATATTATCACTATTCATATCCCCGATTTATTAGTTTAACGGTAGTTAACCATAACAATAGCATATTATTTTAACAATGTTAATGATGAATGATCAATATTGTATTTGATATTAGGTCTATAATCGTTTGAAAACTTATCCTAACGGTTGGCCATCTGCTTTATGACAATGATCAAAAAATGGATGGTGACTTTAAAGTGAATATTAGGACGAATTGTGTGAAATAGTAAGCAGTGTCCGAGAAAATTTTACTTTATTTCATAAGAATTTAAATAATTTACTTAAAAAAAGATTTGCTTGTTTCTGCCGTAAGATGTTTTTTTTATTTCACGTACGTGATAAAAATTAAGTATATACAATAGGCGTTTTTAAATAACGCTTTTGTAGGAATAATTAATTTATATTATTAATTATTTACTAAAAAAAAAATCGTGGCCACTTTAGTGATTTTGAATTTAATTTTACGGCGAAACATCTTAAAAAAACCGGTAGCTTAGAATAAACATCGTACGCTTGTACGAAAAAACCTTTTTTCTTAATCCGAACCAGTAAAGATTCAAAAACAATCCCAGGTGTACATTTTTCGTCCGGAACGAGTTCGCGTGCTCCTTACCTGCGGATGAATCATCTGCGACCCCGAATGTTCCGGGGCGCGGTCACACCCGGGGTTGGAATTTTTTTGCCCAAGTTCAGTCACCTTTAGTAGTAGTAGTACCTTTGTTTAGTTATCGATTCATTCTAGCATTACAAATCGTTTCGTTTCGGTATACGTTCTTATATAATATAGTTTGCGAATGATATTCTGTCCCTTTCTAACATTATCACGGTTGAAATTTAGTCCGATCTTGTTGTATCGTGGTAAGGAGAATAGGATTTGTGGAAAAGATACGAGTTAGCAAAAAGTCGTTGAAAGAAAGAGAGAGAAAACGTATTTGTTGTGATAGGTTTCTATTTCAAAGTGAACGATGCTGCGGGCAAAGACTAAAATGATCTGTTCCTATGAGATTTAAAAGAAAAATTACAAGATGTCTGTCTTAAATCCTTCGTACCATTATCGTTACTTCCTAAGTCAGGTCTAAATGATAAATGCGAGATGTATTGAAGGCATCCGACAACGGTACATTCAGACGCCCACACTCGCAGTACACAAATTATCGCGGACACAACACAGCTACGAATATTAATTATTAATTAACACCAAAAATAGATCGTCACTATCCTACTAATATTATAAACGTGAAAGTTTGTGAGAATTGTTGGATGGATGTTTGTCAACCTTTCACGCAAAAACTACTTTTTTTATGTTAGAAGTTGGCAAACAAGCATACGGCCCACCTGATGGTAAGTGGCTGCCGCAGCATATGAGCGCTTGCAGCACCATTAGTAGGTGCCACTCGCGCGGTGCCAACCTCGAGATATTAGTTCTTAAATCTCGTTCGCCCAGTAATTTCACTAGCGTACAATGCCCTTCAAACCGGAACACAGTAGTGCCTAAGCACTACTATTTGGCGGCAGAATATTGGACACTGCGGTGGTACCTACCTAGCCGGCCTCTTGCAACAAAAGACCTACCACCAGTGTGACTGATTGCACTGGTGGAATAATCTCTGTTGTGACAGAGGTTATCCCAACAGCGGGCGATGGGGTCGTCACATCCCGACGACTTTGAAAACACAGATAGACGCCTTAACAGATTTTGATGAATTTTGGCGTTTTATCTCGGAAATCTTTTGGGTTCCCCTGAGATTATCAAAAAATGACAGCAACGCGAGTTGAGCCGCGAGCACAGTTAGTGTTATATAACTAAGAAAATATTTTTCTCCTGGAAGTTAAAATCAAGAACATGAATTATTATAAAAGATATTACCGCAATGAATTCGTCCTTAGTTTTAATTTGCGCTCTACTAATTGTTATATCTGTGATATGTGGCTGTAAATCTTACGCGGTATCGTTTTGATAAATGGCTTCACCGACCATCTCTTATAAATTCAAGGCTATGCGCATTTCCTGTAGAAATATTTAGTTTTAAGAATGAGACGCTTTTTGTCGAAATGTTTGAATAAATGTTTATATTGAAATTTAAAATAGTCCAAAGAATACAACCGCTATTCCTTTAATGTATATATACAACATAACAACCTAGATACAACAATTGCGGGTAAATAGCTCAAAATAAGGTACTAACGACCATGGGCGTAGCCAGCATTTGTCCTAGGTGAGGGCAAATTCTTAATTTGGGGCGAAGGGTTGGGATTGCAAAACTAATTCTATAGTTATTAGTTCAAATGGCATTATATTCGTGTATGTCTCAGTATTGAGCAAGGTGTAGAAAGGGAGTTACTCCTCTTTGCTACTACCTCGCTACGCCCATGCTAACTACTGACGGACACCAGAAACACGTATTAATAACATCTTATTTTCTGAACTCGTTTAAAGATATTCTGTATTTTTTATTTTTTCATCTAATTTACCTTATCATCGAAAAACCGATGGCCTATCAGCTAAATGCTGCTGAGAAATCAATGTTGTTGAGAAGTTTATAAGATATCCATTAAGCAAATTTGAAGCCTCAATAGCTTGCTCAAGAGCCGACTCGAGAGTTACGGGTTGGAACCTTGGGCTATTGTCGTACACACTCCTACCGCAAGCTACGAGGTTATTTGAAGTGGCAATAGCAGTATCAGTAATGTCTTCAAAAAGCATTAGGATAATTATATCCTATGTCGGGAGACCGGATACATACACAAGGACAAACTTACCCAGACGGGAAACACATGCCTGAATGGGCAATACAAACATCTGCTCCGAGTGGACATCGACCCCGCGACCTGTGGCGCTTAAGGCAGGTTCGCTACCGCTGCGCCACAACGTCGTCATCGGCATTGCTAATATTCTTATAAAAATATATATATTCATAAAAATTAATTGTGCAATGTATATTTTAGCGATACCGCCGGAAATCAAGGAAGGACCGGAGAACTTGACTAAAGTGGACGGCTCGGAGGCGGTGCTCAAGTGCCGCGTGTTCGGAGCGCCCAAGCCCATCGTCAAGTGGATGCGAGACGACGTGGACGTGACGGGGGGCAAGTGAGTATTGTAACATAGCCATATAGTTAAGGGCTACTTAAAGTCTCGAAGACTCGTCTGAAGTAATAATAATAAATCTTTATTACATCTTACAAAAATCTCAGTCATAACATAACTATATAACAAAAACATGTATGTTAAATAATTAAGTCCTTCCACTAAGTAGGCCTTCACACTCACGCTTCACGTTGTAACAGATACTCAGGCATACAATAGGATTTAGAAAACACACAAATAAGGCCAGAGTGAACAGACACCTTCTAGGCATACGTGTTTCATCTTAGACCTCATCTTCACCTTTCACCAAGCGAGATTGAGGTCACGTAAGCCTATTTTGCATTTAAAAAAAAAAACAATATTATGGATAAAACTCTATCTTCCGAGGATAGTATCTGTATTACAGAAGCCAGTCAGTTAGTGAGTCTTTTAGTCATGATGATGTCTAGTTCAATAGACTTACTATATACTATGAATGTTCCATTACGCTAGATAAATTGGGCAGGATCGTTATAATGCCGCCAGGACGTTCGTTAAAACGATCTTTATATAAATGATTTTTTGTATGTCATGACGGTTAGGAAACAAGCATACGGTCCGCCTGGTGGTAACAGCCACCGCGACCTATGAACGCTTGGAATACTTGGAGTATCACAAGCGCGTAGCCAACCTAAGGAATATGAGGAAAGGAATTAGGTGGGAAAAAAGGAAGGGAACAGAGGGGGTGGGAGATTGGAGCCCCGGCGCTCTCACTCTTCGCGCGAAACGCAAGAGTTCCTACCGATACTGTTACTTTATGTAGATTTTCTGTGAGAGGGTAGCACTTCCCCGGTCGTGTCGGTCCGTATGTGCTAGGAAGAGCGTACCTCTACTAATACAATAGAACCCGCGATCGTCGGATCATTGGGCAGGTTCGTTATCATTGCGCTAGAACGATCGTTAAAACAATCTGTATATAAATGATTGTTTCAAAGTTCGGTTGGTACCGAAAGCATCCTCGGAATATTACAGGTTATTACAATAATTACATCGTAATGTCCGCGCCCACGCGCAAACTCAATAAACGTAAAACATTTCCGATTCTAACCTCGTCAATTGACTTACATCAGATGACAAAACTTCCTAAATACAATTATGCCTATTTGTTATTATTATGCCCTTAATATGTTTATTGTTTAGTAAGTATTTAAAACATTGTAACTTTATCGAAGTTGTTAATTATTATTAATAACTCGAAATACTCAAGATGTCACTTAAAATTATAAAGAATTTTATAGAAAAAAAGTTTGGATAATTTCAAGTGCTGATTTAGATCCAGAGCCACGGTCAGTCCGATATATGTATCTTGGAGACTTTACGTCGAACAAATTGTTTGAATTTTAATCACAAATACAAATGACAATATTGTATATATTGTCATTTATAATAAAAAAAAAGACTTTTCTGAAGTCATTAATTACTAAGAACTCTGGGATTTATACATATAATTATTGAAATAAGTTAATGAAACTTGTTAAAAAATCGTGTTTGCTGTTTGCTTGTTTCGTGCTTGAATTTAGAAGGAAGGGGTCATGGTACCCTCCCCGCTTGCCATAGCCCTGATGCGGCTGTTTTCTATCTATTATTAGAGGCTCCGATGCTCTTTTACCATAATAATATCTCGTAATCGATCGTCAGGTACAACATAACGGCGGAGGGCGACCTCGTGATCAGCGACGTGTCGTACACCGACGTGGGCACGTACCAGTGCTACGCCAAGAACAAGTTCGGCGAGAAGTCCGCCTTCGGCTCGCTCGTCGTTAAGAGTACGTATTGCATTATAACTAAGATAATATAACATATTGAACATTTAAATTAGCTCTGAATTGTGATTTTCACTATTTATGACTTCATCTGAGCGTCTCCGTGGTTCAGAGGGCGAGTAAAAAGTCGGTCCCGGCTGTTGTCGATGTGAAGCCTATACGGGCGACCTAAACAACTCTGGGACTGAGGATTACAGAACATTGATATGCCTTAAATATTTTAGCGACATTAAGAAACAAGATTTAGCTAGGACTTTATATTAATATTATAAACTAGCCTTTCAGTATTCGCATATGATGTGTAACACCTTAGAAATAAACGTTAATATTAAAAAACTAGCACTGCGCACGGTCATTGGTCAAATGAAATCAGACCGCGCGCTGCCCCGACTTCCTGTTACTAACTTCCGTCCCATTTCACAAAACCACTCCTGCAGATAGCAGGAAAGATTAAACTGAATAAATAGTGAAAGTGAGTTGTTGTCGTATGTAATCAGAGCGCACCGTGATCACGGACAAGCCGGAGCAGTACGAGGTGGCGGCGGGCGCGTCGGCCACGTTCCGCTGCAACGCGCACGCGGACGAGTCGCTGGCGCTGCAGATCGTGTGGCTCAGCGACGGGCAGCCCGTGGACTTCGACAGCCAGCCGCGCTTCCGCATGACCAACGACTACTCGCTGCTCATCTCCGACACCTCGGAGCTGGACTCCGGCGAGTACACGTGCGTCGCGCGCACCGCCGTCGACGAGGCGCGCGCGCAGGCCACGCTCACCGTGCAGGGTGCGTGCGGACTGGCTCTTACTTGTTTCTTTGTATATAACACTGGCGGGCCCGGAAGACGTCGTTCTGCTTGAAAAAATTCTGGGACCCTATAGCAGCACCTCCAAATGAGTTGTAAAAAATTGTTTAAAAACTAAAAAAATTAAGATTTTGACGTGAATCACCCTTAATATTTAAGGGTATGAAAAATAAATGTTAGAGGTGTACCTGATATGAGCACAAAATTTCATAAAAATCGGTCAAGCTGTTTCGAAGAAATTTGGTAACAAATACCGCAACACGAGAATCAAAGGTTTAAAAATGCACTGACTACAAACATTAATTTTTATATACACTTAAAAAGTAATCTTAAGTGTGTCGTCGATACGTCGTTCGTCCTAAAAAATACACAACGTAAGTTTTTCATCACTACGTTGTCCATCCTCAGACAAGCCGAACCCGCCGGCGCTGGAGGGCGTGGAGTGCCAGGAGAGGGTGGCCAAGATCCGCTGGCACTCCATGGGCGACAACCGCGCGCCCATCCTGCGCTTCTCCATCCAGTACAACACCAGCTTCACGCCCGACGCGTGGCAGGCGGCCAGCGACAGCGTGCCCGCCATCGACACGTCGTGGGCCGCGCAGCTGTCCCCGTGGGCCAACTACACGTTCCGCGTGCTCGCGTGGAACAAGATCGGCCCGTCCGCGCCGTCCGCGCACTCCGACGCGTGCTCCACGCAGCCCGACGTGCCCTACAAGAACCCCGACCGCGTGCAGGGCGAGGGCAGCGACCCCACCAACATGGTCATCTCCTGGTCGGTGAGTATGACGTCACGCACACTCGTGTCACGTGGAACATTTCATGCCCCGCAAGAATACCGATCAAGTACAGGGCGAGGGCAGCGACCCCACCAACATGGTCATCTCCTGGTCGGTGAGTATGACGTCACGCACACTCGTGTCACGTGGAACATTTCATGCCCCGCAAGAATACCGATCGAGTACAGGGCGAGGGCAGCGACCCCACCAACATGGTCATCTCCTGGTCGGTGAGTATGACGTCACGCACACTCGTGTCACGTGGAACATTTCATGCCCCGCAAGAATACCGATCAAGTACAGGGCGAGGGCAGCGACCCCACCAACATGGTCATCTCCTGGTCGGTGAGTATGACGTCACGCACACTCGTGTCACGTGGAACATTTCATGCCCCGCAAGAATACCGATCGAGTACAGGGCGAGGGCAGCGACCCCACCAACATGGTCATCTCCTGGTCGGTGAGTATGACGTCACGCACACTCGTGTCACGTGGAACATTTCATGCCCCGCAAGAATACCGATCAAGTACAGGGCGAGGGCAGCGACCCCACCAACATGGTCATCTCCTGGTCGGTGAGTATGACGTCACGCACACTCGTGTCACGTGGAACATTTCATGCCCCGCAAGAATACCGATCGAGTACAGGGCGAGGGCAGCGACCCCACCAACATGGTCATCTCCTGGTCGGTGAGTATGACGTCACGCACACTCGTGTCACGTGGAACATTTCATGCCCCACAAGAATACCGATCGAGTACAGGGTGAGGTCAGCGACCCCACCAACATGGTCATCTCCTGATCGGTGAGTATTACGTCACGCACACGCAACTGCGGAATTTTTTTGGAGATACGGGGGTAGTCAGCTCAGCCACCCCAGCTCCCGCCAGAAACCGAAAACACTCCTCGGCTCTCTGAACACTTCACGAAGCGTGTTTTGCTTGACAAGTTATGTAGCCCTTTGATTAACCACCGCAGGACATTTCGCCATAACGTGAGTCCGTGTCTCCTCATTTAGGCAAATGTATGGAACATTTCTCTCAATCTTTACGACGTGCCCCGCAAGAACAATGACCGCATTCAGGGCGAGGGCAGTGACCCCACCAAACCCCACTATAGTCGCTCCTGGTCAGTGGATATAATGTCGTACACACGTACATACATATATGGAATATTTCAGTAAATCTTGAACGAACGATTTAGAGTAATTTGTATAGTATTAAAGCTTGATTTTATTTCAAAATGAACTGTTGTTAAATCTCCATGAATTTTTTTTTTTTTTCAGAAAATGCCTCAAATTGAACACAACGGCCCTGGCTTCTACTACCTGGTATCATGGAGAAGAAATATTACAGGACAAACGTGGACCGAACAGCAAATTAGAAATTGGCAGCAGACGGAATATGTAGTTCATAACACGCCAACTTTCCAACCATACAAAATCAAGGTAAAATAATCAAAACTTTTAAACAGGATACAATAGGTGACAAAGCATTAGTACAAAGCTACGCTAACTAAAATTTATGTATATAATACCTTATTCGTAGGGTTATATTTTTTAAATATTTTTGTGTCTTCCGGAACAGGTGATCGCCGTCAACTCCAAGGGTACGTCGAACGTGGCCCCGGTGGAGGTGGTGGGCTGGTCGGGCGAGGACACGCCGCTGCAGGCGCCCGCCAACTTCACCCTCGTGCAGGTCACCACGGGCACCACGGCGCTGCTCAGCTGGAACCCCGTGCCCCCGGAGTCCGTCCGGGGACACTTCAAGGGCTACAAGATACAGACCTGGACCGATGGGGAAAGGGACAGACCGAAGGAAATCCTCGTTAAAGCCGACGCATCGAGTGCTCTAGTGTCCAAATTCAAACCTTTCAGAAATAATAGTGCCAGAATCTTTGTCTACAATGGAAGATTTAATGGACCTCCCAGTAATACACTCAGCTTCGTGACGCCCGAAGGCAAACCTGGAACAGTCAGATCCTTTGAGGTCTACCCCATAGGATCATCAGCTATGCTCCTCAAATGGGACAAACCGATGGATGAAAACGGTATACTTACCGGTTACAAAATCTACTACCAGAAAGTCACCGGAACATCCTTGGGTCCGCTACAGGAGAGAAAGAAGGAAATAGATCCAAAGTTCGACCGTGCAAAGCTAGCTGGACTAGAACCGAACACCAAATACAGAATCGAGATCCGAGCAAAGACAAAGGCCGGTGAAGGTGAAAAGTACTACGTGGAACAGACAACCAGAGCAATGGCATACGCTGTACCAGATATACCAGTGTTCGAAACCAGTACATTACCAGCTAAGGAAGGAACTGCCCACATCCTTGTCAGATGGATACCCTCCTTGGACGGTCATGCCGGTACCCACTTCGTTGCCTGGTACAGGTTAAAAGGTTACCCAGACTGGCTGCAGAGTAATGAGGTCACTGAGGATGACTATGTGATTCTAACTGGTTTAGAACCAGGTCAGGACTACGAAGTGAAGATCACTGCTCATGATGGAGAATACTTCAGCACTAGCGAAGTCAAAGTTGTAGATACACATATTGGTGAGTAATATAAAGATACAGTTTTTTAATAAGAAATATTTATCCATTCTAAGAAACTATATATAAAAAGGTGTGTCAGTGTGTCAGGTCTTCTCACCTGACACACTGACTCATCAACACCCAACCTAAACTCTTGGACATAGAAACGTGAATTTTTTCATAGGTGGTTTTTTTTTAATTTTGATTAGGAATAAGAAAAGATTTTTCGAAATTCACTGTTTATGTGGGTGAAAAGGGGGTTGAAAATTTGTATGGAGGTCTGTCGTTTACCTCTAAAGGGTTCAAAGGGGGATTGGAAGATGGTATAAAAGTCGTTATTAGCAGGTGAAGCCGAAGGTAGAAACCAGTGTAATAATACATAAGTATAATATCATACTGCACAAGTTAAAATTAGTATAGTAGACATTATATTATATTCTTACTATTATTTGACACTAGTGGCCCGCCCTGACTTCGTCTGGGTACATAGTAAAATTATATTCCGTCGAGTCTGTTACTGTGGGAGTTTTGATCCCGTTTTGGGGTATCCTAAGTATTAAATAGCGATATGCATTCAAATATTAAGTACTATATAATATATTAATATTGACTAGAAGTGCCGGTCTCCGATGTCACCGTCTAACTGTGGCATCAATTCCTTCGCGAACAAAGAAGTTTGCTAATTCTTTTCTTTGTCGTACTTTCAAAAAGTGAAACTCATTGCCGGCTCACGTGTTCCCTCCTTCCTACCATTTTGCGGGTAGGCAGGGCAAGGGTAACTAACACGGTTGCATTCCGCAACTCTGTTAGCCGCCTTCGCGCTTGGACTTTATTTCCACTTACCATCAGGTGGAGTAGAGTCATCTGCGCTACTTTCCAAATAAAAAAATAAAAAAACTAAAAAATTTTCCATACGAACTTTCCGGTCCCATTGATCCTGTACAAAAGTTCTCCTAATATAACAAAAAAGGACTACTCAAAGGCCGCGGACATATGTTAGTAATCGTGGTGACGCTATCCGCAGACCCGCACGTGCGGCGGCCGGCGGAGGCCACGGCCGCGGCGGGCTGGTTCATCGGCGTGATGGTGGCGCTGGCCTTCCTGCTGCTGGTGCTGGTGCTGGTGTGCGTGGCGCGGCGCAACCGCGGCGGCAAGTACGACGTGCACGACCGCGAGCTGGCGCACGGCCGCGCCGACGCGCCCGACGCCGCCTTCCACGAGTACACGCACCCGTACGTACTTGCTTCCACTTCTGCGCGCGTACAATGATGGACAAAAATGTTATACGACAATATTGATTTCGTCTTATTTAAATAGATTCTTTATAAAGTGGGAAAACGGAATTAAGTACATAATATTGTTATTGTTTCTTCTAAATATAATTAATTATTTATCATTTATCGTTATTAATTACTTAAATAGAATATAACAAATAGATAGTACAGAAAAAAGGTATTTATATAAATAAAAATAGTAAATGTACGTTTTTAATCACTGTCACTTATCAGGATGACACGTTATCTTTTCAAATAAAATTAAATGTTTACACATCTGACAGAAATAAATTATATTTTAATTTAATATTTAATAATTTATTTTTAAAGAACTAAAACTTCTAAAAATAATGTTAGTCTTCCTCTCTCCTACTTTGCTGTGCCCGACAGGGTCCACAATGTATATCTGTATCTATCATCATATAACAACATACTATATATTGTGGAATGCAACAAAATAAATAAATCTCAAAACATGTATGACTTATATTATACTGAATTACTGATCTAGAGTAATACATTATTTATACTGTTCTTTTTTCTATTTACAGACTTGAAAGCAAATCTAGACATTCGATGAGCAGTGGCAAACCTGGGCCCGAGAGCGATACCGACTCCATGGCTGAATACGGCGAAGGCGAAACTGGTATGTTAAAAAAAATACCCCGAATCCAAAATTTATAAAATTCCATTAAAGCATGATTCATTTTTTATTTAATTTTATTTTTTCGCATGTATTTTTGTTGTGTGTCGCGGCTGTACGCATGCTTCTTGCAGCGGGCATGAACGAGGACGGTTCGTTCATCGGCCAGTACGGGCGGAAGCGGCGCCCGCCCACTTCCGGTCAGCCCGACTCGGCCTCGCAGGCCTTCGCTACCCTCGTCTAACCGCTCCGCCTCCGCTCCCCTCCCCACCTCCCTCGTAGGCTGCACAAAGCTAAATCCATACGTTCTGTACGCTAGACGTATCTGAAAACGTAGTGCCATTGCATCACAATAAAAAAAACAGTTTTTATATGATCTGATTTCCTCTAGAATCTCCCAGTTTTAAATTTCGTTATTTTTTTTATCCGTAATCTAAGCGTTCAGGCCTTTATTGTACTATTTCAAAAATAGTCGCAGTAAAGGTCGTTCCATACCTACGATAAAATGGCGTCTTCTCTACTTACGCGTTTAGTTTAGGTGTTAAGTACAGATAGTTTTAAGTAAATTAGGTTGTAAAAAAAGATATTATATACATGAGTGAGTTGCATTGAATGTTTCTTATTAAAAGACTATTTTATATATTGAGCACGAGCTTTGTGTTACGTTTTTTTTGGTTTGCATTTATTGATAGATTAGAATAGAAAGGTCCATGTTTCCGTCCCTGTCAGTTCGTTCATCCTATCTTTCCTGCACGAGCCGCCATTTTTATGTTTTGTAATGAGGTATGATTTTGTTTTTTTTTTAAAGCTTTTTAGTTTTTATTTTTTAATTATGTGTTTATAATCTGTATTTTGTTAAAAACATTTATTTCTTTATTACTATAATGTATAAGTCTCTGTTTGGGTGTTCAAAGGAAAATAAATGGGTAAATAAACAAATGCCATGAGTTATGAGATAATATATGAAATGTCAGTAGCTCTAATACATTTTAAAGTTCATACATTTGCCTGTCCACTTTGTGTTCCATTAAATCATTACGACATCTATGGGAGATGAATGATGTTCAAACATTTTCAAATGAAGGCATTTGGTAATAAAAAAATAACTTTGTTTTTCAAAGTCTGCTTAAAATAAAATAAACATTGGATTATAATATAATAACAGATCAATTAAAATCTATTGCACTTTTAACTAATAAGTATTAGTATAATACTTAAGTAAGAGTCTTACATTTCAATAGATATGAATGTATATTAGATAATTTATTTTCTTCACTGAGATTATGGATACCCTAATCCGGTAACAATTCGCCATCTAAAGTTGTCGTTAGAGCATGCACTGGTCGTACATTAAAAAAGATAGAACCCCCGAGTTTGTTTCGCCGGCTCTTCTCGGGTAGGGGTGTAAATTTGGAGTCGGTTGTAGAATCTGACTTTCAACGATAAGTGGAATGCACTGTTTGTTCGATGTTCACGATATTTGTTAATGTAACCAAAATATAGCGGATAAGGTAGATTATAAAGCAGTAGTAACGGATATGCGTGTGCGCAGGTCGCTTCACGGAGGACGGCTCGTTCATCGGCCAGTACGTGCCCGGCGCGCGCGCGCTGCCGCCCGCGCCGCCCGCGCCCCCCGCGCCGCCCGCGCAGCCGCCCACATACGTGTAGACACACACACACACACCCACTGACGTTGAATGCAATTTCAAATTTCTGTTTTTGATCGTTAACAGTGCCATCACTGACTTTCACAGGAAGATAAATACATACCATACACACATCCACAAGAAACAACAAAGTGTAAGTATATCTGCACACGCACATAGAGGGGGCGTCATGCCATTTGCCGTCACGGCGTACCGGTAACCAATACTTGATAAGAATAAAACAAACAACACATTCTTTTGTTTCTGTGAAAGTTATTTATTGCGCTGTTGAAAATTTCATTATAACATCAAAAACATGAAATTTTGAATTGTACATACATAAAAATCTCCATACATTTCATGTCAATGAAGGATTTGTAAAGTAAACATTTTTTGCAATTACTATACTTATTATAATTTGATTTGAGAATATTGTTCAAATTATTTACGTTACAAAATATTTCTTCATATAGGTGTGCTACAAAAAAAATTAAATTAAAAAAGCTGAATGCAACCAGTGTCAGACACCAGTAACCAATATTAGTGGGAACTTAAAACTAAATTTACCGTCACACTGAGTGATAATATATCACAAAGTTTGATATAAAATTTGCATTCAAAATACTGCCAGCATAAAACTATTTTCAACACGACTCGGTTATTTATTTAGTTTAAATTTATTAGTTCGAAAGGGCAGCTATTTTAATATCTACCGAGCCGGTGCAATCTGCCCTGTACGGTTTCAGTGAGGACGGCTTAAAAAGTTGTAATTTTTGTAAAAGTTTTTTTGCGGACCGTATTTTAATATGAGGCTTCGTTGTGTTGAATGACGTGACTTATTCATATAAGCTTAATTGTCTATGTGTGTTTCGAACACAGAACGTCCGCAAAATGAATTCAACGCAACATTTTCAGTTCTAATTTTAAATAAATCAAAATGGCCGATGTTCTAAATATTATTTATTTAAGACTGATTTTAAGTAATTCTTGTAGTCCTCATAACTTGACCGTAGAATGTGTAAATCGAATATTACTAGAATCTCTTATCTTTATAGAAATAAGGTTCAAATTACGCATTCAAAATAATAATGGCTCGGATAGACTGTAGGAGGCGGTTCTGGCTCGATATCAATTACTTGTATAATAAGTGCGAAATGGATATATAAGAAATGCTATTTTTGTCACAGATAATATAACCGTATTTGGATAATAAAAAAAAGAATTGCTCTGAATGCCGGTGGTCAAACTCGCAGATACATACTCTATATAAAAATGCCCTATCACAATGCCATAAGGTTTAAAATTTAACGTATATTTTGAAAATTACCTGGCACTATCCTATCGCGTTTATTTTTATATCGAATGCATATCTTTCTATACACTTCTACAAAATCGCTAGGACCACTACGAAAAATTTATATTTTATTACTATTTAAGATTGAAATTAAACAATTTTTGAAATTTATTCTTCGATTTAGAGCAAATATATTCGCTTCCTTTATAAGCTGGTAAAATTTTCTTTTGCAATTGCTTAGAAGTAATATTTCCATTAAAATATCCATAAAATATATTATAAATAAATGTAATAATTTATTCATCTATATAGTAAATATATTTTCCTATAAATAAATCTTATTCGAGTATTTTTTTAAGCGAGCGGTTTGACCATCGGGCGATGTTGGTGCTTTGCGGGATCGGAGATCGGTTTGTATTCGATGTTGTGTGTGAAACGTAGAATAGCACCGTTTGTATGTATGTCTGTTAGTTACGCGGCGATTTGCTCAGCTTTCAAATCGATATTGACAAAATTACTTTTATCGAATCTCAATTTTACACTGGAACTACAATAGTCAAGTAAAAATTATGGGTTTGTTAGTACGAATAGTTCAGTAAGGGTTTTTTTTATCTGGTGTAAAGTTACTTCTAAATGACGAAATAAATTTAATAAAACCGCCTTGTTAAACGCATAAAGAATCTCGAAATAACTTCCTCTATCGACTTAAATATGAACCATAAAATATGGCGCGTCGTGTCGCGTCGCTCGTCGCTATGACGTCGATCGTCTGATATAATACCCATTAGTAATTGTTAAGGCTTTTTTTATCTCCCAATTATAATTGCACCTCACTATGTTTAAGACAAGTTGATGTTGCCAGTTTTTTAATCCTCGACGTGATACATAGTGCTTTACCAGTGTTGCCATGTGCGGACGATTTTTTTTTAAATTGTATTTTTACATGGCAATCTTCTCGATCCCATGTCTCGATTGTATCTCGTGTTAGTATTAAGGGTCTCGTGTTATCTATTGTTAGGCAGCCAAGACGTTCGCTTGTCGCTCTTTAATAAGTATATATTGCGTTATTTATCTTATTTTATTTTCCTTACTAAAATACACTGTCGAGCAATTTAACTATACACACTATTTCATAATAAAGGGCCATCCATATTACACCACACAAATTTAATTATATTTTTACCCCTGTCCCGTTGTTGCCACATTTGTGAGACTCCCCTTCTTGTGTGACGTGACATCAATTTCTATAATATCTAGAAATCATTATATTAAAACCAGTTCCGAAATTAGATACTTAAGTTTTTTGTTAACAGTTTCAATCAAATTTACCGTTTAAATACTTGAACTTAAGACCCTCTTAAGGCCTGGTCACACAATGTCACACTTCATTGACCCCTTTGTTCTCCATTACCTGTGACGTAATATATGGATGGCACCAATTTTGGGTCACGTAGTGCGACCGACAGTGGCTTTAGAATATTTATTTATATAAAATATTTATTTATGCGCCTGAAAGGTGTCGGGTCCTAAAATACATTCCACGGTCAAACCAAGTTGATTTTGTGAAAGTCCCATTTCGTCTCGAGAATATGTCAGTCAGATTTAATCTGGAGAATGTTTTTAAAACTTGATTGACGATGACAGCGTTCGATAGAATAACATATGTTTCTAGCACTTAATATTATTTTATATATGTTTGCAAATCTCACCTTGTTCTTTTGAGCTTACCGTAAAACGATTGGTACCTTTTAACATTGCATTATTATATTTGCACTGTTATCTTAACCCCTATAAGTTGTTTGTTAAGGAGTCTTTATCGTGTCTATTGTCTAGTAAGAATTTAATATATATATATATTAATTAATATTGTAGGAATGCCTTGTTCGATACGCGTCTGTTTTTCGTCGCTTTATTATAAACTGTGCTGTTAATAATCGATTTGAAGTTCTCTCTCGGTATTATTGTTAACATTCAAAATGACAAATTTGACGTTAAAATTGTTGACACACTTAAAATTACGGTGATACGAAATCACTGCCTTTCCCCTAAGGATTAGATTTTCTATGTGTTCATTTTATATTTTACCTCTTAAAACAATAATCGATCCATTTAGACGAAACTTGCCCTATGTAAGTGTGAAGTTAAGATCAAGTTAGACGTTAAGCCCATACCTTCAATAATATTGCACAATATTGTAAGGACAGCGGCAGCTATGTTGCGCTTGAAAATATTGACGCGAACTTTTCGTCAATTTTATTATTAAATATTATTGAACGTTTTAACTTCAAGGTCACATTCAATACAGTTAAAATACTTATAATATTGTGCAATCACATTGAAGGTGTATTGGTCTTATGAGTTATTTAATTTCATCCCCGCCCATGCACAAGCATGCATTTATACATTAAATGTCACAATAGTGTACCAGGTTTTTAATTCCGAATTATTAGTTAACGACACATGACAAATTATTGTTTATTCATTAATATACAGGTATATATTTAATTTGGCCTTATTTGTATTTATAAATGTTCGTATGTAAAACTTGTAACATTGACAATTTTCAATAGAAAAGTGTATTTAACGATTATATTGTAAAATTAAGTCTGTAGAAGTTATTATATAGGCACTTTCTTTACACTTTCATAAATGAGAATAATTCTTCATACATTAAAGAACAACATTTGAACATTTTAAGAATGTGTCTCTATTATAACTATTATTATTAGCTTTTGAAATGTTTTGGAAAATATTGTTGGCATCCGACAGCATGTAAAGTTAATTTCATGACAAATTGTAAACGCTGCCCGTTATAACATTGTATCTGGCGCGTCGGTAACGAGTTTAATTAATAATTAAAATCTTTATTTCGCATTAAGTGACGGTAATTTATTGTAACTACGATGGATATTTTTTTATGTTGCATAGAAAATAAATTTTAAGAAATTATATTTCGTTTTATTTCACTTTCGTTGACCCCTTACTTCTCATGAAACGTTTTGAAAAAGCTTGGAAAATGTAAAAGAAAAAAGATTATAAATATTAATTGAAAAGACATATGTACATAAATTCATGTGACCGAGAAATCGGTGAATGGCAAAATTTTCTGTATGTAAATTTTATATTTGCCTTTAAATAAACGCTACACACTCAACGGCCCCCATTAGGATAATTATATCTGTGTCGGGGGTCCGAAAACATTCACAATGACAAGGACAAATACACCCAGACCTGAAAACATGCCTCTACGATTAATACAAACATCTGCTCCGAGCGGGAATCGAACCCGCAACCGTCGAGGCTAAAGGCAGACTTCGCTACCCACAACGCCACAACGGTGTCTTATCAAATAGTAGCGTACGTGTATGTTTTTATGTGTATATCTTTCTTCATCTTCAAAATATTAATTCTTACGCGCCCTACTGGTACGTAATGTGTTCCGTACAACAGTAGAACAAAAATATCAAGTTTCTAGTTATTTTCAAATTAAAACCGTGTTTATTACTAGCGATCCGCATTCGCTTCCTTCGCTCTTGGTTCTAGTATATACATATGTAACGTTTGTATATAAAATCTATTTACATTATTACTTAAAAGAAAAATCGTTGATAACTTTTTGATTCTGATATAACTTTTCGCCCCTCATGGGACCGAGCGGCACCCACCAGTGGAGCATAGTTCTAGGCAGGTCGCGCTCGCTCGCTGGATCGTTATGCCCGTAAGCTGTTACATGCACAGAGTTCTGCCACAGAGGAGGTTTAAGACCCCATGAAGTTACTGTTTTGTCATGGAACCCTACACAACCTGGTTCTCCGTCCCAGAAAGCTGGACATCAGTACCAAAAGAAGTAGTAGCGGTCTTAGTAATATTATCACAAGCCTTAATAGTCCAACGGCAGACGGGCCGACTCCACTCCGTTAACGCGAGAGTTGGGGATCGGTCCTGACCCTCTTGAGCTTATTTGGAGGGGCAATAGGACCAAGGCATTACTGATATGCCTTGAAAAGCAATGCCAAGATTCTTTAATAAAATGATATGTATACGTAGCGATACTTATAATTATTATTGTCGTTTTCTGATATCTTAATGATACATTAGCTTAATCAGCTAGATCGCGCTTGGCACTCTTAGTTATCGGTCATGTACTCGTTATAGGCCGAAGATTGGCTTCGCAGTGGGATACTTCGAGTCCGGGCGGTGTATTACATAACTCAATAAATTTTTACTGTACTTACGTATTTTTATTAAATATTATAACTCTATGTTGTATGTTAATAAATCATACATAGAGAGTAAGATTTGCCATAGACATATTTTTAGTTTTTTTTCTACAATACAGACCTAGAAGTTGCTTATAGAGTGTATTTGTATCCTTTAGAAATAAAAATACCATATATCAAATAAAAGAAACAACGCGAGATATAGTTATTCAATTCATTGTTTATACGTTTTATATTATTTTTTATTCTTAGTTCTACAAGATTTCAGTACATATACTTTAACAAAATTATATATTAAATATTGAATCTTTTAATATTATCTTGATAAAAACGATTAAATATAGTTGTTTCTTATTAAACTAAAAAAACACACACAAACACTATTAGTGTTACTCAATATTAGGTATACAGCCATTAGAAATATGTCTCCAATAGGAATTGACCGCCGGCGGTCTTCCCGAACCGATACGACTTGGGAACCTTCAAGAGAAGAGCGTATTCTTTCCTTAAAGGTCGGCAACGCGCCTGCATGCCTTCTGGTGTTGCAGATGTTCATGGGCGGTGGTGATCGCTTAACATCAGTTGAGCCTCCTGGCCGTTTGCCCCTCTTACATAAAAAAACAAAAAAATCTCGCCACCATCGGTTTCTACGCCAAAACGGTCGATCAATAAGTGCGTAAATTGAAATGATTCGGTAAAAACTAAAAACTTAAAATTTTATTACCGACAACGTTGTGGCGCAGCGGTACTAAGGCGAACCTGCCTTAAGCGCAACAGCTCGCGGGTTGGGGTCGGGACCATGCAGGCATGTGTCGGTCTGGGCGTGTTTGTCATTGTCTTTCTGAATGTTTCCAGACCTCCGACACAGGAAATAACTATCCTAATGGAGGCTGTTGAGTATGTTGCGTTTATTAATAAATAATAAAATATAATAAGGTATATACAACATCAACACCGCAATTATTCCGTCATCATTAATTCTTTTGAAAATAATACTGACACATGAAACACGGTCAGGTTTTGACATATATTTTATGGTATGCATTTTTCATAAAGCTCTGGGAACTTATTTGAAGGCACACAAAAGTCAAACTCAAACCAGCACAGGCAGACGGCAGACCGCAGGCAGCAGGCACAGACCGCCAGTCTTTATTCAACTGTTGTAAGAACGACACGTGCACGCTTGAAAGTTTGAAATCGTTAAAAAAACTGTCCTAACTCACGATCTGTGCAGTGAAATTAAAAATATGACCGCGTGATTTATAATTATAATATATACTTATCACAGACTATATAACAGGTATGGAGTGTATATTTCGGTAAAATTAATTGCCCTTGCGAATTTTGTCCGGAATACCTGAGATCGTTGATCCCACTTATGTGTTTAATTGGTTGATAGATTACGATCGAATGCATTCTCGAATTATATATAATTTGAATTAAAAAAAAAAAAACTATTTTTAGACACAGATTCTAAAAACAATTTTTTGAGTACATCGAAATGTACTAAGTTACAAAATCTATATTCTTAATAAATCTTAAAAGTTTATTTTAAAATAAGCAAGTTTATTTAAAATATCCTGTTTCCGGTTTCCACTTTTAAACGTTAAGATTTAACACGTAAAAACGTAAACAATTCTATGTGTCGGTGCCGAGTAAACATAGTTATTAATAGTGTCCCTGGATCATATGTTGAACTGTGGAGTGTGCATTGTGTCCAGGTAAAGACGGCTGTTCACTACTATAACTTATTTATTGGAAAATTGCTCTAAAAACTGGTTCCCAAGCGTGAATATCAATTATATAGGTATGAAAATAACATATACAAAGTGGTCGATTAATTTGCATAGAGTTTTTTACTCAGGAGGTTTTTTTTAATTAATTTAAAATTTATTATTTATACATAAATAATGCATTCAACATAATGACTAATAAAAAGAAACATGTTTTAATTGATCTTGTAACGAACAAAGTATCTGTATAAAATCTGATGAAAAAAATTAATGATATGTCTGCTGTAAATTAATTAAAATGGTTACTGTAGCAAACGAAAAAAATTAATACACCAACGAAGAATGTACCTTTATTTTGTGGCTTCCATAAAACGTTACACGACCACAAGATTATCGATACTATCTTCGTATGCTTATCGCAAGTATATCCTTACATGCCTTGTAAGCAGGGCCGGATTATCGAAGCGGTATAGGCAACTGCCTAGTGCCTCGCACAAGCTAGGGCCCCATTCTAAGAGAGTTTTTATATTAGGCTTTGTAAATTAAAATTGAAGAATAATGTAAGTAACAAACCGTCATAATGTTTTTACCTTGATTTGAGTATATTATAGAGCGCATGTCATGTTAAAAACAGCAATTATGAAATCAAATGCGTTATCGTATAAAAAACCCTTTAGTGTTTGAAAAGGGTAAAGGGAACCGAAATCTTCATGCCTAGGGGCCCCGACATTCTCAATCCGGCCCTGCTTGTAAGTAATCTTGTATCTAGGCAATTTAATCTAACTTAAATCGGATGGTTTTGTAGAAAACTATAACTACAATTATGTATAATATGTTAGTTTTATTTGACGACGTTGTGGCGCAGCGGTAGCCAACCTGCCTTAAACGCCACAGGTCGCGGGTTCGATTCCCGCTCGGAGCATAATATGTTTGTATTGACCATGCAAGCATATTTTCCGGTCTGGGTGTATTTGTCCTTGTCATTGTGAATGTTTCCGGACCCCGACACAGGATATTACTATCCTAATGGGGGCCGTTGAGTGTGCAACGTTTATGTTTATAGTTTTAAGTAATATGCGATCCCTACACAGTTAATTGACAATCACTTTAGATTGCTTCGTTAAATATAAACGGAACATTTCATTTTAATAATATAATCGTTAGAGATAAAGTAACGCATTGCGTTTAATATTCTGTTTAATATGTTCACTTTAAATAAAATAAAATAAAATTTGCGATTTGTAAATAAATATAAAATTACTATCATGACAACAAAATCATGAATTCTAATTTCATGAGTATGAAGCTTAGAATAAATGCACTTAAATATGAATGACGACGTTGTGGTGCAGCGGTAGCGAACGTGCCATAAGCGCAACAGGTCATGCTTTCGATTCTCGCTCGGAGCCTAATAGGGACAGTTTAGTGTGTGGCGTTTTATTAATGATAGTATTCATATTACACATAGTCAATTCTTTCTAAGATCATGAGTTTTACAAAACATAGCAAAGAATTCGAAATGTTTGTTAACCAAGATGTTCATTAAATTAATAAAAAAAAATTTTTTTTTTCCAAATTTTGGACATATTTATGAACTGATAAACGAAATGTATAAATAGCACTTACAACATTTTTTTAAATAATGCTATATTGTACAACGTAGTTGACAAAATATATCAAAACAAGACATTTGATAAAATGGTACAATACGATCATTTGGTCGTTTTATCTCAATGTGTACGTTTTATGATGTATAATAAAAATAGAATTATCAAGTTACAATGTGTTATCATTGGAGAATTGATAAACAAAGATCAAGCTTAAGCTCTGACCCATTCAAGAGTCTGCGATTCCTTATTATTACAGCAGAAAAAAACATTATCAATATAAACAATAAACACGGAACAGATGTTTTATTGACTTTCATAACCCGCGACTATGCTTTAACTAAGTACTTACTGCTTTAAGTAATTATTCTGTGGGTATTGTACCTCCTTATCATTCTTACAGCCATAGAATTATTATATATGGACAGGTCTTATACAAAATGTTCAAAGATTCGTTGGTGCTGCTCCTTCGTGAATTCTCAATATTGAAGTTAGTCAAAGCTTGCAACATAATGGAATCACGTTAGCGTGTTACTAACTTCGTTTCATTGCGTTGGTGCGAATTTACGAAGGATCAAAATCTTTGGAGATTTTTTCCGATCCTTAGTTTTTGTATGTTGAGTACGACACACTTTTTTATTTACATTATTAGGCTGTCCATTTTAACAAACGGCCCTTTACCAGTCAACAATAACATCCGATTTATTTATTAACCACAATTGATGCTACTTCACTTTTTAATAGCCTACGCCATAACCATCATGATGAATTTAACCATTGAATAAAACACATGAATCTGTTTAAGCTTAATGAGACTTCAAATATAAACGACATGCATTAACATTATTGAATAAACTTTCTGGGGAAATATGGTAAACGAGTCCGTGGTTCTCTTGTATATAATAAATAAATATCATATAAATGCATACGGACAGAAAGAAGAAGGTTTAAAATATTATCTAATGTTGAATGTTTCTAGCAGACATTAAGTAAATTTAAAACAAAATATGCTTAATATCCTCTTTAACAATTTTTAATAAATAAAAAATATTACCTTTTTTTTTTTAATTTTAATTGGCCAAGTGAATTTAATATCTTCAAAATATAATTTAAGCGTAATGAATAGCCACCCTTATCCGTCGGGCAGGAGCGGCCGCCGTCAGCCGGACCTTGTTTTTTTTTCTTTTTACTCGGTTACCTGTTCCCGAACAAGTCCGCTCAACGGCTGGTTAGGTTAACAAGTGCTATGCAGGGGTGGAAAACCTTTTCAGCATTTTGACTAATGAAAAGTTTTATTTGCAAATATCTTATCACTAATATTATTTATCATATTCACAACATCATCACTATGATAAGTTTTAAGTAAAGCTTAGTTGAATTTCAATAAACTGGCTGGTAAGAAGTCGTTATTTATAGTATTCGTGTAAGATAGATTCTCTTAATTTCAAATCAATCGAGCAATTGAATAAGATTGTAACCTTTATTATTATTCCTTAAATAAAACGAATGACGATGTTTGGATAAGCGTAGCGTAGGCGTAAATGCTCCTAATGAGTATTTACGGAGTTATACTGAGCCGATAACTACGTAAAGCGAATTAGTTTCGCAAAACCATGTAGGGTCATTCGCTTGCAGCGACCCTTATCAAAGGAAGTGTGCGTCGCATCGCAAAAGTGACATTCAAAACCGCGAATCGTATCTTTATTCTGCTTTGGATGAATTTATTATTCTATTATAATACTAGCTGCTCCCGTCAGGTTTTGCAATGCCATGTGAGGAAAAAGTGTTAAAAATTTAAATTTATTAGGTCAGAAACCGTCGTGGTTTTATGCGGAACAATGTTTCAAAGTTACAAATTTACAGTATAATTAAATGGCACAGATATGCCATATAGATTACTTACTGTACCCGTGACTCCGCTCGTGTTATGTAATTTTTTGATGAAGCTATTTGTGTACCAAATTTCATGCAAATCTATCTACTTAGTAGCTTTTGCGTGAAAAATAAACATGCATTCTTTGTCACAAACTTTCTCATTTATAATATTAAAGCATTTTTAGTATTTATAAAATATGTATGAATAGATTTTTGCCAGATAAACTATTATTTACTCTCATTGTATAGTGAGACATGTAGAATAAACCAGTGTTTTAACGATTGCCTCAAATTTAGAATATACTAGAATTATATAGTATTGACCTGTCCGAAATATTTTACAGCTTAGTTTACGATGCTTAAAATATATTTATATAATTCAAAGTCTGTTTAAACACACATTAAAGATTACGCAATGTTAAAGCTTACGACTTAACAAATACAATATTCACTAAAGTGTTTACATTTTAAACATTGACTACGTCCCATTAAGTGGATGGCTTTAATGTCTACTATAAAAATAAATAATAAACAGGTATCATTATATTAAAAATATATATTTTTTGTAATTTAGCCAATTTATGTTTATAAAAAACTAAACTACGTCTCACCTTCAATTTGTGATGAAATCGTTAAATCCTTGTTAGCAAAATTCGTAGATAATAAATTCTTCTGTCTTATTTTTAGTATAGGTACTTTGTTTGTACGAAGCTCTCATTGATATTATTATTTCAATTGAAGTATCCACATTCTTCCCAAATAGATCTTAGTTCAAAGATTGTATGATTGATATTATCTAAAATCAATTTTAAATCGTCCTATTATTTTTGAAGATAAAATTCTAAAATTTGAATCGGACGTTGTAAGAAACGTCATAATATGAAAAAAAAAAACCACATTAGCTCGCGCTCTTGGTCTTAAAGTCACCTTTTTAGTAAATGAATATCTACTTGAGGGTATAAAAATAAATGAAACGTATAATTAAACACAGATTTTGCGTATCGACAACCCTGAAATTTTGCTTTTAAAAAACTTTATCAGTTGTCAATGTTTTGCGCTAATTATAGGTTATCTGTGCATTGGCTGGTCAGGAGATAATAAATGAATAATAAATTAATTGTACATTTGTGATTAATATTATTATATGTTGTGATTAATCTTTACTGACCTTTAAAAAAATTTAATTAAATTATTACTTGTTTTTCATAGCGAAGCAACTACTTGAAGCCTCAATAGCGCAACGGTAGAAGGGCCGACTCCGCTCCCTTGACGCGAGAATCGCCGGTTCGATCTTGACCCCCTTGGGCTATTGTCGTACCCCACTCGTAGCGCAAGCTTCGAGCTTATATGGAGGGGCAATAGGAATATTAGTAATTCCTTGAAAACAAAAACTCTTAATTGCTAACTTAATTCCATATATCTTTTTTTTTAAATTTATTTATGTACCCATAAACAGAGTCTAAAAACAGTCAAAATACAATAAGTGAATGTGTACAATGTGTGTTCTTGTATCAAACAAATTTTATATAAAATCTAAACAAAAAACAGCTAAAACGACGTACAATGCTTCTAATTTATATTTTTTGACACCTAGATAAAACAGTTCAACACCCCTGCCTCAATATCCGTGTGACTATTTTTTTCTTTAACACCTTTTGTTAGTATAATTCGACTTCGGGAGCGAGAAAAAAAAATGTATTAGACATTACTTTTGACAGGGGTTATTTAATAAAGTTGTCGGGTTTTTTATATCTCGGAGGATTCTCACGACAGCGCCATTGTGGGAGCACGTCTTGAACTCAGGGTTACCAGAACTATTTGGTAACAGAATCGGGACATGATAGGAAATGATTTGAGTATTCTTGTGTAACAGAATATTAAGATTCGGACAAAGTCTAACGTCAGCATAAAATTTCGAAAATTATTTAAATAAACGCTCAAGTTTATAGCTTGAAGGCTTGAAAATAAATGGCTTTGCAAAATGGTCAAGTCAAATTAAAAAAAAACACCAACGTTATGGGCCATTTAGTTTTAATGTAGCATTAAGGTTTATGTTCATTATGTGATTGGTCTTATATTCAAGTAATTTTGATCATTTGACAGGTTCAGTCCGATTTCATTATTTCCGGCTTACGTACTTTTATATAGTTTTCCAGATAGATTGATGTTTATGATTACTACTTCCTAACAAACTTTCGCAGCAAATTATATCTCTTTTGCCCACAATCTTTATTAATAAATAGTTAAACGCAAAAAAGAAATCAAAATTGGTAAAATATAGTTTACCATAATTTAACTTTTTTCCGTTACAATTTACACAAAATAACCGCATGAAGTTAGCGTGTGACTAAGTTCGTCTCATTGCGTTGGTGTTGACTTTACAGTGGGCCACCAACAAGTCTGTGATATTTTGTCTACATGAATAGGCCGGACCATAGTGTAAAGTAAGTCTAAGCTGGGGTTTCATCGTCAGTCCTTAATCAGATCATCATAGGTAAACAGACAAATTAACGATCTCCTAATAAAATTGGTTGACCATAGAAAATTTATTTATTTATTTATTTATTTATTTTAACATTGGGAAACAAACAGCTATAGTTATATACAGATGTAATAGTTCACAATTAAAAGTTCATTAGCCAATAAAGTTTCCACTTAAGTAATAGTTTACAAAATATTTTACATTATATTTTAAACAAAAAAAAAACTAAACAAAAATAAAAAATATACAAAACTAAATGAAAAAAATAATAAGGTTCTTCTAGATTGATAATTGAAAGCAAAAAATAAACATACATACTTAAAAAAAAAGGCTAAGAATTATGGAGAATATCCTTGATTTTTCTACTAAACTGTCGGTAATTGTATTGAAATATGTCTATATGGTTGTAGCAAGTATTATATACATTGCAGGCTCTTATAATAAAACAATTGCTAGTGTAATTGGTTCTACGTGCAGGAATGAAGAATGTGTCTTTGTAACGGGTGCAATGAATTGGGCAATTAAAGCTAATACTACTTAAAATATGATTGGAATCAATTCTAGATATATACTGAAGGAATTATATAACGTAAAAAAACTGTCCTCACGAATACCGGACACTTGGAAACCCTTCTGGAACGGGCCCAATCAATTATGTTAACTGTGATAATTTTTTTCTCTCTTGAGCGGTTTTTTCTTGAACGTCATCTATTTGTATGGTCAACATGTTACACGCCAGTTACCCGCTCATTATTCGGTTTACATTTTGCCTAATGCTTATGTAAATTTTTAGATTGAAAATTAAAAAAATTTTTGTTAACTAATTTTTAAATAAGTTAAAAATCAATTAGCTGAACTTCGAAAAGGCTTATGAGAGTATTCTGTAATAAGCAAGACTTAACGCTTTAGACCATTGTCGAAGCTAAAAACTTTCGAGGCAGCCGCAATCTATCCGAAAGACTCACCAGACGGTATGAATCCTGGACCCATCGCGACGTGTGAAATTAGGCATCTTGTCTTCAAGTGAATAGATTATCGGGTGGTATATGGTTACGATGGACGTTCATAGCCAGATGGTCTCACTGATCGTTAAACGATCAGCTTAAAGAGTTGCAGGTTCGATGCTGGCCCCCTTAGACTATTGTCATACTCACTCTTTGTTTTTCAGATTTCTCCATCATGGATACCTCTATGGTTATGATGGACTCCTACCGCCTAACCTGTCACCTTTAGCCGGGTACGGGAACACTTTCATAATCTTCCGCAACCCACTACTAGCCCAAGCTATGATCATATTTGGAGGGGCGATAGGGATTAATGAATTGAAAAATCATTGCCAATATTTAAAAAAAAAAAGTAAACCCACATTACAAATTATAATCTCGTTCAAAACAGTGTTTAACTTTTAGCTGGGATGTCGCCGTCGGCGTCATTCGCGGCGCGAGTGTGCGCGGGAGTGGCGCTGGCGATGTCGCTCGGCATCGGCGCGGGCCGGAGGGACTACAAGGACCCCGAGAGACAGAACTCCGATATATCTCTTTGGATCGACGAGCGGCAAGTTCGGATGTTTAGTGGTGAGACATTAGTGATGTAAAGACGTAGTAGTAGAGCCATGTTCCTCTTAGCACAAATTGGCCGGCCAAGGAAGTACTACCCTCACAAAGAAAATCGGCTACAAAGTAACAGCGTCAGTGTTGCGTTTCGTGCGATGACTGAGAGTCTGAGAGCGCTTTAGGCCTACTCTACCACCCCCACCGTTCCCTTAGTTTTTCCCTTGACATCCCTTACCTCCCTTAGATATGCAACGAGCATGTGGTACTTCAGGTATGGCATTCATAAGTTTTTAATATAAAAATTTTACGTTAATTTAATGGTTCAAATTGTATTTCCAGGTATATCAATGCAAGTATTCGCTATACTAAATGGCAATATATCTCCGTACATACTAGAGCCTAATTTCTCCCACAAATTGCCCGTTATACCGTCAGAAGTTGGCTACGTCAATTTCACGTGGCGGTCGAAGAAACGGTACTTCTATAACTTCGATACATTGACGTCATCTGACCCTAAGGTCTTGAAACCTCCACTTCTGTCTATAAAAACACAGGGTCGGGTGCCTAAAACATCTAAAGGTAATATTTTTTGGTATATAACTATGTCTTGCTTATGTACTTCGTAATAACTGTTTCTATTTACAAGTTAATAATGATTTAAATGTTTTAGAATATACGGTAATTTGACATATAAGTGGTGGCAGAGAGGGATAAATATTTTATTATTTACAATTATTATGTATTATTTCGACGACGTTGCGGTAGCGAATCTCCCTTTAGCGCCACAGGTCGCGGGTTCGATTCCCGCTCGGAGCACATGTTTGTATTGACCATGCAGGCATGTGTTCCGGTCTGGGTGTTTGTCCTTGTCATTGTGTATGTTTCCGGACCCCCGACAAAGGAGATAACTATCCTAATGGGGGCCGATGAGTGTGTAGCGTTTATTTTCTATTATTTTTAAAATAATAATGAAATTAATATTTGTTTCGCTAGATAAACTGTACTAAACCCCCAATATTCTATGCAGCTCCTGATAAAACCAATATGAAAACTTTAAAATCTGAATTAGAGAAAAATAATAACTTTATCAAGAATATTAATTAATAAATAAATAATATAAATAAATAAACTCTACGCACTCAACGGCCCCATTAGGATAGTGATATCCTGTGTTCGTCGTCCGGAAACATACACAATGTCAAGGACAAATACACCCAGACCGGAAAATATGCTTGCATGGTCAATACACACATATTATGCTCCGAGCGGGAATCGAACCCGCGACCTGTGGCGTTTAAGGCAGGTTCGCTGCCACTGCGCCACAACGTCGTCAAAATAATATCTTGAATAGGGCAAAAAGTTACACATTTAAAAGATATATTTACATACTAAAATTGTCCCCAGAGTTCAGTATATTCTTGCCATGCATGGGCAATGTGAGTGGGGTTGCTACATTTGAGATAGGTCTAGTGCTCAAAAACGGTCGAGGCACACCGTTGAAGGGCACGCCGTTGAGACTAAACCTTAAGAAGGAATGCGCACAGAGAGGTGTGTATTTAGAAAGGACAGGTATTGTATCGCCAACGCATTTTTAACACTTGTACGAATGTGCTTTGTAATATTGTAATCGATCCGATGATGAAGATCTGTGCCAATATTTCTGGCTAAAGATAAATGAAGAATTTTGGTGACGGTAGGGTTTGTCAAGTCGTCAGCCTCGTTTCAACGTAAGCCAGGCAGCGTATACCTAACCAGTAACTAATTGCATCTTAACGGTGGGCAATCCACCTTTATGCTCTCTGGTGTTTCAAATTTGATTGGCAACGGTAATCGCCTAACATCAGGTGAAAAAATCCGCTTGACAAATTATAAGTGATAAATGAGTACAAGTAATATAGTGATGAAGGCATAACCTTTAAACGAGCAATTCTTGTCTATATATATATAATTGGGATCTCGGAAACGGCTCCCCCGATTATCATGAAATTTAGTATGCAGGGGTTCTCGAGGGCCATTAATCGATCTAGCAAGGATTTATTTTTAGAAAATGTGGTTTTGTTCAATGAAAACTCCATTTCGAGAATATATGACTCTTCCTGACATCTATGTGCGTGTAATAATACTAATATTTGATTTAACGACCCAGCAAGTCAACTAGCAAGATAAACTAAAGCTACTTCAGTAGATGGCGTTTTAAAATATTATTCATATTTCATCATTATGTAATTCGTATTTAAGTAACTATAATTTCCAAAAAACACGATTTACCAAAAAATAAAAAATTATATATATATATTATAATATCAGGTACTATTAGCATAATTATCAAAATAATTTTTCATATATTGTTGCCAATAAAGTAAATTGTAATCTTTATCCGGCCCATCGATGTTGGAGCGGTAGCTTGCTCTATTGAAATAACATTCCGCACCAAAATAGTATTTTGCGCTTAACTTCTGATAAACAACTGTTGTTATCATTTTTGTTCAATTCTGGCGCGAAGTTGTTAAAACTGATTTAGCTATTTATAAGTGCTAAAAACGTTTTACGAATAGCTACCTACTACCAAGTTACTACTTTTGTATTGACTTGGAATATTAGTAATTTTAATAATAATAAACAATATCTTGTTACGCAGTTTTAATACATTGTAACGATTACAATATTAAAAGCACAATCGTAACGCTTTTTTATTAAATTAAGTTATTATTTAAGAAATCATGAACGCCTTAACTGTATCTCTTAACGTTTCCAAGCTTATTAATTCGATATCTCATGCTTCTTCTATCAAACATTATTAAATATCTAACTAAAAACATTGCATTCCGTTCATTGTCAACGAAAAATGATTCCTGCGCTAAAAGCTTCAATATTAGGTACCTAATACCACAATGTACCCTTGTAAAAACAAAGACAAATTTCATCGATTGAAAACAATATTATATGCTTAGACTTACAACATGTATACTAAAGTCTCTGATACTATAAGTCTTTGTCAAATCAGAAATCTATAAAATATAATAATAGTAATCTTTCTTTTCTATTGAACAACTGTTTTTGTTATTTTTAATTTTGTTTAAGTACTTAAATAATTAATTGCATTAAACTAAAAAAAAAGAAATAATTTGATGCATAGGTAAGATTTGTACTTATTACAGATATAAAGACGTCTTTGTGTAGCCAAGGGTATGATTTTTCGTTATACTTGAATTAGGCGTGTCTGCTTATGTTCATATTACAACGTTAAGCAGTGTTTCTATTCGTGTGTTCGGGAACAATACAGTGATTGACGTTTTATCGATCCATTGTTTACGATTTTCAATGAAGTATTATATTTAAGAACTTATTTTATTTTTACCTACTAAATAAATCACAACTCCTGAAACGTTACGTAACTGAACTGTACCTGGGTGTGACCACGTCTTGACCGGCGCACTTTTAGGATGAAAATGACGTAACTCATAAAGCATTTTTTTTTGGAAACAACAAAATAACTTTTAAAATATTGACACCTGCACAATCTTATCATACTTTCTTGCTTATTTACGCTCAAATATGGAATTGTTATATTGAGAATTTACTTTTAAGTCATTTACGCTGATGACTAATTTTCATTTTTTTTTTAATTGTGGCGTTTTCGTTCTAATGGTGCGTGACGTTCGTTCTAATCACAAACATTTATTTAAATATTGTTTAATAAACAGATATAAATATCAAGATAGTTATTTTAAATAATAAAAATATGGTAAACGATGAAGTCAATAATTGTATTGTTCCCCTTGCTGCTACTAATAAGAGATCGCTCCTGAGACGCGTTCGCTTCAGGGCATATTATAACCAATCCATTGTTTCCGGACATATCGCCGAGCTCACCGGCTGGCTGAATACGGTTCCTCTACTCACAGCAGCTTGCATTTTTAGGTTGGTACATACGCATGCTTTTTCCATATACTTACTCAGAATGGCCACAAATTGTCCAAAAATTTGTAGCCACTCAATTAATCACCATAATAAATTCTAAAACTAAGTTTTAATGTAATAAACTAATGATTTCTCAGTTGCATGTTTTATTAATCATTAATTCTAACATTCAATTAGCCTTTATAAAATAGTCGCGTGTTTATATCGGACAATAGGGCCGGACCCCGAGTGCGACAAGAAGTGCGCGAACCAGGGCTGGTGCAACAGCGACAAGATCTGCCAGTGCCCCGAAGGCTACATGGGGCAGCACTGTCGCACGGCGCTGTGCTACCCGCAGTGTATGAACGGCGGGAACTGCACCGCGCCAGGCCTGTGCTCCTGCCCCGCCGGATACCAGGGCCGCCACTGCGAGGGAGGTTCGTACTTGCCCCGTATACATTCTTTACTTTTCAATATATTTTCCCATGATCCTACTACTAGCCCTAGTAGTATACTGGTATATACTACGTAAGGAGAGAGCTGTTGGGAGTTTGAGGTACCGACCATGGGTGTAGCGAGGTAGGCGCAAGGTGGAGAAGCTGCCCACGCCCTTGACCTTACGAAATAGTGAAAATACGTGATTATAATGCATTTGGAACAATTTAACAAATAGCTATTGAGAATGTACTCATTTTGCCCCCTCTAGATCCGATGTTAAGATTTTTCCCTTAGGCTACGCCCATGATACCGCCACTCTCGTTTATTGAAGCGTAGCAGCACGAATACTGCTACTTGAAGTATCTGTAAGGGGGGTGTAATTACTAGCTACCTATGGATGTACAAAAAAGAAAAGATAGTAAATGTACAGCAAAGTAAAAAGCGAACCATATTAACAAATAGATATAAATATGAAAACATAATTTCTTAAAAGTTGAATAGATATAAAATGATGTAACTACCAATGTTAAACGTTTAAATATATTATAAAAGACTTGTAGATTCGAGAATTATAAGTGTTTCAGTAGACATTCAAACTCTAGTAATAGAAATTTCCTTATTTCGCGAAAATAGATCCAAAGCTTTAACTTATTAAATGGCGCAAGGCCGTAAACAATCTAAGTACAGTAGAAATAAAATATAAAAACTTGTCTGTAAAATGGTGAGGTGACAAACAAAGTCTTTTAATTATTTAATTACATTTATTACATTTAAAAATATAATACAATATCTACATTTTGCAAAACTACTGTCTGTATTACACCCGTATAATACGAAACTTAGTTATTTTTTGTATTATTAAAATCAAACAAAACTCTTTAATACTACTACTACTTGGGTTTGTATTTGGTATTAAAAATGAATAGAATTCGATACTCGAACAAAAATATCGGTTGTCGATTTATGGAAAATAAAAATCGACGATATTATCGATTATTTTATGAAAAGATATCGATATTTCGATAAATCCATTATTTTACCCTATTCTAAAAGTTCAATATGTAACTTTTGCGTCAACAAAGTTGTTCTACCTTTCAGCTATTTATGCATTTTTAACCACTTTTTTTCTTGTGAATATAATATAATTTTAATATAAGGATACTGCTGTCTTCATGAGCGTACCCAAAATTTGGCCCAAGGGGGAGAGGTTTATTAGTGTAGGTGTGAGTAATTTAAACTATTTTTAGGATTGTATACAGACAAAATAATATTAGTTATTGTACATTTTATTATGACTAGAAGAGTCCAATCTCCAGGTTGGTTAAGATCCAGGGTGGAATAGACAAGTGAATGATGAGCTAAACAAAATTAGTAATCTTCAAGTCTTAACAGAAAAATTAAACTAAATGTTAATTAAAATGAAAAGCAATTCACAACTTTGTCTTCACTAAAAAACTTATAAAAACTAAACCTTTTTAGATATAGCAATAGCGACTTTACAACCGGTCTTAATAACTTCTGTCAGAGCCTTATAAAACGGAGCCTGTTCGGCGCCGTGATCGATCCCCGTGTCGTGATGCTCCTGTTCCTCGTCTCTGAACCTGGTGATCGTCTCCAGGATCTCCTTATCCACGTTAGGGTCTTCCATGAGCGTCCGGAGCTGGTCATTGTAATGGTCAACTATCACAGTTTCCACTGCTACCGTACAAGCCATGGCTGCTTCTTTACCTAATAGCGCTGTGCCTGAAAATTGATTATAAACCTATTGTGAGTTTTGTTACTGTTGTTGTGAGGCTGTTCTCAATTCATCTATATATTTTATTATTTTCAATATTTTAGATTTATTAAGGATCTGGATGATTCTGCATGTAAACAGTTTTCAGAAATAATTTATAAAAAAATAATAAACGCTAATATGTAACTTTTGGTGTAAAATATAGCGTTCAGTTCAGTATTTTTTTTTTATGTTACGAGTAGGCAGACAAGCATACGACCCACCTGATGGTAAGTGGGTGCCGTTGCCTATGAGCGCTTACAGCACCATTAGTAGGTGCCACACACGCACACGCCAACCTCGAGATATTGGTTTTTAAATCTCCTCTGCCCAGTAATTTCATTAACTTACAGTGCCCTTCAAACCGGAACACATAATGTCAAAGACATTACTGCTTTGCGGTAGAACTGACACTGCGGTGGCACCTACCTAGCCGACCTCTTGCAACTAAAGACAGTGACAAAAGACACTGATTGCACTGGTGGAATAATCTCTGCTGTGACAGAGATTATCCTAACACTACTACAGAAAGAAAGCGATATTAACCTGCGCCAAGTGCGAATCCAGCAATATTCCAAAGCGGTGTCATGATGGTCGGTCGCACGCGGTATTTAGAGATGAGCTCTTCAAACTTCTGTCTGTGATGTATCTCTTGTTCCCACATGTGCTTAATTAGGGGGCCCTCGGCCGTATTGCCCAGTACCGCCATCTGCCCCGCGTATATACGATCTGCCCCTAGTTCGCCTGCATGATCAACGCGGATTATCGAATCCAACTGTTCGCGAACAACCAAAAGTTTTAGTGATACTGCTTATTTGGGTAATCAATTTAAATTTTCACATTTAAAAATAAGGCTGAGTTTACACCAGAAATGTGTGAGGACGCATAGCGAGGGATGTATTTGTTAGAATCAATAGGCTCCTGTGGGAACCGCTTAAAATAGACAGGCTAGGTATATGAAGCGATTCTACTGGTTTCTACCAAGCACATCTCTCGCTAGCATTCATACACATCGCTACTAGAAACGCAGCATAAATCTATAACTTACGTGAGGATTCTTCTTCCACGTCGCTGAATGCGCCCTCCTCACATGGTGTAATACTGGCGGAGGTCGGAACATCTTGAATTATACTGATAAGACAGAGAATAACAATAATTATGATTTCAGGTATATGTTCACAAAAGTGTCTAAATGGCGGAAAATGCATACAGAAGGATACCTGCGAATGTTCTAAAGGATATTACGGCCTTCGATGCGAATTTTGTAAGTATTTAACATTCTCGTAATTTAATCACAATCTTACCCTTTTAGAAAAAAAAAAACCACTCGCTCTCTCTCTCTCACACACACTTTCAATTTACCTAAGACTAAACCCAAACTTAATGTATTTTATTACAATTTCATTAAAATTCTGAGGTAGGTTTTCTGAAGGTTTTAATTATGTTATGAGCCTATTTTCTATCGTTAGCAAAGTGCGTGATCCCGTGCCTGAACGGCGGACGCTGCAAGGGCGTGAACAAGTGCCGCTGCCCGGCGGGGCTCGGCGGGAACCACTGCGAGGTGGGGCGGCGCGCGGGCGAGTGCGGGCGCGCGTGCCGCCACGGCGTGTGCCGCGCCGGCGCCTGCCGCTGCGAGCCGGGCTGGCGCGGACGCTTCTGCCATCGAACCTACGGTTACCGTACTAACACGACTCTACTACTTACATACACTCACTCCCTTTATCCCATCTTCTTCTATAACAAATTTAAATTTTGCTTCCAATACAATAGACTATCAAGACCAGTAACAATTTAGGAACTGGATTTAAAGTTATTACCACACGATGAAAAAGCATACAACTCCATTTACTTACATTGACTTATTACAAATTCCTTAGTTTGTAAAGTACCGACCCTACAAGAAAAATACGCTTCCCTGGTGTTCCTTCGTAAATTCAAACTACCGCAACTAAACGAAGTTAGTCACACGCTAACTATATTTGATTGTGTTGCAAGCTTGTAACTATCTTCCTTTCGTTGCATCCATGCTGAATTTATTATTTTGTTTGTATGGAAAGACCTGTCCTACCTATAAGTCTATGTACAACTCGATGAGGGCTCATGGTAGCAAATAAATTGTTGAATCGCCAAGAGCATCGCATGTTCATTGATGGCCCAATGTGTAGGAGCGAAGGGGAAATTGAGAAAAAGAAATGGGGCAAAGAAGGTGGGATTTTAAACTTTCATCGCTTCTTCTCATTGAACGAAAGTTACGGAATTACTTCACGTAGAAATTCTGTGAGAGAATAGTACATTTCAGATCCTTTGCAGTTATCCATATATCTAGGCAATCACTAAGTACAACATCTAAAATTCCGGATGAATTAACTCAACCAATAACTATAATTTCCATTTTCAGGATCTTCAGAAGAATCTGGCGAGTTTAAGAGGCCTCGATGAACAAGCAATATACAACACTGAAGAAATAACTTGTGATTTCATTAATTTTATAAGAAAATTTTATACATACTTTGGTAACAATAACTAAATTAGTCATTTAGATATAAGTTTAGTTTTAACAAAAAAAAATTATAAATTAAATATATGATGACAACTATTTACACTGGTATCATTTATTTTAATGAAAAAAAATTACTGACTATATATATAATCTTCTTCGTCCTAGCATTATTCCCGGTATTTTATTTTACCCAGGGCCTGCTTATTACTCTTATCCAGATTTGACGGGTTACTAGTTTTTACACAGAGCGATTGCCATCTGACCTCCGCAACTCTAAGGGCGAACCAGTAAGTCATTGGATAAGAGCAATTTACTTATCAAGAGTTAACGATTATTACCAGATGTTTTTGTGATAACAACTGGGACCGACAGCTTAACGTGCTCTCTGAGGCTCGGTGGGGAGACCCACAGACAAACGCCCAGACCGAGACAGAAATTTAATAAACATCTGCCCGAGCGGGAATCGAACCCGCAACCTTCGAGCCTAAAGGCACACGCTACCCACAACGCCACAACGGTGTCAATACTGACTATATAACCTATATTCTTTCAAATAAAAAATCGGACACATTAATGACCTACATGACGTTGTTATTAAAAAAAGTAGAGCCCATAAAAATTTCATCTATTTATTTTTATGGTATTTTTTCTTAAAATTAAAATGGAATAAAAGGGCATACCCTTTCAAGCAAAAGAAGAGTTCTCAAAATTAATCTAAAAATGTCAGAGTTCTGAGGTATAAAACATATTAAAAAATTCAACTGAATTGAGAACCTCGTTAAAGAAGAGAGAGTGGGTTAAAGAGGATAGTTGATTATCTGGCTTGGCTTTTCTTGAATTATTACCATTTTTGTTTTTATGTTAGAAGTTGGCAAACAAGCATACGGCCCACCTGATGGTTAGTGGCTGCCGCAGCCTATGAGCGCTTGCAGCACCATTAGCAGGTGCCACTCACGCGTTGCCAACCTCGAGATATTAGTTCTTAAATCTCGTTCGCCCAGTAATTTCACTAGCGCACAATGCCCTTCAAACCGGAACACAGTAGTGCCTAAACACTACTATTTGGCGGCAGAATATTGGACACTGCGGTGGTACCTACCTAGCCGACCTCTAGCAACAAAAGACCTACCACCAGCGTGACTGATTGCACTGGTGGAATAATCTCTGCTGTGACAGAGGTTATCCCAACAGCGGGCGATGGGGTCGTCACATCCCGACGCCGATAAAACGCCGACGCCGTCCTGGGAGGAACATGGCTGTACTAGGTACTGTTAAGTCTTTCTGTCTATCGCTAATGTCTGCGATGGGGTCGTCACATCCCGACGCCATTAAATTAATTTTGTTGATATTGTTACGGGCTGGGGTTCGCTAATTTGGAAACAAACACCTGATGGCTCTAAACAAGACTTTATTCTAGGTCTAGATTAAACAACAGAACTTCACAAGCAACAGGTCCAAATCACAGGTCAATCACAGTCCAAAAGAATAGCCGGGGTCACTAATTATCGCACTTTTTCACTGGTATCACTTGTAGTGTCTTCGCTTGTTGCTCAGAACTGAATGAATCAGTCGACGCGCCGGGCCGCTTATATACGCGGACACGGGTTCGAGAGAGCTCCGTCCGCGGAACGCTATTCTACATGTTTCGAGAATACACCTTTCTCGAACCCGCGCGGCGGTCGTAGAAATAAACAAAAGGAGTAGCAAGCGATTTTGAACCTTATGCTCCTGTGATAAGGTTCTCCGTAACAATATCATCAACTGTCTGAATTGAATCCAAAATAGGATTTATAAACTTTAGAAGTATTAATCAAATGACTATCATCATCATTTTAATTTTGCTGAACGGAATGGGAAAAATATTGTTTTGTAGGATTTTAATTTTTATTAAAAAGAGAAAATATTGCCCTACTACGAAAATAAAAGTCATTTCCTTTAAACTATAAACGAGAAAACCATGACATGTTGCAAGTATGGACATGACTGACTAACAGACAGGGACCAAGATATAACTTTGCCAACTAAAATAAGCTTCAGTGTCTGGATGTGGCCACCACATCACCCGCTGTTGGGATAATCTTAGTCACAGAAGAGATGTTTCCACCATTGCAATCAGTCAAACTGGTGGTAGGTCTTTTGTTGCAAGAAGCCAGTTAAGTAAGTAGGTAGGTACCGCAGACCTATCAAATATTCTACCCCAAAGCGGTAGTGTCTTTGGCATTATTGTATTTTGGTTTAAAGGGCACTGTATGTTAAATGAAATTACTGGGCAAAGGAGATTTATGAACTAATATCTCAAAGTTGGCAATGTGTGAGTCACACCTACAAACTAGTTAGTTCTTTTTTAGATTTCAGTATCATGAACTTTTCATTGGAGCCAAGCATGCCTAGTTCTCTACATGAGGCAGCTAATAATAATTTCATTTAATTTATTTAGCCTTTCAATAATAATTTGCAATACAAGTGATTGCACAATATTATTTAATGTTTGGGTCTAGATTTATGTGGCATTCAAGATAGGCCTATTCTATTAAAAAGATAATTTTTAATTTTAATTGTATCCAAATGTAATGTATCATGATGTGGAATTTGTCAATGTCAAAAGATGTAATAGTAAAAGGCCAATATAAGTTTAGTTCAGTATAAGAATAGATTTAATTGCATTTATTAATAAAATGACCAATGCATGTAACAATAAAAGATTTTACGGATAAGGCTTATTCGTTGAATGACAGTTTTTTAAAATTTTAAGTTAAATATTTTCAAAAATAAAATAAAAACATACACATAAATGGTTTTTGCAGATATATTAAATCATCTTTATCTGTTATTTATATTCTTTGAAATAGCTTCTACGATTAAATTTAAAATTAAATAGATAAATTAGAATGGTAAAATAATATTGTTTAACATAAATTATATAATAATTAAAAATATGCGTGAAACAATAATGGTGCCACAACAAGTAATAGGTTATGTTTTACTTTATACTTTTATGTTTATGTTTTGAAATTAAAATATTATTGAAATGAAAAATAAATATTAAAAATATATCTCTCATGAATTATTATCACAATTGCTACTGTTTAAGCTTTTTCATATAGTATTTAAAAGTATGCAAACATCCTTAGGACTAATATCTTACCTTTAGAAGAACTATAAATGTTTCAATAATCGCAAAAATGTAATGCACAATCTGCACCATACAGGAAACCAATTGGATTTATTGCGGTAAAGATACTTTCAGAATCAGAACATTTTTTCCATAAAAAATTGAACTTATTATATTGTTTACATGTCAAAATTACTTTCGGAAAACTCCAATAGCTAGCGCCACTTCATGACATGATCAATGTTTTCTAAAATAAACTGGGAATATTTCTTCATCACGTAGTTTTCAGGTGAAAAATAAAATACACAAGATTTTTTTTCAACAAAAAGTGGTGAGTTTTATATAAAAATAGTACGATAATTCACTGTACTTACAGAAATTAAAAGCTCTTTCCCCCCGCAGTCCGAGGGGCGAGTTCCCTTTCCTCGTGAAAAGAAAACCATACCGCGCAGACTCGTACAAAATGGCGCCCCTTGATATGAAGTGTACAATGTTCACATATCGCGTTTACCGATCGATATCAATGGAGGACTCGCATTTTTCGGGGTCTGCTGAGCACTTCGTATATTTCGTGAATTTAGTGTTCGGTTGAGTGAAAAAGTCTTTGAAAGTGTTGTTTTTGACCGGTTACATCATAGTGAGCTTGAAAAGCTTCCAATTGGAGTGCAAAATGTCTTTCAAATCACGCAGGTGCGTACGCAGTCGTAGTCTTTCTATTCTGTCTGGGCCTGCTCGAACGCGCGACCCCTTCATGATGGCCATTCATTTGGGTTTATCCTTTACGCCGCCGCAAAAGAGTTTATGTCATTCGCCTTCGAAATTGACCCGCCGCGGCTATCTGCCTCAAATTGCATCTAAACAATAACAAAATGCCTCTTTTACGAAAACTGCATTCAAATATTGATTATACCTGTAATATTCTCAAGCTACACTCTAGTCGATCCAGCTCGAATTATGTATCATGACCAATTCATGCAGCATTGATTTTACTTCTTCAGATAGAAAAAATAAATTTTCTTTGATAGGTATTCTATTTTACTATTCTGTGGAAGCTTGGGTATTGATTTTTTCCAATGAACTAGCTAACTACACAGTAGAAAGTTACATTGACCCTATCAATAATTAAAAAAGAAAGCTTTTCAAAACTATAAAATGTAATAAATTCGACTTGTTAAAAAATTGGGCCTTATATTTTTTTTAGACAGAGTAATGGTAGGTACACTAATTTTTTAAATGTCAAAAGGTCAAGCTTATGCCTTATTAGGCAATCAAGGATTTACCTATATTCTGGCTTATGATTATAAATTATATGATTGTATTATGAAATTATAATTTCTTAAAATTAATTAAAATCACTTTTTTTTTTGTTAATGTTAAACATTCAGCAATAGAAAAATGTTAAATAAATTGTAATAAATTGGTTTCAGTTATTGATTTATTCAATCCAAAGCTTGGATTAATGTATTTTATTTATGCCAATTGAATTATTTAACACAACAAATATTGGAATTTTATATTAACATAACATATTTGTATTAACATTTCATAGAGAAATCTTAAAATTCTTTCTATAAAACAATTGTTTTTCATAAATTATGATTTGAATGACAGGAAAAATAAATATAACTTAAAAATAAATATAAATATCTTTTCTGTTTTCTGTGTTGTGTAGCTATAAAAGCTAACACATATAATTTTGTTACAATCTCATCAAATATTTCAAATAATTTTCATGAGTGTTGATTACCACCAAATGATCACAAAATTTAAATTATTATTAATTGTACCATTATATCAAAGAAATTATTAATAATATGTTTCTCGTTTATTTATATTTTTATTATAATTATAATGAATGATTTTTTTCAAAACATTACTTTCTTTTTTGCAATTAAGATTTTTTAAAAATAATTTAGTTTCTTTTTTTGTTCTTTTTTTAATATCTTAATATTTATCTGAAGAACATAACTTAAACCATTGGACCTAGAAACCTTAATTTTTTCAAACATAATAAATAGATTTTTTGAAAAAGATAAAAATAAAAATAAAAGGATTTTTCAAAACTCACCCTCAAGGGGATGAAACAGGGGTTGAACATTTGGAAATCCATTATTTTCAAAACTTGAAAAGCATGAAATTTTGTAAGTTAAAAATAAGAGATGAATAAACATGAGGTTCAAAGTTTGAATTTAAATCATTATTCCCAGTAGTTAGTGTCAGAAGATAGTGTTAAATAGGGGACAAACATAATATGAATTATTCCATCACAATTATATTTATAGGTCTATAAAACCTTGAACAAATTTTATTGACCAATATTAAAAAAACATTGGACTATAGTATGCAAAAGACAGTAGTAACTTATGGATTTATTTTTATAATACAATTATGGTAAACAAGTGTACGGTCCACCTGATAGTTTAGTAATACCATGGTCTAACCATTATTATTACAACAAGAACCTATTATTGTTAAGTAGCATCTAATTAATTAAAAATAAAAAATTTTAAAACATTTCTCTTCCATTCCATCTTGAAGAACTTAAGAAGCTGTATCATATTAAAACAATAATGGATACTCTTAAGTACATATCTATTTAGTTTACATTTAAATAAATATTGTTGGAAAATTTAAATAAACTTTATCCACATGTTCATGTATGTTTAAGTAACATATTTTGAATTCAAATTTATGTAAGTATTCTTTATTGTTGCAGGTGTTAAAAAAATCAACAATTCTGTGTCACTATTAGATTGGTGGTAGTACGGAATCGAGTCCAATGGCGCGGGAAAATCAAGGCGATTCAGACTACAGCAACATGAACTCGGCTGTCAGCTCAGAATCTATGGACATGCCTGAGGAAGTAAATATTATATTTAACATTTATAAAATTAATATAATTAAAAAATTACAAATAGAACATTGGTAGAACATTATTAAATAATATATAGAAATGAAATATTGTACTACCCTACATATTACTGTTTAAAATAAAAGGCACAACTTTAATGGTTGTATGTATAATTTTGTCTTATCTAGAAAATCTTAATATTATAAATAGACACCTCAAAGTTTGCAACTAAAATCTTTTCTTAAAGGTTTTCTTATGCTGTTGCATATAAGATAATATTCTTAACGGCTCTAGAGCATTAACAATCAACCTCTTTTCTATTGAACCAGTTTCGGCACCGATTTTGGTCCAGAACTAGGGAACTGGTTCTGTCTTAATTTTTATGAGACTTCAATAAGGAGAAAAATAAAAATTTGTCTGAAATATTTTGTGTGGTCTCGGGATATTGAATGGGCATGGCCTGGGCATGAGTGGGTCAGACCTAATCAATATCAATCTAATGATTGATGCTGCAGTCAGCGTGTTGTTAAGATTCGACGTGCCTATCCCTAGCTCTAGCTAAATATACCGTGACTCCTTCCTGATCTTCACTCTGCTGGCCTTCTTTTCGTGTGGTTACTGGCCAATCCGGTGCCGAAAGTTGTTAAGGTCGCCGATACTATAAATATATATTTGGACTATTATCAAGTTGATAACAGCCGGGACTGACCATTTAACATGCTCTTCGAAGGACTCAGATGTACAGTTCAAATATGACTATGAGTTACCCATCTAGAAGCTAAACGATACCCACGATACAGATTGTTGAGTGATGAATTACTTTGACATCACTGTATTCAATCTGTGAATCAATATCAATGTATAGGCTTTTTTAATTACAATTACTTTTATTTATTACATCCATTAAAGTATTGTCATAAATAACTCATTAAAATAGCCCAAGATTGCCGACGGACAAGACACAATAAAAAATTTTATTAACCCGGTAATCTATAAATGAAACAAAAATATCGTAAGACTGCAAAAGACGTTGTTAATGGATACACAAAAGTTTTCGGCGGATCAGGACATGTCACAAGTAGAGGGCTGCGGACTGAGCGGCGCCTCGGAGGACGAGGACGAGTGCGCGTCGTCGCCGGCAGGCTCCGCCTACGAGGACGGCAATGACGTCATCAAGAGTGCCATGAGCGACGAGGTCACTAAGCAGCTCGCAGCAGCCGGTAAGATACCTGTCTTCTGGTAACGATGTGGAAAGGTTTTAACATCGCAGCATAGGGAAAATTATGTGAAAATAAATTTTTTTTTGGCCAACTTCATCATTTCGACGATGTTCTGTATTTATGTTACTAGATTACTCGAAGACGATTAGACCATTTCTTAAAGGTCGGAAAAAATTTGGTATTTAGTTGGAACAAAATCGGGATGCGTATTGTGGTGAAGGAATTTTTCCAGTAGTAACACCTGTAATTTTGTGTTATGTTTTCACAGGGCCGGTGGGCATGGCCGCTGCAGCCGCAATAGCTTCATCTAAAAAACGCAAGAGGCCACATTGCTTTGAAACAAATCCTTCCGTCAGAAAGAGACATCAGAATAGATTACTTCGAAAACTTAGGGTAAGTGTCAACACTTAATTTTTTTTAGGATAACTTAGGAGCACCATAATGACGCCCTGTGCTCTACCTTCGTCCACTTACTAAATAGAAGGAATAATGGTAAGCCTTCCCATAAGCCCAAATTATTTCGATTTTTTAAGAATTTGACTCCCATTTTGTAAAGTTTTTCGTTACATTCCTTTTGAATTTTTTGTTATTTATTAATTTTCTTCACATGGACATGCAAGAAAACAGGGTTTTGCGTAAGCCAGTATGGTACGTTTTTACAAAGTTTTGTTATTTATACGTGGCAGTCAACTTTGCTTGCCAAGCATCGCATGTAACCTTCTCAAAACGAAAGCATACTTTATGCATTCATGCCCTGCGGGATGTGAGTGTCAGATGTCGGACTGGAGTATTAGATCCGTTGTTCTATATAAGTTATCGTATACGTATCGCGGTCGCAGCAAACGATCGAGGAGTTCGCGACGCGCGTGGGCCAGCAGGCCGTGGTGCTGGTGGCGACGCCGGGCAAGCCCAACACGTCGTACCGCGTGTTCGGCGCCAAGCCGCTCGAGGACGTGGTGCGCAACCTGCGCTGCATGATCATGGAGGAGCTCGAGAACGCGCTCGCGCAGCAGGTACCGCGCCACACGTGCTGTCACCACCCTCCCTTACCCTCCCTCACCCTCCCTCATCACTAACTCACCCTTGCCACTTCAACACCCGTGCTACAGACATACCCGTGCCACATAAACAAATACACGTGCCACGGACACACCCATGTCACATAAACACCCGTGCCACGTACATACCTCTGCCACGTAAACACCTGATACATGTCAACTTCATTCCATGAGTGAATAATTCAATTTTATCTAATGGCTATTTGACTAGGTCAGCACAATTGAACTTTACATTGTGACGTCACGATTCCGCGATCCATAATTTTTTTGTATTTCGAAATATTAATAATTTAAGTTTATTTTTCAAAAGTAAAATACGTATCTTTTTGCATGGTTATTGTTCAACATCCTCATAAGTATTACATTTAAGCATCCAATCTATCAAATAATCAATTAATTATTGCATCCAAGACTAAAAAAATTAACTTATTTTCTTTATTTCATTTTTTTTAAAATAATGACTACAATTTATTTTAATTTTTGGGTGAATTGAATACATGTTGACTTGAAAAACAAAATTCAGAGAAAAAATTTTTGTAACCCAAATTTTTATAATGAATGTAAAAGTTAGTCATTATAATCGTCAGCGTCATAACCAACATCGTTAAAGCGCCACTGGTTCATTGATATATCTCGAGCTTAATCGTTGCGGGCGTTGTCGATGTGGTTGTGCCGCTGGCGGCGGTGGTGGCGTGGTGAGTTAATAATGAGCGTCAGTTCGGGCTGGGCGGCTGCCCGCAGGCGCCGCCGCCGCCGCTGGACGACCCGTCGCTGTTCGAGCTGCCGCCGCTCATCATCGACGGCATCCCCACGCCCGTCGAGAAGATGACGCAGGCGCAGCTGCGCGCCTTCATACCGCTCATGCTCAAGTACTCCATGGGTGAGCCAACTCTCCTTCCTCCCAGGGTCTGCTCATTTGACGGGTTGTTAGTTGGTACACAGAGCGATTGCAATCTGCTCATCGTTTGGTATTTGATAACAGTTGGGACTTATATCTATAAGTGGTCCGACAAACAAAGGCCAACTCCCAGATTGAAACAGATATTTGTAAGATCAATACCTATCTATAGCTGCATCGAACAGGAATTGAACCTGCGACCGTCAGGGTTAAATTAAAAGTGGCAGAAACAAAATTGTTTGCGGAATTTTACTATAGAAGCAATTCAATTTAATTTATTAATGTTGCCCTATGGGTGAACACACTACCTCAATTTCTTGACAATAACTCGTTACTTAATTAATAATGATCCAATTCAATTTATAATGATCGTCATCATCATAATGTACAGTTCGTGGTAAGCCGGGCTGGGGCCGAGAGTCGACGCGGCCGCCGTGGTGGCCCAAGGACCTGCCGTGGGCCAACGTGCGCATGGACGCGCGCTCCGAGGATGAGAAACAGAAGGTAACTCCACTCATATTTGTCTTAATTCAGTTCATGACGAGCTGACTAGAACCCATCGTGGTGCCCAAGGACACCTTCCTTGGTTGTTCAGTGTGCACGAAAATGCGTCCTCCTAGGACGAGGACTGCTGCAGAAAATTTGTATTGAAATCCGGCTCGAAGGACTAAAATGTATGGGATATTCAAAAGACTAAATAAATGTAATTGCTTAAGCATTTAATTGTTACTGTTTTGTGCATCGCAGTTGCTATATGATTATTGATGGACTGCTATGGACTGAGTGTGATTAAGAGAAGGGTGTTGTGGAGTCAGGTGTTTGGTGGTCATTGCACCGAATAGTGCTATTTGTACATTAAAGCACTCACACATAATCCTTTATGACGACGTAGCGTATGCCTCTAGAACTTGATTTCTTTTTTGGACCTCTTAATGTCCAATGGACTAAAATGTATAAGCGAAAATATAACAATATATAAAATCTTACTATGTCCGTCTAGATGTCGTGGACACACGCACTGCGGCAGATTGTCGTCAACTGCTACAAGTACCACGGGCGGGAGGACCTGCTGCCCGCCTTCACCGAAGAAGAGGAAGACAAACAGCAGCAGGTACGAGAAATGAATCAACCTCACGGGCAGAGAGTGCGATACATCCATATTCCATTAAAACCTTAAAAATATTACTACTATTGAAGTTTCTAAATTATCTATTCTTTACTTACGCTTTCAACATCGGACGCTGCTTCTATGGATTTGGTAATACACATCACTCACACATCCACAATGAACCGTTCGTATTTATCACACAAATACACTGTACACGCGCTCGTGTGCGTACTGCGTGCGTGCGTACCTCGTGCACGCGGGTACGCGCGCAGGCGTGTGCGGGCAGCTCGAGCTCGCCGAGCGGGTCGGGCGGCGGCCGCTCGCAGCCCGCCGTGCTGACCTCGTCGCAAGTCTGCATCGACCAGATGACGCTCGCCGATGTCGACGTACGATTACAACACATCACACATAACATGTTATAAGTACTGGTGTTCCCACACTGAGAGAATATTCGCCTATAATGAAACATTTGCGATTCGATAACGAGAATGTATTACTCTTATCCGGATTTTCCAGGTTACTAGTTTTTACACAGAGCGATTGCCATCTAACCTACACAATTCTAAAAGAGACCCAATAACTCATTGGATAAGAGCAATTAATTACCTATGAAGAGTTAACAAGAAAAAGAAAAAGAATCCTTCAAATTTTATACAGGTCGCGGGTCGCGGGTTCAATTTCCGCTCGGAGCGTGTATGTATTGACCACACAGGCATGTTATTCCGGGCTGGTGTTAATCCTTGTCATTGTGCATGTATCCAGACCCCCGACAGTGGATACAAGTGTCCTGATGATGGCCGTTGAGTGCGTAGCATTTATTTATTTGACTGTATGTGTGTGTGTGCGCAGATGTCGCAGTACGCGCCGGCTGTGCTACAGACTATCACGAACCCGGACGGGTCGGTGTCGCTCATCCAGGTGGACCCCAACAACCCCATTATCACACTGCCCGATGGAACCACCGCGCAAGTGGTCTGTATTTCACATTACATTAATCTTTCAAATCTGAATAAAATTCTCAGTGGCTTTTTCATTGATTTTGAGATTTTGCATTGTTACTGAATTTTTTTTAACAAAGTAATCTTTTTAGATTGCTGTTATTTTAATACTTTTAATATTAAGTGGTTTGTATCTATCTATAATGATCTGGTGTTTTTTAGTGCTGATCTCAGTTACAATATAACAAATATTACTTATTAGTATGTATTTAAATATGTTTTCAGATCCACAGCAGCAGCGACGGCTCAGGCGTGGTGCAGGCGCTGGACGGCGAGGGCGCCGTCACCGTCGATCTCAACGCGGTCGCAGAGGCCACGCTCAACCACGACGGACAGATCATACTCACCGGCGAGGACGGACACGGTACTATCGATCACCTCTATACAAGGGACACCGTACTATCGATCTACTGTATACAAGGGACACGGTGCTATAGATCACCTCAACACAAGGGACACGTAACTATCGATCACCTCTGCACAAGGGACACGGTACTATAGATTACCTCCATACAAGAACACGGAACTATCGATCACCTCTGCACAAGGGACACAGTAGTATCGATCACTTCTACACAAAGGACACAGTAGTATCGATCACCTCCACACAAGGGACACGTTACAATCGATCACCTCTATACGAGAGGCACGGTACTATCGATCACACGTTGCTATCATATACTAGGGACAAGCCACAATAGATGAGTTCTATAGTGGGGACATGCTAATATAGATTAGCGTGTTTATTATTAATTATTATTGCTAATAAATAATAGTTAGGTTTTGTACACTCGGTACTACTTTTGGGACTCGGTACTACTGATCAGTTCCACAGTATTAATGACCTCAATGTGATTGTTGCAGGGTAATTAATGGTATTATAATAAGGCGTGTTTTTGTGTTCCGTTGTCCAGGGTACCCGGTGTCCGTGTCGAGCGTGATCACGCTGCCGATGTCCGCGTCCGTGTACCAGTCCATGGTGGCCTCCATGCAGCAGCAGGACGGCGTCTGCGTCACGCCGCTCGTGCAGGTGCGCCGCATCAAGATCGAGACCGACTAGCACCCTCCCCATCCCCGCACCTTAGATTAGTTGTGATTATAGGTTATATTTTATATGCTCAGCATATGGTTATATATTTAAAAAGTAATATATATAAAATGGACAGAGCATCCATTGATTTCGAATATAGTATGGTGGCATCGGCTTTAAGTGGTAGTATTGCGTTGACATGTTACTATTAATTTATAGAGAATAATTACAGCCGAGCAAACTTATATCCTTCAACATTTACCAAATATTACAATGCCTTCTCTGATTAGGATGTACATTAGGAGTGAAGTTAGTCACACGCTAACTTGATCTCGAACAATTACTGAATAAAACTGATGTGTGACTAAGTTCATTACGAAGATTCCATGATTCATTCATGTTTCATGTATGAAGAGGCACCAACGTGTCAGGGACGTTTTGTTTCTTCAATGGGGCAGTCTATAGTGTATACTATATGTTATCCACATGCTACATATTTTTCACTTACTAGTGAGGATATTTAGAAAATTGTCCATTCAGAGATTTATAGTATTACCGCTAAGAATTTAATTGCATTTAGATTAACTTATACATTGGTACTATAATTTTAGTATGGAATGTATTATTACCAAAGACATAGGCATACTTAAGAAATACACAGGCGTGCCATTTACAGACCGTAGTAAATATTGGAATATATTATAGATTTTATTTATTTTTAACAAATACGAATGTAGGTGATATATTTTATATTAGTGTTTAGTTTTAATTAATTTATAAATAAAATGAAAGCTGCCCGAACGACCGAAAAACCTTTCTGTAGCGTCATTAGCTCGACGGCAGAAGGGATTCGTTAACGCGAGAGATGCGGGGTCGATCCTGACCCGTTGGGGTATTGTACCCACTCCTAGCTTCAAGTTATTTGGAGGAGCAATTTTAGTATTAGTAATGACTTGAAAAAGCATAACTAATATTCTATCCAGTTATTTAATATAATTTTTTAAAATAAATTCGTTTTTCGTTAAACTTACTGTTGATAAATGATTTTGACAAAAAATATGACTTAAAAATTGTTTTATTTGAAAGGTCTCGATTTAAAATACAAATATAGGTTTTGTTTTGAATTTATAGTATAATGCCGAAATAATTAAGTTCAAAATCGGTTTCACAAAAAATTATATTTTTCATTTTTAGGTATTATATATAAATGCCTCCCACAAAAAAATTAAAATAAAAAGAAGTAGGTTCTGCATAAAATATTTATTTCAAAATTTGTTTTTATATGTATTTAAAAATTATTGTTAAAAAAAAAGTTTACAAAGAATTAATTGGGATTTTAGGTTATTAAAAAATATATGTCTTTTTACTTTTCTTGTTTTTGGAAGGACTCAACAAAAAGATGTTGAGAAACAATGGTGTAGATATTTTCAGCATATAATTATATGTCTATACATTATGCTTTTAAAAATTAAGAATATTATAGAATGGACAGACCCTCCATTGATAGCCCATGGGGATAACCTGCATTTTTAGAGATGATGTTTGAACACTTGTGACATTTATTCGTTTGTTTGAGTTGTACTGATGACGAAATGGCGATTTTGACAGTGGCGTCCGCGTTCCTATGGGGTTACGGCGAAAAATTATTTTCCACATTGAACGGCCTATGTGTAGCATAAAAATGTAGCAGATAAAAAGCAACAAAAAGTATCTCAATTTTCGTATCTCAGCGGAGAGTAAAAAACAAAACAGCCCTTATTTTTAAGATTGCATATTGGAACTCATCGTCGAAAATATAAAGTTATTATTTTCGAAGCTCCCTCCATACACTGTAACCTTGTCAGAATGGTTTGAAAATGCAATAGTTTAAAAATAAAAAAAGGTAAGAAAAAGTTTCAGCTATAAAAAATAATTTCAATAATTGTTTACTGTACAAGCTTGGCGACGCGACGCCATAGGAACCGATAACCAGCTTCCAGAATCGGTATTTCCTTTTCATCACTACTCAAATTTATGAATAAATGCCTATGCCAGTTTTAAAATATTACTGCCTAAAATGCTTTTGGTCTCCAGGTCTATGACATAGTGCGGTGGCATCGGCTTTAAGTGTCGCCTTATTTTAGTATCGTACCAAAGAAGTGTAAAGAGCTTGTTCCTATGAGTAATGCATGAAATGCTATAATAGTATTATTATTATCATTATTTGTATGCACCCGTGTGTTTATATTCACCGTGTAGTTACCGTGCTTGCTATGTTCGATTAGTGTTTGATTTTTGTTATTTTTTTAATGGTGCAACATGAAAATTGATTGGATAAAGTACAAATTTCATAGTCTTTAAGTGCTGTGAGAAAATATTTTTATGAAATGATTATATTGATTAGAGATATATAAATATTTGTGTTGCACTAGACTTATTCTATAAAGTTTATTTTTTATGCTATGACATTGTGTATATTAAAAGCCGATTTTTTTACTATGTCTGCATTATGGGCAAGAGATAATAAAAATAATCGTGAAATTCAAATAATGAAACAAGCCCGTTTATTTTTGCCAATTTTTACCGAAATAAAATTGCTTTTATTACACTGGATTTACATTTTTTCTTATTAAGTATAGAATAAATATTTATCTATTTTTAAGTTATGCCAATATTATTTATTTAGTGCCAAGTTTTAAATTATTGGTTTTACAAACAAAGAGCTTATTTTGTTGATTTTAAAATTGAATGTTATTTTTTTTTAAATTAAATTTAAGAAAGAAAACGCATATTTTTCTTCAAATATGACAGGCTGTATTTTAAAACTTCGTAACATGCATGACTTTTATATTTTTTGTTGCAATATTCTTGTTATTATTTATTGTTTAATTTTGTCGTGCAATGTATTCTTACTGCGGTGTGCCGTTGACGTTTCACTCGCGTTTTAGTTGTATTATTTATGTGTATATTTGTATTTTAGTTTAAGTAGAACAATTATAATTTGTGTTGTTTTTGTTTTTATTTATATTTCTGCGCTACGAATTTTATGTAATGTGTACATTTTTTGATAATAATGTTTCATTGCGAAACACATTACATTAAATTCGAAGTGAAATAAAAGAGTTTACGCTATGTTTTTATTAGTGAGAGAAATAAACAGTGTATTTACCGTTTTCGTTTTATTTCGGGAAGTTAACGTTAAAGACTTTAGGGTTCATGCTTTTGATGTCATGAATTCTTACGTGCCTAAAAACAACAGCAGTACTTTTAGTGAGAGTTCACGGCCTATTTTCTTTTGAGACATAGAGGAAAACTTAAATTTAACGTCATCCGCTAGATGGCGTTGTTTTTTTTCTCTTAACAAACTCAAATACAATTTATTATTTTATTTAAAGTGGTGATCTATTTTCCACGCACAAACGGAAGACCGCGTAGGGTGAAACTTGCTTGAACGTAAGAACATTATGCTGTCTAGACTGCGGTCTGTTGGTATTGTTGCTCGTGGGCATTACCGGATAGAGTTGTAATGTAGTAAGAAAGCCGAGATGCTTAGCATCCATGGATTATCCGTGGGTCCATCGTGTGGTAGAGGGAACCTCCGACCAGTTCCCCCGGACTTACCTGAACCTGAAAACCTGTTAGGTTTAAGGAGGCCTTTCTGATACACCTCAACGCTCACCTTCACTGCTCGCGTTGCTCCCCATGCCTCTTAAAATAAACAAAATCATCGAAACCTGCCGAATAGGCCCTTGATCTCGAAGATGTTTTTGAAAAAGTTTGAATCGATTGCAATATGGGAATGCTTTGAAAAACACTGGTTTTGTCGCAAGTTATGCATATGCAGGTTAACACGCTATTGCAGTAACAAAATAGTGTTTTTCATGATAAACAGGTATAAAGTATATTTTTTTGCGCAATATTATAACAAAAAAGTTGTAAAACTTTTAACGATAATATTCAAACGACAGTTAGTTTCTTAAGTGACGCAACTCTTTCAATGTATATGAAGTCCTTAGTATAAAATGTATATATTATAAATAGGGGAATATATATAGTATAAATAGGGGAAAATAGATAAATGCCTTCTAAAAAATTCATTTCTGAATGTTCCAGTTGTTGAATAGCGCTTGATGTCAGTACTTTCCTAGGTGACAATGTTTTACAGTTCTTCAAGAGTGAAAAATGTTTTGAAAGAATGCAACACAAACATTATACCTACTCATGGAGCGTGCATCTAGAAATTTTGTTTTTTAAAGAAGTTTATTATTTCTGTTTTTAAACGAAGTTTATTTATTATAACCTTGCGGTGAATGAATTATATGGATGAATTCCAGCATTCTTGGTAATTTATTACTTCTGAAATATCGGATTCTGAACTTTCCGTTTGGAGGCCGTTGAGTGTGTAACATTTATTATTATTTGTACTATATTTTACAACAGCATATTTTTTAATGTATAGTTTTTATGCAAAGAAAGTAAGTCAAGGTAATTAGAGATAATTTTTCAATCCAAGGGTTTTATATGTAGGACAGTGAACAGAGCTAGCTACATGAGTGCAAGAGATGTAAAAACGTCCCACCAAATTAGGAGATATCATATTACTAAACTTTTTACAATATGATTTATTTTTGTAAAGATTTTCAATATTTATAACAATAACAATTAGTCGTAACTTGTTGTTTGACGGACTTATAAGGTAGCTATCTACGGGTCTGTCTCTTTATTTATACTGTATATGAGATAGAGTAGGCGGTTTATGTGTCTGACGTTCCAGGTGGAACAGAATGGTGAGACGCTGGAGGCGATTTCGATGGGAGGTGGCGTCGCACAGGTGATGCTACAGGGGGGCGGCGAGGCCCAGGTGTTGCAGGTCGTCAGTCTCAAGGACGCCACCGTACTCACCAAGACCATGGTGAATATTGATTACAGTTGTCAATTCTTTAATTATAGTGTTCTTTAGATATGAAGAAGATACGTCAACTTATTACTTATAAACCTTTTACAGCAAGTAAAATCGGAACGTGACGCAGTGGTGGCGGACTCCTAGCTCCTGAGTATGGTGGCAAACTCGCCGCCGCCTGCCACCGCGCCCGATTGCCCGAGCCTACTCGAGCGAGTCTAGCGGCAACCGGCCCGGGCCGCGCCGCACCAGCCCACTCCGGCCCGTCGGCGCTTAATCCGGTCCATCCAAGCACTACGACGCTCGACCCGCTCCTGAGCGGCCCACGCTTCCCGGAAACACTGAACTGTCTTCGATATCGATAATACCTGTGCCATTGAAGTAAAGTGTGTATTATACAGCCTAAACGAGTCTTCGATATTAGATAACAAGTTATATATATTTGTTGCCATATAAAAAAACAAAAACAATTGGTAGTATTTAGGCAGTCCCCAACATGGATTCAAGCTTTGAAAAGAAACAAAATGCCGGCTATTGCTGTTTCTGTTATATTATCAAAGTAATAGTCTATAATTGAATGTATATCTCGAAAAATTTGTGAAAATTATAATTTTTATGTAAAAAAACTTCATGAATTTTGCATATAAATTAATAAAAAGTTATTTATATAAATTAATAAACATATAAGGGTCGGGTTAAGGGCTGTTATTTCTAATAGGGAAAATTCACGAGTGAGAGATTGTGTAAATGTATCAGGGATTAATACTTTTTCTATTAATATTTCTATTTTCAGTATTAGGATTTGAATTTTATTTAGTACATTTTATTGATATCTGACAGGCTCCTTTCAAATTTGGCTTGACAGGGGGAGCAACCCGAGCAGTGAAGGTGAGCGTTGATGCGTATTGGAAAGACTCCTTAAACCTACACCCAGGTCCCAAGTCCCGGCAATTGCTCGGAGTTTCTCCCTCTACCCGGACGGACCCGGCGCCCTCCTTGTGAATTCAAGGATACTGAGCACTTCGTTTCTCTGTCATATTAAATTTGCAAAAGTATTAATTACTGATGAAAAGTCCTATTTGATATGTATGTAATTGTGACCTCGTCACAAAATATAGTTAAGTAAGTAGTGTAATCTATTAAAATACCAATCTACATGATCGGTGACAAAGAAACCATAAAATGGGACGAAATATTTATTTATAAAAATTCAACGATTTAATTTATTATTTCGAACAACATTTTTATACAACTGAAGCTTAATGTTGTTAATATATTTATTTTTAGGTAAATATCCCAGATTTGTGCAATATTTTTTTATTACCAGTAACCCGACGCGTTTATTTTATTAAGGCGATGGAATAGCTATTATTTGCTTTAAGTTAATTTGACATCGTCATGTTCAAGTGTAAAATTACATTCCCTTTATTTAAGATGTACTTGTTAAGTGAAACGTTGTTTAATTTATTTATTTATTATTTGTTACGAATGTCATTTCTAGTCAACCGACAGTCATTAGCGAGAGGAAGAATCTAGTCTATTATATACAAAAAATGTTTTATAATATAATAATTAAAATTTGTAACATACGTACTTAGGAGAATTTAAGTAATTGATGTATTTAACTAAACTTATTGAAGATTTAAACCGCGCAGAGTTTTAAATTCTATATATCGATGTTTTTAAATACGATATCTAAAATTTCCTTAGAAATATCAGAGGCTATTGACCCTAAGCTTTCAAGCGAAACCTAGCGGTCGATTGTCATTTCAGCGTTTGTATGTAATGAAACCTACATTGTTAGGTTTCAAATGTTTGATCCTAAATATTTAATGTTATTTTAAAATTTATAGTCAAAACTAGTCTTAAGAATAGGAATCATAGAAGAGTACAAATTTATATATTTTAATTTAAAATGAACCCAATTATTTGTTATTTCCAAAGACGTGTCGAAGCAGGAATTGTTTTCTTTTTAATTTTAATATTAGTTTATCTTTCGTTTATTAATTTATTTCAAAACCAAAGAGCGATTGTGTTTGGTCCTATGTTTAGATATGAAAAGCACAATTTTGTTGTTAGGTACAATGATTTGTGGTTGTAAATAATTGTATGACTGTGTGAATATTGCAATCATTATAAATAAAGTATTTACGTACATTTGCCCTTAGTCTTATTTTTATTTGTAAAAATAAAATAAGCCCCAATCTACTTCGCTCATTAGGTACAAATTAATTATAAGCCCTTTAATATTTTAAAAATAAATTCTCTGGAAGCACCATTTGGTAATATGCAACCTCCGAAACTACAAAATACTATTAAGAATTTCACAGGTTGCGGTAAAATTAAGTAGGTACATTATAACTTTAATAGGGTTGTCTTCGCTGTTGTTTGTTTTCGTTTTAACTCTTATTCATACCTAACTAAACATTATAAAATAACTAGGGTCCGACCGAAACTGGTTTTTCAGCCGAAACCGAAACCGAACTTTCGGCCTCCCTCTCAGTTTCGGCCGAAACCGAAACCGAAACCGAAACTTTTAAAAAATATTTGAAATTACGTTTTTTTACTGAAATTTGAATTTCAAGTTTTTTTAACATTTATTTGCATGAATATATTCGAAGTCAACTAATTAGAAACGAAAAATAATTTGTTTAAATATTTTAAAAGTTTAATTTTATGAGATACTGTTTGTTATAAAGTATACTGTTCAATGGTGTGTACTTTTTCGAAGCTAAGAATATTTTAATATAGTTTATTTAAAAAGAAATCTCTTGCATCGAAAGTGCTAATTTACTGGCTGACCATCTCATTAAGGACAGCAAGAGTTAGTGTTTTATATTCGATTTTTAAAAAATAAACCTGAAATACAAAGGCGGAAAGCTTTTGTTTATTTATTTGGCGTCATTCTTTAGTTTTTAATTTTGATTTCTAAAATTAATATCACAATTTATTACTTAAACATGGGGCTCTATTTTAGCTGTGAAAAGACCAAGCGAAAACAATTTTATACCGTAAAATAGCTTATCATTTGATTTGCTCCAAAAGTATGGTTTTCAACGCTGTGCAATATTTTCAAACCTATAAAACTACTGAAACTGTGTACCTAGAAAGAAATTTAGATCGCAGACTGGTAATAGCTTTATAAAAAGTTCCCTTTGTGGGCTCTGTAATTATTAAAAGAGAAATATTTGGACTAGAACTTAGTGGCGAGTTACATGGGCGACTTACACGAAAATGATCCAAAATATACTTCACTGCTTATTAAATGATTTCTAGCCGACGAACTACTATCAGTTTTAGATTGGCCTCCCAATAGCCTAGACATGAATTCTTTGGAACATTAATTGTGGTACAACAAACTGAAAATTTAAACCAACTAAGTAGTTCCAAAGACGCCTAGAAGAACTTCACTACCGAAACGTGTCATTATTTGATGTTAATTTTTGATAGAAAGTGTTACTTTTTAAATGAATTTAATATTAATGTAAATTTTTCTTAAGTGTCCCTAATTACTTGTCCAGAGTTATGTTAGCACGAAGAAGAAGTAAAGTTGAATTTTAACTGTTGTTATTTTTAATTACAATCCATTCCAATAATTATTTATTCTATTAAGAAAACATTGGTTCAGATCAACATTAAAAAAACGTAATGAAGACTTCATGTAAACTGAAATTATGGAAAATATAAATAAATGTTACTCTTACTATACCAATGTCCCTAATTAGTTGACCACCACTGTATATAATATAGACAGTTAAATAGAGTTAAATAAAATAAAAACTAAAAATTCATTAAAGTCATAACCATTTTTTTGTCATGAATATACAGGACTTACTATTAGGAATAAACTTAAAAAAACAAACAACTTGTAGTTATAGTAGGTACATAACTAACTAGTAATATGTTGTGTTTACAATATTTTAAAGATCAATCTAAATACTTATTTATGGATTTCTGGAGATTGTTTGGCCGCGTCAGCGAGCGGTCACGAGTTAGCAGCGAAGTTTACGAGTTTCGGCGAGGCCGAAAGTTTCGGCTATATTTTGGCCGAAACCGAAACTAAAGCCGAAACTAGATTTTTGGCCGAAACTGGCCGAAACCGAAACCGAAACCGAAATTTCGGTCGGTCACTAAAAATAACTAAGAAAAAATACCGATTTCAAAACTAAAATCGGTGCCATTCGTTTCCAACTGCCAATATTTAGGACTTGGCTTTAATCAATAAGTCATACCCACTCCTAGTATAAGCTATACCATTATTTGAAAGGCAATAGGAATATAAAAAATAATTCATAAACTCTTTTCTTTCATTGTTATTCAAAAAATATGTATATATTCAGCCATTTCATGCATATTTTTCTAATTACAAATTGTATAACCTTTAATCAATGTTATAGTACCTAAGCACCTATTTATCTTATCTTTCATACTCAATATTTTATAGATTGTAAAATAAATAATTATATATCTATAAGCAAGATTAGTCTTTGCAAAAAGCATTATTGACTAGACTTGAACTAAAGCTAAGGTAAAAATATGAATACAGGAAATTTTAACCAATTACTTTTATAAATTACAATTTTTAGAATAGATTTCAATTGATAATCATTATGTAATATCAATAGATTCAATTTATAAGTAACTAATAATTTAATAAATAAAACAAATTTCGTGTTTTGTAGATAAGACAAGTATTTATTTAACAGATGGTACTAACAGATTACTCGATCGAACCTCTCGTATGTATTTAAATAAAATGAAATAACGTAACTAATACATAAATTCTTCTACAACTTCAAATTTTGTCCAATTTTTACATATCATAGACATTCTTTAAAGCTAATTCAGGTTTGTCGTAATGAGTTCTTCTGGTGTTTCAATACCCAACTCTATAAGTGTGGGCTTAATTTCCTGGATAATGTAGGGGTAGATTACAGAAACTTTGGGACCACACTTCTCTTTGCAAGCTTCGAGGAACCTAACTGCTAGAGCATAGTCGTTAACTCTCCTGCAGGCATGCATTGCTGCAATAATAATTTTAGGGTCGGGAACCAAGTCCATACCACAGAGATCATTCATGCATTTGCGGATTTCCCAGCCGTCAATGTCCAGCCTGTTGAAGTATGCTTGATACCTGAAATTAGAATAAAAAAATTGAGCAGATAATCAAATTAAGATTAAGATAATATTGTGATTTTATAAAATATATAAAACATGTCCAATAACAAAAAAAAATCATTTTTGTTATACAAATAATTGTCTTCATCGACTTTAACAAAAATTATTTTTCTCATAAAAGTCACATAGGAAAACTCCTCATAAAAATCAGTGATTCAAATTTATATCGAATTTGATAATTGGAAAACGATGAAAACTCAATAAAATGTAATACTTTTAATAAATTCCTAAACTGGACAATGTGACCTAAAGATAGGAACGCAAAACATGAAGGTTTTCACATTAGAACATTATTGATTTATGTCATACCTATTGTATTTTATTATTCCGTGCCACAAATCTTCAAGAAATATGTAATTGAGGATAATATTATCAATAACTAAAAGATGATAAAAATTCATGCATTGACGGCATTTGGTTTATTATTATAATCAATATTATTTTCAGTTACATAACTTAAAAATTTTGTCTAACCTGCAATCGAATTCTTCATCGGATTCAGCGGGGCCGCCGTGAGCTCTCCTGGCTGGGATGACGGAGGCAACCCTGGTGGCAGGAACCAGGGACTTCCTCACCACATTTACGAAAGAACCTGTAGCGGATCTCAACATTTTGAAACACTATTTCTCGAAGACTTCGGCAGTCCGCACGGATGACGGATAACAAAATATCAAATATGTCCGCTGAACAGAGTTGCCAGAACGTTTTAATTTTTTTCATATAAGCCTTGTCTATGAATAAGATGTTAGGAAACGCACCAAATTTTATTTACGCGTTCCAAAAAAAACTAAGTCATACAAGTTGGATTAAAACGAATCTATATATTTTTTGCTTTTAGATTCAGAATATTGAAATAAACATATATGTATATATATATATATATAGGTTTGGTAACTTATTTGTTTATTTCCTAATCGTCAATGTTGGCATGTTTTATACCAAGACTGTCAATTATATAGTCGCATTTGTCAATTATGTAGTCGCATTTGTCAATTATGTAGTCGCATTTGTCAATTATGTAGTCGCATTTGTCAATTATGTAGTCGCATTTGTCGATTATGTATGTAGTCGCATTTGTCAATTATTTAGTCGCATTTGTCGATTATGTATGTAGTCGCATTTGTCAATTATATAGTGGCATTTGTCAATTATATAGTCGCATTTGTCAATTGTATAGTTGCATTTATCAATTATATAGCTAATTTGACATTACGCACACATAAAATACATTAAGTATTGGTATGAGGTTTTTGTCTTATGGTCCTTCTATCTTCTTTCTCTTTCTACTATAATCAGAGAGCGATACTCTTAGACCATTTAACAACTGACAAAAATTTAGGTGTTAAATGGTCTAAGGCGATAGTCATAGATGTTTATATTAAAAATAATTGCACCTTCATTTATTTTCTTGCAGAAGTAATTTAAACGGTCACTGCCATTAACTGCTATGGTCGCTGGTGACGAAAATTTTATTTGTGGAATTTCTTGTTCACCTAAACCGTAGACCTAAACTAACTGGCGTAAATTAAACTAGGGGTTATAGAAATTAGTATGCAAAATTGCCTAAAAGAGAACTATACAACACATTACAATGTGTGTAATTCTCTTAGTACTACTTATTACTTTAAAAAGTCTTACACAAAATCTCATTTAGTTAAAAATATTTAATATTCATAAATGTTTGAGAAAAATTACAAGAAAAACTTGACAATATTAATCTTTATTGATAATTAGTTTGGTCCTTTAACAAAAGATACTATTAATTCATCTGACACATAACAACTTAAATAAATCAATAATTACATCTAGTAATACAAAATGTGCTAGCTTAAATTTATACACATGACAATAGAACCTAACAGAATATTGAACGCGTTTAGTGATTTTACATATAATTAATTAAGCTTTCCTTTTTCTCTTCTTTTTGTGTGCTGTGATGCTTTCTTGTCCGCTGTCTTCTTCACTGGAGCTGGCCGAGGAACTGCTGTCACTATCGCTACTGGATGAGCTGCTATTTGATGAACTGTCCGATGCAACACCTGTGCCTTGACTCAAGTCCATACTACTTGCTATCTTATAAAGTTCTGGCTCTTTGGTTTCTAAGACTTTAATCCACTTTTTCGACAGCTTAGGACGCCCACGCACAGTTTTGTGCCAAACAACTGGAAAGTTTGTACGGCTGCAAAAATTTTGAGTTACAGCTACTGTATCATCAAGATTAAGAACAACATGCCACCATCCACCAGGAACAAATACTGTTTCCCCGGGCTTTTGTAGTATTTCAACCTGTGCAGAAAATATTATTATTAATAAAACTCTTAAAAATGTTTCCTAAAAAAAAATTGCCAGGCAGTTCCATACCGGTTTATACTCCTGAGGCCATGTTTCTAATTGTGTTTTTGGGTAAATAAGCTTAAACCATGTAATGGCTTCGTCTCTTTGTTTACCACCGATTGCTCCCGTTACTTTGATAAGCTCTCTTGGAGTCTGTGTGGGGAACAGACACCATCTTTTATGCCCAAAGACTAAAGCATTCCAAGCACTAGTCCCTAAAGGATCTATGTGTATCCCTGTGCCCGATCTCTGTGGTCCCATCACAAACCAGCGATAAGGAGGTCTTCTTTCCTCACCGCAGTGTTTAAATAAATCATCACTAAAATATTTAGGCAAATCATAATCTTCCAAGAGCTTTTTCCTTCTTGGATGCTCTCCAAAACTACTATCAAAAATATAAAGCGGACTATCATCAGTCGTTGTCCTCATATACTCTATATAATACTTCATTTTCATTTTAACACTGTATCCCTCATTATCCTCTCCGCACTTGAATTTTTGGTTCCGATACTTTTTGGCAAGTCTCTCTTGGGTCCATTTTTGGTTTGCTCGCCAATTAGTTTGAATGTTGGTTATAACTACTGGTTTATATATTTTCTCATATCTCTCTATGAACTCTTCTTGTGACACCACGTTTACATCTATTCTGTCAACATTATCTTTACATTTTAAAAATTCTTCAAAATTATTTGCATACTTTAAAGCTACCCATTGGTGTTTATCAGCCAGTTCTGAAAATTAAATATTCTATGTTGTTATGCTATTATAACATTACTGGTTTATAGTACCAGTCCGTTTGGGAGTGAGAGCTTGGTAATCTGTAAACCTTATCTATGGATACCAGGCTCTCACACAGGATTCTGTATTTTAAAAATACTTTAAGTTATATTTTGAATGTGTGTCATTTTGTCTCATCTTTCTTATTGCTTTGTGAAACTTTCCTTTCTTTTGACAAAATTAAATAAAATCATCATTGAATTATTATTATTTCCTAACTTATAATATATCTAATCAGTCAATTGACAAAATATCTTAAAATAAAAGACTAATTAACTGATAAAAAGAACCTATTTTTAGGAGAAATATTACACAGCACTACACAGCAGTTAAATTTTTTATGGCTTGACATGTTCCAAAATCTTTTCCTTTACTGAAATTTACCTTCAGCTGTCAAACAACTGTATTCAATGGATATATGGATAATGTATTCAATGAATATAATTAACACAAAAATTGTTGACCCTCTTCCATATGATAAACATGATAGTTTAGTTATTAGTTTATAAATTTTTTAAATTACAATATTGTATATGTATATTTACAAATGCTGAACTGGACATACTTGATTTTGAATACAGTAAGCTACGAAATAATTTCTTCAGAAAATAAATTTTATATTTTTGAATACCTCCATTAGAACCCTATGCATTCACAGCTTTTCTGTAACAAATCTGATAAATAAGCATATACCATAGCCTTAGGCACATATGGTAGCAAGTCACATGTTTGTATAGATGTTAAAATTAACTGTTTGGGTCTGTACCCTTGTAGGTCTTGTATTTTTTGTCTCAAAGGGCACATTAAGCTTTTAGTACTGGTTGTTATAACATAGCATATGATAATAATCATCATTTAACTCTTGATAGGTAACTGGTTCATTCTTAAGGTTACAGAGGTCAGGTGGCCATAGCTCTGTATAAACCTTGGTGGCATATTGGTAACCTGTCAAATCAGGTTAAAAGTTAAAAAATAAGACACAGTAATTTAGAAGCTATGAAAATATTAAGCACATGGACAAGGAAAATTTTGCTGTGTTGTATATAATAATTTAAAATATAAAGCTCCATTGATTGCTTTATATCTTAATTTTAAATTATTAAATAATTTCAAAATGCATAAAACAAGAGTAGCGAAATAATAAACGAAGCTTTGGACCTTTCTAGAACATCTCTTCAATGAAGGGGGTTAGAAATGAATACTATCTACCGATTGAATTGACAAAGTATGTCAATGATAGGAAATCCGACCTATATGAGCAATGAAATTAAATCCTCAAACATTTGATCATTACAACTTAGCTAATTAATGGAAGTACTGACTTTTATTACCTCAAGTCTTTCTTACCTGGTCGGGCTTTCCTCTTTACTTCCTTTATGCGTTTTTTTGCTTTGTGTGACAATTTAAATTCAGTTCCCATAATTACTTATCTAAAAAAATATATTTATAAATGTATTGACCCAGAGCCTGAGCTTGTTTTTTAATTTTTTGGTTTCATTCACTGACATAATGACATTGGCAATTGGCTAATGGCTTCTTTTCCATGTCTAATCACTAGTGTCTATGAATCTATGCTACTTCCACAGAGTAAGGAATCAGTCTTCAAATCAAAATTGAAAACGGTTACTAGTGTTTCAATATAATACGAATAAAGAAAGTTTTATATAGAGTTATTATAAGAAAAAGAAGGTTCAATGAAACAACATTTCCGTGCAGAAAGAGAGTTTTCATTCGGGCCTTTTATCCCTTTCTAATCGAAACACCATAATTTTTAATAATTGAGAACAAAATATACTTTTAAAGTCATCTTGATTTGTATTCGGATTTACTAATAGTATTAGTGCCCTTTACATCTGATAAATATCCTTATATCTTTATGACATAGCTTTTATCCTTATTTGGGTGTAGTAGTGGCATATAAGTTAGAAAATATAATAAAATAAAATTTGTTTTAAATTTTAATTAAACAAGACTTTACCAAGACTTTATTTTATTTATTTATACATATTTAGTTACAATATTATTCATTACTATAAGAATTATATTTATTTATTTTTTACTTTCTGTGATAAGTATAATCGTCACTTATTTTTAAAGCATAATTTTGACGAGGAAAACTGAAAAAAAACATTTTATTATTAAAACAAAGATAAAATAACTTTTAAATTTGAACTTAAGAGTTTATTATCAAGTTCTAAAAAGAATAATTTAGAAAATATCTAAGTAAGTTGTTTAAATAGTAGTTCTTCAAAAATTTATTTATTAAGGGCTACTAAAGGTGCTTTTGAAATTGTGGTAATTACAATTGAAAATAAAATTAAAATTAAAATCTTCTTTGAAGCTAACATAGCAGAGTCACTTTAAATCTTATAAAACAGAAGTGGAAATATTTGCCACAACCTGAATGAGATTCAACAACGAGGCATAAAGCATTGGCTAACCAACAGCTGCGCATTATTTTTAGTTCGTAGCCAGTTCTAAAGTAGTGCTTTAATATGAAACATTTTACGTATGTCATTTTACCCCAGATTATAGACCAGCGCTCATTATGAACAAATCATAAAATAGAGATAAAATAATTCACCTATAGTTAATTTGTTCTCTTTGTTGCAACGCAATATGGTCGCAAATAAGCAATACCATGTCAACCCACAAAATTGAAAAAACTGAGATATACATGCAGAAGTGTTGGTAAATGGCTGAAGAACATTTTTCTTTAATATTTTTAGTGTTTTAAGCTTTAAAACTTCTAAAAAGTCATTTTTAATCATGCAATTTATGTTTTACGTTGAACGTTGTTTTGGGTTATATTATATACGAAATGTGCAGTTTGTATACTTATTTTTTGTAAAAATAAGTAAAATAACTTACATAAATTTGAAATTGCCAAAAACTTGACCGATACATAAAAAAAAGTCATATAAAGCAAGTTGTTCAAAATTTTCACACGCGTTTTTCTCGAAATGATATTCGGGTGGGTTGACATGGTATTGCTTATTTGCGTCCCTATAATCTTCATAAACGAGAGGCTATCATCAGTACAGAGTGAGTAATCACTACAATGTATTATTTACTAAAAGGAATGAAAAAAATCATACAATATACTTTAGAAAAATATATTACTATATTTGTATAAATAATTATATATTTTTTATTTTGTGGGAACTAAATTACGTAACTAATCGTTTCAAAAATAACCATTTTATAAATATATGATATGGCAATACTTCAACACAATCATATCAGAGGTATTGGTGCTCTCTCACTAATTGTATTGGGATTTCATATTATAACCGAAATAATTTAAACTCTAATGCCTTTTTCTTTTTTTTAGATTATTAATTTCGACAATCACTGGATGTGTTACATTGTTTGAAATAAAAATGAAGAGTGATTGATTTGACTGTTGTACCGAAACAAATTTGAAACGTTCCAGTCTGAAGTGTGTAGCTAGCTCGATATAACTGTCAATCTGGGTGTAGAAATTTATTTGTAATTTTCACCGGTTCTCATGTGCAATTTCCGAATGTGTTAGACTATTTTTAAACTATAGTTTCTTGCGAAATAATGTTATTTAGTGTATGTGGTGCATAAAGCTGTGCAAAAATGGATGACGGTACTGTAAAAATCCAGTCCGGGATCAACATCAACATAAAAAGAACAGATGGTGAGTTCAACCACGTCTTTTATTGTAATATGAATTTTGAATCCTTATCGTTAGAAAATCACGATATTCCGTGATATACTCCAGTTTTAAATACAAAAATCGGTCGTGTGAATCATATAGATGTCGAATGCATGAATCAGATTTAAATCTATTTGACTACTGCATGGCAAGCAATAATTTATGTTTACGTGTTCCACATGACTCTTCCAATATAATTGCAGTCGTTAGTATTTTTTAAACTGCACACATAAATTGTGTTAATTCATCAAAGTTTAGTATCCAAATATTGGAAGTGCTTTAATCTATTATTTTTATTTAATTTCAATAATTTTGACAAAATACCTATATAAAAACTATTAGAAAATTAATTGTTAGCTTTAAAAAAAAAAGTATTATTTCATAAGTAGAGAAAATGATAAGTAAAACTAATCAGTAACATCGAATTGATTTCAAATTTAGTGATATATTTACTATTAATTATTGAAGGTATCAGTTCTATTGCAATTACACATGGAATTAACAATTACATTCTCATTGTTTTGATCGTAACTTTTAGGAAAATGATCACTCAATTAAAAATATACAATGTGAGAAATATATATTTTATATTAATTCATCAAATATTATATAATCAAAGTAGGTAACCTCCCAGAGGTTTAATAAGTTCACTCAAATGTTTCATTAGAAAGAATAATACAGTAAAGCCCTGATTACTCAAGTAATTGGATGGATATTTTCCATGAAATTTTGACGTAAGTAATGATTGATTATTGTAGTATTTTTAAACTTGAAACTCGTAAGTTCATTGATCCACTGTTCCTAAGACTTTATAAATACAATTTCAAGACTTGTGTTGCCTATGCTGGTCTTCCTGGAAATGCTGAATGGAACACTTTTTAAGGAAATTAGTTAAATTTAGTATTTTTTATTAAAAATCATATTTTCCATAACATGAGGTTTTTTTTCTTTCGAGTTTCATTAAGTAACGCAGATATTGTGCACCTTATATCTGTATGATAGCCCGTATGTATCACGGAAAATGATAGTTTTACTGTATTAAAATTAAAGCCTCTCAAAGTATATCTTTAATTTTAATTAAAATTATTATTAAGTACCTACAAAGTAAATTGAAAAATAAAAATCAAAGAAATACTATTTAAATTGAATAGTTTTAAGTAAATTAAAATTATTTCAAATTATAAATATAGCCTGTATTTTCTGTATATGTATATCTTGAATAACTACTAATTATATTTTTTAAATAGATTTATTTACAACCAATATTACAACATATTGACAATCCAATTTCAACATATTGAATCATGTCCACGGGGAATGGTGCCTAGAATCCTAGCTGCATTATTCTTTGGGCGAAAAATGAACCAGCCCTCCTGTCTGTGTGGAGGCAATCTAAATTATATTTTGAAATATTCAAAATACTAACTCAACATAACACTCAGCTCATGATAAATATATGGTCTTGATCTTATGAAATGAATGATCAAAAACTCTGTTGTAGCCAATCACTGTGTCCAGTAGGATCATATTGAAGTTATGTTTTTCATAAAATGTAGTTGTTATTACAAACATAAATAACATATTTGTTTGTAGACGGTAATTGAAGAGACTTAATCAAAAAATTCTTATAAGAAAGTAATATATACAATTAATTTTAAAATATATTATAGTTTGTTTCTACACAAAAAACAATCAAGATATTTAGAAAATAATGAGCAAAACTGCATAGGGAATTCAATTATTAAAGAATAGTGATTTTATAAATATTGGGCTAGTTTAGAGACCAAAACTTTTTCTTTATTAAATTATTATTACTTTTAAATCAAAGTTTTCTAAAAATCTAAAAACCGCGGATGTAATCACGGCACAGCTAGTTTAAAATATATTTTGGAAATCGCGATTTACATTTAAGCCAAACATTTTTGACAAATCGGCTTTCATTTCAATAATTTTTGATGTCATTTCCAGTTTAAATGTTCCGAGGTTGTAACCGTCGCGACGAGGACGGTCCACGGCCTTGCGACGACCGTCCATAAATGGTACGGGAGCCGCGCGTGTGTCTCGTTCTTTGTCGATTAACGACTAGCCCAATCTTGGATATAATGACAGCAGGTTGAAATAACTGTCGATGCCTCATTATTTGTTTAAAGTACCTACTTGTTGTTATTCGAATTTTATTTTAGTTATGCTCTATAAGAAAGTATCTTTTACGTTTTTTAACATCAATATTGCGTAATGAAAAACGTAGTAAAAGATTTGCCATGCCATGATTTTTTCACCACAAAGGAGTACCACACCACAGAAAAGCGTAATAGTGAGAGCACTGGACGCCCAATCTCTCACTCCCTCTATTCTATCCCTTGGGTTGGTAAGGCGCATGTAAAACTTTTGGTATCGGAAGCGTTCATAGGTTGCTGGGACTGCTTACCATCAGGCGGAACGTATGCTTGTTTGCCAACCATGATGATTTAAAAAAAATGTTGTTCAACTTTTATACACATCTCATAATCCATAATATTGTATGCCTGTTTTATATCACGCATAATGTTTATGTCGAAGAAGTAAATTCATAACAGAATCTAGCGTTGAATGTTTACATAATTTATCCGTAGTTTAATACCCACCGAGCGCAGGAAGCTGTCAATATAGATGGCAATGTGTAACGCAATAGACTGCAATATCAAGGCCATGGTGACGGAGGCCAGGATCTGCGGAGCCGCTGGTGCATTTATGACGTCATGTTTTTCAATCGATTAAAGACGCGATTTTGTGCATAGTTCGAGCTTCCTTATGTAAGATTAGAGACGTTTTTTCTAAACTTTTTAGTTTTTAGAAACTTTTCATTAAAAAGTGTTGTTCGTGTTTTCAGTTTCGGTTATTTAGGGTTCTGTACTCAAAGGGTGCTGAAGAAACCCTGTTACTAAGCCTCCGATGTACGTTCGCCCGTCTGTCATCAGGCTATATCTCACGATCTGCGATAGGTAGAGAGATGATATTATCACAGAATGTGTATTTCTGTTACCGCTACAATAACAAATATTAAAAATATTATAAAATCTAAAAATAAAGCAGGTCAACATACAAGAAACTTGATTTTTGGGTTTTGCTGTAGCTCATAACCTGTAATAGATAATTACTTGAAATTTTGGTAGGTTGTCTATTCGTATGGTAGCTATAATAACAAATTATAAAAACATTTGATTTCTACATGGGATACTCATACTAGATTCTTTTATTTTACGGTTATACGAAAACTTTTATGTGCGATTCCGGCACGCACTTGCCGGTTTTTTGTAGGTAAAAAAAGTTTAAATAAGTTATGGTTCTTGCAAATATCTTAAAAACAGCAGACGTGAATTGGGTGTAAAAAAAAAAAAAACTAAAATTACTACTGATAACTGAACGAATATTTTAAAAATATATATCTTACATCTAAGCTTTTATCGTTAACCGGGATTGTAGCTTTGACCGATGTTAACAATAGCCTGTAGTCAATGGTAGTACAATGGCATTCATCTATTTGAACGCTCCAGCCGCTGTCGGAACCGCTAAGCTATTTAAGTGTTTAGCTGGGTCTACAACTGGTTGCATAGGCACTTTTATTGTGTAATTTAATTATATGTAAGGTTTATTGTAATTGGATGAAGGTAGGACTTTCATTGGCCGACTCATCGCAAAATCTTGGCTGTTCTTGAGTTTCAATTCCGAGCATACGTTACGAAAGTTGTAAGATGATATAAACACGGAAACCTAGCATTTTTCCGGTGTAAAAAGTATCCTTCTTATTAATCTAGGTTATACGCTATCTTTATGCCAAATTTCACTCAAATCTATTCAGTAGTTTTTGCTTGAAAAGACTGATGAAATACGTAACTACTCTAGGTACGTACTTAGCTCACGTTGTCATAAAAATTGCTATAATTTTTGATAGAGTGAACGGATTTTCATGAAACAAAGACTACATTTTATATATATAATAAACATACAAGTTACATAACCTCGATATCCTTTATTAAACTGATACAGAAGTTATTTTTAATTTATTATTCATACAAAAAGATATTGCTATTGCTGTTAAAAACAAGTAGGTACAATGTATCTACATATAATAAGCTAATGAATGCTAAAAGCTACACACCCAACGGCCCATTTAGGAGAGTTATTTATAGCTCTGACCGGGAATTGAACCCACGACCTGTGGCGCTTAAGGCAGGTTCAGTACCGCTACGCCACAGCGTCAAATTGATTTTAAAATTGATTTTCAAACCTAACATAATAACAGTAAGTTTGTTCTTGCAATTACAATATTTCATTTATCTAACACTAAAAATAATGATTTGTTTTATTTTAAATAATTTCACGTAATAATGATGGTATCGAGCACTTCCTTATAAGATTTATAAGTTTTCTTGCTTCGTTCTGGCGGCTACGAGACCCACCAAGGTTGCAACATCGATCAGGCACCATCGTATAAACCCCGATAGAATAATTCTGATCATCCACAGCGGCGTTGGCATTACCGTACAATTTATTTTACAATTTCGAGATTAAAACATTTCGAAGAGATGAAGAAGATAAGATATCAACTAGATAATTATGTATTTGTAGTTTTTACGCAGTCTCCTCCGCATAATTATTAAAAGTTAGACGCCACATATACATCGTCATCTATACAATACAAATAAATAAAAATTGAAGTGTGTTTGTAATTCGAAATTAACAGCTTTTTACTAAATGCATATGAAAGTAATAGTGATACTTATATAAAAAAACACCGGAACAAACAGACGGTTTTTTTTTTTTAAATTTTAACAATACTTTCATTTACAGATAGCTGATGTTATAAGGAGTAACTTATGCTACTTTTATTTTAGAACACGAATTAGGGTTCCGTGGAATAAAAAAAATCAGTAGGTACAGCACGCGAGTACAAAATAAATACAAAGATTAATTGTAAACCGTCAGTGGGAGTATACAGGTATAATAGAACGACTTTTTTCCGCGTTTATACCTTTATAAAAACCCACCTTATATGTTTCAACACTTGCATTTATAATTATTCGTGTTTTATGAACGTTGAACATGAACATGGATTAATTTAGATACAAATAGGGTTGTCCAATTATTATATTAGGCTTCTATGTGAATGTATAATTAGACGCAAATAAGCAATACCATGTCAACCCACACGAATGTCATTTCGAGAAAAACACGTTTGAAAATTTTGAACACGAATGTCATTTCATCAAAAACACGTTTGAAATTGCTTTATATGAATTTTTTTATGTATTGGTCAAGTTTTTGGCAATTTCAGATTTATGTAAGTTATTTTACTTAACTTCACAAAAAATAAGTATACAAACTGCTTATTTCGAATATAATATGACCCAAAACGTTTAACATAATACATAAATTTCATGATTAAAAAATGACTTGTTTAGAAGTTTGAAAGCTTAAAACCCTACAAATATTAAAGAAAAATGTTCTTCAGCCTTTTACCACCACCTCTGCATATATAACTCAGTTTTTTCCAATTTTGTGGGTTGACATGGTATTGCTTATTTGCGTCCAATAAGGCTGTTTGAAAATCATTTTTATGGTGATGAGATTATGGAAATCGTCGAACTAAACCAATCTTTGTTGTACTTATAGATGCGATAAAAAATACAAGAAAATGTTATAAAAATTAAAGGGCATTTTATTTTTACAAGAAATTATTAATTTTTTTTACTGGATATATACATATTACATTTACTGTTGACGTAATCCAGTAGACTATTATTACTGGGCGAAGCAGTGATTTAGAAAATAACGGTAGTTCCAGATACCACCACTTTCAGTTCCGATACATGATCCCATTTCTAATATACGTCCAATTCTGAATTCTGAACGTAAAATGTATAATTCCATTGGCTCAGTGCAGTCGCGTAAGACGAAACGTTAAGTGATAAACTCGGAACAAAACAAGTAGGTATGAGCCGTTTCTGAGTCATCGGTGAGCGGGTTCCCTCGAGACAACGGCTTTATGTCGACGATACGTAGTGGGGATAGAGAATTGTTTCAGATATAGAAACTAGCCGATCGCTTTGTGTACCGATTTTTCTTTATTGTACGCAACCCTAGCCCTTTCACGGTCGAGCCGTTTCAGAGATTAGCGGGAACAAACAGACAGACAGACAACAATTTTTAAAATTGTTTTTCTATGTTAGCTGTTCAGTTGGAGTTCCAAACCGACACTTCAATTAAATTTATTTGTATAGATTAGCTTTAGAAAGTGAAGTCTAAGATACGCTCAAACTAATTGTATACGAATCACTATAACTATTTCATAAATAGAAGAATATATCTTTTTACTTCAATTGTACGACATAAGACGCTTTTGATGAGGTGTCGCGTCTAAAGTATATAATGTCTATTTTTCTTATTTATATGAGAACTATTTATGTTTTATTATTAAAAATAAATTATTGACGATCTTTCCAAATTAGTATTTTTTTTTAAATAAAATTATTATTCTAGATCAAGTCGAAAGTTTTAATGTATGTAGTCTGTTTTTCAGGGGGCTTTCCATTAATTCTTATAGCGATTCAAAATCAATCCAATTAAATTCTGACATTCAGGTTTTATTTGAGCATGACGTATAAATATATAGGTCATAATATATATTGGACGAAATTTGAATCGCAATAACCGTTAATGGTAAGCCCGCACGTCGTGACTATGATAGGTACAACCCAGTCATAACGTCGGTAAAAAATACATACGGTACTGGTCGCGATATGAGTTATGAATTGTTTTATTATTATTAAAATTAAAATAAATTAATATTACATTTCCTGATTTCAAATGTCGTTTTATGATTAACTTTGTGCTTTGAAAGATGTGGGTGAAAGGAGACGTGTTGACGCGCGTCTTGCTAAAAGTGATCTGAAATCTGAATAATTAGATCAAGCGACCGGAATTGTCGGCTCTTATTACAACCGTTATGGGCTGTGTTTCAGACTAGATTGTTTATATTTTTTAAGAATATTATCAATGGTTTTCAAGGCATTACTAATATTCCTATCGCCCCTCCAAATAAGCTCGAAGCAGTGGTCTTAGGAGTGGCTACGACAATAACCCAAGGGGGTCAGGATCGAACCCGCGCGAACGCGCGATCGGTTCGCGTTAACGGAGCGAAGTCAGCCCTTCTACCGTTGAGGCTTCAACTTATAACTATAAATATAATTCTAGTATAATATATGTTTGTTATAAATATCTGTTTCGGTCTGGGTGCTTGTCCTCGTGCGTCACCCCACCGTACATCAGAGAGCACGTGAAGCTGTCGGTCCCGGTTGTTATCATAACATGATAATAATCGTTAACTCTTGATAAGTAATTTGCTCTTATCCAATGAGTTACTGGTTCGCCCTTAGGGTCGCGAAGGTCAGATGGCAATCGCTCTGTGAAACAGCTAGTAACCCGTCAATTTAGGATAAGAGACAGACCCTGGTTAAATACCGGGAATAATGCTGGGAAGAAGTTTTATAACAAATGTTTTTCTCTATACATAAAGTGCAGTAAGAAACTAATTTTCCATTTTATAACACACCAAAAATATAATATTTCTTAGAAGTTTAGTGTGTATTAAAAACTGTGTCAAGTTGAAAAAATCTTCATTTACGATCTTAAATAGCATGTATTTAAAACTTTACGCTATGTTAATTCTCGAAGAGCTTGGTCGTGTTAAAAATAAACAGTAAAAAACATCAAAAGAACTCATTAAATGTGATATGTACATAGATTTTTGAAGCAAACTGACAAGTAAGAACTAAAGTCGGTGGTTGGTATTAAAATTCAATTAACACTAGAAACAAAAATAAACTTTGTAATCCTAGCTTTCGTCTGCGTAAAATCGGTAATTCTTTTTAGGGGCTAGGTATTCGCATTTTCAACAAAATTCCAGATTGCTTATTAGAACTGCCAACAAGCAAGTTCCAAATGTATATAAAAAATAAACTTATCAATAAAGCCTATTATTCGTTAGAGGAATATTTTTCCGATAAAAATGCTTGGGACTCTTAATATTGCTGGATCTCATTCAAGAACCAAATTTTATATGAAAGCCTACAATTGTAAAAACATATATTTGAAAAGAGTAACTGTCGAGTTTCTTGTCGGTTCTTCTCGATAGAATCAACCTTCCGAACCGTCGGTAGCGTTTGACTATTCAAAATTACTTTTTAAAAGTCTACTTGAATAAAAATAATTTTGATTTTGATTTTGATTTTGAAAGAGCTTATGTAATCTGTTAATGTACATAATCACTGTATGGCATATTAAGAGATTGCAAATATGCTCATACTATGAATCTTGTTGTGATTATTATCAAAAGAGATTTCGAAAATTATTTTTAAGCATAGGTGAGTAAGTGTCTTCGGATATGATGTCTTTACAATAATTTGTATATAAGATTTTAGCTGACATCGAGAAAAAGGAAGTTACCAATTTTTTTTGTGTATATTACGTGTTGCTTTCGCTGTTTGTAAATCCGATTATGGTGTTTTTTATTGGATTTTTGTCGTAAGTTTACCACAAAAATCGAAAAAAATAAAACTTATGAATTTTATTATGGCCAGGTGAAGGACTCCGAAAATAAAATTAAACTCTTCTAAAAATAAGATAATTTTTAGAATGGCCGAAAATAGCCGAATCGAGATCATCGCTAAACCTTAGTCGGTAAAAATATGTAATTTGAAGCAAGATATGTAATCAATAACAACAAAGCCCCCAAATAGGATCCTTGCGTAAACAGCACAGACCAAACTTGTAACCTTTATTGCATTCACACGTGGGCGATACTCCTTAGCTGTCCGTACACTTGATATATTAAATTAAATACTTGTGTAACATTTAGCTTAGTATCGAGACCTCGAAATTGGATTATGATTTAGTTTTCACTGCAGCGGCGTAATTTAAGAGCCTAGCTATAATTCCTAAATTGTTGTATTTGATATAATTATTCTTTACTAGCTTTGCCCGCCACTGACACCGTTGTGGCGTTGTGGGTAGCGAGTCTGCCGCTCGGGCAGATGTTTGTTAAAATTTCTGTTTCGGTCTGGGCGTTTGTCCGTGTGGGTCACCCTACCGTGCCTCGGAGAGCACTTTAAGCTGTCGGTCCCGGTTGTTATCACATAACATCTGATAATAATCGTTAACTCTTGATAGTAGATTGCTCTTATCTAATGAGTTACTGGTTCGCCCTTAGGGTTGCGGAGGTCAGATGGTAATCGCTCCGTGTAAAAATTAGTAACCTGTCAAATCCGGATAAGAGTAATAAGCAGACCCTGGGTAAATAAAATACCGGGAATAATGCTAGGACGAAGAAGCTTTGCCCGTGACTCTGCTCGCGTTATGTAGTTTCATCCAAATCTGTCCAGTAGTTTTTGTGTGAAAGAGTAACAAACATCCATCCATTCATCCAAACTTTCACATGTATAACATTAGCTAGAAGTATATATATATATATATAAAAAACAAACGTTATTTGATAATTATCATGTACTTGCGAAAAGTTTATAGGCATTTTGAGTTACAGTTAATTGGGGTCTTTCCTAGCGGCAATTGTTCTTGAAAAAGGATTTTTGGAATTCCACAATATTGTCATTCCGCGGGTAAAACCGACGACAAAAGCTAGTACGGAAGAACAAACCTTGAGCTTAATTATCGTTACATTTCATCAGGCGAGTTTCTCTGGATATCCTTAAAATAACATTCCAAATGAGCCAAAACTCGATAGATATAAAATAAATAAATGCTACACACTCAACGGCTCCAATTGATATAGGTGATATCCTGTGTCAAGGGTCCGGAAACATACACAATGATTAGGACAAACACACCCGGACCGGAAAACATGACTCCATGAGTCAATACAAACATGGGCTCCGAGCGGGAATCGAACCCATGACCTATGGCGCTTAAGGCAGGTTCTATAGGCATATGCTTACATTACATTGATATATTTTTTACTGATCCAAAGGGGATGAAATGAAACGTCAAATAGGCAGCCAATGAATTTTTTTTTTTAATTTTGCTATTGTTATAATGTTGAAATTCATATTTCGATAGAGCCCAAAAAGTTATCTCGATTAGCATCATGTTGATCATCATTCCATATAATAAATACGTTCACAGGTCATATGGCCATATATACAATTGTTTTGCCACCATCATTTCGCAATACCTTCAAAGATGGCCAGAAGTTAAAACGCAACTTTCGATTTCAAATATGATATCATTCATGTAGGAGCATTTATGAGAGAAGCATGATCGGTTATTATGAGACGTCATTTTGTATTTATGTACAGTGACTATTTCTACTGAAGGCCATATTAACATTTTTTTTACCCAACTCCAAAAGTGTACTGGATTTGTTATTGCTATTTGGACGCAAATAAGCAATACCATGTCAACCCACAAAATTGAAAAAACTGAGTTATATAATAAGTAAAATAACTTACATAAATCTAAAATTGCCAAAAACTTGACCAATACATTAAAAAAATTCATATAAAGCAAGTTGTTCAAAATTTTCAAACGCGTTTTTCTCGACATGACATTCGTGTGGGTTGACATGGTATTGCTTATTTGCGTCCATTTTTAAGTTGGACAGGTCATGTCGTGATGTGATGGCCGTTGTGGCGGGGTTAGCGAGTCCGTCTTAAGTCTCTACGGTCGCTGGTTCGATTGACACTCGGGGTAAATATTTGTATTGATGTTATAAATATCTGTGTCGGTCTTGGCGTTTGTCCTTGTGGGCCTCCCCACCGTGCCTCGGAGAGCACGTTAAGCTGTCGGTGCCGGTTGTTATAAAAACATCTGATAATAATTGTTAACTCTTCACAGGTAATTTCAATTTGCTCTTATCCAATCAGTTACTGGGTTGGTCTTTGGTTTGCGAAGATCAAGTGGCAATCCTTCCATCTAAAAAAGATTTTAAGCATACGCTAGATAAATACCGGAATAATTCTAGGAAGAAGACAATACATAGATTTTGGATTTTGTTGCCAGACTTGCAAAGACATTGTCTTCTTCGCACAACCACTCTGTGGAATCAACTTCCGTTGGCGGTCTTTCCGAACCGATACGACTTGGGAACCTTCAAGAGAAGAGCGTATTCTTTCCTTAAAGGTCGGCAACGCGCCTGCATGCCTTCTGGTGTTGCAGATGTTCATGGGCGGCGGTGATCGCTTAACATCGGGTGAGCCTCCTGCCCGTTTGCCCTCTCACATAAAAAAACTTTTTTTATAGTATATAAAAAATGAGTGCCTTAGTTTTCTCTCTTATGAAAATTTTGAGGAGATAAAAATAGAAGAAATAAACAGCATCCGTCGAGCGGATAATTAAAATGTATGGTACGATGGTTTTCTTGATGAAATGTCAATTCTGTAGCTATTTTTAGTGTATGAGTCGTCAAGTTCCGAACGAGTCCCATCGCTTTATTTCGCAGTGTGTCTATTTGGTTGACACCATTTATGCTTTTATATAGTGAGGTGTTTTGTTCCAACACAATATAATCGATAGATAATGGTGTATCGAGGCCAACTGAAACTAGTCCTCGCACCCTAATATTTGTTCCGCTTTCCTTTCAAGCGGAAATGTGTCGATACAAAACGATAATGGCAGTACAATAAGGATTAGACTATGGAAAATTCTCAAACAAAACTTTATCAGTAAGATAAGAGCTAAAAATTAAATTTGTCGACTTGTTTTAGTTTATAATTACGACTCGTTGCATCATCATTAGATACTTTAAAAATCCTTTGTTTTATTATTTGTAATCTATTCTTTTGTTCTACTCAAAAAGGGTTAAGGAAATTATATAATGTTATTTATAGGACAATAGCAAACGTACATGCGACTTACGGATCAAGAACCAATGAAAAAATAATTATCTATTAATCCTTGAGCTTACAGTTTGAACAATAAAAGGTGAAGAGAGAAAGAAACAAAAAACATGTCTACTATTAAATGATTTTTTTAAGAATAATAAACTAATTCATAACTAATACTCTAAATAAACTAGTAGCTTGCACTAGCAGTGGGTCAGGATAGAACCTACAACTATCGCATTAACGGAGCAGAGTGGGCCTTTTAACCGTTGACATATCGAGGTTTCAGGCTATTCCTGTCTTTATGTCGTTATTTTCTCGTAATACTGAATTAACACCAAGTGTATCTGAAATATCTGTTGCGGTCTGGGCGTTTGTCCTAGTCGGTCTCCCCACCGTGCCTAGGAGAGCAAATTAAGCTGCCGGTCCCGGTTGTTATCACATAACATCTAATAATAATCATTAACTCAGCGTCGGGATGTGACGACCCCATCGCCTGCTGTTGGGATAACCTCTGTCACAGCAGAGATTATTCCATCAGTGCAATCAGTCACACTGGTGGTAGGTATTTTGTTGCAAGAGGCCGGCTGGGTAGGTACCAACGCAGTGTCAAATATTCTGCCACCAAATACTAGTGCTTAGGCATTACTGTGTTCCGGTTTGAAGGGCACTGTACGCTAGTGAAATCACTGGGCAGACGAGATTTAAGAACCAATATCTCGAGGTTGGCAACGCGTGAGTGGCACCTACTAATGGTGCTGCAAGCGCTCATAGGCTACGGCAACCACTTACCATCAGGTGGGCTGTTTGCTTGTTTGCCAACTTGTAAAAAAAAATTAACTCTTGATAGGTAATTTGCTCTTATCCAACGAGTTACTGGATCGCCCTTAGGGTTGCGGAGGTCAGACGGTAATCGCTCTGTTTAAAAAACTAGTAACCTGTCAAAGAGATAATAATAAGCAGACCCTGGGTCGATAAAATACCGGGAATAATGCTAGGAAGAAGAAGAACTAAAATAGTTTAATAAACGTAGTTTCATATAAGTTCATCGACTCAAAACGTGTCATCAATTGTGCAGTTTGCGATGCCAATTATCGCATTCAGCCTGTCATTGTATACGGTTACTCGTGAATCACCTAGCGCCTCGTTAACTCTCGCTTGCCACTATCTAATTGTTAACTATATAAGACGCTATATTTATATACTCATCTGAGCGTACTGTTACGTGATTAATAGATTAAGGTGTGTGTAACATTTTACATAACGCGAGTAGGATTTTTGTGTGCGCGTTTATGCCAAGACCGTTTTGGATGAAATTTGGGAGGCTTAAATTATGAAATAAAATAATTATTTTATAACGTTTATGTAGTGTAATACGTAATGTACCTAGTTCGTATATCAAGTTAGGATTTTATAATTTCTAAGATAATAGATTACACGTCTATGTATTGTTTCGTTAAGCAAATCAAAATTATTTTCCAAGCTTAGTAGATGATTTAAAACTCATATTTATTTGTTAAATATTAACAGTTATGATTTTATTTACCTTTAATTCTACTTACACTTATGCTAACTTTCTTTCTTTTTTTAGAAGAAAATACATAATATTGAACTGTCTAAGTTAGTTAGCAAATCTCTGTAAAATTTTATTGAAATTGGTTCTTCAACTTAGCCATAAAAAATAACAGAATAACTTTCACATAATATGTCGTATGGACACAAAAATAGCTTGGTACGTTCGAATCTAAATATCTTATGTAATACAAACTAGGCTTCTACTATAGGGTTAGGCAAGGCTCGAGCCCGTGGGAGGGTCGTAGGCGGCGCGGTTCCGTGTGCTGATGTCATCGTCGCCCTCTCGGACCGAGGCCTCGCCGCGTCTCGAGAGGCGAACACTTCTAGATTCTCTCTTACAGCTTTTATAATATAGTTTTATCTGATCTATGTCGAGAATTTAAATTTCACAATCAGAAATTGCGCCGAAACTCAAAATTCCACTGTCGCCACCGCCAAGTCATGACATTCCTCGAATAACCACTCTGTGGATTCTGCTTCTAATGGCAATATTTCCAAACCGATACTAAACCTGGGAACCTTTCAGAGTACCTTTAAACCTTTTATTATTCCCTTTAAGATCAGCACGCATGGTCTTGAGTGTTGCAGATGTTCATCAGCGGCGGTAATCGCTTAACATCAAGTGAGTCTCCTGCCCGTTAGCCCCCTCTGAAATAAATAATAATAATCACATATGATAAGTCATGCTCCTTTTCTTATTATATTATTTTCTGATCTGATTTCAGTATCGTATATTAAAACGATTATCGAATTTAGGACATCGAAGTTAGAGAAAAGAAAGTAGTCAACTTCGCAAGTTAATTAATCGTTACTAGTGTGAATGTTTTCTTTTTTATTAATCAATAATTATATAATTATAATTGTTATTATTTAAAAAAATAGTTAAATTGTACGTTAATATAATTATAATGAAAAATACTGTCTTTATTATATCTTATAGTATTTGTTATGATAGTATTTGTTATCTAAGATGTTTATTGCAATTTATAGCGGGTAGAACATTAGAAGTGAGGCATATTTGTAATAAAAAATAGTCCAATTTTTGTGCAATTTTGTTAGGATAGGTCGTTAGCTTAGTGCATTCATGCAGATAATGCGATGTTGGATCACGAACATACAAATTTCAAACAATTTATTTACAATTTAACGTATATTGGATTTAGTCTTTCGTTTTACATTAAAATAGATTCTTAATTACCCCAATAACGACAAGCACAATCACACCCAGACCGGAAGACGTACCTGTATGGTCAATACAAACATTTGTCCCGAACGGGAGTCGACCCCGCGAACCTGTAGAGCTTAAAGCAGGTTCGCTACCGCATCGCCATGACATCGTCAAAATAATAACATGTATAATAATAGTTATGGCAGGTTATGGATTATTACATACAAAAAGCGACGTCGCGGTTTCAAATTCGCGAGTTTAGATCGTGCCGTCTTGTGGAGTAAATAGCGGAAGCGAATAAAAGAAATTCTTTGTCATGCATTTTAAATTTAACGCTGCAATCGTGCAATTGATGTTGTAATATTCGCGAGAATTCAATTTGGAAAAAGACAATTTAAAGAACTAAGATTAATTGTAACAAACAAATCAAAAAGAGTGATCGTAGTAAATAACCTGTAGTGTAGAAGTTTTGATCCTGAAGTCTGACCATCACAAAATTTAAAAAGCGCCACGGGTTCGCTTTCCTCTCGGAGCAGATGTTTATTGATCATACAGGCATGGGTGGTGTGGGTTTATTTGTCCTTGCCTTTGTATATGTTTCCGGACCCCTAACACAGGATATTTCTATACTAAAGGGGGCTGTAGTGTGTAGAGTCTTGCCAAGTTAAAATCACGTTTTCTATTTCACACTCTGGTTTATCCTAACACGATTTAAATGTAAATAGTGTTGTAGCAAAACACTAATCAGTTTGTTTATACAAGTAAGTCCACAAACTCTGCCCACGTGCATACTGACGGAATAAAGTCGCGCGCGTCGTTAGAACACGTTGATTTGATCGTTTTAGAAAATCTTGAATAATATTCACAATTCCATACCGTCTGTTTATTTAGCCTACTTCATAGTGAAAGAGTTTTTCATTGTGGTTGTGTGTGAGGCGCTCATAGCCGAGTGCACCCGCTGATCGGTAAACGATCGGTAGATTAAGCAGCTTTAGGCGCGGTCAGTCACTAGATGGGTGATCGCATAGTGGTATTTACACCGAGCGTTTCCGTGCTTTGGAGAGCACGTAAAAGTCGGTCCCGGCTGTTGACAATTAGACAACAGTCGATAAGTCAAGTCAGAGGCCTACGGGCGACCTGAACAACTCTGACAATAGGTTGACCACTAACGAATCGATAAGAAGAAGAAGAAGATGGTGGTTGTATTGTCTTTATGTATGTTACGCGATATCGATAGTGACTAGGGTTTGTTACCTTGTTACCTAGATGAGGCATCATATAAAATGTAATTCTTCAAAGCTATCATTACGGTCCAATTATTTTGATACTTTTGACGAAGGTCTATTGAAAGCATTGAGACTTGTATTGTTAGTGCATTCACGTCACTTCACCTTACTGTTCTTGTATCAAACAACGTTGTTACGTAAAATAATAAGTCAGCAAAGAATTTTCAAGCTTTGTAATACCGTCGTTGGAAATGCGCTCAATGCTCATTGCCAAGTGCACCCAGTGTTTTAAATCTTATTATTGTAAGAAGTATATACAATTATTTATTATTAATATGACGACGTTGTGGCGCAGAGGTAGCGAACCTGCCTTAAACGCCACAGGTCGCGGGTTCGATTCCCGCTCGGAGCATAATATGCCTGTATTGACCATGCAAGCATATTTTCCGGTCTGGGTGTATTTGTCCTTGTCCCTGTATGTGTTTCCGGACCCCCGACACAGGATATCACTATCCTAATGGGGGCCGTCGAGTGTGCAGCGTTTATTATTATTATTATTATTATTAATAATATTTTAGAAGTAGTAGAGCTATGATTATCCCAGCACAAATGGCCCGTCTCGACTCTAGAAGTACTACCCTCTTACAGAAAATTAGTGTAAATAACATGTCAGTAGGTGTTGCGTTTCGTGCGATAAATAAGAGCGCCGAAGGCCCAATCTTCCATCCCCACTCTTCCCTTCCTTGTATCTCTTCCCTTCCTTCCTATTCCTTGGGTTGGCAACGCGCATATGGTACTTCAAGTGTCATGCGCGTTCGTAGGCTACGGTACTGCTTACAATCAGGCGCAACGTATGCTTGCTTACCAACCATATATAAAAAAGTGTACTTTGCAAGTATCGTGAAAGAGCTTTCTTATCTATCTCGATAGACTTTCGTAGAAGCTGCTATATGGACGCAAATCAGCAATAGCATGTCAACCCACACGAATGTCATTTCGAGAAAAACGCGTTTGAAGATTTTGAACAACTTGCTTCATATGATTTTTTTATGTATTGGTCAAGTTTTTGGCAATTTCAGATTTATGTAAGTTATTTTACTTATTTTCACAAAAAATAAGTATACAAACTGAATATTTCGTATATAATATAACCCAAAACGTTTAAAATAATACATAAATTGCATGATTAAAAATGGCTTTTTTAGACGTTTTAAAGCTTAAAACCCTACAAATATTAAAGAAAAATGTTCTTCAGCCATATACCAACACTTCTGCATATATAACTCAGTTTTTTCAATTTTGTGGGTTGACATGGTATTGCTTATTTGCGTCCATATATAGTCTTATTACGCGTACTTATACAATACATGCTATTGATTTGAATAATTTTGGTGTCTCTCTCAAGTAGGTACGCTATGACGGTACGATCAATGAAAAGCATGTGAAACTTATACTTTGCCTTTAGTTGACGCTTGTTGGTGTGTAAATCGTCGTTAACCAAATTATAAATCATGTTATTACCAAAATTGTATTATCCATGTTTCTGCTTGAATACCACCTAAACCGGAACAAATGTCTATGATCATAACAGAGTCTGTTCCGAGTACTTACGGCTGTCTCACTAACACTGTGTCAATGTGTGTGTGTGAATGGTAATCTTTTATTGTAGTTCATTTAAAATGATGTAACACTTTTTTTGAATTATTTAGGACATAAATTAGTGAAGGAATTGTAATAATTTTATTAATGAAATTAATTAATTTAATTATTACACCACACTTCAATGCGAAATAGAAAGACGAAACGAAAATAACTGGCTTGTTTCTATGAGAGAGAGAGAGAGACAGAGAGACAGACAGAGAAACACGCGCACGCCGCACGGCTTACAACTATAGCAAAAAGTGTCGTTACAACCTTTGGTCTTAATTTTTTCCGTCTAGCCCTCTTTCGGAACGCGCGGTAAGGAATTTCGTTCCGAAACGGGATTTAAAGTTTTCCCTGTATTATCATTGAGAAGCTTATTTCTGGATTTTGTTAATGGAGAAGAGGGATTTTTTAGGTTACCTAGTTATTAATTATATATCAACTTTAAGAATCATTTCCCAGATGTTGTAAGAAACAACGGTTCCATCAAAAGAAAACCATCCGTTATGTTGCTTATGTAATGAACGTTCTTGGTAACTACAAAATCATTAGCGGAATTACGCTGAGTTCCCAACTTCACTTGGCATCCCGTAATTAGGTAAAAAATAAAATAATCATAATGTGATTTATATGTAAGTCATTAAACCTGGGGTTGTCAACATATAACGACTTGTCCAGCAATGTTGGAATAGATAAAATTATAGGAATAAATTTGCCTAGATATGATATATAATAAAAAAAACCGATTCAGTGGAAAATTCAAAAACCGCTTTTTTAATACTATTAAGTTGGCAAGCAAGCATTACGGCCCATCTGATTAAGGTGGTAAGCGGTTGTCGTAGCCTATGGCCGCTTGCTGCGAACTTCATTTTGTAGGTGTCGCTCAGCCGTTGCTAATTTCTGGTTTTTAAATCTCCTTTGCCCGTTAATTTTACTAGCTAAAGTGGCCTTGAAACCGAAACATAGTAATGCTAAATATACCACTGCTTTGCAGAAGAATATCTGACGCTGCGGTGATACCTATAAAGCTGGCCACTTGTAATAAAAGGCCTTTTCCTACGATACTTGTAGCGTATAGTTTTTACAAGTTTTTAAATTCTAGTTTTCTATTTGCGACATTTTTGCTGAAATGAGAATTTTTATAAATAGTTATTGCTTATGATATTACATAAAGCTACGAGTATGCAAGCCTTGAACAAAGTAAGCAATGTAATTATGTTAAATTTAGAATCGGAATTGCAAAAGCAATACCCGTATCCCGTGCCGATTTTCCTATAGTTTAACTGCGCCCACAGCTCCGCCCGCTGAGCACACCACCACCACCAACTGCACTTGACCATCAGTGCCTTTCCACTGTCAGCCCCACCAGCTTCATCCATTCCGAAAATTTGCAGACCCCTAAAAATCTTTTGGGAAAATTGTCAGAATTTTTGATTGATAAACTGTTAGCGCGCACACCTTATTAGATTAAAAGTCATAAATATTTTTAAGGATTTTTTAAAGACAGTTCAATGTCTTAGATTCTATTTGGAGACTGATAAGGTCAATTAAAAGCTTAAAAAAAATAGCTAAGTAATTATAAAGAATATATATCTAAATTATTAATCTCTTTCTTTTTAAGTCTCTTAAAAACCGTTGAAGGCTAAAGATTGATTAATTTATCCATAAAAAGGATGTATGCTCCAGTTGTTATAACCGCTATTTTACATGTTCAAAGATTAGATGTATCCATAAATATACTATCTCACCATCGATCTACTAATGACTGAACGGCCTTGCATCGCGATCTTTAGCTAAACTGGCTATTAAGCGAGAATTTTGCCTACGTTTCAACTTGCATCGGTACGGCCTAGTTACATTGGCTTCGTTCGTTTAACTAAGTCGACCTTAATTATTAACACGATTTTCTTCCGTGGTATATTTTGAGAACTCTTAACTGGTGTCCTTTTTTTTTTTTGGATTTTTTGGTCCGTGTGTACGAAGCGAGTGATTTCTTATATTTTTTTAGAAGAAACGGCAGAGAAACGAGTAGGTGTTTATTGTCTCATAGCACAATTTCAACTAAACTAATGACACAATGATTACAAGCTCTTTTATACTATTCAATCATCAGTATAAACCCACAAAATATTAGGATAGTTAATAAGCTACCTACAAAAATAGTAAAGTTATTTCTAACGTCTAACACGCGTGTGTACACAAACTCAAGCACAATCTATTAGATCAAAACATACGCCTGTATAGATAATACATACTTCACTCCCGAGCGGGAAACTAACCCGCGACCAATGGGATTTAAGGAAGGCTTGCAACTATTACGCCACAACGATCTTCTTCTTAGCATTACTCCCGGTATTATACCCAGGGTCTCCTTATTACTCTTGTCCGGATTTGAAAGGGCGATTGCCATCTGACCTCCGCAACCCTAAGGGTGAACTAGTAACTCATTGGATGTTATGTGATAATAACCGGGACTGACAGCTTAACTTGCTCTCCGAGGCATGGTGGGAAGACCTACAAACGCCCAGATCGAAACTGATATTTTTAACATGAATGCAAACATCTGCCCGAGCGGGAATCGAACCCGCAACCGTCGAGGGTAATGGCAGACTCGCTAATTAATTAATGTCTTTAGTGGTTTCATGTTAGCAAAAACAATGTGATCTCGAAATGGGAATCGCGGCTAATTAACTCTTATGATATTAAGAGTTCTTTTCTCTATATTCGAATTGCTTGATTGGATCATCGTAAAGTTTAATTACAAGGGCCATCCAATAGAAAAAGAATAATTCGAATCGTTATACAATAAAAACCCAAAAAAAATCTAAATTAAGAACTTTCTTTCTGTGTTTAATCTAATCTAATACCTTTAAACGAGGAATTCTTGTATATATATATATATATATATATATATAATTGGGATCTCAGAAACGGCTGCACCGATTATCATGAAATTTAGTATGCAGAGGTATTCGGGGACGATAAATCGATCTAGCTAGGATTTATTTTTTAGAAAATGTGGCTTTGCCGTGTTTTCAGGCCGTGGTCGACACGCCATCTATTATCAACAAAATAAATTAAAAATGTCAAAATATATAAATAAATTCCCAGCGCACTTGAGCGACCACGCTTTGCTATGGCAACAAGGATTTATTGAATTGAATCGAATGACAAACATTTCTACAATGACAGTTGATGTTTTCTTTAATTTTTTATGTCACTGACTGACAGCGACGCGTCCATTAGAATTTAACAAAATACTCAACAATCCCAATTTTTGCGGATATAACTTGTTGTCGAAATCATTATTTTATTATCCAGGTAAGGTTTCAATCGAGTCTACCGTACCCTTCACGACTTTCGATTTACCAAAACAAAAAAACCGAGTATATCTCGGTCAACCAGGTATTCTATATTATATATCGCACTTTTAGAACGAAAACGACTTAAATCAAAAAGCATTTTTTTTGCAATCAACAAAAGAAGTTTTAAAACTATTGACACCTGCACAATCATTCGTATATTATATTTTCTTGGTTATTTACGTCAGCTATTTACGCTCGAATATGGCTATGTTTGGACTATTGTTACATTGAGAATTTCGTTTTAAGTAATTTTAAGCTGATAACTAAACTTTTTGTTTTGGTATAAAGATATTATGAAATCAAGTGGCAAATGCATCGAAAAAATAGAACTAGTAAGTACCCCGCGGCTTTCGTAGCGTTAATGTACTTTTCCCTTTTTTTTGTTACGAACGTCGTATTAGCTATTTTTGATCTTAACGACAGCTTTTCAGTAATGGCATAGCAATATACATAAATACAAAACTGAATACGGTATGAGGAAAAAATACCACATCTAATATTATAATAATCGGTATGCGTAAATGTTCCTTGCGAGTGAGTCACGGATCCAGTGCCAACCGGCTAGAACGTGCGCGGGCGAAAACGAAATGCACACTCGACTTGCAACATAATTGAATCTATTGCACGATTATTGTTTGCTAAATATGAATAAATAGCTTCAGCCCGCGATTTCGTCCGCGTAATAACGATTTTAATACAAACTTTGAAGCCCAATTTTCAAATTTTAAATGTCATAATTGTGTAAGTTTCAAGCTTCTAGCTCTAAAAATGATGATACTTTCATAAAACCTTTCAACCCTTTAAACCCTTTACAACATTTTCTTATAATTAATATAAATAATACTAATCAACCGATGCATCAGGACTTATAATTTAATTAATAGCCTTGACATCGATATCTTTAATCGAAATTTTTATAGTTTAAAGAAATCACTACTTTCGGCTGTGAGTGAGTAGCAATTATGTTATAGTGTTACTTTTAGAGGATCAATGTTATTTTTGTTTTAATTAATGTTATTTTACATCATATTTAACGTTTATACTAAGTTATGGTTTTAAAATTACATTTTAAAAATGTATTTTACCTCTTTTTTTAAATCAAAAGTGCTGTAAATACCTGTAGTGGTGTATCACACTGAAACTGTATGTGTGTTTTATTCCGCTTTGCTTTTATGAATATGCCGATGGTGTTTCTAATAAATAAATAAATTAATTAATAAATAAAAGTAGCCTATGTCTTCTCTCAGGCTCTGGGCTATCTATGTACCAAATTAATTGAAATCGGATCAGTAGTTGTGACGTGAGCAGATAGACAAACAGAGAGACAATATTAGTATGATATAAGTTCGAGTATCTATTTTTTTTTAAATCTTTATCTAAAGAGATGATTCGCTTAGTGAATAAGTCTCTCTATAAGGTTACAAAATAACTTTATCACTAAGTTCTAACTACACTTATACTATACTTATTGTAACAATCATATTATATTAATTTGAAGGTAAAGGTAAAAATCAACAAAAACAAATGCTATCGAGAAAGAGTAATAAATTATTCATCTCTTTTCTCGAGTCCTATACTAACTAATCTTTTTTTTTTTTTTTTTTTTCGAATGTGTATTGCTGTTGGCCCTACTGGCCTTGACAGCGTCACCGGGCGGGGGCCGAGTACAGAGACTCAGCCGTGATAAAGGACAGCCCTCACGGGGGCTCAAATTTGATTCCGTCCTTAGGGTGCCTCCTGCGAGACTAACTAATCGTAACCATGGTTTAGACTTGACTGAGAGCGGATAAGCTAGAACACTATTGACGTAACCGACAGAATTCGATTGGGCACCACTAGTATTTAATAAGTATTTTCTTTGGTTTTCGTTTCGAGCACATTCCATTAGGATATGAATGACATCTTCCGGTAAATTACAGACACTACAATTTGGGTAGTTAACTTATCTTACGAATATAAAAATAGTGAAAGTTTGTATATTGAAAGTTTGTATGTTTGAATGTTTGTAACTCAATTTTGCATTTGAATGAAATTGGACACACAGAGTTTAGTATCTAGATCAGCGTTTACAAAGAGGACTTTTTATTGGTGTAAATGTTTTGTCCCTCTGGTGATATTATGATATTTATGAATAGGACTAAACTTAAGGACGAAATCAATTCGAAATTTGGTATGGAGGTGTCTTGTGAATGTTTCACTTACAAATATTTACTTACAAATGATTTATTTCTCACTAGAGCCAATTCTAAGGTTACCGCGGAAGAAGTCGCGGGCAGATGCTACTAACTGATATTGTTATTAAAAAATTGAGATAAATAAAACAGACAGACACATCTATAGTTAAAGCAAAATAACAAATACACAGACACATATCTATAGTTAAAGCGAAGTAACAAATATCTATAGTTATTTCAAAATATGGAAAATGAGCTAATCCCTAACCACGGGTACTTCGTAACTGTACGTGAAAGGGGCGTTTAAAATTTAGTAATAATACAGACTGGTCAGTCTCCATTAAATCCTTATTAGGCGTTTAGCCATTGTGTACCGAGAAAGTTTGCCTACTGCTCTGCCATATCACGAGTTCAACCTTTGACATGAATCATGAGAGAAGTAGAACTGTACTAAGGATATCAATTGCACACTCTAAGTATTTCTTGCATAATATTATATAACTTAATAGTTATTGTTCTGAATTCTTCAAAACATGTTGAGTTAAAATTAATTAATATTTTTAACTGTAATTTATTCATTCTTTCATTTACTGAATTTGAATTGTATAATATCATCTTTTTAACCGTTTAAAATTATTTAGATAGCTGAAAATTTTCGACTAATAGAAAACGTGGAGTACCAATCATGACAGTGATAGTGGGCTTAGCTTGTAAAACTCTTAATTGTTAAGAGAGATGACCTTTGATCAGAACAGATGGATAAACAGAATTTAATTTAATTTCATCATCATCATAATGTTGATACAATAATATTTTCCAAAACGGAAAGTACGTCATCAAAAAGTATTCGAGTGTTCTAAAGCTCCTAAGCTTTCCCTGGTCACACTCACACATATACATCAGTGTAAATCATCGCCTCTTAAATATGATTACTAGGGGTTTTGTTTCTTGATATCTCCGTCGTATGCCGTGGGAAACGGTGCCGGCTGTTTCTTTTCTACTTTTACTCGTATGCCAATTATTATGCTTGGACGGATGTAATGATTGATTGACACCGTTGTGGCGTTGTGGGTAGCGAGGCTGCCTTTAGTCTCGACGGTTGCGGGTTCGATTCCCGCTCGGGCAGATGTTTGTTAAAAATTTCTGTCCCGGTCTGGGCGTTGTCCGTGTGGGTCTCCCCACCGTGCCTCGGAGAGCACGTTAAGCTGTCGGTCCCGGTTATCATCAATATCATCTGATAATAATCGTTAACTCTTGATAATAAATTGCTCTTATCCAATGAGTTACTGGTTCGCCCTTAGGGTTGCGGAGGTCAGATGGCAATCGCTCCGTGTAAAAACTAGTAACCTGTCAAATCCGGATAAGAGTAATAAGCAGACCCTGGGTACATAAAATACCGGGAATAATGCTAGGATGAAGAAGGATGTAATGATTGATTATGGTGACTTATTATGGTATGTATCTTTTTTTATTTAATGGCGGTTTTTCAAACAAGCATGTGGTCCGCCTGATGGTAACCTATGAAAGCTTGCTTTACATGAAGTATCACAGGCGCGTCGCCAACTCAAGTGATATGAGAAAAGAATGAGAATTAAAAAAGTAAGGGAACAACTCCGGTGGTCTCCTTCGTCGCAAGTAACACGACAGTACCTACTGATACTGGGCTTTGTTACTACTACTTACTGTTGTGTTTCATGTAATAAGTGAGAGCGGCTTAGGGCCAATTACTTTTTTCCCTTCCCTCCTGTCTCTTGGGTTGGCAACGCGCATGTGATACATCAAGTATCGCGAGCGTTCATGGGTTCCGTTGATTGCTTAACATTAGGCGGACCGTACGTTTGATTGCCAACTGTCATGATAAAAAAAAATGTCATTACCTTATAACTAACGGCATTAACAATATTACCCACTTAACATGTTCTCCAAACGAAGGGTAAAGAAAGAAGGGCAACACTCGTTTCGAAACAATTATTCTTCTTTGTTCTCCAAACAAAGAAATCTTCTTTAGATTATCGAGAATCATTATTTTACCAACGAAAGTGAATTATGAAAACGATTTGTCACATTATGCCGTCACTCAGTCGTTACGCATAAGGAACAAGCGATGTATTATAATTAGCTCAAAGCGATGCGTTAACGGGTCAATGACACGTTGTTGCGAACGTACAAAACTTTGGCGCCCATCGTGCTTTGATCTTTCGAAGTGAAATACGTCTTTTTACGGGCAAAGCAAGAGACGGATCAGTTTAGACCGGTTTCCATGTATTGAGTTCATGAAGACTGTACGGGTCTATTTTGGGTAAAATGCAAAGAAAGGCGTACAAACAAATAAAAACCTGAACAAATAGAGACCTGTAGATTTCGGCATGAATTGGCTATTTCGAACGCGGAAGTACTAACTCCTCTTCCTTCCTATTTTTTCCTGCCTTTGTCTTTTCCTCTTTAATCGACGACATGCTTGTAACGCTGTTGGTATTGGTGTCACTCACGTTGCCCACCTCTAGATATTGGTTCTTCAAACTCCTTTTTCAGTCACTAGACTAGCTACCGACCTACAGTGCCCTTCAAAGCGAACCGAAACACAGTAATGCGAAACACTATTGCTTTGCGGTAGAATATCTGACACTGCGGTGGTACCTACCTAGCTGGCCTCTTACAATAAAAAGCCTACCAGTATCGTGTGTGTTCATGTTTATTTAAATATAGTGTTTTCGTTGCATTATAAAGATTACGCCCCAAGATGCGTTTCTTGTTATCACCAATCTTATCTTTCAGTGATAGCGCACAGGTCTGCGATTCTGCTACTGAGATTAAATAAAAAACAGCAGGTTCTTTACAAATTTACTATAATTAATATGAGCTTACTGTTCATTAGACAATAATTCTTGGCGACTATATATTATTTCATTACGTTGACGACATTGTGGTGCAGCGGTACCTGCGGAACCTGCCTTAAGCCCCACAGATCGTTCTAATCCCGTTCGGAGTAGATGTTTATTTTGACCATACAGGCATGTGTTCTGGGCTGGGTGTATTTGTCCATGTCCTTGTGTATGTTTCCGGACCCCGACGTAGGATATCACTATCCTAATAGGGACCATTGAGTGTGTGATTACGTGTGTGATTTATTTATATAGAATCAAGCTTGTTGAATCGTGTTAGGCGTGTTATTGATAGTAATTTAAGTATTGTCTGTCGTGTATAATTTTCTATTGAGCTACACCGTTTCCTAGTAAACTTTCTAGTCGTGATCAACTGACACTGTAATTGAAAACTGCGGTTAGTTTCAAAGAGAACGATATTATTTTATTACAAATGCACTGTAGCTAATACGTTACACATTAGACTGTTGCAATTATTCATAATGGAATATTCTATTTTTTTTTTTGGAAAGTAGGGCAGACAACTCTAACCACCTGATGGTAAGTGGAAATAAAGTCCAAACGCGAAGGCGGCTAACAGAGTTGCGGAATGCAACCGTGTTAGCCACCCTTGCATGCCTACCCGCAAGATGCCTCTTCACGCCTCGTTTTTTTTTTATTATTATTATTATTATTTTTTTATGTAAGAGGGGCCAAACGGGCAGGAGGCTCACCTGATGTTAAGTGATCACCGCCGCCCATGAACATCTGCAACACCAGGCAACTTTTGCAGGTTTGAAGGAGCTCAGATTGTAGGAAGGAGGGAACAAGTATATAGCTGTATATATGTGTATAGCTGTGCCCGCGGCTTCACTCGCGTGGTCTGTGTAGTTATTGTGCAGTTAAATAAACGAACAAACAATTATTTCGTTTTATTTTAAGAATATTAGCTATGCTTTTTCGAGGCGTTACTAATATTCTTATTGCCCCTCGAAATAAGCTTGAAGCTTGCGCAAGGAGTGGGTACGACAATAGCCCAAGAGGATCGAACTCCCGACTCTCGTGTTAACAGAGCGAAGTCGGCCTTTCTACCGTTGAGCTATTTAGGCTTTATTACTGTTTATACCAACTTACCATATCACTAACTCATCGCATCGCGCGCCTGTGTTTTCTTTCTTTTTGCTCGGCTTCTTTGTATCGCGTATTATATCGCGTATAAGGCGTCGGGATGTGACGACCCCATCGCCCGCTGTTGGGATAACCTCTGTCACAACAGAGATTATTCCACCAGTGCAATCAGTCACACTGGTGGTAGGTCTTTTGTTGCAAGAGGCCGGCTAGGTAGGTACTACCGCAGTGTCCAATATTCTGCCGCCAAATAGTAGTGCTTAGGCACTACTGTGTTCCGGTTTGAAGGGCATTGTACGCTAGTGAAATTACTGGGCGAACGAGATTTAAGAACTAATATCTCGAGGTTGGCAACGCGCGAGTGGCACCTACTAATGGTGCTGCAAGCGCTCATAGGCTGCGGCAGCCACTTACCATCAGGTGGGCCGTATGCTTGTTTGCCAACTTCTAACATAAAAAAAAAAAAAAATCGCATCGTGATGTCACATAGCCTATAGCCTTCTTTAAGAAATGTTCTATCAAACGAAAAAGATTTTTTTTTAATCCGGTCAGTAATTCCAAAGATTAGCGCGTTCAATCATACAAAGAAAAAACATTTTAACATTATTATATTGGTACTTTTAGTAGTATTAGTTTTAGTATTTTTTTACTTTTTATGAGCGATCGAATTACATGAACACAATTTATTGTACCAAATCAATTTTACTCAAGACTTACGCCATCAATGCAATGACAATTTATTATTTAAAACGACTTCAAAAATATTTATTTGCAATCAAAATAAAACGTTTTAAAGCAAAGACAATTTGTATTCGGAAAGGAACCCTTATAATTTTCGTCCTTCTGTAGGTCCGTCCGTACGTATGTCAAAGGCATTTTACTGGGAGACTATTGGCTCTCTATACGAAATTTAGTAAATAGATACTGATAATTATTTATATTCGCTTATCATCATTTTGTCCATTACTTTTAGTGATGTGGCAAGCATAATTCAGTCGGTTATATTATGATTTATGGTGCATCTGTTACTGAAAATATTAAAACAGTTTTATGCAATATAATGTTGTTTCTTATTTCAATCATTTACGATCTGGCAATCTGGTTTCTGAAGGATTTTATGGGTCAAGAACAAACTTATCATATATTTTTACGAGTACACAACACTCTCGAATGTGGCATGTTTTGAATTGTTTAAATTTTAAATCATAATTTATTACAAAGATCTTACAACACTAAAGTTATAATTTCTTATTTATATTCTAACTCAACATACAGTGTAAACTGTATATAACGACACTGAAGGGACTGTCCATTTTATGGCGTTATAGAGAGTTGTCGTGATATATAGTATATGGAGAGAATAAAAATCAGATATTTTTTTATTTTCCATATTGTGGACACGGTAGAGTGACTAAATCAAAAGCGTCTACCAACATCACTTATTTTCTCTCCCGTTTCTATTGCGTGTATCAGTAAAACTTTTTCGTCAATACACAGTGATTTTTTTTTTGTTGTGGCTTTGGGGGTAGCGAGTCTGCCTTTGGTTTCGACGGTTGCGGGTTCGATTCCCGCTCGGGCAGATGTTTGTTAAAATTTCTGTCTCGGTCTGGGCGTTTGTCCGTGTGGGTCTCCCCACCGTGCCTCGGAGAGCACGTTAAGCTGTCGGTCCCGGTTATTATCAATAACATCTGATAATAATCGTTAACTCTTGATAAGTAAATTGCTCTTATCCAATGAGTTACTGGTTCGCCCTTAGGGTTGCGGAGGTCAGATGGCAATCGCTCTGTGTAAAAACTAGTAACCTGTCAAATCCGGATAAGAGTAATAAGCAGACCCTGGGTAGAATAAAAATACCGGGAATAATGCTAAGATGAAGAAGACAGTGATTTTCTTTTACGAGCCATGTTCACAGTTTAAAAGTTTGTGATCAACTAAAAATATGATAACTTTTTATTAATTGATTATTGTCATTAAAGAGAGTGGGTTTATACCCATAAATATATAAAGTGTATTATTTTATGGAAGACAAGCTAAACCAACCAAAGCCAAGTGACTTCGACGCTTTAGGGGTTTTTGTCGTTAAATCGAGTGACGTTACATGGAGTTTACACTGTATATCTGCCATTATAGTATTAAATCTTGTTATTCGAATAACTATTTTTATTTATTTAATTATTTAATTCTTTATTTTCAGGCATCAAGGCCCATAGATAAAATACATACATATATAGATTATTACATTAAATACCTTACGGACTAACATACATATTATTCATATATAACATAAAATAAAATATTACAACACTATCACTATTTATGGGAACTTTTAGTCTTTGCTTCCCTATATTTACGGTACACAACTCCTGCTGGCCAAAAGTCTGAACTGAAGAGCATGGATTTGTGCTGAGCCTTAATTTGGAGGAGATACGATTTGAAATTCGTATATCTATACAAAAACTGTGAAAATGGAAATAGTAAATTGAGTCACCGTAATAATGCAAGTGCGCTGTAAAAACTGGATTTTTCACCGTCTACCGCCTATGAATAAGTATTGTCAATAAATTTAAAACGGACAGATGTAAGAAGCGTTTTTTGCGTTTTTCTTGTATCGGTTTCTTTTAGTAATGTCTTTTGTCTTGAGCGTTCGTTCCACTTTCGCTGTTCGGCTGCGGAGCGTTGCCGTGGTGACAGTGTATTCGATAAATTTGTTTTCTTTTTGGCAAAATGCCGCATTGTGTTGCTAGAGTTGAAAATTGTGTTACTGGTGTTAGAGGTATTGGTACAAATGGGCCGACTCCACCGGGGACGTACTACCCTGTCATTGAAAATTGTTGCGTTTCGTGCGATGAGTGAGAGCGCTGGAGGCCCAATCTCCCATCCTCTCTGTACCCTTCCTTTTTTTCCTTCTCATCCCTTCCTTCCTATCCGTCGGGTTGGCCATGCACATGTGCTACTTCAACTATGGACTGCTCACCATCAGGTGGGCCGTGTGCTTGTTTATCAACTGTCATAAATAAAAAAATGACATAACTCTAACAGAAGGCTGTATTTCGATATTAGTACGTTTCCAACATGCTGCTTAGTTAGGTGTCCTTGACTGTAAAGTATCGATTTATAATTTTATATAAAAGTTATGTACTTGTTTTTATAGGTTATATGCATACTGTATGCATCACAAAAAGATTGGGCGATATAAAAGTTACAAGGTATTTAATACGAATGGAAATGATGTAAGAAAATTCCAAAATTTTTATACCTATTGTTATGCGTGAAATGTAATTTATGACTTTTGAGTTGAAAATTAAGTAGCGCCCCCTTTTTTAAAGTTACGTTTTTGGTTTTCAATGGGTTTGATCATTGGATATAAATAAAAAATTACACACCCTTTATTTATTTTTGCCATATTATGTAATATCTCGGTCCGATAAACGTTTCTTCGTCAAAAATAGCTACGTATTTTTTTAATCAAAAGAATATGAGCATTGCTTTTTCAAGACAATACTATATTCCTATTGCCCCTCCAAATGATATCGTAGCTTGCGCTAGGAGTGGGTACGACAATAGCCCAAGGGGTCAGGATCTAACCCACTCACCACCACCCAACTCGCGTTAACGAAGCCGGTGCTTCTATTGAGGCTTAAATCCTTTTAAATTAAACACATTGAAGGTGTGGCAGTTACGTTACGAATAGTAACAATATATTTAACATTAGTAACTGCGAAACTATTAGTTATAATATTTAGCAGCATGGATATGTGAATATGCGTCAACTATTAAGGGATGATATACAAGTACATTCATAAAAGGAAGGAAAGAAGTTTCAGGCTCCGGCGCTCTACATCTACTTCTCTCTACTTCTCCAGTCAAGAAGGCCCGATTATTCTGAAAAAATAAATGTATTTTTGCTCTTTTAAATTATTCTATTACTTGAAATAATTATAATTAAATTTTCAATTTTTTTTTCATAATCTAATAGGTGTATCAGGTTCGTACATAAATATAATTATTGGGTGAACATGGTGTTGGATGAACTCCACTAGCGCATATGACGCGTAAATGAAGTGACGGCCAATTTCGAAGTTCATCAAAATGCCACTGTCTAAGATTATTACCTGTTAACATACTGACACGGTTTCGTGCAATTATATATCATCAAACTAATATCGAAAATTACCATGACGATGTGTTTTAAATAGGCTTTTTTGTTCGTTGTTTACTGACGGAAATTAATGGATGGTATCAGTGCTCGGGACTTTTTTTTGTATCGACAAATTTTACGTGACACCTATTTTGACAGTTGTTTTTTTATTAAAAATTGATATGGCCAAGGAATAGTTTTTTTTTTTTTTTTATGTTAGAAGTTGGCAAACAAGCATACGGCCCACCTGATGGTAAGTGGCTGCCGCAGCCTATGAGCGCTTGCAGCACCATTAGTAGGTGCCACTCACGCGTTGCCAACCTCGAGATATAAGTTCTTAATCTCGTTTGCCCAGTAATTTCACTAGCGTACAATGCCCTTCATACCGGAACACAGTAGTGCCTAAACACTACTATTTGGCGGCAGAATATTGGACACTGCGGTGGTACCTACCTAGCCGGCCTCTTGCAACAAAAGACCTACCACCAGTGTGACTGATTGCACTGGTGGAATAATCTCTGTTGTGACAGAGGTTATCCCAACAGCGGGCGATGGGTTCGTCACATCCCGACGCCTTTAAAATATGAATAGTTTTTAATAAGCCCATTGAAATTGTTTTTTATAACTGTTTCGTAAATCACGTAAAGTACATATAATTCATTCCTAAGGTTCCGTACCAAAAGTCCGTCCTTCTGTTGGCGATTGAAACAGAAGATTAGAAAATAAAAGATTTAGCATAATGTGATTTTCTGTTGCTGCAATAACAACAAATACATGAATGTTGATATTTTTGACGGTTTTTGAAGTATAATAATAATTTATCAATAATCTTGTAAGTATTTCCGTTCTAAATCTTCAGAATCATCGATAAGATCATTACGAAATGTTCCGTAGTCATTACGAGAGAACGCAAGAATCATCAAAATCATTTCAAAAACATCACATAATATAAATACCAATAAGACAGACGAATTTATAAATTCATTTTTGAATCCGGTGAAAAAGTTTATAAGGTTGCTTCCAGTCGCATTTTACGATAGAGATCAAATTCTTTAATTAATAAATGTTTATATTAGATGTGTTTGAAGATCCGTCGCTTTTCTTCGGGACAGTTTGTTTACGTACTGTAATAGATTCACTTTGTGGTCGAAGCCAGGCTCCCCATGCGTTATCTTTAGTCAGGTTGTCCGAGGTCGCCGACCTTGTCCCGCTTCGAGATAATTATACTCGCGTTTTACGTTCCAAGTTTTACTTGTTATCTGATTAAAACTTTCTTTTACTTTTAATGACGGCTGTCAGCTGATGTTTAGATTTGAATGTGTTTAAGGAAATTATGAGTTTCTGAATGGATTCGATGGTATACTATTTATACGCTATTTTATACGCTTTAGTGGTGTTAAATTATATAATGCGTAATAATAAATAATAATAATAAATAATAAATAAATAAACGTTGCACACTCAACGGCCCCCATTAGGATACTAATATCCTGTGTCGGGGGTCCGGAAATATTCACAATGACAAGGTCAAATACACCCAGACCGGAAAATATGCTTGCATGGTCAATACAAACATATTATGCTCCGAGCGGGAATCGAACCCGCGACCTGTGGCGTTTAAGGCAGGTTTGCTACCGCTGCGCCACAACGTCGTCAATAAGCTTTGTGAAAATTAAATTTTTATTTTCATTACCCTTTTACATTTATAAAAATGGTACTTATTGCTTTAATTGGCTTCCTCTATAGTTTTAAAAACTTGATAGAGTATAGACAAATAAATTAATGGATAGAGATGCCATGGTTGTTACAGTGTATCTGCTGTGTAGAATTTTATCAGACTGAATATATGTTTGCTTGCTAGTTGCTACCTCGCCACTTTGGTATAATGAAACACGAAATAGCTCATTAAGTAGTGTAATTTAAATTTAAATGATTTGACCAAGGTAATAAAAACGAGGTAAGAAAAAAATTACAAGAATTCTTATAATGGAACGCTGTTTCCGGTCTGCAGTTGGTTCCCTCCATTAAAAGTCAATAACGGTAAAATTTATAAGTTCGCACGCTTCTGTTTTACAGAAAGACGAGAAGGCCTAACTAATCCTTTCGAAGCCGATGCATTGGTTATGCAAGCGGTTGCGTCACTTTCGCTCGGATGCGTTGCATGCATGTTATGCACATTCGCAGTAATTAATCTACTGATGTAGGTCAGTTGCACCGATTGCGATTGGTATATAATATATTATTTTGTCTTAAGACTTTTACAATGAACATGAAGCTTTAATAGCTCAACGGTAGAAGAGTCGACTCCGCGCCGCTGATGCGAGAGTTGCGTGTTCGATCCTGACCCCCTTGGGCTATTGTCGTACACACTTCTAGCGCAACCTTCGAGCTTATTTGGAGGGGCAATAGGAATATTAGTAATACCTTGAAAAAGGTATTGCTAATATTGTTTAAAAAAACATTAGTAATATTCAAACACTGGCTGTGCTGGCTTCGCTTGCGGAGTATACGTAGTTGTTGTTTGTAGATTTATTATTTTTGTATCCTATACAATAATGACGAAGGCAGACTATCTCGTCGATCATAGATAGTTCGATCTCGAGTTAGATAGTTAGATCTCGGTAATGCTTGCCTCTAATTCGCCTCCCATCGGGTGAGACCCTGTCCTACCAACTAATCGCATCTTATTACACGCTCGCACTTCCTCAAAAAATGTGCTGTGAAATGCAAAAACAACTTTTCGAATCCATAATCGGCCCCAGAGTTTAAACTCCTCAGCTTTATAATATTGGTACAGAGTATTTTGTCTTAAGACTTTTACAATTCATTAGCAATATTCAACATGGATAGATTACAGTTTCATGAGATAATGGTCGATATTATCGTCAGAAGTACATTTACGTAAAAGCTTCGTATCTCTCGTATGTCTTTGGTTAGTAAATTTGATTATTATGAAACGTGAATCATCCGGATTCTCGAGATCTTCTCTATCATATACTAATTAAATTATTTTAATAGCTTTGAAAATAATCCAGTTTAATCGAAAGAAATCACAATTTTTTTAGGCAAGAGTCCCAAATTTAAGTCAAAATAAAATTACCTCCAAGTCGTGAATCTTCCTTTTAATGTCTTATAAAAAGCCCTAGGGACTTTCGCCAGTTATTATATGTTTCACTGTATTGGTCAGGCTATACACACTCTCAGGTAAATTGCGGCATTTCGATAGGTTTATTTTTCATATTATAGATAGAATATATTTTTTACATAGCACTTCGTGAGAGATATCTTATACTACAAATAAATAAAGTGTCTAAACTTAAATTAAAGTGTCTTGTTACTTTCATACACTTTTTACATTCAAAAATCTTTTAAATTTTGGATAATCTATAGTTCCATCGTTTTTGTCTGAACATTAACTGGCAGATCGCTGATGTAATACTTAGGATATTGTAAGGTTTCTGAGGAAATCAATAATTCTGTCAACCATGGAAGCGAAGCCGCCGGCACACCTAGTATCTAATACATATTCCAATTGTCTGAATATGGAAAAGCTTTTACTACAATCATTTGTACGCAAATAAGCAATACCATGTCAACCCACACGAATGTCATTTCGAGAAAAACGCGTTTGCTTGCTTGCTTTATATGACTTTTTTTTATATATTGGTCAAGTTTTTGGCAATTTCAGATTTATGTAAGTTATTTTACTTATTTTTACAAAAAATAAGTATGCAAACTGCATATTTCGTATATAATATAACCCAAAACGTTTAAAATAATACATAAATTGCTTGATAAAAAATGGCTTTTTAGAAGTTTTAAAGCTTAAAACCCTACAAATGTTAAAGAAAAATGTTCTTCAGCCATTTACCCACACTTCTGCATGTATAACTCAGTTTTTTTCAATTTTTTTGGGTTGACATTGTATTGCTTATTTGCGTCCATATACCTATTCCTTTTTAAGAGTGCCCGTGTATGTAAATGAAGTCTGAAGGAGAATAGCTCCCACTAGCTTCACATCCAAACTGCATTATACTTCAAATTGCCTCTGTACCAATTCACATCCACCGCCTTTAAAGTTAATGCGTCTAGCCTCTCCCCTCGGTCCCGAACTCCCGACAGGTTCACGGCTTGAACAGATGTTGCGTTATTTTGGTGCCTTTGTTTTGAAAGTGTATTTGAAAATGTTTAAACTTCTATCGAAATATAACATATGGTCGATTTTTAAGGTTCCGTAGGCAAATGGCAAAAAAGGAAAATAGTTCGGCAATGACCGTCTGTCTGTCCGTATGTTAGTCATTTTACTCAGAGACGTCTATCTATAATAATTTAGTAAATAGGTGTATTCTATGAATCGGTACACAATTTTGTCGTGAAATCCTAAAATATATTAAAATCAAGTCCATGTCCATGAGGTATATTTGGATACATAGGTCTTTCAAAATTATAAGGTTTGGTTTTGTATTTAATGTCCTTAAGATTTTTCATCATCAGGTTGCGGAACCCATTAATTGACTTGCACTTGACTGGTAACTTTAAAATTTGTTACTAAGTTTCTTCCGCAACTAAGTTTGTTCTTTTGTAAGCAACTGTAACACGGCGTACTAGTACAAGTCGTTATAGCCGTGGTCCGACTTAAGAGGACGGAGTCAACTTTGAGCGCTCTCGAGTGACGTTTCTTTTCTCGGGCACGTCCCGGTACTCCAATAGCAGTACCCGCTTATTTTTATTCCTTCATGTATGTTTGTTTTCTTTTGTATCATATTATTCTTCAAATTAATTTGACGCCTTGGCTGGTTGGGTTAATTGTATCACACGTTAGTAGTAGATCTGTGTCAGCACAAATTGCCAGCCCATTTGACTCGACTGGACTGGTAGGTAATATTGCCCTCTTACAGAAAACCTGCGTAAAGTAACAGTAACTATAGGTAACGATGAGCTCCTCTATGTTCCTTCCTTTTTGCCTGCTATCCCTGGGGTTGGCAACGCGCTTATATTACTTCAAGTATAGCGCGCGTTCGTAGGTTGCGGTGACTGCTTACCATCAAGCGGACCGCATGTTTGTTTGCCAACGGTCATGACATTAAAAAAATACACATTTCTGACAGCAATACGACAATTTAGATTAGCCGTACTTCAACCTAGACCACTTTTAAAATGTAATTCTCTCTCTGTCTATTTCAGGACGGATCCATTCCGCTATAGTTTCCGGGGTTAACCTGGAGACTAGATCGGTGACGGTGGAATGGTACGAGCGGGGGGAGACGAAGGGCAAGGAGGTGGAGATCGATGCCATCCTCGCCCTTAACCCTGAGCTCGCCGGACAACGCAACCACACGCCCCACCTTCAACCTATGCCGAACAAACTAGCACGGGTACGTAACCACCCATAACCCTTCATATTATTCGCTGGTGTAAGCAGTAGGCACATAGTCTCACTGCGATTATAGTGCTTCTTAAGAATATATCTTCACTAAAATATTTAGTTACTTTTCATTCGAAGTTAAAAACATAATAAAGTACAAATGTTTGTTGTGTTTTCAAATTAAATAGTTTTTCATCAGCTTGATAATATTACGAAACGAATTAATTTGTTACGCGTCGCAGTTCAAACTATAATTGCATCCAATGCTTAGGTTGAATTAAAAATAAATTGATGAATCATTTGTATCAACAATGTTATCTCTGTTAGATTTTCATCCCAAAATAAAAAATATCGAAGCCTCAATAGCTCAACGGTAGAAGGGCCGACTTTGCTCCGTTAACGCGAGAGTCGAGGGTTCGATCAGGGGTCAGGCCCCTTGGGCTATTGTCGTCCCCACTCCTAGCGCAAGCTTCGAGCTTATTTTGAGGGGCAATAGGAATATTAGTAATGCCTTGAAAAAGCATTGCTAATATTCTTTAAAAAAAAATACAAGGTGAAACACAATGTAAACAATCGTTTATGTGACTTCGTTCTATCAGTTTCACTGTGTGATATGAGCGAGAAACAAGTCATTGAGATTGCATGAGCAAAGAGAAGTGTTATGGAAGTTCTGTGTTTTAGACGACGCAGACCTACTTTGATATACCACGAAAAGTCATTTAGCGATAGGTTTCATTGCGTCAACATTGTATACGAAGGTTTAGTGCTTTTTTAAAACAATAGCGATCAAGGTTAATTAGAAACTAATTTTAGTACCCGAAGCATCTCACACCTGTGTTTCTTTTTGATACTTGAGGTATCGCAAGCGTTCCAAGATTGAGGTGACTTTTACCATCAGGTGGACCGTATGCTTGTTTGCCAACCGTCGTGTCATAAAACAAATTAAGATTATCAGAAAAGCCAAAACTTCCGCATACGTATTTAGATACATAAAATAGATTTTTGGATATGTTTTTGGAGTCACTCTATTACAAATTATAATGATTTGGATGCGGTATGTTATATATTTATTCGTGTATTATATACGCCGTGTCTGCCAGTGACTAATCTATTTCAATCAGGTCAATGGACACATCACTCTCGCTGTTGGCGAGACAATTTGCCAATTCACTTGCGGAAGCTATGCTCGGTCCAGTAACACATTGGACGTTAGCATTTAATCGTCATTACTATCATCGGTTGTTGCGAATTTTAACGGACATTTAAGATATTTATTTATAGGAACCTCTTCATACATATAACGCCAATTCTTTTCTTAATTGCTTTTGGTTCAGAGAGTTTTTTATAGTAGATTTCAATTAGTTACTAAAATCAAAAATGTCTTTAATGTACAGACGTAGTTTTATTACGTAGAGAAATACGTATTACGTAGTTATACATATGCAAAACAAAAATATTAATATTAATACATTTTACGTGAACTTGAAATAAGAAGTCAAACTGGTAGAAAAAAGTTCCTTAAATTATAAACAAAGGTAAAAACAAGTGGACGCAAATAAGCAATACCATGTCAACCCAAACGAATGTCATTTCGAGAAAAACGCGTTTGAAAATTTTGAACAACTTGCTTTATATGATTTTTTTAATGTATTGGTCAAGTTTTTGGCAATTTCAAGTTGTATGTTAGTTATTTTCACATAAAATAAGCATACAAACTGCATATTTCGTATATAATATAACCCAAAACGTTTAAAATAATACATACATTGCATGATTAAAAAATTGCTTTTTTGAAGTTTTAAAGCTTAAAACCCTACAAATATTAAAGAAAAATGTTCTTTGGCCATTTACCAACACTTCTGCATATATAACTCAGTTTTTCAATTTTGTGTGTTGACATGGTATTGCTTATTTGCGGCCAATTAAGCTACTATTTTGTAAATACGTTCAACTAAATTAACAAAAGCTGTCCAATAATTAGTCATCATGGCCTGGCTTTAACGTTACGATTTTGCGAATGAATTTAACGGTAGCATTATATCGATTAGTTGAACATTTGAACGGTACCAAGCCGCGATCACCCTCATTGTTTGGGTTGCGAAGCAGGTTGCTAATCGACGCTACAGTTGGCAAGGCAGATCCGCGAAAGCCGAATGTGCTATCAGCCCATGACGTCGTGTCTTATCTCTGATAATTACAACATGACGCGCGCAGAATATCACACGGGAAAGACTTAGTTTGTCCAAGGTGATGTCAAGTGATATAGTGAAAGCATCACCGGAAGAGAGGCATTTTAGTGTCACTGTTGTCCAGTAAAAAATTATGTAGAGATGTTTCCATACATCATCGGTTGGCAGGTGATCATTTACAGTACGCACGTAGTTATCATTGCTTGACGAGTATTTATTTAAAAACGCACTTTTACAATGTAAACGTTCGCGCACGCTCATGAAATCACTACTTGCATATACCGTTAAGTATCTCACCTAGAAAACGAGTCGTAAATAAATGTGTTGAAAACATATCGGCCAGAATCGATGGATAGAGGTTGCGTGTTTAGTGGACTGCGTACGATCTGACGATGATTTATGATCGGCTGACCTTCCCGAGTTGTACGCCGGACAGCGGCTCTCATCGATTTTCTACACTTGCGTTAGTCAATATAGTCTCACTTTTCATTCGAGCTGGACCATTAGGAACAAAGGCGTAAAAATAGTTATTAGACATCGTGGCTGGGTCTGTAATGCGATACTTATCAAGAGACTGTGCGTCAGCATTTGTAGAAAACTTAACGAAATCTATCATTACAATGCAAAAACGACGCCAATAAATAATTAGTACTATTAGCATTAAGAATAATGTAATTAATAATAAAATTTTCCTATGTATAAATACGGCCTTGATTAGGAAATTAGGCTGGTGATAGCTCAATACGTTGGTACATTCAGTAAGTTGTAATGTCTACACTGGCACATGATTGTTTTGTGGTGGCTGCGAAGGAACCATCGGGCTCTTCGTCCGATGACGGCGGTTTCCTGCGCGAGGGTGCGGAGCTCGAAGGCGCCGGCGACTCGGGACACACGCTGCCCGTGCGAAACTCACGATCGGTATTTTTCACGCACTTAATAAGCTGTTCTCTATATTTTAGTTAGACGATACTAATGTGACTTGACGCGTTGGTACTAAACATTTGAAATGCAATCAGCGCCTCCTCACGGAGATGAGGTATTTGACTTGAGAATGTGCAAGTGTTTTTCACTTCTTCAAGTCGCACCTTTAGAACGAAAACGACGTAACTCGAAATGCAATTTTTTGTGATTAAACAAAATAAGTTTTAAAATATTGACATCTACACAATCTTTCGTATATTATATTTTCTTAGAGATTTACGTTCGAATATGGCTATGTTTCGACTATTGTAACATCGAGAAAATCGTTTTAAGTCATTTTACGCTGATAACAAATTTTTAATTTTTTTTAATTGTGACGTTTTCATTATAAAGGTGCGAACTATACGCCGCAAATGCGTGCTAGAATGACATTAGGTATGTAGTAATGGCGCTGATTAACTTTCGATTTGAAATCATGATCCACATTAGTATCTTCTGTCGACAATACAGAGATCGGTAATTTACATCATTCGCACTTTGGACACCGCATGGAGCGGACACATCGCAACGCCTGGACACCTTTGTTTTACGTTGCTCACGATCTATGATTTGCACACGAACGGCTTCTTATATATTATTTTCTTTTTGTTTGATTGTGTTTTGTTACGCTTACGCATAAATAACCTTATGCAATTGGTTACCATAGTGACCAAAGCGCAATCAAGCTGATACTTGCATAGTTTTGTAGTGTAGTATTCAAAAACTGTTTCATTAAGTTTAAGAATGTATCGGTATTTTTAAGTATGAGTTAAGTTTATATTTGGTGAAGACATTCGTGTCAACGGTGATATCATCAAATTTAGATGATTCACCGTCCTACGCACTTCTTGAGCATAATTATTATTGATTATTTATTTATTAACTATGTTGATAATTTAAATATAGAGAATAAGCTTATATTATTTTATTTTCGGAGTTAACTAATAAAATCATAATATCTTGTTTTATTATTACTGTGTTAAGATATTTTATAATTTATTTAACAGTTATATAGACCTGAAATTTGTGAGTTCTGATACGTGAATTGATTACTGTAGAGCGACTAGTGCAGGTCCCATTCTGCAACGGTTTTAGCCGACTGCGGTATTGACCCTACTTCTACTTACCATCAGGTGGAGTAGAATCATCTGCCCCTGGCCTTAAAAAAGAGTCAATTTTAACGGAAGTAGAGCTCTTCCCAGTACAAATGGGCCGGCTCGGCCGGGAAAGTACTACCCTTTTACAGAACATCTCACAGAAAATCGGCGTAAGTAACAGTATCAGGAGGTACTGTTGCGTTTCGTGCGATGAGTAACCCTTTATGTTCCCTTAATTATTTTTCCTCTTGTCATCCGTTCTATCTCTAAGGTTGGCAACGCGTATCTGATACTTCAAGTATCGGAAGCGCTTACAGGTTGCGGTGACTGCTTACCATGAGCCGGACACTATGCTTGTTTGCCAATATGTTGACACAAAAAAACTTGTAAAATGTAAAAAAAACTGTCCGTGTTGACTGTGTCAGGGATAACAATTTAAAACAGGCTATGATAATGAAGTAGTCTTATCCATTATTGCCACTACTGCTATGTAATATAAAACCAAATGGCTCGTAATAAAGATGAAATTCGAAAAGCAACATTCGCTGTACACATGAAATGAATCATCAGTTTACATTATGGCTATTCAACTTGTGCTAAAAAGACGAGAAGGTAGACCGCTTCCGTCGTGTATTTGGCTTCGATGAAGCTAGTTTTTTTTGTTACCGTTTGGTTTCGTGACGATGCAATTATACGAACCTCTACAACAGCGACGTGAGATTGCCGCTCTCAGCGCTTTCTATAGACTATACCACGGCGAGTGTTCAGAGGAATTATTTTCCCTTATCCCTCCCTTCCCCTTCCATTCAAGAACTACGCGTGCCGGTCTCCGATGTCACCGACTAACTGTGGCATCAATGCCATCGCGAACTAAGAAGTTTGCCAACTCTTTTCTTTGTCGCACTTCAAAAAATGGAATGCTTTACCGGCACACGTGTTCCCTCATTCTTACGACCTGGGGTCCTTCAAACGAGGCGTGAAGAGGCACCTTGCGGGTAGGCAGGGCGAGGATGGCTAGTACAGTTCGCCTTCAGCAACCATATTAGCCACCTTCGCGTGTGGACTCCACTTCCACTTACCATCAGGTGGAGTGGAGTTATTTGCCCTCCGGCGTTTATATAAAAAAAAAAATTATTCTTTTGCTCCAAAAGGTCGGTTATGTCTTGAACTTCTCATAGTGGACGTTTTTATTTTTTTTTATGCGACTAGGTTGGCAAGCAAGCACACGACCTACCTGATGGGAAGCGGTTGTCTATAAGCGCTTGTAGCACCATACATTTGTATGTGTCACGCGTTGCCAACCTTGAGATATTGGATTTTAAATCTCCTTTGCCCAGTAATTTCGTTATCTAAATACTAAAACCAAAACATACTAGTGGTTTGCGGTAGAATATCTGACACTACCGTGGCAAATATCCAGTCGGCTTCTTTCAATAGAAGGCCTACCTCCAGTCAAAATAATGATTTTTTTTTTTTTTTTTTTTTAATAACGCCGGAGGGCAAATGACTCTACTCCACCTGATGGTAATATGTGTTTGTTACGATTTTGATGGTTAATTATATCATACATTGGATATAGTGACTGTTTATATGTTATAAAAATGCTACATAGAAGAGAGTATTTAAGGTGCACTCATCGTGTCGTATAAAAAAAAAAAACTTTTGAAGAAATAAAACGATTCTGACCTTTTTGGTACGTAATTACAGGATAGCTGTATTGTTCAGTTGCAGTTTAACTTGAATGATGGGTATTTTTTGCCTCAATATGGTTTTCGTATTCCGAAAACGACTGCAATTTGTCATAGCTCTCGTAAATATCTCGAAACGTAGCAAGCTATTTTGGTAATAGCAAGAACTGTGGTTGTTTTTGGGAAAGAGTATTTTATTGTTTCGATTGTAACCGACTTCAAACAAAGGGAGATAAGCGTAGTCTCTCTTTTTGATTTTATGTAATATGTAAATATAGTTCTAATTGTGTGTTTTAATGCGACATTAATAAATAATGTTACGAATATTCTGTAACAGCCATTTTACATTATGAAAATAGGACAGCATTTTAGCAATTGCATTATTGATTTATATAATATTATAGATTGTATATTGTATAGTCAGTTGGAGGTTTTCTTTTAGATTTTGTGTTAGCTATTATGTTACAATAAATTAAGTTATAAGTTTTAGCCCGCATGAAAGAAGTGCTTTAATTTTTTTTTATATTTACTTATGCGGGTAATGCAGTTATTGTACAGTATAATTTTTAAAATATATACTTTCTACTGAATAAAAATGATTTAATATTTATAAAGATTATTTTTTGCTGCAATTTTTCAATACTTCTGGTAGAGGCTAACTTGTAATATTTTGTAAATATATTTCAATACTTAGCTTTAGCAATTGTTTTGCTCTTATAGTATTAGGTTATATATATATTTTTTCTAATGATTGGTTTTCTGTTTTAGGATATGACACGGCAGTCTATACCGGTGGCAACAAAAGGTGAGTTTTGAAGAGGTTTTGTTTTAATTTAATGTGAAAATGCTGAAGTAACATATTTATATTTTCCTTATAAACATATTCTATATAAGCGAAATAGTCAAATATTTTTAATTAGGAACTAATCCTATAGTTTTATGAATACTTATAATTGGAAAATATTCTGATTAGATAAATATAGACGAAACTGCGTTTTCTGAAATAACAAAATTTTATTAATATCACCAAGTTTTATAACTATTTTGACATTTTAAGCAATAAAATTACATAAAATAACAAAAAAACAACATTTAAAGCCTCTACTACCATTACAAATAAAATCTTCTACTTTTACGATTTTAAATTAACGACACTTATTTAAAAATTACACCAATACAGACAGTGACCTGTTGGGGTGACACTTTCAGATGTGACATCAATTGATTGTAGATAATAAAAAGTTAAAAACACAGAGTTAAGAAAAGGACCATGTAGTGATATCCTTGACATACCTATAACAAATTCGTCTTTGCGACTTGTACACATAAATGACTAATGAATGAATAATTCTGACTGAAATCGTTTCTTGTTTTCCTTTTAGGTAAATGTTTAATTGTACAGTCGGGGTATATGTGACTGAGCAAATTATATTACCGACTTTAATTGCATCAACTTTCAACAACAAAAAGATCGGATATATCCCTTAAAATTTTCAATTTGTAAACATTTAGAAATACACCTATACTAATCTTCTTCATCCTAACATTATTCCCGGTATTTTAATTTTACCCAGGGTCTGCTTATTACTCTTATCCGGATTTGACAGGTTAATAGTTTTTACACAGAGCGATTGCCATCTGACCTCCGCAACCCTAAGGGCGAACCAGCAACTCATTGGATAAGAGCAATTTACTTATCAAGAGTTAACGATTATTATCAGATGTTATGTGATAACAACCGGGACCGACAGCTTAACGTGCTCTCCGAGGCACGGTGGGGACACCCACAGACAAACGCCCAGACAAAGACAGAAATTTTTTAACAAACATCTGCCCAAGCGGGAATCGAACCTGCAACCGTCGAGACTTAGGCAGACACGCTACCCACAACGCCACAACGGTGTCAAATACACCTATACTAATATATAAGCTTAACATAATTTACTGTGTTTAAAATTGATTGTTATTTGACTTAAGAAATAATTATTATAAAGAATTTTGACGTCACGTCACGTCACGTCCGAGTGATAAAATGTCTCTTATAATGCCGAACAGAATTATAAATGTGGGTGAAGTTGCGCTAAATAAATTAAATTATGGTTTTTACACTACGCGAATCTATTTCGTTACTAAGAAAATACATTAAAAAATTAACAGTATATCAAAATTATTTACGTAATAGAATGCTTGGCGGAAAATTCGAAGCTGCCAGATTCAGTTGGGCATAAATAATTTGATTGTGGTAATTTCAAAGTTATTTAGCATTGTGAAGCGGTTCTACGAAATATATTAATTATAAGAAGATGATGAGTAACAAACATTACAATTAAATTGCTTTAAAATATGTAACAATGGCCTAAAATTTATATCTTAATTTTTATTTTTTTTTTAATGTCGTAACGGTTGGCAAACAAGCCTTCGGTAATAATAAATGGTACACATTCACCGGCCCCCATTAAGGGTCCGGAACCTTACATAACAACAAGACCAAACACATCCAAATCGGAACACATGCCTGTATGGTCAATACAAACGTCTGCTGTATGGTCAATGCAAACTGTGAACGCTTGCGATAATTGAAGTATCACATGCGCGTTGCCACTACACAGAACAACACACACGTAACAGTACTATTACTTTACGCTGATTTCTCTGTGACAGAGTAGTACATCCCCGAGGTGACCCAATTAATTAAATAAAATATTTTATTTAGGCGAACCTGTCCTAAACTGGTAGTGGTTCGGCGGCGGGACCACGCTTGGGGACATATGTTTGTTTTGACCATGCAGACATGAACCTCCATTTGGGTGGTTTTATTTACGTTTAGGGGTGTTTTCTAATAAAAAAATTAAATTAGGATTACATTGAATTTTTAAATCACGTAGATATGAGACGACAAATCAAAAATGAAAGACATACATTGACCGGCTAATTTTATCGAGTCTGCCTGTCTGAACTTGTTCATATGACGATTGGTGACGCAATATGAGTGTCGTGTTGATGTCCGGTAACTGAAAAGCGGTTATATTCGAAATGTATTAATCACTTGTCCGCTGAACCATTTGTGTGACAGACACGGTTACCATCTGAGATGGAGGGTAGGAGTCGAGGGGAAAAGGAATTTGGATAGGATGGGAGTTTAGGCATCGAAAAGAGGAACAAATCGCAGCTGAGAGGAAAGTACTTTTTTGGTCTAGATGGCCCATTGATTAAAGAAACGCTTAGGCTCTTCAACTACTGAAAAGTGAAAATATTAAAAAAAAAATATAGTAACGTAGGTATTTTTATTTTGAAATTAGACTTGTCCTTGAGAATGTCTCTCTACAAGAAATGACGACGATGGACTTAATTTATTCTTATTGACAGTATACAAATTATCTTTGTATTCATTGATATGTTATGACGAAAAAGAATTATAAATAAATAAATCAATCATTTATATGTTGTTGGGGATGGAGTTAGGTTATTGCTTATCACTACATAGTATAAAACAAAGTCGCTTTCTCTGTCCCTATATCCCTATGTATGCTTAAATTTTTAAAATTACGCAACGGGTTTTGATGCGGTTTTTTTTAATAGATTGAGTGATTGGAGAGGAAGGTTTATTATTATATGTATTATAACATCCATTCAATAGAGAAGAAATACTGTTATTTTTGAGGTTTCTAATGTGATGTCGTAAATAATTACATTTAGCGTGTGCGGGCCACGGGCAGTAATGAATAAATCAAAACTGGATCGATTTCAATAATTTTTTCAGTGAATGACATAGGCTATATATTTTATACCCGTGCGAAGCCGGAGCGGGTCACTAGTTTAAACAATAATGGGGTAAAAATATTTTTACATGTCAATCTGTAAACTTAACGTATAGAAAGAAAATATATTTTCATTTAATATAATAACCGCATCGTATGTTAAATAAAGGCAATGTTTCACGAAACATTAAGTGAGCTCACCAAATATTAACGGTCCGAAAAACTGTCTCAGATGACGATAATACGCTTATAAAGTGCTTTGTTCGACTTTATTTTAAACTGTTATGACGCTTTTAATTTTGTCTACGTTCTTTGTCAGATTAGATTTATCAACAGTCCAAGTGCTGTTGGAAATTTAATATTTGAACAAATTTTTAAAATATATTTTGCATTTCTTTTGTTTATGTTTGGAAATTTGAAAATTTGGGCTTGGTTTTGTCAAAGAAGAATGAGATGAGACTGTATACTTTTTACAGTATTAAGCTTCTGTAGTGGGTAAGGTTAGACAGAGTTATGAGAGAGAGTAGAGAGAGGATGCTTTATTTTAATAGTTCGTACTTGTGGTGCTGTTTATCTCTTATATTCACGCATCGATGTCATAGTTCCCACCACCTACAAATACCACTTTAAGCTGTCGATCTCGTTGTTATCATAACATCATGTAATAATAATCATTAACATTTGAAAAGTAATTTGCTCTTTTCCAATGAATTACTGGATCACCCTTAGAGTTGCGGATGTTACATGGCAATCGCTCTGTGTAAAAAGTAATAGCCTATTACAACAGGACAAGACTAATAAGCAGACCCATGTCTCATCTTCGTTTTATCGAGTCGTTAATGGCGAACCTAGTGTCAGAGTTGTTCATGTCGCCCGTATAGGCCTCTGACTTGACTTATCGACTGTCATCAAATTGATAACAGCCGGGACCGACTTTTTACGTGCCCTCCGAAGCACGGAGACGCTCAGTTGAAATACCACTATGCAATCACCCATCTAGTGACTGATCGCGCCTAAAGTTGCTTTACTCACCGAACGATTACCGATCAGTGAACGCACCCGGCTATGGGCGCCTCGACCGATATACTGAGAATTATGCTAAGAAGAAGAATACGAAAGATATGTCAAAGATTTCAAGATTCTCTTTTCTTATCGATTGCTTTAAAAATAGGTCTCAAATGTATCGATTTATTTGATTATCACGCGATAATTTCTATCATGCAAGCCTCGCAAGGCTAATACGATCCCTTATCACGCTATCTCATTCAATCGCTTAGTGTTATATAGAGAATGAGGCAGACAGACGTGTGTTGTTACTCGTAATTCGCGTATGATACATGAGGTCAACGGTCGCGGGTTATTTGTTCGATAAACTTGAAAGTGGATAAGTGGGCAGTGACCATTTTACCACGTGTTTAGTTTATAAGAGAAAGACGGTTTAGAAATATGTGTGGAATAACCATTATTGTAACTATATATACAGTAGTAGAACCATGCAAAAATATACCGGCTCGACCGGGGAAGTACTACCCTGTTGCGTTTCGTCCGATGAGTGAGAGTACTAAGGAATCGAACCGAGCCTCAGACCGCCTCTATTCCCTTTTTTTCCCTTCTTCTTCTGATACTTCAAGTATCGTAAGCGTTATGTTGCGGTGACTTACCATCAGGTGGACCGTATGTTATTATCAAATCAAATCAAATATTTTTATTAAACATAAAAAGCATTACACTTATTTGTTGAAAGTCAGATTCTACCACCGGCTCCAAAATTAAACCTCTACCTGAGAAGAACCGGCGAAACAAACTCAGGGGTTTTACCTTTTTTTGTATTTTAAAGTGATATTGGGTTACATATTATGATCTCTGAAAAGCCTGGAGTGACTGTCTCATTCCCAAGGCGTGGTGTCTTCAAGGTATTCACCAATTTTATAATAACCTTTACCACACAAACGTTCTTTGACCTTTTTTTAAATTTATTTATAGAAAGTTTCTGAACGCTTTCTGGGATCCTATTGTAAAACCGTATAGTTACCTTTAAAAGAGTTACTAATTTTATGCAGTCTAGTAACTGGCATTGTTAATTTATGTTTGTTCCTAGTGTTAATGTTATGATTATCACTACATTTAGTAAATTCATTGATGTTCTTATGTACATACATAACATTTTCAAAAATGTATTGAGAAGCAACAGTCAATATATTAATTTCTTTAAATTTCTCTTTTAAGGAATCTTCACAACCAAGATTATCAATAGCACGAATAGCTCGCTTTATGTTATATTATGTTTGTAAAGAACTAGCTGGCCAATTTCCTGTTTCTTTGTGAGTCTTAGGAAAGACAGAAACATGAACAGGCCGAAACAAATGGTTTTTTGGTTAATACAGATATATGTCTCAAGTTGGAATCGCACTTATGGCCATCCGCGCTTAAGCCACATTTGATATTGTTGACTAAAGATGTTGTGGCGCAGCCTTGGCGATGCTGGGCCTTGCGGCCCCCACCGGCCGACTCCCGAGTCGCCTGCAAACTCGGGAAGTCGGTACACCCTGTTGGCTTCACCGGGTAGCCGACGGTGCCCCTCTAAGCACCGTCGACTATTACTCCCGGCTACTGAGCCCCCCGGCACGACAAGCCCAGGGTACCGCAGGGATGACATCTGCGGTTGGGGGGGAGCGGTAGCGAACCTGCCTTAACCTGTGATAGGTTGCTAGTTTGTATGGTCATACAGGCATGTGTTCTGGTCTGGGTGTATTTGTCTTTGTCATTGTCAATGTCAATGTTTCCGGACCCCCGACACAGGATACAACTATCCTAATGGGGGCAGTTGAGTGTGTAACGTTTACTTATTTATTTACCTAGAAAAAATCTTTGAAAATAGTTATGCGCTTATTCTCTGAAATCCTAACAAAAGTCTTAAATTTTTGGAAAATGCACTTTTAATATTTTTACTGATTGAAGCATAATGTAAACAAACGGGTTGTTTACATTATGCTTCAATCAGTAAAAAAATACCAGTTTTCCAATTATTACTCATAATAAGGAAAAACTTTTCAATAGATCAACGACTCAGGTCAATGAACCGACAACGCGTCACCTGTAACGCGTTTATCCAAATAACGAACAATTAACAATGCTGTATGGGCTATCCAAAACATGGCTGAAAACAGTTTTACTGATGCGGTGATAATAGTATCAAAAGCTGTTATAGAGCTAATTAAACTAATGAAAACGGGACAGGGGCACAATAAAATAGAGGATTCTCAACTCTTCGCTGAGACGCTCTTAGCCGGGTGCGCTCACTGATCGGTTAACGATCGGTGGATAAAGCAACTTTAGGCGCGGTCAGTCATTAGATGGGTGATCGCATAGTGGTATTTCAACTGAGTGTCTCCGTGCTTCGGAGGGCACGTAAAAAGTCTGTCCCGGCTGATCAATTTGATGACAGTCTATAAGTCAAGTCAGAAGCCTATACGGGCGACCTGAACAACTCTGACACTGGGTTGGCCACTGACCTCTCGATAATAAGAAGAATTCTTCGCTAATTCTTATATCAGAGCTTGCTTGATCAATTCTCACCTAATCTCTGTTCTGTTTTGATATCTTATTTTAGATTGACCTTTTTAAAAATAAAATATTGCATAAGTATTAAGGATCGATGACAATTATTAACTTTATATCTGCGAACTTGTGTTCGCAAGTTCTCACCAAAATCAACATCTTATAAATAAATTACTATCTAATTAGTATATATCAAAAGCGTTTAATTTCATTTCTCTATAATATTTTAAACTGTTTCAAAGATTTTATTCCTTAAAAGTTAGACTTCTATATTTCGTTATTTAGTTAGTAATATCAAGTTTACGTTTAATTGTTGTTTGACATGGTGTATTTGTGTCACGCGACCACAATCTGTATGTTCATTCCCTACCGCATTACACGTCGGATCGCGTTGCGTAATTTTAATTTGGCAACGGCGATTTGCCCCAATTATATGTTCCACATTGCGAACTTCTCATTGCTCCTTTTGCTCTCGTGATAATAAATAAATAAACGCTACACACTCAACGGCCCCCATTAGGATAATTATATCCTGTGTCGGGGGTCCGGAAACATTCACAATGACAAGGACAAACACACCCCGACCGGAAAACATGCCTGTACGATTAATACAAACATCTGCTCCGAGCGGGAATCGAACCCGCAACCTCGAGGCTAAAGGCAGACTCGCTACCCACAACGCCACGACGGTGTCGTGATAGGTGACGGGACGGGTTGCTGTTACCTCGAAGCGATAAGATCTCCAAAAATTTCAACTTATGACCACTTCTGGTTTACGTCAAACATTTTTAACATAACGGAACACACCTGATGCATTTGACGTGACGTTGTCGCGAAGATGTAGTAACCTCGAGGTTCGATTCCCGCTCGGAGCATATGTTTGTATTTATCATACTGGCATGTGTTCCGGTCTAGGTGTATGTTTCCGGATCCCCGACACAAGATATAACTATCCTAATGGGAGCCGTTGAGTGTGTAGCGTTTTTTTATTTATTAAGCTGTAAATTGAACCTTAAATTATAAGAGCTAATTAACTGTGACCATTAATGTTTTCTTTTGTCAAATCGTGTCATTGACAGTGGACTTCCTTTTGTTTTTTGCACCGCTTAGCGTCCGATCCTCACATCCTGCCGGGGTCACGGCCGCCTATAATATAATGCAATCTTGACATTGTACCGCTTTCAGGGTCACTAAATTATTCATGGTATTATAACAAGTCTACATGTTTACGTGCTGGGACCTAGATCAAAAATAGAATATTATAATATTAACGAGGCGTGTGTCCTTCATGAATATCTAATATTTGGCTAAAATTGTAACTACATATTATTCCTCTTTATTAAAGAATATTGATCAATTATAGTTGTCTTTTCAAATTGTAAGTTTTTCTTCTAATTGTCTTGTTTAAATGGACGCAAATAAGCAATACCATGTCAACCCACAGGAATGTCACTTCGAGAAAAACGCGTTTGAAAATTTTGAACCACTTTTTGTCAATTTGAAGATGTATGTAAATTATTTTACTTATTATCACATAAAATAAGCATACAACTGCATATTTCGTATATAATATAACCCAAAACGTTTAAAATAATACATAAATTGCATGATTAAAAAATGGCTTTTAGAAGTTTTAAAGCTTAAAACCCTACAAATATTAAAGAAAAATGTTCTTCAGCCGTTTACCAACACTTCTGCATATATAACTCAGTTTTTCAATTTTGTGGGTTGACATGGTATTGCTTATTTGCGTCCGAATATCCTTACCTTACCTTGATTAAAGTTCCTTTTAGTCACTGGTATTAGAGAGAAAATTGCCAGATTCTCTCTCGGCAATATTACACTAATTAACTTAATTTACCTCTCGGTAACCTAGCAACCGTATGTTCATCCATCGTACCAGAGACTAAAAGCAAACTTTTCATCGTAGGAAAAAATGGTCCGCCACGGGCGAAAATAGGCCTTTTGCCACCCGCGATTGTCATAATAATCCGCAGGTGAGAATGTGTCCTTTTCTTCCTAGGTGCGTAATGTACTATTTTGTAGATAGTCTATGTGTCAACTATAATATCTATATGGTATTACAATTACCAGGTTCTAAGTGTTTGTAATCGGATTTAGTATAAAATTTTGAATTGACTATTAATGTATTCGACTTTTATATAAAATTAGGATATCACCATCGAATTATTAAATTCATCATTGATGGGGCTAGTCGATGAATTAGTCAATAGCTTATTTATGATAGGTACGTAATTCGATCGTCTCGTGTTATAATCTTCTAATAGAATATGATAATTATACGGATAGAAATAATAAACTCGTGGCGTGGTTCCCACGATTATTATTAAAACTTTATATTGATTATTCAAACGTTTTCAGTCAGTGTCTTTCATTGGTGAATCCTTTAATCCATTAAAAAAGTAGTTTTTAGAATTAAGTTCCTTATCGCCGGTTACACGTTATTCGTTCTGAGGGGATGAGAGCTAGACAGAAAAAAATCTAATAAGACTTTTTTTGCTGACAGAGGTATTTCTAAAATTGTATCTATCGACAGTTTCTTATATCTTTTGCGATCGTCCAGTTTAATTTGACCTCTAGGAGACATATCGTCATAGGTACTAAAGGAAAAATATCTATATCTACTTCTTTCCATATAGTATTTTTTTTATAATCTTTAATATTAGTTAATAATATATGGTAGTAAGAAAGGCTTTCGTTCCCACCCCGTATTCCGAGACAAGTATATTTTTTTTCATTTTTAAAATGGATGCTCAAAAATTTGGTCAAAAATCCAAAAAAGAAGAGCTTGTGACCAATTCAAAGACCTAAGCTCAACCTTCATGTTCTCGATCTGTCTACATATGTCTTATCTGGTCATCGTCATGTTAGCTTATTGACATTATCATCATTAAAATACAATAGTGTCGTGTGGCGTTTTGGGGTTGAATACACCATGGGGCGGTCAGCGGTATAGAGCTGGTATAAGTGTAGGCAGACAGGGGCGAGGCGGACAGTGCGCGGCCGGCCGCGTACCACACCGCTGCCTGGCACCGATGCCATACTAAATACACCAAATGGAAACGATATAGTGCGGTGAACCTGACCTTTTCAACCACATTCAAAACATTTTTTTTTAATTCCTTCACGTATTAAATATGCCGGGGTTGAGATCTATGCATCTACAGCAACGGCGGGCGATTGTGTGCCGTAAGTGAGCCAATGTTGAATCGTATCGTTTGGTGATAAGTTTGATTTTCGCGTGCTGTTTCTGTGATGGGAATTGGATTTCCCTCTGCGGGTGTTGCATATCGATGCTAAGGAAAGTTCTTTTATCGGGAAAGTGATCATTTAACAGTGTACCTGGATGTAAAAAATATTTGAACCAATGTTCGTGTTTAGTAAATAAAGGAGGGATGTCAATGTAACAAAAATTCAACATTATTTTTTGATGATGTTGTGTTGCAGCGGTAGCGAACCTGCCTGAAGTACCACAGGTCGCGGTTTCGATTTCTGCTCGGATCTGATGTTTGTGCTCACCATAGAAGCACATAAATATAAAAAAATAAAAAATGTGTTCCGTTCTGGGTGTGTTTGTCCTTGAGGCTGTTGAATGTGTTGCGTTTTTTAAATATTTCTCATTTTTGAAATAAAAAGTAGGACTATAAATTAAATGATAACAGATGAAGTTTTTTTAATGAGGAAAATTGACAACCTTAGGTCTTTATAGATAATTAAATTTTTATAAGTAGATGATAATGAAACTTAAAGATACACAACACAATTTGTATCCCATGAAAAATGTATTATTTTAATGGACTTTTATAATACAAGTTCCTGGTGTGCTACGCGTATTGTTTCAATTGACATCAGCCCACCCACGTGCTATCAAATCGTTCAGAAGATTGTCTGGTTTTTATTTATCGCCGAGGAACGAGTACAACGTACCGTATGATTCAAAATGATATTTGGGTTGTGTAGGCGAATGCTAACGACCGACGAATTCTCACGACAATCGCGGTTCTGTGTTGACATCTTTAAACTATATTACTTTTATGTTTACTAGTAATAAACAATAATAAACGTTACACACTCAAAGGCCCCCACTAGGATAGTTATATCTTGTGTTGGGGGTCAGGAAATATACTTAATGATAAGACGTGTGCCTGTAACCCACGACCTGCGGCGCTTAAGGCAGATTTGCTACCGCTGCGCCACAACATCGTCGATCTAGTAACCCGATGGTCGATATCGACCATAAATAATTTAAATTATAAATTTGAACATGACTAAGATTCTATTATCAAAGACTATAACTTCTTAAATCAAAGATTTCGCTAATAACAAATATATATGTACTGTAATAAATTAATATAATATTATGGCTATAAATAGAAAGATAATAAATAAACAATAAATAAATAAACGTTACACACTCAACGGCCCCCATTAGGATAATTATATCCTGTGTCGGGGGTCCGGAAACATTCACAATGACAAGGACAAACACAACCAGACCGGAAAACATGCCTGTACGATTAATACAAACATCTGCTCCGAGCGGGAATCGAACCCGCAACCGTCGAGGCTTAAGGCAGACTCGCTACCCACAACGCCACAACGGTGTCGATAATATAAAAGAAAAACAGTATTAATCTATTCTTAATTTGAAGTATATAATATACGTGTGTGTATCAAATGCATGGTAGTATGAGTAATGTTTTTTTATTTATTTAATGTATTTTATGCATAATTTAAAATAAATATTTTTATTATTTCTACTCAAGGCTTAACAGGGTGATATTTCCGCGTGCCTAATAAATTACAATAGACGGCTATAAATAGGTCGTCGTTCCTGCAACGTGGCATGGAAACGGGCAGGCTTCACGCGCGATAATCTTTGACGTTGAAGGGTTGAATGCCTTGCTGGAGCAATGACGATTTAAGGGTTAATACTATTCTCACATTACATCCTTAAAAGAATTATAAGTTAACACAAAGAAGTGTAATTTTGCATTTCTTTTATTGTTTTGTGCTCTTAGTTTGATCGAAAATTGTGTGTCTGTCTGTAAAGATAATTCAATCCCCTAGAAGATTTTTAAAAGAAACGTTTTTTGCTTAATATGACCTCAAAAACCAAATGACCTTTAAAAAGTTTTATATAAAAATTATAGCAGATTGTGGATGATATGCGTTCCATTGCCTCTTTTCTTTTTCATGTAAGGTATAAGGGCGGTTTCAGATTAGCGGTTTTTTTGGAACGTAGAATATGTCGAGCTTCAAAAACCGAACGCGCGTGCACGGGCTTACTCGGGCATGTATGGTGTGCACTCGAAGCGTTGGTCGCGAGTGTCAACTGTCAGTAGCATATCTGGACGCAAATAAGCAATACCATGTCAACCCACACGAATATCATTTCGAGAAAAACGGGTTTGAAAATTTTGAACAACTTGCTTTATATGATTTTTTTATGTATTGGTCAAGGTTTTGGCAATTTCAAAATGTATGTTAGTTATTTTACTTACTTTCACATAAAATAAGTATACAAACTGAATATTTCGTATATAATATAACCCAAAACGTTTAAAATAATACATAAATTGCATGATTAAAAAATTGCTTTTTTAGAAGTTTTAAAGCTCAAAACCCTACAAATATTAAAGAAAAATTTTCTTCAGCCATTTACCAACACTTCTGCATATATAACTCAGTTTTTTAATTTTGTGGGTTGACATGGTATTGCTTATTTGCGTCCATTTATAGGGCTTATAAGCGTTAAGACTCATGCGTTGCGCGTGTGGTAAAAGACGCTCGTATAAAACGATGGTGTGAAGCCGCCCTAAATGCAAACAAACATTATTTTTTCGTTTGAAAACTTTTCGTTTCGAGTTTTAGCTCAAAATGATGAATATATTATTAGTTAGTAGTGCATACACGGCATAATCATAACATTCATTTTTATAATTATCCCGTTACAATAGATCGATCGATAGAAAATACCATCTACCATTAGGACGACGGTGTTATCTGATGTTTAAATGCGTCACAAAACAATGATGAAATATAATAACGACTATTAAATTAATTAAATTAGTTATGCATTATAATACAAATACAAAATCAATTTTTTTTTGACTACTCTAACTAATACAAAAAGTTCAAGGAGACTTATAAATAAATAAATAAAACGCCACACACTCAACGGCCCCCATTAGGATAATTATATCCTGTGTCGGGGGTCCCGAAACATTCACAATGACAAGGGCAAACACAACCAGACCGGAAAACATGCCTGTACGATTAATACAAACATCTGCTCCGAGCGGGAATCGAACCCGCAACCGTCGAGGCTTAAGGCAGACTCGCTACCCACAACGCCAAAACGGTGTCAATCACTTATAGAAATAAATTATTCCTTCTAGGTATGAAAATGCTTACACTTTAACACGAAAATATACATTTCAGTCCGTCAGCATAAAACCTTCGTACCTATATTATATTCAGCGTACACAAATACGAATTTCCGTGTTCAAAACGGAAGTAGGAATGTCGGGTTATGTTTTTGTTAGATTCAATTTTATAAAGAAATCTATCAGTCTTTCATATTCTATTTAAAGGTGTTAAAATATATAATTTGATTATTTTCAAAAAATTGACCTCAAATTTTGTCGCCGAATAGGTATACACAAAAACCATTTGGGTGCAATTATCGTGACCAGGTTTTAATTTGAGGATTTCCGATTCATATTTTCTTAGTCGATAGGTGTAAAAACACTTATACGTATTTAATCCAATAAAAGTTTATGTCGGTACCTGAGTGACTTTCATACTTTTTAGGGTTCCGTACTAAAAGGGTAAAATGGGACCCTATTACTAAGATTCCGTTGTCTGTCCGTCTGTCATCAGGCTATATCTCTTGGACCGTGATAGTTAATTTTTTTGACAGAACGAAATGTTGTTGAAATTTTCACAGAACAAATACTAAAAAACAATAAAATAAATATTTAAAGGAGCTACCATACAACAAACGCGATTTATTTGCCGTTTTTATAGATAATGGTACGAAAACCCGTGCGCGAGTCCGACTCGCACTTGACTTTTTATTTAGTTCTGTTATGCATGTGAGCTAAATCAAATCACAATGTTTTCCGTCAATAAATCATATATATAACGGACCGTTGTCTAGTTACTGTTAAATTAATTTAATTGATAAAAACTAGTTTTACATTTATGTGACACAATTATCTAATAAAACCGGTATATCGTGTAATAAAAAGATATAAATTCTCTGGTGAATTAAAGATTTACAAAGGCATCAATCATGGCGGCCCATCGATCGCTCCATATCTGACGTCACTGCTTTTCATTCATTTTTCATCGCGTTCCACAAAAGGCTGCCTAATGGTACTATGTGGCTATTATTTTCCAATTCTAGCCTATTGTTCATGAAGGTGCTCTACAATTGATATAAATTGTTCAGCTGATGTCATCAGTCGTGTTTCTGCCATTGCCCTGTGCGCTTTGTTTTTTTTTCTTGGAAGGAAATTTTTTCTAAGTTTTTAATTTGATCAAAGTTTATCATATTTTTTTTCTCTACCATATTCGTGGTCATGTAATTATAGTACGGTTTTTTTGGGTATTGTTCTATATATGCAGCTTCGCGCACGACCGTTCTCGGCGCGTGCGTCACGGTTCATTGCCTTGAGTACGGAAAGAGATCCTAATATGGCGGTAGGCGCAGGCGCAGGATTGCCTTGCGCCAACGCTTTTAACCGCCATTCCGAACTATCCGACAGCTAGAAGAACACACGTCAATTGATAAAAATCTTTACCAAATTGAGGTTGCAATTACTTTTTTAAGGATGACAATGAAATGAATAAATCCTTCCAAAGAGAACGGTTGACCAAATTATAAACATAGAGACTGAATATATTGCCAAATATGTGTTGCTCCTGGTTACGATGCCGGCGACGAGTTGCCGACTCAGCCGAGTCGACTGCTCCTTTAGACGCGTACGAAAAGCAAGCAACGCCTGCGAAAGTACCAATGGAGGAGGAACAGGAGCTGAAGTCACGTAAGACGCAGCAGACTGTTATCGCACATTGTTGTTTTTATCGCTTTTCGCACGGTTCCTTTGCTCGTTGTTTAGTTTCAGGCATTTAACTGATTTTATTTTTTATCGATTATCTCAATGTAGCAGTATGTTATCGATTTGTAGACCATAACTGTATCGGTACAGATATTTTGATAGAAACGAAAATAGACATTTAATAGTCGTAGTAGAGCCATGGTTCTCCCAGTACAAATGGGCCGGCTCGACCGGTGAACTACCACCCTCTCACAGAAAATCGGCGTTAAGTAACAGTACTGTTGCGTTTCCTATGATGAATGTGAGTGCCTGAGGCCCAATCTCCCACCTTCACTATTCCCTTCCTTTTATGCCTTCTCATCCCTTCCTTCCTATCTCTTGGTTGGCAACGCGCATGTGATACTTCAAGTATCGCGCGCGTTCATAGGTTGCGGTGACCGCTTACCACCAAGCGGACCATTTAATTGTTTGCCAACCGTCATGAAATAAAAAAATTGTAGACTTTCTTTTAATTCTTCAGCATTTTCACATATATTTTCGTAAAAATTAATGAAATGCTCAACAGAATTGTTAACCACATGAAAATGATAGTAATTTCGCATATTTCAGCGCCGACACGCGTCACCCGCAACAATCAGATGCGGATGTCGAACGCGGGCGGCGCTTACACGAACGGTCACGGCGGCGACACGACGGGGCGGCGGGGCACCGAGAACGTGCCGCCGCCGCAACAGCCCCAGCCCCAGCCCGCCGCGCTGCCCAACCCCAGGATGACACAACAGGTCGGTCTAGAGGAGACTAAGAGAATTTTAAAGCGAGATAGTATTATATATTCATTTCTTTCTTTCAAGAAAAACGTTTGCTTGAGCTTGATTTTTTATTCGACTTTGTTAGCAAGCAAGTATACGATCTACCTGATGACAAGCAGTCATCGTAGCCAAAGAGCGTTGGCAATACCATTTATCTTAAATCTCCTATGCCCATTAAACTCACTGGCTACAGTGTCCTTCAAACCGAAATACAGTAATGCGAAATTTGCGATATAATACGTGACACTGCAGTGGTACCTAGGTGGCCTCTTGCAATAAAACGCCTATCACCAGTATTTTTAATACCGTAGTTTTTAGTAATCTATTTATATCTATCATTAGGTATAACACCAATTTTCCTCTCCAATGATCCTATTCCCCTCACAGGCTCCTTCATCGGATGGTCGATCTCGTGCCGGTATCACGCCGAGCGCTGCTTCCGTTGTACAAGTTATGCAACCTACAATGCATGGACGAAGGATGCATAACATCAAGGAGGTTTCCCCTATTCCTATCCTTATAGTTCCCGTATCCTTAATATCCTTAGTTTTTTTTTAAATGTTACCGTCGTATATTTGTAGGACACGAATTGAAAAGTAATAGTTTTTAACAATGATTCCATTTAACCACACAAAATATTTATGATTTTACTGTTAGTAAGACTCATATAGTAAGAGTATATTGCCAAACAAGGGTTAAAGATTTTATCAGATAATATGCACAGGTCAAAATAGGTGTGTCACAAAACATTCGAAGGGATTCAGCGACCATCAGGATTCATATCTAGACATTTACCTCTACGTCGGAACGGTCATCAATGCACGCTGGATCAAAGCGCCCACGTTAGTCAAAAAATCGAAAATTACTTACCAATAACCCTCGATGGGACGGTAGAAGGCCTGACTCAGTTAACGCAAGAGTTGCGGGTTCGGCTTATACCCCCTTGCGCTATTATCGTAGCCACTCTTAAGGCAAGCCTGAAGGCATTGAAGCCTCAATAGCTCAACGGTAGATGGATCGACTTCGCTCCATTTGCGCGAGAGTCGAGGGTTCGATCCTGACCCCTTGGGCTATTGTCGTACCCATTCCTAGCGCAAGCTTTGAGCTTATTTGGAGGGCAATAGGAATATTAGTAATGCCTTGAAAAAGCATTGCTAATATTCTTAATAAAAAAACAGGAGAATTAATAAAAAATATATTTATAGCTAAAGTGCAACGGTGATAAATTTATAGTAGTCATACATGAATGGTAAATGATTGTCGTTGTGTATCGCAGTTCAACCCGCCGGTGTCGTCGGCTCGCCCGGCGGCGGTGTCGAGTACGCTGTCGGTGCCGCACGCGGTGGCGTCGGGCGCGGTGCGGCGCTCCAACGTCGTCAAGGAGGTCGAGCGCCTCAAGGAGAACAGAGAGAAGCGGCGCCAGCGGCAGGCCGAGCTCAAGGAGGAGAAGGTACGCGCCCACACACAGCCACACATACACACACGGATGGATACAAACACATAAAAACAGACATACACACACGTACAAACACAAACTAGTTAGCTGGTGAAATCCCGGTAGACCTGCTTATACAGGAGTAAGGTAAAGAACTAGTTAGAAGAACCAAAACTAGTTATATATTTAATGCCTAACGGAGATACCATGGGGAGTAGCGAGGAAAAAGATTGAAGTTTTTTGAAGTCGGTATAGGTTTAAGACCTACGTAATTGTATTTATTTCGCCTCCATAAACAAAACGAAAAACAGACAGACACACAAACGCACGCCTAAAAACGATGTTTAACGACCTGCTTTAAGCTTTCCAAACGTTTGTATTGACCATACAGAAACTGGATGGGCTTAAACAAAGGGGATGTTTGATTTAATTCTTGCCTGCCTTTTGGCATAATCTTAGAAACAAATAATTGAATTGAATGAAATGTTACATCAGTGATAAAATTAAAATTAATAACAATATTATATTTCATAGATATTATTACCCTACTTTATTATTACTTTGACCACGTTGTGGCGCAGCGGTGGCTAACCTGGCTTGAGTGCCACAGGTCGCGGGTTCGATTCCCGCTCGGAGCATATGTTTGTATTGATCATACAGGCATGTTTTCCGGTCTGGTTGTGTTTGTCCTTGTCATTGTGAATGTTTCCGGACCCCCGACACAGGATATAATTATCCTAATGTAGGCCGTTGAGTGTGTAACATTTATTTATTGAATTACAATTTACATGAGTCGAACTTATATGATAACTACACTGGACATTGAAGATGATTCGAGGAAATTTTGGGCAAAGTGAGCAACTGTCGTAAGAAAGTAAATATAGACCTAGAAATATTATTATTAAAATACATATTTATATAACTACAGGAAGCACTAATGAACATGGACCCGGGTAATCCAAACTGGGAGTTCCTCGCCATGATCAGGGAGTACCAGAACAGCATCGAGTTCCGGCCGCTGACGGGCAACGAGCCGGTCGAAGACCACCAGATCACAGTCTGCGTCAGGAAGAGGCCGCTCAATAAGAAGGAGTGCTCGAAGAAAGAGGTCAGTTTGACCACCATCGCTATTTTTTTTTCATGACGGTTGGCAAACAAGCATACGGTCCGACGGATAGTATGAACGCGGGCGGTTATTGAAGTATCACATGTGCGTTGCCAATCTAAGGAACAGGAAGGATAGGATGGGAAGGGAAAAGAGGAAGCGAATAGAGGGGGTGGGAAATTGGGCCTCCGGCGCTTTCACTCATCGCACGATACTCAACAGTACCTACTGATACTGTTACTTTATGCCGACTTTCTGTTAGAGCGTAGTACGTCCCCGGTCGAGAAGGCCGAGGAAGTAACAATGCATTTTTTTACAGTCCACGCGCACTATATGTACCTACGTACTTTTTTTTTTTTTTTTTTTTAATGTTAGAAGTTGGCAGACAAGCATACGGCCCACCTGATGGTAAGTGGCTGCCGCAGCCTATGAGCGCTTGCAGCACCATTAGTAGGTGCCACTCACGCGTTGCCAACCTCGAGATATTAGTTCTTAAATCTCGTCCGCCCAGTAATTTCACTAGTACTGTTTTCTCTAATCAATAATTGACCCATCGCTCGGCCCCAGGTGGACGTGATCAGTGTACCGACGAAAGACCAGATGATAGTCCACGAGCCCAAGAACAAAGTGGATCTCACCAAGTACCTCGAAAACCAGAAATTCCGATTCGACTACGCCTTCGACGATTCCTGCACCAATGAAGTTGTTTATAAGTATGTGATATTTGTTTATTTAATTACTATGGGATAGTTATTTAATATCTAAACTATGATGAAACAGGATTATTCCTAAAATGATTACCCAAGTGACCATATAAACATACAAACATACCAAAACACACAGAAACCACATCATAACACACTCATACATTACACACACTAACACAAATACACACACACACACACACACACATTTATATTGATAATGTAAATAACGATTTTTTATAGTTCGCTTAAAATCTTATAACCATGTACATAGTTGTTATTTAATATTGTATTCTAAATATTCTAACGATTTTTAGAAATCACACATGATTTTAGATGTGTTACATCTTTCGTCTCGCTTTTCTCCAATCTTGCAAGGGACGGAAGTGCGTTCCTGGAAGTCGGGGAAGCGCGTGCTTTGATTTGATTTGACCAATGAGCGCACGCGTACAAGTTCTATATAACGTTAATGTTCCTTATGCGACTACTGTACTGCCAAAAGATGGAGGGTAATTAACACATGAATAATTGTATAATATGAATATTTCAGATACACGGCCAAGCCGCTGGTGCAGACGATCTTCGAGGGCGGCATGGCCACGTGCTTCGCGTACGGGCAGACCGGCTCCGGGAAGACGCACACCATGGGCGGGGACTTCCAGGTGCGCACACCACCGCCTGACTTATGCTTCGTTGTCATAAAAATATAATACACAATTTTCAAATCGTATTAAAAAACTATTATATAGTGTTACTTAACTCGGTGATGTGAAATTTTATAAAAATGAAATAGTTCAATAAAAAAATCAATTTATAAATGGACGCAAATAAGCAATACCATGTCAACCTACACGAATGTCATTTCGAGAAAAACGCGTTTGAAAATTTTGAACAACTTGCTTTATATGAATTTTGTTTTATGTACTGGTCAAGTGTTTGGCAATTTCAGATTTATGTAAACTATTTTACTTATTTTCCCAAAAAAATAAGTATACAAACTGCATATTTCGTATATAATATAACCCAAAACTTTTAACAGAACGTACAATGATTTGATTGTTAAGGATACGTCCATTGATTTATTTAACGACAAACCAACTAATTTCAAAAAGAAGTTAATAAAATTACTTGATTAGCTAATAGCAGATTCTGTTTGTTAGATACCTACTGTCTCCAGAGCTACCGTTTTGTATTATGAATAGTGTATCTGTATTTTTCCTCTTAAATTAGTGATAACAATTTTTTTATAATACTTTTGTTAATATGACTCTTCTTTTTATCCAACCGTAACTTGCATTCTATTGTAACTTAACTTAATGTATTCCGTACGACTTGTTTTAACTTATTATGCATGCTATAACTACCTATAATTGGAATTGTATGTTTATTTAGAACTTAAGTTTTACATTGTATTGTTCATACTACATATAATTCTGTTGGTAGTGTTTTAAAATAAAATAAAAACATAATACATAAATTGCATGATTAAAAATGGCTTTTTTAGAAGTTTTAAAGCTTAAAATCCTACAACTATTAAAGAAAAATGTTCTTCAGCCGTTTACCAACACTTCTGCATATTTAACTCAGATTTTTCAATTTTGTGGGTTGACATGGTATTGCTTATTTGCGTCGAAATGTATTTAAAAGCTTACAAAAACAGACAGATGGACCCTTTTAGTTTCTTCACATTTTATATTAATTGATAATTTTCTTATTAACTTTTCCCCCTCCCTCTCTCCCTGGAGGCGTAATAAGAGCGTTTCGTTGTGTTGCAGGGCAAGATGCAGGACTGCAAGAAGGGTATATACGCGATGGCGGCGCGCGACGTGTTCCTGTACCTGCGCTCGCCCAAGTACAAGCCGCTCAACCTCATCGTCTCCGCCTCCTTCTTCGAGATATACTCCGGGAAGGTACGATGAAACGCCGACCTCCCCCCTTCCCCACTCACACACACCACCCAGAAACACACATACATCACCCACCAATATGTCAAATTGTCAATTGTTACCAAGTCTTAAGATACAATTTTTAATTTATTCTTTCAGGTTTTCGATCTACTAGCGGATAAGGCGAAGCTAAGAGTGTTAGAGGACGGCAAACAGCAGGTTCAGATAGTGGGTCTCACTGAGAAGGTCGTCGATAATGTGGACGAGGTCCTCAAACTTATACAGCACGGAAACGCTGCGAGAACTTCTGGACAGGTGACTGGTTTAAATACAAACTACTTCTTCAATTACGGAAGTACTACTTCTTAAATATTTTTTTTTTAAGTTAAACTTCTTTAGGTTCATTTTGGAAAAAATATTATTCATTTTTAATGAAATTTTTTTCGATGCACGCGCACAGCGACACGAATAGAGAAGTCGCGCACGGATTAATTGTACCAGGCACTAAGAAATCTGTGAGAGTTTATCCCGTACATTATGGATGAGTTGACGTCTAGGTGCTTGACCTTCGAAATTCAAAATTTATTTTCATTTGCTTGCGGGTCATGTTCTCCTGGTACCTCATCATTGTTTTGAATTTTTTTCCGTTACTTTTCTATTGTTATGACAAAGAAGTATAACTTCTTACGTGTGTACAATTAATTGTACATAAGTTATACACACATTCTTCTTTGATATAGTTATATTTTATTGGTGGCTTGTTTCAATTTGGTAGGATGTAATGTTATCCGATCCGATCATCGACAGCAATACACATAAAAAAATTGTACAGTTGTAGTTATTTGCAAATATAATTAGTATTGATTTGTAAATATGTTATTGTTGTATATAATAATATGTTCTGTGTGTGTGTGTGTGTCCGCAGACGTCGGCGAACTCGAACTCGTCGCGCTCGCACGCCGTGTTCCAGATCGTGGTGCGCTCGCCCGGCATGCACCGCGTGCACGGCAAGTTCTCGCTCATCGACCTCGCGGGCAACGAGCGCGGCGCCGACACCTCCTCCGCCAACCGGCAGACCAGTGAGTGCACGATGCGACACGCACCCGAACGAGGCCCACGGAACCTTGTTGTTAAGACAGGGTCCGTTTATCAGGGTTGTATCTCAGGGACATCCATTGGTAGAGGGTTGAAATTTTCATAGAATGTGTATACCCGTTGCCGTTGCAACAGTAAAAACTACAAATAAAATATAATATAAAAATAAAGGGGACCCCAAACAAGAAACTTGATCATTTGAATTTTTTTAGGGTTCTGTACCGCAAATGTTAAAATAAAGGAACCCTTCTAAAAACTTGTTTATTAACATTAATTTATGCCTGATACTGAGGTCTATACTCCCTATTAGGTGTATAAAAAGATATGGGCAAATTTAGATTTTTTTACGAAAACTAGCGTGAGTCACGCACTGGACTGTTTTTATTGTTGTATATGAATTGTAACAGATAAATACCTAAGATTTTTATAGATTGTGTACCTCTATGATCTCTAGAATAACAAATTTAATTTCACAAGACGTGTGATATTGTCATGCTACGGATCCCTATATATGCTATACCGACCTTCCCTTGTTCAGTTGGTTGACGTAATGCGGTGTGTTCAGGGATGGAGAGCGCGGAGATCAACAAGTCGCTGCTGGCGCTGAAGGAGTGCATCCGCGCGCTGGGCATGAAGGGCAACAACCACCTGCCGTTCCGCGTGTCCAAGCTCACGCAGGTGCTGCGCGACTCCTTCATCGGCGACAAGTCGCGCACGTGCATGATCGCCATGATCTCGCCCGCCATGTCCTCCTGCGAGCACTCGCTCAACACGCTGCGCTACGCCGACAGGTGACCGACGAACACACACACACCTCACGTTCTGTCACGGAACCCCACGTAACGCCCGCATTCTCCTCACAAATTTTCATGATGGTAAGCAGTCATTGCAACCTATGAACCCACGCGATACTTGAAGTATCACATGTGCGTTACCAACCCAAGGGATAAGGGAAGGGAGGAAAAAGGGAAAAAGGAAGGGAACAGACGGAGTGGAAGATTGCACTTCCGGTGCACTCATTGCACGAAATGCGACGGTACTGGTACTGTTTTAGTATTTCCCCGATCGAGCTGGTCTATTTGGTCAAAACACCAGACCCTCATTGGTCTGTCAAGGATTGACAGGTTCAGCAGTTTTATACTATATATATCAGTATCTCAGGCCATATGCAAAGTTGTCGTCACAGATTTTGAACGCTGGGTAAAAAAATTGAAATCGCTTCTTCAAAACTCCATTTAGTTATTTATAGATACACAGACAATAGAAATGATAGCAGTCGCGTAGATTTATTGTAAACATACTATATATATATAATAAAGTGACGTGTTTGTCCAGGGTGAAGGAGCTGGGCACGTCGGAGGGCTCCCGCGGGCGCGCGGAGTCGCCGCAGGCCGACGTGGAGATGGAGCCCGCGCACGACGACCTCGCGCACCTGCGCTCGCTCAACGTCAGTACCACACACCACCACCACACGCACCACCACGCACACCGCCACCACGCACACCACCACCACGCACACCACGCACACCACCACCACCACCACCACCACCACCACACCGCACACCACCACCACTACCACCACCATCACCACCCCCACACACACACCGCCAGAACATACACCATTTGCCACTGTTACAAAATGATGTTCAATTTAATTTTTGGTGATGGACGGCGTTCAAGTTGGAATTCAGCCCTCTAATGTTACAAAAGTCCACAGTTAGCGTGGAAGGGGTTGCCTCAAATTGCCTGCTTCGTTTGCCCCGAACAGTGCCATAGAGCGCAAAATTGCCCTCCCCAGAATTCGGAGGGCAGCCTGGGCATCCATGCTCAGGTGGAGTTTGTCCTAAGCATGGACGCCCAAAGAGGGATTCCACCGCGGACGCTGGTGGTACCCTCCTGGGGTACACAAACCGAATTCTGCACGTCCATAGAGGGGAGGGGTTAAGTAGGCCTCCGGAATTTTCACTCATCGTACGAAACGCGACAGTTGTCACTTTACGCCGGTTTTCTGTGAGAAAGTGGTGCTTCCCCGGGCGTGCCGGCCCAATTCGGCTGCACAGAAAGAGCTGTGCAGCGTGGCATTACCACTAGTTGAATTGACTGATTGCACTGGTGGAATAATCTCTGCTGTGACAGAGGTTATCCCACCAGCGGGCGATGGGGTCGTCACGTCCCGACGCCGAAGATCATTTCATCATTTCATGTCTACGGTCGCAGGAGGGCGACATGTCGGCGGAGATGTACACGTTCCACGAGGCCATCGACGAGCTGCAGCGCGCCGAGGAGGAGGTGCTGGACAACCACAAGGCCATCTCCGACTACCTGCAGCACGCGCTGCAGCGCTGCGCCGCGCTGCTCGCCCTCACGCGCGACGTCGACTACGACCAGGACGGTGAGGCGCATAGTGTATCACGTCTATAAACCATTTTTTTTTTCGAAGTGTCTATTGCTGGTTGGCCTTAGTGGCCTTGACAGCGTCACCGGTGGAGGGGGGGGGTGGTAAGAGACGAACGGCCCGCGCGGGGCTCAAGTTGAATCCGTCCCAAGCGCCCCTCCTGCGAGGTCGAACTTAGGCTTGGGACGTCATCGGGAGTCTATAATATTGCGAACGTAATTCGCACCTTTAGAATGAAAAGTGCACAATTAAAAGAGAAATGAAAATTTAGTTGTGAGCGTAAAATTACATAGAACGAAATTCTCAATGTAATAGTTAAAATATAATCATACTCGAGCGTAAATAACTGACGTAAATAACCAAGAAAATATAAGATACGAAATATTTGTTCATTCATTTCCAAAAAAAATTTTATTTTGCTTCAAATTATTTTAGTTACTCTTACTGAAGTTTGTTAAGTATCTATCAGAGTACATAAAAATAATTATTATTTAAAAAATACCTGTAAATTTTCTGAAAAGTAGTTTTTGTGAATCAGTCATAATTTTTACTCACAACAATAATGTAATGAATCAGGTAAGGTAAATATGTGTGCTTCGTATCTTAGCAATGTGTCCGTGTGTGTGTGCATGCATGTGCATGTTGCAGGCATATGGCGTCGCATTAAACGCCTCCGCGCCGTCCCGAGCAATGGCCTTGGCACGCGACGAACGAGCCGCATGTTAGGTCTGATGAAAGATAAATACAAAATAAAATAACAATTATTAAATAAAAAATTTTATGGTATTAATAACGGTTCATCGCTTCGGTGGTAATGCCAATGCTATCGCTCTTTGATGTTATTAATAGTGGTTGCCTAGTCGGGTTTAAAAAAATTTTTTTTTAAATATTTCATATACATAATAATCTTTTGCTGCATCGAAACGAAAAAAATAAATAAATAATAAACGCAACACACTCAACATCATCACGAATCATATTTTTTAGCTTATTATACTTTACAAAAATTAAAAAATAATTTAAAACGATCAAATGCTTACTTAATTAAAATCGCTCAATAAAACAACGCTATTATAAAGTAATCTCCATCATACACTATTAAAAGACGTTCATGTAATATAAAAATATTTTAATGCAATTAACATTTTTAACATGTCATTTGATAATATAATAAAAGAGTTATTCAAATCTAATTTTTATCGAAATGCAGTCTACGACTATCTCAATTGTTTCACCTAAATAATAATTCAGTACATTAGTACAGTACTTTTATTTTTTTTTATAAACGTGAGCAACGGTTTCCGTTTGCCCTAAAAGTTTTTAGATAAAAATATTTTTAGTACATCAATGCCAATAAATTACTTACTATATATACGTAATATTCCAGCGTACGCATCCCAATGGGAGGAGCTGCTGAACGAGCAGCTGGCTGTGCTGGCGCAGTCGCGCGACCTGGTGGCGGAGTTCCGCGCCAAGATGCAGCAGGAGGAGCACATCTCGCGCCGCATCCAGCCCTCGCGACACCACTAGCGCGGGCCAGTGACGTGCCGCCCTGCCGGTGTCGATGAATCGAGCCATTCGAGCCATTCGATACGCCTTTGAAACCTTCAATTACTTATTATAAACTAAGGATCTGCCCTTCCATATAGAAAATCTAAAATTCGCTGGTGCTCCTTTGTAAATTATCGATTATTGGAATTTACAAAAAAGCACCAGTGAGATTGACATTTTGAATGGAACGGCCTGTCCGCATATGTCTATAGTCAAGCGATAGTGAGGTTTCGTCTATTCATGTTTTTTTTTCTTTCATTGTATCCAAAGTTCCTAATTGTATATAGACCGCTTGTACGAGACGGGTGCAAAGTATATAGATATTTAATTCGGTTTGTTTTCGATAGATCTAGTTTAAGTGTGGATCGATTCTTTGACACATCGGTTATAGTTACACTGTCCATTACTAGAGTCTACTGATTATTTAATGAGAAAACAGGGCTATCGAAAGTGTAACTAGCGGAGTGAATTCGCGTTCAAGATGGCGGATAATATGAATGAGTGAAAATTTTCAGTTCAGTATTTAAGAACTTTATAAGAGAGTATAATAGCTGGCCTAAGTTTAGCTTTGAGGATGAAAATTGTGACAGTGTTATCCGTTCATGAAATACAGATGTAGTATAAAGCTTAGTATACTAACATAACGAGTGCCGTCATACGTTAAAATATAGACAAATAGTGTTTTAAGCACAAATGAGCCTGTACGCCGTTTCATTAAGTCTTGTGATTAACATTTTTGAGGGTTAGGGGTTGTGCTGTAATGGTGGCTTTGAATCCTAATTTGCCACCTGACCTTTTGATCCAATTTTGGTTAAAGCAATAAAAACCAAAGTTTACAAGTGCGATTTTTTGATGACATTGTGGCACAGCGGTAGTTGATCTACCTTAAGCGTCACAGGTCGCGGTTTCGATACCCGCTCGGGACAGATGTTTTGTATTGATACCAGATATAACTATCCTAATGAGGGCTAATGAAAACTATAGACTCAACAGAGTCTGTAGCGTGTATTATGTACAGAAAAAAAAAGACTTTATTTTAGCATTTATTCATATTTTCTCTCTTCTTATTTTTTTCACTCTGAACTTCAAACTAGTAATTTCTTTTTAATTTTATACTGCTTATATAATTTCATACTATATTACACGAAGGAAAAAATTGTATAGTTGTACTCAAGGACCAAGACAACGTCTGAACTGTTTGAATTGGGTTAAATGACTGATCAGACTGGATTGAGACTTACATATTGTTAGGCCTGGTGCACACTACAAAATGTTTAAATTGTGAGACTTTTTGGGATGGGGTGTCAACATCGATATGGCCTTTGAGAGAATTTTATAATAAATCGTCAAGAGACGTGAACTAAGACTTGATGTATAGCTTTGCAGCAAAATCGATTCGAAATCGATTCATGTTTGTTTTCGTGTCTAGGACGACCCAGTTGGTGCGACATTTCATTTTATTTATAAGTGACTCTTAACTCCAATGCATTTAACCTCGATAAGGCCTTTTGTAGATAGTATGTATCGAATACGAGTGAATCGTTTAAAATCGATAGTGCGGTCGCCTCGTCTATCCCGGTTTTTTTATATTTAAGAATTTCTCTGGCATGACAAAATTAATTAATTTATGTTAAAATTACTGAGAGAATGTCATTCGTAATACGTGAAATTGAAGACGTTTTAACGTCAATTTGACAGTTTGTCATAGATAACAAATGATACTGATTACAGATAAAAATATTTTATTGCGATTTAAAAATACTCGTATAGTTGTGAATTAGTCTTGATAAATTGGAGTGAATTAAATATATATACGCTAAAAGTCTAGTTAGAGACAAATCGTCTTGGCGTGTTAGCTTGTGACATATCCTTTGGTTTCTAAGTTGTTACACATTTTATAATTCTATTAGGATATCTTACAATTGTCGACGCATTAAATTATTTATTTTGTTTTCAGTACATCAACTATTTTTTCAACAATATTTTTTGTTCTAATGCCGATGTGCATGAAACCGAAATTGTGTTCTAAGTGATCGATTTAATATTATGCATACTACATCTTTTCTGATTCTAACACATTATTTTTAAAATTCTTTAAAAAAGAGCAAATTAAAAAGGTATTTTTATAAATAAAACTACTTTTTCATTTAAAAAATCAGCTCTCATAGACTGTGAAAATAATTTACCTTAAAAAATCTGTAACTTGATAAAAAAGAAACAATTAAAAATACATTAATATATAGTATTATAGAGATACAACAAAATGGTTCTAAAAATACCAACTGCTTCAAAACTAAATGTAAAGACTAGCCATGTAATACTTACTTGTTATTAAATTAAACTTTTTTTTTATATAAATATTATTTTATTGGTGGTCATAAATAAAACCTTTGCCCCCATAAATAATTATGGAAGGATTTTTGCAACGTGAGACTGGTGACGTAAATTTCTATATACAGATTTTATTATATTTGTCTGAAACTATTTATCATATTTTCATAATATCATTTATATATCATTTCATAAAAATCGTAAAACATTTAATTATAATTTTAAAAATAGTAAAAACACATTAAAAGACTAATGATTATAAGTTTTTTTTCAAAGACAATACTTATACGTTTTTGTAATGCGACTTATTTATTATGTTGTGATAATAATTGTAAACGTATTTTGTACTTTGGTTAGTGTTCTGTTGAATTTCTTAGCAGTTTCTTTAATAAAAATCGCTTGTAATAACAATCAAATATTTATTTCATTTGTCGTTATCTATCTAAATGCGATATATAAAAGAAAATTGTATTTTAGAGAGCATAAAATTAAATTTTATGACATTTGGATAGATAGCTTGGTATTTTTTTTCAAAGGTACTGGTGCTAGGAATAATATTCAATTACGTCTCGACGGTTTCAAATTTATGAAAAAAAAAACACTTAAAGCCTGCGCCTAGTAGCGGCACGGCACGGATTTTATGTGATTTGTCGCAATAAGACAATATGACAATAAATTTGAAATTTCACTGACACGGTATCCCTAAGCATACCTAATCCGCCATCGTTGTTGAATTTCTAATTTATTGTCGTATTTTGTTATTGATATTTGTTAGATAAAGTCGCCCGTCATGCCGTGCCGCTAATGGGTCCAGGCCCTTATCTGTTCATGTCAGTTCCTATGTTGTAACAGAGGTATGACACATCCTATAAAAAAGATAGTAATTTATTAATCGTGTTCCTCACTACACAAAAATATATCAATTTTGTTAAAAAAAAACTCATTACCGTCGAGACGATGACTTACGGCTTACAAAGTTTATTAGATAGTGCTTATTAATAAATAATTAAATTTAAAAAAATCGGTACTCTGTATCAGAGTGACTGTTCGCCGATGAACGAAATCTCTAATTAATCATTTATAATTAGTGTAATTAATCGTATTAATTTTAGTTACTTCCACGCGAAGCTCCGTGTGGGAGCGTACTACTGAGATTGTAACTTGAGTTTTTGTTTTGCTTATATATGAATTGGTTTTGTATAAACGTGTCGCGTTAAATGGACAAGTGAGGGATGCGAGGCGCGACGTACGGGTCGTGCTAGTTGAAATGCTTTATTATTATAAACCTATTTTAACATCGCACATTATAATAAATTAATCGAAATTGATTTGGATGTTTCATTTTAACCCACACATTGACTATAGTAATCCCATTTAAAAAAATCATATGTTCAGTTTGACAAGGAATATCCAGGTGAATAATAAAGGTTCTTTGTCTATGGTTTCTACTGAGGCTGCGATTTTTATTTAAATATTTTAGGGGAATATATATTTCGCTTGTGTACGCCGCGCTACTTAGACATGCCATGGGAGGTGATTTTTATATGACGAATAGAAATAAGCCTTTAGAGGCTTAACAAATATAAAAAAGAACCATAACAAAGTTTATCGATTGAGGCGCGGCGGTGCGCTTAGTGCTTCGGCATGTTCTCACTAATTTCAAATTTATCGACATGTCTTTTTAAGTTTTATTTCCATCCGTTAGATAGGCGCAGGGCCTCAAATATATGCAGAATATATGTAAAAATAGTACATAATACTTACCCATAGGGACGTACCATAGTACCATATGGGCGTAAGCCCCTATTTGATTCATTTCTTATTGAGTACATGTATAGTCTGTTAAATGTAACTTGAACCCTGCGCAGTAACACGTTTTTGGGTCTCAACCGTATGCGGTATGAGGGGGCCGGGTTTAGTACACTCGCTCACGGTTGTTTTAGTTCTTTAATAATAAATTATTAAAAATAAATTAAAATATAAATTAGTTTTGTCAAGGGTGTTAACATTTATTTCAAGATAATGCCTCGACCACAATCAACTTTAAGGAGACGGGAGAGAAGGATAGTATTTGACGTTTATAGTTATTTTTTTAAAGAAAATAATATAACTAATTCTCTGAATAATACTCCAGATGATACGAAGAAGTCTGTCTCACTATTAATAAAACTTTTTTTTTATATATATGTACCTTTTCTCTATACTATTTATTTGTTTTATTGTATTTAAGTAATTAATAACGATAATAAATAAATAATTAATTGAATTTAGAAGAAATAATAACTATAATATTATATACTTCATTCCGTTTTCCCACTTTATAAAGAATCGATTTAAATAAGACGAAACCAATATTTTTGTCTAACATTTTTGTCCATTATTGTACCTGCGCAGAAGCGGCCATTTTGGTTCAAGTTACATTTAAGGAACTATATCTTTTGAAAAAATAATAAAACTTCTTTATAGGAAATTGTTGTATTTGTATAATGTTACAGCTGATTTTGTACTAGAAAGTGTGCGGAATCTAAATACATGAATAGGAATTAATGGAAGACACACAATTTATTATTATATACTTGTGATAAAACGTTGCTTTTTAGGTTAAAATAAAAAGAAACAAAAATGAGTGTGTCATTTTTAACACTACACTAAAGTTAATAACAATAATTTACTAACTAAATAAATAACATGCAAGTGTATATCACAGAACATTCATTGTTTTAAAGTAAATACATATTTAACACTGACTCACTATAAACTAAGGACCGGTCCTTCCATAAAGAAAAAATGCCCAGATTCGCTGCTGCAGTAAGTGCGAATTTACGAAGGAGCACCAACGAATCTTTCATGGAAGGGCCTGTCCATATATAATTATTCTATAATATTTACAGGATATATATCATATTGAAGAACGAAGATATAATTTTTCTGCCTATAGGCAGGTATGGCTTCATATATATTTATTCAATCTAGCCTGCCTGCAGGCTAATATTTTTAAGAATGCTTTTTCAAGGCATTCCTATTGCCCCTCCAAATAAGCTCGAAGCTTGCGCTAGGAGTGGGTACAACAATAGCCCAAGGGGGTCAGGAACCCGCGACTTTCGCGTTAACGGAGCGGCGTCGGCCCTTCTACCGTTGAGCTATTGAGAATATTAATTTAAATGTTATTCTTTCACTACGAGAGTTATATGTTTCTTACTCCTCATATTGGTAAAACAATATCACACTGTTGACTTAGGTTTTTGCTTTCATATTAATCTAAAACCTTTTTCATCCAATACTATTGATTACAAAGGCACACAAAAATTAAACTATATACAATACGAAAAAAAATGTGTGCATTCTTATTAATACTGTAATAGTATATTTTTAAATAGGTTTGACATTTTGGAAGGCGAGACATGAAAATGTTCACTATAAATACAAAAATATCTTTGAAAAAATATACAATTGTTTAAAATGTTATTTTCTCTACTTTATGTATATTCAAGGAAGATTTATTTAATTGCTAGGAATAAGCAATTATATAGTTAAAAATTCAGGTGTGATGATTCTTAATGTATGTATATAGAAATTTATTATTCACAAGTGTTATGTATTTTAATTAGATTTCAATTTTCATAAGATAGGTAAATCACAATAGAGTTACATCAAGAGTTAGAATTAACTATCTTTCTGAATTTGGTTTTAGCCAACAGGTCCAGCATAGTTGTAAGACTTGTGGTTGCAACAGACCTACTTATTGCCCGGTGTCTGTGGGTTGGGAATGACAAAAATTTGTCAATTGGATAGCAATGCTCTTGTTAGCTACTTTATAACAGATGTTCAAAAGTACTATTTTTAGTTAATGCTGGAAATTTTTTATCCAACATCTAAAATTATAAAAATGAGCTATATTTGAGGTTAAATTTTAAACCACTATTTTTTAATATGTATTTTACAATATTTTTTCAATTTGTGAACCAATCTAGATCTTTTCTGTTAGGTTGGATTGAATGTTGGACATGACAGTCCCTGATACCCTTCAGAAGTTTATCACTGATCATTATGGAAGTTATCGTTGTGTACCAATGCTTAAACAAGCAAATTAGCTTGTTGCGTTATTTTTAATCAGTCTAGATATATGTTAACAAGCTCATAACTAACAATCCAAGATCCCTTCTTGGTTATTGGTCTCCACATAAGGGGACAATATAAAACTCATAATTACAAAGAAAAATTAAGTGGTTTTTCTAATTATAATCTTAATTACATATTTTGCTAGCTCCATAGTTTAAACAAAGTCTACATTACATTTGTCATAGTAATTCTTCCTCAAAACCTTCTCCAGTGAGTATATGCGGGTGTCCGATAGCAGGAACACTGGGACTGTATTCACTAGTCGCCCACAGGTACAAGTTTAGTGTACGCTCTGTGCATTGTGCTATGAATCTGAAATTTTAATTTGAGTAATTAAAACAACTATTTAAACTATTTTAGCACATTACAAATGCAAAAGATAATTTTGGGTATTATTTGTTAATGTTGATGTTTTATTTATATACTTCCAATATCTTATTTTTTTATGTCAAGATAATCGGCAAACAAGCGTTTGAGTCACCTGATGGTAAGCAGTCACTGCAACCTAGGGCGCTTGTAAAATTTGAAGTATCCCATTCACATTTTACCGGCGTCGGGAATAGACGACCCCATCGCCCGCTGTTGGCCGGCTAGGTAGGTACCACCACAGTGTCAAATATTCTGCCGCCAAATAGTAGTGCTTAGGTACTACTGTGTTCCGGTTTGAAGGGCACTGTACGCTAGTGAAATTACTGGGCGGACGAGATTTAAGAACTAATATCTCGAGGTTGGCAACGCGTGAGTGGCACCTACTAATGGTGCTGCAAGCGCTCATAGGCTACGGCAACCACTAACCATCAGGTGGGCCATATGCTTGTTTGCCAACTTCTAAAATAAAAAAAAACATTGCCATTCAAACATTTTAGGTGGGAGATTTGGGTTTGGTACGCTCACTTATCTTATAAAATGCAACAGTATGTTCTGATAGTGTTAGTATACAAAGATTATCTCCCCCAATCGAACCGGCCCTTTGGTGCTGGGAGGAGTGTGGCTCTACTACTGCTACTGTTAAATGACATCACATGATCGCACAATGTATAAATAATTACTTGGGCACTCTTACCTTCTGAATAAAAGGCAAATTATGTAAATCAGTAAGGAAATATTAAATTATACAATAAACACTCACCTTACAAATGGTCTTACATCTCCTTCGTTAGCAGTTTGCAAGTGCTGGTAATAAAGGTGTCTGTGTTGTTTGGCAATGATGACAGGTGGGTAGCCGGCCTGCATTAGGAGTAAGTTCATGAGGAGACGGGAGGTGCGACCGTTGCCATCTATGAATGGGTGGATGTAAACCAGCTTGTAGTGAGCAAGAGCTGCATATCTGTAGAATTTATTTTATTATTATAATCAAATCGAAGTTAATTCAATTTTTTGTCATACAAATATATGATTTGTAATTTTTGAGCTATTGGCTCCTGTTTTGGTATAATATGAATAACAGATACAAAAATAAATTGATAAAGGATTGATAGATAAAAATTTAACCATCGTAGAGTCATGCACGTCCCAGCACAAATGGTCTGGCTCACAAAGAAGAACTGTAAGTTACTAACCTCACAAAGAAAATTATCGTAAAGTTATAATAATCCATACTGTTGATTTTTGTGCGATGAGATAGAGTGCTGACCTAACCCAACCTCCCACTTCTTCTGTTTCCTTCCATTTTTCCCTTGTTATACCTTCCCTCCTGTTCCTTGGGTTGGCAATATGCATGTGATACTTTAAGTATCGCAAGCATGGCCCATATGCTTGTTTGCTATCATGAAAAAAATAAAAAGACTATATAACTTACCTAACAGGGTGCAACTCTAAAGCATCTTCAGAATTCAACCAATCCAGAAATTGTTCCATCAGGTTCTGAATTTCTGAGGGTCCTGGTGGGATGTGACCACCAACATATACTTGAGTTCTCCTAAAATTCCCTCCCTCCACTGGGTCTACATGGCCTAATACTCTTTTATGTATTTCCAGTATTTCACCCATAGTGATATCTCTTAGTCTATACAATAATGTCGAATTAATATATTTCATAGCAGCATCTAATCCTAAGATTTCATTGTGTTCTGCTATACTTTTCCCAGCAACTGCTATTCTCGTCTCTAAAATACTACGAGTTTGTTGTAATGTCATAGTATTGCCTTCAATAGCAACAGTGTGATAAATATGCTGGAAATAGGCTTCCTTCTTTGCTCTGCATAATGCAGCATTATTTTCAGGTATAGAGAGCAATGTATCTCGTTTTTCATCAATCTTTCGCAACATTTCTCTATCTAGGTTCTCTACAATGCTAGCTGTTCTCTGACGGTTCATTAATGCTCCGGTGTGATCAGGAAAATTAGTTAAAGCTAGTGTGTATAATTGATCAGCTTTTACTACATCCTTTTTGGTATCTTCTAAGAACTCCCCATAATGGTTTAATATATCTGCGTGTTTCGGGGACAACGCGAATGCGTGCTGGAATAATTTTAAAGCTTTGTCGGCTTTACCATTCCTCTTCATTTCTAAAGCTGCGTTTAGGGATACCACAGCCTCAGCATCACGAGCCTTGTCAGGTTTTCTCGTTTCGCCAGGCGGCCATTCTTCGACGAAAGTTTCCAAATAGTTACCATACAAACCATCTGGTATTGGGGAGAACGGCTTTGCTAATCTGACATCGTGGCTCAGTAGTTTGTGCAACGAAATTAAAACACCAAAAGTACATATCAAACTGGATAATATTAACACTGTTCTACACTTATCTATAATCATTTTTATTTGAAATTGGTTTTTTGATTCCGTTGTCATTATTTCGGTTCGCGTGGTACTATCTAAGAGCAACATTTTTACTGGTGTAGGTGAAATTCGAGCTTAGTTGTTTTATCTCGGAGTTAATCACTGTAAATAATTTAGATTTCATCGTGTATTGCAATAATATTTCTAAATACAAATAGCAAAAAAACACGTAAGACCATCGTGACAGATTAACTGCTGATGTTCATTGACAGTTGACAATTGACATCTGATTATGACATCAATGTTAAAGATATAGTCTACAGATTAAAATTCATATTTTAAAGCTATTTTTTTAATAATAACGTTTGCAACCTCATACTACCTAGGTAGTTAATAGACCATTAAATTTGTCTAACATGATTTATTAAGCATTAGGTCTGTTTTAAATAAAATATATCAAAAGTGAATTTATGAATTTCTGTGATTTTTTTAAAAATAATGTACTATGTTAAATAATAATATAACATAATGAGCTAACAACCTTTTTTCAATACAAAAATTCGAAAAGGCAGGTGAAAAAATTACTTCTTTTTTCTTTCTTTCTCTTTTATCGACAACGATTTTTAGGCAGCGAAATTGAACCATTTATCGGCCGCATGAAGCCAAATCTTATGTACATAACGTTGAGTTCATGTTGAGTAAATACTATGTTTTAGTGCATTGCTGTTTTCGGCCGGCTCGACCATATTAAAATTATCGAAGTGAAGTAGCAGTTCGAAATCTGAGAGCGCCCCAGGCTCAAACTTCTGCCGGCTTCCTCTTCATTTCCCTTCGTTCTCTTTCCTGGGTCGTCAATACGTATTTAGCCAGTAGCATCACTGGTATAGTAATTATTATAGACTTGATTGCTTTCATCGTAGTATAAAAATATTTTTAAAGCACATTACTTTGATTAATTTACAATATATTCTCGTAACTAAAATACGATTCATGGTACCGATATTTATTTATATTCGACATTCCTACATTTTAATCTTAATTTGTTTTTCTTTGGTATTCGTCATCAGCCTAAAATTAATCTGATCTGAAATAACAAAATTAAAGTCCTAAAATTATCTATCTTAGACGACGTTGTGGCGCAGCGGTAGCGAACCTGCCTTAAATGTCCACAGGTCGCGGGTTCGATTCCCGCTCGGAGCATAATATGTTTGTATTGAGCTTGCAAGCATATTTTCCTGTCTGGGTGTATTTGTCCTTGTCTTTGTATGTGTTTCCGGACCCCGACACAGGATATCACTATCCTAATGGGGGCCGTTGAGTGTGTCGCGTTTATTATCTCATATTTAAAATACTATTAATTTCAGAATTGTATTTCTTTTTAGATTCGATAGTTAGTTTAATATGAAATTTTCAGACCGCTGCAATAAATTCTTAATACATGCATACTCTTTTAACACGGTAGATGATAATAATAAAAAAAAAATGAAATTTTTCTCTTTATAATCTTTAATAATTCCTAAATAATCTTCAATTTGTTGTGACGTTTTCACGCCTTAATTGTTGAACCGATTATGATGAATTTTGAAATAGTTATAGATGGAACGGGACGGGATGGAGACAATTAAAACCTCCTTTTTTCGTGAACACAAAACTTGAAGAGGGTGAAATAAGGATGAAAGTTTTGTATGGGGAACTAATTATTTCTATATTCGTTAGTGTCTCAAAAAAACGCGGGAAGTCGCAACCAAGCGCAAGTATTTAAGTATTATGATTTTTGAGCCAGCACGTCGTAATTCATTTAAATAAATATCAATCCAGTTGTCAATCTTATCACTTGCGAAAAACCACACATCTCAAAAAGATGGTATTTTTAATTCGTGTAAGATAACGCTTCAATAATTTTCCAAACCAGAGTTCGTTGACATCCATATTATAGTATAATTATTATTCCCTTTTGGTTGGTACCTGCGTGTTTCATGAGGTGCTTTACCTTGAAGCAAGGCTTCTCAAAGTTTACTATATTTACTACTGGAAGTTGTACTGTCGTGAATTCACATTAATGCCAAAGCCAATCCAGCAGTATTGCATTGTCATAGAATATTCATGGCCAGAGGGAATACTCCTTCTATTTTCCCTGTCTTTTCCTTATCATCATCATCTAGGATCTGTGTTTATAAGCTACGAAGACTAACAATGAGGCGCAGAAGTAGTACTGATTTTCTATTACGTTTCGTACAGAGTGGCAAAAATAATGAGGTTCTTTCTTAAGCACATTGTTCATAAGGGGCCTTAACTTTTATTTTCACTTTATAGTGCTAAGGTTATTCCTAAAAAGTATACCTACATATTTATGTTTGAATTATTATTAGTAATATGTACATCAAAAATGTATATGTAATGTGTCGATTTTCATCTTGTCTACCATTTAATTTTTTATTAACGGCACTAATCTTTTGTAAGTCACTTTTAGTAATTCGGTAGCGCTTTGTTTGAGAAACATTGTCTTACACAGGATTGAGTTTCCGGGAAGAACGTGTATCATTATGTCAGTCAATTCTACAGACTCAGAGGCATCTGACAGGCGAGCCGTAGCCTGCGAAATAAATGACGCATACTTTCAATATTATCTGTTTATTTCATGTTTTAATACTTTCATCATTCTCACGAATAAATAACAAAATCTTACATGTTAACATTCAGATCAATAAAATATATTTTATATTTAACGCTACAAAACTTAATGATATAGTTATACATTTTAAAATAATATTTTTTAAAAATATAATTGCGTACCCCAGCCTTAATGGCGTAAGCTGCTTGAACGCATTTAATATCTAATCTGTATATTATGGATAGAAAATACCATCACTTGTATACCGCCGTTTCATAAATTGACACCCAAAATTGCATGACGGCACTATTCGGGGCGACTCATAATTTCATACTATAAACTATACCCATAGACATACTATAAACTAACGGCATTTAAATACAGACAAAATGCTACACACCCCTTGGTGCCCGTAAATTTAACACCAATGCAACGGAACGAAGTTAGTTACACGCAAATTTAAACGTGTTAGCGTGTACCTAACTTCGTTCTGCTGCGTTTTTGTTCATTGTATGAAGGGTTACCAAGGCGAGTGTGACATTTGTTTATATGAAAGGCCCTGTCCGTAGAACAGTAAGTCCATGCATCTACCAATAATATAGAGATGAGTGTATTTAACAGAGCGCGATCGAAGTCTTAAGGGCAAAGACTTACTATATGCTAAAGACCGTTCGATACAGACAAAATGTCAAAGAGACACTGGTGCTCCTTCGTAAATTCAACATCAACGCATGGAAACGAAGCTAGTCACAAGCTTGCAACTTGAAGTTAACGTCATAAGCTTGTGACATAATCGTGTAAAGTTAGCGTTTCGTTGATTTGATTTGAATTGACGATGGAAAATCAGCTGGTCTTTGGGTTTTTTGTTTGTATGGAAGGCCCTGTCTATTGTATATAAAAAGTCTATGCTTAAGGGTTCATTAACACGTACATTCATGATTTAATACAACGTATTAACGATCAAACCTTTTATAACTGACTAGATCATTCCCCATATTCATCTAACTCTCGAATTTTATCGTTAGCGATTAACGCGAAAAATTTCTTTAAAGTCAGCACTTTGGAATTTAAGCAGCAGGGTTTGCATTTAGAGTTTTTACGATGATTGCCGACAGTGTGGAGTCTTTACTATTCTTAATTCTACGTTAAACACTAAAGTTTATGGCAGTATTGCAGATAAGAAAGCAGTCAATTCGAGATCGTCTTAATCAAGCAGCTTAGCGGCTGCGGTCGCTAAATGCTAACGTACATTGCATATTTTTTAAACGTTAAAAATAAAATATACACACCTAATATAAAAATTAAATTTTAGTACAATATCATGATGTTTTTATAACTAAGAATGAATACTTTTTAATTGATAAATTCGGAAATGGAATCTGACTACAATTTTATTTTTTAAATGATTCTAAGGATATGAAATATACAGTCTACGATAACTTTTAACATTTCTAAGCGAATGGCAAGAATATAATCGCCAATTTCCTACCATGTACTTGGCTACAAACTTCTAAACTACACAAACAAACGAAGACGTCCACAATTTTTAATTAATAAAGAAGCTAACTAAACTAATTCTAATCGGATTGGATTAATACACGCATACATTGCAATCCTCAATTAATCATTATATTATTTAAGTGGCAGATTAACTGTAAAGTTTATGCTTATAGTTTTAGGTTTTAGGACAGATAACTATATTATTAATAATAAATTATTAGTAATAACTATAACACTGAATGTTAAAGTATTGGAATTTGGAAGAAAACTCGTGCACTCGTCGTCGGAGCCGGCGCGAAAATCCAGTCGTCACAGTTCGTGACTACGATAGGACCCTTTCAAAATGCCAGGCAATAAAATATCGACGATCCTCTTTATTATTAATAATATAAGTATTATGTATCGTGACAGTTTAAAATGTTATGTCTACGACAGATATTTTTTAAAGTTAAGATTGCACTTTCATATTTTTTTGGTTCTTTTCGACTTCTTTGAAACTACCTGAATCCGCCACTTACTATATATTAAAATTTCTTATAATTTTGAATACATCCCAGTTTCTCAAGATAATAATTGCGACCTGCGCCTCGGATTTTTACTATTCAATATATTGGCTAATTAACTATAAATATAAAAATCATATTAAACAGACCTCACAGCCTGATGTGGAACTAGCTAATGATAATTGCATTCATGCACTAAAACATTATTAACTCAGTTTTTTATTGTTTGAATAAGATAACACAGAAATATATGTGACACATTTTAATTTGAAATGAAAAACAAAAGAAATAAAGGCAAATTAAAACTAATATTAAAAAGAGAAGAAAACACTCTCGTTTGCGTTTAATTTTGTAATTAAGGTTGTGTAATAATTTTAGTGCAATTGTTCATTACCTATGGCATAGTTAGGATATTACATGATAGTTGAAATCTTTTCTTAGTTTTAAGATTTGAAACAAAGACTGAAGTCTTAGCTTCAATACTATTAATTTTTTATTCCTCAACAGTAATCGTAAATAACCCCGCACGATTACCTAAATGACGCAACGATTCAAGCTATTGAAGACCGCCTTGAATATGGGCGCTAGTCCTAATTTTTCCAGAAATTTCTATAGCTCTTCTAATGGCACATGGAGTCAACCAGAATCATGGTTGAGTAGAACGAGCAGCCGAGGGTGATCATTGTGCCCATGGCTATCGAGGAGTGATACGCGCGGAAGGTCTTCAAGACGCGCAGATAACGGGGACAGTGCGCCAATTCGCCGAGGATAAGACGGCCGACCTGGAAAGAAGAAAAATAATTAATAATCCGTCAATTTAAAAAACTGTATTAGCCATTTGTACATAAATTAAGGAAGCTAGTACATTTTTTTTGTGACCACTGAAGTATCAGCTTCAATAAAGTCTTTTGATTTTTAGAAAAACCGATAATTTAAACAATGATTTTTGGGTAAAGTTTTGTATCCTGTATAGTGTACTTCAGCAATTAGCTAAGTTCAGAACATTCTTTTGAGCTACTTGAAGCTTTCTTATTTACAAATTAAATTTGCAATATTGATATAACAATTAGAAGTGCGTTGCTAATGAGGGTTTGCATTTCCTGTGTTAGTGTTGGCAATATTAGGATCTAAGAAATCTTGCGCGGTCGTGTCCTTTGCGGGTAGGTTTAATTGACCTTAAAGTTATAGATTAAGATACGGTAATTTTATATTTCAGGCCAATAACAGGCCTTTCCATACCGAATCGATTATTTCACTTAATCCGTTTCGTTGCGGTAGTGCGAATTTAATAAGGAGCATCATTGAATGTTTGGACAATTTTTGGCTTGAAAAGGCCAGTCCTTAGTTTATAGTAAGATAATTCATATCAGATGAAGTTTTGAGTTTTTAAAAATATTTTTTTTTTAAAGATTAGTCAAAGGTACTTTGTTATTAGTCCAAGGAGACGTTATTAATGGCGCAGATTGTAAAAAATGTGATATATGATATGGAGTACTCAGCATGTGTTCAATCATCTTCAAGGGTTTATTTGATTGACAGTAGGGACACTGTTGGACGCAGGTTATTTTGGTACACTTCGTTACCCTGTTACATATATTTTCAACCTCAGTATTTAAAAGCGGAGAAGGTTGAAGGCAATTTTGATTTTTACTTTTAATGATAAAACATAGAATTGATTTAAGCTGGTAAATTTGTTTTATTTCACATTTTGAAAAAAAAAAAGTAATACCCTTGACACACACCCTTTATTAATTATACAGTGAACAGTTTATTTTAGTCGACTAAATTAAATACCTAAAAGCTACCTTTCAGCTAACTTGACACATACGGACTTTGTTTTTTAAAAAGCTCACAACTTTCCACTGGGTGAATCGATATTGATGGTTCTTTTTTTATTTGAAAGCTAGTGCTTCCCGTGTGGTCCGGGCTCTGTGTGTCGATATTTTACTTAGCACCGACTTTTGACAAAATATTTTGTAAAAAAAGAAAATAATTATGTCAATTGTATTAAAATGTTGTTCATGTTCTATAATTAGTTTTATAACGTTACTATTTTTTAAAGAGTTGATTATACATATAATTATAACAGTACTCACTTCCTGTCCGCCGCCCGCAGCCTCCTCCATCTGTGTTTTCACGTGCTTGGCTCTCAGCATCGGTCTCACGAGCCAGAGGCGCACGTACGCCTCTATACTGAATACGACTAACAGCAGAGCTAGCTGTAACAATAAAAAATATATTATAAATAGTCTTCTCTTCTTAGTGCTGGTCCCAGTTGCGGTGGTCGCTAGCCTACTTTTATCATTCCACTTCGTCCTGTCAGGCTATCAGGGATATCAAATAAGTAGGACACACTGAACGGCCCCCATTACGATAGTGATATCTTGTGTCGGGGATCCAGAAACACACACATACCGGAACATGTGCCTGCACGGTCAATACAAACTGATCCGAGCGGGAATCGAACCCGCGACAAGTGGCGCTTAACGCAGGTTCGTTATCGTTGTGCTACAACTTCGTAAATATCAAGCTCGGTTAATCCACAGCCCTCCATATCTCTATTCACAACATTCCAGTCCAGATTTAGTGTTGTACTTCTAAATCTATTCCTTTGATAGATTTCGTAAAATCTTAGGAAATGATTAACCACAGAAAAAACCACAGAAAATTGTAAGTTTTATAAAATGGATCCGAGAGGTTCTAGCTTCTGTTAGAATTGATTCTATAAAAACAACTAATTATATTTTTGTTTTTTATTTTAAAATATATGCAAGTATTTTAGATTAATTAAAGTGTTTTTTGCTATTCAAATTTAATATTTTGCTACACATTTCTGGTTTTTGCTACATTATTTATCAGAATTTAGATAAAGACAAAAAGTTAGACTGACTGTAAATCTGCATATTATTTTTAGAGTTATATAAAGACTCTTTAAATAGGTACTCGTATGTTTTACATATCATTTTCTAGATTCAATGAACCTCGTATAGATAAATCCGTCAACTTGTCGGCGATATGGTCAATCAAAGATAAGGGCAAGTGAATAATTTATATGTTTAGATACACTTTACATTTTTTATTATTTTTACTGATACTTGTTCTATACACGCCATTTTTTATTGCATGAAGTGATTAAAAGCTTAATTAACTTCAAAAAAGAGAAGATACTATAAGTTCATGTAGTGAAAAGGCCTGAGGAACATACTATAAAGAAAGTCCTCAACATCAACCCGAGACATAAGAAGCCAGGTAGACTCACCTCACTTGGCTATTGGTAGTCAAAAATGCCCTAAACCAAGCTCAAGTGAACAGCTCGACGAGCCAGAACCGAAACATCTGGCGAAGAATGACGAAGAGCAGACCTCAATTGAATTGGGCTAGGCGAAGAAGAAGTAAAAAGAGAAGATACTGTATATGAAGTTTTAGGATATCTTTTTTTTTTTTTTTTTGTTAGAAGTTGGCAAACAAGCATACGGCCCACCTGATGGTAAGTGGTTGCCGTAGCCTATGAACGCTTGCAGCACCATTAGTAGGTGCCACTCGCGCGTTGCCAACCTCGAGATATTAGTTCTTAAATCTCGTTCGCCCAGTAATTTCACTAGCGTACAATGCCCTTCAAACCGGAACACAGTAGTGCCTAAGCACTACTATTTGGCGGCAGAATATTGGACACTGCGGTGGTACCTACCTAGCCGGCCACAAAAGACCTACCACCGGTGTGACTGATTGCACTGGTGGAATAATCTCTGTTGTGACAGAGGTTATCCCAACAGCGGGCGATGGAGTCGTCACATCCCGACGCCTGCTTCCCATCAGGAAGACCGTATGCTTGTTAGCCAACTGTCATGACATAAAAAACGCAATTTTTTCACCACTGTGGTGTAAAACAATGACAATCTATACTTCTAAAATGTACACTCTATCTAACTTCTTTGTCATTTTAGTAATATATCCCACACCATACGTTTCCATATGACCTTTAGCAAACCAAAGAGGTTTTTAAACAAAATAATTGAAAAGACAAATCTAAATTTTACGAACTTTGTTATAGCAAGGAATCTTTAGTGCGCGTGTACGACTCGCACATGGCTGGTATTTTTTTACTTGTGTATTTAATCCGGTATTATTATTAAGGTCAGTGAGATTAACTCAATTGTAAAATACCAAGGTGATATTGGCGCCATGTTTTAATAAAACGGTAATGTGACCGGAAAATAAATTAAAGTAAATAATGGTAGAATACCGTGGTTTAAGCTAAAATTAATTTTACTTTTGATATATTTTTAATGTAATTCCTTAAAAAACCCAACATAAATATTGCCTTTTTTAATCTAGCGACAGATACACGAAAAAATGTATGTAGTTTGACAACCATTTATTTTTCAGTTCAGGGAGATGAGATTAAGCCCAAGAACATCAAATATTCATTTCTTCAATGTTGATTTTTAGTTAAGCAAAATCAGTCCAATCTGTCCTGCCGTTCTCGAGTTTTAGCGAGACGAACAAATAGCAATCATTTGTTATATATAAAGATTACATAATACATTGTATACTTACTTGTACCCAGGAAGTATTTTCGAAGTGTGTCAGGCATTGCGTCCTGAAGTACGCGAGTACGGCTAACAAGCTAACTAGAGAGTTGAACGCGTAGTATACTGGGAATAGCACGGTCTGGACGCGACCGAATTCGTGGCGCGGGAGAGAGAAGTACAGCACAATGCCTGGAAAGAAAGAGATGGATATAGTTTCACAATCCTGATTAAAATAAAAATACAATTTTTAGAGTACAAATTTAAACCATTTTTAACACATTGAAGTTAATAAAATAACAGAAGATATTACAATTTCGGGTACTCAGAACGTTTTGAATTTGACTCTTGAAGCAAAATTAATATCGTTATAATAACTTAATAATATAATTGAACTATTTATATTGTTATCTTCTTCTTCCTAGCATTATTCCCCCTATTTTACGGTTTAATATTTAAATTATTTATTTATTTTTATTCAAATTTGAGCCCCTGTGAGGGCTGTCCCTTTATCACGGCTGAGTCTAAGTACTCGGCCCCCTGCCCGGTGACGCTGTCAAGGCCAGTAGCGCCAACAGCAATACACATTTCGAAAAAAAAAAGCTATTTTACGTAAGGGCTAATTATTAAAATCCAGATTTGGACGGTTACTAGTTTTTTCATAGAGCGATTGATATTTAATCTCTGCAGTGGTATAATGTGGTCCATTGGATAGGAAACATCTTAAAATGGTGAATTTCTATAACCTTATTTTAGATCACAAATAAACTTGACTTATAATAAACTAAGGGCTCGCCATTCCATACAAAAAAATGTCTTAAGACTCTCTGGTGCTTTCTTTATTTGCAAGCTTGTGACTAACTTCGTTTCGTAGCGTTGCGAGCCTCACATCTCATGTACATATATAATAAATGTGAAAGTTTGGATGGATGGATGTTTGTTACTATTTCACGCAGAAACTACTACATGAATTTGGATGAAAATGTGCTACACACATAGCTTCTTACCTGGTATAACATTTATATACTTTTTATCCCGAAAAAAATTCGGGTTTCCGTGGGGTTATCAAAAAACTATACTAACGCGAGCAGAGACGCGGGCACTGCTAGTGTATCATAAATCTATAACTACTCTTATAAAAAAGTTGCATTTATTTGCTTCCAGATAATAATCAAGCGATAATCGTATATCAATCATTTGGTAATGATTTCTTGTTACTTTTAACTGCGCCCTTGAATGCAAAGGTCGAGCCGCAATCGCGTTGGCTACTGCCTTGTCAATTGTTCAGTTAAGGTTAATTGGTGCTTGTATTATTAACAAAGCATAAAGATTATGAAAAATTAATAATGCATCATCGTTCAATGATCGTTAGTGTAAAATATAAGGCAACTGGTAATAATTTTTAATTTTTATGATTTATAAACGAGGATGAGAATCTGCTTAGAATAGTTTGCAAGTCTTTCTTATTCGTTATAAGTAAGTATCATAGACGGTTGCACTCATTGATCGGTAAACGATCGGTGGGTTAAGCAACTTCAGGTGCGGTCAGTCGCTAGGTGGGTGATCGCATGGTATTTCAACAGCGTCTCTGTCCTTCCTAAGGTAATTAAAAATTCGGTCCCGGCTGTTATCACTTTGACAGTAGTCGAAAAGTCAAGTCAGAGGTATATACGGAATATCTGAATAAACAACTAACATTAGTTTAACATTAGGTTAGCCACTAACCACTCGATATAAAGAAGAAGAAGTAATAAATAAATACATTTTATTTAATGAAGATAGTATGTATATTCTGTGTCGGGGGTCCGGAAACACACACAAACACAATCCAGACCAAAACACACATTTTTGATGTGACTAAGTTGACATGCAAGCATACAACCCACCCAATGGTAAGCGGTTGTCATAGCCTATTGAGCGCTTGCAATGTATACATTTCTAAGTGTCACTCACGTGTTGCCAACCAAGATATTGGTTCTTAAATCCCAGCAATTTTACTTGTAAATTTATTGACGTTTGAAATTCTTTTTAGAAAGCAGAAGAAAATACCGAAATCGTGTTTTCGAATCGCACATTGGCATCTAAAATTGTCATTTAAAATATACAAGTGGCTATATATCAAATATTTATTAGTTTGTACGTTGTTTCAGTAAGGTCATATCAATAGAACTAGGAAGCGCGAACGCCAATTGTGACACGACATGATGGCAAATTACTGGGGAACAAAGTACGTAGGGAAATTGTTTTATTACCCATTACATAGCCGGAAAAATATAAATCTTAATATATAAGATACCCATCTCACGCTGTTAATCCGCGACGGACTTCGAACATACTTATCCGATCTTAATTTTTGTTAATGGTGTGATTTGTTCCAACTTAAAAGGGAAAATAATGTAGGTTCCTGTGAGATGACCAAAAAGTGTTTGTCGGACTCACACATAAAGGGGTCACTAAACCAAATATAAAGGGGATACGTCATTTAGTGCTTCATTAGGGCACCGTAACCGAAGTGTGCCTATTACTAAGCCTCGGCACTCCTTCTTTCGAAAAATAAAATAAAATTTAAAATTAAACTTTTAATATTTATTGGTACGGTACTTTTTATTTAAAAGAAAATTAAATTTTCCTCAGAAGCAATAGTCTGGAGGCCCTGACTAACTTAGTTTGGTAATGATTCACTAGGCTGAATAGATTGATATTAATCTCTTAATTATTGTAAAAAACATACTTTAAATAAGGCAGTGATAGGAGGCATAAAATTTAACTTCCTTGATTAAATTAGCTTTTGAATTAAAACCAATTACTGTAATAGTGTGAAGTTAGTCACGAACATAACTCAAAATATGAATTAATGTTAAGAAAACGTCTAATAGCTGTAGTTATTCATTACAATCATAAATATTAATAAATATTCAAAAGATTAATGTCGTAATGAGAAACTTCAAACCTTGCAATTAGTGTATTATTATATTTAAGGTTTCCATTTAAAATTTAATGCTGTTGTAAACCTACATCGCTTTATGATTGTGCTAATAAGGTATGCTGAAAATAGGCACGAAATTATATTAATTCTCTTTCATCATAGGTTTATTTATATATCCTGAGATTTTTGATTCATATTCGTTTTTTTTTAATTATATTGTCTTTTCGTTTGATCATTTTGTCAAACTTTTGTTCTACTCTAAGCGTTACTTTATTATGTTGAATATTTGAATTTACTTATAAATACATAATAATTACTTATAAATACGTAATAAATACGTAAACTTGATATAATATATATTGACAAACTTGGATGAAATGTGTGAAAGAGGATATGCGTGGAAAAGGAGTGAGTGCAGAGATGACGAATGATAGAACAGAATAGAAGAAGAAGACGTGCTGTGCCGACCACACTTAGGGATGAGGGCTGGAAGACGATAAAGAGTTATATTGCCAAATCTTTTTTACATAGAACAATAAAAAGTACTTGAAGTAAACTTATCTTAATGCAACAATAAATATCTTATATAAATACGTAAAAAAACCATAACGACATAATAAAGTACCAACAAACTTTGCATGTACGTAAGTGTTTTAAATTGAGATCTCGTTGAAAATTTCAAAGAAACAATTATCATTATATTTACTAATAAGTGTAGAATTATATTCTTTACATCTTTAGCAACAAGAGCTATGTAATTATTCATAATTTTGTTACAATCAAGTCGCATTATGTTTTTGGCGAGTCGTTAAAGACTGCATTATTGCAAAGTTAAACTCTTAACTGAGTCATTCAAATTATTTGCACGTACACATATGAATATTATATTTTTGCTTTCTTATATCCTAAATTATTGTAATTTGTTGGCATGTGTTTATAACATTATTGAAAACTACATTAATTAACAAACTCTAGGAAATTTTCTTCAGAAGTCGAAAAAAAAAATATTGCCACAAAAGGTATCGACTTATTTTTATAGGATGGCAAATAGCAACTATTCCGCATCAAACAAATTTATTATTCATTCATTCATTCATTCATAAAAAAGATTCTAAGCAAATAAATATTTAATAAAAATAAACTTTATATACCAGACCATGTTTAATATAAGTTTTCAATTGCAAAGGTGGCAGATGCAAAATTGTCTGCGGAATTTTATTATAAAAGCGAATACCTTGCCCCAAAAGGGACATATTAACTTTATAAAGCCGAAAACTTGGTGTTACAAGTTTTCTTCTTATTAAGAATATTTATTATATTTACAAGAAGTATGTAGTTTATGTATAATCACTACATAGTATAAAACAAGTCGCTTTTTCTGTCCCTATGTATGCTTAAATCTTTAAAACTACGCAACGGATTTTGATGCGTTTTTTTAATAGATAGAGTGATTGAAGAGGAAGGATTATATGTATAATAGCATCTATTAAATAGTAGAAAAAAAAAAAATTTTTGAGGTTTTTAATGTAATATCGTAAATAATTACATTTAACGCGTGAGGGCCACGGGCAGTAATGAATAAATCATAACTACTGGATCGATTTTAATCATTTTTTCAGTGAATGATATAGGCTATATATTTTATACCCGTGCGAAGCCGGAGCGGGCCGCTAGTTATGATAAAAACTATTTGATTTTTATAATCTTACGGATACTAATGAACTCATCAGTCTATGTTATGATATAAGCATATATTTAATGAATACCATTTAATTGCATTTTATAGCAAACACGATAGTAACAAGGTTGCTCGTAAAAAGAGCGGATGTTAGAGATTGCTAGTTTAGCGCCTATAAGGACTGGAATGAATGGCGAATGAAGAAATTGAACTAGTTCTGTTGTACAGTCGACAAGACAATTGATAAGTCAATTATAACAAGTCTTAACAGAAAAGAGGAAAAAAATCCTGTATATTTTATCTTAATTAGTTATTTTAAGATGTTATATTATTTTATCGGGTACTTATTTTTGTTTTAATTTTAATTGAAACTAATTCTTAAATTATTTCAGAACACAATTTTACAAATTGTGTTAAAAATATTCATCTAAGACTAAAAGAAAATAAAATTAATTTATTTAAAATCACTTTAAGTTAGTTTTACATTTAATTAAATGTTATGTTCTGACGACGAATCTGCCTTAAGCGTCACCAGTCATGGGTTCGATTCCAGCTCGGATCGGATCCTACAAACAACATGCCGTGTTTCGGTCTGCGTGTGTTTGTCCTTGTGTATGTTTCCGGACCCACAATTGGCCATTGAGACAACACAGAATACCACTATCCTTATGAGTGTGTAACGTTTATTTATTATAATTTTTTTTGCTACAGTACTTTGACTTAGAATCAAACCATTTATGGATAGGTATAGCGAGATTCCATGAGCATCCGACGACGGTTCGTAAAAAATACTATTAACTAACTATTGCGTTAATTAGATTACGAAATAATTAAAAGTATAATGATAGCATTCCTCCCAGATCCAGAAATGGTGTCCTTTCTTTAGTATAAAATATATTCTATCGATGTCTATGGTCAGGGTTTTTGATTCATTTATTATCATATTATTTAAAATCGTAAGGATCATTATAATCATGAAACCAATGACTTAATAAGTTCTGACTGACTCTACACCAAAGGAAACTCATGCGGTCTAATATAAGCAGAAATGGAATATTCTCAGCAGCCGTGCCAAACGGTGTTATGCATGCTTGGACCAACCATATGAAAAAACCTCGAGATCAATCTAAAAAGAATAATTATTTAATATAATTAATGAAAAGAAACATGTTTTTTCCGCCTGATGAGCAGTCACCGCGCTTTGCCAACACTTCCTTATCGTACGAAACGCAACATTACCTGCTGATACTGTTAATTTAACCCGCTTTTCTGTGAGAGGGTAGTATTGTCGGTGGAGGTGACCTATTTTTGGTGCGGGAGCATGGCTCTACTACAGAAGAATTCTATTTAACATCGCATATATATTATACATCGTATTTAAGTAGTTTGTATGGTGCTAGTTTACTTTTTGATTTTTTCCTTTTTTTTTTTTTTTTCGGAATGTGTATTGCTGTTGGACCTACTGGCCTTGACAGCGTCACCGGGCGGTGGGGCCGAGTACAGAGACTTAACCGTGATAAAGGGGCAGCCCTCACGGGGGCTCAAATTTGATTCTGTCTTTACGGTGCCTCTTGCGAAGCCGAACTACGGCTAAGGACGTCATCGGAGATGGAGGCAGCGCTCCGAGCGCATTCTAACACGAAACGCAATATTTACCTGCTGATACGGTTACTTTAACCCGCTTTTCTGTGAGAGGGTAGTATTGTCGGTGGAGGCGACCTATTTTTGGTGGGGGAGCATGGCTCTACTACCTAAAGAATTCTATTTAACATCGCATATATGGACGCAAATAAGCAATACCATGTCAACCCACACGAGTGTCATTTCGAGAAAAACGCATTTGAAAATTTTTAACAACTTGCTTTATATTAATGTTTTTTATGTATTGGTTAAGTTTTTGGCAATTTCAGACTGATTTATGTAAGTTATTTTACTTATTTTCACAAAAATAAGTATACAAACTGCATATTTCGCATATAATATAACCCAAAACGTTTGAAAATATATAAATTGCATGATTAAAAATGGCTTTTTAGAAGTTTTAAAGCTTAAAACCCTACAAATATTAAAGAAAAATGTTCTTCAGCCATTTACCAATACTTCTGCATATATAACTCAGTTCTTCAATTTTGTGGGTTGACATGGTATTGCTTATTTGCGTCCATATATTATACATCGTATTTAAGTAGTCTGTATGGTGCTAGTTTACTTTTTGATCATATCCTTCATATAAACTATTGTATGACTACAATCGGTCATTATCACACAAAAATAATAATAATTTCTTTAAATTATTGATCAGATAGGTACTCTTAAAGGCGGCATGTTATTAAAGCGTAAAAAAACTCTTTGAATCTTCAATTCCTGATGGAGACAGGCTTCTTTATGTTGTTGAATTCTCTGAAAAACAATTTGGCTCCGAGTCTTGTTCCGCTGACTGCGATATAACAGTATACATAGTCAGAAGTGGGGATCTTTGGATCGTTTGAGGACGATAAAATATTGTTTCTCATTACCAATGTCATTTAAAGCTCTTCAAGCTAAAAATACATTTAAACAAGCAAGATTATATAATATATATGTCGGAGTTTAATTATTATTATTTATTTATCATATTAAAATATAGACGAAAGAGGTTGTAGTTTTAATATAAAGTAGAGCTGGTTGCTATTGACATTGACATCTGTCGTATCTGTGATGGTGCGTTTTTATTAAAAGGGAATCATGGATGGACGTATTTTTGAGGCACTGATTGATGAAATTATTAAGGCAGACACGAACATCAACCACGTATACCCTAATTTACCGGATTCTCCGACATATATGTATATACATATATTATGTATATACATGTCATGTGTATGTAAAAATGGGAGACGGAGGTCGAGTAAAACTGTCGTCATCATTGTAATTTTCTATTTCTTCCATTATTATATATTTATTCCATTTTTACTTAATAATTGCAATACCAACAACAACAATCAAATTGTCAAACTATAATTAATATTTTCTACTAACGATCACTTCTAGCTCTCGCGATAGAATGCCCGTCCCCTGCACCTGCAGAGCTCAGCTATTCTATACAAATTCGGTGGAGGGGGTTCACAGTTCAACCGCATCGTTCGTAAAGAAAAATACAATTTAATCTCAATATAATCTGAATCTCAGAAACGACTCGAACGATTTTCATGAACTTTAGTAGATGTTTAGTTAATCTACCACAGGTTCCAAATTTAATCCTCTACCTGAAAAGAGCCGGCGAAATAAACTCAGGGATTATGTATATTTTTATGTATTTTTTTATTGACCCTACAGGCGTTTGTTCCAGTCTGGATGTGTTGTAGCATTGTTTGTTTGTTTTCTAGGGAAATGTTATATTACTACTCCTAACAACTATGCGATTCAGATGATAATCAAGTTTAATTTATTCTAAATTTAGATCAAAATACGTTCCAATGAATGTACACATTCAAGATTGGTCATACACCTGTCCACTTCAGTACAAAACTCGTTCCCCATTCAGTTATTTAATAGTGTTTAAGGATCTAAGTTATAACAATATCTCTGGAATTCATTTTTTTCGGAATGTGTATTGCTGTTGGCCCTACTGGCCTTGACAGCGTCACCGGGCGGGGGAGCGAGTAAAGAGACTCAGCCATGATAAAGGGGCAGCCCTGACGGGGGCTCAAATTTGATTCCGTCCTTATGGTGCCTCCTGCGAAGCCGAACCACGGCTAAGGACGTCATCTGAGATGGAGGCAGCGCTCCGAGCGCATTCTATACGATAGACTCACCCGACGAATTCATTCAAGATTAACAATCTACTGGACAACTTTGAAAGTGTCTTAAAACTGTACTTTATTTGGTCTGCTTTTAATAAGTGCTACAGTATAATAATAATAATGTTTAATTTTAGAAACTCATCCATATATAACTTAGTATCAATTAATTTCCCTTATACTATTGTTACGGGGAACTTTATCACTGGGCCATAAGGTTCAAAATCGCTTGCTACTCTCTCTGTTTATGGCTTTAACGTCGCGTGGGTTCTAGAAAGATGTATTCTCGAAACATGTAGGATAGCGTTCCGTGGACGGAACTTTCTCGAACCCGTGTTCCGCGTTATTTAAGCGGCCCGGCGTGTCGACTTACTCATTCAGTTCTAAGCAACGAGCGAAGAAACTACAAGTGATACCAGTGAACAAGAGCGATAATTAGTGACCTCGGTTATTCTTTTGGACTGTGATTTACCTGTCATTTGGACCTGTGATTTGTGAAGTTGTGTGTTTTCTGTTGTGTAATCTACATCTCAATAAAGTCTTATTTAGAGCCATCAGGTGTTTATTTCCAAATTCGCAAAACTCCAGCCCGTAACACTATGTTAGTAATTAACAATAATAATTAGTACTTCTATTATGGAACTGTACCAAAGCCCGAAATTTGAATCATATCTTTCACACTCTTCAATAAGTTTTCTAAACTCATAATCTGATAAGTAAAATTAAAACCATCGTTAATTTATAAGATCTTTTAATTTAAGATACATAATTGTTTTGATAAGCATATACAAAACGAGAATAATTGCCCATTGTATGTTTATTTCAATGATAAATGAGCTAAACTTCCTTAAATATAACATATACTCCTAACAAGGAAAACAAAGAATAACTAAACAAGGGTACAGACTTAATTCCGTGATATGAATGAGCAGTCTGTTCAGTTGATAAGGATTATCACTTACCAGATATCAAAGTCATCCATATCTGAGCGCCGAGGTGCGTGGCAACAGCGCCTACGTACAGAGCCCTCCAGCCTCGAAGGTTGCCACTTGTGCCAGATCTCGTAAGCCACGCGATCACCACTAGCACGGCCAATGCTACGTGGAACGGTTGCGTTGTTTTTGTTGCGATTCTGTAAAGAAAGAGAAGAAATGCTATTATAAGAATATAATAAAGAATGTAAAAAAATGCGAATTAAAAATAAAGATGAAGAAATTATTTAAATCAATTAATCAATAAAAATTTCAATAAAAAAATAGGTAAGGCAATTATTCTGACTGTTAGTGTTTTGATTGTAATGCTAAATGGTTGCTTTATGCTTAGGTTATAATATAAATGCGAAAGTAACTCTGTCTGTCTATCTGTCTGTCTGTTCGCCGCGCTTTCACGCCAAGACTACTGAACCGATTTAAATTAAATGTCGTACACAGATAGTCTACAACCTAAGAGAGGACATAGGCTACTTTATACGCGAAAAAAGAGGTGTAAAGGGTGAAAAGGGGGGGATGAAAAGTTATACGGAAGTATCGTCATTTTCGGAGCTAGAATCTTGTAACTCATTTTTAGGCTGTTGATTCGATATAAATAAATATGATATTCAAAGTTTGTAAAGGTTTTACCCTCAAGGGTGTAAAATAACAATTGGGAATAGGGGATGAAAGTTTGTTTGGATATATGTAAGGTTTATGTGAATGTTTTACACGTGGGTGAAGCCGCTGACAGAAGCTAATAATATAATAAAACCGCATTCATCTTCATGTCAAAATAATATTGGCAATGTTTTTATTAAAAAGTAAGGAAAATAATATAACAATTTTTTGATGACGTTGTGGCGCAGCGGTAGCGAATCTGCCTTAAACGACACAGGTCGCGGGTTCGATTCCCGTCCGGAGCATAATATGTTTGTATTGACCATGCAAGCATATTTTCCGGTCTGGGTGTATTTGTCCTTGTCATTGTGAATGTTTCCGGACCCCGACACAGGATATTATTATTCTAATGGGGGCCGTTGAGTGTGCAGCGTTTATTTATTTATTAATTAATTATATCAAAGACTCTTTTCAAAGAAAACCTTGTAATACAATGAAATATCAAGTGTTGTTTTTTGATTTCATGGAAACAAAAGCGATTGCAGTATTTTTAGCGCAACGATAATACTGAAATGAGGATTATAGTATTAGACTTGTGGACTGCGGTGATAGATTATTGTTATTGTCTGTACCTAATTTATTTTACCTGTAAATCTTTTAAAGATAATCGTTTAGCGACTATTAATTTCACAATAATTCTATCATCTTAAGTTTTATAGCCAAACTTTGAATAATAATAATAACGTTTATTTATACATTTAAAGTACATAATGAATCTAATACATGCAGTCATGTCATAATACATTTTTATTTATTAATTTATTCATTTTAAATATTATTTAATAATTGTGAAAACATTTTAATTTTACCATAATTTGGTAATTTAAACCAAACTGTCAATTTAATTTTAATCTTTTATGGTCTGGGTGTATAGACTAAGTATATCTTAATGTAAATTCTCTTTCGCAAAATTTTAAGGGCGATCCATAAAGTTCACATAACGAAAGTATCAGGTGTTTGTGATAGCAACTAGAATAAACTGTTTAATGTGCTCCTGAAGGTTTGTACCTTGTGAGTACTGTATCTAGAATAACGCCGAGTCATAGGCTTACTAAATACTATAGATGGGCCATTCTATATGAACGAAATGCCAAAAACTTCCTGGTGCTCCTCGGCAATACATCGGCAAATATTATTATAACTCTATGGTGCTACTTTGTAAATTCAACATCTTTTTTTAACACAACGATGGTGGCAAACAAGCGTATGTCCTGCTTGATGGTAAGCGGTCACCGTAGCCTATGAACGCCTGAAATGGCAGAGGTATCGCATGCGTGTTGCCGACCCCGTAAAAACCTATTTGAACCATCAACCTAACCAAACGGAATTAGTTGCCAGCTTGAAATTGAATAAAGTTAGCATGTTTTCGGACATTTTGTCTGTATCAAGAGTACATTAATCTATGTTAAAAAATGGTCTGTATAGATAATAAATCACAATCATCTGTTGTACAGGATAAAGTAGATTATAAAAATATAAAACGTTCATTATTAGAGTAGATTCCTATTGACCAAGAACCCAATTAATTGACAATAAATCACAGTTGCTACAGAATTCTGCGGGCGCTTTTATTGGAGCTAATAAAAAACGATTGCCTACCTAAAAACATACATAATTGATGTTCGAACGTTGGCGAGTATTTGACAATTGATTATTGATGAATTGCTTTTAATTTAACACTCGAATTATTAATGAGTAAATAGTATAAACATTTTGAAGACTGGTATAATTTTATGTAAAGAAGTATTATAGAATTAGAATGTTTTTTAATATCTATAGTTTTAATATCTATAGTTTTATTATTCGTAGTAGCGAAATTGTTTGACAATAAATATATATGTTGTGATGTGGGTTTCCAACTTGAAAGCATTCCCATCTTGCCTTAAAGACCAAGTTTGCAAATTCGAACCAGTTACAAAAGATCTGATAATAATAGTAATCATAGAATACAAGATGATTACGTTACTGGTCTCGGCCTCGCAGGAGACATCCTAAGGACGGAATCAAATTTCGAATTTGGGGACTTTGAGGCTTGTCCCCTTTTCACGGCCGGTTACTGGGGCTCCCCGCTCGGTGACGCTGTCAATACACATTCCTAAAAATATATATACAGCAGTGTAGGAGTTATTCTAGGTATCACAAACATCTGATACTTTCGTTATCTGTAACTTTACAGTACCAGTAGGACCAACAGCAATATAAATTCCTTGACCTAAATATGCAGAAAAAAATGAACAAAATACAATAAATAGTTCTCATTAAGATCAATAAGAGAATTCAATCCATCATCCGTTATAGCAATCACCTCGTGACGTAAGATATTTGTTGAAATTACACGCATTGCTCACGCGCCATTGTGAATACGAATTTGTGACGTCCGACATCCACCGAAGTGTCTACATGAATCGTGTTATCAGTAACAGCTATTTCAATATCTTTTGTGGGAAATACATTCTTATATTTTAAAAGAAAAGAAAGAAAACTTTTCAACTGCTTTTTTTGGTAATTTTAATCAAGCAAAAAGGACAATGGTCTCAGTTTAAATAAATAATTTTGAGTAAGTATATTACGTGAAACTTGCTAACTGTGAATTTATTAACAAGAGAAGTATTGTATTATTGATCTGATTGAAGACTTGAAAGATTGAGGATACAATTCCTAAAAGTATACAGTAACTATTATGGACAAACGGTTTATTATCTTCAAAATACTTCCATCATTCGCAAATTCTTTTCATTAGAGTCCATTGAAATTAAAATCAATTCTAAGTAAGAAAGTATTAACATATGTAATGAATTCCGTTGTACTTTAAGGTAGCCGTTAACAGCCATCTTGTAAAAATTCGTCACGATGTGCAAACAACTTTATTTGTTAATTTACTTAAATCTTACATTACCGACCATGACCTATATTGGTTTAAGTGCTACTTAATTTACCTTTCAAATATGACTCAAAGTCATATACATTTAAATTTTAATAATATTATTACGTTAAACTTAAGCTTACATTCCATTATTTATAGAATTTCACTGATTAATATGTTAAAATTTGCGCAGCTTTGATGACAATTTTTGTGAGAAAATCTAGTACCCAATCAAATCGGGCCAGTAATATTTTAAAGAAAAATAAACGACCATGAAATATGTACACATATTACTCGTGTAAACAGGTAAAACATGTTTGTTTAAATTTTGGGAGAGGAATAAGAGAGAAAAACTATGATATTAGAATAGTACTGATTCGAAAACGGCAAGCGTACGGGCCGTCTGATGGTAAGTCATCGCAACCTATTAACCTATGAATGTTTACGATACTTGAAATATCACATGCGCGTTGAATAACCAAGGCGTCGGGATGTGACGACCCCATCGCCCGCTGTTGGGATAACCTCTGTCACAACAGAGATTATTCCATCAGTGCAATCAGTCACACTGGTGGTAGGTCTTCTGTTGCAAGAGGCCGGCTAGGTAGGTACCACCGCAGTGTCCAATATTCTGCCGCCAAATAGTAGTGCTTAGGCACTACTGTGTTCCGGTTTGAAGGGCACTGTACGCTAGTGAAATTACTGGGCGAACGAGATTTAAGAACTAATATCTCGAGGTTGGCAACGCGTGAGTGGCACCTACTAATGGTGCTGCAAGCGCTCATAGGCTACGGCAACCACTTACCATCAGGTGGGCCGTATGCTTGTTTGCCAACTTCTAACATAAAAAAAAAAAAATCGGGCCAGTAATATTTTGAAGAAAAATAAACGGCCATGAAATATGTACACATATTACACGTGTAAACAGGTAAAACATGTTTGTTTAAATTTTGGGAGATGAATAAGAGTGAAAAACTGTGATATTAGAATAGTACTGATTCGAAAACGGCAAGCGTACGGGCCGTCTGATGGTAAGTCATCGCAACCTATTAACCTATGAATGCTTACGATACTTGAAATATCACATGCGCGTTGAATAACCAAGGGATAGGAGAAGGGAACAGAGGTGGTGAAGGATGGGGTCTCCGGCGCTCACTCATTTTCTATGAGAGGGTGCTTCTCCTGAGCCGAACCATTTGTATTCGGAGGAGCATATTTATTTTTCTCCCGAATGTGTATAGCTGTTGGCCCTACTGGCCTTGACAGCGTCACCGAGCGGGCGGGCCGAGTACAGAGACTCATCCGTGATAAAGAAGCAGCCCTCACGGGGGCTCAAATTTGATTCCGTTCTCAGGGTGCCTCCTGCGAAGCCGAACCACGGTTAAGGACATCATCGGAGAGCATGGCTCTACTATAACGATGTGATAAAGTCAAGAAGAAGCCGAGAAATTTGATCAGATAAAATTTCTTTTAACATTCCACACATAATTTTAAACTTCAGTGTTTCCGTCACTCCCACAGATACAGTTACGTAAAAATCGTTCTTCGGTACATATTTATGCGAATTTGATCGTACAATGTGTTCTTTATGTGAATCGATATCATTGAAAGGTTTTGTTATCATTGTCGTCAGATTGTCGACGTGCCTTGAAGCACGTGGCGTTTATTCGCCACGATAAAACGAAGGCCTAATTACATCTTCGGCTATTTTGATAAGACTGATGAAATATAACGGAAAAATTATGAATCTACGATTATTGTTTGTCCAAGTTTATAATTTAATTTTTTAAATAACGTATGGTGTTTTGTATAGTTTATGGTTAATGAAGAAATAATATTTTAATTTATGTCTGAAACTTTAAATATCCATTGTTCAAAAACGCCTCTAAGCACTTCTGAATTTGCAGTCTCTTTAAGTGCAGCTATCGCTGCATCGGTTCGGAAGGTACTTTCTACAGAAGAGAACTGGCAAGAAACAATACAGTTGCTCATTTCAAATACAATCAATAAAATTCATTTGTTTAATTGAACGCAGAATAATCCCACGCCTGCTAATCTGCAATATATTTTACGAAATAAATATAATTACATTCAAAATAGGCATACATAAAATGATGTGCATGCAGTGTATAGCTTGTATATTTTAAGTTGTTTCTATCTATATTTTCAGTTCATAATCAGAGGAAAGGAATAACAGCAAAAACCAGTTAATTTGATACAAATAGAAGTACAATGTACTGTGTACTATCTCGAATGTTTAAATTAAGAGTTAATTAGTTTCTCAAACAAATTTCTAAACGATTTCTTAGAAATATCGTATATTAATAATAAGTAATGGATATTTAAGAATGTAAATATTATTGGAAGGCGATATCTATAATTGTTTCAGATAAAAAAATCAGAATAAATTAATTAATAAACGAATAAATAAAGAGTCTGCCTTGACACGGCGAGTGTTTGACAAGGCTGATGTTGAATAATTAAGCGTGATTACTATAATATTTATGGTTGTAATTAAACTATTTACTGATAATGAGGAGTATTTATGTGAATATTCATAACATGCAAAGTAGGCTTGCAGTAATGAATATGTACTTTTTATACCCTTCGATTAAATCTTATTCTTTATAGCTCCGCTCGCATGGTGTACCGGGTTTTCTTTACTGTACGGAACCTTAGTTCTTTTTCTAAAATAAAAGTACCCTATTATTCTGCTATTTTGTGCCGTCCAACTGTTTCAGAGATTAGCCACAATAAACAGACAGACAAAAATTTTGAAAATTATATTTTAAATTAATTACTGTATATGTGTTTATATGCATTTAGTGAAAAGTGGATTATAAACAGACACAATTTTATTTGAAAGAAAGAAAGAAAGAAAGAAAGAAAACTTTATTTTGGACACGCAAAAAAACAAAATAATAAAAATAAAAAACGAACTAATAATAAAATGTAAAACAATTTAAAAGCATGGACAATGTTAAAAAAAAAAAAAAACAGAAAAAATTTAAGAATAAAAAAAAAAAAAGAAAAACAAATAAAAAATTAAGATTATTTAATGGTATAGATTAATTTTAAGTCTTATTATATAACTTACCGAATCCCTTTATCAAGTGACCATGAAATATATATATGAGTCAGTGTGACACAAAAATAATTATCAAAATCGAATTGCAAGTGACATAACACAAAACACAAAAAATCTAACCAATATATCAATTATTTTTAAATCAAACTATCGAACTCATATTATAAATATTGAAAGTTTGGGTGGATGGATTGATAGATGGATGTATGTTGGTCTTTCACGTAAAAACTACGGGACAAATTTGGATGAAATTTCATATGCAAATAGCTTATTACCTGGATTAACCTAGAGGATACTTTTTTATCCCGGAAAATTTTGGGTTCCCGTGGGATCACCAAATAACAACATAACGCGAGCAGAGCCGCGGCCACATTGAGTTATAAATTCTCAAACGGGAATTACTGATTTAGATGGTACACTGTGTCAAGATTTATTACCTACTGTGTGTGTAAGAAGCGTGTCGTCTAGTGAAAGTCGTCAAACGAAACCAGTAGTATTAGTAGTAGTTTCACATAAAAACAAGATGCAAATATGACAAATACTGACTCATCTATGAACAAACGCAATCAGCAGTAGATAAAACTGTTTACAAGAACGTAAACGAAAGTGCTCGTGATATTATTTTAAGTGGTAATAACGGACAGGTAAAAGGATTTTGAGTAATCCAAACGATTTAGGATGTTTTAAAAGCATTCTCTAGCTTGTGACAGGTCGTTACACTGTTCAAATTGTCACCTGTGTATAAATACATCTTTTTATTTATCATGACGGTTGTCAAACAAGCATACGGTCTGCCTAATGGCAAGCAGTCACAGCAACTCATGAACGCGCGTGATACTTGAAGTATCACATCCGTGTTGCCAACCCTAGGAATAGGGGAAGGGAATAAAGGAAGGGAACAAAAGGGGTGGGAGATTGGACCTACTGGTACTGTTCCTTCCTCAGTCCTACTGGGAGAAGCAAAACTCTACTACAATACTCATATAATGTTTGAATAAATGCGTTAGATTTTCTGCATTTGAAAAAAGAGGACACTGTGAGATTTTTATTCGTAGAAAGTTATTTTGGTTACACAATCGACGAATGTTATGTTTGTTAATAATTTTATATTATTAGATGTTGGATCATTAAATAATAAGGTTAACGATCTTGCTGATCATAAACTTCGAAGGGCTGCAACATTCTTAGAGAAATGAGATATGATAGTTAAACATGATGTATTGGAAATCAGAATGTTGATTTATCTGAGTAATTCAAGACATGTCTTCGATGTGCGCTGTTGTGTTATCATTAGTAATGTATTGTTTCAAATCAGACAATAAATAAACATTGTATTTATATCGGATCAAATCAAAATGTCTCACACGATGCGTACTGCTTTAGAAAACCGAAACGCCGCTTCGATTTTGGTAAGAAGTAGAACAAAAAGTGAACAAATTAATAAATAATTCATATCACATACCCTTTAAAGGTAAAACGAGTTTTTCAATACAAATCGAGCTAAGCAGAAAACGAATTAAGATTCGTTATTGAACGTGAATGGGCGGCCATGCTGTTGGAAAAAATTACATTAACAAATGGCTATTCCGAAGGAGAATTTGAGTCTTCTCAAGCAAAAACCTGTTAGCGTAGTGTTTACGGATGTGATTTGATTGCCCAAGGGTAAAAAAATCACGAGTGCAAACCTTATTCGGATGAGACAAAGAAAAGTTTTCATACTTGTATTTTTTGGAATTCTACGAGTTGTTTTTTTTTTTTATGTTAAAGCATCGTTCCCTAGTCTTGAAATTGTTTTATACAGCGGTTGTAAAAATTATATTTTTGTGAGTCTATATTTTACGTGACTAAGTTGGCAAGCAAGCATACGACCTATCTGATGGTAAGCCTTTGAGCACTTGCAACACCATACATTTGTAGGTGTCACTCACGCTCTGCCAACCTCGAGATATTAGTTCTTAAATCTCCTTTGCCCATTCATTTGACTAGCTACAGTGTCCTTCAAACCGAAAAATAGTATACTTCTTTACGGCAGAATAAGTAACACCGTGGTGGTACTTAACTTTTTATGCTTTGACGACAAACAAGCATACAGTCCACTGATGGTAAAAAGTTACCGCAACCGAAAAGTTAATAGGCGTCGGGATGTTTTATAGGCGTCGGGATGTGACGACCCCATCGCCCGCTGTTGGGATAACCTCTGTCACAACAGAGATTATTCCACCAGTGCAATCAGTCACACTGGTGGTAGGTCTTTTGTTGCAAGAGGCCGGCTAGGTAGGTATCACCGCAGTGTCCAATATTCTGCCGCCAAATAGTAGTGTTTAGGCACTACTGTGTTCCGGTTTGAAGGGCATTGTACGCTAGTGAAATTACTGGGCGAACGAGATTTAAGAACTAATATCTCGAGGTTGGCAACGCGTGAGTGGCACCTACTAATGGTGCTGCAAGCTCTCATAGGCTGCGGCAGCCACTTACCATCAGGTGGGCCGTATGCTTGTTTGCCAACTTCTAACATAAAAAAAAAAAAAACCGATGTGCACGCGCGGTACTTGAAGTATCACATGCGCATTGCTAACTCAAGACAGAGGAAGGAAGGGATAAGAAGAGAACGGAGCTGAGTGTGTGTGAGATGGGGCATACCTAGCCGCCCTCGCAATAAAAGGCCATATAGTGAAAATGTATACATTTACATTAATATTATGTTGTTTAAATAAAATTATACGCTATTATGCCAAATGCGTTTTTAAATGTGACCGCACACGCTGATGCTTACAAAATAACGACGACTAAAAAGTATAAACTAGTGAGAATGACGCGTCGTAAATAAATAAAATTTAGTGGTTTAAATTACATTGTATATTAACTTTTCCATTGTTTGTGTATTCTATTTCTTGACTTTCTTTCTGGACTTTTATTACTATTAAGAAGGGAATGAAAACATTTTAAAAGCCTTTTTAGGGTTCCGTAGCCAAATGGCAAAAACGGAACCGTTATAGTTTTGGTCATGTCCGTCAATCCGTCCGTCCGTCTGTCCGTCTGTCCGTCCGTCCGTCCGTATGTCACAGTCATTTTACTCGGAGATCATTGGCTCTATCTATACGAAATTCACTAAATAGGTGTATTCTATGAACCGCACAACGATTCTGTAATGAAATCGTAAAATATATAAGAATTAAAGGTAGCAGTCCTGAAAGTCCGGGAGGGCGATATGATGCGGTTAGTTGGTGGATCAGGGCGGTCTTAGTACGAAAATATATACGGTACTTACATAAAAAAAATTAAAACGATTGTCTGTCTGTCGGTTTGTTCCGGCGAATCTCGAAAACGGCTGGACCGATTTTAACGGGTCAGTGTAAATAATGTTTATTTCCTCTTTCCTCTGATTTTCATAGTAGAATTTTTGCCATATGTAGTTTTAATATACATACATGAATCAAAAATTCAGAGTCTAATCTAAAGACAGTTACAGTTATTTCGACTTAAAATATTACTTGAATAGAGTATTCAAATTTGACAGTCGAAAAATGAGTTCTGTTTAGGCGGGAAAAACAAGTCAAAGGATCAATATATAAAAAAAAATTCAAACCTACATAATTTGAATAGAAATTTAAGGAAGATGTTAAAACTCACACTTCATTACGCAACAATGTGTACAAGTAGACATACAGACGGATCTTTCTATGGTAATGGGCTGAAGTGACCCGTAAAGCTTTAAGGTCGTAAGGTCGGACCACGTTTCTTACAATACGAGGTACACGGAGGTCGTGTGAAAGAATTTGAAGACTTTTGGGAGTATAAGGATAAGAATTAAGATTGAAATATATTCATGAACTAGCTATACCCGCGGCTCCACTCGAATGTAGTTTTTTGATGATCCCACGTGAACCCAAAATGTTTCCGGGATAAAATGTATCCTATATGTGAATAAATATAATAAGCTATGTGTGTAGAAAGTTTCATCCAAATCTGTACAGTAGTTTTTGCGTGACAGAGTAACATCCACCCATACATCCATCAAAACTTTCACATTTATCATATTAGTTACATTACTATGAAGATAGCTCTTTATTTATTTATGAGAAACAAACAGTGCACTAATACATAAAATTGAAGTAAGAAAAATTATTACACAATAATTAAAAATATATGAAAGTAATAATTTAACAAACAACAATGAGTAATAAGAACATTCAAAATTAAAACCTGTGTGATACCTCATCGAACAGTTGCAATAATTCTGGCGTTTTAGGTTGCTTCGTAATAAATTGAATTGGTAGGAATAAGTTATGTCTTTAGCTTTAGCTATTATTGAAGCGAACGATTGCTATTCTGGTAAAATCATAAATAATACAAATATCGTAAGCTAGCCGTTAATCTAGAATAACTACATATATTTCCACGAAATCAGATTCACAGATAGTGTATATATATCCTTTTTTTTTCACTTGGAGAAATGCAGTTACGCACTCGAGTGCCAGGACGGGTGCAATGGCGCAGGAGGTGGGGGACTCGGAACCTGGCCCTCCAACCCACTAAAACCGCCAAGGTCTAATCTAGCGCCACAGTGGGACGCCACGGGTTCCCTTAAGCAACCAACCGCGACAAAATAGTTTATACCCTGGATTAACATAACCGGTGGGATGCAACTATTTCATTAAGAAGCAATGCTCATTTTTAAAATATTGGTAAATATATAGAATATAACATATTCTGTATGTGTAAATAATAAGATTCATTATAATATTATGTATTGCTGATCTTTAATATATTCATTGTCAGAGGAGAAAGCTTAGAACGCTTATAACATTGTTGGTATAGTATATTTTTCCGTTAGATTTTGACATAAGGTTGCTTGTACAAGTAAATATATAAAAAGGGAAGACCTGACTGACATATCAACGCCCAGCCTAACATAAACCAGCTTTAAATTTAAAGTTTGTATGTTAGTTCCTCATTTTTGAAACTAGAAAGCATGAAACTTCGTCTTTAGACAAACAATTAAAGTTAAAGACGCGCTTTAACATTTCCTAAAATTCCACCACTGAAAGGTGGAAATGGGGGTTCAAGGTTTGTATTAAAATCGTTATTAACGCGGGCGAAGCCGCTGACAGAAGGTAGGTTTTAAGGTAAGAGTCCTATCCATAATCAATTCATACACACTGTTCTTGTACATGTACATCCGCGCCTCTTAGCGTAGTCTATCCAACTTTTTAAAATAATAAATACGAAATAATACGACAATAAAATAAAAGGATGACGTATACAATTTAGAAGTCAAAACATAACCTTTTCTGTAACTAATACGAAGGGCAAAGCGAATCTGTCCAAAGAATCGTAATCACATAATTAAGCTGTTTAAATGTGGCAACACTTAAATTTAGTATTTTAAATTCAATCACAACGTTCAAAGGGTTAACGTCTCGTCACGTGGATCGTAACGATTCATGATTTACTTCGTGACGCTTGCGTAACGATACCGCGTGACACTAGCGGCCGTGACGTAGGATGAGCTCTGTACAGACATGATAATATTGACATATAAAGTGTGATTCCTTTACGATAATTTTATTAAGTATGATATGAGTAATAACAGCTATATTAAAATTAAATTATTAATTTATGAAGTAAAACTTCTGAGATTATTGGACATAAAATTTCGTTACATGATAGACATGAAAGATATAGTAGGAGTTCTTCTCTGTGTAGGAGAAAGAGAGCTATAAATAATAGCACAGAAGGACCAATCTTTGTTGACTTCCTTTTTTCCCTTCTCATTCCTACCTTTCTCATCCATCATGAAACAAAAAAAATGTATCTGAGAAGTTTCACTTCTGTGACGTGAACGGCGCTGCATGTTTATTTTATTAAATAAAAGAAGAGTTTAAAAGAAAGGGAGAGTGCTACTTATATATTGTATTTAAGAAGTTTCACTTCTGTGATCTGTACGGTGCTGCACATTTCTTTTATCAAATAATAGTACCTAGTATTTAAAACATAGCTTTTAATTTACGGAAAATGAAATAAACAGTTTTCATGTATCATATGCAAAAGTTATTTTTCACAAGACGTGCGAATGATTAACATCTCGTCACGTGCATCGTAACAACTCATGTTTGCTTTCGTGACGTTACGTAACGGGAACGTGACGCTTGTGGGCGTGACAGATCATATGTCTATATAAAATCTATGCTGACGAATAGATAAATCACTAACATTTATACTTAAAGTCTAAATGAAATTTTCTTTGCTTATATTTAATTTTATATTATTTTGTGATAGTAGAGACATGGTCTTCCCAGCACAAATGCGCCCGGGGAAGTAGTAGTAGCGCCCTGTCACAAAAAATCAATGACGTAATAAAAAAATCTCCGTTGGGTTGATTGTTGCCTTTATTCTTATGTTATACGACATCTTCGTTTCGAGGTCTTTTTTGTGGGATATTGATATGTTGCCATGGTGGTTCTATGGAATTTTTGAAGAAAGTAATTTTTATATCATAAAGGATATACATAGATATTATGGTATTCGTCAAAACTTAAGATCTATATAATCTATCTATATAAACGTATGAGTCGGTGGTAATTTATAAAACAGTCTAATTATTTTAATTTATCTTTATAATAATTACCTTAAATCTCTCATTTAAAAATCATACAATTTATAAAGGACGATTGAGTGCCAGATTTAATCCTATTAAGGAATACAACGGTACAGATAATAAAGGTCTATGATGGGATTTATTTATAACGGTGTTATGAGATGCTATTGTATCGTAGATAGGGATATTAATTTATATTTTCTTCTATAGAATTAATAAAGCAGTAACTTAGCCCTGTCTTCATATTGAAGTTTGAAAATTTATTCAAATATATTTTCTTTGTTTTTACACCTCGTCCAACTTGTCGGTTGTCGGGCCCGGCAGAAAATCGGATGCTCTAGTGATAGAACATTTTATATTAGTTTAATTGTGAAATGTTCCCAAAGTGATTTTTTCTCTCTGGATAGGCTGAATCTAAAATTATTTCCTGTCTTTTATATGAAATTAAATTCTGAAATGTTTCCAAAGTACCTTTCTCTCTGGATAGGGTGGATGAATGCCACATTTTTCCTGGCTTTTTTCTTTGTTTTCCTTCTGAAATAATAAAACACAACAAAAGCTTTGTCACCAGGCAGTATTGACTGCTAAAAACTGACTAACAGAGGCGCTGACACCCAACAATTGGGAACGAGGTCTTATTGGTGAGGCAGGTCTTAAAAGAAATTTTACAATACCGCTGGAATTGTAATCTAATGGTTCGTCTTTGCCGTGTGTGTGACCAGACCGACCGTCCCGGCCCCTCAGCCCCGATACTCGGAGCTATATAAAAGGGGTGTGCCATCGAACAGTTGACTTAAGAGAGATACTGCCGCTGCATCACGTCGTCAACGTCGTGAGATAGAACTGTATTACTGTTAACTTAATCCGTAAGGTTATTTGCAAACTCTGTAGAGTAAGTACGTTATTTATTACAGATGTGGTTAGCGTTAGGTTATAGAAATATTGATATTTCACTTCAAATACAAACAAATTTTATCCTTATTTCAATTGTTTAAGAACGTTTTTGCTATTTTGTAGGTAAATTAGATTACGTCTTTATATCGTCATATACTAAAGTGATATGTTTTATGTACACGTGTCAATTACATTTGCTTGTGTATTATAGATCGTATCGTAAATCTGTTGAACTTTATGAGATAGAACGCGTAATATACATACTACTAAGGTATAATTTATTATTGGGGCAGTTTCAAAGTTGCGCTTATTTTCGACATACGCGTGTGAATATATTTTATTCAGAAGCAGAATACAAATATAATCATTTCTGGGCATTTCAAGCTAACTATAACGAAAAAAGTGTAATCATCTCCGTCTGTGTTAGATTGGCTAAATCTGTTGTAAATCCAGACAATAGAGCTCTTCCTTGTTAACAAATAATTTTAGATCTTAATCTAGCGATTTAATTATTAAACAAAAAGTATAATATAATAATTGGCATTTGAAAAAATAGCAAGCTCTAAGGCGAAGGTATTCTAAGAAATATGACTAAGATGAATCGGAATACAGCGATAGCTTGTATTGAAGAATTCCGAAATCCAAAATAGGATTATGACAAAATTCATATGGTCCCATATGAACATCCCCTGTGAACTAACATTAAATAAGAAATATTAAGATTCGGGACGTGGTCGCCCGCTTTAAATATAATCTCTGTCACAGCAGAGATTATTCCACCAGTGCATTTAGTCACACTAATGTTAGGTCTTTGGTTGCAAAAGGTACCACCGCAATGTCAAATACTCTACTGAAAAGCAGTAGTGTCTTTGGCATTATTGTCTTTCGGTTTAAAGGGCACTGTCGGCTAGTGAATCATGGTGGTAGGTCTTTTGTTGCAAGAGACTGGCTAGGTAGGTACCACCGCAGTGCCAAATATTCTACCGAAAATCAGTAGTGTCTTTGGCATTATTGTCTTTCGATTTGTAGGGCACTGTAGGCTAGTTAAATTACTGGGCAAAGGAGATTTAAGAACCAATATCTTGAGGTTGACAACGCGTGAGCGTCACTTAATAATGGTGTTACAAGCAATCATAGGCAAAAATGCCAACTCAGTATTAATAAAAAAAAACTAAAACAACCGAAATTCAACTTTCATTGTGACCCAATAATATAAAAATAACCAATGTATTTCATATTGGGTTTCACCATAACTCACACGCCAAGACGTCGCGTGGTCGCACCCAGTTTTATATTATGGTTGGGAAATTGATTGTAGGTAACACATACTTATACAATTATATATATCGTGAAGGCCAGATTACAATCGGTTTTTAAAAATTTGTTGCCTGTCAAGTACAGAGTACGGTGACAGAATATAGAAGACAACACAAGCAATGTACTGAGTAAGAAAATGTCAAATATATCTACATATATATTCATTTCTTTGTCGTACTTCCAAAAAGTGGAACTCATTGCCGGCACACGTGTTCCCTCCTTCGTATAATCTGCGGTTCTCAAACGAGGCGTGAAGAGGATTCTTGCGAATAGACAAGGCAAGGGTGGCTAACGCAGTTGCCTTCCGCAACTGTATTAGCCACCTTCGTGTTTGGAATTTACTGCCACTTATCATCAGATGGAGTGAAGTCATTTGCCTTCCGTATCAAATTAAAGAAAAAAAGTTACTGAATAATGTCCAATGAGTAGGGTTATGAGGGTCGCCCTTAGGGTTGCGGAGGTCAGATGGCAATCGCTCTCTGTAAAAACTAGTAACCTGTCAAATAAGGACAAGAGTGCAAGCAGACTGCAAATAATAATAATAATAATAATAATAATAATAAAGACATTTATTCATCAAGCAAGCATAATTATAAATTGTTACATCGATTAGAACTAACATTAACCATTAAGTACTGCTTGTGAAAAGGCCATCGACTCAGCTTACAGCTGCTTTTCAGTCAAAGCCTGTACAAATGCTGCCAGCACGATGTGTAGATGCTTAGGTACAAAATAAATCTTAAGTAGAAAAAGAAAATTAAAAATAAAAATAAAATGAAAATAAAATGAAAATCTGTATTTGTAAGTATAAAGCAATATCATGAACTGCATATAGGAGCCTGTATTTTAATTTATAAACATATAACCTGCGTTGGAGAGGAAAAAAAGCTGTCTGTCTAAACAATTTAATATAACTTAATATTCTGTGGTTACTAACTTAATAAAATATTTTATGACAAAATAAACAATAACATTAATAAACAATTGAATTGAATATCAAATAAATTAATTGCCCTGTGTTGGTAGCCTCACTGCGGACCAGTTAGATTGCAATTTTTGGCAATCAAAAAGCCATTTTTTACACAAAATTTTGAATTTACCAAGAGAAGACGCTGATCTTATAGGGGTAAACATCATTCCAGCATTTGGAGGCCGCGAAACGAAAACTACCTCTGAATGATACTATGCGCGGTGGAGGCAATAACTAAATTTGATTTGCGTAAAGATCTACACTCATTACTTTTACTGTCATTTAGCCAATTCAACTTTTCAAATAAATATAAGGGAATATTATGTTTTTTAAATTATAAATAATAGTGTTGAGCTTAAGGGTAATGGCGGTTCTCCATATTTAAAAGATTGTACGTGTTTAAATATGGGGTAATGTGGGAGCCACGAGGAACACTATTACAAAAGCGTACACATGAATTTTGGACTCTCTGAATTTTTGATTCAGTTTGTTTTAATAAGCATGGACCATATACTACATCACAATAGTCCAAATGAGAAAGGACTAACGCATCTATAAGCTTATTCCTAACAGTGCCACTTAGGAATGGCCTAAATTTGTAAAGCATCTTAAGAGCGGCGTAGCATTTACCTATTTTTCTTTGGACATGTTCCTTAAATCTTAATGATCCTTCGAATAAAACTCCTAGATTTTTAATAATGAAAGCCTCTTTAATTGAACAATTTTCAATCGAAATATTTGGTTTCATCTGTTTTATTATTTCAACTTGCCGCTTAGTACCAAAAATAGTAAAAGTACATTTTTGAGGGTTTAAAATAAGATCATGATTATTGGACCAATTATAAATTGATGATAAATCTTTATTTAAATAACGAATGCCATCGTGCAATTCTTTATTTGAAAGTGTATTAATTTTTACTAACAATTGTGTATCATCTGCATACATGTGAATTAAGGCGGATTGAACGCAAGTAATTATATCAGACGTATAAACAGAGTACAGCAGAGGTCCTAAGATTGATCCTTGAACTACGCCTTTGGTTACTGCAAGAGGAGATGATCTAGCAAGTTTTCCAAATCTATCTATGCACTCAACAACTTGCAAGCGATTACCAAAATAACTACTAAACCAATTACACACAGAATCATCACAACCGTAAAGCCTGAGCTTATCGATCAAAATTTTATGATTAAGGCAATCAAATGCACGACTGTAATCCAGTAATACTAATATAGAAGCTTTATTTTCGTTTGAGGCAGACAGAAGCTCATCAACTATGTGCAGAAGCGCAGTAGTAGTGCTGTGGTTTTTACGAAACCCAGATTGCTCAAGTGGTATAATTTTATTTTTATTGAAAAAATTAATTAATTGGGAATTGACAATTTTTTCAACTATTTTAGATAGAACTGGTAGCAATCCTATTGGTCTTAAATCTTTTAAATTTTCTATTTTATTACATTTTGGTAACGGTTTGATTAGGGCGACTTTCCACTGATGGGGGAAATGACTGCGGCGCAAAGAGGAATTTATAATATGAGTAATGGCACTTTAGCGAATAGGTAATGTAAGTTTTATCATTTTTATGCTAATTTTATCGGTTCCAGTAGCATTCGAGCTTATAGAATTTATTATTTTTAGCACATCTTTGACGTAACCTTTATAAATTTAAATTTAACTTATTTTCATTTAGTATATTGTATTTTTTAAAACATCGTAATTATTATTATTTGTAAAATCGTTGGAATTGTTTCTAAGAAGCCTTTATTTATTTTATTGGGGTCACAAAGATGATTTGGGAGTACGTTAGGAATTGAGGTTCCACGTAATTTATGAAATACGTTCCACATTTTTTTCGGACTACTAACATGTAGATTGATTTTCTGATTAAAATAATGTTTTTTTTCATTACGTGTAGTGGACAGAACTAAATTTCTAAGTAATTTGTAAGCACGCCAGTCAGATTCATTTTTTGTAAGCTTAGCTCGCTTACATGCTTTATCTCTGTCGATCATTAGTAATTTTATAGTATCTGTAATCCAGGGTGTTGGGGGATAATTAAATTGTCTCGTTTTCACGGGCACAAAATGATCAAAAAGACCTAGTATTAAGAAATTAAAACAATCAACCATATCGTCGATTTCATGAATTTGCAACACCCACTCCCAAGGAGTGATTGAGGCTGCGAACTGATATGTACTTAAATTAAAGTCATTGAAGGGTCTATAACTAAATATTCTAGGGACTCTTCTGGACGTCTGAATAGGGAAGGAGGCCTGAACAAAAGCGTGGTCACTAAGGTCATCGTTATGCTGTAAACATATTTCACTCGGATTTAATTCATTACTACAGCAAATTACATCTAATAAGGTACTACTATTGGGTGTTATTCGAGTAGCATCATGTATAATTTGCTGTAAGCCATACTCTGATAATAATTGATGAAACTCTAATTGGTTTGAACTAGCACACAATAAATTGACATTAAAATCACCCGTAACAAAAATATAATCATATGCTGGCGTTATTGTTGATAAGGAGTCACTCAATAAGTCTAAAAAAGTTTTAAAATTAGATTTTGGTGGTCTGTAAAATACACCAATAGCAATTTTACAGTACTTCAGCATTATTTCTAGCCATAATTGCTCTATTTCAGACGATGAAATAGCCATTTTTTTATCTGAATACTGTTACGAACATAAGCAGCAACACCACCACCACGACATTGTCGGAGCCTGCATGTCCGTGGTTTATGAATAAGCGAGTAACCAAAAATATTGTAATTGTTCAAGTCTGTTGTGTCGTTCAACCACGTCTCGGTTATTGTAGCCACGTCAGGTTTTAATAAATTGATAGTTCTTTTAAGTTCGTCACCACCAGTATTTAAAGATTGCGCATTAAGAACAGACAACTTAAAATTAAAGTGATTTCTATTCATCTTCCCGGTAAAATTACTACTTGTTTATTAAAACATATCAAAGCAAAAGCTCGCAGTTCATTCATCATTACACTTACAAATATAGATCCTAAGCCAGCAAATATGGGGAATAATACTAGGAAGAATAAGAAGGTCAGGGTGTAAAGATTCATTAAAACTTACATTTAACATAACGATGGAAACTTATTGTATTGTCATTATTGTTTTTAAAATCTTCTTAGTTAATAAATTATTTGTCGTAAAGTGTAAATACGAATAATGTTATTTGTTTAATCCACACGTCATCTCCCCCACGTTTATTTATTTAAATAACGATAATATTTATAACGATAAAAATACACAAACGATGTGTTTATTTTCGTGTCACTACCGGTTGTTATAATGCAGTGTTGCTATGTTTTGATCACGGACTTTCTTTTTTATTTTTCGAGTTTCAAGAAATTTAAATTTATTTCACTACTATTAATAAATACAATTTTTTGTCTTGAGTGGTATGCCAGAAGACCCTTAGCACAGGACAACCTAGTTTGGGCTCCTGCCTCCCACATACAATTGTAGTTATAAATGAGACTTTTAAAAAGTGTATATGAAAATGTCCGTGGGAGAGAAGTAAAAATTTAATATTATTATTATAAAAAAATTAATTATTTGTATTTTCTTGTATTTGTCTAATGTAATAAAAAAGGTTCTGTTAAGAAAGGTCACGAGTTAAATCCACCGAAACTTCTTAGTAGCGTACATCAGTAGAGTACTATTACAGAAGAGAAGACCTTTGGCTAGTAGTATGACCTTAATTGGGTCTTCATTACAAATTTACTAATAAAATTAAATAAGGAAATTAAAAGAATTATAAAATTTAATTAATTCCTTGTGAAAAATCCATATTAAGTTTTGAGATTCAAACTAAATTCTAGACGAAATTCTGTAACGAATACTATAGATACTCAATAAACGTCATATTTTTATTTAATAACAAATTATTACCTCCGTAGATATTATTTATTATGGTACTGTTAATATTATTACGGGAGCAAATATTTTGTTTAAATATTAATATGTACTACGTATGATTTGTTAAATAAAAAACGTCAGAGGCAATAAGACATTAATTATATAAATTAGACAAAAAAAATAAACACATAAAGGCTGTTTTGATTTGAACACATTTTCTTTGATTGCCTTCGCAATAAAATAAAAGTTCTATTTTTATAATAATAAGATTCATTATAAATTGTGGCTGTTGTAAGTTATAAATTCACTTATTTATACGACAGTTAATTTTGAATCTTATCCATATCTAAATAATGTCTTTTTTTATATGTACGAATTGTAGATATTTATGAAGTTTATTAGTCGATCTGTCGCTAGGTGATTGTTTGCAGTTCAATGACAGAAAGCGTCATACAAGGTCGTGACGTCATTGTGTCGTAATACAGCTAAAACACACCCACCTTTTTATCTCAATATAATAATTAATAAAAAAGATAATGATTGTCTATTCTTTTTCATTTATATTTTAGATCTTTTTCTTTAATATTTGTAGAGTTTTAAGCTTTAAAACTTCTAAAAAGCCATTTTTAATCATACAATTTATGTATTATGTTAAACGTTTTAGGTTATAATTATTATATACGAAATAAATAAATAAATAAATAAATAAATAAATAAACGCTACACACTCAACGGCCCCCATTAGGATAATTATATCCTGTGTCGGGGGTCCGGAAACATTCACAATGACAAGGACAAACACAACCAGACCGGAAAACATGCCTGTACGATTAATACAAACATCTGCTCCGAGCGGGAATCGAACCCGCAACCGTCGAGGCTTAAGGCAGACTCGCTACCCACAACGCCACAACGGTGTCAAATAAAATAAATATGCAGTTTGTATACTTATTTCTTGTGAAAATAAGTAAAATAACTTACATACATCTGAAATTGCCAAAAACTTGACCAATACATAACAAAAATTCATATAAAGCAAGTTGTTCAAAATTTTCAAACGCGTTTTTCCCGAAATGACATTCGTGTGGGTTGACATGGTATTGCTTATTTGCGTCCAAATATGAGTAAAAGGATTGGTCAGATTTCTTTTATTTTGACATTTCAATACCTAACTTGTATATGACTGGAAGCACTTATTACAAGTACTGGATACTTCCTAGCTTCTGAGAAAATTTTAAATTTATCGATTTAAAATTATTTATTGGCAAGTAATTACATATAAGAACTTATCAGTTACCACCGACGTTATCTCATTTTATTTATTGCGAATACAAAATATACTGATACTTCAAAAGCAGTCCGCATTTAAGTTATAATTTCGACCAATTTAGTACAGTGTACCTGGTAAGTTTAACCAAAGGAGAATATACCTTGAGGGCCCAAAAATAATATTTACATTTAAGGTTCTGATTTTGAGGTCACGTTACATGTCCAATTACTGTCCAACTGGGGATAAAAAGTATATAAATAACTCATGCACTTCAGTAAAGTGTTTTGTATGTCGTTGTAGGAACATAAATCATGCAAGCATTGATAGTATCTGGTTACAAATTTATCTTTTTTTAATTTTTCGTATAAAAAAGTAGACTACGCGATTAATTACGCAACTGTAAATTTATCTTTTTTTTAATTTTTCGTATAAAATTACGAATACGCGACTAATGTCGTAACTCTAATATGTATTTTTCTGAACATATATATCACAAATTTATATTTATTTATATGAATTTTACACTTATTTGAGAACACAATAATATAAGGATACGTACGTACAAAATACGTTTCACTAAATTATTTTAATAAAAACCATTAAAAAAAATTCATTTTAAAAATTACAAAAAATTAAGTAACTAACGATTTCTAAAAGAAGAAGAGATTTTAAAAATTACAAAAAATTAAGTAAGTTACTAACAATTTTTAAAAGAAGATTACGTATCTGTATAAAATATTCCTATTTTAATTTAAAAAAAAAAAAAACTATATTTTCAACTCCAAAAATGCTCACTTAAAAATATTTATCCGAAATACGCATTAACGATATAAACATTTTAAAACGGTTCGAATAAAATAAGAGCAAATCACTTAAGCGACGATAAAATGGTCAAAAACCGGTTCAAAGTTTTAAAATGCAAGTGCATTTCTCCAATAGCGGAGGTACCGTGTGATTTGCTTTATTTTATTGATATGCATTTTTATATTTACTTTTTCATACTCTTGGTTCAGCTGTGGAACTAAATACATACATATTCATATAGACATGAATTAAAAATCTTAGAATGGATCTATTATTCTATCTATAAAAGGTACAAAAGGTTAGGTTTAAATGATAATATTATATGCTTAATTACAAGATTACAACAATTTATAAATTTAGCTCTTGATATAATTTTAAACAGTAGTAGAAATGCTTTTTTAAGTCATTACTCCTATTGTCTCTTCAAATAAGCTTGTAGCTTGCGCTAAGTGTGCGACAATAGCCCAACGGGTCAGTATAGAACCTGCAACTCCAGGCCTTCTATCATTGAGTTATCGAGGCTTAATTCATTATTCTAAATAATAATAATCATAATATTATCATTAAAAATGAATAAAAAAGTCAGTGATATAGCGCAAGATCACACAAAGAAATAATCAAATTCGGAAACCTCCATTTTGAAGTAAATTAAAATAAGTCACATTATTTCTTACACAATATGTAATTTCTTCCGTCTTAAATTCTACTTACAACTTACATTTTTATGTTTTTTTGTTCTGGATACAGTTTGAGCATTGGAGAAGAACATAGAATACTTTTTATAACAAGAAATAGTCGAAGAAAAAGTCGGCAAAATGACTTACATGAGTATTGAATATTATTATGAATATGAATGAGTGAAGGATATGAATAAATGAATGCTAAAATAATCGTTCTGCTTTTTGTATTATAGCTTTGCCATTGAAGGTTCTGGAATATACCGGACACTCTTGTGCACTCATCCGAAAACGTGTTGACTAGTAGCAATATTTAATTGCGTTAAGTGGCAAAGATTATGATCACTGTCCATCTGATAACTAAAGGACGCAGTAAATGCAAATACAACAGTCAAAGCCTTTATTGTTGTGCGCAATTTAGCACTATTACAACTCTGCACTTAAACATATCCAAATAAAACAATTAAATTACTAAACGACACAGGATAAGAAGTCTATAAGTTACATACAACAGGGTCAAACGGAGGACATAACTTTTGGGTTTTTGTAGAATAAGGAATTAACTTTTTTGGCATGAATGGGCTTTATAAATATATAAAAAAAGTATGTTTATTTATCATATAACATAAGTTCCACATGTGATATATAAAGACGTAATAATACCAGTAATTGAAAAACAGATGTCATAAACAATGTTATCTGGAACAACAGACTCACATTGATTAAGTTCTCAAGCGTGAATACGCAATGCAGGATTTTATTAGATTTCTCCGTAAACATTTATAACCTGACTTGATTATTATCGATTGACGTCAAATATGAGAAATAAATCCTACTTTATTAAATTCTTTCTTGGTACCTAATTTTATGGCTATTCTTAAGAATCAATATGAGACTATTATAATTATTTTGTACTTTAAATGTTATTTAATGTTAGATGCTTAAACTTTTAAGGATCATTTAGGTATAGGTTTCGGGACGTAACGACGCCATCGCTCGCTGTTGGGACAATCTCTGTCACAGCAGAGATTATTTCACTAATGCAGTCAGTCACCCTGTTGGTAGGTGTTTTGTTGTAAGAGGCCGGCTAAGTAGATACCAGTGCAACGTCAAACATTCTACTGCAAAGCAGTAGTGTCTTTGGCATTACTGTGTTTCGTTTTAAAGCGCACTGTTAGAGAAATTACTGGGCAAAGGAAATTGAAGAACAAATATCTCGAGGTTGGCAACCGCTTACCGTCAGATGTGCCGTATGCATGCTGGCCAACTTAGTAACAGAAAAAAAATGGTAAATTGAGAACGAAAGGAGCTGAGTGATGATCTTGAATAAAAAAAGCCGAAAGTTTTTTAACCGACTTCAATAAAGGAGGAGGTTCTATGTTCGGCTTTATACTTAAAGCTGGTTTGGATTACGTTTACGTGTACGCTTGAAAGTTGGTACTGTGTTAAAGTGGGACTTGTGCAAGGGCTGGTTCTAATAGTTTTCGCTTTAAAGAACCGTCTTATTCATGACAATATCTTGAATTTAAATTTAAAGGCGTCGGGATGTGACGACCCCATCGCCCGCTGTTGGGATAACCTCTGTCACAACAGAGATTATTCCACCAGTGCAATCAGTCACACTGGTGGTAGGTCTTTTGTTGCTCTTGCAACAAAAGACCTACCACCAGTGTAGTGTAGTGGTACCTACCTAGCCGGCCTCTTGGCCGGCTAGGTAGGTACCAATATTCTGCCGCCAAATAGTAGTGCTTAGGCACTACTGTGTTCCAGTTTGAAGGGCATTGTACGCTAGCGAAATTACTGGGCGAGCGAGATTTAAGAACTAATATCTCGAGGTTGGCAACGCGTGAGTGGCACCTACTAATGGTGCAATGCAAGCGCTCATAGGCTGCGGTAGCCACTTACCATCAGGTGGGCCGTATGCTTGTTTGCCAACTTCTAACATAAAAAAAAAAAAAGAATTATTTGCAAAAAATACTAACAAGTCAAGGATGTAATAAAGTTTTATTACTTCAGTATAAAGCCCTATAAGTGATCGTTAATATGTATTAATTATCACTATCATTGCGTATTAATTTACGCATATTTTAAATGGAATTTATTATGTGGAATATTTGACATTTTAAAAGTTGATTTAGAAAGTCGGTGTGTAAAAAGAGAATGCAATTTTGAAAAAGTATTTTTAGCACCGCTACTTACAATATTCATTATGATCTGCGAATATTGTTTTTGAAGAGTCTTGGTATCTCAGAGGCTTTCCAAGGGAATATGAATTATGCTTATTGGCATTATATCGTAATTTCTAAATAAATAAACGTAACACACTCAACGGGTCCGTTAGGATAGTTATATCCTGTGTCGAGGTTTGGAAACATACACAATATACATGGACAAGAACAAACACACCCAGACCTTAAAACATGTTTGTATGGTCAACACAAACATCTGGTCCCTGTGCAAATCGAACCAGCGACCTGTGGCGCTTAAGGCAGGTTCGCTATCACTGCGTCGTCATCGATTATAAATAGCAATTGACCGAGTGGCGACAAAATTATGTAACGTATGTAGTATTCACGTGCATTTCTCAGAATGCAGCCGTGCGACCTCGTTTTACAGAAGCTAAACTATTCTATTGTTAGAGAATATATAACTAGAAACTACATTCTTACTACTACTAAATGGTTTTGTATTTATTTTGAGTTAATTTCATAATATATGATCGTATTAGTTAGAATTGACTACTTATCAGAAATTTACTTTGCGGAATTTGTCCGAGTACTGAGACCGGGCGGAGAAGAAGGGACGATTGCGTCCTTATGGTGTCGCTTGCGAGGTCGAACCATGGCGAAGGACGTATGGTATACGACGGACTCATCCATGAGCATGCTAAAAACTGAAAAATACATGAATATGAGGTATTTTACGATTTAACAAATAACTATTGAGGAAAATAGTCCATTTTCCCACTCTGGAGCCTAAATTAAGATTTTGCCCTCCCTTAGGCCAAAATGCTGGTTACGCCCATGGACTCATCCTTCGACGTCACATAACATTTAGGGTATTGTCTTGTTCATTGGACGAGGCGAAAGTGTGAACGCGTCGCGATGTGTGCAATAATGGACTTTCAAGTTGCAGGACGTGTTTAGGACTGGGGTCGGTCGGCCACATCTAGCATTGCGCGTTCCTTGTACTTCATAGAGCACGTTACCTTGAGTTATTTCCCTAAAACAATTTTGCTAATTGCTATATTTTGCTAACGATAACTTTGTTAATTAAAATATCGCTGTTATTGTTTTGTTTCTGAAGATGATTCATATTTCGTTATAATAATAATCGGACAATTTTATCATTTTAGAAAAATAACCTATTTCAATATCGATAGATAGGAATTACAATAAAAAGTAAAACACATCGGTAAATACCCTGATCCAAGATCAATAAAAATATAATATACAATGTTTACATATTTTTAGGGGTTATCATGAAAAAAACCTTTTGTAAGGAATTGCTAGACTAATTAAAAAGGTAATAGTTCTCATTCCTAGCATTATTCCCGGTAAAGACATGCGCCTATATGTAGATTAGTCTGTAGTTTTTTTTTGGCTTTTTTTTTTTTTTTTTTTTTATGTTAGAAGTTGGCAAACAAGCATACGGCCCACCTGATGGTAAGTGGCTGCCGCAGCCTATGAGCGCTTGCAGCACCATTAGTAGGTGCCACTCGCGCGTTGCCAACCTCGAGATATTAGTTCTTAAATCTCGTTCGCCCAGTAATTTCACTAGCGTACAATGCCCTTCAAACCGGAACACAGTAGTGCCTAAGCACTACTATTTGGCGGCAGAATATTGGACACTGCGGTGGTACCTACCTAGCCGGCCTCTTGCAACAAAAGACCTACCACCAGTGTGACTGATTGCACTGGTGGAATAATCTCTGCTGTGACAGAGGTTATCCCAACAGCGGGCGATGGGGTCGTCACATCCCGACGCCTTCTATCCCACACTCGTATTTTTACAGGATAAAGTGTAGCCCATATGTTTATGCAGGTACCGAACTTTGTCTCTGCAACATTTTTGGAAAATTGGGTGATTGAGTACCAAGCATCGTGATATATAAGCCTACAAACTTTCACATCAATATTAGTACGATAAACGTGTATGCACTGATAAGAAATGCGCATTACACACTGCATTATCATTGAATAGTGTTCCGAATAGCCAGCGATGCGTGGTGCTTGTAAAACATTACATTAGTAAGATAATTGTAGTGATTTCTTTATTACAAGTTAATAGGGCATACATATGAAATAAATATGTATATAAACTCACAAGTATTATTACAAATTGTTTTTTATAAGAGACTAAGTTAGCAAGGAAGCATACGACCAAAGACATAAGGGCTACTTTTTATCCCGGAAAAATGTTAAGTTCCTGTGGGATAACCAAAAAGATAGACAAGGTTGTATCTCTTAAAATAGATGTGTATTATGTTATAGAAATTATTTGTTGATGGTGTACGAACTAAGTACATTAATGCGAGTGAAGTCGCGGCGATTGCTAGAATCGAATATTGTAAATTCAGTTTCTTGTTAAGAATGCTCTAAGATTGTGTTATTAAATGATAATGCGTTGATAGTGTTTGCGTTGATTACAGGTCCGAGGTGTTAAGAGTTAACATTTCTTTATGTTGATAGTATAATTTTGAAATCTATATTTTTATATTTTACTTATTTTAACGAAAGCCAAATTATTACACAATCACCAAACTATATGGAACTCTGACTTAAAAAAAAATAAAAATTAGTAAAAATGGCAAAAAAAAAATAAGCAAGACATAATAAAATATACCAAGTGTATAATAAATGTATATGTTAAAAATGTTTTCTAAAAAACATCTTTTACTTATCTATAGCAACTATTGTACGTAACTATTGTTACGGTTTCGAAATCTTGAGGTATAATTAAATAAACCAATAAATAAATCAAAATCAAAATTATTTTTATTCAAGTAGACTTTTAAAAAGTACTTTTGAATAGTCAAGCGCTACCGACGGTTCGGAAGGTTGATTCTATCGAGAAGAACCGACAAGAAACTCGACAGTTACTCTTTTCAAATATATGTTTTTTACAATTGTATTCTTTCATATAAAATTTGGTTCTTGAATGAGATCCAGCAATATTAAGAGTCCCAAGCATTTTTATCGGAAAAATATTCCTCTAACGAATAATAGGCTTTATTGATAAGTTTATTTTTATGTACATTTGGAACTTGCTTGTTGGCAGTTCCAATAAGCAATCTGGAGTTTTGTTGAAAATGCGAATACCTAGCCCCTTAAAAGAATTACTGACTTTACGCAGACGAAAGCTAGGAATACAATGTTTATTTTTGTTTCTAGTGTTAATTGAATGTACATCGCTATTTTTGCTAAAAGACTTTAAATATAAGTATTTGTTTATAATCAGTGACGTTTAGGGGGTCCATTAAATAAGTAGGAATCGAATTGTGAGATTCCATTATAGACAAGGTCACTATAACTACACAAGAACAGACGCCATATTGATAAGCTTACGGAAATACGTCAGGGTTAACCTTAAACCAAGTTCTTATCAGTACTTGCTAAATTTGGTCATTTTAACATTGGACTGTGATACAAAACTATGTGGAGAAGGAAGGGTTTATTGTTGCAGACGTCAATGAAAGATAAGATAAGATGTTTGTCTTATTCTTTTTATGCGATTATGTGTTTTATAAATATTGGAATATAGACTAAGTTGTTGATATTCAAATTGTTGTTTTGATATACGATAGATTTAAGATATTGATGGTTTTCGTTATAGAGTAAATAATAAAGTTCCGTGTGTTCATTAGGAAATCGAGAAATTAAATACGAACCTGCCTTAAACGCCACAGGTCGCGGGTTCGATTCCGGCTCGGAGCATATGTTTTTATTGACCATGCAAGCATATTTTCCGGTCTGGGTGTATTTGTCCTTGTCCTTGTAGGTGTCTCCGGAGCCCCGGCACAGGATATCACTATCCTAATGGGGGCCGTTGAGTGTGCAGCGTTAAAAAAATACTTTTGTGTAAATTAAAGTTTCATATCGAAATAAAAAAAAAATCCAGGTCTTACAGATAAGACTTCGTGATGATAAAGTAGGTCTTTAAATTACACGATACTTAAATAGATTTGGGAGACGTGGACGAAAATTTAACAGTTTTATTACATATTCCAGTCCCGGTTTCTGTAAAACTCCGAAAGCTGTACAATCTCCACGCGTCATCTCGTAATAGACAAAATATAGTACAACTAAAGTCTTGAGCGATGAAAAGTATATAAATTGAAATGACCTACATTACACTAATAAAAATAGGATGACAGCGAGTCATTCTGCCACTGAATAATTTTGTCAGAACGAATTTTTTTCCACCACGTGCCATAAAAATTTCTCAATAATGAACTTATTTTCAACTAGGTTTAATCTTGTATCTTCTTTATTATTTTAACTTCTTGGACCATTTCTTTCTGTCTTTATTAATTTTCGGTAGTTTGTTTCTTTAAGACATTTTCGTTATCACAGGAATTTTCATCAAGATTTAGTGAATTTATCACGAAAACCTGACATTGACAAATAGACTGGACAGAAAGATGGAGATAAAAATATTATTAGAAATACAGATACACTGTGACAAAGGTCCATGTTAATCTGGTCTCCGAGAGATTTACCAAATTACTGTTATTAAAACAAGATAAGCTTGATATGAGGTTGTTAAAAATGGGACAAAATAAATTCTAACATATAAGAGAATTTTATATTGTCACGTGTCACGATGTTTGTTCCTATACTCCTTCGAAACGGCTTGACCAATTCTTATGAATTTTTTTATGCATATTCAGTAAGTCTGAGAATCGGCTACTATTTTTCAAACCCCTCAGTGATAAGGGTGTCCACCCCAAATTTTTATTATTATTTTTGGATAAAATTTTTATTTTTTATTATTTTATTATGTGGCATTGAAAAATACTTACGACCCTAAATTTTCACTTTTATATCACCAACCCCTGCTTTTTAATAGCCATATTAGTCAATCAAAAACTTTCACCGGATAGAGGGCGCTGCTATCGGGTCCCAGATTTTTTTCAGAACAACGTCTGCCGGGCCCGCTAATAATTTTATAATATATATCCATGTTTTGTAAATGAGCTGTCAGATGATCGGGGTCGAACATGAAAATTTAAGTTCACATCCCAGAATAAGCTTTTGTGCTTATTATGGTCTACTGTACTGTAATTGTAATCTTCTTCTTATCGATTGGTTAGTGGTCAACCTAGTGTCAGAGTTGTTCAGGTCGCCCGTAGGCCTCTGACTTGACTTATCGACTGTTGTCAAATTGTCAACAGTCGGGACCGACTTTTTACGTGCCCTCCGAAGCACGGAGACGCTCGGTTGTAATACCACTATGCGATCACCCATCTAGTGACTGACCGCGCCTAAAGTTGCTTAACCTACCGATCGTTTACCGATCAGCGGGTGCACTCGGCTATGAGCGTCTCGTAATTGTAATTAGAAGATTATTCAAAATACGACCCCGTTAGCTAAAACAGTCTGCCAATGGGTAAATAATTTTACATCCATTAAACCAATTAATAAAAGTTACTTTTTTGTTTTCAAAGAACCTATCTAATCTAACTAATATCATAAATGTGAAATGGATGGATAATCTTTCACGCAATAAGTACAGGACAGATGTTAATGAAATTTTGGTACACATATAGTTATTACCTGGATAAACATATAAGATACTTTTTATCCAGGAAAACAGAAACATAAAACTACATAATGCGAGCGGAGCCGCGGGCACAGCTATAATAATAAAAGTGTGTCTAAAAATAATAATAATCAATTTCGGTAAAAAACTCGCCCATGTTTCATAAGTACTTAATCCTTGATTAAAAAGACGCTTGCTCAGCTTTGAATTACTTTGAAGTTAAGCGATGAATAAGCAGAAAATAAACTTCCTTCAATTAACTTAAAGTGGAACTATTATTAGTAACAATCTAACTCTTTGATCGATTCTAATTGCGATCAGAAATAGCCAGTTAAGTTGCAAATAGCTTGGGCATTGGCGCCGGCTCATTGGAATATGCTCTTCCTGGAGATTTTATTTAGATCTAGATAAATATATTTCTAAATTAGCATTTATATTAATTCAATATTTTTTAATCGCTACTTTGTTACTAATATTATAAATGCGGAAGTAACTCTGTCTCTTTGACTATCTGTCTGTGTCTGTCTGTCTGTCGCGCTTTCGCCAAAACTACTGCACCTATTTAAAAAGAATTGATATACGGATAGTCTAGAGCTTGTCAAAGGAGATAGGTTACTTTGTAATGCTAAAAAGGTTTGAAAGGGGGAGGATTAAGAGAGGGGATGAAGTATCGTAATTTTTGAGCGTGGCGTGACCTTTAGATGGTCATCCTGCAAACAACTACAATACCGCGGGCAATGCCGCAAGGGTTGGTAGTTTCTAATAAATTTGGGCATAATTATGAAGATAGTTTGGTTTGTATGTCCATTCAACTAATGTGAAACTGTAATTTATATTTTATATGACTGAAGCGGTGAACAAGCATACTGCTTGTTTGATTAATAACATTTCTTGTGATCACCGTAACATGGAAAAATCTTGTGAGAGAACAAAAGAAAACAGACAGAGGAGTTAGTAGTTTGGGTCTTAATTCCCCTTATTCGTGGAACGAACTCAGAGTACAACCACTTCTTCTTATTTTAAGGGGACAATATGCAGGAGGCTCATAAGTAAGGGGGTTTGTGCAATTAAGTACCACCAGGAAAAACATCGCATTTTCTTTAGTCTACCCATTCTTTCAGTAGATCATGAAGCTATCCTAATAAACATTCATTCACCTTTATTTTTTCCGTTCTTTTATCTATCTATATGAAGATATATGGGTAATGCCGTAAATAATCTTTTCTAAGCTTTATCTCGACTCTAATCTTTATTTTCGTAGACATTGACAAAATATCGCTTGTCTATTTTTTTTCTAGATTATTCTATTTAATATATTGTATTATAAGTATTATTATGATAATTTAAAATGATATGAGATTGTTTTTTTAAATATATTAGTATGGACTGGCCAACCAACCGGCGCAGCGGAACCAATTTATTAACACGCTAATTGCATTCGATATTCATTGCGGAACGAACTTAGTTACAAGCTAACTTTGATATTTGAATATGATTTCCAAAACATAATCAAATGAAAATTCAGCGTGCGTTGGTGTTGAATTCACGAAGGAGCACCAACGATTCTACGATATTTTAGGAGTTTAAAGGGCCGTCCCATAATAACTATAATACTTTTATAAAAAGTAATGGTACTAATTTGTATAACAGAACATTTTACTGTATTACGAAACAATTCATTTCGCTATTTAATTTGTTTAAAGAATAATGAAAAGAAATCTGAGCTTAGACTTACGTAAGAATGGAAACTTGAAAATAATTACAATTGTTGTGAGATTGAAATTAAATGCTAGCACTATTTATTTTAATAATTAAATAGATTTATTTATTCTAAAAAATTATCAAAAAATTTAAATTAAGTTGCAATTTATTTTGGTATTACTTTACATTGTGTTTTTTTATCAGAGGGCAAACGAGCAGGAGGCTAACCTGATGTTAAGTGATTAGCGCCGCCCTTGAACAGCTAAAACACCAGAGGGCATGCAGGTGCGTTGGTGATCTTTAAGAAAGGAATAGGCTCTTCTCCTGAAGGTTCCCAAGTCGGAAGCTGGTTCCACAGAATTGTTGTACGAGGAAGAAAATGCCTTCTAAATCGCGCTTATTTGCAGACATCGAGGTAGTGAGGGTGGAATTTGGCATTTTAACGCGATGATGAAATTCTACCCTCGGCATCAGCCAAGATCAGACCAAGCAATTCCTCAGAACATTTCCCGTGATATATGCCATAGAAGATACAGAGCGATCAAACATCTATGAACCTCAAAGCTTTAACTTCTCTTCTATTTCTCAATAGTATAATTTAAATTAAAACGTAAAATGCAAACAGGCAGTTTAAATTTCAAGAAAATACAGCGAAATGCTAAATAGAAATATATTTGTAATTCGATACAGTTTGCATATAAAATTTTAGAAGCGTATTTATAAAGAAATTCAATCTTCGCTTTCGAAGTATTGTTTCTTCTGGATTTCCTGTATCTAACTATAGTTTGTGTAGTCGAAAAGCTGATACGTAAACTAAAAACGTGTTACTATTTATATAAAAAAGCAAGACTATATCAGATGGATCAAGAAAAAATATGTCCTCTCTTTGCTTTGCAACACCTGCAACAAATTCTTACTTACTATTATAAATGTGGCAGTAACTCTGTCTGTCTGTCACGCTTTCACACCAAAGCTAGTGAAACGATTTAAATGAAATTTGATACTCAGATAGTTTAGAGCCTGAAAAAGGACATAGGCTACTTTGTAATGAGAAAAATTGTTGTAAAAGGTTCAAATGGGGGATGAAAAATTGAATAGAAGTGTCATCATTTTTAGAGCTGGAAGTTTGAAACTTATTTTTTAGGTTGTTGAATCGGTTCAAAGTTTGTATCCGAAAATTTCTTAGACAGAGCGACCTTATAACTATTGAACAGTAAAATGTGATTGAATTTTAAACAAAGTCGCGGGCAAAAGCTAGTTTTTTTATGTCATATGGGACAAACGGCCAAGAGGCTCATCTGATGTTAAGTGATTACCGCCGCCCATGAACATCTGCAGCACCAGAGAACATGCAGGTGCGTTGCCGACCTTTAAGAAAAGAATAGACTCTTCTCTTGAAGTTTCCCAAGTCGTAGCGGTTCGGAAAGACCGCCGGCGGAAGCTGGTTCCATAGAATTATTGTGGGAATAAGAAAATTCCTTCTAGCAAAGTAAGCAAAGTATCTGAAAGCAGCTAGTAATTTGATATGACGTTTAACAACCCATAAGAAAGAAGATAGTATAAACTAAATTAACGTGTAGTTCTTACACGGAGTGGTGTTCGTGCAGAGAAACCGAGAATCAAGGTAATGTGTTGTTTAATCCATTCAAGACTTGTAAATACATTGCGAGTGTTGTAGGACACGTGACGTCATTGATAACGATAAAACTAACAATGGAACCTGATTTGATAGCGGCTCTCAATTGAGATTAATGAATGCTTAACTAACTTCATTCTGTTGAATTATAAAGAATTTGATATCCAAGTGAATTTACATAGTGTAAACTAAAGACGAAGGACCTTCTACAGAGAAAAAATGTCCGCAGATTAGCTGGTGCTCCTTCGTAAAAACGCATATCGCAACGAAACGAAGTTAGTCACACGGTAACCTTATTCAATTATGTTGTAATCTTAACTTTTATTTTCTGATTGTGCCAGCTTCACCGGGCGGGTGTGGTTGAGTACAGTGATCCAGCCGAAGAAAAGGGACAGCCTTCGCGGAGGCACAAAGTTAGTCCATAGATTGCTTCCTACGAGGCAGAACCACGTCCATAACTTCATTTTTTTTAAGAATATTAGCAATGCTTTTTTCAAGGCAATACGAATATTCCTATTGCCCCTCCAAATACGCTTGAAGCTTGCGTTAGGAGTGGGTTAACAAAAGTCCAAGGGGTTCAGGATCGAACTCGGGACTCTTACGGGTTAACAGAGCGGAGTGAGCTCTTCTACTATTCAGCAATTGAGCATTTGAATATATTGCAAGCTTGTGACTAACGCAAGCTTGGTGCGTATTTTCGAAAGAGCACCAGCGAATCTTCTGACATTTTGTTAGTATGGAAAAGCAGGTCTATAATATGTCTATGTTTACATGGCTATAAGTCTTATATACAACTTTTCATCTATGGATATAAATCATTATTAAAATCTCTCGTTTTTACACTACCATTATAAATTGATGATTACAAAGATATTTGTAGTATCGCTTTACATTGTTTATTTTAGTTTTATACGTTATAGATTTTAACGATCATAAACATCAATGGTTATTGTATTATAAATAAATCGATTAAATGTGGTGATTCTATTCAACGCGTGAAATGATTTACGTGTCACATGTGTGGCGATAAAGATCACGAGACCTAGACGTTTAATACTTTATAATAGACTAGCGGCCCGCTTCGGCTTCGCACGGGTATAAAATATACAGTCTACGTCATTCACTGAAAAAATGATTAAAATCGATCCAGTAGTTTTGATTTTTTCATTACTGCCCGTGGCCCGCACGCGTTAAATGTAATTATTTATGAAATCACAGTAGAGACTTCAAAATTATTATTTTTTCTCCACTATTTATTGGATGTTATTATACATATAAACCTTCCTCTTCAATCACTCTATCTATTAAAAAAATCGCATCAAAATCCGTTGCGTAGTTTTAACGATTTAAGCATACATAGGGACAGAGAAAGCGACTTTGTTTTATACTATGTAGTGATAAGAGATAGACTGACAAAGGTATCTCCTTTGTGCTATTGTTTCTAAAACCTGTGACTGTACTTTCTAAGAGTTTCTATATAAAATTTTGACTTCAATATACACTTTACAAACTGAATTATCGTTATTCGGGATATATCGTATTGATGAAATTGTTCTAAATAGCGTACATAAAAATCTTTAATACTCTGTACTTCTAGTAATTTTCTTTGGTATTTTGATATTAATGAAAATCACGGAGTTGTTCTTTGTATTGACACATAATAACAATTCTTAACCAGTGCCGGATTAAGCAAGCGCGGGGCCCGTAGCAATTTTTATCCCCGGGTCCTTGATCCGCTATGGGTCTGGATCTTAGTAATATGGGTACGAACAATCACTACTTAATAGGTTTATTTACACACTGTGCCATTAAAAAAAGGACGTATTTAATTTTTTTCCGAAACTGTGTTACTATACTTTTGATACGTTGGCTTGGATACGCGGGGCCCCTTTTCGTGCAGGGCCCGTAGCCCTTCTAGTAGAAATCGTTACTTTTAATTGGAAGGGGTAAGACAACTGCTCTTGGAAAAACTAGAACTGTATAACCGTGACAAAATAAGAAGTAGTCTTTTACCAAAGACGATGTATCGATTATATCGCTCGATATTGTATATCGATTATCGATTTATAGAATTCGATTAAAGTCTGCAATAAAATAAAGTATTCCCGCTTATTTAATTTATCCTGGTTTGTTTATAGTAACATTGCAACGGGTCATAGCTACTAGGCTTTATTGCTGATTGGTTTTTGCACTTGTGGCTATAAATGATTTATATAGTCTTCTCGTTATAAATGAAAATATTCTGCTGATCGTGGGAACGCGTATCATGGCGAAAGCCAATTTTATTTCAATAGTTTTGTCGAAAATAATAATTATTTCGGAAAATAGAGCTGCGTTCTTTTTCATTAATATTAAGTTTGGAATCAAACGATTCGGACATTAAAAAAAGTTATTTTATCAGAAGACAAAAATAGAAATAAGTAAGACGTTTCGATAGACTTCTAATTAATTTATACAAATTCTTAAAGGCTTTTAGTATTTTTTTTTTTTTTTATTTATTTTGATTCACCAGTGGTAATTACACTAATATAACAACATGTCTTAATCTATGAACTTAAAACTAAGTGCATTACCTATTAAGGCGAATACCACATGCAACAAAATAGAGATAATATTACATGCAACTTAATACTAATTTAAATGAGTTATGTTCGATATTGTTAAGAAAAACTAATTTAAAAAAAGAATATTAAAATGAATAAAAATACATCCAAACATTATGAAAATTATACAAAGAAACGTGAAAAGAAAAAATTACCTTAATGTTTGTTGCAAAAAAATTAAAAGTATTTTTTACGGAACTTAATTAAAGAGTCGCCAAATGGATCCAAAGAGGTACTGTGCTCATTAAGTATTTTGCATAAGCGTGATACTGGTGAGTTACATCCTAAAACAGTTTTGCGTAAAGGTCTTACTAATGGAGCTATTGGTTTACGTGGGCATCTGATAGGGACATTAAATTTTATTCTTGATAATAAAAAAGAATTATCATTTATACAGTTAAGTGTTTTATATAAAAATGTTAAATCCAATAAAATCCAATAAATCCAATAAAATCCAATAATTTAATTAATCATCTTAATCTTAAGTTTTCTATTAATGAATTTTCTTTGAAATAATTTAAGATTCAAATTTTATTGATTTATTAGGACTTTAAAATTTATTTTCATAAGCATTACGGAGCACTTATTACCATGCTTTTATTAGTTTGAGATGTATGTAAAGGAAGCTTTGAACATGATTTTGAACTCCTCCAAAACGTCGAATTAAATCTAAATTTTGCACACTTATCAAAGACCGATGACAGTTCAATTATTAAAAAAATCCAATTAAAATAGAAAAATAAATAATAATTTTCAAAAACTAAAAATACGCTTTTATTAAAGCGTGTTTTAAAACTATTATTTATAAAAACATTTAAAGCGTGAGAACTCTCGGAACGCGCGTTCTTTGCGTAACTCACGAAGTTTTCAGGAATTGTGTATCAGTAATTGCAAGAAAATTTCCTACACGACGTCGAAGATTACAGTAACGAGAACACATTGTAAACAACTAATAGCTACGTGCGGTTTCACACGTATTCCGACTTGCATACAGCTGTTGCGAACTTGAGCGTTTCTTTTTATTGGAATTTTATCGATTTATTGCAAAATTGAAAACGATAAGGATATGTTTGTTGAGTTTTGATTGTGTTTCGTTAATTTTCCGTGATTATTGTAATATATATTAATTGTTTGCGCTTGTATTTATATGATTTGTATATGTTTGACACCGTTGTGGCGTTGTGGGTAGCGAGTCTGCCTTAAGTCTCGACGGTTGCGAGTTCGATTCCCGCTCGGAGCAGATGTTTGTATTAATCGTACAGGCATGTTTTCCGGTCTGGTTGTGTTTGTCCTTGTCATTGTGAATGTTTCCGGACCCCGACACAGGATATAATTATCCTAATGGGGGCCGTTGAGTGTGTAGCGTTTATTATATGTTTATATTATTTTATTTAGAAATTAGAATTCAGTTTTTCGTAAAAAACTTGAGTAATAAAAAGCTAATGTAAGACAAACTACCTAATTAAGTACTTATTTAGTAGGTTATAAGGAAATATTTTTCATTTCATTATTATCGACCTACATTTAATTTTATTATCTTTTTTTTTGTTTTATTAGAAAATGACTTAAATTGTTCAGTCCAAACTCTTTTATCTTTTCAACTTTTTTTTTTCATAACGGTCTTGCACTAAAATAGATATATAATGAACATTCATAGTAGCAAAGATCATTATTTCAAATTGCTTATGTTATCCATGAGTGCGGAGTTGCCATTTTGCGAGATCATCACAAGATGGCCGCCCAACCGCAGACGAATGAAGGTATTAATGTGTAACTGTATCCGTTCCGGTTATATACCATTGTTTTTATACCTAGCATGTGATAATATAATGATTGATTATTTTAACTGTTACGGAAGTTACTGGTATTATTTCTTCTACAAAATAGTTTTAGTAAAGATTAAGATTATATATATATAAAATATATGTAAACGTTCTTGCGTAATGTGCTGTTATCGGGTTCAAGGGCACTGATAATTCCTTAAGCTCAACTATTAAAGTACCGAGTTGATTCGGTTAGAGACTAGAGTTGTAGGTTCAATCATGGCCCTTACGGGGTATGGTCATATCCACTCCTGGGCAACAGGAGTATTAGTAATGACTTGAAAAAGCATTGCGAATATTTTGAATAGAAAATTTCATAGAATTTTTGGTATGAGAATAGTTTCACGAACAGATTAACCAATCGCTATAGGAATCAAATAACCCAATTTATATTTTCTCCTGATATTTGAATAAATTGATGTAATCAAGATATAAATTTACTTGTACGAGTATAATAAATAAAAAGTGGTTGCCATTTTAAATAAATCCTCTTATGGTGTTGCGTGGGAGTTGTAAATGTAGTCAATAGCTTCACCAATTCTATTGTGACCATTAACCGATGGTTGGCTATCCATTAAATTACAAAACTCATTAAAAGTTCAAATAAAATATTCAAACATTTTATTGCAAGATTAAAAGACACCGTTTTTATAAAATTGTAAGCGAAAATAAATGTACAGTCAAAAAAAAAAAAAAAAAACTACGAAAAATACTGATGTTCCCAATATTTCGTCTTTATAATAAAAATAATAATAATAATAAATAAACGCTACACATTGAACAGCCCTATTAGGATAGTTATATCCTGTGTCGGGGGTCCGGAAAAGTACAAAATGACAAGGACAAATACACCTAGACCGATGCACATCCTCGTATGGCCAATACAAATATATGGTCCGAGATGGAAACGAATCCGCGACCTTTGGCGGTTTCTCGGCTTCGTTTCTACAAATTTTTTGATAGCTATGATTTTTTAAAATTTAACAGGATAAATATAAATTATTTTGACCTCACTGTACTCGCTTTGGCAACGATGAAATTTAAAATATGATTTTAAAATGTGTTCAACTTCTTCGGTGATTGGGTCGCTTCCAAAATATTTTGATAATAATAATTTTTAGGAAGTTCGGTAATGACTTGGAATGCTTTGACACTGAAACAGTACACAGTAATGAGACGACGACGCGCGATGGAACGGATTAGAATAAGACACGAAAATTTATTCACATGAACATAATGTTTTATTTTTCTCTCCCGTTTGTAGGAGAATTACTAAATAAAATCGGCGTCGGGACGCGACGACCCCATCGCCCGCTGTTGGGATAATCTCCGTCACAGCAGAGATTATTGCACCAGTGCAATCAGTAACACTGGTGGTAAGTCTTTTGTTGCAAGAGGTTGGCTAGGTAGGTACCACCGCAGCGTATATTCTACCACCAAATAGTAGTGCTTAGGCATTACTGTGTTCCCTTCTACCATTGAGTTATTGAGAAAATATTTAGTAACTTATTATTTTTAAGCTCTTTATTTCTGTTCAACAATACCATCGTGAAACTTTTACGACTAATACGGGACAGTGTAAAAACGTTTATGGCATTTTTATCACGTATATCTTTATATCTTTTAACGACGATGACCTGTCTGTACAAGTATATTTAATGTTGTTTTGCAAATTTTTATACAGTTTTAAAACAGGTAATATAAACAGTTTATAAATAAATGAAGCTAAATTTAAAAACATATAATTTTAAATCTATATTGAGAATTTACAAGATTTTTTTATACATTATTTATAAGATTTTTTCTGATTGTGTATTGCTGATGGCCTTACTGGCCTTGACAGTGTCACCGGGCATGTATTAGAATGCAGGGGACAGTCCGAAATAAAAGTTTGTATGGTCTTGAATGTTCTAATCTTCGTAACGTATGAACTGATTTAGATATTTTTTTTATATTTATAAATCTTATATCTTGATATGATTATGGTCAGATAAATCAATACAATCATACATTATTGTTATATCAAACTTATCAAGCTAGGGTTTTTTTACTCGACGTCAATATATTTTCGAGTACTAGAGCCATAGGCTTATAAAAAGAGGCTTTTCTCTACATACAAAATGTCAAAGACTTGCTGGTGCTCTTTCGAAAATTCAACATCGACGCAACGAAGCTCTTGCACCATCGAAGGAAGTTAGTCGTACCTTAGTTTATGTTAAATCAATGAGTAGAGCCTTTTTGAATCAATAGAGAGAGTCGAAGGAAAAGGTACCCTTTCGATAGATCTTTTATGCCAAAAATGCTATCTTCTTTTTTGAATTTGTATTGTTGTTGGCCCTACTGGCCTTCACACAGACACATCTCGGCTCTCCCACCCGGTGACGCTGTCAAAATTCTGTATGACTTATTATTAATTCTTGGGAAGATTATCTAAGAATATTATTGAAAAAATAGGAGGCATGGCATGCAGTGAATTTCTATGTGACGTAATAAATTTTGAATTTCATTTAAAATTCAGAATTATATTTGGAGAGAATTGTCAGTCAGTCAGGCTGAGTGTTATTACAGAAAACAGTCTATTTATGGAAATTAACTACTGGATACTTGTCCTCTTCTTTTATGACGTTCGGTTGAGTAGTTACATAAAACCTGTGTTTTACAAATATATATATAATTATATATAATACATATGAGTGTTTGTAGTGAGTAATTACTGGCACAGAGCCGAAAACGAAAATATTATTTCAGAAATTGCACTGTTTTGTCACATGCATAGCGATAATGCTCTCGCCATCCGTTTATAGGCGATTTTAGCATAATAATTAGGTGAGCTAAATTAAGAAATTTTGAACACTTGGGTCGTAATAAATTTGGACAGATATAGATTCTTTGCTTATCTTAATCTTTACATAATTTAGCCGTATATTAACTGAATTTAGGTCGAATTGTTAATATTATAATTTAACTCTAATCTGAAGAAAGATGATTACATTTTGTTAATCAAATTTATCGGCGTCGGGATGTGACGACCCTATCGCCCGCTGTTGGGATAACCTCTGTCACAGAAGAGATTATTCCACCAGTGCAATCAGTCACACTGGTGGTAGGACTTTTGCTGCAAGAGGCCGGCTAGGTAGGTACCACCACAGTGTCAAATATTCTGCCGCCAAATAGTAGTGCTTAGGTACTACTGTGTTCCTGTTTGAAGGGCACTGTACGCTAGTGAAATTACTGGGCGGACGAGATTTAAGAACTAATATCTCAAAGTTGGCAACGCGTGAGTGTCACCTACTAATAGTGCTGCAAGCGCTCCTAGGCTACGGCAACCACTTAACATCAGGTGGGCCGTATGCTTGTTTGCCAACTTCTAACATGAAAAAAAAATCTGTGGGCACGGCACTGCCCTCCAAGTCGAGCAAAAAGCGGCACAGCCGTACTATCCTTTTCTCGAAGCAGTTCAGGCCATTTTCGACCCCTTTTAACTTCGTTGTGGATCAAATTAAAAGCCTGACAACTTTTGATTTTTGATACTGCCTTTTGATTTTTTTACATCTTGTGTTTTTGATTGGATAAAGTTTAATTTGGTTATTTGAATTATATTTATAAATTTTTTATATATATAATTCTCCTGACCATGTGTATGTGACGGAATTACTTCTAAACAGTGAAATTTTTTGTATGTGTTTCAGTGGGTTCGAGAATGGTTTAGATTAACAACTGAACTCAGTAGGGGACGCTATCGGGTCCTAGATTTATTTTCGAGACAGGATAACGTCTGGCGGGCCTTATAGTATAAGTCTCATACACAATACATATTTTTTTGTCATTCATAATATAAAAACTGACTATGTTAAGAGCCGATAACTTGAAATTTAGTATTTTAGTGACGAAACAATAGCTAACGAAGAGAAACCACAGACTAAATAAATATGAAGAAATATATCCACTCTGTGGTGGGACTGGATGTTAATGGATTACGAAAGTTTCTTATTTGCCGATGTACGGATTAGTTGTTTACGTCTAATTAACACTAAATATGAAGATTGAATTGGACACACACACACATACATTTAGTAAACCGTAGATTTTTCGACTATTTTTCATCGTAGCATTATGTTTGTATGTATATATAATACACAAAAACAAATGTTATGTTAACGACGACTTTGTAGTGCAGCGGTATCGAACCTGCCTTAAGCGTCACAGGTCGGCATGTAATCCGGTCTGGGGTGTGTATGTTTCCTGACCCCCAACACAAGATATCAATATCCTAATCCGTTGAGTTTGTAGATAAGTATTGTATTTTTCATCTTAGAAAATAATCTCTGTTACAATTTCTACGAAAATAATTTCTATTTAACAAACCACAAAGTGAATTGCCTTCAAGGAATAGAACAGGATAAATAATAATGCTAAGATCGTGCCAGACGTAAGACCTCGAAATGCTTTCCACTTAACTTGCATTACAAATTATTTAAGTTAGTTTTTATGTGACCTCAAATAGGAGGCTCTAGATTTGACTGATATTTATTTCTTGTTAAAAAACAATTTTCACAGATTTTTATGATGTTTATAGTCTAATGTAGAGAATACGATTGTAAGTTAGAAGTAAGTTTATTACAATCCTGGAATCTCGGGATTCTTGATGCTCAATTGCGGGATTTCGGGAAGATTTCATGATTTAAATAAAGGTAGCTTGTAGAAAGTTTTTAATACTATTATCTAGTACAAGATCTGCTTGTGGCTCCGCTGGAGTTATGTAGTTCTTTGATAAATAATAAATAAATAAACGCTTAACACTCAACGGCCCCCATAAGGATATATATCCTGTGTCGGGGGTCCGGAAACACATACAAAGACAAGGACACATAAAAACACACCCAGACCGGAAAATATGCTTGCATGTTCAATACAAACATACTATGCTCCGAGTAGGAATCAAACCCACGACCTGTGGCGTTTAAGGCAGGTTCGCTACCGCTGCGCCACAACGTCGTCAATTGATTGAAATTTGATGATTCCGAGGTAACTTTTTAGTTACGAATTTAACAAATGTTTTAATTCAAATTTAAGACTTATATGGTTCTGTAATCAATGCTAGAACTGGACCATTTAAATTTACAAGCACCAGCTATTTGATAAAAAAAAGAATCATTAAAATCGGTTCATCCAGTCGAAAGTTCCGATTGAGAACCTGGCGGTTTTTTAAAAAGGTACCTTGCTTAAAGTAATTGTGTCTATAGTTCCTAAGCTATATCTAAGTCACGCTTTCGTTCCGGACATAAGCTGTTCAAAGGCAAGGCCGTAAGATATCCTTTCATTTAATATAAATGTATAGTGGGAACCGATTCGTTATTTAGAAAATAATCGATTATTTGTACAACAATAATTAGTTATAAATCGATTTCGATTTGAATTAGAAAATCAATTTGTTTTAAATAACGAGACATTTAAATGACTCCGTTTTGTTGTTAGCCTTTTCCAGTACATTCACACAGGTAAAAAGAAATCAGACTTTTAAAATCTATTTTCTTCTATTCTCTCTGTATTTTCTCAGTATTAAAAGTGCGAAATAACTTTTTTTTTATAACATTTAAAATTTATTTTTCTAGACATTACTAATATACCTATTGTCCTTCCAAATAAATTGGTAGTTTACATTAAGAGTGGGTTCGACAATAGTCCAAGGTGGTCAGGATTTAACACGCATCAAGCAAGCGCAAAGACTGCTTAGCATCAGGCGGATCGTATGCTTGTTTGCAAACCGTCATAACATTAAAGAAATACAATGTCAAAGATTTGGGATGATTAAAATATAGTTATCAAATTAAATCAATAGATTTTTATTAAATAACGCAAAAAATAACGCCCGTCACGATTTCAGCGGAACGGATCAATGCAAAAAATCTAACGGATCTCTTAACCTTGGTTTAACTGCGGTTTTATATATTCGTTTGAATAAGCTACGGAACACACCCGTTACTTTCAACATACGTCACGACTTGTTAAAACACGTCATAGATCATATACCAGCTGTGTAATCAGATGGCTTGAATATCTATATAAATAATTAAAATTGACGTGTCTGTTTGTCCCAAATTAACAGCTTTTTATTAAATACATATGAAAGTATAAACGATCTGTCTGTTTGTTCTGGCTGATCTGAAACGACTGGACCGATAGCTGATGTTATAAGGAGTAACTTAAGCTACTTTTATTTTAGAAAAAGAATTAGGGTTCAGGAAACAACGGTAGACCACACAAGGGTAGCCGCGGGCCTCGCTAGTATATTTTAATTATATGTATTCGTCAATTTATACGGAACATTAAAAACGTCTTTAAAAATTGTTGATAAATTCGGATGATGTTTTTAGCAACAAATACGCCAAATGTTGATTGATTATGATAAATCTATTTTCCATTTTGAGATCATCTGATAACCCTACCGTTGCGATATCGTTGAGAAATTGATTTTGTTTTTTTGTATTTGAAATTGTAATTTTAAAAATCATCAACATAAGTTATTTAATTGGCAATGATTGTAAAAAAATTAAAAAATATATATTACATTAATGAATATAAAAGAAAATAACTCACGCATATGCTTTCGTTTCCTGGAGACGGACGACGTTCTGCTTGAAGATATCGTACAATACTTTGGAGAACTGGGTCGAAAGGGCTAGAAGGTCTGGCTGGTATTCCACTTCCTTCTGCTTCTCCTCGTCTGTGGGGTCCGTGACTATGTTGTGCTTTTTCTTCAGCCTTTCAATGGCCTTGTTCGGTTTCACTGGCGCCGGCGCCGGTGCTGGCGCGACTTCACGAGTGCATACATTACACATTTTTAAAAGCGCGGTACGTACTGTTCGGGACACGGGTCGGATTGAGACTGTGGCGATCGCGAGCGAGAATATAAGTCTAGTAAATCGTATCCCCACTCTCGGCGATAACGCGGCGCCTGCGCGTACATTGATAATAATCTGATAGGATTTGCGCTGAAATGAGAAGTGGCGATTTTGTTTCAGACAGGGTTAAAACATTTCTATGCTCTCTTCGGTATATTCTTAATAAGGCTTACTGACGGTTGCGTCGCTGTATATTCTTAGCAATATCTTTTATATCCATTAAATATTTTCTTATTTCACGACAGTTGGGTAGGCATACGGCCTCTCTGATTGTAACCACCGCAAACTGTGAACGCTTCGAAACTTTAAGTATCACATGAGCGTTGCCAACGAAAAGGAGGAAAAGGATAAGAATGGGAAAAAGGAAGGGAGGGGAGAGAGTGAGAGATTGGGCCTCCAGCGCTCACGAAACGCAAGTAATACTGCCCCGGCCGAGCCAGCCCATTTATGCTGGGAGGCTTTATTTATTATGTATATTATGTATTTAATTATATTTGAAAAACGCAACTGTAGAGTTCCTGGCCTTATCTTCAAAAGATTTTAAAGGGCTATTTGAATAAAAAATATTTTGAGTTTTAATTCAAGTTAGGTCATAGATACAAAAAACGTGAATACGGTTAGTTCGTTTTACCAATACGGTAAAAGCGGCAGCTCAGTTACATTTAGAAGTATCACTCTATATATTTAGAGGCATCCCCTTACATAAATGCGATGCCCAAATTTATAAAAGTATAAAGCAAGCACAATTTATTAAGGTAATTAAAATAATCATTAAAACGGAAAACCTATTTTAAATTTCGTAGATACCTAAGTATTAGTAGAACCTTCGGTTGTGTTCACAACTCATCAAAATTTCATTGAATTCGAATGATTGATGATGAATGACTATAGATCTTAAAAAAACATTGAAAAAATATCCATTTTGATATATTCGATATTTTGATAAATAATTTGATAAGTTAGAAAGCGATACAATTGCGCAGCTAATACCGTTAATACTAGCACTTTTGTCTATTTAAAAATTTTCCATATCAAAATAAAATTAAATCAATATTTTTTATGTCATGACGGTTGGCAAACAAGCATATGGTCCGTCTGATGGTAAGCAGTCAATGCGACCTATGAACGCTTGTGATACTTGAAGTGTCACCCGCGTTTTGACATTTGGGGTTGGGTGGGAGATTGGGCCTCCGGCGCTCTCACTCATCGCACGAAACGCAACAGTACCTACTGATACTGTTATTTTACGCCGATTAATGTGCCTTAAGAAAACAATCTCGAAAACCAAAAAAAAATCTACAACAGAAGTTGGTGCATGGTTTTCTACTTAGCACATATTAAATACAAAATTTTTATTTTTTTGCTTTTTAGTTATTAAGTCCGTAATTTTGTTTTAAAAAAATTCACTTGTTAAGTTACAATAATAGTTCGTCAACGATATTAAGCTACAAAATTGTATAGCGTGAAACGTGAAATATTTATTAATTTTGATTACTTCTGGTGACCATTTGTGGTCACCATCAACAGTTCCACTTCACCAAACGGTGCGTTTTCAGAGCAAATGCACAAGCGATGATTTCTCCAAGATCCCATCATCAGAACTAGACGAGACTGAATTGGGATCACCTCGAGAGCATACTCTTTCAGACAAAAACTATCCAAGTCAGTCCAGCTATGTGTAATCGAGTAACAAACATGAAAAAAACATACACTCCAACTGATAAACTCCTTCTTTTTAAATTCTATTGAAAACAAGACCATTAGAATTCAATTAAATTCAGAGTAATATTAGAAATAAGGACGTAATAAATATTTATCCTGTCCTTATGCCTGTATTCAGCTTAATAACGTGTTCATCTTATTAACATTATTAATAAACGTGTAAAGTAATCAAACTAGAGCAATAGAATCGATAGCCAATCTTTTGTTTATACGTTTTTTATTCTAATAGTATTTTAATAATACGCATTTCATTTGTCTTATACGATAATCTTATAGTATAGTTAAAAATTATTATGACTGTCAATACTATTAATAATCTTTATTCTATGTATTTTTTATCAGCGATATGACGAATATTTCTGTGGGGTTGCACCAGTAAATAATAAACAATAGTACATACTATTGTTTATTATTTACGAAACTTATGATAGAGAATAAATTGCACATCTTGTTTTGTTGAGACTATTTATTTATTTATTTATTTATTTTTATGTTTATTTATAATCCAATTAATAAATAATAAATGACTAAACGCTACACACTCAACGGCCTCCATTAGGATAGTTATATCCTGTTTCGGAGGTCCGGAAACATACACAATGACAAGGACAAAAACACCCAGACTCCGGCCTGTATGATCAATACAGACATCTGCTCCGAACGGGAATCGAACCCGCGACCTTTGGCGGTTAAGGCAGATTCCCTACCGCTGCGCTACAACGTCGTCAAATAATTATACAACATAATAGAAACATGGAGCTTAAAGTAGACTTAGAAAAAAATACTAATTATGGATTACACAGTTAGACAAAATAAATGTACAGATTTATTTTTTTTTGTCATGAAGGTTGGCAAACAAGCATACGGTCCGCCTGATGATAAGCTGTCACCGCAACCTATGAACGCTTCCGATACTTGAAGTATCACATGCGCGTTGCCAACCCAAGTAACAGGAGGGACGGGGTGAGAAGGGAAAAAAGGAAGGGAACAGAAGGGGTGGGAGATTGGGCCTCCTCATCGCACGAAACGCAACAGTACCTAATGCTACTGTTACTGGACGCCGATTTTCTGTGAGAGGGTAAGACTTCCCTGATCGAGCCGGCCCTTTTGTGCTGAGACAAGCATGGCTCTGCTACCGTTAAAAGATTAAAATAGACATTAAAGGTATTGTGTTTTAAGATGACTGTGTTGTAATGGTGGGTGTGTATGTGTTACTATAGGAGTTTGCAATGAAAGACATGTTAGAAGAGAAGGACTGTAAATTTGACTTGTAAGAATTATATGCAGTAGCGTCATATCTTGTTGCTTACGTCTAATCTCAAGGGAATCGGTCTGATTGTGGCCACACACTTCAGCATGTGTAGTGAATTTTTACTTCGCAATCAACCAGAGGAAACATGTTCTTCTTAGAATTATTATTACCGGTAATATTACCAGGGTCTGTTTATTACTCTTATCCGAAGTTTGACAGTTAAGTTTTACACACAGCGATAGTTCCCATCTGATCTCTGTAACCCTAAGAGCGAATCACTAACTCGTTGGATAGAAGAAAATTGCCTATTATGAGTTAACAATTATTTTTCATATGTTGGCACGGTGAGGAGACACACCGGACAAACAACAGACCGAAACAGATGTTTGCAAGATCAATCAATTCAGCTTCTTCAAACTCTTCAAACTCAAACGAAGCATTTATAATTATAAAAAGCAATTTCAAAAAGGTTTCGTTATTAAATATTAATTGTCGCAGGCATTATCTCAAAATCACCAAGTATCTTATCAAGTAGATGTTCTACCTTATAAAAATTGTTTGAATAAAAATTAGACATAAAATAAAAATTGTTTGAAAAATTGGTACCGAGTACCTTTAGTAGTTATTCAGATGAGTTCTGTTCTCTATCGTCGGAGTTCGGAGTCCATGATGAGTGAGAAAATAAACACAACCGATAATTATGTCGTGTAATTATATATTATGCTATGTAATAAGAATATTCCTCTTTTTAAAATCAGTCAAAACAGTGTGTTTTATTTTCAAAATTTAAAACAGCTTTATTACAATAAAAATAAACAACGACGAAAAATTTAAAGAAAATTTAATTATGTTATTTATTCCTAAATTGATTATTAATGGAAATTATAATTTTAAAAGCGAAACTGCATTACTAAAAATTAAAGAGGAATTGAAATTTTTTGTATGTCTAATATTGAAATCTGTCTGTTTGTTTGGATTATTGAATTGAATCAAATGATAGATTTGTCCAACCGTCGATTTTTATTAAATGTAATAGAACTAGTTTCTGACAGCGATTTCGCCCGGCCGAGCGATTTTAATGCAAACTTTGAAGATCTATTTCAACCCTTCACAATTGTAGAAAATATTAAAACACTTGTTTATCTTTAATTGGTCGGCAAAAAACATATTTCATGCTTCTAGTTGACGGACTTCGATACAAATTTTTAACCCGTTTTCCGACCCCATAAGTGTTGAATTTCAAAAATCCTTTCTTAGTGCTCATTTACGATTTAAAAACAAAACATGTTATAATGGTTTAGCATTGGAAATGCTAAATAAATGAAATACTAAATAAATTAAGTTGCTTAGGTATAACTATTTCGCACATGTCGTCATAGTAATCAACAGCGTAGTGGTTCAGCGACGCCGTATGTAACGCGGCATCCTGAGTTCGAATCCTCACTTTACAGTCGTTTTTTCTTATTTTAAGATTAATTTTATAATTTCGTTAGCTGTCGTGTAAAGAGGTCATGACCGAGCATTACCGATCAGCTGTCTATTGAGACAAGACGTACATCATAATTAATAAGTAATTTAGAGACATAGATGTGGTCATTGTGTTTTAAACGTATTGAAATTGTTATTAACAGTTTGTGTGTATAAATGCAAATCAAAAGGGGTGAGTTAACTAATAATTATAGTTGTATTTAGCAAGCTTGTGCATAGTTTTAGATTTCTATTTTTTAATGTATTGTTTCTGTGTTGTCGTAGCTTGCGGTAATGCCCTTTTTGACCGTACACCACCAAGACCCTGAACTTGCTAGCCGTGGTCTGGTTTTGGAAGAGTTCCAATCGTTCATAAAAACTCTCCTGGCGTCCAACAAATTATTTAAGATTAAGTTATTAGTGTTATATAAATATTATAAGTGTGCTCAGCATCTGCTGTTTTATTTTACGAAAACCCGTAACAAATGGCGCTAACGCTACTAAAACTAAAGGGTTTATAGTTATTACAGTGAATAATTAACTTAGAACAGTGATTTAAAACATTGCAATCGCATAGTGCAGTTTACCCACGTATGTGTAATAATTATTCATGCACGCGCTCAATGACTGGCATTATTCCTTATCTACAACGGTATCTAGGGTTGATGAAATTGTTTAGATATTTTATGTGTGTTTAGATATTTAATGTGTTTTTTTTATATTGATGTAATTATTTCGATTGTTTTTTTAAATGCTTTTATCATTTTTTTTTTTTTACTTCCTTATTTTTATAGACAAATAGTTTTAAAACTTTGTATTGCATTAATTAGTATTATAAATGTATCTATTTTCTGGATATATTATTTGCAGTAATTATATGAATTAGTATTGTAACTTTATGCTTTTGCGAATATGTCACTAAGACGTAGTATTAAGTATTGTTGATTATACAAATATTACTTGTAGATTGTAGACGTAATTTAGTTAGTGTAGAGTATTTAAACAAGGTTTTTTCTTTACATATTTTTTGTTTTTCCGGAATATCTTTAGTGGTTGTTATTGTTTTGATCACATAATTGTTTTTTTTCTTAGAATAAGTTAGATAAAAAAAAGTATAAAATATTACATATATTAGACCTTTAGGTGCACTTATTGATTTTGTTTATTTTGATTACTTCTACTATGGATCCTCAATTTTTGTTGAAAGATGAAGTAGAATTCGAACTCGCGTGTCGCGGTTATACTCAGCCGGGGTTAGTCTCTGCTTTAAAAAAAGTTCTCAAAAAAATGTTAGAGGCGGAAAGCTTAATGGAAGTGTCGTACAGTGTAACACTACCTCAGCCCTCGGTTGATAATCCTGGTGTTGAATTAGACATTTGTTTGAATAAAATTAATAATATTTTGCGTTATGTGTCTGAATTGCATGAGAAGCCTGATAAACAACTATATAAGCGGTTAGTCTCACGTTTATTCCACGTTGTCAATAGATTAAAACTCTTACGCTCGTTGGATGAAGTTGAGAGGGATAGACGAAACGTTCTTTTAGATAAAGCGGTAATTTTATTAAAGGAGTTGGAGGATAAGGATGATATTGAGGATGGTGAGGACATAACTCCTGAAATGAGAGAGGCATTACATAATTCTATAGGGGAGGACAGCAAGAAAATTTTAAACCTGATCGATAACGAGGTTCATGAGGAGATAATAGTTTTGCCTTCCACTTCTAAAGGAATACAAAACATAGACTCAGAAAATGTTCAGGATATTAAACGAAATCTAGGGCAGAAAAGGGTTAGCTTTGATCTTCATGATTTTTGATATGAGGCGAACTTCATGGCCAAAGCCTTCACCAACAAAATTATTGAATTCAACTGCTTTTGAAGACATGCAACCGGGACGTAAGCATAAGTTAGTGCCAATTAGTCAGTGGGGTGTTCACTTCTATGGAGACAATAAGTTCAGTGTAAATGCCTTCATTGAACGGGTAGAGGAACTGAGGGATGCTAGAAATGCTACAGACGATGACTTATGGCGGCATGCAATTGATTTTTAAGGGAGAATGCTTTAATTTGGTTTCGGGCGAATAGGGAGTTTATTGCAAATTGGAAAGAATTAGTATTATTACTCAAACGAACATTTCAATCGCCCTACTATCAAGAAGAGTTGTTGACGGAAGCAAAAGCAAGGACACAGGGCAAAAATGAGCCAGTTCTTATTTTTATAGCAGTTATGCAAAATATGTTCAATAGGCTTCCCAATAAAATATCACAATCTGAAAAATTGATGATAATCATAAAAAATTTGCAACCTTATTATCAAAGAGCGGTATGTAGGGATACTTTTACATCTATTCCGGACTTAGTAAATGTAATGCGTGTTGTCGAAATAACGAAGGTTAATTGTGACAAGTTCCAGGATCCAAAGGTAGTTGTGAACTCATTAGAGCCTGACTTAGCATATAAGTCTAATGTGGAGACACACACGGAAATAAATGATATCAATGAAATAAAAAATACGCGTAGTAATTCTAACATAAATATGAGGTGCTGGAATTGTCGCGAGTCCGGTCATTTATTTCGAGCATGTTCCGTACCAAGGCAACGCTTGTTTTGCTATCGCTGTGGTCGTTTCGGTATTACTGTGAAAGAGTGCACCTGTAAGGGAAACGCCAAGGGGAAGGGTCCAAAGTCTGTCAACTGAACCCTTCCACAAATACTATTAATAAAGATTGGCAGGAATGGTTACATTTTATACATACATTTATGTCTAAAGGCGTATTATCCTCCTTAACCTTTAAGAAACGAAATGATAATAGGCCATATATAAGGTTAAATATTTTAAATTATTTTTGTAACGGTCTATTAGATTCTGGTGCCACATGTACAGTAATTAATCGGGAATTTGCGGATAAGTTAAAATATCTTGGAGTGAAGACACAAAAAATTAAATCTATGCATATTGCTACTGCGGATGGTGCCAGCCATTGTATAACCGAGAGCTTTGATGTACCGGTGGGCTTTAATGGTCAGTTTCATTATGTGTCCATGCTTCTCCTTCCCAATTTATCTCAACAAATAATTTTAGGTAAAGATTTTTTTGATTTATTTGAAATCTCATTTAAATTCAAAGGTGAAGCACTAGAAAAAACGCCTATTGTTAATTCCATCGATAAGACGGTATCTATAGTTAGCAAAGAGGAATTAAATGAAGAAGAGCAACAAAAACTTTCAGAAATTATTAATGTAATACGGAAATGTGTAGGTATAGGCTTAGGCAGAACCAAAATTATTAAACACAGAATAGATACGGGTGACCATAAACCTATTTATCAAAAACAGTATAATTTTCTCCGGTCATAAAAAAGAAATAGAAGAGAATTAAATGAAATGTTAGAGAAAGATGTCGTTGAACCTTCTCTTAGCTCCTGGTGTTCTCCGGTTGTGATCGTAAAAAAGGTGACAGTACTAACAGACTTTGCTTGGACAGTAGACAGCTTAACAAAATTACAAAAAGGGACACGTATCCCCTACCAAGAGTTTCCAGCATCATAGACAATCTGCGAAATGCAAAATTTCTTAGTACCATTGACTTAAAATCAGCATTTTGGCAAATTGAACTTGACGAATCCAGCAAAGAAAAAACCGCTTTTGCTGTACCAGGAAGGGTCTTTTCCATTTAAAGTAATGCCATTTGGCTTAGTAAACGCATCGCAATCTCAACAGAGGTTAATGGATATTTTGTTTCATGTTCTAGAGGGTAAAGTTTGGACTTACCTTGATGATATTGTTATTTGCTCACAAAACTTTGATGAGCATTTAGAAATGTTAACGCGAGTAATGAATATACTTAAAGATGCCGGTCTGACCATAAATGTTGACAAATGTAAATTTGCGAGATCGAGCTTACGTTTTTTGGGTTACATCGTAGATAAAGAAGGATTACGTACTGATCCTGAAAAAGTTTCGGCCATAATGAATTTTCCAAAGCCCAAAAACATAACGGAATTAAAGAGATTTATAGGAATTGCTAGTTGGTATCGAAGATTTGTGAAAAAATTTTCCATCATAGCTGCGCCACTTCATGAATTAACTAAAGGTAAAAGAACAAAAAAATTTATCTGGACGGATGAAGCAGACAAAGCATTTTTAGACTTAAAATCACAGCTAACTTCAACACCAGTCATGTCTTGTCCAGATTTCACAAAGCCATTTATCATACAGTGTGATGCCTCGAGTAAAGGAATAGGCGCAGTTTTATGTCAAAAAGTTAATAATGTTGACCAACCGATATCGTATTTAAGTAGGAAATTGAATGATCGCGAGCGATTGTACTCAACATCAGAGCGGGAACTTTTAAGTATAGTGTATGCTATAGAAAAATTTAGGCCGTATATAGAGGGCTCTCACTTCATTGTTGTAACTGATCATAGCGCACTTAAAACGCTACATAAAATGAAGGACCCGCACGGTAGACTTGGACGCTGGGCCATGAAACTACAGCAATTTAGCTTTGACATAATTCATAGACCGGGTAAAAGTAATATTGTGCCGGACGCCTTGTCTAGGTCCATTAACGCACTTGCTGGCATAGGTCGAATTGATATAAAAATTTCGGAAAATAGTAAAGATGATTGGTATAAAAATAAGGTATCTAAAATAGAAAGCGGGCAGGATGATAGTCAAGACTGGAAGATAAAAGATGGTTTATTATTCAAGAAGATTCGCTTAAAACAATATCCAGACAGTCTACACGACTGGAAACTTGTTGTACCTAAGTCATTGCGTAGTAAGGTTATGAAACATTGTCATGATGACGTTACCGCTGGACATTTTGGCGTACGCAAAACATTATTTAGGATAAAACAATATTATTTTTGGCCAGATATGTTAAGGGAAGTTAAACAATATGTTGGAAAATGTGAAACATGTTCCAAAACTAAAGTTTCTCAGAAATTACCATTAGGCCATATGGGTCAACATAGATCGGTTAGCGGTCCTTGGCAGGTTATATCTTTGGATTTAATGGGTCCATTCCTAAAGTAAACATTGTAATACGATGCTTCTAGTAATAACATGTTTATTTAGTAAGTTTACATTATTATTTCCACTAAGAACGGGTAAAGCTGAGAAAATCTGTGAGATCTTAGAAAAACAATTTTTGCTTTTTGGAAGAGTTTCGGCCATAATCTGTGATAACGGAAAGCAATTTGATTCACATTTATTTAGAGACCTGGCAAAAAAACATGATACTGAAATTTGGTATACACCATACTATCATCCTCAGAGTAATCCGACGGAGCGTGTTAACAGAGTTATTGGTACTATGATAGCTTCTTATATCGATTCAAAAAAACACAATGAATGGGATAAACATCTACAGGAATTTGCTCATGCTATTCGCACATCAGTTCATGAAACTACAGAGTACACCCCGTCATTTTTATTTTTCGGCCGAGAAACATCTTTTCCATTGAAACCTATCGATAAATTAGATTGTATGAAACCGCTTGTTAATGATTCACCAATTATTATTGACTCAACAAAATATCTATCGGGTCTAAAATCTCGACCAGAGCTGTACAAAGAAGTGGAAAATAAACTTAAAACGGCACATGAGAGAAGTCTGAAATTTTATAATGAAAAACGTCGGGTAGCGAATTTTAAAGTAGGAGATGTAGTATGGAAAAGAACTAAATATTTATCTAAAGCAGGAACTAAATTTATGGCTAAATTAGCACCGAAATTTGAGAAAGCTATAATTATTAAGAAATTATCGGATAACGTCTTTCACTTAAATAATGTTTTCGGCAAATCTATTGGTGTTTGGCATGCGAAAGACCTAAAGGTATCGTATCGTCATGATACATACCAAGAAATAAAATATGCATTCTAGGTTAATATTTTATTTCTTGAGTGGGTTGAGAATATAATGGTTTAGCATTGGAAATGCTAAATAAATGAAATACTAAATAAATTAAGTTGCTTAGGTATAACTATTTCGCACATGTCGTCATAGTAATCAACAGCGTAGTGGTTCAGCGACGCCGTATGTAACGCGGCATCCTGAGTTCGAATCCTCACTTTACAGTCGTTTTTTCTTATTTTAAGATTAATTTTATAATTTCGTTAGCTGTCGTGTAAAGAGGTCATGACCGAGCATTACCGATCAGCTGTCTATTGAGACAAGACGTACATCATAATTAATAAGTAATTTAGAGACATAGATGTGGTCATTGTGTTTTAAACGTATTGAAATTGTTATTAACAGTTTGTGTGTATAAATGCAAATCAAAAGGGGTGAGTTAACTAATAATTATAGTTGTATTTAGCAAGCTTGTGCATAGTTTTAGATTTCTATTTTTTAATGTATTGTTTCTGTGTTGTCGTAGCTTGCGGTAATGCCCTTTTGACCAATACACCACCAAGACCTGAACTTGCTAGCCGTGGTCTGGTTTGGAAGAGTTCAATCGTTCATAAAAACTCTCCTGGCGTCCAACAAATTATTTAAGATTAAGTTATTAGTGTTATATAAATATTATAAGTGTGCTCAGCATCTGCTGTTTTATTTTACGAAAACCCGTAACAATGTGAAAAATTCAGATTTCTAGGTTCACTTCACTGGTGGTAGGTCTTTTGTTGCAAGAGGCCGGCTAGGTAGGTACCACCGCAGTGTCCAATATTCTGCCGCCAAATAGTAGTGCTTAGGCACTACTGTGTTCCGGTTTGAAGGGCATTGTACGCTAGTGAAATTACTGGGCAAAAGAGATTTAAGAACTAATATCTCGAGGTTGGCAACGCGTGAGTGGCACCTACTAATGGTGCTGCAAGCGCTCATAGGCTGCGGCAGCCACTTACCATCACGTGGGCCGTATGCTTGTTTGCCAACTTCTAACATAAAAAAAAATAGGTCCAAGGGTTTAGGTTAGGCGTTTATATGTCAGCCAGGACTTCTTTTATATCTAAATATAGATTATACATACTCGTATATTACACTTCTTTCCTTCTTTTTCTAGAAACTTTAAGTGTGCCAACGGTAACCCTCTTTCGCGGGTAAATTCTAAAGAAGATGAAGAAGAGGTACGAAGGTTTTTTCTTCACGTATGTATTCTTGTATATCTTCGTAACATATAGAGTACTACTGAATCTATTTTTACGTAAGACGTATCAGAGAATAATCTAAGGTAACTTTTGATAGGAAGTATTTATAAAAATCACACTTTCTGGAAACAGCCGAAGCTAGAGGAAGTTGCTAGTATTAAATACAAGTCACATTAAAAACGTTATTAATCAATGCAACGCTAATGCAATGTGTTAAAAGCGTCCATTTATTTTGATAGAATGCATTCAATATTGCTCTCAGTCGGTTTTTAGAGGCTGATGATATATTAATGGATATATATTTTTTCGGCGTCGGGATGTGACGACCCCATCGCCCGCTGTTGGGATAACCTCTGTTATAGCAGAGATTATTCCACCAGTGCAATCAGTCACACTGGTGGTAGGTCTTTTTGTTGCAAGAGGCCGGCTAGGTAGGTACCACCGCAGTGTCCAATATTCTGCCGCCAAATAGTAGTGCTTAGGCATTACTGTGTTCCGGTTTGAAGGGCACTGTACGCTAGTGAAATTACTGGGCAGAGGAGATTTAAGAACCAATATCTCGAGGTTGGCAACGAGTGAGTGGCACCTGCTAATGGTGCTGCACGCGCTCATAGGCTACGGCAGCCACTTACCATCAGGTGGGCCGTATGCTTGTTTGCCAACTTCTAACATAAAAAAAAAATTTGTTTTTGTAAATATGCTAATTTTAATATTCCATTGCAGCATTTGGTCGTTTTATTTTTAGAATTAATCTGTTTCCTTTCTATTAGCTTTACCATGCGTACACTCATAGGCGATCACTGATCGATAAACAATCGGTGGGTTAAGCAACTTTAAGCGCGGTCTACTAGGTGGGTGATCGCATAATAGTATTTCAACTGCGCGTATCCGTGCTTCGGAGAGCACGTAAAAAGTCCCGGCTGTTATGAATTTGATAGTCGAAAAGTCGGGTCAGAGATCTATATGGGTGACCTGAACTTTATAAGAAGAAGATCAACTTTACCATGCGTACACAGTATGTAACATTTGTACTTTGCTGTGTATTAGGTATTTATTTTATACTAAAAAGGTGTCAAATAAATAAGCAGTCATCAAGACTACAATACAAGTATTAGATAGTGTTACAAACATGTTTGTAATATAAGAGAAAAAGAGGACACAAAAGGGAAATAAAAGGAGCCGAAGCTCCTTCTTATTTATTCAACAGCAAGGAATCACGGATAATGTTACTTTACGTGAATATTCGGTTGGTAGGTAGTACTTTGTCAGGTCAACCCATTCAGATTGAAGCAATAAATTTCGACTAATACAAAAAAATATTAACCTAATGTCCTAAAAGATACACAAGGACGAACAAACATACCCAGACTGGAACACTTGTATGTATAGTCAATACAAACATCTGCTCCGAGCGGGAATCGAAAGTCAAGTTCGCTACCGTTGCGCCACAATGTCGTCAAACATGTCAACAGATGCATCTTATATAGGACTTAAAAATCGAAATGTGAACCACATGAAACTGTCTATGATTTTATGAAACCTTAATTCATGAAAACAGTCATCAAAAATCTGTAGATGCGTATAGAATTCAGTAGCTAACGAGTAGTTAGTTGTTTTTTCGGCAATATATACAGTTATACAGTTAATAGACAAATGATAAGAAAATAATTGGTTTACTTGTGTCATTATTATTATTAATTTATTATTTATATATTAATTATATATATTTGTTTCTGTACGTATTTGATTATTTATTACAATAGTAAGGAAGGATGACATTATTATAAGGGCGGTTTGAAGGGAAAATAAATATCACGAAAAACGAACGTTAGTATGTAGGGAATAAATAAATAAATAAACGCTACACACTCAACGGCCTCCATTAGGATAGTGATATCCTATGTCGGGGGTTCGGAAACATATACAAGGACAAAGACAAATACACCCAGACCGGAAAATGGAATGCTTGCATGGTTAATACAAACATATTATGCTCCAAGTGGGAATTGAACCGCGACCTGTGACGCTTAAGGCAAGACGTTTGTGTGGTTGGCTATCGCTGTGGCACAGCGTCGTCACAATTAATTAATTTTTAAAACCAAATTATCTAGAATACGTTATAGGTATTGAATAATGTTTATTAAAAATGTTCGTACATACATACATTTTTAAGAATTATCCTGTCTAGTGGCGGAATAAAATGGTTTCATTTTTAAATCCTTTAACAGCTTTTAAGGTAGCCCGCGTCGAAGAGGCACTAACTTAAACTTACAAAAGATCATGTTGCTCGTAAACTTATCACTATACCTGGTAGGGCTAAAAGAGAGCTTTAAAGTTGTTTTTTTTAAAGTTAGTTGTAGATTAATGGTGTTTTAAGATTAAACTTTATTTAAATCGAAAAATGCTTTGTTAATTTTCATTCGAGCATTTTTTTAATAAAAGATTTACCATTTCTGGATAAAAGCATTCTATCATTCTCATCAGTTACGCATAGCATTGGACGTAGTGCGTCAAGTAGACTAGGTAGTAGTAGTTTGGGACTCGCCCGCCTGTTAGTCCATACAATACCCATTAAACCTCAGCGGAACCTTCATCGCCATATAGGGACGTCATGGGGTCGCTTGCACAAACAACCATAACGCCCCGGCGGAAAGGCCCGCCTTTGGGGGCCACCGTTTATGAAAGGGTACCCCGGGTATTCCAGAGCATCCTCTCCCACCCTGATAATGTGGGGGGGGGGAGCTAAATAAAAAAGCATTCTCTCCTGTTAATGAGAAGAAATACGAGCTAAATCCATCATCGTAGGTATTATAAAATATATTATAAAATTAAGATATTATAAAATTACGCAAAAACTACTGCATGAAATTGGATGCGATTTTTATAGTTGTATTTTTTTAAGTTTAACTTAAAATGACGACGCTGTGGCGCAGCGGTAGCAAACCTGCCTTAAGCACCACATGTCGCGGGTTTGATTCCGCTCGGAGCAGATTCTCTCTTAATAGGTAATTTGCTGTTACTCGCGAGTGGCACCTACTAATGGTGCTGCAAGCGCTCATAGGCTGCGGCAGCCACTTACCATCAGGTGGGCCGTATGCTTGTTTGCCAACTTCTAACATTAAAAAAAAAAATCCAATAAGTTACTAGTTCACCCTTAGGGTTACGGAGGGCAGATGGCAATCACTCTGTGTAAAAACTAGTAACCTGCCAAATCCGGTTAAGAGTAATAAGCAGGCTCCGGGCTATATAAAATGCTGGGAACAATGCTAGGACGAAGACTTTAAATTTTATATCTGTAGTATTAAACATGTTAATTTGATGACATTTTCATAAATTATTGTATTAAGGAAATCATAGTAATATTTGCGTCTTATTGTACATAATGATCATAAAGGCTTAAAATAACTCGTTTCTTCTGACGTCATGTTAAATTCCAATGTTCTAAAATCCTACAAAAACTTAATTCTAGTAGTTTTTTTTTATGTTAGAAGTTGGCAAACAAGCATACGGCCCACCTGATGGTAAGTGGCTGCCGCAGCCTATGAGCGCTTGCAGCACCATTAGTAGTTGCCATTCGCGCGTTGCCAACCTCGAGATATTAGTTCGTAAATCTCGTTCGCCCAGTAATTTCACTAGCGTACAATGCCCTTCAAACCGGAACACAGTAGTGCCTAAGCACTACTATTTGGCGGCAGAATATTGGACACTGCGGTGGTACCTACCTAGCCGGCCTCTTGCAACAAAAGACCTACCACCAGTGTGACTGATTGCACTGGTGGAATAATCTCTGTTGTGTCAGAGGTTATCCCAACAGCGGGCGATGGGGTCGTCACATCCCGACGCCTAGAAAAGTTATTTTTATAATAATATCAATAAAAATGGTGCTACTTTGAAAGAATATTATTGTATTGTAACACAACAAACAATATTATAATTGTTTAATTATTATTATTAATTACTTTCGTTTACGATTTCGAATGCACTATTAATAGTATATAAATTATATATGAAAATATATAAATTAGGATTTTTTACTATCTGTACACACAATACAAAGTCGTTTTCTGCGTCTGTTTGTACTTTCGTTTAATGTTTATATAATAAGTAATGGTATCCAGAGCGACGCTAGGGCGGGTGGCTAGTTGATGCTCTCCAATTAATAAAAAAAGCAGTTATTCTCGTAAATTAAGGGCCTCCAGTAGTCATCATGACTGCCTTTTTTAATATTTAACTATTGTAAAAGTTTTATTATATGGTTTTGGAATAAAAAGTTAAGTAGGCAGAGGAAAGTATACAAGGATATGTAGATATTGCTTGGAATCCCAATTCGATGCTTATTACTCAACAGATTTGGATGAAAGGCACAGATATAGATTGTTATCTGGATCACTGGATAAACGTATAAAACACTCTTTATCCAGAAAAAATGTTAAATTTCGGTGAGAATCATCAAAAACGCACTGCAAGGCATCTCCACTTAGAATTATTTTTGGAAACGGCTTAACCGATACAATTGGAAATCCTGGGAACCCTTAAGAGAAGAACCTATTCTTTCCTTAAAGGTTGGCAACGCACAGTCGCACATGCATGCATCTGGTGTTACAGATGTTCAAGAGCGGCGGTGATCGCTTAGCATCAAGTGAGCCTCCAGTCCGTTTGCCCCCTCTTACATAAAAAAAAATGAAATACATCTAGAAGTGTCTTATTTACTTACAAATGAATCATGGTCTCCGCGGATGAAGTCGCCGGCAGATACTAGTAATAAATAATCCGTAAATAAGGAAATCTCTTTGTCCCATAAGAAGGATATAAATTGAAATAAATATGTTTAGCGCCAGAAGATCGCGGTCGGGGCATTCCTAGAAGGAAGTTCCGAAGTTATTTCAAAGTATTTCAGACGGTTCAAACTAGCGTTCTGTACGAGCGTTTTTCTAAGCGCGTAAAAGTGTATTTAGGCGCGCGTTTAAACACAAGGGGAAAGTAAACCTTTATCTTTTTAACCTACTATACATTCCATACCTTAGTATACCTAGTATTTTCTAAATTCCACCCTCACCACTTCGATGTCTGGAAATCCACTACAGTGCGATTTAGAAAAGATTTTCTTCCACGAACACCCACTGTGTCAAACTGGTTTCCCTCGGCAGTCTTTTCGAACCGATACGACTGGGAACCTTCAAGAGAAGAGCCTATTCCTTTCTCAAAGGTCGGCAACGCACCTGCATGCCCTCTGGTGTTACAGATGTTCATGGGCGACGGTGATCGCTTAGCATCAGGTGTGCCTCCTGCCCGTATGCCCCCTCTGATATAAAAAAAAGGATTTGTGTGGAATTCCCCTGAAGCAAGTGGCTGATATCAGGTATCTTGGCCATGTTGTAACGGAGCATCATGATGAGGACAGCGAGTGGGAGCGCTGGACGCTTTCGGTCTGCGGCAATATGTTGGCCCGCAGATTGGCACGTTGTACGACGTAGTTTAATTAACTATATTTCGAGCTTATTGCCAATCTTTTTACACGTGCAGCTTGTGGGCGAACTATAGGCGGGCGGACCTACAGCGCCTTGTGTGCACACGTAGACGTCAGACGGCAGTTAAGTGTGTAGTGTTTATTTATAATGGGGGGCCGTTCTGTGTGTAGTGTTTATTTATTATCTATTAATATAAGTCATTGTGGGCGCGTTCGGCTTTTTGAAACGGAAAATAACATACTTTTTTTTTTAATGTTAGAAGTTGGCAAACAAGCATACGGTCCACTTGATGGTAAGTGGCTGCCGCAGCCTATGAACGCTTGCAGCACCATTAGTAGGTGCCACTCGCGCGTTGCCAACCTCGAGATATTAGTTCTTAAATCTCGTTCGCCCAGTAATTTCACTAGCGTACAGTGCCCTTCAAACCGGAACACAATAGTGCCTAAGCACTACTATTTGGCGGCAGAATATTGGACATTGCGGTGGTACCTACCTAGCCGGCCTCTTGCAACAAAAGACCTACCACCAGTGTGACTGATTGCGCTGGTGGAATAATCTCTGCTATGACAGAGGTTATCCCAACAGCGGGCGATGGGGTCGTCACATCCCGACGCCTTTGTGTAAGCGCATATGCCAAGAGAACCTTATACGCTCGAAAAAAACGCTAGTATAAAACTACCCCTACACAATAGTATTTCTGTTAATTGTCTGATCCAAAAATCCCAAGTCATTATTCATATAATACAAATCGTATCCAGGAATTTTATATATGTGAGAAGATGCACGTATCCTTTGAGGATATGGAAGTAATAAAAATAACCAATATGCCTTCTCTTTTAAATAGAAAAAAGTAATTTGAATTTTGTAGAACCAAGCTCTTCCCAACAGAAATGAGTCGGCTCGATCTAGGAAGTACTACCCTCTTACAGAATATCAGCTTAAAGTAACAGTACTATTGGGTTTCGTGTGATGAGTGAGCACCGGAAGCTGAAACTCCGACCCCCTTGGCTCCTTCCACTTGGGTTGCCAATGCGCATGTGATACTTTAAGTATCGCAACCGTTGTTGGTTGCGGTGACTGCTTACCATCGCGGACCTTATACTTGTTTGCCAACCGTCACGACATAAAAAAGTAGCTTATGGTGTAAGTGCACTAAAATTCTGACGGAAAATATCTCCAGAGTTTTCGATCAATCAAGTTATCAAGTCCTTTATCTAGCAACAACAACAACAACAATAAACACTTCAAGTGTTTAAAGATCCTTTGTTGTCTTACTATTAATGACTACTAAGAACGGACGCGGTTCGGCCCTTATTCTGGTGGTTTCCGAGGAATTACGCGTGATAAATCAATTCGTGTACATTATGTTTCGTTAATTATTTATCGTGTGACGCAATCATGTTAATTATCGGAACCGTCGGTACATGACCTTACGATTTTAATGTTATGTAATGTGATCGTTCGGTGGAGTGTTGTGGGTTCAATGCTAACCCCCTTGGGCTATTGTCGTACCAAAGCGCAAGCTACGAGCTTATTTGGAAGGGCAATAAGAATATAAGGAATGCCTTGACAAAGCAATGCTAGTGTGCTTTATAATAAAAAAAAATATATCACTGTAGACGTTGACATCAATAATTAAAAAAATACCCTACATTGACTATAAATTACTAGAACTAGATTTTTGAAGAAGTAGATCCCTGTTCCTCCCAGCACAAGTTGGCCAGCTCGACCGGGTCAGTACTACCCTATCAGTGCAATGAGCGCCGGAGGTCCAATTTCTCAACCCCTCTATTCCCTATTCATTTCTTACCTCTTATCGGTTGCGGTGACCACTTACCATCAGGCGGACAGTATGCTGGTTGCCAATCATCATGACATAAAAAAACTAAAAACTAGCTGATAATTAAAAATAAGGTCGCGGGTTTGATTCCCGCTCGGAGTAGATGTTTGTGTTGACCATACTGGCATGTTTTCCGGTATGGGTGTATTAATTCATTGTGTTTGTTTCCGGACCCCCGACACAGGATATTACTATCCATTAGTAAGCCGTTGAGTGTGTTGCGTTAAAAAAAAATTAAATGGGTGTACAGATTTTCTTATACTTTACAGGTAATGTAGAGCAAAATTTATGTTAAGTAATTGTTTTGTATTTATTTAATTTTTAGCTAAAACACTCCTATGTTTTCGCTTTGCGTTTCCTATTTACTTTATCTATAAAATATTCTGTAACTAAGTAGGAAAACCCATATAAATTTTATTGTAAATAATTGAGTTATTTCTTAGTATTTTAATTATAGAATTACTAATAAAACAATGAGATCATAATGTAATATTTATAACTAATCTCGCGTAATGTCTTGTGAATTATTAATAATTTTCCTTTTATTGAATTTAAACATAATAATGACCAATTTCTTTTTTATCACGTTGCAGTTAATGGAGTCTTTTTTTATCCATACAAATAAATTAGCGTCTGTTTGTAATTCAAAATTAACAGCTTCACTAAATGACACACTTACATATAGTAAGTATATACGGTACTCACATAAAAGAAATTGTAATATTTTTATCTGTTTGCCTGTTTATTCCGGGTAACCTCTGAAACAGCTAGATCGTTTTAAAGGAACTTTTAGAGTTCCATTTGGTAAATAAATATCAGTACACTACGCAAGCGGGCCCGCGGGCGCATGTAGTATATTAATATGTGAAGAGAAATCTTCTTTACCTCTTTACTAGCCCAAGACTGTCTGGAAGAGATCGCTGCTAAGCGATAAGACCACCAATTGTACATGTGAATTTTAAATAATATTTTATGTAACTTTTTATTGTGGTGTACGATAAAGTATAAAATAAATACAATAAATAAATCTTTGTATCTGTTTTGACATAGTCAAAATTTATATGGAGAAGAAAGTTAAAAGGTACGTCGGTAATAATAATGTTATGGATACATTGTTGGTAGGCCTTTTATTGCTAGCGGCCGGCTAGGTAGGTGCCACCGCAGTGTCAGATATTGTACCGCAAAGCAATATACTGTGTTTCGGCTTGAAGGAATCTGTAGCTAGTGAAGTTACGGGCAAAGGAGATTTAAGAACCCATATCGAGAATGGAACCTACGAGTACCTAAGACACCGTTGTGGCGTATTGGTAGCGAGTCCCCCTTTAGCCTGCGGGTTCGATTCCCGCTCGGCCAGATGTTTGTATTGATCTCTTCTCACCGTGACTCTGAGACCACGTCAAGTTTTCGTTCCCGGTTGATATCACACAATATCTGATAATAATCGTTAACTGTTAAAAGTAACATGCTTATCCAATGAGTTACTGGTTCGACCTTAGGGTTGCGGAAGTCAGATGGCAATCGCTCTGTGTAAAAACTAGTAACCGGTTAAATCCGGACGAGAGTAATAAGTAGACCCTGAGTAGATAAATACCGGGTATAATGCTAGGAAGAAGAAAAAAATCGGGTATGAGACCTACAAATTAATAAATGATGTTGCGCGCGCTAATAGACTACGACATCAGGTGGGTCTTTTTGGTGGGTTTTTTCGGAATGTGTATTGCTGTTGGCCCTACTGGCCTTGACAGCGTCACCGGGCGGGGGCCGAGTACTGAGACTCGCCGTGATAAAGGGACAGCCTTCACGGGGCCTCAAATTTGATTCCGTCCTTAGGGTGCCTCCTGCGAAGCCGAACCACGGCTAAGGACGTCATCGGAGATGGAGGCAGCGCTCCGAGCGCATTCTATAAGATAAATTAGAGTAAACTTTACTTGTAAGTAATTAATCTTGTAAATGACGACGTTGTGGCGCAGCGGTAGCGAACCTGCCTTAAACGCCACAGGTCGCGGGTTCGATTCCCGCTCGGATCATAATATGTTTGTATTGACCATGTAACCATATTTTCCGGTTTGGGTGTATTTGTCCTTGTCATTGTGAATGTTTCCGGACCCCCGACACAGGATATTAATATCCTAATCCGTTGAGTGTGCAGCGTTTATTATTTTATTATTATTAATAAATCAATTTTTGTAAGTTAGCAATTAAGAAATAGTACATCCTGGAAAATAAAATAAATAAACAGATTCTTCAAATGCATATTGCTCATGTCAAACATGTCTGTCATTTGTTTCAAAATAATTTGAATCTAAAGTACTCCCAGGGTACTTATATATTATATTGAAACAAAATAGTAACGTTTAAGAATACCATAAATCTGAAAATGCGGGCAAAACCGCAACCAATCGTTAATAACTGAAGTTTGCCCGCAGATTTGTTCAGTTTCCATATTATTTTTACACTTAATGTCTGCCTGCCGTTTTAAAACTTAACAGTTTTCTTTAATGCTTATATTTTTGACGTTGCGCAAATTTTGTTACGCACTCAATGACGCCTTCTGGGTCTATAAACTTAAACACACACAAGCACAAAGCCCTTTTTTTACTCGGGGAAATGCATTTATATTTTATGCACTCCCACTCCGGGACAGATGGTAAAAGTGAGTGTGGGACTAGAGGCCATGTGCAATGGTCTTCATAGGACCTGGCTCCCATGCCCAATTAGATCCCAAGGTCCCGTCTAGCGTCATAGTGGAGCGTCGCGGGTTCGTTCGCGCATTGATCTGCGATAACAAGCAAAAAGACCTTGGACTGACGCGACTTGATAAAAAATCAAAATCATCATCGGAGTCTAAAAGCAGTTTCGCTATCACTGCGCCACATATGCGTTGTATGTATCTTACCATATGTTCGCGTAAAGTTTAGTTGTTTTTGTAACTGTTTTATTCAGAAATATTAATTTGTTATACAATTAAGAATCAATTTGTACCAACGTTAAGTAGGTTATCAATTTTTAAAATTTTGGTGCATGTACTTATGACGATTTATCTTCGCCATGTAAATTTTGTGTTCACGTGATCAATCAAGATATTATAAAAGTTATTTACCCAAGATCTTTGTATTCACAATTTTTTAAAGTAATTAATAATTTATAGTTTTACCAATTATATAAAATAATTTGTAAGTGTAACACTGGATATATCATATAAAAGAATGCGTACTGACGTTAAAGCATGCATAAGCACCATTTTTACGGGTGCTTAAGCATGCAAGCTTGAGAACTGTAGACCAGAGAGGGGGAAGCGCGGGCTTTTACAGCTGAAAGCACGCGTTAGCATCCTTTAGCATACGATGCGTATAAGTGTGTGTAAAACCATTCAACTAAACCCATAGTTGATTTATTTTTATTTTTAATGAGAATATCCATCTTTTCGATTTTTTGACACATCAATAAGTCAACGAACTCTGACATTGAAATGGTTTGAATGGGATGTCTGTAATTTAATGTAATCACGAAACAAATCGGAACCTGTAATTGCATAGGGAGAGGTTAGGCCGTCTGATACTTGAAATGCCTACATCCAAAGTATTTATCTCATTATTTTCGACGAAATCGAGAGTCGTTTGTGATTGGTATTTAATTAATACAAAAACATAATTTAAAAATAACCATACACTTTTTAGAGACTTTTTTGCTGAGGTGTGACATTGTGTGACAAGGGGTGGAAGAGTCCTAAGTTTTGTTACGTCATATTTAATCTAATATATCTTATTTGAACTGTCAACGAAACCTTTAAAATTGTGTGACATCACACTAGGAAGAGAGGAGTCTCATACATGTGACCAACTGTGACGAGGAAGGGGCAGGGGTAAATAATAATGAAATTGTGTGACGTAGTTTATGGATAATGGATCGCCCCTATTGAACTATCAAATGGACGCAAATAAGCAACACCATGTCAACCCACAAAATTGAAAAAACTGAGTTATATATGTAGAAGTGTTGGTAAATGGTTGAAGAACATTTTTCTTTAATATTTGTAAGGTTTTAAGCTTTAAAACTTCTAAAAAAGCTATTTTTTCAATCATGCAATTTATGTATTTTTAAACGTTTTGGGTTATATTATATACGAAATATGCAGTTTGTATAATTATTTCTTGTAAAAATAAGTAAAATAACTTACATAAATCTGAAATTGCTAAAAACTTGACCAATAAATAAATAAAAAATCATATAAAGGAAGTTGTTCAAAAATTTCAAACGCGTTTTTCTCGAAATGACATTCGTGTGGGCTGACATGGTATTGCTTATTTGCGTCCAAATATAATTTAACAAATCAGAGGGCTTACCTTTAACTCTTATTGCCGTTCACAAATGTCGACAAAAACTATTCGTATACATATTTTGACGTTATGTTAATATAAAATTTGAATCGGTTTGCTGTCAGAATTGAATTGGATCGAAATAGAATGTTTACTAAAACTTAATGGTAAGCCCGAAGCTTAAGTTATTCGTGTAGCTGTTTTTTGTATTCATTTTGAGCTGAAATATTCCCAAATATTCTAATGAAAGAGACTTAAGTATTTTTTTCACTCATGTTAAAACTTGATTTTTGCGTGTAGTAAATAATTGCAATAGGATAATGAGTATTTCACTTGCATTTGATTCTAACAATATATTGTCACAATAATCTGACATGAATCTTGTTTCTTATCTTATATCTTATCTTTATTTCATAGGTATTGGAAATTAATAAAAAAAAACCACTTAGGTGAAGTCCCATTTGAGTTATCTGTACAAATATCCTTCATCTAGTTAACTTAAAAAGGCGGTGAAATGGATTAGTGATAAGGTGTCTAAAGTGGGTGATAAAGACTAAATGGTTACGTAATCAGTTGACCACTTACTGAGATAATTTTGTCGGTTATCAAGATTTGTTTTGTCCAGGATGAAGGTCTTCCTTTATTCTTTATGAATATTTTCGATCAGGGCCGGACTTAAGAGTTCTTGGGTAGAAAGGAAATAAAGGCTTCGAATGTTTGTTTTAATTATCTTAAAGTTCTCCACACATCTATACTTCTACACCAATAATAAAAATGTGAAAGTTTGGATGGATGTTTGCTACTCTTTCACGCAAAGATTACTGATCAGATTTGGATGAAATTTGGTACATACATTGCTTATTACCTGTTTTAACATATAAGATACTTTTCATCCTGGAAAAATTTTTGATTGCGGTAGAATCATCAAAAAACTACATAATACGATGACGTTGTGGCGCAGCGGTAGCGAACCTGCCTTAAACGCCACAGGTCGCGGGTTCGATTCCCGCTCGGAGCATAATATGTTTGTATTGTCCATTCAAGCATATTTTCCGGTCTGGGTGTATTTGTCCTTGTCATTGTGAATGTTTTCCGGACCCCCGACACAGGATATTACTATCCTAATGGGGGCCGTTGAGTGTGCAGCGTTTATAAAAAAAAAAAAATACGACTGCAGGCATAGCTAGCTTTCAATATTTTTTTTCAAATGACAACCATTTTAAACACGTAGCCGTTTCTCGTACGTTTGTCAAATTTATGTTAACTTAACATACCAAATACAGAACGCTTATTGGCTGAAGACAGGCGATGATCAACAGGCAATTAATGATCATCATCATCAGGCTATCAATCATCAGCTGTCTTCAGCCAATAAGCGTTCTGTAATTGGTGTATTGATTTGACATGAATTTAGCAACTGGGGGTAAGTTGTTTTTATTAATAAATTATAAGAGCAGTTGTACTTTTATGTTAGGCACGGGGCTAGCTGTAGCCTGTATTTTCTTGAATCTGGCTCTGACGCGGACTATGATTTACCGTTGATCCCGGTACTATAAAACTTTTATTATGGTCTTGTACTCATGCATATATTACAGTGATCTACTTATTTTTTAAACTTCTATTACATAACCGTTCCTATAAGTAGTGTGCAGGTAAGTGACCACCTCTTCTGTCTTTAATTTTTAATTTCTGATTCTACAGTTATTAAACTAAATGTAGTCTACACTGGGTCCACCTTTTTATATAGGTATCCAAACTTTACACCCAAATATTATTAGTATCGGCCGAAGACCATAGCTAACAGATATTTCAAACTCAAAAAAAAATTAAACCATAGGTAATTTTTCAAATTTTTTTGTTGTGTATTTGATTTAACATTTTTTTAAGAATAAAGACACTATATCACACCACCCCACATCTCGCATCATTTAACAAGAAGAGCGGAATGCACAAGCCTATGAAGGTGACGCACGCATGCGCGTGAAGTGCTAACAGAGTTATTAATTTTTTTTCATGAATAGTGTATGAATGAAACTAACATGACCGTTAAATCTTTGTCTCTGTAATTGTTTTTATTGTCACAATTCTATATCGATTCAGACAAACAAACGGACAGCGAGATAGAATTGATAAAGATGTGTAGATTATTAATCAGGGGGATTACCATTAACTCTTTTAACAATTCAAATGACGACTAAATCAGTCCAATTCAATTCTGACATTCATTTTTGTATATGAGCTTGACGTATAAATAAATATGTCATAATATATATTGGACGACATTTGAATCGCAATATGAGTTGATGGTAAGCCCGCAGTTAAGGGTACAAATAATAATATAACTTGAAGGGTTTTTATATCTGAGGTCGTGGACTAATAATATTGACTATGACTGGATCAATTTTGATGTAATTTAAAACAAAGAAAATCCACGCCCTAGATTAATAGATAGGTTAATTTTTATTCTGAGACATTCAATATAACGGGATTCATGCGGATAAAACCGCGGAATGCAACTGGTTATAAATAAAATGCAACTGTATCGTTGCGCAATAACAAGATTTGTTTAAATAAATCAACGTCTCGTAGTCTCGTAATAGCACGTAATCCATACATAATGACCATATCTATCAATCTTTGATAAGGTAAGACATACACTTATCCAGCTTCTAAAGTTTTGCGTATAATAAATTCCTAAAGGTGGGTTACATAAATGTATGATGTTTCCTTTTTTTAAAGAATATTAGCAATGCATTTCAAGGCATTACTAATATTCCTATTTCCCCTCCAAATAAGCTCGTGGCTTGCGCTAGAAGTGGTTAGGAAAATGGTTCTATGGGGTCAGGATTATAACCGCGATTCTCGCGTTAACGAAGCGAAGTCTGTCCTTCTACCGTTGAGCTATTGAGGCTGACTTGAATGATGTAGGTTTAATTTTAAAGCTTAAGTAGCTTAGTTATATAGAAAAATTAAAGCTAAAGACGAAAAAGTTCAAAGCAAAATTAAAATAAATTTTAGGAAACTTTTCAAAAGTCCTTTTGAATAGTCAAGCACTATACCCGGTTGGTAGTCGGAAGGTTATACCGAGAAGAACCCACAAGAAACTCGATGGTCACTCTTTTCTAATACCGAAAGTTGACTATTGCATTATGATTGTAATATAGTTTGGTGCCCGAATGAGATTCAGCAATACTAAGAGTCCGGATCATTTTTGTCAGGACAATATTCCCTAACGCGTAATATACTAAAAATGTTTTCCGGTTGCTGGTTTGATCAAACCATACTGGACCATTGTTGTACTGATTCCTAACAATAGCATAACATTCATTACAAAGAAAACTCTAAATAGCCAAATTTGGAAGACCTACTAAATCACTACAGCCATCCATCCGAAGGTTATGATCTTATTGGTCTAACCTCTATGCACTTGTATTCTGTGTAGGTTCCTAGACCTCCCACATAGAATATTTTGGTTTTATCTCGCTTTGAGTAAAGCGTTTCTTGTTTAACATTTCGCTTGTCTGTTTTAATATCAATCAATTTGTATTTCATATCTTTGTAATTTGTTTTACTGATAATTATGGCATGTGAAAGTTTTATTGGTCTTGTGTCTTTAATGTTGGGAAATATGTTTTATAAATTATGTATAATTAAGAAAACCGTTACGACTAAAATGTTGCCTTTTGTGAGCGACTTCTTCATTCAGTTTTACTACTTTAGTAATAACACTTTACTGTAAATAAAATTCGGTTTACTGTAAATAAAATGTAGGTCACATTTTATGTGCCCAGTGTTGTGAGTGGGAAAAGCGTTTATGCAAGCATATAAATTCAAATCGAAACAAATATATGTTTAAATATTTACATTTGGTAAGTTTATGTAATTAAATTTGCGATGTGCTAAAGAAATTATTATATAGGGAACAGCCATTTAATCTTTATTGGTTACAATTTTTTACAATCTAATTATTTATAAGTATTTATACATTATATAAATTGATATACGTATACATGTCGCAGATACCGATGGAGTTAAAATTCGCGTGGTTGATGTTTGTATCCGACAATTTTATCATACTTTATTAAAAAGTGTCAAGAGCTAGTGTTCCCCGAACCAATGCACTCACAGATACGACAGATTTCAAAAACTAGCAGCTTTACTCTATAGTGTTTTACCGATTACAACCTCTTTCGCCTATATTGTAAGATGGTACATAAATGGTATTTGTCAAAGTTGGTAAATAACTTACAGCTCGCGTAATGATAAATTATCATCGTTACAGCCTATGTTCTTCTGTAACACCAGAAAATGAATTTCTTAAAGCGGCTAATAAAAGATATAGAAATTGATTATTTTTTTGAGATCGGTTATTAATCAAAAACGAAAGCATGCGATTGATTGCGGATATGTGTAACGTCTAACCTAATAATTTAAATAATAACGGCTCCATAATACTATAACCGTAACTCACGGTAGCCTTTCAACTAAGTTAAAGGATTTACATAGTTTTATATTAATACGATATTACGATTGTGTCGGATCAACCTTATCGCCCGACGATCATTCCGTCACGTTGTATTAATGAATACAAATAATACTTAAGTGTGATAGAATACAACAATATTTACAATTGAATAATGTATAGCTTGGATTACACAATTTTTTTTTATAACACGAAGGTGACAAACAAAAGTATGGTTTGCTTGACGAAAAGAAGAAACTTCAACAAAATTGAAGTGCCCATTGGTAATGTAGCATAACAACAGCTTAGTAATAAATGCATATGAAAGGATATATTATATGCTACTTGTATAAAAAATAAAATTTTTTGTCTGTCAGTTTCTTCTCGCTGAAACGGTGACCGACTTTGAAAGGATTTTTCACTTAGAGATAGTTGCTGCAAGGAATTTAGCCCTTTATTTAATTTACAATTCCACCCATTAAAAAACAAGGCATTCTGTTGATCACGTAATCCAAGTCGCGGGTCTTTTAGTTCTTAGTAACACTAATACTGAGATGATTAGTAGGGAGGAAAGAAGAAGGCGATAAAGAGAGGTGGTGAAAGTTTTGGCCTCCTCTCGTTCCCTTTGCAGGCGCGACGTTTTTTAGCGTTGGAAAACATATTTAAGCGAACCACTACTAAGTAGTGGTAGTGTGGGCCTCACAGCTACGAGTTAGCTACCTTTCTTTGTACTCGATGGGCACGATTTCAAAACGTTTGTCTTAAGCATAATCATAAAAAGATTCTTATCTTTTATCTTACTATGAAATGTCATATCACTGTTTATATTTAGCCTATCTATATCTATAAAAAGTAATCAAATTTCGAAATCTATCCTTAAAATGTTGATTTTAGCGGCAGCGTTCTAGCCTATGTTTGCTTCAGATTTTAGATACTTATTTACTAGGGGCTCTTGCCTAGAGGTGTGTATTCTGGGATTTCTCGGAATTCTTGCCGCATCTCGCGAAATCGGTTTTTGATTATCTCACAAAATTAATATCTGATGATCTTTAAAGTGCTACTGGTTACCATAAAGGCCATAAATTATTGAGGAAGTTGGGTAAAATTCATTCAACAAATTAATAATTTTGACTAGAATAAAAGTGTTTCCTTGAAACGTGTCGGTAAATACCTGTATCTAGGCCAAGAAATAGAGATGGGTTTTTACCCATCAAACCCATGGGTTTAACCCAACAAAGATAACAAAATTAACAGAAAAATACGACTAGCTTGGGCAGCCTTTGCTTAAATAAGTTTTTCAATCAAAATTAATATAAACGGCCAAAAAGGGGTGCCTTTACAACCAGTGCATCCTTCCAGCCCTTACATATGGTGTCCAAACTTGAGTAACCACTAAGGACATTCTTAACAAACTTAGAGTTGCCCAAAGAACTATGGGAAATGGTAGGAGTTAAACTCAGGGACAGAAAATCCATGGAGAATAGAAATCTGTGGAGAAGGTTGAAGGAGGCCTACACCAAAATGGTCGACCAAGGCTTGTGATGATGACTTTGGAGGAGGCACCGTAAGAACGGAATTAAATGTGAGCCCTCACGAGGGCTGTTTCTTTTACACGGCTGGGTCTCATTACTCGGCTCCCCCACCTGGTGACACTGTCAATGCCTGTGTCGGGGGTTCGGAAGCACATGCAAAGACAAGGCCAAATAGACCCAGACTAGAAAATATGCTTGCATGGTCAATGCAAACATATTATGCTCCGAGCGGGAATCGAATCCGCGACCTGTTTTTAAGGCGGGTTCGCTGCCGCTGCGCCATAACGTCGTCAAAAAAAATCTTTACTTATCAAAATTGTGATAAATGAACCGGTAATTTGAACTTGATTATTATAATAATATATTTATCGAACACTGTCAGAGAAAAAAGAACACACTAAAATAGTGACAAAAAAACGAAACTACGGTATAATTTTATTCAATGGAACCAATGGCTAATTTTTATCTATTACTTCTCGTCGTCTTTATTTGCTCTTCTTATGATATACCTGATTTGAATTATATTTTAAAGGATTACGGGCTATTTTTCAATGTCATTGAATTCGTAACAAGTTCCCAGAAGAGAATAAACTGTTTAAAGTTTATTTTAATTGTGGCCGAGCTCGTGACGCTCATGTGACCGTCCGTCACGGCAACACAAATAAAAATCTATTTTAAAATCATCTATAAATATCGCGGTGAAAGAATCGATGATTGTGTTTTTGAGACTTTTTTGTAACATATTTTGATACACATTTGGTCTTAAAATGTAATGTAGGTCGTCTTACAGACAGGTGAGATTAAAAAACTAAATAAAGTAAAGGTTTCATGAGGATAGTTTATTGAGGCATATTGGAAGAGAACCATGCCAAAAATGAAACGCATTTTGCATAGAAGATGACCTAGCAAAGCAAGTTGTCATCCTCTCAACAAAATGCTTCACAGTTGGAGAGTAAAACAGTTAGTCACTGTTGTCATTTATTAGGGTTCCCTAGCAAAATGGAACCCTTATTTCGTCATATCTGTCTGTCCGTATGTGTCTATGTTCTATGAACCGCTAAATGATTTTGTAATGAAATTCTAAAATGTATGAAAATTAAGTGTAGTAGTGTAACTGAGGGTTAATATACATGTAACTGAGGGTTGAAAAAAAACTTCAACGTATAGCAACGTGTGACATTTATTTGGATTTGAGGTCTTTTGAAAATGATAAGGAGGTTTGATTTTGGCTTCCTTTCCATAATTTAGTAGTTGTTGAGATAATACCTCCTAAAGTCATAAAAATTGTGTCTTTGACTTTTGAACTATCGGATTTAAAATTCTGGAATTTTTTTTGTTTGTAGAACATCAAGTGAACTTTCAACCACAAAAGTATAAGTAAAAGTACTATAAAAGTCGGTTTTAATTCGTTGTTATTTTTAAAATCCTTAAAAGTCTTCATCATCACCAAGCGGAACCCTTTAGTTTCGACTGTGCGTGGTGCACAACGGACTTGGCTGATAATTTTTAATTAATAAGTAGAGCGTTGTTCGTAACCATTATTCTGTAGCAAAAACTTAATCAGGTTTTGAGTCATATATCAATTCAACTGTCACTATAATTGTGACAATACGCATTTGATCTAGAAATTGGAACGAGCTCAAGAATAACAATTATGTTAAACGTACTACGTGACTTCAAAGTAATATCCTAAACGATAGCTTCCAGATGGATCAGGTGATTCTAAGCCACATATTATTGCCAAGTCTAAAAACAAAAAACAAGCAAGTCTAAAAAAACTACGACGCAGAAATTTAAAAATGCTTTCATCATATCAGGATTGATGACTAATCATCAATCCTGATATGATGAAAGCATTTTTAAATTTCTGCGTCGTAGTTTTTTTTTTATGTTAAAAGTTGGCAACAAGCATACGGCCCACCTGATGGTAAGTGGTTGCCGTAGCCTATGAGCGCTTGCAGCACCATTAGTAGGTGCCACTCACGCGTTGCCAACCTCGAGATATTGGTTCTTAAATCTCGTCTGCCCAGTGATTTCACTAGCCTACAGTGCCCTTCAAACCGGAACACAGTAATGCCTAAGCACTACTATTTGGCGGCAGAATATTTGACACTGCGGTGGTACCTACCTAGACGGCCTCTTGCAACAAAAGACCTACCACCAGTGATCCTACTATTTTCGATATGCTTTTTTATATTAGAGGAATCTTACCATTGCGAAAAAACTCGAAATTACACCCTTAGCACTTCGATGTCTGGAAATACACAGCAGCGCGCATTTTCTCCACGCATCACTCTGTGGAACCATCTTCCACCGGCGGGAAGGCTCTTTCCTGGGAAAAGGCCATTGCGATCTATCAACTGGGCCATTTTGTAGCGAATGATTTGTCTGACAAAAAAGAAGGGTGCTCACGTGATGTTAGCGATTACCACCGTCCACGACCAACTGAATTTATGACCTTAAAGATGCAGGTGGTTATACAGGAAAAGGAAACGCGGCTGACGAGCAATTCACGAGCTTTTCAACAATCTACGGTTGTATTAGCATTCCAAGAAAGAAAGCAGCAATTACTCCCTGTTGATTCCATTTTGAAATTTAAATACACTTGTGCGATGTCAATCAAAAACTATAGGTCACGTGGTATTTCGAAAGGTTATGCCAATTGCCATACATTTCGGAATTATCTAATTTCGTTGTCTATAACTAAATGTGACTTTGTTTAGACCCCCTGGGCGCCCAGGCGGGCATAAGTTATAAGTTGCATCGGTGTTGAATTTACGAAGAGACACCAACGAGTCTGTGACATTTAGCCTATATTAATAAAGGGCCAGTCTGAGCGCATAAATCAGTTAGAAATCTAAATATAAAAGTTAAATAGTATGAACATATCCATACAACATTATTATATCATAAATCAAATTTTATAATATAAAAACGATGTTTATGCGATGAAAATTATAATAGATTGCTTGAACTTTCACGGACTTTAACATTATAATACAATTTAACATTATAATTATGTAATAAATCAAGCTACCGTAAATAGTTGTAGTATTTGTTGTGACAATATTTATTAAAAGATCAATAGTGCGTCTAAATCGTCTCGTATACTGTTTATATTAAATAATTTATTATATTCTATGGGAACTTTCGTTTTTATTAGGATTCCGTAATCAAAGGGTGCTAAAACAAGCCTCTGCTATCTTTTAGTGCATTTTACTAATCGTAATAGGTAGAGGGTTAAAATGTTCACAGAATATGTATATCTGTTGCCACTACAAAAACAAATTCTAAAAATAAAAAAATTGTTCAGTTTGGGGACCCCCTTCAGGAATGAAGTTTCTTACATTTTTTCTTCAACTCCGAATTACGAAATGTATATTTTTTTCAATAGGTTATATGATAAAAAGAGACAGGGACAAAGAGAGAGAGAGACAGAGAGTTGCATACCCGGTTGCGCACTCACTTGCGCGTGTGTTCATTTGCTTGTAGTAAGCTCGATACACACACGCAAACACAAACAGCATACGGCATTTAGTTACGTGATGATTTCTACTAAATCGCCACTACCCAAAAGCCGCCTTAAGGAACTTTGTTTCAATAAAATTTTAAAAATAAAAGAATATTAATAATAATAATAATAAATAAACGCTGCACACTCAACGGTCCCCATTAGGATAGTGGTATCCTGCGTCGGGGGTCCGGAAACACATACATGGACAAGGACAAATACACCCAGACCGGAAAATATGCTTGCATGGTCAATACATGCTCCGAGCGGGAATCCGCGACCTGTGGCGTTTAAGGTAGGTTCGCTACCGCTCGCCACAACGTCGTCATTAATATATTTGATTTAGCTGTCTCTCATGAACTGTAATAGATAAATAAATAAATAAATAAACGCTACACACTCAACGGCCCCCATTAGGATATTTATATCCTGTGTCGGGGTCCGGAAACATACACAATGACAAGGACAAATACACCCAGACCGGAAAATATGCTTGCATGGTCAATACAAACATATTATGCTCCGAGCGGGAATCGAACCCGCGACCTGTGGCGTATAAGGCAGGTTCGCTACCACTGCGCCACAACGTCGTTAACATTTCCATAGATTGTGTATTTTTATGGCCGCTATAATAACAAGTAATAAATACATTATTTCAATTTAATTTCAAAATTAAAGAAATCCGATATAAGAAACTTAATATTTTTATTCGGCGGTGAAACATAACTCTTTATGTGGGAGCCCGACACTTGGCCGGTTTTCTTAATACACCTGGACCAATGTCATGGCTGTTTCAAACCACCCACGTGTTTCCATTCTTTACTATTTATTGTATTATTATCTATGGATATATGTTCATACATTTCTACTTCCTAGTATTATTCCCGGTATCAAACGAGTATTTACCCAGGGTCTGCTTATTACTCCTATCCGGATTTGACAGGTTACTAGTTTTTATACACACGACACGAACATTAGATAACATTTTATACATAGAACACGCAACCGTCGAGGCTAAAGGCAGACTTGCTACCAACACGCCACAGCGGTGTGTGTTATATATGTTTCTACATAAGACGACCGTTATGACAGTGCAGATTTTATTATTGACCATACAGACAGGTCTAGTTGGTTCTGCTTTTTATGCTAAAAACCCTAACATTTACATCATAATTACACAGAGAAAACTCTTTTGCCCATGAAAGTCTTTAAAAACAATTTATTTGTATTAAATTTTGCCTGTGTATGTCAGCCTACCTGATAGAAAGCTAGATATAGCTTTCTAGGATTGAATCCCTAATTTGACTATGTTATGGCGTTGCGTTAGCGAACTTGCCCTAAGTGCCATAGGTCGCGGTAACCGAACCAGCTCGTAGCAGATTGTATTGAAAATACAGTCATATGTTCCGGTTTGGGTGTGTTTGTCCTTGTCTTTGTGTATGTTTCTGGAGCCCCGACACAGGCTAGAAATATCCGTTGAGTGTGTAGCGTTTATTATTTATTAATTTCTCGTTAATTATTCACCGGCATCGTTTACTAATAACGATGCTGGTGAATAATTACATATAATCACTACAGTCTCAACGACCACCTAATACTAACTAACTAGACCCCCAACTGCAAACCTGAGATCGGCAATATGAGATAGGGACTTTGCAGTAATTGAAGCGCAAAAGTGACTAAGCAGATGGCATTGCTGACTTCCGTTGTCGAGAATAATAGATAAAATGGACTAAAAATAAATAATTAGAATAAGATAATTTCAATAAGAATAACTTAAATAATGATAAGGTAATAACTTCTGCCAGCGGCTTCGTTCGTTTTCACCTGTTTGATGTCCTATGTCAAAATAATGTGTGATTTAAATAAAAAACACTAAGGAGTATTAATATAAACTTTGAAGCAAAATAACTTTTTACCCCTTTTTAACACCGTTATGGGATGAATTTCAATAAAATAAGAAACAAGTCTTCATCAATTCTGTTACAAAAGTTTTATGCAAAATTTGAAGTAGATTGAACCAAGGAATAACATTTTCCCATACAAACTTTGCCCCTCTTTTTTACCCCTTTAGAGGTAGAATTTCGGAAAAATTCCTTCTTATTGGATGCCTACGTTTTGCAATGAACATATCCTCCAAGTTTGAGGTCTCTACGGTCAGTGGTTGAGGCTGTGCGTTGATCCATCAGTCATTCAGGACAAAGTCTTTTATATACATATAGAAGAAGATTATGTATGTTTGGAAAAAAAGTAGCAACTATAGAAATAACAACTTCTATAACAAAAAAAACATACCTATACATGTATAAACAGTAGTAGATACAAGCAACAAATAATGTTTATCTAAAGTATTATTATGTGCGGAGTGTTAGCTTCTTTATTATAGTCCATTACATAGATTTAATATTGATTATTTATTACATTCTTATTTTGACTTGGTTAGTTATTTTTAAGTAAGCAGCTAGTTTTTATTTTGACTTTGTTAGTTTTCAATTTGATTCAGTAAAGAATTAGTGATTTTAAATCTTAACGGAAATTCAAATAAGAGGGGATGAACGCATTGAGGTTTTATGAGCAGTGGTCGGAAACTGATTTTGTTTAGTGCATATTTAAGGAACTGTTACTGGATAAAGACATATAAGATTTGTAAGATTAAATAAATATACAATTGGAAATTGGACGAACAGATGTTTTATTGCAACAGGAGCATAAATTGTTATAATAAAAATTAATAATACAAGGAAAGAGCTAAAAGTCTGTGGTGTTTTACATAATTATAAAGCTAATTAGGTACTAGTATACAAGTCCTTATGGTCAATCCACACAACCCCGACCGGGAATTGAAACCACGACCACTACAATGTGATATTAAATGTATAAGTTAAACATATAATTAATTCTATATATTTCAAAACAACAATAATTTAATTACAACAAATGTCAAAATTTACATAAATACTTATTATCGATTCCGACATGCTTAAACGAAGGCTTTCCCTTTTCGATTTCCGGTTGATATAATACACAGTTCCGTTAAACCTCAGTTAACTCTTTTAAATGTTATAACAATCATTAATTGTATTATCAGAGTGGGTCGTTGAACTGATTTTTAATATAATTATTGTCGTTTTATCTTTGACAATTTTGACATTTCATTATATTGCATTTTTTAATCTCTTCTGAAATTTTATCAATCACGTGCTTCTTTATAAACAATAAAAAATATATTACCGGCGTCGGGATGTGACGACCCCATCGCCCGCTGTTGGGATAACCTCTGTCACAGCAGAGATTATTGCACCAGTGCAGTCAGTCACACTGGTGGTAGATCTTTTGTTGCGACAGGCCGACTAGGTAGGTACAACCGCAGTGTCAAATATTCTGCCGCCAAATAGTGCTTTAGTGCTTAGGCATTACTGTGTTTCGGTTTGAAGGGCACTGTATGCTAGTGAAATTACTGGGCAGAGAAGATTTAGGGACCAATATCTCAATGTTAGCAACGCGTGAGTCACTCCTACAATTAATGTATGTTATTGATCCGCTTACCATGGGATGGGTATATCGCTTGCCAACTAAGCTACATTAAAAATAAATAAAAAAACAAGCAAAAATAAAAATTTTCCTCTTTATATTTTTAGCATAGATAAAGACTTTTTAATTAAGCAAAATGCTATCATAAAAATCTATTTATAGCTCTGCAATTACAAAGCTATAAATACCCTTCAATTAAACTAAAATGTTTAATTTTAGCTCCGAATCAGTATTTTTGGATTTAATTAGCTTACATAACAAGTTTTGTGTTTCAACTGGTTTTAGTATTGCCGAGTGCAAACGCACTCTCAGAGAATCGGAGATAAGTATTACAAGATAAAATCCTCAGTGACGTAGATGTTCATATTGATAAAGATATGATTATGATGATGATTGGTTATCAAAAATTTACATATAAATGATAATATTTTACATTATTTAGTAAGATTGAACTGGTGGCCTTTCATTGCAAGAGGCTGGCTAGATAGGTACCACCGCAGTGTCACATATTCTACCGCAAAGCATGTATTTTGCGTTACTGTGTTTCGGGTTGGAGGGCACAGTTGCTAGTGTAGTTACTAAAGGAGATTTAAGAATCAATATCTCGAGGTTGGCAACGCGTGAGTGGTACAAATGGTGTCGCTAGCGGTCGTATGGTACGACAACCGCTTACCATCAGGTTGGCGTATGCTTGCTTGTCAATGTAGTAACATAAAAAAGAACTCTTAAAGATTCCACGTATAATAATGTAAATTCCAAGAGTATTATAGCTGCGCCTGCGGTTATGCTTGCGTGTATGTCTTTGCTCATTTCTAATTTGTGACGCAGTGGTAGCGAACCCGCCTTAAGCGCCACAGGTCGTGGGTTCGATTCCCGCTCGGAGCAGATGTTTGTATTGACCATATGGGCATGTTTTCCGGTCTGGCTTTTTTCTTGTCCATGTGTATGTTTCCGGACTCCCGACACAGGATATAACTATCCTAATGAGAGGCCGTTGAGTGTGATGTTTTTATTTATTTATTTATTTTTCCAAAAAAAAAAAAACAAAATAACCTTAGTTATTCCTTATAACATCAGCTACCAGCCAGTGAAATTCCGTTCAAAATCTGTCCAGCAATTTCAAATATTAGTCGGAACAGACAGACAGAAAGAAAGAAAAAAATAGTCTTTTGATATAAGTACCGTATATAATTTTATATTGTAGTTTAAGCATTACAAGGAAACATACAAACCAGCAAACAAACTTACTTTCGCATTTGTGATATTAATTTAGGATGTCTAATGGATTATAATACAATATTGATAATATTTTTTATGTTTCTATTTCCCGGACAAAAATTTTCCATGGCAAAAAAGTGCTATTACAAAATTAAAAGTCATTCAAGAAACAATTATTTATAATTAGATTATGTTTTCCCCGATACAATAATTAATTATGATAACATATCAGCGTTGAAAGACATTGTATACGCAATAGGTAGTGGGTGATAAATAAACTATGGATTTTACATATTCATCAGCCCGTTGAGACTTTCCCACTCAGACAGAGAGAAATAATGAAATAATTATGTTAGAGAAATACGACAGGTATTTCCTCCTCGAAGGCCGTTTTTATTTCTTTATGTTATGATGGTTGGCAAATAAGCATACGGCATGCCTGATGGTCACCGCAACCTATGAGTGCTTGCGATACTTGAAGCATCACATGCGCGTTGTCAACCTAAGGGGTAAGACTGAAGGGATACAGTAAACAGATAAATAAATAAATAAATTAACGCTACACACTCAACGGCCTCCATTAGGATAGTGATATCCTGTGCCGGGGGTCCGGAAACATACACAGTGACAAGGACAAATACACCCAGACCGGAAAATATGCTTGCATGGTCAATAGCTAGGGAGATTGAGCCTCCGGTGCACTCACTCATCGCATTAAGCACAACAGTACTATCACTTTGCGTCGATTTTCTGAGAGGGTAGTAGTTCCCCGGCCGAGCCGGCCTATGTGTGATGGGAGGAGTATGGCTCTACTTCTACCACTTTTGGCTTGTTGGCAGCGAGCAAATGTTATTTGAACAAATGTTCATCACTACATAGTATAAAACAAAGTCGCTTTCCTGTCCCTATATCCCTATGTATGCTTGAATCTTTAAAACTATGCAACGGATTTTGATGCGGTTTTTTTAATAGATAGAGGGATTGAAGAGGAAGGTTTATATGTATAATAACATCCATTAAATAGTAGAGAAATACTGTTATTTTTGAGGTTTCTAATGTGATGTCGTAAATAATGTTAGGGCCACGGGCAGTAATGAATAAATCAAAACTACTGGATCGATTTTAATAATTTTTTCTGTGAATGACATAGGCTATATATTTTATACCCGTGCGAAGCCGGAGCGTGCCGCTAGTTATAAATAAATAAAATAAATAAACGTTACACACTCAACGGTCTATTAGGATAATTGAATTGAATATATTTTTTATGGAAAATTTAAAAACTATTTGAGTTGAAATCTTATAAAATTTATAAGCTTTCAACTCAAAAAGCTTTTACTACATTTTAATACTGAGGTTATTGATTTGTAATATTTTTTCGTCGCTTTCATATTCCCACGTATTTCGTGCCCTCGCGGAATGCAGATAAATGGTTTCGGCAAAGTTTCTGATTTCGTATCAAATTCTGAGACCTGTTCAAAATACTACGTCAAAACTTTCAAAATGTTTTCGTTGAATTTTATTTCTTTTATACGTATTGTAAAAGTACGCCCATTTCCTGTTTGTAGGTAATACCCCGGTCCAACCCGCCCATTTGTGCCGGCAGGAACTACTACTACGAGGAAGAAAATGTATTCTAAATCGCGCTGTTGTGGATTTCCAGACATCGAGTATACTACTTATGTGCTAATTTAGATAACAAACTCTCTTTGCGACCAATTACATGCACAATCTGTTCAGTCATTTTTGCATGATTGAGTAAAAAACATCCAAACATAGCAACAAAAACTCAATGATTAAAGAGCCGACTCCACTCCATCAATGCGGGAGTTGTGGGTTCGATCCTGACCTCCATGGGCTATTGTCGTATCCACTCTTAGCGCAAGCTACATGTTTATTTAGAAGTCTTCTTCCTAGCATTATTCCCGGTATTATATTTACCCAGGTTTTGCAGTTTTATCCGGATTTAAAAGTTTAGCAGTTTTTACACAGAACGATTGCCATTGGATAAGAGAAAATTAACTATCAAGAGTTAACGATTATTATCTAATGTTATGTGATAACTACCCGGACAGCTTAACATGCTCTCCGAACCACTGTGGGGAGACCTACAAGGACAAACGCCCATACCGAAACAGATTTTTTTTAAAGATCAATACAAACATCTGCCCCAGCGGTAATATAACTCGAACCATCGAGGCTCAAGACTGACTACATACCAACACGCCAGAACGCTGTCAAGAGGGGTGATAGGGATATTGATTAATAGAGCAGTTGAAATTATTACTTCCGAATCACTAAAATAATATTAAAATTTGTAAGTTATAGTCAGTTTCATTATTTGATAAATTTAAAACTATAATAAATGTAATAATAAATATATTTATTGTAAGCCATAGATAATTTATACATCTGGCTGGTTGTTGTCAACATAGTACCAAAAATTACCGCCATTTAAAAAAAAAAAGAGTAATTGTGGAACTCGGGAAAAGAAGGAGATGTGTATGTAATAGTTTAAGGATATTATAAAATAAAGTATACAGGGTAGTAAAAGGGAATACTTCTTTGAATTATTGGCTTACGCCCATAATTATAATATAATGTTCTTTAAAACACATACAAAGTTTAATAAGATTATTATTTGCGACGATAAGTGTTTTGATTGGGCCGTATACGCGTATTTGACATCGAGGTGACAAAAAACTATTTCTCATAGCTTTGAAAACAATACGATTATTTTAAGCTGTTTACGATAATATCCGGAGTAAATACCGTAGTGCGTTCACCGAAGGAGGAAAATACAAACAGGATGGAATCCAGACAGTAACAGAATCTGTTGCCAAAATAAATATTTGTCACGGGTTACCCTGAAAGCTGTGAATGCGAAACACACTGATCTCTATTATATGGATTGTGGATCTATATGACGTAAAAGACAGTACGGATGACAATTTGAAATTATATTGACGCAAGATGCTAATTCGTATGGCTCTATCAATCATCACCGTCGAAATTGTAAATTTATTGTCATAGTTACATTATTAAAACTATCACGAGACATTATTTAACTTAATATAAAATTTAACGGCTAAAGCTCAATCGGTTTAGGTACTGACTAGTTTCGGACCCATTGGATGTCTTTTACCAGGCTGAGTGGGTAACGTTCGTCGTGGTGACCCGTCTCGCATAAAGTTTTAACCGTAAAATTTTATATTAAATTATTGTAATAGATTTAAGTTTATATATGGCACACAAAAATTCCTTGTCGTGCCATGTTGGCAGTGAGCGCAGGCTAATTGTTTACTATTGAAGCGCCATATGAGTGGCTGGAGAACTAAACTAAAACAATACAAAATTTCAATCAATCCAAGTCAGTCAATTTCCCACACATATTCTTACTTTTATTGGCATATGCACCGTTTTAATTATAGAGGTTCTCTGCACGTATTTAGTGTTTAAATTTTTATCAATTTCCTTACATGGGATCGTTAATCCGTATCATAGAGATCAATGGAAAATGGGTTCACTTATTTTGCTTTTAATGCTACATTATATAATAAATAAGGATGATTAATTTTTAATTTGTCTCAAATCCAAATTGTATGATTAAGTTGCGTATACATTATATAATATAAAAATATAATAAATTACATTTCTAAATGATAACACGACAATATCTTGTTGAATGATTTTGATACACATTTATTATCAGATCAGATTTATAATTGGATTATTTGAAGCAACATAAAAAACATGATTAAAATCTTCAAAATAGTTATCAAAAATAAAGATCTTTCCCTACAAGAGCCCCATACTGTAGTACATTGGGGTCACCTCGGCAGGGAGTTCATTCCATAACCGAAGGGGATTTTTCCGGACAAGACTACTCATGAAGAATCAGCAAGACTGTATTATATACTCTTATAATTCTGTTAGTTTTACTTATGAAATGAAAGTGAAAATGTTAAGAGTTTTTTTGTCTCTTTATTAATTTAAAAGAGCATTGCCGCTGGGCGAGCACATCGTCCTGTAAGGCCAATTTGAATAACTTACAACATAATTAGTAAAACATGATTTCACAAAATTGTATAGCATTTTCGTCTCTTGTAACAAGTCCAATTTGTTTTGTACTACCAAGATATGAAGAACGTCTTCAGGAACTGTTAAGAATTTTAGCTATGGTGAATATAAGAAAATGTATACGTTAACAACAATGGTGAACCATTTAATCACATCTTGTGATGATAAAAATATGAATTTTTAATACAATATAAATGAAGAAGAGGTGAAAAACTCTTTTCAAATAAAGGACATACATTGTTAAGTTACACAAAGAATACAGTTGTCTCTAAAAATGAAATCACCTATATTTTATCATTTTGCATGAATAAAAATCCCAGAACCATTACGATTGGTAATCTGACTCATGAATCTGTGGTTTTTGAATGAGTTTTGCATTCATTTAAATGTTTATTTGGGCATCCCCAGTCTTGAATAGCCTATAAATATGTCTGACCGGTTCAACCTTTCAAATTAATGACCGTAATTGGATTTTCTCGGTTTGAACAAAACACGCTCTGGAAATTTAATAACAGCATTATAAATAAGGATATATAAAAGCCGCGAGAAAATAGGTGCAGACGGAAAGACCCAACTTCAAATCATATCTTTCCCAGAACACCAACCGAAAAAAGCTAGGCGTCCTAAGCACGTCCTGCAAGACCCTGACGATAGGATTACATTAGAAAATGGCCCTTACACAGCACAGACAAGCACACAACACCGTCTTTCGCACGTCGCGTCGCGCTGACACCGTCGGGTGAGTCTGTCATAGAATGCGCTCGGAGCGCTGCCTCCATCTCCGATGACGTCCTTAGCCGTCGTTCGGCTTCGCAGCAGGCACCCTATGGACGGAATTAAATTTGAGCCCCTGTGAGGGCTGCCCCTTTAACACGGCTGAGTCTCTGTACTCGCCCCTCCCCGTTCAGTGACGCTGTCAAGGCCAGTAGGGTAAACTGCAATACACATTCCGAAAAAAAAACCTCCAGATTGTCACGAAGTATAAGTAGGTACGAGTTCCTCAGCTCTGATTTTTGGCCACATTTAGTTTACCGTAGATATAGGGAAAGTAAATAAAAAACCTCCTCAGTGAATATTTAGATTTCCGATATTATATGGTGCTAGATTTAAGTGTTTCATAATATTTAATATGTATGTTATTCTGTAAGGTATATATGTATGGGCTATGTCGCATGATTTAAAATAAATAAATTATAACAATTAATTAGTAAACGCTATACACTCAACGGCATTATGATAGTGATATCCTGTGTGTGTCTATATCCGGTGTTCCGGACACCGGAAACATACCAAAAGTTTCAATAGTTAAATCAAAAGATAAACTTTGATATGTAGTAGCAAAATCTATAGTTCTGACATAAAAAAACTCCCTTAAAACATTTTCTTCTTATTCTGTACGTGCGGAATATTGCTCAGCTATACATTACTAAATAATTAGCTGGATTTATACATATAAACAGCTTGTTGTTTGTCGTTGTTGTCCGGAAAAATACTTCCCTTACACAGAATACGGAGGTGAAGAATGAAGGCCTGAATTACATATAATCAGCACCGATCAGCATGTCTACAGAAAATAGCTATTTTGTGTAACGTGAAATAAAGGTACGCGGGCAGAGCCGCGGGCTAAAGCTAACCTGACTAATATTATAAATGTGAAAGTTTGGATAGATGTATGCATGATTGTAAATCTTTCAGGCAAGAAATACTATACAGATTTTGATGAAATTTCGTACACACATAGCTTATTACCTGTATTAACATATAGGATTTTGACTGATGACTTTTTATCCCGAAAAAAAATTGCGTTCCGTAGGATCATCAAAACACTACACAGCGCGAGCGAAGCTGCGGCCACATCTAGTAGTATACAAAACGAACAAAAAACAATATCATTTTATAATATGTAAGGATGTATATCCATGTGCATCTAATCTATATATATACGCGACTTGCCTACGTGATCGGTGAGCGGGTCGCTGCACTCATTGCAAATATCAAATCTGCTGTACATCCCAGAAACAAACCAACGATTGACCTCATTGTTTAAAAAACATCTCAATCAAAAGTGAATAGAGTTGAAAGTTTCTTGAAACATTGTTGAAGATATGATGTTTTGGAGTGTGAACGAAGATTCGCATTCCTGTAATTGGTGCCTTCCCGCGTTGTCCCCCGCTCGTATGTCATTTGATCTTACTGTCAATTGTGGTGTCACCACTTGTTATATGTTTTGGGAATGTTTTTGGAAAGAAGTCCCTTAACGCAGCTTACGGGTAGTGCGACTTAGTAGCAATCGTCATGTAACGAAATGCCGTATGTGTGTGTGTATCGAGCCTACAAAAAGCAAATGAGCACACGCGTACGTAAATGCGCAGTTGGTTACGCAACTCTCTCTCTCTCTCTCTCTCTCTCTCTCTCTCTCTCTGTCCCGATCTCTTTTTATCATATAACCTATTAAAATACACATATTTCATTTCGAACTACATTCGGAGTTGAAGAAAAAACGCAAGGAACTTCCTTCCTGATGGGAACGCACATTTTGTAATTGCCCTTGTAACCACCGTGCTTCGGACAGCACGTTAAGCTGTCGGTCATGGTCGTTTTGACTCCAATAATCGATTACTCATGGTAGGCAGTTTTTTAATCTTATCGACTAGTACAATAATGATTCGGAGATTAGATAAGAGTAACAAACAACCTTGCTTGATAAATTGACTTAAAAATGCTAGGAAAAGAAAATGAAATTTTAGTGCAATAACTATACTGGGAGATACATTTTTTCCGGTCTCACAGAAAATCGGCGTGTAATAACAGTATCACTAGGTATTAATAAATAAATAAACGCTGTACACTCAACGACCCCCATTGGGATAGTAATATCCTGTGTCGGGGGTCCGGAAACATTCACAATGACAATGACAAATACACCCAGACCGGAAAATATGCTTGCATGGTCAATACAAACATATTATGCTCCGAGCGGGAATCGAACCCGCAACCTGTGGCGTTTAAGGCAGGTTCGCTACCGCTGCGCCACATCGTCGTCACGTATTGTTGCGTTTCGTGCGATGAGTGAGGGCGCCGAAGGATCTATCTCCACTCCCTCTGTCCTTCTCTCATCCCTCGGGTTGGCTACGCGCATCTGAAACTTCAAGTATCGCAGGTGTTCATCGGTTGCCATGACTACTTAACATCAGGCGGACTGTATGCTTGCCAATCGTAATAAAAATATACCGCCAGAAAATAATACTTGTTTTCTTTTTAATTCTTCTTCTTCCTAGCATTATTCCCGGTACTATAGGACTGCTTATTTTTTACACAGAGCGATTGCCATTTGACTTCCACAACCCTAAGGGTAAACCAGTAACACAATAAATACCAATAACTTATCAAGAGTTAACGATTATTATCAGATGTTATTTGATAACAACCGACAGCTTAACGTGCTCTCCGAAGCACGGTGGGGAGACCCAGAAAGATAAACGCTTAGACCGAAACAGATATTTGTAAGATGGAAAAATCTGCCCGAGCGGCAATCGAATCAGCAACCGTCGAAGCTAAAGGCAAACTCGCAACAACGGTGTCGTTGTGGGTAACGGCTTATTTTCTTTTTAATTAATTGTTTATTATATCACAATTAGTTCTTTTTTCTTGTCATCCTACCAATCATAACAATATTTTCACTCATAATATTACAATCATTAATGCAATGTATGAGTCGATAATTAAAATATTGTCAATGTCTTATTAATTACCGTAAGTGATAAAATAAACAAGTTCCAATTGATAAATGTGTGTCAGTTTTACAATGATGAAGATTGTATTTATCATAATTTTTGTTTGATAAAAAACATCATAATTACAGTGCTAATTTATATGCAAAGATATACAAAGGCAGATTTTGATACTTTTTATATATAGGTGGCAAAAAACTTAAGGCGGTCATTGTATCTTACTCGGAGGTTGCGATGGGAAGCGATAGAGGTAGGTAGGTAGGTACAAAAGAAAATTGAGTCCTCAATAGCTCAACGGCACAAGGGCTGACTCCACTCCGTTGACGCGAGAATCACGGGTTTGATCTGGACTCCTTTGGGCTATTGTTGTACCCACTGCTAGCACAAGCTTCGAGCTTATTTGAGGGGCAATATGAATATTAGTAATGCCTTATTCTTAAAAAAGGAAAGTAATATTATACTGTATTGTAAGTATCTTTTATACTATTATTCGAGGTAGTGGAATCATACCCCGATCAAAATAAATAGGTTGGTGGGAAACAGTACCGGTACTGTTGCGTTCTTTACGACAAATGAGTGTGCCAGAGGCCCAATCTCCCAACCCCTTTGTTCCCTTCAGTATTTCCTTTCTCAAACTTACCCTCCTATCTCTTAGGTTTGCAAAGTGCATGTGATACTTTAAGTATCGCAAACTTTCATAGGTTGCGGCGACTGCTTACCATCAGCCGGTATAAAAAATCGGGGTAAATAATTCAGTCGTTCCCTCATATCTGAGTATCGTGGTCAGCATAAGGGTTGCATCTGAATCGCATCTGCCTCATGACACAAATGTGCCATACATTTATTGTGGCATAATTGTTGTATGTTGAATTAAAAAAAAAAAACATTGTGCAGCGGTACCAAACCTGCCTGCCTGCGCCACAGGTCGCGGGTGTGATTTCTGCTCGGAGATGTTTGTATTGACCATACATGCATGTGTTCCGATCTTGTTGTATTTGTCCTTGTCGTTGTATATAACCCCCGACACAGAATATAACTATCCTAATGGCGGCCGTTGAGTGTTTAGCGTTTATTTATTTATTTATTCCACCATAAAAAAATTTATAACGATTATAATATGATAGATGGGCTCAGTTGAGCGATGTGCTTGAGAGGCCCCAGAGTGCGTTTCATTCGAGTTCCTGGAGCCTCCCGCATGCACTGAGGTCAGCCACGGAGGAGATTTTAGTGGAACGCCACGGTCAGACCATGAAACCATAATCCTCCTCTCTTCCTTAGGAACCTAGAGATTATTCCACCAGTGCAATCAGTCACACTGGTGGTAGGTCTTTGTTGCAAGAGGCCGGCTAGGTAGGTACCACCGCATTGTCCAATATTCTGCCGCCAAATAGTAGTGCTTAGGCACTACTGTGTTCCGGTTTGAAGGGCATTGTACGCTAGTGAAATTACTGGGCGAACGAGATTTAAGAACTAATATCTCGAGGTTGGCAACGCGTGAGTGGCACCTACTAATGGTGCTGCAAGCGCTCATAGGCTGCGGCAGCCACTTACCATCAGGTGGGCCGTATGCTTGTTTGCCAACTTCTAACATAAAAAAAAAAAAAAAAAAACCCGGGCAACTTTGCAGATTTCCTCCCCGTCAACAAAAAAGCAATACAAACTACTAAATTTTGATCTGACATTGTTTCTGTGTTTATGAGTCTATATCTGTATATAGAATAACCAGCCAAAACCATATGTTGATACCATTTCTAACCCACAACTAATCACTCACCCTCAGCGCGAAGACGACGCCGGTCACGTAGTACTGCATTTATAGCTGACATCTTAATAGCTCGTTTTTTTGGCGCTCGCTTTGATAGCAGAATATCTTGCGAATGATGCATTCGTGAACATCAACACATCTTAAGAAAATGGATCTCGATTTGTTGAATTTCTTTCTCGTTTTATTTCTAACATTTATAAAGTCACAGGTATTTTCTTTTCTGTGTCTTAGTTAATATAAATATTTTGTTGAAAAGCTTGTCAATGTATAAACCATGTAACGTCGTCTAAGGACTGAATTACATTTATCAGCATCCACCAGCATTTATCTGGATGCCTTTGGACACACTAATGAACAGTATATACTATAGCATCCATAATCACGAGTAAGCATGCGGCAGCATCCGTAAGCATGCGTAAGCATCCTTCAGCAACCTTCGACAGCTGTTTAGTATTGTAACGTGTTATATAAAGTTTTACACCTATAAGCATTAGCACACAAAAAATGCGAAATTCGAATCGATGCTGAAATGAGAATTAATGTGTACGCATCTTCATGCAAAATCGCTAATTTCTATTGAGCTGCTCAACGATGCTGATGTGTAATTCAGGCCTAAAAAGACACTAACTTCAATATCTTTGGACCGAGATCGGTCTCGATCGATCGGAAGATCGCTGTTTGGATTGATCAAGTCTTGTGGTAGGTCTTTTGTTGCAAGATGCCGGCTAGCTAGGTACCACCGCAGTGTCAAATATTCTACCGCCAAACAGTGCTATAGTGTATTACTGTGACACTGCGTTTGAATTGCACTGTAGGCTAGTGAAAATACTGGGCAAAGGAGATTTAAGATTCAATTTGAAGCCTCAATAGCTCAACGGTAGAAGGGCTGACTTTACTCCGTTAACGCGAGAGTCAAGGGTTCGATCCTGACCCTCTTCGGCTATTGTCGTACCCACTCCTAGCGCAAGCTTCGAGCTTATTTGGAGGGCAATAGGAATATTAGTAATGCCTTGAAAAAGCATTGCTAATATTCTTTAAAAAAAATATATCTCGAGGTTGGCAACGCGTGAGAGGCGCCTACTTATGGTGCTGCAAGCGCTCATAGAGTAAGGCAACCGCTTACCATCAGGTGGGCATAAAAAAAGGATCGCTGAGAGTTGTAAATATTTAATACAAAGATCTATGTGAAATATGTAACTATTTTACTGTAACCGCGCGGAACCAAACTTATAGGAAATAAGAAACTAAGTAGAACAAATAAAACGAAATATTTCTTAGGTCATAAATCTGATAAGCAAGTATGGTATGAGCTAGTAGAACACGTACAAAACTCACAAGTTAAATAATATTTAAATTCTATGGAAATATGTATTTTGATCCCTGTTTCTGGTTTAAATAAACCTTGAGAAATCTCAAATAACATTTGTAATTAAGTTGAGGTAAAAATCGACACGAAATACGATTATTTTTCGCCATAACGTTTTTCGGCCCCACCAACATTGGTGCCAAAAACTGAGAGTGTTTTGTTCATTAAATCGGTCTTACACTACATCAATCGTCTTTCAATCGGCACAACAGGTATATGGCATTAACGGAGGTCCAAGAATTCACGCAAGATTTGCATTGCCTCTATTTTATGTATTGTCGTTGAGTGTGTAGCGTTTATTTATTATTTATGCATTTAGTATTAACCACTTTTTTCATTTTCATTGATCGTCAAAATTGCCGCATTTTAGGGTACATATATATAACGATTGTATGACGTGACATGAATAGAATACACCTATTTATTAAATTTCGTATAGATAGGGCCAATAGTCTCGGTAGTAGTAGAATAACTGTGACATAGCGACGGACAGACGGACTTGACGAAATTAAAAGGGTTCCGTTTTTGCCATTTGGTTACGGATCCTTAGGGATCCTTAGGGGTCCGAAAACCTTATTAGTAAGGTTTTCGGACCCAATATCTTTCTGTATTTGATATGATCATGCATATAAATACATTATGTACCCTATTACTGCCCTATACACAATAACAGTGCCTGGATGGAGAACGGAGTAGTTATCTATAAGATCTTCTTATCGATTGGTTAGTGGTCAACCTAGTGTCAGAGTTGTTCAGGTCGCCCGTAGGCCTCTGACTTGACTTATCGACTGTTGTCTAATTGTCAACAGCCGGGACCGACTTTTACGTGCCCTCCGAAGCACGGAGACGCTCGGTTGAAATACCACTATGCGATCACCCATCTAGTGACTGACCGTGCCTAAAGTTGCTTAACCTAACGATCGTTGACCGATCAGCGGTTGCACTCGGATATGAGCGTCTCATCTATAAGATGAAACCGGGGTAAGTGAAAGCTTTCTATAAAAATATAGGAATAATGATTACTAGAAAATTTAACGATAAAAAACATTTTAAAAAGAATCTTTTATCTCATTCGCCGTCCCGTAAATTTTGGATTTTAGAATTAACTCACTTAATTCTAAATCCAAAATGGATAATCATTGGTCATCAAAAAGTTAAATGATAATTAAAACTAAAAATGTAGTATTTTGTCAGATGTTTCAGTGCCAAGGAAAACGTCTTCTGACGCATTGATAACACATAGGAACTTATACCGTAAATAGTCAAAGACTCATTTATAGAATTGCAAAACATATTACGGATCGTGATTCACGAGAATATATTTGGGTGAATATCTGATATTCGAGGAAAACGTTGTAATTGGAAATGTTTTCTATCTTGTTTGTTTTTATACCCAGTTAAGTGCTTCTATGCACGTAGGCACTATTGCTCTTTTTTTTTTCGGAATGTATATTGCTGTTGGCCCTACTGGCCTTGACAGCGTCACCGGGCAGGGGGCCGAGTACAGACACTCAGCCGTGATAAAGGGCAGCCCTCACGGGGCTCAAATTTGATTCCGTCCTTAGGGTGCCTCCTGCGAAGCCGAACCACGGCTAAGGACGTCATCGGAGATGGAGGCAGCGCTCCGAGCGCATACGATAGACTCACCCGACGGTGTGAGCGCGACGCGACGTGCGAAACAAAGGACCTCGTCCTCGCCGGCGTGGACGGTGTTGTGTGCGTGTCTGTGCAGTGTAAGGGGCATTTTCTAATGTAAATCACTATTGCTCAATTAGTTTCATCCGTATGGACAAAATTTGGGCCATAGAGAATTTAATAGCAAGCTGAGTAGACTTGAAGCTTTGTCAATACATTTTATGGGTCATATACCGAAATTGTGGCGCAGCGGCAGCGAGCCTGCCTTAAGATTTTAAGGCTTGATTTCCACTCGGGCCAGATCCTTGTATTGACCATACAGGCATGTGTTCCGGTCTGGGTGTGTTTGTCCTTGTCCTTGTGTATGTTTCCCCGGCACTGGATATCGCTATCCGAATGGGAGCCGTTGAGTGTGTATCGGTTATTTGTTTATTGATATATATTTTTTTAATGTTTATTTCTATTAGTCCTACTACAATATTGTCCAACAACGTCACTTGTGGTTTTTCTGATTACTGAGACCTAACCGTGAAAATGGGTCTCAAATTTATAATACTTCCGCCTTACCTTCTGCAAAGCCTGGGTGTCATCAATGAACAAATCAATTCTGAGAAGAAATAAGGTAAATAGTTCATAGTTTTAGAGCAATCTACTTGACTGTGTGACGTCATTTGTCAACATCATGAATTAAAGTTGAAAGGCTGTGTTTTCGTCCGAAAGTTCTTATATATTATTTATGTATTTTTTCACATATAATTTAATAATGCAACTATACAATGTTTTTCATCACAATTTTTTTCACACATAAAACAAAACCAATTTGTATGAAGCTTGTATGTCATGACGCAGGTAAAAGCTTACCCTATACTTGGAAACCCGCGCACAGTCTGTGCTCGGTTTTATAGGTCCGTTTTAAATTTTTGTAAAGTATTTTAGAATTGCAAAGTAAATCGGGCAAGATACTAACTGTTACTTTAATGTTAGTTTTAGATACTTATTAAATACCTTCTTGAACTTTTAACCATCTAACTGTAGAAAACAGAGTTAAGATCGTTGTCAATAATAAGTTACCTGACAGTGCAACGTGACTCTGCGTTGCTTTGAAGAAGAAGAATGCTTTAAAATTTGATTAAAATTCGGTCTCAGCCGTTGTCAATTTCATAATCATCGAAAAGTCAAGTCAGAGACCTATAATTTATGGCGACTTGAACAACTATGACACTAAATTGGCAACAAACCACTCGATAAGAAGGTGAAGATTTAAATTCTTTTCAATGTCGGACTTCTAAAAAGTGGACCTCATTGCCGGCTCACGTGTCCCCACCTTCCTATAATCTGGGCTACTTCAAACGAGGCGTGAAGGCATCTTGCGGGTAGGCAGGGCGAGGGTGGCTAACGCGGGTGCATTCCGCAACTCTTTATTTCTACTTACCATCGAGGGGAGTCATCTGCCCTACTTTAAAAAAAAAATTTAAAATCGAAAGTAAGGCGCCTGATGTAATAAGAGATATAAAACTATTTAATAGTGATAAGGATACACAATCAACAGCAGTACTAGCTACGTCACTGTGTTTATTACTCTAGATTAAATGTGATAGTGCGAAACAAAAACAAGTTAATGCCAGATAAAAATAGACATTAAGAGAAATTTATGAAATTGAATATTTAAAGCTCTTAAAGCATTTTTATTTAAAAACATTATTACAATTCAATATTATCTATATTTATAATTTTTTTTTAATGTTAGAAGTTGGCAAACAAGCATACGGCCCACCTGATGGTAAGTGGCTGCCGCAGCCTATGAGCGCTTGCAGCACCATTAGTAGGTGCCACTCACGCATTGCCAACCTCGAGATATTAGTTCTTAAATCTCGTTCGCCCAGTAATTTCACTAGCGTACAATGCCCTTCAAACCGGAACACAGTAGTGCCTAAGCACTACTATTTGGCGGCAGAATATTGGACACTGCGGTGGTACCTACCTAGCCGGCCTCTTGCAACAAAAGACCTACCACCAGTGTGACTGATTGCACTGGTGGAATAATCTCTGTTATGACAGAGGTTATCCCAACAGTAATTACAACAATAATTACAACTGTACAAATTATGTCCACGGGGAATGGTGCCAAGAATGCTGCATTTCCTACCCGCTGAACGAAAAATGAACCATCACTCCTGTCATCTGTAGAGGCAATGAGTCCAGCGTTAAACGGTCAGGTCTCTTTGATTGCGCTTCGCCTTTTCCTTTCGAGTCGACTTTAAAGAGGGTTATATTCACTACAGACATTCCTTCCATACAGACAAAATGTTAAAGACTCGCTGGTACTCCTTCGTAAATGCAATGAAATGAAGTTGGTCACAAGCTGGCAATATAACCGAATGAAACTATCATTATCATAGTTTATGACCTTCTCTTTTTAAGTAAAGCAAACAAGGCGCAGGTGCGGCGATATCGCAGTGCCAGGGTGCGAAATAGATTCAGCCGTTCTTATAATACTTCCTTTAACCTAATTCCTATATTTAATAAATGGACGCAAATAAGCAATACCATGTCAACCCACAAAATTGAAAAAACTGAGTTATATATGCAGAAGTGTTGGTAAATGGCTGAAGAACATTTTTCTTTAATATTTGTAGGGTTTTAAGTTTTAAAACTTCTAAAAAGCCATTTTTTAATCATGCAATTTATGTATTATTTTAAACGTTTTGGATTATATTTAGACGAAATATGCAGTTTGTATGCTTATTTTATGTAAAAATAAGTAAAATTACTTACATACATCTTGAAATTGACAAAAAATTGACCAATACATAAAAAAAAATCATATAAAGTTTTATGAATTAAACTCCGTGCTTAGTACAACAATAGTTTCGTTTATTATCCGTTACATAAATCAGGTCAGGGCTAATACATTCGTCTCGTTATTTTCCAAATATAAATCTAGTCATAGCTATTACATTAATCGTTTCATCATTTCCAAGTAGTCTTGTGTATCGTCCCCCGAATTCCACCCAAGTCCCATTTACCACCTTTTTTTCGCGCTCTCTGAACCCATTTTCCCGCCAATATTTCCTTGGCTCTGATTGGCCAACAAGAAACCCGCGTCCGCCATTGTTTTCTTTTTGGCCAATCAGATACGAGGTGGTGTTGTCATTTATAAAAGTTATAAAATTATTGTTCATTAATTAAGAAATCATGACAAAAGCAAGTTGTACAAAATTTTCAAACGCGTTTTTCTCGTAATGACATTCGTGTGGGTTGACATGGTATTGCGTATTTGCGTCCTAAATATAGGTAGCAAAAATTGCAGAAACTAATTATGGGTTAAAAGTTTTAGGATCCTTAGCGTTCATTGATGCCCAAATTTATCTCCACTTCCTTACGGCTCGATACAACTAGTAAAACGGTCGTCAAATTATAATAATATAACAACATATTAAAACATTGAATGTCAAGGTTTCAATAAAGCATATTTAATATTTTAATAATACGACACTATAAAAAAAGCCTTATGAATATAAATAGTTGATAATAAAACCTAATTTAAATAAAAATGTAGTAATTCTAAGATATCCTTTTGCGATTTGAATATTTCATTTACAAAAAAGAATACTTTATAATATTAAAAATATTCATAAAGTTAAAATAAGTTTGTTTTCAACGGACGTTAAATGAGCCTTTCTTAATTCTTAACGGAACGAGGTGTAATGGAACAGTGTAATATCATTCGCTTATATATCCATTTGTAATGCGAAGCGAGCTTGGCGGGTCGGCCTAAATGGCAACCGGCTTATTCGCACTGCAGATAATAACACGTTTTCATTGTATTATTTCGACATATTTGTCGTCCTATTTCATATAGGTCTCTCCTAAGGTGTGCCACAATATTGTGACCTATGTTGTTCTCATCCAGTCAATACAACCTACCTTCTTAACTTCATCAATCTACGATTTGTCGTCTCAATTAGAGAACTTGTCTGCTACATGCATCGGTTCTACGACAAAGATGACCAGCTCACTGTAATTTCAGCTTGCTGATTCCTTGGGCTATATCAGTTACTTCAGTTCTTTGATCGATCTCCTTGTATCGGTTTTAGTCCAGTAATGAAACCACGAACATTGCCCATTCCATCACTCGCTGTGCTACCTTAAGCTTATGAACTAGCGCCAGTGTCAAAATTTAGTAACCTTTCTTGTAGAAATATCAAAGACCATGAAGAGAACGGACAGGGCTGGGTCTGGGCCTTCGACATGCTTGTAGATCTATACACAAAGAATAGTTATCAGTATAGCTCTTCCCTGGTCGAGACGGTGAATTCATATTTGTATTTTGGAAATCGATTTCTATTGGTCCTTCTAATCATGTATTCGCTAGGCCCAAAGTAGCAAAGGCTTGAAAGTATTGGACATAAAAATTGGCAGCTTTTCTAAGGTTAGGTGCTGGCGTCGGTAATGATATAACAAAGACACCCGGGTCATGCAAAAGAAGAAGAAATTTTACTCTGTTTTGTTCAATATAACTGATCAATTATTTATTAAGAAGTATTTTTTTAACGACAACGGTAAATTTCAGTGAAAACTGATACGTAATAGAAGGTCGAGAGCTCAGAGTTTGAGCTAATTTTGTGTTTTCAATTGGATTTTTTCAACGGTGAAGGAAAACAAGGAGGAATCCTGCCTATTTTAGAAGATAGTCTGATATATTATATATATCACCTAACCATTCTTTGTAACAGAAGATTATACTCCTTTCTTTATCGGGGAGGAAATCTTCTCACAGATACCTGACCTCCTGGAAAAGAGAACCGGGTTATGTGGGGTTCCATGGCAGGTCTGTCATGGGCACCCACTAAACCTCTTAGGTGGCCGACCTGAGTGAAGGAGAGGATCTCTTGTAGAACTCAATACCGGAGCATTTTAGCACTATACTGGCAGAGCTCAGCTCCAGGGGGCGAGATGGAAGATTTAACTCCTAATATTTCTACGGAACCAGGGAAGAGGACCTTGCTAAGAATCGGGATATTAACAGGCTATAAAATACGAACAAGCAGGTGATATAACTTGTTATCACGCAGGCATGGATGCTAAAAACAACGAAAACAAAATTAACATAACGCATAAATCTATTTAGTAATCGCAAATATTAGCACAGATTTCGCATATTTGCAACTTTCTAATCGTGTGTCAATGGAATCGCGTCCCGCTGTGGCCTACGTGCACCGCCTCACGTCTCTGGTTTCGTTCCCGTCTAGTTGCTTTAAGGCTCTTATCATTTGCAATTAATATTTTATAGCGATCGTATTTATAGTGCAAATAAAGTTTAGATCTAGCGAACACTTCTTCGTGTCGTGATTGATGTCTACATAGATAGTTTCATACTTGTGACGCCGAGCGTAGACGTCAACAATATGTTAATAGTTAACGTTTCTGTTAGACTACCCATTACGTTATAGGTTTTCTTAGTCAACTAAAGCCAGATGGGCCAATGAATAGAAAATGTAGACTTTAATCAAATATCGAGGGCTCAATTAAGGGCAAGCAATATTCCATCCATACCCACCTGGTTAGCTACCATACGTTGGTGAAAGGCTCGTGAAGATTTGCGCTTAATGTTTAGACATATATTTATTTTAATGACTCAATCCTTTTTTCATCCCTCAAGTTTGAATTTAGAAATATCCTTTCTTATTAGAAAATCGTCTTAAAACAACACGTTGCGCCAAAAATCAGCTGAATAGGGCTGAAAGCTTAGGCTGAACCTTCGCGCCGGGCCTTTCCATTTAATATAAATTTATAATTTAGTTTTAGCCACACATTTGGTTAGTAAATTATTTTTACCTTTTTAATACATAGGGTCGTCAATCAATATCATAGATTTCAGTGCTTCGTTTCGTTTGTAGCGCTATGGTCACCGAATAGATTTGTTATAAACTATCGGTCCGTACAGTTATCCGGTTGCATATCTACTTCTTCTTCTTCCTGCTTTTAACCCACGCTAATTAGAATCGGTGCAGCACGTCATCTTCTTTTCTATCATCCGTCATCTTTGGACTTACTCCCTCTCCACGCATTTCACCCAAGTCTTATTCAGGTGTCCTTTTTTCGCATTACCATTCACTTTCATGTCCATAGTCCTTTTGTCCACATGACTTTCTTCACTTCGCATAACATGTGAATACCAGAATAATCTTCCGCTCTTTAATTTTCCAGCCCTGGAAGCTACTTTTACTTCTCTACTACTACTACTCATTTCTAAATTTACCATCCTTGTCACCCCACAATATACATTATTATAAAATTTGTTAATGGGTTATATCTATAAGAGTCTTTGTTCTGAATGTAGTAGACATTTTCGAAAATTTAAGCAGGTTCAAGGTCAACATCATTGTCATTTTTTAAGACAATCCAATTATCATTAAAATAAAGAGCGTATCTCCGTCGTGACGGTATCGGACTGTAGTGTGATATCATCGTGGCAATGACCTCCGCTCACTGAGTCAGGGCCGCCGGGGGCACGGTGATGACGTACTTGTTACGTATTTAGCAAATATTACGTACCCAATGTTACGTAATTTATATCTGTTAATATCTTAATAAAAGGCAATCTATATCTATACAAATAAATAAAATTGAAGTGTCTGTTTGTAATTCCAAATTAACAGCTTTTCACAAAATGCATAATTATGAAAGTATATACGATACTTACATAAAAAATAAACAATTTAAATTTTTGTTAGTGTCTGTCTTTTCTAGCTAATCTCTGAAACGGATGAACCGACGGGACTTTCATTGGTAGTTAGCTGATCTTATAAGGAGTAACTTAGGCTACTTTATTTTAGAAAAAGAATTAAGGTTCCATGCAATAAAGAAAAATAGGTAGACTTCGCTATTGAAGCTGCGAGCACGACTAGTATTAAATCAATGTTTACAAGCCATAAAATACGAAATATAGTATAAGATACACTTTTTATACAGAAGTTATCTATAAGAGCCAAGGCAAGAAGAAGAAAGAATGTAGAATCTAGTTTCAATAAGATTATGGATTTCACAATTACCATTAATGCTTTAGCCTGTTGATTCTGATTCTTATAGCAAACTAACTAACATTACCAAATGTTATGGTAACCACCCTGGACCGACCGCTTAACGTGTTCTCCGAGGCACGGTAGGGAGACCTACTAGAACAAAAACCCAGAACGAGTCACGCCACAACGGTATGTTTCAACGGTATGTGGCATATTGTTTATCCTTACATATGTTCTTGGTCAGAGTCTTACACGTCGTGATGTGAAGGCCTCAGTTTGGTCAGTCATCTAGTTGTCACCTCCACATATCACAGCTGTTTAGCCCTCCTGTATAATTAGATGGTAGCCGATTTAAATAGTTTGGCCACACACTTTTTTTGATTTAATGTTTAGTTATGAGTCAATTTCAAAGTCTCTAAGGACTCATAAGTCATGGGCAAAAAACAGATTTTTGATAAAGTTTCATTATATAATGTTCCTTTTACTTGAATGTTTCTAAATTTAAAAAAATGTATTTTATTGTAAAAATATGTCATGAGAAGAAGCTAAAATATATGAAGTAAAAATAATGTTTAATTATTATTTTCTTTTAATAGAAAGCTTACAAATATTTATTATCATACGTACTTTTTATTTTGTATACTTTTTAAAGTAATAGAGCCATTTTTGAAATCTACTTATCAATACTTAAATTATTTGTCACTGTCAATGTTTTTTGGATATGCTTTATTTAATATTTTTTAATATTCATTTTAGTTTGTACTTTACCAAATAAGTATTAATTAACAATGGCCAAATTGTACGAAAAATCATCTAGGAGTAGTAGTAATTATGTAGAAGCGGATGTTATAATTTTAGGTTGTAGTCTTCCTGGTATCGTAACAGCGCATAAACTCAAGAAAAAATTTGGTAACACAATGGATGTTGTTGTTCTTGATTTAGCTGTTAAAAAGCCAACTGATTCAAAATGTAGTGTAGCCTTCCAAGAAGAGGAAGAAGGAGATGATGAAGAAATTAAAGAACCCGCTACGGAAGGTACGGCAAATGAAATAATTAACAATGTGGCAAGGTATTACTTATCTATGTTCGCTCGAGATTTCAATCTTCCTCTCCCAGATGCTATTATAGATCCAGAAAAATCTAGAACATCTTTGAACAAGTTATTCGAATACGGAAACGGTGCAACAACGGAATGTGTAAAAGATTATCACGAGTTTGATTACCTCAATGTCTTAGAAAAATTCGAATTAAATCAATACCAAAATCTTCTTGACGAGAATATGAAGGATTTGTTTCAAGCCAATAAAGTTGATGAGGAATCTGAGAGACACCGGCTCTTGTATTACGATCAGACTACTATGGAAAAGCATATTTGTAGTTCATTACTATTTCCGACTTCAAGAGAAGTTATGAGAAACACAGTTAGGCTTGTTTGTGGAGTATCCCCGAAAATTGTATCTGTCCTTTTCTATCTGCATCAATGTTACAGATCAAGTGGTTCAAGAAATCACTTGGATGGAAACAACACGAGGTTACGTGAAAAACTTTTTGGACAATGCAGAAAGCACTTAGCGAATAAATTACAGAAAAGCGTAGCTAATATCACATTCTCTGCTAAGGCTATAAAAAAGATAAGTTCCTATGCAGATGAACAAGTTATCTTGAAAACTATGAAAGGAGACACAAGCTATGTTTGTACTTTGCTCGCAATGGCTGTGAAACCTGATGAACTTCATAATATAGAAGTAGAAGCACAATTACTCTCGGACAGAGAAATAGTAACAACACTAACTTCAATGGCAAAAGGGAAAGCTAAAAAGTTCTTGGTTCAATATGAGGACAGCTTTTGGAGGCGTGAAGGTTATAGTGGTGATATATTGAGCAATAGAGGTCCAATAATATGGGCTACCGAACGACCAAGACTGTCATCTAGGGGTCATTTAGAAACGTACTCAGCTTTAATCGGCTATTTAGCAGTCAATGACGATGATGATGACTCGAGAGAATTGGTCTTAAAGCATTTGGTAAGACTCTTTGGCGATGACGCAGCTGAACCAATTAGTTACAGAGAAACAGATATTTCAGATGTGTATGTGCCACGTTGTGGAGATTTTATCGCTTTGCGTAAACTCACTTTAAAAACGAAGCCCAAATACCTTGAATGGGGAGCATTAGATATTTTTGCTGACGGTGATGTGGCAGCAGCATTGGAAGCTGGACATTTAGCATATCTACATTTGTTGAGCTATCTTCGCCCTCAAGCGCAAACTTACGAAGATCTGTGTATATCAGAATGGCCTACCATTTTCACTGAACATCCATTTAGAAAGTGGCTCGCTCAAATCTCATTTATGACAGGTGTTCGCTTAGTGACCTACACAGCTATCGCTTATATAGGCATACAAATTATAAAATCATATATGCGGAAATAAGGGCTACCTCAAATATTCAAATAATGGTCAAAGAAAGAGAAGGAACACTTTTTAATTTTTTAAGTTTATATTTCTTTAATATACACATATGTTTTGTTTTCTTATAAATGTTTTGAAATACAATTTAAAAGCAATTCGTTGAAACTGTTTTTAAATCATCGTCACGCTAAAGTTTTATAAGGTTAAAAACGAGGCTGTTAAAAATTACTTTAATGATAAAGTTATTTTTTTATTCGCATTAAGTATAAGTTTTCTCTATTCCATATTTAATTGAATTGAAATTGAATAAAATTGCTTTTCACATCTTAAGAACTTTTGCGACCAACATATTATGTTGTTAAAGAGTACCAACAAATACTTTTAATATGATGGATCATTTAACAATGATAGGTTATTTTCCTTCAAGAAATTACGAATTCATCTAGTGTATATAAACCAGTTGTTCGGAATTGGTTGTGTCCTAATATAGAACTCTTATATGCAGAGTGAGGGCTGGCCTTAGAGGCTTCAAGGTTATGGCTTTTAGGTCAAGTTTGTATGATTGATTCTGATAGCTATAAGGAAGAAGCCTAGATGAACTGCCATACGTTATGTATATTTCAAATATAATTGCTTCAGACTTTAAACAGAATGTTTATCCCTAAATTTATGAATTTTCTTTCCAAATGTAAATCAATATTCAACTTAACGCCTTCTTAGTTTCTTCATAATGAACGTAAGGTTAAATGATTGCAATTATTTTTAGTCAGGCGTTATATTATCTTCTTCTCCTATCATTATTCGTGGTACGTTATACGAGTATTTTATCTAGGGTCTCCTTATTACTATTGTCTTGTTTTTATACAGAGCGATTGCCATCTGACCGCCGTAACCCTGAGGGCAAACAAGTAACTTATTGGATAAGAGCAATTTACTTGTCAACAGTTAATGATTAATATCAGATGTTATGTGATAACAATCGGAACCGACAGCTTAAAGTGCTCTTCGGGGCATGGTGGGGAGACCCACAAGGACAAACAGACCGAAACAGATATTTGAAAGATCAACGCAAACATCTACCCGAGCGGGAATTGTACACGCAACCATCGAGGCTAAAGGCAGACTCGCTAGTCATAACGCCACTAGGGTGTCCCAGGCGTTATATTATTTGAAACAATCAAGTGAAGCTTTTATTAGATGTTTTGATGGATTTTGTTTCTTCAATGGGTTTTCATAAGATGTTTTATTTTTTGATTAAAGGACGGACTAAACTGCGACACAAAAACCGCAGTTTATCCAGCCTGATTTGAACAAAATAATAATGCATGAATATTTTATATCAGATCAAAGATTTCAGCGATAAAGACAGAAGCTCTTCAAGGTTTATGTCTGAATTAACCACAATCAGCTTCATGAAGATGACAATGATTTTGCAACTGGCGGGTGTAATTACAACTAGTAATCTGTTGCCTATCAGTTTTAGCATTTTTACCCTTACTAATTTTATATTTAACTAGTTGTGCTCGCGGTTTTGCTCCCGTTTGGTGAGACTGTTCAACCAACTAAACGCATCCTATCATCCTCCCACCCCACTTTCTTTTTTATAACTCGGCTTCTAAGTATCGTATCGTGATTTTATTTATATAGCATATACCCTTCCTCAAATGTGCTATCAAATGAATTTTTCAAATTCAGTATTTCCAGAGATTTGCGCGTTCAACCAAACAAATAAACTCTTCAGCTTTTTAATATTGGTCTAGGCATACATTGGTATGGATAAGATTTATTTGATTGTAAAATTACTTATTTTTTTTTCTCATATTACTAAGATTATCTTTACCTTTTTTTGCAGTGCCTTCAATAAAGAGTAACAATAACGCAAACTGTCTGATAACCTACCTCATTTATTTATCAGGCGCTTGCAATTTTCTTTCAAACAAGGCCTATAATTATAATAATCTACTAAGTATCTTATGATTTGATATAGATTTGCTTGCCCTTGAATAGATAAGATCAATTTTTAAGTTATTAGTTGTAATCATAATAACAGAGTAACCTTTAACAACCGGAAGTGGATTTGTAAAAAATTGAGTAATAAAGTCAATAAGGAAGAGGAAATTTATTGTTTTCTATTATTCCGGTACAATGAGTTTCAGTATAGCGAAAAAAGTACTTAAAAGATACTTTATGCCTTCAGGCTGCTTTCGGCATAAACTATCTGGGGAAGTACTATCCTCATACAGAATATCGACGATAGAATTTCGCCTTTTTCTATGTCTTACGTAAAGGACGAGGGTCGACGAAGTGTGGCATTGTGTGACAACGGGTGGGAGGGTTTTAGTTTGGTGAAACGTTTCAAAATTTTATAAATCTTTTACAAAATGTTTATTTCTATAAAAAAGCTAAAATTAGAACCGTTAACAAAAATTTTTATGTTAACTTGGCCCAGTTTTTCAGCTTACGTATTTACATAAAATTTACTCACAGTGGTAGGAAATAAATGCCAAAATTTCGAAATCTGATCAGACATAATCCATACGCGGGTTACAAAGGCTTGATAACTGTTTAATAAGAAAATAGAGTGTATATAATCTTTATTGTCGCCAACACGCTATGATGGAGTAACATAGACATAGTTTAATCTATGCTGTGTGGAGTAGATTTTATTATATTTGTGGGTCACAACGATATATTACGTGAGGGCGCACGAATGGACACGGCATCGGCATAATAATAAGTTATAATTGTTATGTCACCAACTTTCCACAATGCTTGATAAACTGGTTCATTCAGTTACTTCATTAGGTGTTATGCTTTTGCAAATTTTCAAATTAAAATCACATAAAGCCTTATTGCTTTCGGCTTGGATGGGATCAGGACGGCTGGACCGCCGCGGAGAGGCGATCCGAAAAAGGAGGTCTGGAGGTAGGTGGCGTTGCTTTGCTCGCGTGCTTCCTCCACCCTACAGGAGCCAATTGAGAGAGGCACTATTACTCCTCATGTCATCAGAGCGGGAGAGGGTGTTCTGCATAGGTGGGCCTTTCCGCTGGTGCGTCATGGTTGTTTACGCAAGAGACCCCATGACGTCCCATTATTGCGATGTGGATTCCACTGACTTTTAGTTGGTATTCCAACAAGTCCCACACACCACTACTTAGTCTACTTGACGAGTACACTAAGTGTTGTGGGCGTGTATAAATCAATTTCTCAGCGAAAACAAAAAAAAAGAAAAAATGGCTCGACTGTTGAGACTGACTGAGATGTTTTCAATCGTATCCCTTGGTGAGTGTAGGCTGCTCAAACTTGCTGTTGTCTTGTTTGTTTATTTATTTAAGAGGGCAAACGATGATAAGTGATTACCACCATCCATGAACATCTGCAACACCAGAGGACATGCATGTTTTTTTATATCAGAGGGGACAAACGAGCAGGAGGCTCACCTGATGTTAACTGGTCACCGCCGCCCATGAACATCTGCAACACCAGAGGGCATGCAGGTGCGTTGCCGACCTTTAAGAAAGGAAAGGAAGGTTCCCAAGTCGTATCGGTTCGGAAAGACCGCCGGTGGAAGCTGGTTCCACAGAGTGGTTGTGCGCGGGAGAAAATGAAAAAGGTGTGTTGCTGACCTTTTTAAGATGCAAGTGGTTATATGCTGGCTGAACGCTAACCTACTGTGGTAGATAACCAGGCTAGAATTTATGCCTTACCAGCAGCGTCCGGTACACATAAGTTGCTATTAGGTTCACCCTCATTTTCTGGGGTTGAAGTTTCTCCTACTAATATTATAAATATGAACTTTTGTAGGTTTAGATGTGTAATCCCACAGGAGCATGGGCGTATCGAGGTAGGAGCAATGGGGAGCAGCTGCCCCACCCCTCTGGACCTTGCTTAATACTGAGAAATACATGAATACAAGCATTTTGAACTTCTATTTTCTTTTTTTTATGTTAGAAGTTGACAAACAAGCATACGGCCCACCTGATGGTGTGTGGTTGCCGTAGCCTATGAGCGCTTGCAGCACCATTAGTAGGTGCCACTCACGCGTTGCCAACCTCAAGATATTAGTTCTTAAATCTCCTCTTCCCAGTAATTTCACTAGCGTAAAGTGCCCTTCAAACCGGAACACAGTAATGCCTAAGCACTACTATTTGGCGGCAGAATATTAGACACTGCGGTGGTACCTACCTAGCTGGCCTCTTGCAACAAAAGATCCACCACCAGGGTGACTGATTGCACTGGTGAGATGATCTCTGTTGTGACAGAGGTTATAACAACAGCGGGCGATGGGTCGTCACATCCCGACACCGAAAATATATAAAATTTAAATAATAACTATTGAAGAAAATAGTCAATTTGTCCTCTTCTGAACCCTAATTATTGCCCTACCCTAGGCCAAATGCTAGCTACGTCCATACAGAGGAGTGGAATTAAAAATAACAAACTAAACTTATATTTACTTGAAATTAGATGTTTATTATTCAATAAGGTTTTTCCTTTAATACGTTCTTGAATTATTTATAAATAAAATTGTCTAAATATGTTTACTCTACAAATTTGTATCTAGACGTCTATTTCCGGTAATATTAGCAAAAAAACCTTGTCACCTTGGTTTCTTTATTATATTTTGTCACGTCTTATGTTAAAATAGACAGATTTTTAGAGTTGCGTAAATGGCAAAAAGGAACCCTTATGGTTTTGTTATATCCGTCGGTCAATTTAGCCTCTTACTTTTGAACTGTGGGATTTATATTTCTGGAAAAATTTAAGGTGGGAAAACATCAAAAGAACTTTCAACGATAATTATTTTGTAGGTAGGATAATATATAGGTTTTTCCCATAACTTTATTTTTTCATATCATTTTAATTATTACAATGAAATTACAAAGTTATATTTGTGGTCACTTTTAATTCGTTAATATCCTAAAGATTCTTTATTATCAAGCTGCGGAACTCTTTAGATTCCACATTTCCAGATTAGGCGTGGACCACCATGCACTTGACTGGTAAATATTTTTTTAATTACAACATTTTATTTCAAAATCATAGGGTTGTAATTTTTTTTAACCGACTTCTAAAAAGTAAGAGGCTTAATTAGTATCAATATATTTATATAGTCTGTAGTTATGTTACTAGATTTCTCCGAGTCGGCTGGAACGGACGGGTCCCATCTTTATTGAGGAATCGAAGGAAATCTTCAAATGTTATATGCACAGCTATATAGACGTTTTTTGCTTTACCTCGTGAACTGGAATAGATAAATACGTAATTTTATTTATTCTATGATGATACAGAACTCTCTATGTGCGAGTCTGACACGCGCTTGACCGGTTTTTCTCATTTCATATCAGCGGGCTTACCATTAACTCTTATTGCGACTCAAATGTTTTCAAATATATGACATATGTATTTATATGTCATGCTCATATAAAATCAAATCAAATCAAATCAAATCAAATCAAATATTTTTATTCAACATAAAAAGCATTACACTTATTTGTTGAAAGTCAGATTCTACCACCGGCTCCAAAATTAAACCTCTACCTGAGAAGAACCGGCGAAACAAACTCAGGGGTTTTATCTTTTTTATATGTATATTTTTTAAACTGATGTTTACATATTATAATCACTGAAAAGCCTGGAGTGACTGTCTCATTCCCAAGGCGTGGTGTCCTCAAGGTATTCACCAATTTTATAATAGCCTTTACCACGCAAACGTTCTTTGACCTTTTTTTAAATTTATTTATAGAAAGTTTCTGAACGCTTTCTGGGATCCTATTGTAAAACCGTATACAGTTACCCTTAAAAGAGTTACTAATTTTATGCAGTAATTAACTAAATCTGAATGCCAGAATTGAATTGGATTGATTTTGAATCGCAACAACAGTTAATGGTAAGCCCCCACACGTGTTCATTTTAGGGATTTCAAATAGATTCGTGGTAATCACCTTGAGCTTGAATTTTATAATTAAGATTCCATAATTAACTAATTACTTTTATAATTCTATCGATGCACCGATTAACAAAGCATCGGCCAATTACCGTGGTAAATGGCATGATATCAAACGTATTGTGTTACATACGTATAAATTGCCATGAATTCATTGTTATGCGCTCGACGATCAAAACGAAAACATTATCAATGCATACGACGATAGATCCTTTCTACAATACGCCATTTTGATGATGTTATGGAAGTTAACGCTTGCTCGAAATAAGCTGATATCGTTCGCGACAGGAGCTAGAAGTTTTTTATGTGGAATAATGTCGGGGTATGTATGCTTAGCGATATTCATGGTTTAGTTACGTTAAGAATAGTGTTTTTCAAACTTTAGGAAGCCATTGCAGATTGTGATCCCTTATTAACGCTTTAAAGTAAGTGTAAGAAGCCTGTGGACTTCGATGTTTTTTTTTTGGAATGTCAAATGCTGCTAGTGGCCTTGGACCGTGTCAAGAGACCTCGGCAGGTAAAATATTGACGCGCGTGGGGGTTGAATCCGTCTCAAGGGCCTTCGAGGTTGAGCCTAGGCTTGGGATGTCATCGGTAGGCGAGCTACGAATATCTTGAAGTTAATTTTTAATATTTATTATTACTAGAGTCTTATTAGGCTATTTCATGATTTCCTATTGTATGAGGCTAAGCTATGACTAACGTTTACGAGGGTTTGTTTCTTGTAATATTAGAAATACTTTTTTTTATTTTTTACGTAATTACTTACTCACAGAATTATAACACATAGAACCCCAGCTTCGAATAAATTTCCTCCCGAAACATAGACCATGGGCTCAACTAATGTGAGCGTGAGTAATGTGGAGTAATGTTGCAAGTAAAACGAAATCTTTCGGAAAAATTTTCATTCCGATTTCGCCTCTCTCGCTCTCGCTCTCTTCTATTTCTCGATTAGTATTTCTATTATTTATAAAATATGAAAATAAATAATTAATGAAACAATATAACATTAATTTCAACGTAATCGTCATTGTTTATTATTTTCAATTCAATTCTAATGTAATGGCTTCCAGTTAGGTATTTATTATATTTCTGACAGCTGTCACTCACTATTCTGACAGCTGACAAATTGACAATTTATTCGAGCCATCTGTCATGTCTGCCTCAAATTGAATTGTCTATATTCGCGCTTCTACTATTCTATAATGTATGTAATGTATAATTCTATGCTAATATTATTTTTTCTTCTCAAACTAAACAGGTTAATTACTAAGAAATAAGACCAGTTGTTTAATTATTGAATTATAATGATCAATTTATATATTACTAGCGGCTCGCTCCGGCTTTGCACGAGTATAAAATATATAGCCTATGTCATTCACTGAAAAAAATATTAAAATCGATCCATTAGTTTTGATTAATTCATTACTGCCCGTAGCCCGCACGCATTAAGTGTAATTATTTACGACATCACATTAGAAACCTCAAAAATTATTTTTTTCTCCACTATTTAATGGACGTTATTATACATATAAACCTTCCTCTTCAATCACTCTATCTATTAAAAAAACGCATCAAAATCCGTTGCGTAGTTTTAAAGATTTAAGCATACATAGGGACAGATAAAGCGACTTAGTTTTATACTATGTAGTGATGATAATGTAAGTCTAGTAGTGGAATTTATGGTTTGATTTTTTAATTAAATATTAATTACTAATTATAACATTCACTAAAATAGAAAATAGAAAATTCGTCATTTTTTTTCCATTGCCGTTACGCTAAATCATTCTTGGTCTAAATTTTATATGGTCGATGGCTTTCAGTGAAATGTTTATTTGATATCGGCATCGGTAAGATTGGATTTATTTCGTTTCTGTTATTTTATTGGTATTGATTTAAAAAAAACATAAATCATTTCACTTTACCTATAGAAATAAATAAAATTGAAGTATCTGTTTGTAATTCCAAATTAACAGCTTTTCACTAAATGTATACGAAAGTATATAAAAAGCAATTTTGAATTTTTTGTCTGTCTGTTTGTTCGGCTTATCTCTGAAACGGCTGTACCGATTTCAAGGGGACTTTAATTTATAAGGAGTAACTTAGGACACTTCAATTTTATAAAAAGAATGAGTGTTCGATTTGTTAAAGAAAAATCGGTGTACCACAAAGACGCAGCTACATTGTTTTGAATAAAAATGTCAAAACCTTGAAAACTGTCTTGGATATAAAATAATAATAATAATAAACGCTGCACACTCAACGGCCCCCATTAGGATATTAATATCCTGTGACGGGGGTCCGGAAACATTCACAATGACAAGGACAAATACACCCAGACCGGAAAATATGCTTGCATGGCCAATACAAACATATTATGATCCGAGCGGGAATCGAACCCGCGACCTGTGGCGTTTAAGGCAGGTTCGTTACCGCTGCTCCACAGCGTCGTCAAATATAATCTAAATTGATAACCGATTGTTACTAAACCAATAATGAACTTATGGAGTGTCTCGTAATAGCTCCATTAAATAAAATATACTTACAGCCGGTTTCTCGAACGTTGATCAAAACTCAGGTCAACTTAACATAGCAATACTAAACGCTCATTGGTTGTCTGTTGATCATCGATTATCTTTAACCAATGAGCTTTCTATATTTGGTATGTTAAGTTGACATGAATTTAATGTAATAGTGTTTAATTTAAAACCCGTTGACACCGTTGTGGCGTTGTGGGTAGCGAGTCTGCCTTTAGTCTCGACGGTTGCGGGTTCGATTCCCGCTCGGGCAGATGTTTGTTAAAAATTTCTGTCACGGTCTGGGCGTTTGTCCGTGTGGGTCTCCCCACCGTGCCTCGGAGAGCACGTTAAGCTGTCGGTCCCGATTATTATCAATATCATTTGATAATAATCGTTAACTCTTGATAATAAATTGCTCTTATCCAATGAGGTACTGGTTCGCCCTTAGGGTTGCGGAGGTCAGATGGCAATCGCTCCGTGTAAAAACTAGTAACCTATCAAATCCGGATAAGAGTAATAAGCAGACCCTGGGTACATAAAATACCGGGAATAATGCTAGGATGACGAATTGTTTAATTTAAAACTAACGGATAAGCTAGCGGTTTTTTTTATTCTGATACAGTTCCGTGTATAATATGTCGCATGCAAATTCTATAATACCCCGTTTACAACCGGCGCCGTCAGTTTATAAACGGAAACCAGTATTCTAAATGCCGAAGGCTACACTACACTACACTACTACACTACATAGTATAAAACAAAGTCGCTTTCTCTGTCCCTATGTATGCTTAAATGTTTAAAACTACGCAACGGATTTTGATGCGGCTTTTTTAATAGATAGAGTGATTGAAGAGGAAGGTTTATATGTATAATAACATCCATTAAATAGTGGAGAAAAAAAAAATTGAGGTTTCTAATGTAATGTCGTAAATAATTACATGTAACGCGTACGGGTCACGAGCAGTAATGAAGAAATCAAAACTACTGGATCGATTTTAATCATTTTTTCAGTGAATGACATAGGCTATTTTATACCCGTGCGAAGCCGGAGCGGGCCACTAATTGTTAATTAATTTAAATGTATCATATTCATCTTGAGTATATAATTAGGGTGACAATGAGTACTAAAAAAACAGGCTTTTTAATCATTTTTTTATTTTAATTTGATAGCACGAATTTTGAATAGTCATCATGATTTTTCCAGCGACATTTAGATAAAAATATGATGACACTAACCAAACCTTATTTTTCGCCCTAAATATTCTATACCACATTGATATTATTATGATAACATGTTTCCCACGCCAAGGCGCATCGCAATGTTATATAGATATACGTATAATGTAAATATTTTAATATTCAGCTTGCTGTGCCCGCGGCTTCGCTCGCGTTATGTAGTTTTTTTTAAAGACCTCATGGGACCCAACATTTTTCCGGGATAATAAGTATCCTGTATGTTGATCCAGGTAATAAGCTATGTGTGTACCGAGTTTCATCTAAATCCGTTCTGTAGTTTTTGCGTAAAAGAGTAACAAACATCCATCCATCTAAACTTTCACATTTAGAATATTAGTTAGATTATAGTTTATTCATTACATATCGATATATACAAATATATATATTTTTATGTTAGAAGTTGGCAAACAAGCATACGGCCCACCTGATGGTAAGAGGTTGCCGTAGCCTATGAGCGCTTGCAGCACCATTAGTAAGTGCCACTAACGCGTTGCCAACCTCGAGATCTCGAGTTCTTAAATCTCGTCGGCCCAGTAATATCACTAGCGTACAGTGCCCTTCAAACCGGAACACAGTAATGCCTAAGCACTACTATTTGGCGGCAGAATATTTGACACTGCGGTAGTACCTACCTAGCCGGCCTCTTGCAACAAAAGACCTACCACCAGTGTGACTGATTGCGCTGGTGGAATAATCTCTGCTGTGACAGAGGTTATCCCAACAGCGGGCGATGGGATCGTCACATCCCGACGCCGGTGAAATTTTATCTGCCAATGAAAGTCCCATCAAAATTGGTCCAGCTGTTTCAGAGAGACAGACAAAATTTTAAATATTGATTTTCCCCTAATATGCTTTCATATGCATTTAGTAAAAAGCTGTTAATTTGAAATTACAAACGGGCACTTCATTTTTTTTCTACAGATATAGATAAGTTTTAGATAGATTAAATTGTAAAGAATAACTCTTTAAAGATGTTTTTTGTTTCTCTCTGTACGTTTATCGTCGATCTATTGTATCGTTTTATTATGTTTTAACGAAAAACTGAACTCATTGAACCGGTAAGTTAGCTATTTACTGTAATTAAATACATAGGTTTGTAGTTAATTCAATTCCTAAATTTCAATTTAATTCCAATTGTATTTGTGTGCGCATTAATTTTTTATCGACGTCGGGATGTGACGACCCCATCGCCCGCTGTTGGGATAACCTCTGTCACAACAGAGATTATTCCACCAGTGCAATCAGTCACACTGGTGGTAGGTCTTTTGTTGCAAGAGGCCGGCTAGGTAGGTACCACCGCAGTGTCCAATATTCTGCCGCCAAATAGTAGTGCTTAGGCACTACTGTGTTCCGGTTTGAAGGGCATTGTACGCTAGTGAAATTACTGGGCGAACAAGATTTAAGAACTAATATCTCGTGGTTGGCAACGCGTGAGTGGCACCTACTAATGGTGCTGCAAGCGCTCATAGGCTGCGGCAGCCACTTACCATCAGGTGGGCCGTATGCTTGTTTGCCAACTTCTAAAAAAAAAAAAAAAAAGCTAGAGACTTTAGTCTTTGATGATTGTCACACACAAAATACACATTTGTTTCTTCGTGATGATTTTCACATTTCTACATGATCACAGAACTTAATAATTATATAGGACACTAGCTTCTGCCAGCAGCTTCACCTGCGTGGAAATCGATTTTAATACAAATTTTGAATCCCCATTTCAACACTTAAGCGGTGGAATGTTAGAAAACGTTAAACCACGTGTTTCTTTAATTTAAAATCGCAAAATCTCATGCCTCTTGTTTTCAAAATGACAGACCTCCTATATAAACTTACAACCTCTTTTTTAAGATTAATAGGCCATTTTTAAACTAAAAGGAGTTAATAGATTGTAAAACAAACCATCTACAATCGTTATCCATGCGGGGGAGACGCTCATAGCCGAGTGCACCCACTGATCGGTAAACGATCGGTAGGTTAACCAATTTTAGGCGCGGTCAGACACTAGCTAGGTGATCGCATAGTGGTTTTTCAACCGAGCGTCTCCGTGCTTCGGAGGGCACGTAAAAGTTGGTACCGGCTGTTGACAATTAACAACAGTCGATAAGTCAAGTCAGAGGCCATACGGGCGACCTGAACAACTCTGACACTAGGTTGGCCACTAACCACTCGATAAGAAGATCCATGCGGGTGAAGCCGCGGTCAGAAGCTAGCTAGTATATAAAAGACTAAAACTGATAGAATAGTATCAACTAGTACCTAGTACCTACGTGATTACTAAAAAAATCTTAATAAATATTGTTAGTTAATAGTACTTGTAAACCAGATCACGTTTAACAGAGGTCAAGTGTCCTCGGTAACAGAATGGTACGGCATTACAATTCTTATTATTGATCTTGATTCCTGTTCAATGTTTCAACCGTTTTTGAATCTGTCTGAGATATTTGTTCATTGTTCATCCTTTAATATACTGTTAACTCGTTTGCATATGAAACTTTGGAATTTTGAATGGATAATTCGTCAATTGGTCTCATATTTTTGACGACGTTGTTTCGCAGCGCAGAGAATCTGCCTAAACATCACAGCATCACGGGTTCGATTGCATCTCGGAGCAGATGTTTTTATTTGACCATATAGGCTTGTTTTTCGGTTTGGGTGTGTTTGTCCTTGTCGTTGTGTATGTTTCCCGACACAGGATATAATATCCTAATGGGAGCCGTTGAGTGTGTAGCGTTTATTTATTTATTTCTAATAAAACTATCTTGGGTTGTCTGTGAAATTGAAGATTTTAATACGATATCTATTACTGAAGTTCTGGACAGATTTCTGACACGTCTTTGGTGTAAGATTGTGAAGTACATTTGATTAAACAGTAAATAATTCAGCACAATACGGGGACGAAACTGCTGGTAGAAGATAGTTGAAAAAGATCTTTCACACAATTCCAAAATTAATATAATCTATGTGCCTATAGCTTGAAGCGTTTTTATGCCGCTCGACTAATTAAATTAGCACGCAATAAGATGCAAAGTTATTTTTTTTTCAATTTATCACTCACTTCTTTTATTTTGTCACTCCCTAATTGATAGATCATCAAAATTCTAAGGCATTTTTAGCAATTTTAAAATCTGGGGGCACGGCAGTGCCCCCGCCAAATCGAGCAAAAAAGCGGCACGGCCGTACTATCCTTTTCTCGAAGTCTTCATATTTCGAATCTAGTTAGCATTGAGCCTATAAAGCAAGTAAATAATGAAAACGAAAACACAAAAAAATGCGTGTGTCAACTCCGACGCACGAATGGAGTTTACTCTTTAACCTTAAGTACGGTTGTCTTTGATATGCAATAGGCAAAGAGGATAACAAATTAAAATAACTGAAGACAAAATATAAACACATGGATGTGAACAAGTGGATGGACATGGATGTGAATAGACATACAAAAACACGTGCATACATAAAAACGTCTTCATCCTAGCATTATTCCTGGTATTTTATGTACCCAGGGTCTGCTTATTACTCTTATCCGGATTTGACAGGTTACTAGTTTTTACACGGAGCTATTACCATCTGACCTCCGCAACCCTAAGGGCGAACCAGTAACTCATTGGGTAAAAGCATTTACTTATTAAGAGTGAACAATTATTATCAGATGTTATGATGATAATAACTGGGACCGACAGCTTAACGTGCTCTCCGAGGCATGGTAGGGAGACCCACATGGACAAACGCCCAGACCGAGACAGAAATTTTAACAAACATCTGCCCGAACGGAAATCGAACCCGCAACCGTCCAGACTAAAGGCAGACTCGCTACTCACAACGCCACAACGGTGTGCATACATAAAAACGTAAAAAAGCAAAATAAAAATAATATAAAAACTCATTCGACTTAATCTCTTTCGTGACGGTTTTGATCACTATATTATCCCCTTCATATTTTTCTTACAAGAGGGCCTTATTTTAAAATCCATTTTCAATAAGTAAACTCCAAAAAATCTAGCTACGCAACGCAGTTCCTCCTTCAAAAAAATGTGAGATCTCATTTCTGAAATGACTGAAATGGCTTTGCTTTATAAATAGGAAATAGATTAAGACGGATTAAAATATCACTGGAATAAACAAAAACGTTTATCCGTCTTTTTCTTAACTTCCTACATTCGGTTCCGTTAATTGTTTTTACAAATTCTAAAAGAAGTTTCACAATTCCAATATCGCCTTCAACCCTCAACGACATTGAAAACAAACTGTCCAATTTTTTAGCCATGGATGTCACGAGCCGTCCAACCAGAACTGTTGTATATAATCATTACACAATAGCCGCTGTTGTTGCGCTTTTACCTCAGTGTTATTCAGTCCGCTAACATTGATAGCGGCTTCTAAACGTCACCACTTGACATTTGACGGTCGAGATGTCATCAAATAAAATTAGTGAGAATTATAATAGAGATAAGTTGAACGGTTTCGGTGCGTTAGATAAAGGTTTGACTCCGCTAAGTGGGAGGTATCGTTCGAAGAGCTTGTCCAGTGACAAATTGAATAAAACGAATGCAGATCGCGCTGCCATCCTGGAGGATGTTGAAGCGCATTACGTTAGTGATAAGTTAGATACGCCTGGTTGTTTGGTTATAAATAATATAATGGAACACGGTACACAGTCAGCCATCAATGGGTGAGTAGACATTTTTATTTCATAAACTTAGTCTATATGTAGTTGTGGTTGAAGTTACCTTTTAAGCAAAGAGTTTGCTTGTGTGAAAACTTCTCTCTTCTGTAATAATTATTCAGACTAAAATACAAGCATTCAGTAACATAAAAGTGTACAATGGTTCAGAAAACGAAAACTATAAAGGAATACATAATATAAACAAACATGCTTTAAATTATCACACAGCAATACATTTTTTACTTATATATCGTATAGTAAATATCTTTTTTTGTGATTACTGTTTCTTCGATAAAGTAAACACAGTTTTTTTTAAGCTATCAATTATCAAATTAAATTTACTATTTCATCATTATAATTATATACGTAGTGGAAATATTTTGAAAATCATTTGAATTATACCTATTAAAATTATTTATACAAATAAAAGCGTGTTTATAAATTAAATTGAAGTGTCTTTTTGTAATTCCTAACTAACAGCTTTTCACGAAATGCATATGAAAATACAGTACTTAGATAAAAATCTATTTTCAAAATTTTTGTTGGACCGATTTTAATGGGAGTTGCGGGCGCTGCTAGTTTTAATATATATATCCATTTTTCAAATAGCACAATTTATATAAATTAGAATGGTACCTATTTTATTAAGTTTTTTTTTTTAATTTACACACCAACAAGAATACACTTTTGCAAGACATAGTACAGTAACAATGTTATAAAAAATAAATGTTAATGCTTCCTTAATTATAGGTGTACACAGCATGCAAACTGTATATATATATACATCAATATTATTATTTTAGTGCTCAATTTTTTTTTTGTAATGACAGAGATTGCACAAACATTATTTTAGATCTCACTGCGCCCTTGTATCTTCTCGCGATTATACCGATACCGTTACACCGATTTTTCTTTACTGCACGGAACACTATTTATTTTTTCAAAATAAAAGTAACATAAGTTCATTAGCTTTCTCTCAGTGATTTTCTTTATGAAAGTATCGTATTACGTTATATAATTTTATTAATAAATTAATTTGGAATTAGAAACAGACACTTCAATTTTATTTATTTGTATTGTCATTAGACATAGATTTTAATATTAGGCGTCGTAGCTCAAAATGCGTTGTAAAATCATTTTTTTTTCCGTAATAGGTACATTTTTTTGTTACAAACCTTCGCAATTAAACTATAATCGTATATTAAGATGTTCAAAGTTTCGTCGTATTTTGGCGAATGGTTTAATATATAAGACGAATTTACGAACTAATACTCATTGTTTAATATTTATTAGATAGATGAATTTGAGCACAATAAAACTCTCAAACATATTATTATATACCGATTTGTTCCAACTAACAGCAACTTATCGTCCGCCCGAACTTTCTTTCTTATTGCTCGGCTTCTAAGTATCGTATCGTGATGTTATAGAGCGTACAATCTTCCTCAAGAAATGATCTATAAAATGCAAAATAGGTTTTTCAAATCCGTTCAGTATTTCCAGAGATTAGCACGTTCAAACAAACAAATAAAAAAGTCTTCATCGTGATAATACACCAATATTAGGTATAGATTAGCGAGCCCATCAGACGTTGGCCCTGAAAAAATTCTGGGACCAATCAGCGACTCCTAACTGAGTGTATTTGAGAACAGAAGTGACACCGGTGAAAATTATTTAATTACTAATATCGCTATTAAAAAATAGGGTTTGATTCTAGAAGGGTGAAAATTTAGGGTTGTATATATTTCTCAATGATAAATCATACAAAAAAAATTAACAAAAACTAAAAAGCAATGTGGTGGACCACCCTTAACATTTAGGGGTATGAAAAATAGATGTTGACCGATTCGCAGCCCTACCCGATATGTAAACAAAAATTTCATAAAAATCGGTCGAGCCGTTTTAGAGGAGTTTGGTATAACAAACACCGCGACACGAGAATTTTATGTATTAGATGAAGATTTTAATGAAATTGAAGATAACATTAAATTAACCTACAATAATGATTATAAAATATCGTTTTGTAGTAATGATGTTAGTAATTAATCTCAAGTGTCATTAAATAAGGTTATTAGATGTTTTTGAAGTGTACTTATATAGTACAAGGTTTACTAGCAATAAACCATGCTACTCCCAGCATAAATCGGCCGGTTCGACGGAGGAAGTGCTATCCTCTCACAGAAAATCGGCGTATAGTAACAGAGTACCGTTGCGTTTTTTCGATGAGTGAAAGGCCCAGTCTCCCACCCCCTCTGTACCCTTTCTTTAATCCCTTCTTATGCCTTCTTTCCTATCCCTTGGGTTGGCAATAATCGCAAGCGTCCATAGGTTGCGGTGACCGCTTACCATCAGGCAGACCGTATGCTTGTTTGCAAACCTTCATGAAATACAAAAAAGGTTTTTGTTTATGTTGATTTTTTAAAGCGTCGGGATGTGACGACCCCATCGCCCGCTGTTGGGATAACCTCTGTCACAACAGAGATTATTCCACCAGTGCAATCAGTCACACTGGTGGTAGGTCTTTTGGTGCAAGAGGTCGGCTAGGTAGGTACCACCGCAGTGTCCAATATTCTGCCGCCAAATAGTAGTGCTTAGGCACTACTGTGTTCAGTTTGAAGGGCATTGTACGCTAGTGAAATTACTGGGCGAACGAGATTTAAGAACGAATATCTCAAGGTTGGCAACGCGTGAGTGGCACCTACTAATGGTGTTGCAAGCGCTCATAGGCTGCGGCAGCCATCAGGTGGGCCGTATGCTTGTTTGCCAACTTCTAACATAATAAAAAAAAAAAAGTCGAAAAGTCCGAGAAATGTGGAGTATTTTGATTTTGTTGCAAATGTAATGAGTCAAATTTTGAATCCTCAATAGCTCAACGGTATGAAGGAACTCAGTTCCGTTAACGCCTGAGTTTCGAGTTTGAGTTATTTGAAGGGCCAATCGGAATATTAGTAATGCCTTGAAAAATCATAGCAACAAAAAAAAAATTCAAAAAATGTATTAAATTTTAAAGGCTGGGGCCACTTAGTCAGTTCAGAAGACCTCTCTTCCGTAACAACAGTGTTAATCATAATTAAATAACTTCAGTTTTTTAATAGGAGCATGTGAAAATTATGTGTGTGTTTGTTTGTGTATGGGTTGTTGTTGTGTATGGCGTTGCCAACCTCGAGATATTAGTTCTTAAATCTCGTCCGCCCAGTAATTTCACTAGCGTACAATGAAAATGTACTACATATATGTGTGTGGATATAAGACTTCGTACCCTATGACTACTATCTTGGGATTTAAAAGTCCTACGCATCTAATTTATCGCAGTTTGATATAGGTCAAAGCTGTCAATGTAAGGTGTCCTCGATCACGAAGTAAGAGATATTACGATAACTCGATAAGTATGTTTATATGATTTCCACCGATTGCTTAGCTGATTTTGACATACCATGATACGAGATAATAATAGTGTAGTTTTAGGGTTCCGTACCTCAAAAAAGGAACCCTTATAAGATCACTCTTGTCCGTCTTCTGTCCGGGTGTCATTATCGATTTTCTCAGGAAAAGATGGACCAAACAAGTTGAAATTTATACCAGATACTGAGTCTTGTAGCCCTATTAAATTATTTTGCGAAAACTTGTAATTACGAAAATTGAGCTTAATTTTCATAATTTTTATTTTTCGGAATTTTTCCTTTACTTGTGCTGTAAGACCTTGCTGTTAATTAAAATTGTCAATTCTAGGTCAACGGAAGTATCCCATAGATTTTGGATTGAAAACCTATATGAGGTACCCGTCGACCTAATTATAGATAATGGTACAGAACCCTTCGGGCGCGAATCCGATTCACAGATGGCCGGTTTTATCATTAAAATAATTACCTTCGCGAGTTCATTGGACACCGTTGTGTTGTGTCCGTAGTGAATCTGTCTTTAGCCTCGAAGCTCGGGCGTTCGATGCTCGCTCGTGCCAGATGTTTGTACTCTCTTATCGTATCTTACAAATGTCTGTTTCGGTCTGAGCGTTTGTTCTCGTAGGTCTCACCACCGTACCTAAAACGTTAAGCTGTCGGTCCCGATTGTTATCACATGACATCTGATAATAATCGTTAACTCTTAATAGGTAATTTGCCCTTATCCACTGATGTGACCCGCAAGGACCAATGCCCAGACCGAAATAGATATTTTGAACAAACATCAGCTCCGAGCGGGAATCGAAGCCGCGACCGTCGAGGCTCAGAGCAGGCTCGTAACCTGCACACCACAACGGACAACGTTCGTCTGGCTTAAGTTTTATAATGTTTAAGCTTTATATCATTTATCTTACATTCGCAACCGACTGCCATACACAATATTATTGGATCAATTGGCTTGATTTAAAGATCCTTTATAATCCATTCAAATGCATTATATGAATTGAATAAGCATTAGGCATGAATTCCGGCTGGACTTCATGAATTGTAACATCATACTTTTCTCACGTTTTCAAATCAATTTTCAACAGCAAGCGTCACTTTTTATTACATACTAGTATTAGGCATTGCGTAGAGATGATGGATCTCTGTATCTTCTATTGTATCTATCACAGGTACACAAATAATTCAGAACCGTTTCTTACGCATGACCTCGGGCTGTCCGTGGTACGTTCGCAACGTAGATCTCCATAGAGACTTTGAAATCGATTCGATCCCCAAACATTTGAAGTGCTTATCGCAAAACTATTTCGATCAAACTACTTTCCATTTAAATCCTTTGATTAGACATGCTTGTATCTACACAGACCGATGTAACCAACCGACAAAAGTAAGGCGTCCTAAGCACGTCCTTCAAGACCCTGACGATAGGATTACATTAGAAAATGCCCTTACACAGCACAGACACGCACACAACACCGTCCTCGCCGGCGAGGACGGGGTCCTTTGTTTCGCAGGTCGCGTCGCGCTCACACCATCGGGTGAGTTTATCGTATAGAATGCGTTTGGAGCGCTGCCTCCATCTCCGATGACGTCCTTAGCCGTGGTTCGGCTTCGTAGGAGGCACCCTAAGGACGGAATCAATTTGAGCCCCCGTGAGGGCTGCCCCTTTATCACGGCTGAGTCTCTGTACTCGGCCTCCCCGCCCGATGACGCTGTCAAGGCCAATAGGGCCAACAGCAATACACATTCCGAAAAAAAAAAAAAAATCACGGGGAATGTTCTGAGGAATTGTTTGGATTGATGTTGACAAAACTCGAAATTCCACCCTTACCACCTCGATGTCTGGAAATCCATAACATTTAGAAGACATTTCCTTTCTCGCACAACCACTCTGTCGAACTAACTTCCGCCGGCGGTCTGTCCGAACCGGTACGACCTGGGAAGTTTCAAGATAAGAGCCTATTCCTTTCTTAAAAGTCGGTAACGCACCTACATGCGCTCTAACGTTGCAAATGTTCATGGGCGGCGGTGATCGCTTAACATCAGGTGAATGTTCTCATTTGCACCCTCCTACATAAAAAAATACATATATTATCATCTGCCCGCCGTTTCGTCCGCGATGACAGAATCTGGCTCCAGTGAGAAATGAATCATTTGTTAGTAAATAATTTTCCATAAGACACATGTATACCAAATTTTTTTTTTTATGTAAGAGGGGGCAAATGGGCAGGAGGCTCACCTGATGTTAAGCGATCACCGCCGCCCATGAACATCTGCAACACCAGAAGGCATGCAGGCGCGTTGCCGACCTTAAGGAAAGAATACGCTCTTCTCTTGAAGGTTCCCAAGTCGTATCGGTTCGGAATGACCGCCGGCGGAAGTTGATTCCACAGAGTGGTTGTGCGAGGAAGAAAATGTCTTCTAAATCGCGCTGTTGTGGATTTCCAGACATCGATATTTCAATCGAATATGTCCTGTAGCATGTTTTTTGATAATCCTACAGAAAATTAACATTTTCTAGGATAAAAAGTATATTATATGTTAATACAGACAATAAGCTATCTGTGTGCTGAACTTCAAGCCAATCCGTTAGGCTGTTTATGCGTGATTGAGTAACAAACATGAAAACAAGAGCGGTCGCGACCCACCTTGCAAGGCGCGCTTGTGCAAGCATCGCGCGGCTGGCGATGATGATGAATCCGGCGAGACTAATGCACTTATGGCACAATTGGATATCACGGGCGCACAGAATGTACTCACAATGTCCACAGAACAATTATCAACACTTCCGACTTTCATCCGCGTCGCGCTTAACACCACAGGTTTCCAGGTAGATGATGGCAGGGCCCACCCTTTGTCTCTTAATAGAGACATTAAGATAGATACAATACTTTTGTATAAAGAACGGGTGGCAACCCTAATTACGGTGCCAAATCTTGAACAAAGCTATTAAGTAATTATTTTTGATGGTTTTGTAATTATACTTGGTAATATGTTTTCGATTCTTCGCTTTCCAGCGAATATATATCACGATTCAGCCGGCATATTTGATGGCCCATATTCGTGATTGACAATGGAGGCCGCGGAATAGTAATTAGTCGCGTATTCGTCCGTCTTTAAATATTCGATAATGTAATATATAATATAATTTTGTTTACAAAGGTTAACTATTTGATTATTTCAATATTGGATTAGCAACCCTGATGAATAAAATCATCATCATCATCATCATCGACCTATGGACGTCCACTGCTGGACATAGGTCTCGCCCAAATGCTGCCACCGGGAACGATCTTGTGCCGCTTGCATCCAGCGGCTCCCAACGACACTTTTTATGTCGTCATGCCACCTTGTGGGAGGCCTGCCGACGCTGCGTTGTCCAGTGCGGGGTCGCCATTCCAGCACCTTGCGAACCCAACGTCCGTCGGTTCGACGAGCTACGTGCCCCGCCCATCGCCACTTCAGTTTCGCAATTCTTTGAGCTATGTCGGTGACTTTGGTTCTTCTACGGATCTCCTCATTCCTGATTCGATCACGTAGAGAAACTCCGAGCATAGCTCTCTCCATCGCTCGCTGAGTGACTCTGAGCTTTCTTATAAGGCCCATAGTTAGCGACCATGTCTCGGTTCCGTAAGTCATCACTGGCAACACGCACTGTTCGAAGACTTTTGTCTTCAGGCACTGAGGAATAGTGGACGAGAAGATCATACGTAACTTCCCGAACGCTGCCCAGCCGAGCTGGATTCGGCGATTGATCTCTTTCTCGAAATTGGACCTACCTAACTGAATCGTGTGTCCCAGGTATATATAGTTGTCAACAATTTCGAGTGCAGAGCTTCCAACGATAACTGGATGGAGCGGAACATGAGCGTTAGACATGATTTTCGTCTTGCTCATGTTCATCTTAAGGCCCACCAATTGAGAAACTCTGCTAAGATCTTCGAGCATGGTATTAAGATCTTCCAGGGTCTCTGCCATTAAGACTATATCGTCGGCAAATCGAAGGTGAGTGATGTACTCGCCGTTGATGTTGATGCCAAATCCGTTCCAATCCAAAAGCTTAAAGACGTCCTCCAACGCAGCGGTAAACAGTTTCGGAGAAATGACATCTCCCTGTCGTACACCTCGCTGCAGCTGGATTGGCCTCGTACTTTGGTCCTGTATACGGATTGACATGGTGGCGTTGTCGTACATACACCTCAACACTTCGATGTACCGGTAGTCAATTTGGCACCTCTGCAAAGACCTCAATACAGCCCAGGTTTCGACCGAATCGAAGGCTTTCTCATAGTCCACAAATGCTAAGCAAAGTGGCAGATTATACTCTTCAGTCTTCTGTATAATCTGCCGCAGCGTGTGGATGTGGTCTATGGTGCTAAAGCCTTCTCGGAAACCGGCTTGTTCGGGAGGCTGGAAGTCATCAAATCTGCGAGCGAGACGATTCGTAAGGACTCTCGAAAACAACTTGTAAATGTGACTCAGCAGCGAGATGGGTCTATAATTCTTCAATAAAGCATTGTCACCTTTTTTGAAGAAAAGAACCACAACGCTCCTGTGCCACGCTTCTGGCGTTGTGCCCTCGTGTAAGACGGAATTGAACAATCGCTGAAGGACTAAAAGTATCGGTATTCCACCCGCTTTCAGGAGTTCTGATGTGATTCCGTCTTCACCTGGTGCCTTGTTGTTCTTAAGTTGTTCAAGGGCCATACTAATCTCGTCCAGATCAATGTCCGGCATTTCATCGGAATAGTGTCGGATCAGCTTGGCTCTCGGATCTTGGGCCAAGTTATCAACAGGCTTCTGTGTTGAAGTATACAACTGTCCATAGAACTTCTCAACCTCTCTTAGGATCTCAGGCTTGGAGGAAATGATGCTGCCATCATCGAGCTTCAGACGCATCAGTAGACGCTGTCCGATAGACAGATCTCTCGCGAACACTTTGGAGCCTTGGTTCTTTTTAATGGCTTCTTTGATTCGCTCTGTGTTATAGAGCCTTAGGTCGCGTCTTTGAAGTTTAGATGAATAAAATGAATGATGAATAAAGTTTAGATGAATAAAATGAACGTGGCTATCATAAAATTTAAAAAAATTTTATGTATTAAAGTTTCTTATTACTTCACAATTTATAGCCTTTTTTTAAGTTTTAAGAAAGTCTTTCCCTAATTATTATAAACTAGCGGCCCGCTCCGGCTTCGCACGGGTATAAAATATATAGCCTATGTCATTCACTGAAAAAATTATTAAAATCGATGCAGTAGTTTTGATTTATTCATTACTGTCCGTGGCCCGCACGCGTTAAAAGAATTATTTACGGCATCACATTAGAAACCTCAAAAAAAATTTTTTTTCTCTACTATTTAATGGATGTTATTATACATATAAACTTTCCTCTTCAATCACTCTATCTATTAAAAAAAACCGCATTAAAATCCGTTGGGTCGTTTTAAAGATTTAAACATACATAGGGACAGAGAAAGCGACTTTGTTTTATACTATGTAGTGATATAAAACCAAGTTCATCGCATTTACTTATGCGATGAAATTATAGAGGTTTTTTTTTTTTTTTTTTTTTATGTTAGAAGTTGGCAAACAAGCATACGGCCCACGTGATGGCAAGTGGCTGCCTCAGCTTATGAGCGCTTGCAGCACCATTAGTAGGTGCCACTCGCGCGTTGCCAACCTCGAGATATTAGTTCTTAAATCTCGTTCGCCCAGTAATTTCACTAGCGTACAATGCCCTTCAAACCGGAACACAGTAATGCCTAAGCACTACTATTTGGCGGCAGAATATTGGACACTGCGGTGGTACCTACCTAGCCGGCCTCTTGCAACAAAAGACCTACCACCAGTGTGACTGATTGCACTGGTCGAATAATCTCTGTTGTGACAGAGGTTATCCCAACAGCGGGCGATGGGGTCGTCACATCCCGACGCCTTTAAAATCGGATGACAATCGTTCTGTGAAAACGAGTAGTCTGCCAAATCTGGATAAGAGTAATAAGCAGACCCTGGGTAAATACCGGAATTAATTTTGGGAAGAACAAGAACTACGATTATTGGGCACGTGGCGCGTATCGTAGAAGTAGCTCAGAGAATAATTAAAACTAGAAATGATTAACTGGAGTCGCGGGTAAATGATTCGGGAATCACACTAGGGATTCTGTTTTACAATATTGAAATGTCTTACTGGCTATTTATATTTTTGAGTCCTCCGTATCCAAAAGATACCTTAGCTTTAACTTACAACATACGATTTTTTGAGAATCGAAGGTTTTTTTTATCTATTTTTAAATTATCATTATTAAAAACCAGTTTTGGTACTTTTTTTGAAATCAGAAACCACCGATAAACGATCTAGACCGAAATTTCTCAGACATATAATTTTAGCACAGGTTTTACCTAAATCAGGTTTTTACTACTATAATAGAATTCTAATCGAATATTCAGCCAGTTGCTTAGTTTAGTCTAGAATACTTAAACTTTTATTTTTCATAAGAAGATTTACTTTTTCACATATGTAGATATATCGATGGTCACGGATTCGATTCCCGCTCGGAGCAGATGTTTGTTACAAATATCTATTTAGGTCTGGGCGTTTGTCCTTGTGCCTCGTAGAGGACGTTAAGCTTTCGGTCCCGGTTTTTATCATAAGATCTAATAATCGTTACCTCTAGATAGGTAATTTGCTCTTATCCAATGAGTTAATGGTACGCCCTTTGGGTTTTAGAGGTTTAAAAACTAGTAACCCATCAAATTAGGATAAGATGATAAGCAGACTTTAAATAAATAAATAAATGCTGCACACTCAACGGCCCCCATTAGGATAGTAATATCCTGTGTCGGGGGTCCGGAAACATTCACAATGACAAAGGACAAATACACCCAGGCCGGAAAATAGGCTTGCATGGTCAATACAAACATATTATGCTCCGAGCGGGAATCGAACCCGCGACCTGTGGCGTTTAAGGCAGGTTCGCTACCGCTGCGCCACAACGTCGTCAATCAAACAAACTTTGGGTAAATACTGGGAATAATGTTTGGAATATATCATGTTTGCTCAACACGATCGTGTAGTAGTTCTTTTTTTTATGTTACAAGTGTGCAAACAAGCATACGGCCCACCTGATGTTAAGTGGTTGCCGTAGCCTATGAGCGATTGCAGCAGCATTAGTAGGTGCCACTCACGCGTTGCCAACCTCGAGATATTGGTTCTTAAATCTCCTCTGCCCAGTAATTTCACTAGCATACAGTGCCCTTCAAACCGGAACACAGTAATGCCTAAGCACTACCATTTGGCGACAGAGTATTTGACACTGCGGTGGTACCTACCTAGCCGGCCTCTTGCAACAAAAGACCCACCACCAGTGTGACTGATTGCACTGGTGGAATAATCTCTGCTGTGACAGAGGTTACCCCAACAGCGAGCGATGGGGTCGTTACATCCAGACGCCTTGAATAAATTCGCCATAGATGGTCACGAAAGTGGGGTTTCATCCATAAAATACGTAGGACTTTTGGGGATGGAAGGTGGTTGACCAAAACCATGGAATTCGCGTGATTTAATTAAATAAATAAATAAACGCTGCACACTCAACGACCTCCATTAGGATAGTCATATCCTGTGTCGGGGGTCCAAATACACCCAGACCGGAAAATACGCTTGCATGGTCAATACAAACATATTATGCTCCGAACGGGAATGGAACCCGCGACCTGTGACATTTAAGGCAGGTGCGCTGCCGCTGCGCCACAACGTCGTGGAAATTATGGATGGTCCCTTGGAAAGAACCATCATATCATAAACTAATGATACATTGTCCGTCTTTCAATTTCATGAATGGGTCTTCTGAAAGCCAGAAGGGGTCATCCATAAATGACGTTATCATTTTATAATTTATCATTTTTGTTTCTCCCTCCTTTGTGTGACATCAGATAATATTTGCAATTTTATATCTGCAAATTGTTAAACTAAAACATGCTTTCCGAAATTAGTTAAGTTTTTTATTAACAGTTCCAATTTCACTTTTATGGGAAAAGTACAATCACCTAATTGCAGCGTATGTAATAAAAGAGAAGATGTGTATCATTTATTAGTGGAGTGTATAAGAGACGAAGCAGAGAGGCGGCAGTTCCATAGTATTATACAGATATTATAATAGGTTAGATTTAGGTTTTTTTTAACAGTATACTTTTTCAGTATACGTATATTGATTATTATTACATTTTGTAAAAATTTTAGTTAAGAATCGTTTCTAATGTATTTTGGTTTAGAGGTCCCTATGAGGGTGACATATTCTGTTAAGAAAAAACCCTCAATAAATTTCAAGATTAAAAATAAATATATATTTAGATTATATTATATTTTTAATTGTGACGTCACTAAACTTGGAGCCACTCCCAACTTGAGTCACACAATGTCACCCTTTACGTGTGACGTAATTTTGGATAGCCCCGAATTCTTCTCACTCTTTAGTCTACCTTTATTTTCTACTTCCCTCTCGCCCTCACACGCCTTGGATCGGCAGCATGGATGTTTCTTCATCAGACAGACTATTTTTTGCCACTATGATAAAATTAATGTAAATTTAAGAGAAATTTTATTCGAGATAACCCAATACGTCGGTAATGACACTAATACATACTCCTATAATTATTTAATAAATTAAGGTTATCTCCATAATAACAAATGTAACCTTCCATTATGAATAGGGTTCATAATGATATGCTTTTAAAATTCATCTATTGCATAATATAATTTCGTTATGTCTTTCGGTTCGTCCATCCGTCTGTATGGCACAGTCATTTACTTGGAGACTATTAGCTTTATGTATACGAAATTTAGTAAACAGGTGCATTCTATGAACTGCAACACAATTTTGGAGTAATATCCTAAAACATGTATAACATTAAGTTTTAGCGCAGCAGACCACACATATAATCGTGTGTGGTATCTTTGGATAGGTATTTTTAAAATGATGCCAAGTTATGACCATGACATTTTACATTAATTTAGTAATTGTTGAGATATTAGCACCTGAAGTCTTAAAAATTGTGTGCCCTCTCTAACTTTTGAACTACGGATTTTAAAATTGTGGAGAAATTTGAGAGATTAGAACATCAAACGAGCTTTCAATCACATTTTCTTTGAAAAAGATTATTATTATGCGATTCTTACGGCATCTAAGGATCGATTTTGATCCCACTTTTTTAGTTTAATCTATGTAAGACTTGATATGTATGTACCCCTAACCGGTGACGCTGTCAAAGCCAGTAGGATTAACAGCAATACGCATTTTAAAAAAGATGAGGCACAGGCTTGCTGCCGAGGTAATTCCATATATTATTTACTGATCAAATTTGTATATAATGTTAGAGGTAGATTTATTTTTCTTTACGCGTAATAGATTAAAAGATTTTCTCACATTAGCATTTGTCAATATCTTATCTTTTATTGCCTTTAAATTATGATAGTCTGTTATCTTTTCGTATATCAAAAATAAATATAATATTTTTTATGTTAAAATTCATTGACAATGGTTAGTACATATTAAAATAATTCTTATATAATTTCGAGAGCCCGCCAACCGAATCTCGTATAAATGTGCATATTAAAATTGCACATAAAATTCTCTTCAGACAATTATTTTGAAATCAATTACTTACAACAATGAAACAAAAGTGGTTATTATGAAATCGTTCGATTCTTTACGAGAAATTCGATACATTGTTTGGCTTAATATATCGTCGTTTCTAATGAACTTACAATTACATTATAGAGTTTTTAACACAATGAAAATTGTTGTTAATAATAATCTTAAAAAGTTAGCAGGCGATATGTTTTATGACTTAAGAAACGCATACGTCACTTGATAGTGGTTCGAATAATGAAGTCACGTATAATATTGTTATAATTTTTGAAGACCTATCTAAAAATATATTCAAACTCAATAAACTCAAAATATCCTTTATTCAAATAGATCTTTAAGCACTTTTGAATCATCAAATATACAGTTTGTTGCGTTTATCCAAGTGAATCTATAGCCGATTTGGAAAGTAGACTCTGCAGAGAAGAGCCGGCAAGAAACTCTAGAGTTATCTACACGCTTATATGCATTATTTGATAACTTAGGACTCGTGTATTAATAAATCATTGTAACTCCAAAATTTATGACGACTATAAGAAGTTAGACACCGAAAAATTGACTCAGAATGAAGATGTAGCCGTGGATTATATTATATAGTATTAATTGGAGATCTGATGGTATTTATACGATTCGGTATACTATGGAAGTTGAAAAGTCGAAAATTGAAAATCGTCACTATTTTTTGTATCCTCCAGAGATGAGCATACTTAAATTCGGACTTACAAATACGATTTTGGGAGTTGTTATAATCTGGTTTTAAGCGAATATTTTTAAAAATAAACTAGCCAACCGATCGTAGAAGGAATAATTTGGGTTCATAAATTAATATTTTATACACTTTAGGTAATTAATTAATTATCGCTTACAACAAATTATCCACACGATGTAAATTAATTACCTTTGTTAAGCAAAATCTAAATCAGCTATATCTATCTTTCATACAATTCATTAACATTTTCAACAATCCAGGGGCTTACCATTAACTCTTATAGCGATTCCAAATCAATCCAATTAAATTCTGACATTCAGATTTTATGTGAGAATGACCTATAAATATATATGTCATAATATATATTGGACGATATTTCAATCTCAATAAGAGTACGGTAAATGGTAAGCCCGTTGGACAGTGAATGTGTTAAATAATTTTTTTTAAATTGATAAATCGAATCGATTCTTCATATGGACGAATCGAATTTATTACTCGAATCAACAGCGTGAATCCAATCGATTCATTTTATTTAGTTTGTAGTATTTTTATTTTGCACAATTTTAGATAATCGATCGTTCACAACGTGCCAGTCTGCTTTAAATAAACAATTAATTGAGCTTAGAATAATCTTTTCAACTAATTTTAAAATGAAGCAAATGCGGCCTCAAATGGATGTCACATAATGTCAGCGAAATTTTTCAAAATCCCTTATTTTACATTTTCACTGCACCGCACGTTAAATATGATATAGTTATAAATATAAGGTCATACAAGTGTCACTACTCACACTAGTAGTCTGTTAATTGTTAATAATATTAAAAATAGTTTTATTTATTAGTCTCGGGAACTTGTACAAGATGTGATGTTACCAACTTCGTCAGGCAATCTAAAACAATACAAAATTATTTGTGAAATTTCAAAAATAAATTAACTCAAACTCAAATCACATACGTATATACATATATGTAGTGAGTGTTTTAATTTCTTTTATAGTTTCACAAGGCATTTTTTTCTATTGTAGATTCACTGAGGAAGTTGGAAATAAACTAACGAAACGTTACAATAGTTTATTTTAAAAATATAATAGTATAATAATAATTTATTTAAAATAGTTGTTTAAATTAAACATCACCTCTTGTCCAAGTACCCGATAGTGATATATAAAATTAAAAATAAAATAGATGAAAAATATAGTAGAAATTAAAAATCGTATACGGTCAAAATACCACCCCATGTTTATCGTTGTTAATATTTGCGTTCCGTCTTATCACTGTATAATGTAAAGTTAAGGAGCGCCAGAACGATAGTCAATAGTTTTGTTGATAACAGTAGCGTGTGATATCGTATTAGTACGTGTGAAGTGATGCACCCGACAAATTGATTTCCTATCAAGTGACATTTGACCACATGCGCCGCAGTGGATTATGTTAATTGATTTCTGATTTTATTTTTGTGTTCTGTGATAATGACTGAGGATACGAATTTATTAGTGTGAGTATTTTTTTTAATTCATTAAATTGATTTATGTTTTGATAGTGTTTTTTGTAAGATGTTTTATATCTGCGATCCAATTCAATTCTGATAGTAAATAGATTCAAATTTTATATGAGTATGGCGTATAAATTAAAATATATGTCATTGTACGCAATAGCGATATAGCTCAGTTTACGTCGTCATTTCAACCGCAGTGAGAGTTAATGGTAAGCCTCCTGAGGTTATATTAGGTAAGCTTATATTAAAAATCTGGTTTTAACGATCCAATTCAGGTATCCGTAGCTACAGTTTTAATAGAACAGAACTTTTTAAAATATAGGATCTAATTACCCGAAATTTTGTAAAGTGGTTATTTTTTTTAATTATGTCATAAATAAAAAAAAAGTGTGTGAATGATAAGGATGAAGATGAACCCATTATTTATCATAATGCTAATAAGCTGATTTGGGAGTCTAGTTTTCTAATTATATATCTCGAAATTTAATTAGACTTAATTATTGCTAATTTTAAATTGTATTTGCTACTCGCCATTTCCATTTTCTTAATGCAGCAGACCCATGCTGTTCAGATCATGATTTAGACCAGCGAAGTACTAAGCCGGAGGCTCAAACTCCTTGTTTTAAAGACAGTAAATCCACTGCCAGCTAACCGAGAGAGACTCCTGGAGAAGAGAAACGACTTATGCGGAGTTCCATTAGGAGATGGGCACTCAAACTCGAACCAATCCCATCCTAACATGTTTCTACCTTTACGCGTCGGCTACTTTAAAGGCGTCGGGATGTGACGACCCCATCGCCCGCTGTTGGGATAACCTCTGTCACAACAGAGATTATTCCACCAGTGCAATCAGTCACACTGGTGGTAGGTCTTTTGTTGCAAGAGGCCGGCTAGGTAGGTACCACCAGGTGTCCAATATTCTGCCGCCAAATAGTAGTGCTTAGGCACTACTGTGTTCCGGTTTGAAGGGCATTGTACTAGTGAAATTACTGGGCGAACGAGATTTAAGAACTAATATCTCGAGGTTGGCAACGCGTGAGTGGCACCTAGTAATGGTGCTGCAAGCGCTCATAGGCTGCGGCAGCCACCTACCATCAGGTGGGCCGTATGCTTGTATGCCAACTTCTAACATAAAAAAAAAGAAAAACAACGCTCGGTTAGAATGAAGACCCTTGTTTCGCACGTTGCGACGCGCTCACACCGATTGGTGAGTCCATCGTGTGTTTAATTCGCCCGAAGCGCTGTCTCGATTCCCGATGACCTAAACTGTGGCAAAAACTCAAACGGAGACTAACTTGCTATATTGTTTACTGAAAATCTTACGCAAACTTCCTTATTAATAACATATGTAGGTATCTACAATTATCTATTATCTCTCTGAATTTATACTATTATTTATAAATATATAGTATTAATATTTTATAGTAGGCCTATATTAAGTCACCTATAAATAAGTTACCGTTCATCTCTGACTTTTTAGCGCTTAATTTTTGTTACAATTCTTTCATTTCGTTTAACGGTGAGGGAAGACATCCTGGAGACTTGTATGTCATGGTAGAAAAGCACATGCTATTGAATTGAAATGTTGCCATGTAGACGCTCACTAAGAAAGTCAAATTCTATAGATTTTATTTTCTACCAACTATTTTAATCAATCCTGTATCATTCAAAATATTAGCTTACGGCGTGGTTTTTTTTTTTTTTTTTATGTTAGAAGTTGGCAAACAAGCATACGGCCCACCTGATGGTAAGTGGCTGCCGCAGCCTATGAGCGCTTGCAGCACAATTAGTAGGTGCCACTCACGCGTTGCCAACCTCGAGATATTAGTTCTTAAATCTCGTTCGCCCAGTAATTTCACTAGCGTACAATGCCCTTCAAACCGGAACACAGTAGTGCCTAAGCACTACTATTTGGCGGCAGAATATTGGACATTGTGGTGGTACCTACCTAGCCGGCCTCTTGCAACAAAAGACCTACCACCAGTGTGACTGATTGCACTGGTGGAATAATCTCTGGTGTGACAGAGGCTATCCCAACAGCGGGCGATGGGGTCGTCACATCCCGACGCCTTTAGAAGTTGCGCAGTGTATTGATTAGCGTGGTGGATTCACATCCTAATCATCTGTAATTACTAATTATAGGTCTTTCAACGCTTTCTCGTGTGTCCGCTTCTTCTTATTCCTCGCATTATTACCGGTATTATACGAGTATTTACCCAGGGTCTGCTTATTACTCTTATCCAGAATTAACAGGTTACCTTTTTTTTTTTTTATGTTAGAAGTTGGCAAACAAGCATACGGCCCACCTGATGGTAAGTGGTTGCCGTAGCCTATGAGCGCTTGCAGCACCATTAGGTGCCACTCACGCGTTGCCAACCTCGAGATATTAGTTCTTATATCTCGTTCGCCCAGTAATTTCACTAGCGTACAATGCCCTTCAAACCGGAACACAGTAATGCCTAAGCACTACTATTTGGCGGCAGAATATTGGACACTGCGGTGGTACCTACCTAGCCGGCCTCTTGCAACAAAAGACCTACCACCAGTGTGACTGATTGCACTGGTGGAATAATCTCTGTTGTGACAGAGGTTATCCCAACAGCGGGCGATGGGGTCGTCACATCCCGACGCCTTTGAGTAACCTTTTTGAACCTACTAGTTTTTACACAAAGCGATTGCAATCTCATCATCATGACCTCTGTAACCCGTTTTTCTTTTTTTAACTTGGGAAACACGTACGCGCACCACTACTAGATAGTGGTAGAGTTTGGGCTAACCGCTCGCTAGTCGAGCTAAGTATTGCCCCACTAAAACATAACTAATTACCTCTGTCAAAGTGGGACGCCACGGGATCGCTCACGCAATCAACCATGATGCCCCGACGCGATCGCCAAAGCAGGGCGCCTCAAGGCACCCTCCTCGGGTACTTTTGAATTTTTTAATGAGGTTGTTTTCCTCTATGACCGACCTCCTCTTCCTCTTCCGCCTGACCGGGGCTAAAGTGGGGCCCCATTTAAAAACAACGGTGTGAAACACTAGTGTACTGTACTATTGAAATTTAGCTAATTATTAAAGAATCATAAATCCACCAAAAGTTAAGATAAAGTACCAAATACCGAAATTAAATATTCGACGGATTGTATGAAATGAAAAATTACTCAACGATCACAATTATGTAATACTTAAGCCATTTATCGTTTTACCTTCACGCATATCCTGTGAGTAACTAAGCAAGGTCGGGTATAAGGTCAATAAACCTAAGCCCTAATAACCAAAGCTACTGTAAAATTTTATCACACGATAAGAATTACCTGCTTGAGGAAGATAAGATTCCCCGAAAAATCGTGTCTATCGAATTATTTGTAGATTAATATAAAATTGGGTTATTGAATTGAAGTAACCAGAATCAATCTTTGTGTTAACCGGCTATCCGGCGCCGATTGTCCGGTAACTCATTTTGCTTTCACACGACCCCATCCGGCGTGCATCCGGTGACCGCTTGCCGGACAAATACTCAATCACCCACAAACGGCTAAACGGATTTGGCTGAAATGTAGTACACAGGTAGGTTATAGCTTCTATTGACAAATGGGATAACACACACACTAACGCACTACACACTCAACAGCCCCCATTAGGATAGCTATATCCCGTGTTGGGGGTCCGGAAACATACACAATGACAAAAACAAAAACCAAATATCCACCAGACCGGAAAATACGCCTGTATGGTCAATACAAATATATGCTCCGAGCGGGAATCAAACCCGCAACCTGCGGCGATTAAGGCGGGTTCGCTATCGCTGCGCCACAAGGTTGTCATAAAATAAATAGTTTGAGCATAGAAAGTTGCCTTCGCTCTGGAGTTTGCGGTGATTTTGTGTAACTCATCCATCACTGCTATCGAATGTCTGTAAGGGCACCGTAGACAGGTCAGCACTGTAGCATGCAATAAGGGTAGGATTTAGGATTCTCCACCTGTGTAATATACACGTAGCAACGGCCAACTTTGTAACTGTAAATCTTTTCAAGGCTACCCCCACGGCTAAGATAAGTCAATTCGAGAAAGGCTACCGTGATTACATAAAATGGGGTTGTCTAATAAAATCCTTTCCTCGCCTGGAACTCCCTAACACTTCCTCTGTCCAGTTTCGGTAATACATTCTACTAATTAAATTACTTTTTATTATGACACCGTTGTGGCGTTGTGGGTAGCGAGTCTGCCTTAAGCCTCGACGGTTACGGGTTCGATTCCCGCTCGGAGCAGATGTTTGTATTAATCGTACAGGCATGTTTTCCGGTCTGGTTGTGTTTGTCCTTGTCATTGTGAATGTTTCCGGACCTCCGACACAGGATATAATTATCCTAATGGGGGCCGTTGAGTGTGTAGCGTTTATAAACGTTTATAAACTTTAGTGTCGTGCAAGTGGTTTTAGTCATGGATATACAAAACTAACTGTTCCCGCGGTTCTGCTCGGGTTTAGTTTTTTGAAGATCTCACGGAAACCCAACATATTTCAGGGATGAAAATAACCCTATATATTAATGCAGATAATAAGCTATATATAGTAATGCAGATAATAAGTTCATCCAAATCTGTCTAGTAATTTTTGCCTGAAAGAGTAACAAACATGCAGCCAGGCGTCGGGACATGACGACCCCATCGCCCGCTGTTGGGATAACCTCTGTCACAGCAGAGATTATTCCACCAGTGCAGTCAGTCACACTGGTGGTAGGTCTTTTGTTGCAAGAGGCCGGCTAGGTAGGTACCACCGCAGTGTCCAATATTCTGCCGCCAAATAGTAGTGCTTAGGCACTACTGTGTTCAGTTTGAAGGGCATTGTACGCTAGTGAAATTACTGGGCGAACGAGATTTAAGAACTAATATCTCGAGGTTGGCAACGCGTGAGTGGCACCTACTAATGGTGCTGCAAGCGCTCATAGGCTGCGGCAGCCACTTACCATCAGGTGGGCCGTATGCTTGTTTGCCAACTTCTAACATAAAAAAAAAAAAAAAAAAAAAGCCATCTAAACAAACTTGTAATTTATAATATTAGTAGGAAATATGGATGTATGACAAAGCATAATATCACTACATAGTATAAAACAAAGTCGCTTTCTCTGTCCCTTTGTATGCTTAAATCTTTAAAACTACGCAACGAATTTTGATGCGGTTTTTTAATAGATAGAGTGTTTGAAGAGGAAGATTTATATGTATAAAAATAGTGGAGGAAAAAAACTTATTTTTGAGGTTTCTACTGTGAGGTCGTAAATAATTACATTTAACGCGTGCGGGCCACGGGCAGTAATGAATAAGTCAAAACTACTGGATCGATTTTAATCATTTTTCAGTGAATGACATAGGCTATATATTTTATACCCGTGCGAAGCCGGAGCGGGCCGCTAGTACTATATATTACGCTTTGTATCGAAGCAATCCGGAAGTTAAACTCTTTAGAGTTTATCAATAATAATTTGCTAATTGTACAAATAAATATGCGGTAATTAATTTTATATGTATATATGTTTAGAATTAGATAACATGAGACATGCTTATGATGTTCACACGGTCGCTGCTATGAGGTGATCATAACATCGATAAGATATTATAATTATATTAATTATATATCACTTTAAGCCCTTGTGTGATTGCCGTATCTATACCGATATATTTTTATTACAAAGATCGTTCATAGATGCCTTTTTACATATAAATATCTATCAAACCTATATACCTATTTACATGTAAGGTTTTAATTTTTTTTTTAATCGAATCGAGTGTGTAACCGCCCATAATATGTACAAAATGCTAAACGCGTCAGTAATGCATTAAGCGCATCTAAAAACTCTCAAGAATCCAACCATAAACCTCATTTTCACATAATCAGGGTAATGAATACTAATTTTAATGGAAACTTTGTCATAAATTAAACAAAACTAGATGTTTAAAAAGTGACCGCATTACGCATGATCGCATATTTTTGTTGACATTGGGGCTATCGTCTTAATTCGTAATTGTTTTACTTTAGACAGAGGTCTGTTCAGGGTTAAGCGGGTTCATTGATTCAGCTAATTGTTTTGTAAATAAATGTGATACCAATGTTTGTTAAAGGTTTTTAAATAAATTTCTAGATAATAGTTATACTTATAGTGCGTTTCAAATAAGAATAGGACTGGACTCGTAGCTAACTTCAGACTGACAACCAAATAAAAGTAGCGTTAGGACAATAAACCATACATAATAATTATGTTAAAATAAATAGAGAAGTGTTTTTTTATTTATTTATATTATATTAAATAATTTTAAATTATTTCATAGCACAATCTTCTTAAAATAATAATGACATATCAATAAAATTTAAAATAAAATAACATGAATAAATTCGAAAATTTAAAAAGTTTAAGGTGGCCGATTTTTCAGTCCTATTCTTAATACCCCTTGAGGGTCTGGACAAATGGCAATCGCTCCGTGTGGATTCCATTTCAAAAATCAAATTCTTCTTATCGAGTGCTTAATGGCCAACCTAGTGTAATAGTTGTTCACGTCGCCCGTATATGCCTCTAACTTGACTTATCGACTGTTATCAAATTGATAACAGCCGGGATCGACTTTTTACGTGCTCTCTGAAGCACGGAGGGACTCAGTTGAAATACCGCTATGAGATCACCCATCTAGTAACTGACCGCGCCTAAAGTTGCCTAACGCACCGATCGTTTACCGATCAGTGAGTGCACCCGGCTATGAGCCTCTTGTTAAATACGCTTGTACGATGTCTGTCCAAAACGATAGGTCACGTGGTACTTTGAAAGCTAATGCCAATTTCATAAATTTCGGAATTACCTAATTTCGTTATCGATAATTAAATGTGACATTGTCTAAGCCCCAAGATTTCTAAGGTGTTTTATCGGAATTGTAATCTTTTTTTTGTTATATAATGACGGTTGGCAAACAAGCATATGGTCCGCCTGATGGTACGCAGTCACCGCAACCTATGAAAGCGCGTGATACTTAAAGTATCACAAGCACGTTGTAAACCATAGTACAGGTGGAAAGGGAAGAAAAGGGAAAAAAGGAAAGGTACAGAGGGGGTAGGAGATTAGGCCTCCGGCGCTCTCACTCATCGCATGAAACAACAGTACCTACTGATCTGTATCAATAAATAGTATAACTATCAAATTTCTTGTCGGTTTTTTCTCTGTAAAATCGAGCTTCCGAACCGTCGTTGGCTTTTGACTATTCAAAAGTACTTATTAAACGACTTGAAAAAAATAATTTTAATTTTCATTATAAATTCCGGATTCATCTAATTGTGTTTTTTCCATTGCGGAAAAAAGTCTCTGTAATACAAAAATTGTTAAATTGCAAATAAATGCCTCATTCGTTACGATTAAATTGTTCTTGAATAGAATAATCACTTAAACGCTTGTTTATTCGTGACGACGTTACTTTGTGCGCGGGAACGATAGCGTTACAGTAAACATACACGGCTATAAGTCATGGATGGAGTTATCGAGAAATATTTGGTTTTAAAAGTTTTAAATGACCCACGGTTTCTCGTACCTTTGTCATGTCAACTTTACATACCAAATACAGAACGCTCATTGGTTGCCTGTGTTATCGGTTGCCCTCAACCAATGAGCGTTTTGTATTCGGAGTGTTAAGTTGACATAAGTCGCAAGATAGGATTCATCCAGACCTTAGCTTAGCAAAGTCTAGGGGGAGCGGGCAGCTGACCCCCTCTGGTAAATATTGAGCAATACACGAACGCAACACCCAAAGAACTATTTAACTAATAACAATATTAATTTTGCCCCCTCTAAACCCCAAATTAAGATTTTACCCTCCCCTAAGCCAAATGCTGGCTAAGCTCATGATCCAGACACAATAGAAAAACTATGAATAATAAATAACTGTGAATAAGAGGCTCATAGACAAGCTTGTTTACTGATCTGTAAGCGATCAGTGAGTAAGCAAGTTTAGCTACGGTCAGGTGGTCGCTGGTATTCAAACTAAGCCTGTCTATGCTTCCAATTGAACGAAAAATTTGGCCTACATCAATTTGGTAATAGCCGATAATTCAAGTGAGACGCCGATATTGACTTGAAAACCTGGTACTCGAGTAATATTCATGTTATCTCTAGCTTCTGGTCGTGGTTTCTCGTGCATTAATTTTGGGATGATACGTGGGTGGTTCATACCACGATGCTGCATCATCCCACACCTCTGCATGTCATCAGATCACTATCATCTTTGTGTAGATTTATTAGATTTCTATAATTTGTCAAATTTTTTGTTCATAGACATAATTCCACAAAGGCTCACTTGAAGTCAAGTAGTAGCCTTTAACCATCTTCGATAAAATGATATCAAAAGTAAAAAGTTTTTTTATCTTCATTTTAGTAACAATTACTTCAGTTTTATAAACTTTCTAAATAATACGGCCGTATTTATACGCCAACCACTTACCATCAGGTGGGCCGTATGCTTGTTTCCCAACAAGTAAAAAAAAAAAGTGTGCCTAAGCTAAAATGCACGCGCACCACATACACGTATTCAAAAATTACGTTGGTGAAAAATGTTATAGAAAATTACAGATAAAAAAAATTACCTGTCAATTTATAGACCACGCATAGTTGAACCTAATAGGTTCCGAAGCTTGATGATGTATAATGTTAAGCGCTTAAAAATTATATTTTTACAGGTTCAAAGAGGCCAAAGCTACTTATGGCACGGACAGTCCAGCGCGGGGGAGGCGCGTCATCTTCTGTGTCCATGGCAACCCGTCGACGGGTTGCTGTGCAGTTATAGAAACGACTGCGGATGGTGATGATGGTGAACTTAGAAATGGCAGCATTACTGAAGCAGAAAGTGAGTTAAAATTCAATTCATTGATTAATTGGGTGTATAAAAACAATTTGGGGCTAGGTAGCCGTCGTCTATTAACTTTTATACTGTAATTAGCGTGTTGCTTATACCATAATGTATTAAATCATCGAAATACAAACGACAATGCCTAAGATCATTGCATATACTTATAAAAATCTATTGTAAGTACAATAGAGTTAGACTGAAATTTCAATAGAAGTTGTACGCAAAATTTAGTCTTACCTTTCTTGTTTCAAATATTTGAAACGATTATTTTTTGTTTTACAGGACATTGTCACAGATCAAGAAATGAAGAAATCGATAAAAGAGCGCGAAGAAAACTTATTATTGCTAGTATATTGTGTGTCATATTCATGATAGGAGAAATTGTTGGTAAGGTTAAATTCATAACAGAATCTAATGTAATCTAAATTTATGATAAACACTTATGACATCATATGTTTGGAAGGTCATTGTGAGCTGGTATTTACTTTAAAACTATTGTCTTTATGTCTACAATGATTTTCTTATTGCCACCCAATGCAGTGTTCCTTTTTAAAGGTAAATTTTAATACTGATATAAAGTCATCATTTTCTCGACGTCGCGATGTGACGATCCCATCGCCCGCTGTTGGGGCAACCTCTGTCGCAGCAAAGATTATTTCACCAGTGAGTTAAGTCACTCTGGTGGTAGGTCTTTTTTGCAAGAGCCGGCTAGATAGGTACCACCGTAGTTTCAAATATTCTGCTGAAAAATAGTAGTGCTTAGGCATTACTGTGTTCCGGTTTGAAGGGCACTGCAGGCTAGTGAAATTACTGGACAGAGGAGATAATATCTCAAGGTTGGCAACGCGTGAGTGGCACCTACTAATGGTGGGTGCTGCAAGCGCCCATACGGCAACCACTTACCATCAGGTGGGCCATATGCTTGTTTCCCAAATTGTAAAAAAAAAGTGTGCCTAAGCTAAATTGGACGCGCACCACATACACGCACTCAAAAATTACGTTGGTGAAAAAGCTTATAGAAAATAATAAATAAAATATTACCTGTCAAGTTGTAGACCACGCATAGTCGAGCCTAAAGGGTTCGGGAACGGGAAACTTGATGATGAACAATCTTAAGGGCTTAAAAAATAATTAAGAATTAAAATCGACTGCAAAAATAGGTTGCCAATTTCATTGTAATTATTGAAAGTTAAATGAAAAACAAAGTTATGGGAACAACTCTGTCTATCTATAATATAATTTGGATAGTAATATACAAGGACAAATACACCTAGACCTATGCCCCGAGCGGAAATCGAAACCGCGACCTGTGGCGCTTAAGGCAGGTTTGCTACCGCTGCGCCACAACGTCGTCAAAGTCGTGGTTTTTTAGGCTTTTTATTTGTCTTTTATTTATTTATATTAATTTTCAGGTGGCTATATTTCAAACAGTTTGGCGATAGCGACGGATGCTGCGCATCTTTTAACGGACTTCGCTAGTTTTATGATATCATTGTTCTCGCTATGGGTTGCGGGGAGACCTGCAACTAGAAGGTAATGAATATTTTCTTTGTGATAAAAACATATTACATTACTAGTAGAGCTATGCTCCTTAGGCCGGCTCGACCGGGAAAGTACTAGCCTCTCCCAGAAAAACGTTTTAAAGTAGCAGTATTAGTATTTTTGTATTTTGTGCGATGAGTGAGAGAGCCGGAGCATTATCTCCCACCTCTTTTATTCCCTTCTTTTTCCCTTCTCATTTCTTTCCAATCCCTTTTTTTTGGTACTTTGCTACCAGATACCCGGCTTCCTGGGGAGGAGAACCGGGTTATGTGGGGTTCCATGACAAGATGGAACGTCATGAGGACCCACTAAAACCTCCTCGGTGGCCGACCTCAGTGCGATTGACAGGTTACGGGAACTCTCGCAGAACTAACCAACGCGACCTGACAAGCACTGAGCTTCGCCTAGCGGAGCTCGGTCCTGGGGGGGCGAGATGGTTGCAAGCGCGTACGGCAGTCGGGTCCACACCGACTGCAGTCCTCCTCAGAGCCGCTCAACACGGACGCACAGGTTCCCCACCCTGCACGTCGATGACCCGAGGGCACGCCCTATTTATATAGCCCCGGGTAAAGAGGCTGGAGGGCTGGGACGGCTAGCAGCATCATTCATTCTATCTTAACTCTTGGATTGGCAACACGCTTGTGGTACTTCAAGTATCGTACGCGTTCATAGGTGACTGCTTACCATCAAGCGGACCGTATGCTTGGTTGCTAAAAGAAAATGTATTTTTTACCTATAATAATAATAATAATAATAATAATAGCCTTTATTTTAACAATCTTACAATAGTTTTCTTAATCTATAGCATAGTGTATATGTAGTTATTTATTAATTTGACACCGGTAACTGAAGATTGTCTTGCTTTCCAGCAAAGGCCTCCCCTAGAGCTTCCCATTGTGTACGATTTTTGGCTTGTCGCATCCATGTAGTACCAGCTGTTCTTGTAACATCGTCCTCCCATCTACGACGCTGTCTCCCTTTCCTTCTTTTGTACTCTCTTGGGCACCACTCTGTTATGTTCTTAGACCATTTATCTTTTTTATTCCGAACCATATGGCCTGCCCACCTCCATTTTAATTTTTTGATACAGTAAGCAATGTCAGTAATTTTAGTTTGTTTTCTTATAGTATCTAGTTTTGTTTTATCTTTTAATTTGATGTTTAGTATGCTTCGTTCCATGCTATGTTGGCAGGTTTCTAGTTTACGCATATTTAGGTTTGTGAGACTCCATGTTTGGCATCCGTACGACATGATAGGTAAAATACATGAATCTATTATTTTACTTTTAGCTGTGAGAGGCACTTGATGATTCTTCATAATTTCTTTAAGAGACCAGTATCTTTTCCAAGCTAGATTTACTCTATTATTTACTTCTTTGCTTGTGAGGTCTTGTGGAGATATGATCTGTCCTAGATACGTGTATTCTGTCACATATTCTATTGTAGTGTTGTTAATAGTTATTGGGATATTGTCGAGGTTTGTCATTATTTTGGTTTTTACGCTATTCATTGATAATCCCACTTTCTCGCTTTCATTTACAAGCTGTTCTAGCATCACTTGTAAGCTTTTTGGGTCTTCTGAAATTAGTATTAGATCGTCTGCGAATCTTAAATGGTTTAGTTTTTCTCCGTTAATATTTAAGCCGTATGTATCCCAATTGAGACGTCTAAATATGTATTCGAGGGTTGCTGAAAAAAGTTTGGGTGACATAGGATCACCTTGCCTTACTCCTCTTTTTATTGGGAAATAATCCCCTTCTCTTTCAGTTTTTATTTTTGCTTTCATATTTTTGTATATTTTGATAATCAAACGTATGTATTTTTTGTCTACACCTTGTGTTCCTAGGGCTTTCCATATTTCTGCATGTTTTAACGAGTCAAATGCCTTATTATAATCCACGAATGCTAGATAGAAAGTAATACCGTACTCATTACATTTCTGTATGACTTGTTTTATAGTATGAATGTGATCAATAGTTGAGAAGTCGCTCCGGAACCCTGCTTGCTCTTTGGGTTGGTTTTCATCCAGAGTTTTTGTTAAGCGATCTAGCAGTATCTTTGCAAATATTTTGTACACATTAGACATTAAGCTAATGGGTCTGTAGTTGGCTATCTCATCCTTTTTACCTTTTTTATGTAGTAATATTATCGTTGAGGAAGTCCATTGATGGGGTATGTATTCAGTGCGCAGAATTTCGTTAAATAGTTCTGTTACAGTCTTACATATTACTTCACATGATCCAATCAGCAGTTCGTTAGATATGCTGTCGGCTCCTGGCGCTTTACCTTTCTTCTGAGATTTTATTGCCTTAATGACTTCATCTTTTAGTATACATGGAGTCTCGTCTTCGTTAGTTATTTCATGGTCATAGTGATTTAGCTTGTTGTACCTTTTGGTTGTTTCGTCGTCATTGTATAGTTCGCGGTAAAAATCTGTTGCTATTTCTAATATTTCCATTCTATTTGTTTTATTCTTCCTGTTTTTAGGGTTTTTTATAGTGTCCATCCAGTTTAGGTTCTCTTTTAATTCAATCAGTGCTTTCTTTACTCCGCCTGAACTATCTATGAAGTAATTTAATGTATCGGTTCTTGTTTTATGTCTATGCTTTCGAATGTGTATGTTTATATCTTTACTTAACTTCGCTATAGTGTATTTATTATTTTTCCTGTCCTTGAACATCATTTTCCTTTGTATGATTAACCGCCTCGCTTCCGGTCCTATTTTGTCTTTTCTTGCTTTATTTATTCTAGTTTTACTTTCCGTTTTTTTTAGTTCTGTCTCCAGGGCATCATATTTCTCTTGGACTCCCGTGAGGAAGTTTATTCTTTCTAAATTGGTACCTAACGCATCCAAAATATGCGCAGGTAGCGTAACAGAAGTATTTGATGTTTCGTATTTTGAATGATTTTCTTGATGTTTTGGTTCCTTTGTGTATAGTTGTCCACGAAGCATTCTGTGGTCTGTATTATAGTTAAGTTGGTTAATAATATCTATATTTGAAAACACTCTAGTTTTGTTTTGTAACAATGTAATCTATTTCGTTTCTTATCTTCCCATTAAAATTGACACCATGTCCATTTTCTACTATATTTTCTATTATAGTAGCTGTTCATGATGTGTAGGTCATTTTCCAAAGCGAAATTTATTAATCTTTGTCCATTGTCGTTTCTTTTCCCAGTTGTATATGGTCCAAGTATTTTGTCTTCATTAGGCCTCCTTGTTCCAATTTGGCCATTGAAGTCTCCCATTATTATTTTTATTTTATTTAGTTTTGGCATAATTTTGTTCAGTTTATCATAAAAATCATTTTTTACTTTTTCTTTGGCTACCTCTGTCGGAGCATATACTTGAACTATTGAAGCTGGTTGTTTTTGTCCGGGAAGTTTTATATTTAAAACTGCTATCCTATCTGAGACTCCACGAAACTCAATTGTGCATGTTTTAAATATTTTTTATCATAAATCCTACTCCATATAGGCCAGCAGATAAATTTTTGTAGTAAAGTATATAATTATCGTATTCTTCTATTTTTTCATCCACTCTCCTTACTTCACTTAAACCTATTATGTCCCAGTTCACGGTTTCCAATGCATTTTCTAAATCTAAAAGAGATTCCCGGGACTTTAGTGATCTTGAGTTGAGTGTTGCTATATTTAGCCTACTCCTGTGTCTTTTTTATTATTTCCGAAGTATTGTTTTTGCCATTTTCTATTTTGAGCTCCTGGGGGGTGTGGTCTATCACCCTGCGGTGACCAAACCGTATTGGGGATTTGTTTGTTTTCTTCTTTTATAGTTTCTATAGTATTTGATTTCTTCTGGTTTCCGGTGTCTGATGATTCCTATGCATTATTTTGTTGTGAGTGTTTGTCTGACAGTGAGAGAGACCTGGCTCTCATGTATGCAAACGCGTCTGTTTTGTACATCTTGGATGGGACTATAACATTTTTGCCGCGGCAGGGATGGGGTGGTGTTTGTATATTTTTGGGTGACATAGAATTATCTCTTTTCCTTTTTTCTGCTTCTGAGTGACTACTTACGATAAGATTATTATTCTTAATATATGCGTCGTTTCCCTTTTTCTTATCTTGTTTTAATTTGTGTTGTAAATTTTTACGCATTTCTAGTTGCTCTTTTGAGTAGTCTTCAGTGAGATAAGTTTCTTTTGGCATTTTCTTTTTATTTTTCATTACTTCAGTTTTCTTGAGATATGATGTAAAAGAGACTAGTATGGGTCTAGTTTTTCCTCCATCATGTGTTTTTCCCAGTCGGTGATATTTATTTATTTCGTATTTTTCTACCTTGACACTCAGGTTATGTAAGATATTTATAATTATGGTAAATAATTCTTCATAATTTTTCTCGTTTTCTTTAACGCCATGTAGTATAATATTATTTTTTCTATTTATGTTCTCCAAGTATTTAACTTTTTTGTTTAGTGTTTCCACATCAGATTTTAAATGTTTATTTTCTTCTAATATTGGTTTTATTTTATCTTCTATGGTGTGCATTAAAGTATCTGTTATATTCTGTGTAATTGTTGATGTTTGTTTTTCTAATTCCATTTTCATTAAGTGAAATAGTTTTAAAATGTCTTCTGACATGCCACTGGTGTCCATGATGCGGTTGCTGAACGTATTAATATGCGTGAATCGGAACGTAGCGCTTTGTTCTATGAGTTGGTATTACTGTTATCGTACCAATGACAGGTGCCGAGTATGACTTGATGTTTATTAAATAATAAAAATGGTGTGTCAAACCTCAAAACTGTTGTATATATTGTTGACGATATTTTTCAATTTGATCCGTTGTCTTGTGAATGTAGAATTTGCTTTGGCTTTGTTGAGGTGATTTTGTCCCACTTTGAGTATGTATTTTCCGTTTTCAACTGGTAATTCTATTTAAGTTTCGGGAACATTTATAGCGCACTGTTGCTGCTTTGACAACCGGAACCGGAAAATTTTTTACCTATATATTTATCTAAATATTGCATATTTCCAGGATGCCCTTCGGCTGGTATCGGGCGGAGGTAATAGGAGCTCTAACGTCAGTTCTCCTGATCTGGGTCGTGACCGGTGTGCTGGTGTACATGGCGGTGCAGAGGGTTATATATAAGGAGTTCGAGATCGATGCTACGGTCATGCTCATCACCTCCGCCGTGGGAGTTGCTGTTAATCTCATGTAAGTATATTATTTGAGACGCTCATAGCCTAAGCACTTTAGACGCGGTCAGTCACTAGATGGGTGGTCGCATAGTGGTATTTCAACCGAGTGTCACCGTGCTTCGGAGGGCACGTAAAAAGTCGGTTCCGGCTGTTAAAAATTTGACAACAGTCAATAAGTCAAGTCAGAGGCCCACGGGCGACCTGAACAACTCTGACACTACGTTGGCCACTAACCACTCGATAAAAAGAAGAATGTTATTTGTCGCAATTTCGTAGGGTATAACCAAAAACTATTAGCATGATCGAAAGAAAATGTTTTCAAATTTGGCTCACAATTGAGCTCATAATGTTGAGTATGTAGTGTTTATTTATTTAGCGTTTATAATATGTACTGGCTGTGCCTGCGGTGCCGCTCGTTATATTGGTTTTGATGAACCGAATCCCACAGGAACCTAACAAATTTTTCGGGATAAAACGTATCCTATATGTTAATCCAGATAATAGGCTATGTATGTATCAAATTTTATCCAAATCTGCCCAGCAGTTTTTGCGTGAAAGAGTAACAAACATCCATCCATCCAAACTTTCAGTTATAATATTAGTTGGATTAGATAATGATATACATAATTATATTCTTCTATTTCAGTATGGGTCGTACCTTTTTTTTTGTTGTCGGGAAGGAAATCTGCTTACAGATACCCGGTCTCTTGGGGAAGAGTGCCGGGTTATGTAAGGTTCCATGACAGGTGTTCGGTCATGGGGACCCACTAAAACCTCCTCGGTGGCCGACCTCTGTGAAGGAGAGAGGCTCCGGGATCTCTTAAAGAACACTAACCGAGGCCACTCGACACTGTGCAGGTAGTGCTCAGTCCCAGCGGGTGAAAGATCACCCGCTTTCGTCGCATGCACGCACGGCAGTCTGGGCCACCCTGACTGCCGTCCTCATCTGAGCCCTTTAGCATGGACGCGCAGGTTCCCCGCCCCGCGCGTTAACGATTCGATATACATAATTATATTCTTCTATTTCAGTATGGGTCTTACCTTACACCAGCACGGTCACAGTCACGGTGGTGGCGGTCATGGTCACTCACATGGTGGTAGCAATCCTGTGCTCAATAATAAAGTAAGATAAATTGACTTTCAACAAAACGAACATTATTTTTTAATTAATAGGATAAACAATAAATAAACCTTACACGCTCATTGGCCATAAAGGCATGTGTTCTGGTATGGGTGTGTTTGTCGTTTTCGTTGTGTATGTTTCCGGACCCCCGATACAGGATATGATTATCCTAATGGTGGTCGTTGAATGTGTAGCGTTTATTTTTTATTTATAAAAATCCAAAATCTCAACCAATTTGTACGATTATTTTATACGAAAGATAAGAATTAAGCTTGTTGATTCCTTTTAATTTGGTAACGGGCGCCATCTTTGAAAATGTGTTAGTCATAACGTATTGTAGATTGCTTAACATCTTCTAAAATATTGATTATTTTCCACAGAAGGAACGCACAGATTCTGACGCGGAGAGCTCATCATCCCACCAGCACGAAAACCATGCCGAGAATATCAATGTACGGGCGGCATTCATACACGTACTCGGAGATTTCTTACAGAGCTTCGGAGTGATGATCGCGGCTATTGTTATTTATTTCAAGGTAGGAGTTTTATAAAATCGAAACAATGCCAAATTCCACCCTCACCAACTCGATGTCTGGAAATCCTCTTCCTCACACAACCACTTTGTGGAACCAGCTTCCACCGGCGGTCTTTCCGAACCGATACGACTTGGGAACCTTCAAGAGAAGAGTCTATTCTTTTCTTAAAGGTCGGCAACGCACCTGCATGCCCTCTGGTGTTGCAAATGCAATGCAAATATTCATGGGTGGCTGTGATCACTTAACATCAGTTGAGCATCCTGCTCGTTTGCCCCCTCTGATATAAAAAAATAACAGAGGAAGAGACTTTCGCTTAGCTGTGATGCACTGAATACTTGGGATTTTAATTTAGGCGCTGGCTAGGTAGCAACACCGCAGTGGATAATTATATCACATATTTTAGCGCAAAGCAAAATCTGTTTTACATTACTGTGTTTCGGTTTGAAGGACAGTGTAGTTAGTCAGATTACTTGGCAAAGGAGACTTGATAATCAATATCTCGAGGTTGGCAACGCGTGAGTGACACTAAAGGAATGGTGTCGCAAGCACTCATAATCTATGACACCCGCTTACCACATGCGTAAAAAAGTACTACAAAACTTGAATATATATAAAATTGATTATAATTTTATGATATGTTCAATTTTAAGAAGTAAAAATTGATTGCCGTACCATTCCAATTGCTCCCTTTTGATGTCATGCTAACTTTAAACTCGTATGGATAACCCATAGTAAAAATATACTTTTATATAAAACTAGCAACCCGCCTCGGTTTCGCACGCCTTACTGTCTTATATAAATAAACCTTCCAGTTGCATCACTATGTCTTGATCTTGTTGAATAGTTTAAAAGATCTAAGCGAAGTGACAGCGGAAGTGACGTCATTTTATACTATATAAACCATTTATTAAATGGTATCAATACCACCTTGCAGCCAGAATGGAACCTCGTGGACCCGATCTGCACTTTCTTGTTCTCGGTTCTCGTACTCATCACGACATTCAACATCATCAAAGATACACTCCTGGTGTTGATGGAGGGATCGCCAAGGGGTGTTGATTTTCAGGTAAAAATATTTGCTTTACATTATGGGTTTTGCCTAAACGACTATTATTAATCCCATCTACCTTTTATAAGGTCGCTTATAGTTAAATTAAAGCTTTTTAGTTACCGCAGCTCGTATCTACACTTTTTTTATTGGTTTTATTTTCTTGAAACTGTAGTAACTGCCTTCAGCATTCTGTATTGGCTTATAGAAGTAAACGCTTCTACGTAACTGACTTATTTATTAAAATTATTCATCTTCTGTTTTTATTCATTTAAATTACAATCCTTATAATATAATATGTATAATAATTATAATATATGGAGGCAGTCATCAGAGTCAAATCGCTTACAATATTTTGAAGAATATCCTATCCAAAGAATAATCTAAATCAGTTCACAAACTCAAAAAAGTTGGCGAAGCTCCTTACATAAAAGAATAGTTTCAAAAGTAACTTAATTATATTGTGTGTGTGTGACTCATTATTTTTTTATTACAGGAAGTTGCTAATACCTTCCTATCTCTTCCTGGTGTTGTGAGGATACACAATTTGCGTATGTGGGCGCTTTCTTTGGACAAGACAGCCTTATCAGCACATCTTGCTATTCGTAAGTTTTTATTTTAAATCCTTGTAAAAAATACTGATACAAACACGAGTCCCTGGTGATGCTTTCGAGGCCACCAGGGCCAACAGTAATAGACAATCCGAAAAAAACACGAAATAAATTTACACGGAACCTAAAAGTGTAAATTAAATTTTTGTTAAATACTAGCTTCGCCCGCGGCTCCGCTCACGTGTTGTACGGATTTTTTTGTATTGCACGGAACCCTAATTCTTTTTCTAAAATAAATGTTGCCTGAGTTACTCCTTATAAGCTATCTGACTGTAAAAGTCCCTTTTAAATCGGTCCAGTGATTAACCGGAACAAACAGACAGACAGACAAAAATAAAAAAAAAATATGTAAGGACCATATATACTTTCATATGCATTTTTTGAAAGGCTGTTAGTTTGGAATTACAAACAGACACTTCAATTTATTTGTAGATATAGATTATGGGCATAATCTTTATATACATATATAATTCTACTGTACGTGTATATGTCACTGACCTCCTCCTAAACGGCTGGACTGATTTTGATGATTTTTTGTGTTTATTCGGGTGGATTCGAGAATGATTTAGATTAACAATTAGACCCAGTAGGGCGCTGCTATTGGGTCTCACTTCTTTCATTTTCGTGGCAGGACAAAGTCTGCCGGGCCTGCTAGTTTTTAGTATAAATATTCATTTTGTACGACTCAAATGATTCGTATTTCAGGTACCGGTGTAAGTCCACAGAAGGTTCTCGAGCAAGCACAACGGATGGTCCACGAGAAGTATAACTTCTTCGAAATGACACTCCAGATAGAGGAGTTCAACGATGGCATGGAGGCGTGCAGCCAATGTAAGATGCCGCAGTCTTGATTAAAAGAAACACAGAGTATTGAATTTATGAGGCTGACGTAGCGTAGAAAGCAATAAATATATTAAATGTCTGCAAAACGAATGAGTTCTAGTGTCATTGGGACTTGGTAAATTCTACTAACGTAGTGGCATAGACATATAAGGATAGCCTGAGCCATGACGTTGATATGGTAGAAAGAGAAGGATGTACAACGCTCCTTATTCCCCTTTTTAACCGCGAGCACTTCACGCTCGGGTGGTTTCGTGACCGCTCGCTAAGTCGCATCCACGCTAGAACTGACAAGGATTATCGTTCTCTCTCTTTTTATTGAACCTTAACAACCAATTAAACCATAAATTCTCAAACTTATTCCATCTGCCGCCAATTTTAAAAAGTGAACAATTGTTTAGTGCCAACCGTTTGTTTTATTTTATTTTATCAAATCTTAAAAATCATTAAACACTCAATCGTGAACTGATGATGATTTTAAAACAGCATTGTGTTATATAACAAAATCTTGTTAAAACTTTATTGCTTTTGTGCTATCCTACGAAAGTTATATTATATATTTTTAGTTTCCATACAATGAAACAGGCCAGACATATGAACTAAAAAATTGATGTTGAGAAGTAGATGGTACTGATTTCAGAGTATTGTAAAATATTAAGCAGATGAAATTATAAATCAGCCATTCTCCCATAACCACTTCACAACCGCCTGATTTTTGTTTGATACCCTCACCGCCCGGGCTCTAGACCTCTCTTGTCAACAAGGAGGCTTTATCGCCCACTTTGAGAAAGACTGACTACTGATGATATTCTCATTACTACCGTGGTCTATTCTTATATGTCTGTGACTTTGTAGAATTGCAAATTGATTTGTAAAATTTTATCAACAGATATTAATCTTAAGTTTTCTTATTTGAATGACACTGGAAATATTACTAATAAAGTTCAATTTTATCATTATCTGTTGCCAAAAATTATTAGAAAATAAATAGATATTGTAGATTAATAGTTTTAGTTTCTGTATATGTAATAAAATCTTTATGCAAGTAATAACATACTCTTCCATGGTATTGATATGGTTGGTTTTTATATACAATATAATCTTATAAGTTAAAGTTATTTATTAGAACAATAGAAATACCGTATATAAATAGCATAGTATCAAAATTATTACTTAATACATATAAGTTTGTATTTTGAATTAAAGTTTAAGTAATGATCAATCTAATACCTAATATTATTAATAATGAAATGGCAAAGTGTGAGTGGGAATTGCGCATTAAGGGCTCCTAAAGTACAGGTAAATAACGTTGAAGCAATATTTTTAAAACAACAGCCTATGTTATAACAATAGTGACTTTACAAACACAAAAATCCGAATCGGAATGTAATGTAATGCAATTGTTATAGTGTTGAACCATAAAATATACAATAAAATATAAAATTTTAAATTAGTTACTTTTTTAAAATTCAAATTGTAGTATGATATAATATTGATACTTTTAAGTTAAAATACCATTTTGTATAGATTTCTTTAAGAATAAAAAATACCAAGTCGATTCTGCTTGTTGACTGTAGTGTTGAATATTTTTTGTATTCATATTCTATTTTTATTGTCACCTGAGATTATATTCTGAGAATAATACCACGAATAATTCATTTTATTTTATATATCTATTATTCTATTATACATTTTACAATTTGTCAAGAAAGTCATAAACAAAACTAATTTTTTTCTCTTCTGGCAATTTTCACTAAATTTGCTGTAATTTGTAAATGAAGTTAATTTACTTACGTAAACTTTAACTTTCTTTTTGTTCTAACTGTAAGGAATAACGACAATCAATTGTTTAGCCATAAACTGTGCGTTATTTATAAATGTTTTATAGATTGGAGTTGCCAGTATTTTCAAATTACAAAGATAGTGGCGACCCTATTTATTTCATTACTTTCTTGACAATCTGTAGGTACTTCTATTACAGTGTTTATAAGTTCTAGCAATAATATTGATAGAATCATTTTAATGAAATCCAGGTAATCAATTCGAAGATTATAATAAGAATCGTCCCCTCATAATACGAGATGTATATAGATGATAGAAGATAGGCTTGAATTTGTGAAAAAGCTAATGAAATAATCGTCAAATATCAAGATTGAAGATTAAAGTATTGACTGTCAAGATTAAAAAGTAGACGAAATAAACCTAGGCAGAGCCAACTGCTTGTCAGCTATCAAATTCCTGCCGATCTTATTTTATTTGGGAGTGTGTCATTCTTACCCAACATTTAGCGCCTATTTCGTTTCCTTTTTTATTTGAAAGATCAGATTTTGAAGATCCTGGAAAGTCCAGGGAACTCTTCAAATTTTAACTTGTGCGTTTCACCTGGAAAAGCGACATGTGGTCTGGAAGTGCTGATGATGAAAGCAAAAAAATAATTATTGACTACAACAGAAGTCGTTGCCTTATTTCTTCTGTTGTAGAAAATAATTATGTTTTATTTTTAATATTGAAATGGTGACCTCAATCTAGTTTTGAAAATGATAACTCAGATAAAGTGCAACGTTGCCAAGTTTATATATTAGCTATTTCTTTTACTCATACTGGTGCTACCATAAATAGAATAAGAAAACAATATTTCATTTAGAGTATGATTGCAACAAGTGGCAACATGGTATCAAATCGTGATTACTACGGTGGCAACATGTTATGGCTCCATCTATATTTTTTCTCTATCTACGAATGAAACTATGTTTTGTTTTATGAAATAGTTAAATATTATGTTATGTACAAATTAAAAGTTTTTTTGTATCAATTTTTGGGTTACTAGGTAATCATTTTTATTATCATCATTTTTACTCGACTAAAGAAAATTTAAGGTACAATTATTGTACAATAAAATAATATTTAATGCCAACTAAAATAATATAATGTTTTTTTGGAACGAAGTTCCTTAACGCATCTTATGGGTAGTGCAATTTAGTAAAATCGTCACGTGACGAAATGCCGTATATTGTGTGTGTGCGGGAGTGTATAGAGCCTACTACAAGCAAATGAGCACATGAGCAAGTAAGTGCGCAGCCGGGTGCGCAACTCTCTCACTCTGTCTCTGTCCCCGTCCCTTTTTATTATACAACCTATTGAATTATATAGATTTAATTTCAAATTATATTCAGAGTTGATGAAAAAACGTAAAGAACTTCGGTCTTAACAGGGATCCCCCCCCATGGCACATTTTTTGTTATTTAATATGTTTAACTATGTCCATATACGAATATTTCTATCAGGGTTATTACAGTATGTTATATTTATTTTTAAGTAATAATTTATCGCAATGGTCCATTTAATGTATGACAGACAGAAAAAATGTACAGTTTGGTACTGGCGACGGATTTTCTTAATTAATCGAAAGTTATGTGGCCTTTGGAAGTGTCTTCCAGTTATTATTAAGAGTAAATAAAAATTAATGATTTTGGAAATAAAATATTAATGAAAACTTTTATTTGTTTGTTTCATTTTGTTTGTGAAAGTATCTCCGAATTAAAGTTAAAACCTCTCAAATTATTAAACTTTTAAGAAATGTTGGTTTTCTCGTGCAGTTTTCTTTCACTGTATCGAATTAGAAATATTGCATCCCAATATAGTCCCGTCTCTAGAATTCTCCATGGATCCCTAACAGATGTTCGATGGCGACTTATTCAAAGCCAGTGAAGACATCGACTCATTTCTTCTTCTTATCGAGTGGTTAGTGGCCAACCTAGTGTCAGAGTTGTTCAGGTCGCCCGTAGGCCTCTGACTTGACTTTTTTCAAAATTTGACAACAGTCGAAAAGTCAATTGTCAAGAGCTGAGACAGACTTTTTGCATGCCCTCCGAAGCACGGAGACGCTCGGTTGAAATACTACTATGGGATCACCCATCTAGTGACTGACTGCGCCTAAAGTTGCTTAACCTACCGATCGTTTACCGATCAGTGGGTGGCTATGAACGTCTCGATAAGATGAAGAAGAAGCATTTGAATACTCAGGGCAAAATGCTTGCTCTTGATTCGAAATCTTGGCCTTCAGTTCAAGTCTTCGTGATCTATTTATAGGGCCATCTCATCTATAGAACTCATTTTTCTGTTACTTGTATTATATTGCGTAAATTTTGAAAAAAAAAACCACATTCCAGTCCTAATAATTTATTATGCTAATGTTCTCTTGTATACATAGGGTGGGCTAAAGAGTATTATTTTTACATTGCAAAATTAACTTTATGTTCTTAAGCTAAGAGTTGCATATCCCATAATGGTAAGCATTTTGTACGGGCAAGCCTTGAGAAATATGCGCTAGAAATTCTTGGTTTCCGAGTTCTGTTTATAGAATCAAAATCAACCTGATAAAGACCAAACCGTTCTCTGAAAACATAAAAATATTTTTCTGAATAGTAATAATAATAGAACATGAGCTTTGCTGTATGCAGAATTCATGAGACGACAAGTCTTGTGAATATCTTTTATATTACATTTTGGCAAACAAGCATACGGCCCACCTGATGGCAAGTGGTTGCCGTAGCCTATGAGCGCTTTTAGCACCATTAGTAGATGCCACTCACGCGTTGCCAACCTCGAGATATTGGTTCTTAAATCTCCTCTGCCCAGTAATTTCACTAGCGTACAGCCCTTCAAACCGGAACACAGTAATGCCTAAGCATTACTATTTGGCGGCAGAATATTTGACACTGCGGTGGTACCTACCTAGCCGGCCTCTTGCAACAAGAGACCTACCACCAGTGTGACTGATTGCACTGGTGGAAAAATCTGTGCCATGACAGAGGTTATCCCAACAACGGGCGGTGGGGTAGTCACATCCCGACGCCGGTATCTTAAGCACAATATTGATCTGAAGCATCAGTATCCTAGAGATCCTTTTATGAGTGCGATCACTAGTGTCTCAAATTCGTACTCATATCTTTGGGTTGCATGCGGTGACTGTTTACCATCAGGATCGTATGCTTGTTTGCCAACCGTCATGAAATAAATTCAACGGTCTTTTTCGTTTCGTTGTGGAGCAGCGGCACCGAGCCTGTCTTAAGCGCCACTGGTCGCGGGTTTGATTCTCACTTAGGGTAGAAGTTTGTATTAATAATACAGGCATATGTTTCGGTCTGGGTGTTTGTCTTTTTCCGTGTGTGTCTCCGGATCTTCGACACAGGGTGTCATTATACTAATGGCGGTCGATATAACAAACTGGGTCGAAACTAACTTTGATAATCAATGCAAATTTCCTGCATGGGATTCGGATCCATATGTCCTTAGAACGTCGGCATCATTTTCTGAGTATTAAAACGATATAACTTACGAAAATCCTCTAGTCCATTCGAAGTTATCAATCAAACTCCAGTAAGTATATCCGTAGACACGACAATGATCCTTAGTAATGGCGGAGTGCAACGACCGAAGGTATCCGTCTATATATTCAACACGGCGCTTATCCAGCAGTCCCTTTTCAAGGGAGACGCCATTCTCAGTGATGATAACTAGTGGATTGTCGAATGCACGTTTCACCCAGTTCAGGGCTGATCTAAATCCCCATGGAACAACCTGCGTGAATTCAAAATTGTAGGTAATTCCTGTATTATGGAATAGCTTAAAAATATAGGTAATCAGTTTTTGATAAAAGTGATTCCAATCAGCATATGGTATTTTAACTGAGCATCTCCGTTCTTCGGAGGGCACTTAAAAAGTCGATCCCAGCTGCTATTCATTTGATGATAGTCGATAAGTCAAGTCAGATGCCTATACGGGAGACCTGAACAACTTTGGTATTAGATTGGTCACTAACCACTCGATAAAAAGAAGAGGAATTTGAATACAGTTATAAGATATACCAGATATAATCAGAACTCATCGGATTACGTCTACTAAGATAATGCAACGAGTTTTATAACATGGTATGATAACAACAATGCCAGATAACTTAATAGCAAAAGTTCCGAGATTGGCACCCACGATTAATAACACATACATTGAAATATGTTTCTTAGTTACAGTCTCAATATCACATTGCCAGTAAGTTTCGTAAGAAAAATATGACAGACACAGCACACAAGTTCCTTCCTATGATTTTCTTCGCGATGTCTTAACCTTGATCTTACTATTTTTGGTAAATTATTAGTATTCTCGTTTCAAGGTTACCTAGATTTTGGTTTTCGCTATACTTTTCTAAAAAATTATTCAAATATAAGAAGCTAGAGTTAAAATATCATCTTGTTACCTTTAACCAAGTTGAATTAGTTTTAGGCCAACTGGCCTTCTGGGATATTATTCCTCCCATATCTGCGGAATATGATGGTGATGCGGGTATTTTCTTCTTATTCTTCGAAACCAAGTATGTGGTATAATGATTAAGGCCCAAAAAGTCGGCTGAGCCTCGAATGATTTCAATTTCTTCTGGTGTAAAAGTTGGAAGACGAGAACGGGTGAAACCTTGTTTTCTAGATATCGAATCGATCCTTTTTCTCATAACAGTTGGATAATCACCAGTTTTGGAAAATATAGGGTGTGCAAACCAGCCAAACTAGAAGAAAATAAAAATAGTATAACAGGTATTGTATCATATAATATTGATACTAAATAAAATAAATTATTAAATAAAACAAAAAACCCAACTGCATTAATAATAATTCCTAAAAAGCTAAAAACAAGCTCGATAATGACTACTATAATATAAATATTTCTTTAATGTTAGTAAAGGTACTGTAGACGGGGACAAGCATTGAAATAAAACATAATAATTATATTTTTCCGTAATTTAAGCATTTCCCTTTAAACTCCATCATCAATTTACAAATTGATTGATCAGCTTGTCCTCGTCTGCAGTACCTTTACTAAAATTAAAGTAATATTTATATTATAGTAGTCATTATCGAGCTTGTTTTTAGCTTTTTAGGAATTATTATTAATGCAGTTGGGTTTTTTGTTTTATTTAATAATTTATTTTATTTCAATCTTTTTAGTTATATAATTAATAATTGATTAGGTATATATATACAAGAAGAACACCTGAATTACTTATAAACGCGAAGCCTAAACCCTTCACCCTAAAAAGCTATTTCTTTTTTGGGGTTGTTTTCAAAATGTGAACGGGCACTAAGAAATTATTTTTTGAAATTTAACCCTCAGGGGTTTAAAAAGGTGTTAAAAGTTTTGTTGGAAGTTCATCATTTTTGAAATTAAAATCATGTAACATCGTTCCTAATTTGTCCTTAAATCCTACCCCTAAAGGTGTAAAGATTTATATGAAAAAGAAAGGATTTGTTTCTCCAAACTTAACGCGAGCGAAGCCGTGGGCAGAAGCTAGTTATAAGTAATATAATTTAGCTCTATGCACTATGCAGGTCTAACTAGAATGTCGATTATATTTTTGGCAAGTTCTATCCCACAAGCTTGTAACTTATTTCGAGCTAGCATCTGCCCGCGACTTCGTCCGCGGTGACTTTAGAATTGGCTCTAGAGACAAATGAACCATTTGTAGGTAAGTAATCACTACATAGTATAAAACAAAGTCGCTCTCTCTGTCCCATGTATGCTTAAATCTTTAAAACTACCCAACGGTTTTTGATGCAGTTTGTTTTAATAGATAGAGTGATTGAAGAGGAAGGTTTATATGTATTATAACATCCATTAAACAGTGGAGAAAAAAAAATTTCTCCTGTGGTGTCGTAAATAATTACATTTAACGCGTGCGGGCCACGGGCAGTAATTAATAAATCAAAACTACTGAATCGATTTTAATCATTTTTTAGTGAATGACATAGGCTATATATTTTATACCCATGCGAAGCCGGAGCGGGCTGCTAGTATTTCATAAGACAAAGACAAAAAAAGTTCTGTAGAGTATTTTATGATAATCCCATGAGAACCTAACATTTTTTAGGAATAAAAAGTATTTTATGTCTTAACCCAGGTAACAATCTTTGTATGTGCTAAGTTACATTCTATTTCGTTAAATCGTTAATGCGATCTGTGATTGAGTAACAAGCATCTAAACATTTTTGCAGTACGTTTTTTGATAATGCCGAGGTAACCTAACATTTTTTCTGGTATCAAATGTGTTAATAATTCAATATAAGATCTCTGTGTGCTGAATTTCATCCAAATACGATCAGCAGCTTTTGCGTGAAAAGGCTAAACTACTTTCTTACTCCTCTCTCATACTTGGCTCACGTTGTCATCAAGATTGCAATAACTATTGATGGAGTGAACCCATTTTTACGAAACAAAAATGAATGTTACTCGAAAATATGGTTTATCATTTCTTTGCTGACTTTGAAGTAGGAAAATTGCAGTTTTGCAGCATTGCGTGAGAGGATAAGAAGTGCGGAGAGCCGACAAACAGGCAGACATTTGCAAAAATATAAATATATGATATTTCATCATTTAGTTTTAGCCTGAGTAACATTTTTTATAAGAATCTGAGATGTAGGTACAGACACTTAAAATTTATATTTTTCTTACATTAAACATTATATATTACATGACTAGGAATTGAACAATACTTTTATTATAATATATTGTGCTTTTTCCTATATTTTACTAACAAAATTTTTATACCTAATTGTACAATACATTGAATAGCATTATATATATTAGTTTGCGTTTTAGAAATTTAATTATTTTATTAATCTACCTATTAATATAACTATGCCGTATTTTTTTATTTATAGAAAAGCCTTTAATTAATTATTCAAGACATTGTGAGTGGAATTGGCAATCACTAGCCAAAAAAAAAAATCTAACTTCAATCATCGATATCTCGAAAACTAAGCAATATATCGAAAAATTTTATTTTTATTTTTCGTCTTATTTTATTAAGTTCTACAAGGAAACATCATCAAATTTTAGCTCTGGGCGAACTGTGATATTCCGCTTTGAATATCTTTGCTCCTGCGGAACCCATGTTAAAATAATGTAGCCTATGTCACTCTCACAACTGAGACGAATCTAATGATACCCTATAAGTCGATATACGTCCAAGGGTTTAGCCTGTAGAGCGTCACAAAGAAATAGACATACATACATACATACATACATACATACATACATACATACATACGCTCGAAAAACATTACCCTCCGGCAGTCGGGTAAAAATAACAAGATATCTTAAAACAACAACTGATGTTTTATAAAAACAAACATCTACAGCCTGTTTTTATTAAAAATATATAAGTGGAAAATAAATTTTGATGAACAATATTTATATTCTTAAATGGGCTTAATATTTTTCCAATATCTTTATATATATAATTCTACTATACGTGTGTATGTGTGTATGACATGACGGTTGGACCGATTTTGATGACCTTTTTGTGTGTATTCCGGTGGATTTGAGAATGGCTTAGATTAACAGTCTTACTTTTTAAAATACGTAAAATTATAAGTATTGAAACTATATTTTTGGCTCTTGTAGATTTGTCGTAATTTTTGAATTAAACCAAGTTTAACAAAAAATAATAATCGGAAACGCTCTTTAATATACGTCAAGTCAATCGAGTTATTAATTTAAATTTTATTCCTTTTATCTAATATATAAAATTCTCGTGTCACAATGTTCGTTCCCATACTCCTCCGAAACGGCTTGACCGATTCTTATGATTTTTTTATGCATATTCAGTAAGTCTGAGAATCGGCTACTATCTATTTTTCAAACCCCTCTGTGATAAGGGGTGTCCACCCCAAAAATTTTTTATTTTATTTTTTGGATAAAATTTTAATTTTTATTTTTTATTATGTGGCATTGAAAAATACATACGACCCTAAATTTTCACTTTTTATCACCAACCCCTGCTTTTTAATAGCCTTATTAGTTAATCAAAAACTTTCACCGGGTAGAGGGCGCTGCTATCGGGACCCAGATTTTTTTCGGGGCAGGACAACGTCTGCCGGGCCCGCTAGTTATTTATAACTTTTTCAATCTTTTATCGTAATTTGCTATAAGTTATAACTATGTATTATACTCACTAAGAATTGTCTTGCAGTTTCGGCAGCTGTTTTATCTTCTGCTGACGCCGAGGCTGGTTCTAACCATGAGAAATCTAATGTAATACCAACACTCGCTGTAATGATAAAGATACAAAAAGTAAGTAGCGTTATGGAAATAATTTCTTTTAAAAGATAGATTCTGAGATACATAAATATTGTTACGGGCTGGGGTTCGCTGATTTGGAAACAAACACCTGATGGCTCTAAATAAGACTTCATTGAGGTCTAGATTACATAACAGAACTTCACAAATCACAGGTCAATCACAGTCCAAAAGAATAGCCGAGGTCACTAATTATCGCACTTGTTCACTGGTATCACTTGTAGTTTCTTCGCTCGTTGCTCAGAACTGAATGACTCAGTCTACGCGCCGGTTCGAGAAAGATCCGTCCGTGGAACGCTATAATACATCTTTCGAGAACACATTTTTTTAGAACCCACGCGACGTTAAGGAAATAAACAGAGAGTAGCAAGCGATTTTGAACCTTATGACCCGGTGATAAGGTTCTCCGTAACAGTAGTGGGCTTTTTAGACACATCTCTGAATGAATATGATGTATGTTCATTAAAATTAAACAAACTTATTGTGTGGGAACATTTCAAAATATAATAAATAATTTATCCGGTGGTAGGTCTTTTGTTGCAAGAGGCCAACGAGGTAGGTAACAACGCAGTGTCAAATATTCTACCGCAAAGCAGTAGTATCTTTGGCATTACTTTGTTTCGGTTTGAAGAGAACTGTAAGCTAGTGAAATTACTGGGCAAAGGAAATTTAAGAACAAGTATCTCGAGGTTGGCAACGCATAAGTGACACCTACAAATGCATGAGTGACACTTACAAATGGTGTTGCAAGCGCATATAGGCCATGGCAACCGCTTACCATCAGATGGGCCATATGCTTAGTAAGTAACTGACAGTATATGTAGGTACTGTGTTGTTTTGTGTCATAAGTGTGTCACTCTTGAGTTGGCAACCCGCATTGTGTCGCAAGCGTTCATAGGTTGCGGTGACTGCTTACCAACAGGTGGACCCTGGTTTTGCCAACCGTCTTAAAAAAAATTACTGACAAAATTCAGTGGATCCATACACGCTTTGATGTTAATAAAATAAACATTACTCATTAGTTTTTTTTCGAACTCCTGTTGATACATGCGGTAGACCATCCCGTGAGCGCGGAGTACATTATGGCCGCAAAGGTAGTCTTCGAAGCCACTAGCTCTACTTCCCGGTGCATCATTACCACCATAGCCACCTTGACAGAAAGATAATGGCTCGTTGAAAGTCAGCCAAGCGCTCACCTTTGTACCGTATTGTTGGAACAGCAACTGAAATTTTTTGTAGTGTAGAAATTCATAGATTTTGAAAATCAAAATCTATGAATTTCAACACCTAAAACTACACCAATCAAGAAAAAATCTCTGAATACGTATCACTTTTATAGAATAGCGCCGAAGACTCAGATAAAGATATATAACCTGCGTGTCTCAGGGGACTTACCATTAACACTTATTGCGATTCAAATGACGAAACTGAGCTACATCGCTATTTCGCACCATGAAATCTATCTAATACGTTTAAACGAGCAATTGTTGAATATATATATTCAACAATTAAATAAAAAAACATCTCAATCTGGGAAACGGCTCCAACGATTTTCATAAAATTTAATGGCACTAAATACATCTAGCTAGGTTTCATTTTTAGAAAATATCGTTTTATCCGTATTTTCAGGCAATGAAAATGCCTGATACAGCAACACTAAAGCTACTTAAATCGATGGCTTTGTAAAATACTATTCATATTTCATCATTATGTAATTCGTATCTAAGTATAATTTCCAAAAAAAAAGATTTACCAATAAAAAAAATCCGAACAAAGGTCGGTTATCCAGGTACTATATAATATACGTCATGCTCATATAAAACCTGAATCGGTTTATAGTCAGAATTGAATTGGATCGAAATTGAATTTTAACTAAAAGTTAATGGTAAGCCCGCAAGTCTCTTTTCGTTGTAATGTGACAATTAAAAATCAAAATAAATCTTACTCTAGCGTAATCCACAAAGTAGTCAGCAATTATAGGATTCGTCCAGCCACCTAGATCTTGGAGAGCTTGTGGTAGATCCCAATGATACATGGTCACCATTGGCTGGATATTGTTCCGGATGAGTTCGTCAATCAACTCCGTGTAGTATCTTATACCATCTTCGTTAACTTCGCTATAAAACACAGTCATGACTTTATAGTTTCTAAATATTGGTGTCATGATATTTTTTTTAATTTTTAATTGATCAATAGCGCAATATATCAACAGTATCCACTCTTATCACAAGAGATGCACTCTCTTGGGCAATTTTGTATACTCTTGCCACAAGCTTCAGGCATAGAGAGAGAGTCTAGGACACTAGAGCCAGCAGTAATAGACAATCCGAAAAAGAACGAAATTACTTAATATTATAAATGCGAATGTATCTCTATCCGTCTGTCTGTCTGTCGTGTTTTTACGCGAACGCAACTGAATCGATGAAATGGAAATTTAGTACACAGATAGTCTAGAGTTTAAAAAAGGACATACGCTAGTTTTTAATGCGAAGAAATGGTTGAAAGGGGAGATTGAAAGTTGTGTGGAAGTATCGTCATTTTTAGAGCCAGAAGTTGTTGATTCGATATAAATAAATATTACATTCAACGTTTTTAAAAGTTTTACCCTCTAGGGTGTAAAATAACAATCGGGAATAGAGAACGAAAGTTTGTACGGAAATATATAAGGTTTAAGTGAATGATTTACACGCGGGCCACCGGCCAAGTCATTGGCAGAAGCTAGTACCTACTCTATACAACAATTAAGCTACACTCTATAGGACTATTAAGTGCACTCTCTAAGACTATTAAGTACACTCTCTAAGACTATTATCAAAATATAGTCTATATTATAATTTGCATCTAAGATCTCGACTCATACTTGCTTAAACCACTTGGAAGTATTCTCGGCCAGGATATTGAGAATCGATAGTATTGGATTCCCAATTTAACCATAAGCTTGACATCCTCCTTGAACAGATGGTAGGAGTCGGCAGCGACGTCTCCAGTTCTGTGGTCAAATATTCGATCAGGATACTGGTGTGTGTATCTGTCCCATATACTCTCGCCTTTACCTGAAATAATAACCTTTCAAGTAATTAAAGTTCGTTCATCATCATCATGAGACGCTCAGAGCCGGGTGCGCTCACTGATCGGTGGGTAAAGTAACTTTAGGCGCAGTCAGTCACTAGATGGGTGATCGCATAATAGTATGTTGACAATTTGACAACAGTCGATAAGTCAAGTCAGAAGTCTACGGGCAACCTGAACAACTCTGACACTAGCTTGGCCACTAACCACTCAATAAGAAAAAGAATCGTCATCATCATCATCATCTTAGTCCCGGTTGCGTCCAGAGCGTTCCCTTTGGAGCCCGGGGTCCGCTACATATTTTTTTATATTAGAAATGCATTTTCAAGGCATTAGTAATATTCATATTGCCATTCCAAATAAGCTCGTAGCTTGTGCTAGGAGTGGGTACGACAATAACCCAAGCAGTCAGATCAAACCCGTGACTCAGCTGAAGTAGGCCCTTTTACCGTTGAGCTATTGAGGCTTCAATTAAAGTTCGTTAATCGAAAACAATTGTTGAGAGGTAAGGTTTATTTGTAACTTTTATGAGCCCATGAAGGATTAACAGATGACGACCGTATTTGCGACGCGTTGACAGTGAGCCTGCCTTAACCTAGATAGTCGCGGGCTTGATTCCCGCTTAGGGAAGATATTTTTATTGAGCATACATATATAATTATATCTGTTTCGGTCTTAGCTTTTCTTAAACCAAAGTAACTCTTTATAACATCAGCTATATGCCAGTGAAAGTCTTTATAAAACTGTTCTAGCCGTTTCATAGCGAACCGGAAAACCGGAACCGGAACCGGAGAGCCGGAAAAACGAACAAAAAGAAAGGAAAAAATTTAAAAATTGTTTTTTTTTTTGTTATATGTAGGAATAAAACATTTTTTCGTCACATGTACCTTATATACTTTAAAATACAATGAGAAAAAGCTGTTATTTTGACTTTACAAACAGACATTTTAATTTTTTAAATTTGTATATGAGTAATTATTCTTATAAAATATACCCCACCCAAAACATAAATGTAAAGAAATCCAAGTCTCGCATCGCAATTCTTCTACTACAAAAAGTGGTGAGATCGCATGTATAACTATGTTTGAAACTTGGCAGTTGTACGATAACATTTTTTTTTATGTTACAAGTTGGCAAGCAAGCCTATCTGATGGTAAGCTATTGCCGTAGCCTATGAGAGCGCGCAACACCATTAGTAGGTGCCACTCACGCGTTGCCAACCTCGAGATATTGGCTCTTGAATCTCCTTTGCCCAGTAATTTCACTAGCCTACAGAGCCCTTTAAACCGGAACATAGTAATGCCTAAGCACTACTATTTGGAGCTAAATATTTGAAACTGCGGTGGCACCCACCCAGCCGGCCTTTTGCAACAAAAGACCTACCTCCAGTGCGACTGATTGCACTGGTGCAATAATCTCTGCTGTGACAGAGATTATCCCAACAGCGGGCGATGGGGTCGTCACGTCCAGACGCCGGTAAACATAATTATTCTACTCATTCAAATACTTTAGTGTAGTACAACATTCTAGATGTATTTACATACATTTATTTGATAAATACTTATTTACGATTTTTATTGCAAAAACATTGTTATCATCTGTATTAAATGACAGTTTCATAAAAATGATAATGCAAGGCTCGGATGATAATGACTGTCATTTCCGCGATGAATACACATTTATTATAGAATTTTTTAACTTATTATTCATGACTCATATAATAAGTTCAATATTTTTAACCGATTTCAAAAAAGGAGGTTCTCAATTCGTTTAAATTTTTTATGTACGTTACTTGATGACTCCAAGACGGCTGGACCGATTGTGAAAAATCTTTTTTGGAACGAAGTTCCGAACGTGGTTTACGACTGAGTGCGTTTAGTAGAAATCGCCACGTAACGAAATGCCGTGTGTTGTGTGTGTGCGTGTGTATCGAGCTTCTACAAGCAAATGAGTGCACAGCAGAAAATATTTATGAAACGTTAAACGATTTGAGAATTTTAGAATATTTAGTGATATGGAATCCATAGCATTTAGTCAATCTATGGCAAGTTAAATTTTATACATTATCTATAGATTTAAAAGAAGACCTGACTTATAAACGCCTTGTCTAAGCCCTTGGACCCAGAAAGCCGCTTTCTTCTTTAAAAATCTTTTACCGTTTAAAACGGACACTAAGAAAATATTTGAAAAACGTGTTGAAAGTTTGTATCGAAATCCGTAACTTCTAAATCACGTGTTTTAGCATTTTCTATTATTCCATCAACGAAAGGTAGAAATGGGGGCCCAAAGCTTGTAATAAAATCGTCATTCATGTGAAGCCGCTGGCTGGATTATATTTATTGTATTTCAGAGTTTGTTTAATTTAAAGAAATTAATGTACTGACTGTTGCTTCTCAATACATTTTTGAAAATGTTATGTATGTACATAAGAATACAATGAACTTACTCAATGTAATGATAATCATAACATTAACACTAGCAACAAGCATAAATTATCAATACCAGTTACTAGAGATTGCATAAAATTAGTAACTCTTTTAAAGGTCAATATATGTACAATTGGATCCCAGAAAGAATTCAGAAACTTTCTATAAATTAATTCAAAAAAAAGGTCAAAGAACGCTTGTATTGTAAAGGCTATTATAAAATTCGTGAATATCTTGAGGACACTACGCCTTGGGAATGAGAGAGTCACTCCAGGGTTTTCAGTGATTATAAAAATTATGTAAACTAATTTCACATTAAAAATATACATAAAAAAAGAAAAGACAAGCCCCTGAGTTTTTTTCAGGCAGAGGTGTAATTTTGGAGCCGGTGGTAGAATCTGACTTTCAACAAATAAATGTTATGCTTTTTATGTTGAAAAAAAAAATTGATTTGATTTGTATTAAAAACGTTGTACTAATGTAAAACTGGTTCACTAGTTTAATAATAAATACCTGACACATTCCAAGCTCCTTCGATTTGGTAAGACGCAGTGGCTACACCGAAGAGGAAACCTTCAGGAAAACATATCCTATCCTCAGGTATGGCGCTACTGGTAGCAACCCTGAAAATGTGACAAACAATTAAATTTGAAAACAGTTTCATTACATACGTAGTAGAGTAACACGTTACTTTCACCAATCAACTAAAATATTAAAAATTGAATTACAAATTATTATTTTTTATGTTGCTAGGTTGACTAGCAAGCACACGGCCCACCTGATGGTAAGCGGTTACCGTAGCCTATGAACGCTTGCAACACCATTAGTAGGTGCCACTCACGCGTTTCCACCCAGCCTTATTCACAGTTTCTGTAGTAGTAATCCCTTATTCCTCCTAAACGAGCTCGACTGGTGAAGTACTACTTTCTCACAGAAAATCGGCGTATAGTAACAGCATCATTAAAAAAGCAATAACTCTTCCAGTATGTTTTATAAAACAAAGAAAACAATAAAGGTTCTTACCCAAAAGCCGCAAAGAGTGCAAGTATAACTTTGCAAATGTTCATCTTCACTCGCCCGCGACACGATCGCTCAACGACTGATTGATAGCCCGTTGACATTGCATTAATTGTTTATAATATAATTATTATATTATTATCAGTAACTGGTGTCAATGACTGTATTACATAATTCTATACACTATTGTTTGCCAACACGCATTATAGAGCTCACGACGATTAGACTTTGGTTTTATAAAAGCTAAAACGATACCTGGCTCTGAAGTTTGGTTGGTATTGGATTGGAAGAAGGTGTGATTGTTTTGGACTCTTGGGGTTTATTTTGATGATATGATCTTGATTTTGACTAACTTAATCAACTACAGCCGGCCGACTTTCCGAACCGATACGAACAGAGAACTTTCAATAGAAGAGCTTACTCTTTCTTTAAAGGTCGGCAACGCATCTGCATTCTGCATGCCCTTCGGTACTGCAGATGTTGCAAATCGCTTAACATCACGAGGGCCTTTTACCTGTTTGCCCCATGTCCAACATAAAAAACCTATAAGTAACCTATAGTAACAGAACCTAACCTAGAGTTACAGAACGCTTCTATAAGAGCTAATTAGAAAAGATCACTTCGTGAAATTTAATATATACAGTGAAAAGCTGTTATGACATTACAAATAGACACTTCAATTATTTTTAAAATATTAAAAAAATATCATTAATTTGCAATTGAAAGCAATTTATAAATATAAAAAAATTAGCAGTCAAGTGCGTCGTGGACCACGCACAGTTGAAACTAAAGGGTTCCGCAGCTTGGTTATGAAAAATCTTAAGACCTTTAAAAATAATAACGAATTTTACGACTTTAGGAGCTAATATCTCAACAACTACTGACTTAATGAAAAATGTCAAAATCAAACCTCCTTATCATTTTGAAAGATCTATCCAAAGATATCTCACACGTTGACATACGTTGAAATATTTTTTTTTAACACTTAGTTACATGTATGGACTGCTACCATGAATTCTTATATATTTTAAGATTTTATTACAGAATCGTTGTGCGGTTCACAGAATACACCTATTTAGTAAATTTCGTATAGATAGAGCCAATGGTCTCCGAGTAAAATGACTGTGACATACGGACGGACGGACGGACGGACGGACAGACGGACATGACGAAACTATAAGGGTTTCGTTTTTGCCATTTGGCTACGGAACACTAAAAATGATGATAAGTCATAAGCAGGATTCTTGACTTTTGTATGTAAGCTGGAGGTACTCTCCATATTGCATGTAATTAAATAATGTCATTTAAAATGAGATTCCTGGTTATCTTATTTTGTGCAAAGTGGCTTTTTGCAATGACCTAACTAATTAAGACACTCGGTCACTCCTAGAAATTGCAATATACTGTAAATAATAATAATTTATTACCGATTTTAGTTACATTTAATCGGTATAGCGCCATCTAGTGAAACATAGCAACAACTTATTGTTCATGTGGTCCAACTATTCGCAGATAGATAGCGCTGTTTACAGATTACTAATACTTGATTGTTCTAGAATTTTCCTGGTATCTTCGTAATAAATAGAATCTTTCTAGAAATTTACAGATTCAAACGCGAGCGGCTTCTTGAATATTCTCACAAATTCGGGCATTCAGTACTAGGTGGCGCTGCAGTGGGTATATAAATACGGCACGGTCGTTCTGGCGGCAGTCTATTTGATCAGTAAAGAAACGTTTACTACGAGTGCGATTTAAAAAAAAACAAAAGATGTCTTTAATTCCATTTTTATTCGACAATAGACCATTCCGAGTTGTTGAACAAGATTTAATGAGACCGGATTACAGACACTTTGGTTTGGTGCCACAAGATTTTTACAAGCCATGGGAAAATTTTTACCGTCCGTGGGAGAACATAATCAAACAGATGGAGCAGCTCACCTCTGGTATGAACCAGCTAGCTCTGAAGCAATCAAATGTGACATCTGACACGGAGAAATTTCAAGTAAACATTGATGTACAACACTTCGCTCCTGAGGAAATCAGTGTGAAAGTCGTTGACGGTTTTGTGACTGTTGAAGGGAAGCATGAAGAGAAGAGAGACGAACATGGTTTCATATCCAGGAAGTTTATAAGAAGATACGCCTTACCACGTGGCTGTCTTCCAGATGTTGTCGAGTCAAAACTATCGTCTGATGGTGTTTTGACCATAACTGCGCCAAAAGTTCTACCCTTGCCATCGGTTGGTGAAAGGATTGTGCCAATAATTCAGACAGGACCCGTTCAACAGCAGATTGGAAGTTCGGATTCAAAGGAGTGATTTTTTTCTCACTATTATATGCAATGATTTTTGTATTAAACATCATTGATTATAAGTGATTTTTTGTAAAGACTGATAAATGAAATAATGTACCTCATATAATTATTTTTATGTACTGAATTTTTTATTTGTAAAGTTTTGTTTAATGTTAATTGAATGTTTGTAAAAACAAAACCCCTTCAAATTAATAAAGCATAATATTTTAAGTTTAATGTATTATTTTTATGTATATTCCCAATAATATCTTACATTGATATAAATGAAGTTTGCAGTACAAATTTGAAGTACTTCAAGTAAAATATATTTCCAAAAAAATAAAGAACAGCTTAATACTTAAAAGTAAACAGTAAAATTTTAAATACCAAATTAGTAATATAATACTACCTACAATACTTTAGAATCAATATTGTTGAAAAAGCTTCCAAATTTTTTTACATCTATACCTACAAAAAATTAAATTTGATTGTTTGTTTGTTACACCAAAATTATTTTACTAAATGCATATCTTAATCATCACTACATAATATAAAACAAAGTCGCTTTCTCTGTCCCTATGTATGCTTAAATCTTTAAAACTACGCAACGGATTTTGATGCCGTTTTTTTATAGATAAAGTGATTGAAGAGGAAGGTTTATATGTATAAAAAGTGGAGAAAAAATAATAATTTTTGAGGTATCTAATGTGATGTCGTAAATAATTACATATAACGCGTGCGGGCCACGAGCAGTAATGAATAAGTCAGAACTACTGGATCGATTGTAATCATTATTTTCATACCCGTGCGAAGCCGGAGCGGGCCGCTAGTAATATTATATAATATTATTATGTATAATCTTTTGTCCGTGTATGTGACTGAACTCCTCGCAAACGGCTGGACCGACTTTGGTAATTTTTTTTTGTGTGTTCCAGTGAATTCGAGCACTGGCAATAGAGATCTAGGTTATTTTTTAATTTATTCCGATTTTTTTGCTGATAACGAATACATGCTACACAATTAACGGTTTCCATTACGATAGTAATGTGCATGTATAGTTAATACAAATATCGAAAAAATGTATTAAACAAAAAATATAAATTATATGCTTCAAACAATTTATCCAGAATAAATATTTTTCTCGGTAAAGGTGAAGAATAATTTGTTTAGCTTTACTATTTAAATTTAAATATGAGCCAATTTTACTTATCATATTCGTCATCAATGCGTCGAAATACGTGATACGTGTAGCTTTCAGATCAATTGGAAGTACTTACCTATAGGCTTTTCAGAACTATACCTCAATTATGAGTAAAGGAACCCTAAAAGATAGCACGCTTACGTACGCTTACTTAGTTACGCTTTAGTTCACAGCATTGTTGAGACTTGAGTATTGTTATAAATTAACTAGCGGGCCCGGCAGACGTTGTCCTGCCCCGAAAAAATCTGGGACCCGATAGCAGCGCCCTCTACCCGAGTCTAGAAGTGACACCGGTGAAAGTAGTTGATTTACTAATATGGCTATTAAAAAATAGGGGTTGATGGTAGAAGGGTGAAAATTTATCCATATCCATATTATTAATTATATATTTAGGGGTGTGAAAAATAGATAGTAGCCGATTCTTAGACCTACTGAATATGCATATAAAATGTCATAAAAATCGGTCAAACCGTTTCGGAAGAGTATGGTAACTAAAATTGTGACACGAGAATTTTATATATAAGATTAGTAACTTTGACATCGATATCTTCAATCAACATATTTATAGTAGTTTTACTTTTGGTGGATCAATGTTATTTTTATTTCAATTCATTTTATTTATACTAGTTTACGTTTATACTAGTTTATGGTTTTAAAATTTCATTTTAAGATTGTATTACTTCCTTCTTTTAATTCAAAAGGCATGCACCTGTAGTGGTGGTTCACATTGAATTTGCATGCCTGTGTATTTTATTTTGCTTTGCTTTTGTGAATATGCCGATGTGTTTCTAATAAATAAATAGAATAAATAAATAAATAGCACCAATAAGTGACATTCAACAGATAAATTATATAATGCTTATCTTTACTATAATATTTACGTAATTGATAGAAACACAATTTATAACATTTTGTGCACACACACAAATAGCTCAATGAACTTATTATTTATTGTAATTTAATTTTTTAATACTTTATTGTACACAAAAAAAAACAGGATAACAAAACACTTAAAAAACGAATAAGATCATCTGAGCACAAAAGACTTATCGCTTAGAAGCGATCTCTTCCAGTCAACCTTGAGGAACTGAGGATAGGAAATCTGCATTAATATGGGTGGCGTAGAAATAAAATAAACATGCATAAAAATAACTACACAATACTTAGTCTTAATACACACAATATTAATTTAATATTATACAACGTAAAATAAATAAATATTAAAGTAATAAATGGACGCAAATAAGCAATACCATGTCAACCCACAAAATTGAAAAAACTTAGTTATATATGCAGAATGGCTGAAGAACATTTTTCTTTAATATTTTCGAGAAAAACGCGTTTGAAAATTTTGAACAACTTGCTTTACATGTATTTTTTATGTATTGGTCAAGTTTTTGGCAATTTCAGATTTATGTAAGTTATTTTACTTATTTTCACAAAAAATAAGAATACAAACTGCATATATCGTATATAATATAAACCAAAACGTTTAACATAATACATAAATTGCATGATTAAAAATGGCTTTTTAGAAGTTTTAAAGCTTAAAACCCTACAAATATTAAAGAAAAATGTTCTTCAGCCATTTATCAATACTTCTGCACATATAACTCAGTTTTTTCACTTTTGTGGGTTGACATGGTATTGCTTATTTGCGTCCACATATTATATTGTTTAGAGGGGCGCTCTTAACTTTTAAACTACGAGATTTTAAATTCTCGAAAAATTTGAGATTGCAGAACATCAAAATAACTTCCAACGATAATTATTTTGAAGAAGATACGTTAAGATATTTCAAGAAAATACATATAACCTATATGTATTTATTTTTCTATAACTTTGTTTTTCATATTATTTTTAAAAGTTACTTTGAAACTACATTTGCGTTTGCTTTTAATTCGTTACTATTTAAAGACCTAAAAATTCTTCATCATCTAGCTGAGGAACCCTTTAGTTTGTCCACCACACACTTGACTGGAAATTTTTGAATAAAGATTTAGATTGAAATGTACAATATACAACAGAGAAGAAGGGAGGTTATTACATCCCAGCCAAGCCAAACCATTTTTTCATTCCAAAAATAGGGAGGCTCTCACACTACAAAAAACTATACACAATGTTACACAGACATACATGTTCATTGCAATGTAAACATGGTCAAATAATACAAAATCAATATTGCACACAGCGTTGTTACCTAGTCATTCACACCTTATACAAAATACATATGTCTTCAGTTCAAGATACATTAGTTTACTGGGTTCTAATACGAAGGACCATAGTATTTTGAACTGGTCAGATGTAATGCATCTCTGTTCAAAGCTATTTTAAAATGGTTCCTAAGCCATGAATACAGTTCGCCAGCATAAGTTGAACCACCGCCCAGCCAACGCTTTCAATCAATCAATAAAACTACCTGTAGCTATTTATACAAGATGAAAATTGTACGAGTTGTATATATTATGACTTTGAATATAATATCATTGGTTTTTATTATTTGGTTTAAATAAGACAAAAGAACTCCGTTGAAATATTTTATTTCATCTATTCTACTTTATTCAAGCAATATGGCAAATAATACAGTACAGGTATCAGTAAAAAATGTGTAGACAAAAGAAGCTGCTTGGTGAAGATATGTCTCCACTTTTACTCCTCACATTGTTCAGGCACTATCGGCTCAGAAGCGATAGAACCTACTGAGGTTTCTCCTGATCCCGATGTAGATGGTAGATCATTCGGGTTAGCCTTCCCCTCTTCCAAAGTCGGCTCTACCAAGTGGCTTCCACCAGCTTCCATCACATCAACCTGCACCGCCTGGTCGGTCTTTCCACTAACTTTTTCCTTGTCCTTCGTCCCATTCTCCTTCGGCACTTCATCATCTCCATTAATTTTCACCAATTTCGCCGTGATGTACAGAGTTCCGTCCGAGATGTATTCGGTAAGAAGATTTTGAGTCTTGTATCCCGGTGGTAAAGGGCAACGACGGTAAAACTGACGCTGGATCATGCCATATTTATCTTGCTTCTCCTTATGCTGGCCTTCAATTAATATGAAGCCTTCGATGGTCATCACTCGCAATTCCTCCGCCTTGTAGTTTTCCATGTCGAGGTATAGCTCTAAGCGATCTTTGGATACCTGGAAGCTGCTGCCTCGACGGGGCATCTTGGGAAAGTAGTCCATGTTCGATGGATCCATGGTCCTGTAAATATTCTCCGGAAAAAGCGTCATGTACCGTACCGGTACACGCTTGCGGCGGCCAATATCGTACATATATGGAAAAGACGACATCTTCCCAAAGCTATCAACAAGTGAATACGATGTAGACTGAGGTTCGTCTGTAATGAAGGGATGCAGGGCGCATGACGTTTCACGCAGGTTACCAAATGTCGTCCAATGAAATATTAAGAGAAATATTAATCATTGGACATTGATTTATTGTTTACTAAGTAGCATTAAGAAGCTTGAACTTAGTTTATGATTGAAGTATGAATAAAGGTGAACCGGAAAACCTAATTACATATAAGTCCATCAATTAGATAATTAGTTGTTTTATAACAACTTTTTGAAGCGTTATTTTAATGCTAAGTGTGTTAATACATTTTATAAATGTTGTCTTTGTTATTATTATTTACATGTTTAAAAAGTTATTAAGTAATACAATTTAGATATTTATCGATACCATTAATAATTTTAAAGATAGCAAACATCTCAACTGCGAATGATAACGGTACAATTATTACGATATTATTGTAAATCAATACAACAAAATATGCTATCTAAAAATAGAATTTTCTTTAATAGAAATGTGTACATCGCCATCTGCTGGCTAATAGTTGCCACTAACAAATTTATTCTTTTAAATGTTATATTTTTCTTACCGTTAATATGATCAAGTAGATCATAGTAAATGGTAATGAATTGATTTATTTTAATATAACAGTGTAATGAAAATTTGATAATTCTTTCGTTTGAACTTTCTAGGAAAAAAAGGCAAGAACAAAAAGTAATACGAGTACGCCATCTAGTGTCGAATAGACAATATCAAGCAGCCAGATAATGGAAACAGTTGTGTGTAGTTTTAAAAAAATGCTTTTGTGGGGCTTGCACTTTAAAACTATAAATTTCTTATATAAAAGCAATTGGAAAAGTGATTATCGATGGGATTTTTATAAATTGAGTAAATATGGTTAAAGTCTAACACTTTTGAACTCGTATAAATATGGTATCGTGTAGTAGAGTATTTTTAGGCATTAGATTACACATTGGCTTTTATAACATGTATAATTATTACTAATTTGTTCAAGCAAAATGATAACCACTATTGCAAAATAATAAGCAAAATGATAAATCTATTGTGGATTTTGGTCTTGATAAAAATAAGGCGATATTTTTGTAAATTATCATTTTTTTTTCATTTTATAATACGTTATGATTTTTATGCATGTAATTAAGAGAATTAAATAAAATTGCTTTTATAAATAAAATATAATATATTAATAAACAATTTCTGTATAGTAAATAATTTTAAACATTTGTTCTTAGAACCAAAGGTTTGCAGCCTCATTGCAAATTTACGGCTGCGTAATCGTCACTTACTGAATTTTCTAGACGCTTCTACACATTTCTTCTCGTTACCAGATGGCGCTCACTACTATATAATGACAGCCGGCTTGTGAAAAAGTCAGTCAAGGAATTTGAAAGTGTGCAAGCAAGATCTGTGCGAAGAAAATTGAAGAAATATTCTGAAACTCTATCAAGTGCAATTCAGTTAAATTAAAAAACGATAAATAATGGCATTTCATCCTTTTTTAATCGATCAACGCCCAAGACGGTTGATGGACCAGCATTTCGGCTTAGGGTTGACGCCCGAAGACTTTTTAACGATTGTTGCTATTCCTCAGACGAATAGAAATTACTACAGGCCGTGGAGAAACCTTCAAGCCAGTGATCAAGAGACCGGTTCAACTATCAAAGAGGAGAAAGACAAGTTCAAGGTAAATCTTGACGTTCAGCACTTCGCTCCCGAGGAGATATCCGTGAAAACTGCTGATGGGTTCCTGGTGATTGAAGCCAAGCATGATGAGAGGGCGGACGAGCATGGCTTTATATCCAGAAGCTTTGTAAGGCGGTATCGTCTTCCAGATGGCGTGCAGGAGAATTTAGTGACATCGAAACTGTCTTCAGACGGTGTTCTCTCTATAACAGCACCATTGACGGCTCCCCCGAAGGCTGAAAACGAACGTGTAGTCCCAATCATTCAAACTGGACCAGTGAAGCAAACGGAAGGTGGGCAGGAATAAAACTAATTCATATTTATCTTACTTGGAGTGCGAAGTTCTGAACATTCCTCTTATTATGAATGTTATTTCTTGACTTTTGAGTATGTTGTGACTTGTGAAATGTGATCGATTTATGGTATGAAAATAATAAAATTTTCGATTGTTCTAGTCATTATTTGTTTGTTTTCTTTGGTTTTATTCTGTATTCCATTGATTTAAATAATTAACAAAATTCTTACCTTAAAAAATACTATATTGAAATTTTTTCGAAGAATGTTTTTATTTCAAGAGTAAAATTGTAATGTTTCGTTTAAAATTCAAAATGGCTATTACATTATTTTTTTAATTTAACAATATTCAAATGAGATTTTGTTATTAGGTAAATTGACAACGCCATCTAGAATGTATAGATTAAACTATGTATGTAGTTGTTAGGTAAATTTACAACGCCATCTACACTTTATTCATTGAACTATGTGTCTTGAATGAATGCGTGGAACTTACTAAAATTGTATAAGCCATATATAATAGATGGCGCTGTATATAAAATTAGAGACCAACAGTTACGCTACTTTAATTTTAGAAATAGAATTCGGGTGCCGTGCGATAAAGAAAAATCGGTACACCATGCATACAGCCCACCTGATGATAAGTGGTTGCCGTAGCGTATGAGCGCTTGCAGCACCATTAGTAGGTGCCACGTTGCTAACCTTGAGATATTAGTTCATAAATCTCGTCTGCCCAGTTATTTCACTACCCTACAGTGCGCTTCAAACCGGAACACAGTAATGCCTAAGCACTACTATTTGGCGGCAGAATATTTGTCACTGCGGTGGTACCTAGCCGGCCTCTTGCAACAAAAGACCTACCACCGGTGCAACTGCACTGGTGAAATAATCTCTGCTGTGACAGAGGTTATCTCAACAGCGGGCGACGGGGTCGTCACATCCCGACGCCGGGGAAATTTTATAATCTTACGGTACGTGCGTAATGTCAGATATTGTACGATTACTTAGTAATCGTAACACAGTAGGTAACTTGAAACTTCTATCTATTAGTGATTGCTTTTCAAGACTTAGAGAAAATTTACTTATAAAATTTTATTTGTCATATAAATTGTTGCTTATTAATACATTATTACCTACACGAGATAACAAAATGAAGACAAATATAATTTTTTTTTTTTTTTTTATGTTAGAAGTTGGCAAACAAGCATACGGCCCACCTGATGGTAAGTGGCTGCCGCAGCCTATGAGCGCTTGCAGCACCATTAGTAGGTGCCACTCGCGCGTTGCCAACCTCGAGATATTAGTTCTTAAATCTCGTAAATTATTCGTATTATCGTATCGTATCGTTAATATCGTATTGTTATTATCGTAATTATTTTGTGTGAATTTCCATATTCGCTTTGGGATTTTACGCAAAGATAGCGCTATTAATAAGTCTGTACAATAATAATTATTACTTTGGTTTTTAGGCGTGATAAATAATGACGAAATGAGCAGGAAAAGAGGCTTTATAGAAAATATTCTGTAAAAAATTTTAGTTTTTGTATTTTTGGTTTTGATGCTGGTATTTTTTTTTCTAAATTTTATTTTATACTTTTTAGTTACGAATGATAGTACTTACATGAAAAAAAGAATCATAGAAATCGGTTGGCGTGATATAAGTTATTCGTCCATTTGTCGCGGAAATATTTAATGCAAATTTAAGACTTAGGTATATGGTTATTTCGTGGATGCCATTGTCAGAACTAAACCAAATTGAAATGGCACTGCACGGGAAGGATCAGCTTTTAAATAAAAAAATCATCAAAATCGGTTTACCCTGTCAAAAGTTCTTACGTAACAAACAAAAAAAAATAACCCTTAAAAATAATAAATAAGCCTTTGGATGAAAAAATGCACAATTTTTATAACCTCCTTTTTATAAATGTTTTTTTAAATTTTTTATAGGTCACTCAAGTTTGATAGATTTAAGAAGATTAGTTTTCCGTCTGATGGTAAGCGGTCACCGCAGCCTATAATCGCCTGCAACCTCAGAGGTATCGCATGCGTGTTGCCGACCCTTTAAGAACAGTTTCAACTTTCCTTTGAAGAGCCCGATACTGTAGTGTGTTGTGAAAACCTCGGCAGCATCGGCTCATTCCACAACCAGAGGGTTTACGGTAGAAAATTCTATTAGAACGGTAGAAAATTCTATTAGAACCGCACTGTGCGGGAACTTTGTAGGTTCCAATGTGTGTGGATGAATACCCTGCCGATGGCGAGCGGTGCGGTAGTGGAAAGTTGCTGTAGGCATCATATCAAACAATTCTTCGGAACATATAACCCTCTGTACAAGCGATAGAATACGCATATGTGCACTGCGTGTCTTGTTCTACTTTTAAAACCATTACAAATGTATAACTAAATGATCTGAGATCCAATATTTCTCTTTGGTCAAAGTTGGATAAAGTCAAAGCATATTAGCTCAAAGTATAATTCCATATTTTACAATCCGATATCCCTATTTAAATTCAGCATTTCTTTACTTTGAATCCGTATATGACGACTTATTAATAAGTGGTATATTCATAGGCGGAGGCTTAACTTATTGGGCTTACCCACAACCTTTGAACTATACTTCGATAATTAGGTAATATAAAAGCTTTTAAAACATTATCGGACATCAGTTGACAAAGTAATTAACCACAAAAATGATCACGATTGTGTTGCTAACAACTATTGCCTGCGGATGGGCAGCGCCGTACGGTCTTTACGATGATGACTTCCCACCGTTTGACCCATCATTTGAACCATCGTTTGACCCATCGTTTGAACCACCGTTGGACCCATCGTTTGAACCATCGTTGGACCCATCATTTGAACCATCATTTGAACCATCGTTTGACCCATCGTTTGAACCATTTGAACCATCTTTTCCTCAATACGATGGGCCGGACAAAGAAAAATTCAACATGCAGAACTTCGGGCAGGATGAAAGTTTCGAAATGCCGGATGATGGTACTGATTCACATAAATACCTACCTGGGGGTATTTCAGAGGACAAAGTCGAAGGAAACGTGTATAAAATTAGCATATGGTTGCCTGGATGCAAAACAAATGCTATATACGTCAGAGTAAAGAATGGATTACTATTAATTCAAGCATATGAAAACGAGGTCGAGAAAAAGGACATTAAAAAAAGTTACATGAGCATGTGGATATTGCCGCCGTACGTCGACAAAAACGGAAAATGGTTATATAAAGATGAAGTTCTAACGATTACTTTACCTGTGGTACAGGAAAAGCTAGAAGCTTACATTACTAAACAAGCTAGAAGAAATGATGTGAAACTGCCAACTAAAACATCTTAAGGACAGGAAGAAGGTCGAAGGTCGAAGGTCGGTCTTAGTCCAAGTGCCAAAACAAATCGTCCAATGTGATAATGTGTTTTGACTTGTTATTTAGGTTAAATATTATTTAATTTATCATTTCTAACCGAGTTCAAAAAGGAAGAGGTTCTATCTTCGGCTGTGTGTATGTTTAGTAGTATTTAACAATAAAAATGATCACGATTGTGTTGCTAACAACTATTGCCTGCGGATGGGCAGCGCCGTACGGTCTTTACGATGATGACTTCCCACCGTTTGACCCATCATTTGAACCATCGTTTGAAGCATCGTTGGACCCATCGTTGGATCCATCATTTGAATCATCATTTGAACCATCGTTTGAACCATCGTTTGAACCATTTCAACCATCTTTCCCATTTCAATACGATGAGCCGGACAAAGAAAAATTCAACATGCAGAACTTCGGGCAGGATTTTTATTGTTAAATAGTAGTGTTTAGGCATTACTGTGTTCCGGTTTGAAGGGCACTGTACGCTAGTGAAATTACTGGGCAGGGGAGATTTAAGAACCAATATCTCGAGGTTGGCAACGCGTGAGTGGCACCTACTAATGGTGCTGCAAGCGCTCATAGGCTACGGCAGCCACTTACCATCAGGTGGGCCGTATGCTTGTTTGCCAACATGTAACATAAAAAAAAAAATGTTTTTTGTTTGTATATTCACCGACTCTTAATTGTGAATCGATTTTGATAAATGTCAAAAGTCGGTATTTTTTTTTATTATTTCATAATAAAATTAGTTAAGTTTATTATAATTATTAATTTATTCTTGTTTTTTTAACCTACTTTACCGAGTAACAAATACAATTTATAATAAGATGAATTGCGTTAAAATATGATTTGTTTTTCTTGTAGAAATATCTTAAAGACCACATTAATTGTAATTGAAGAAAGAATAAATAAATACATTTCATAAATATATATATTTATTTACTTAATTTCGAACACCAACTAAGAAATACTTGACTAAATACGAGATAATATACAAGACAAAATAGGATAACAACTTATAAAATTTCTAGGTGCTTATTTAATTATTATAGGTGTACGATGTACAATTGTACACAGCATGTCAATTGTAAGTATAAACAACCATATTTTAATTTTAGTGCTTATAAAATTAAGTATTTAATTTTGATAATACACAAATAAAATGAGATATAAAATTAAGTTAAAATAAATAAAAAAAATACATTACAAAGTCTGAACTAATATTATAAAGAAGAAAGTGAGTGAGTGTGGGTGAGTCTGTTTGTTTGATTGTTTGTGACCCTTTCACCGCTGAACAGATGATAAATTTTGGTTTTGATATTGAAGGGACCATTGAGACTAATTATTATTATTGTATGTTTGTATTGTGTATTATTTCTATATTTTATTAAAGTTGTCTCATTAAAAATCCTTATTACACGGATGAAGCCGCGGGCAGAAGCTAGATACAATAAATAATAACATTCAAAAAACCATTTCATAAAAATTATTATAAAAGAAAACATTTTTGAATCTTTTTCTTGTCCTACTAATTATTATCTGTGTCTTATTCTTATTTATAATTTTGTTATTTCTTATTAATAATAAAATAAAGAGTATTTAATATTTATAATTGCAATATATAATATAAATAATAATTGGACACGTACAATACATTGCTAGGAATAAAGAACAAAAAATACGTCACGATTAAACAAATGCAGACCTGTATTGGAAAGACTGTGGCCTTTCTTGTAGCACCGATTTAACTACATTGTTGTTCACAGAGGTACAGTCTGCGGGAAACTCTTCGTTCAGCGGCACTCTATAGCGTATCATGATTATTAAGTTATTATCAAACAAAATCCATGTTGCTGCATCAAAATTCAACATTTCCGGTAATACTCTGACATCTTTAAACGCCTTGAAGTTGGAGGAGCTATTCTTCGATGCTACCGACGTCTTTATAATCCTCCCAACGATCTTCACGTCAACGTTTAAATTTTTTGTTTCCGATAAAGAATATTTAATAGTATACATATTACTTCCGTACATTACTTGTGGGATAATGTTTGAAATGTTATTGCATAATACTTTAAGCATCTCTTCGGGTTCCGTGAACCTCTCTGTTTTGTTTACATTTTTACCATTATCATTATTTTGTGATGAACCAGAATTTCCATTTGGTGGTTTAAAATCTTCATTAGATGGTGAGCAATCTTCATCAGATGGAGAACTGTCACTAGATGAATTTTCGTGTGGTGGAGAAGAATTTTCGTTTGATGGTGTAAAATGTTCATGTGATGGTGAACAATCCTCACCGGATGGTGAACCTTCACTAGATGATGAATCTTCACTAGATGATGAAAGCCATCCAAAACAATTACCGTGGTTTGCTGTGCTTAAGATCGCAAGCACTAATAGCGCGCTATATGTAAGTTTGTTCATGATAATTGTAATCTCAACGCGTCCCAAACGAGTAATGTGTAAAACAGTGCGTCGATTGTACATGAAGTCTGTTTATGTATATTGTTGAAGCTTATAGATAACAGATTGTTATTGTGACCCGCAGTTCACAACTCCTTTTGCAAAGATTTGATAGTTTTTCAGAACAGACGTCATTTCTTATGAGGAAAAAAGTATGATTTATGTATTAATATTATGAACCAGATAGGAGGGGATAATTTTTTTTATCTACTTTGAAAAATAATTTTAACGTATTAAAATATCATCACATATGACTAGGGTTATCACCTTTTTTTCTTGGAATTAAACTATATTTTTTGTGATTCCCTTTAAGAAAAATAGTACTCGCACGTAATAAAGTATCATTGATTAATCTTTATCATTATATTTAAAAAAATGGGTTTTGGCAAGGTTTATCAAATTATTAGCATTGCTTAACATCTTCAGGTTAAAGTAATTTTTTTTTATGTTACATGTTGGCAAACAAGCATACGGCCCACCAGATGGAAAGTGGGCGCCGTAGCCTATAAGCCCTTGCAGCACCATTAGTAGGGGCCACTCACGCGTTGCCGACCCCGAGAAATTGGTTCTTAAATCTCCTCTGCCCAGTCATTTCACTAGTGCCCTTCAAACCGGAACACAGTAATGTCTAAGCACTACTATTTGGCGGCAGAATATTTGACACTGGGGTGGTACCTACCTAGCCGGCCTCTTGCAACAAAAGACCACCAGTGTGACTGATTGCACTGGTGGAAAAATTTTAGTTCAGAGATGATTTTTTTTATGTGAGAGGGAGCAAGCGGGCACCGCCGCCCATGAACATCTGCAACTCCAGAGGGCATGCAGGCCCGTTGCAGACCTTTAAGGAAAGAATACGCGTTTCTCTTGAAGGTTCTCCCAGGACATATCGGTACAGAAAGACCGCCGGCGGAAGTAGATTCCACAGAGTGGTTATGCGAGGACGATTTTTTTTTTAAAATAAGGCTTTTATAGATTTCCATACATCGAGAAGGTAAGGATGTTTCTCTCGTCTCGTCGTATTATCACAGAAAAAGCGGTCTCTGTGAATGTAAATGTCGCACGAATAGATCATAAAATTTAAATTACTTTATAAAAACTCAACAAAAATAAGATTCAGAGAAATAAATTATTTACGCGTACTTTTTTTTTCGTAAAATATTAAGTATCGTTACTCGAAATAACGTACCATACTTTATTATAAAGTACGGTTGGCAACCATAACGAGCCTACTACAAGCAAATGAGCACACGAGCAAGTGAGTCCGCAGTCGAATGCGCAACTCTCTGTGTCTCTGTCTCTTTTTATCATATAACCTATTGAATTATACAGATTTCATTTCAAATTATATTCGGAGTTGAAGAAAAAATGTAAGGAACTTCGGTCCTGACGGGTCCCCAATCGCATTTTTTTATAGCTAGTGGCCTGCTCTGGCTTTGCACGGGTATAAAATATATAGCCTATGTCATTCACTGAAAAATGTTTAAAATCGATCCAGTAGTCGTAGTTTAAAGGCGTCGGGATGTGACGACCCCATCGCCCGCTGTTGGGATAACCTCTGTCACAGCAGAGATTATTCCACCAGTGCAATCAGTCACACTGGTGGTAGGTCTTTTGTTGCTAGAGGCCGGCTAGGTAGGTACCACCGCAGTGTCCAATATTCTGCCGCCAAATAGTAGTGCTTAGGCATTACTGTGTTCCGGTTTGAAGGGCACTGTACGCTAGTGAAATTACTGGGCGAACGAGATTTAAGAACTAATATCTCGAGGTTGGCAACGCGCGAGTGGCACCTACTACTGGTGCTTCAAGAGCTCATAGGCTGCGGCAGCCACTTACCATCAGGTGGGCCGTATGCTTGTTTGCCAACTTCTAACATAAAAAAAAAAAAAAAAAAAGTTTTGATTTATTCCGTGGCCCGCACGCGTTAAATGTAATTATTTACGACATCACATTAGAAACCTCAAAAATTATTATTTTTCTTCACAATTTAATGGATGTTATTATACATATAAACCTTCCTCTTCAATCACTCTATTTATTAAAAAAACCGCATCAAAACCCGTTGCGTAGTTTTAAAGATTTAAGCATACATAGGGACAGAGAAAGCGACTTTGTTTTATACTATGTAGTGATGATGTATAATTATGTCCATATACGAATATTTCTAAAACGGGTTATTACATTTGTAACTAATTATTTATCTCATGGTCTATTTAATGTATGACAGATAGAAAAAATGTTACTCGATATAAATAAAATGATAAGGAGCTTTGATTTCAGCTTTTTTCATTCAGTCAGTAATTGTTGAGATATTAGCTCCTAAAGTCATTTATTTGGTGGTGTGGCTTAAAAAGGTCCGCCTTTTTTTTTTTTTTTTTTTTTTTTCGGAATCTGTATTGCTGTTGGCCCTACTGGCCTTGACAGCGTCACCGGGCGGGGGGCCGAGTACTGAGACTCAGCCGTGATAAAGGGACAGCCCTCACGGGGGCTCAAATTTGATTCCGTCCTTAGGGTGCCTCCTGCGAAGCCGAACCACGGCTAAGGACGTCATCGGAGATGGAGGCAGCGCTCCGAGCGCATTCTATACGATAGACTCACCCGACGGTGTGAGCGCGACGCGACGTGCGAAACAAAGGACCTCGTCCTGGACGGCGTGGACGGTGTTGTGTGCGTGTCTGTGCTGTGTAGGTCCGCCTGGTTTGCTATCACCTTACCGTTGGTGAAAAACTCGACACACGTCCACAATGCACTTGACTGATAATTATTTTTAATTCAAAAGTTGTGGCGCTGTGGATAGCAAGTTTGCCTTTAGCCTCGACGGTTGGGGATTCGATTCCCAAATTCAATTCCGAAATATTTGCATTGATCTTACAAATATCTGTTTCTGTCTACAAAGCAAAAAGCTAGTTTGGAATTCAGGGCTTATATAAGACTTGTAAACAAATCTTTTGTTTTAATAAATAAATAAATAAATAAATAAAAATGTCTGGGCGTTTGTCCTTATGGGTGCTACCATGTTAAATCTTGATCAGTAAATTGCTTTTATCCAATGAGTTACTGGTTCGCCCTTATGGTTGCGGAGGTCAGATGGCAATTGCTGTGTGTAAAAACTAATAACTTTTCAAATCCGGACAAGAGTAAAAAGCAGATAAGCAGACCCTGGATAAAAATACTCGTACCAGGAATAATGCTAGGCAGAATGCACTTTCAAGTTGGTCTCACAGAAATTTCATCGAAATCATCAAAACTAAAAAGCAAAAAATAAACGTTTTTTTCAACAGAAGTGGGTGGCCATATGTGTTGTAGAAAACATGTACTTTTTGCTTCTTAGTTTTGAGGTCGTTATTTCTACAATTTTTGCATTTTTCGTTCAGAAAAGAGAAGCAAATATACACTGTACTCGCTTTACTTTTTCAGCTAACTATCATAAAGGCGACATTATGTTAAACACAAAATTTAGATTTCGCTGAAGAAGCATGTACAATGTGACGAAGAGGATCAGTCCAATCAGGATAAGGGAAGGTCATAACGGCCTCTAAGAAGCTTGGTGTGCTCAGCAAAGCCAGGCACTAATTCCCGTCGGCTCATCGCCTACAGTCGTATAAGGCGCAAATTCGACCACACATGGAGTACTACTCTCATCTCTGGACGGGAGCTCTCCAGTACCAGCTAAGACCAATTGACCGCATCCAATGTATAGGGGCTCAAATTGTCGACGATAAAGCCCTTCACTCTGCATCTTCTATCGCATCTATCACGGGGAATGTTCTGAGGAATTGTTTGGATTGATCGCGCTGGTAGAATTTCACCATCGGACATCGCGACAAAACTCGAAATGCCACCATGATTATGGAAATCTCTGGAAATCCACAACATACATATTAAAAATAAACACTTATTTGGTAAAAAAAATTTACATATGGCAACGTGATTTGGTTTTGGCTTTTAAAGTCATAAAAATTGTGTCAAACTTTTGAAATGATTATGGGATTTAAAATCAAAAGAACTTTTAGCCTCATTTATTTTGAAGAATACAAAAATTATAAAATATAAAAATCTAATATATAAAATTCTCGTGTCACAATGTTCGTTCCCATACTCCTCCGAAACGGCTTGACCGATTCTTATGAATTTTTATGCATATTCAGTAAGTCTGAGAATCGGCTACTATCTATTTTTCAAACCCCTAAGTGATAAGGGTGTCCACCTAAATTTTTATTTTTATTTTTGGATAAAATTTTTATTTTTATTTTTTTATTATGTGGCATTAAAAAATACATACGACCCTAAATTTTCACCCCTGCTTTTTAATAGCCATATTAGTCAATCAAAATCTTTCACCGGGTAAAGGGCGGTGCTATCGGGTCCCAGATTTTTTCGGGGCAGGACAACGTCTGCCGGGCCCGCTAGTAAATATATAAGGTTTTCCCATAACTTTGTTTTTCATATTACAATTGGTAATTACTATTAAATTATTAACTTGTTTTTGCAGTCTATTTTAAGATTCTTCATCATCCTGCCACGGAACCCTTTAGTTTCCACTGAGCGTCTACAACGCACTGGACTGGTAATTGTATTACTCACTGAACAAGGTAAAGAAACCTTTCTTCTCACGTTCATGATTCACATACAAGTCACAAACAAAGTAAGAAAACTAAGATAAATCTATATCTAATTATCTATACTAATAAATAAAATTTAAGTGTCCGTTTGTAATCCTAACTTATATTATAAATGGGTTTGTTTGTTTGTTACGCCTAAACCTCTGAATAGATTATTTTAGGTAGCGAACCTGCCTTAAGTGCCACAGGTAGCGGGCTCGATTCCCGCTCGGAGCATATGTTTGTATTGACCATACAGGAATATTTTCCGGTCTGGGTGTATTGGTCCATGTCTTTGTGTTTCTTTTCGGACCCCCGACACAGGCTATAACTATCCTAATATATCCGTTGAGTGTGTAGCGTTTATTATTTATTTATGGGACCATGTAGAGTATGTAAAACCAATCATTTCTATATTGCATTCAAAATAGCTAATTAAAACCTGTTGACACAGTTGTGGCGTACTGGTAGCGAGTCCGCTTTTAGCCTCGACGGTTGCGGGTCCGATTCCCGCTCGGGGACATGTTTCTATTGATCTTACAAATATCAGGCGTCGGGATGTGACGACCCCATCGCCCGCTGTTGGGATAACCTCTGTCACAGCAGAGATTATTCCACCTGTGCAATCAGTCACACTGGTGGTAAGTCTTTTGTTGCAAGAGGCCCGCTAGGTAGGTACCACCGCAGTGTCCAATATTCTGCCGCCAAATAGTAGTTCTTAGGCATTACTGTGTTCCGGTTTGAAGGGCACTGCACGCTAGTGAAATTACTGGGCAGAGGAGATTTATGAACCAATATCTCGAGGTTGGCAACGCGTGAGTTGCACCTACTAATGGTGCTGCAAGCGCTCATAGGCTACGGCAACCACTTACCATCAGGTGGGCCGTATGGTTGTTTGTCAACTTTTAACATAAAAAAAAATATCAGTTTCGGTCTGAGCCTTTGTGCTGGTTGGTCTCCTCACCGTGACTCGGACACGTAAAGCTGTCGGTCCCGGTTGTTATCACATAACACCTGCTTATAATCGGTAACTCTTGATAAGTAATTTGCTCATATCTAATGAGTTACTGGTTCACCCTTAGAGGTGTGGAGGTCAGAAGACAATCGCCCTGTGTAAAAACTAGTAATCTGTTAAATCCGGATAAGAGTGTTAAGCAGACCCTGGTTAGATAAAATACCGGGAAAAATGCTATAATTAAAAATCTTTATTCGCACGAGTAAAGCCACGGGTTAAACAGAATATAAGTATTTTTACGTGCATTCCCTTTTACGCTTTGGGTTTTTACGCCATGATAACGCCGGCGTAACCGGTTTTAATTACAACTAGCTACACCCGCAGTTCTGCTCGCGTGGTGGCTGGAGGGTTATGTACTGATTTTTCTTTATTTCACAGAACCCTTATCATTTTCCTTAAATATAAGTAGCCTTAGTTACTAATCATAACATCAGCTGTCTACTAGTGAAAGTTTCGTTAAAAAGGTTCCATCCGTTTCAGAGATTAGCCGGACAAACAGACAGATAAAAGTTTTAAAAATTGTTTTTTTTTTTAATATAAGTACCGTATATACTTTTATATGCAGTGAGTATAAAGCTGTTAATTAGTAATTATAAACAGACACTTCAATTTTATTTATTTGTATGGAACAATTTTTTGTTTGCTTAGTTACGTTGTTTTTAATGGTGGTAAGAAAGTATGTAATGTCCCGCCTGATGGGGAACGGTTACTATAGGTTCTCAAACACTTGAAAAACCAAAAATACTACATGAATATTGCTCACTCAAGAAGCTAGGAGACTTCTTCTTATCGTGCCGTTAGTGGCAAACCTAGAGTTGTTCAAGTCGCACTTAGGTCTCTGACTTGGCTTTTCGACTGTTGTCAAATTGATAAAAGCCGGAACCGACTTTTACGTGCCTTCCGAAGCACGGAGACGCTCAGTTGAAATGCCGTATTTGCGATCACCCATCTAGTGTCGACCGCGCCTTAAGTTGCTTAAGTGGGTGCACTCGGCTACGAGCCTCTCAAGAGACTAAGAGACTAACGAGATTTTTTTTGATATTTTCAATATGTTATCATTTGACTTCGGAGCTGAAGTAATATTCTTGAAACAAATTATTATTTCTCAAAACTATGTATTACTGTCATAGGAATATCTTAATCCAAATGTGAGTCTAATAATATAATTAAAGAATTAAATAAAAACCCAAACAGATATAATTAAAATAATGATTTTTATTGGTAATTAAAATTTCGTTGCGACTCGCTGGTGGCTATCGTAGGTATTTTGGAAAAACCTGTATAACAACCAGCTAATACGAGTACATCTCATATTCCGCGAACCCCATTGGGCATACCCATGACCTTTGAACCTTGTGGGGCGTACATATAACTACGTATAAAGCTTCTAATACATCAGTCGAAGGACGCATTTCCGAAGAAAATGTTCTCGATTTTGCTGCTAACAAGTATTGCCTGCGCGTGTGCTGCTCCGCGCTACGACTACCATAACGATCAGCAAGTGAATTATCCACAATATGAACTTAAGTATCCACAACACGAGGGCTTAGACTTGGAAGAGTTGATCCACGAGAAAGAAATCAACACGAAATTCTGGAAGGATCTCAGTTTCGAAATGTCAAATTCTAGTATTCGACTCGGTGATCTAGAAAAACTTATACCTGGAGGTATTTTAGAGGAAAACATTGAAGGAAACGTGTATAGAGTCAGCTTGTGGTTGCCCCGATGCGATAAAAACACTATGATCGTGAAAGCAATGCAGGGATTACTACTAATACGGGCATATGAAGATACGAGCGAGAAAGGTGACTTTAAAATAAGTTACTTGAACGAGAGAGTGTTACCTCTGTATGTCGACGAAAACGGTACTTGGTCGTATAGAGATGGAGTGCTCACGATAACTTTCCCACTGGTACAGAAAAAGCTACAAGAATATGACATGATTAGACTAGATAGAAGGTATAATGCGGTAGTGCCGTCTGGAACACCTCAAGGATTAAAGGACACAGTTGAAGCGACCACATATGCGGTAGACGAAGTCATACTACATCCTGATATAATAATAAATCGTGATATAATAATAAATAAATAAACGCTACACACTCAGCGGTCCCCATTAGGATAGTTATACCCTGTGGGGGGTCCGGAAACATACACATAGATAAACACACGCAGACCGGAAAACATGCCTGTATGGTCAATACTGTGCTTAAGGCGGGCTCGCTACCGCTGAACCACAATGTCGTCAGTTTAAATAATAAATTGTTAAAATATGTTATTAACATTTGTTGTGAATGGTAATTTAAGGTGGTGGTGGGATTTAAATGCCCGCCAGGTTAACTACCACTGTACGTTGGAGAAACTTGTGAAGTGCTCGTCAGACGCGTTTCAAAGTCAGCCAGCGTCTTTCATCTTGCGGGTGGCAAGGCAAGGTTGGCTAGTGAAGCTCGCCACCTGTAATGGTGTTAACCGCCTACGCGTTTGGACACTACTTTCACTTACCATCAGGTAGAGAAGAGTCATTGACCCTCGGGCTGAATAAAAAAAATCAAATATAAGTTGAGGCTTCTTGACAAGTACTCAGGTCCTACGATTTAATGATTATTTTGGTCGATTATATAATAAAATATAAATACTTATGTGTAATATTTATATCAAATTTAGTGTTAACAAAGAGAATTAGTATTGACTTTGCTAAAATATTGGCCACATTTAATTGTTCGAGTAATTTAACAAGCATACTCATAAAATAATAATATGGAGTACATCTCCAAATGAACATAATAAAATATGATTTATATTAATTACATAAATTCGTATTGTGATATTTTGTACTTGAGAATACTATATACATATTTATGTATATGTTATTATGGGTAGTGTATTTACTTACTACTTTGTTTTATTTCAAATTTGAGCCCCCGTGAGGGCTGCCCCTTTATCACGGCTGAGTCTCTGTACTCGGCCCCCCGCCAGGTGACGCTGTCAAGGCCAGTAGGGCCAACAGCAATACACATTCCGAAAAAAAATGTTTTTTTATTTAGTACCTGGATGACCGATGATATGTATGAATTGGATGATGATGATGTGTTTTTTAGAAATTATATTTAGATACAAATTGCATAATGGTGCAATATGAAAAATGTTTCACAACGACATCTACGGAGGTAGCTTATGTGTTGCTATGTCTTTATAGAAATAATAGTATTATTATTTGCCAATAAATGTCAGGACGAGTCATATTTCCTCGAACCGGAGTTTTCATTGCCTGAAAACACGGATAAAATGACATTTTCTTATAACGAATTCTAACTAAATCGATTAATCGCCCCCGAAACCATCATACTGAATTTCATGAAAATTATTGGAGCCTTTTCGTAGATTAAAATTATAAATATTATATATGTATATGTATGTTTATTTATTTTAAATTTATTTCATTCTGGTACGATTTACCACACTCGAATAATATTACCGTCGAAAATATATTTTATTTTAAGAGAATTAAATGTGTACGTCATATAATTAAAAATAACCTATTAGTCGACTATTTCAATCAACCATCATCAATTATTTCATATAAAAAAGATACGCAAACAACTTTTTGTAGAATACTAAAAAACTTATTATTTTGTAGAATACTAATAAACTTATTACGAGGAGTTCAAGACGAATCAATTTGAAGCCTTATGGAGGCTGCCCTGCTCGATGATGGTGTCAAGGCTCCTGGCCTGGCCCAAAAGCAATACACATTCCGAAAAAAATTGGTTGATATATTATAATTGGACGCAAATAAGCAACACCATGTCAACCCACAAAATTGAAAAAACTGAATTATATATGCAGAAGTGTTGGTAAATGGCTGAAGAACATTTTTCTTTAATATTTGTGGGGTTTTAAGCTTCAAAACTTTTAAAAAGGCCATTTTTAATCATGCAATTTATGTATTATTTTAAACGTTTTGGGTTATATTATATACGACATATGCAGTTTGTATGCTTATTTTATGTGAAAATAAGTAAAATAACTTACATACATCTTCAAATTGCCAAAAACTTGACCAATACATTAAAAATCATATAAAGCAAGTTGTACAAAAATTTCCAACGCGTTTTTCTCGAAATGACATTCGTGAGGTATGACATGAAATGACATGGTATTGCTTATTTGCGTCCAATTATGAAGTTTATTGTAACAACACGGACAGAGAGACGTACAGTACATAAGTACACAGTACAAATATCTTACGATTAATCAAAAGACCTCAACTGGAAAGCAGGCTGCTCCACCACTGGAACTGTTTTAACTGCGTTGTTGTTAACAGAGCTACAATCTGAGAGAAACTCTTCATTCAGCGGCACTCTATAGGGTATTGCGATTTTCAAGTTATCATCCGACAACATCCATGTTGCTCCATCAAAGTTTAACATTTCGGGTAATATTCTGACATCTTTAAGGTCCTTAATGTTGGAGGAGCTATTCTTTGATGTAACCGACGTCTTCATAACTCTCCCAACAATCTTCACAGCAACGTTTAAGTTGTTTGTTTCCGATAAAGGATATTTAATAGTATACTCATCAGTTCCGTACATTACTTGTGGGATAATGTTCGATTTGTTATTGCATAATTCTTTAAGCATTTCATCAGGCTCCGTGAATTTCTCCGTTTTGTTAAGTCTTGTATCTTGTTGTTTGTCAGGCTCCGCATTCTTATCACCATGTTTATTACTATTATCATTTTCTTGTGATGAAAAGTAATCTTCATTAGATGGATCTTCTCTAGACGATGAATCTTCATAATGTGAGTGCCATTCAAAACACAAGCTGTGGTATGCTGTACTTAAAATAGCAAGCATTAACAGTGCACTGTATGTAAAAGATTCCATTTCAACGTAAATGTGAACGAGTCTAAAGCGGTTAATGAAATGCCTAACGTACTAATAAGTCTATTTATATACTATTTATTTGTTGTTGAAGTCTAAGAATAACAGAATGTTTACTTTATTTTTACAGACCGGTTCTGCTATTCGCAGTTCCACTTAATTACATTAATTGATATATTTTTAGTATAAATGTAATCTGTTATCTATGTATATATATGCCATCAAAGACATACAATGTAAAAATATCCAAGTCTAGCGACGCAGTTCTTCTTTCACAAAAAGAGATGAGATCTCATGAGTGAGTATAACTATGACTGAATCTTGGCAGTTGTACATCAAAATATTGTACTTATTCAAAATATACGTATTATCGTAGTTTTTGACACGCTCACACCGTCCGGTCAGTCCCTCGATTAGAATGCGCTCGGAGCATCGCCTCCATTCCCGATGATGTAACCGTGGTTCCGCTTCGCACCCATGGACAAAATCAACTTTGAGCCTCCGCGAAGGTTGTCACTTTTTATCGGCTGGGTCTCAGTACTCGGCTACCTCACCCGGTGACGCTGTCAAGGCCAGTAAGGCCAAAAGCAATCGAAATCAGAAAAGAAAAAAAAAGTCAGTTTCCAGATCCAGTTTAGCGCAAAAATAAAAATCAAGAGTGTTCACGCCTTTTGTGGAATACACCGCAATCTGCTGTTCTATGTTTGCCAGTTTGCCTTAATATATAGTAGGCGTTTGCCATTTTATGTAAGCATTGGTTGAGCCCGCGGTTCCGCTCGCCTGGTGTACCAATTTTTCTGGAACTCCATTCTATTTCCAAAAAAAAAGTTGAAAAGTAAAGGGTGTTCCCATACATACATAGTTATTGTTGTTATAATTAAGATGTCTAGTTTAATTGGCACCAACCTCAAATAAGGCAAGTAAATAAAGTCGTGCTATTGTGTGAAAGAAAATAAAAAATCGTGCGCGAGTCCAACTCGCACTTGCCCGATTTTTTAAGCACCGCGCAGTTAGTTTAAATTCAGTTAATATATATTAAATAATAAAAACTTATCATAAAAACAATTATTATTGGAATTAGTCATTATAGCTATATCAATATACGGTTCATAATATTTGTCATCTGCGTTCGAGAAACTTTAGTTTTCTTTGACAACGTTTTATTGATTACATTTTCTAGAATGCCCTGATACACTTTGACCTATCTCTGGGCGTATAAATACATCCCACTGCTTGAGATGTATTAGTCGACGTTTAATTAAAGTGAGAAAATGTTCGCATTTGTGTTGTTAGCAATTATAGCCTGTGGCAGCGCAGCGCCGCACTATGGGCCGCCGCGGGATGGTCCGTCACACTATGGGCCGCCACATGATGGTCCGCCACACTATAATCATCACCGCCATCATTCGACGTACCATGAATACGAAAATTCTCCCTTGACACAGTATTTGGATCGGGAAATATTTGACACGTCAAAATTCTGGCAGCACTTGAACCGAGAAATGGCAGAATTAGATGCGATGCTCGCGGACTTGAGCAGACGCTTCCCGAGTATTTCAGATTCAAAAGTTGAAGGAAATGAGTATAAGGTAACAATATCATTGTACGGTTTCAATAAACAGGATATCGTTGTTAAAGCGCGAAAGGGTTTATTAATAGTTCAAGCCGTACGTAAATCGGAAGGGGCTGTAGGCAACTCTTACTTGGACGTGAGGACGCTACCAGATTGTATAGATATTAATGGCAAATGGACATTTGAAAATGAAATCCTCACGATCGTTTTTCCGTTAGTACAAAACAATGATGGGAATGAAGAAAGCGCCACTGAAGGCCTCTCCACTCAAAGTCCGCCTGTTCCTACTACTAGTGAGGTAACTGATATAGAGGTCAACATTCCTGGTAGAGGAGATTTAGATGAAAACACTAATTTGTTACCGCACGAAACAAATCAAGACCGGGTAGAGGCGACCACTTATGCTGTAGATTTGAAAGATGAGGTAGAACTCGTTCCTATTAATTATTGATTTTTTATTTATCAAAACAAGAAATTTGTGAAGATATATTTAATTATGATTGTGATTAAAATTATATGTCATTAAATTTGATTATTTTTATTTTCTTAAAAGATCCTTCGTTATTTTCATTTATTTAAACTCAATTAAAAGTTTTTTTTTCGAAAATATGTTAGTAAAATAAAAAAAACCTCTAAACTATATAATAAAAATTACAAAAAAATCATAAAAGTACATAGTAAGGATTTGATTAATATAACATTGAATATATGGACGCAAATAAGCAATACCATGTCAACCCACACGAATGTCATTTCGAGAAAAACGCGTTTGAAAATTTTGAACAACTCGCTTTATATGATTTTTTAAATTTCTTGGTCAAGTTTTTGGCAATTTCAGATTTGTGTAAGTTATTTTACTTATTTTCACAAAAATAAGTATACAAACTGCATATTTCGTATATAATATAACTCAAAACGTTTAACACAATCCACAAATTGTATGGTTAAAAAATGGCTGTTTTAGCTTAAAACTCTTACAAATATTAAACAAAAAAATCAATTCATATTTTGGTGCTGAGTTGAAATCTATTCTTTAATCAGTTGATAAATTTGACTTTTTTCTCGAAAATTACGATCTTAAATTAAGTTGCATAAATGACAATAAAAGATAATAAAACATCCTTCACAACGTCCGGTGACCTTCAGTACATTACCTTAGAACCTCAATCCACGACGTCTTGATTCGTGGTCCTGCCTGACGTGACGTGTTGCTTGCGAGCCTGCCTTGAGTCGCGACAGTTGCGGGTTCGATTCCCGCACGGGGCAGATATTTGTATTGATGTTATAAATATGTCTCGGTCTGGGCGTTTGTCCATGTGGCTCTCCCCACTGCTTCGGGGAGCACGTTAAGCTGCCGGTCCTGGTTGTTATCATAACATCTGATTATCGTTAACTCTTGATAGGTAATTTGCTCTTACCCAATGAATTGTAGTCTTAGGGTTGCGGAGGTCAGATGGCAATCGCTGTGTGTAAAACCTTGGGATTGATGCTAGGAAGATAGTAGAGCACCTCGAACGCTGTATTTTTTCACGGCCCAATACCAGTACTCGCTCCAAGGTGACGCTGACATGAATATAGGTACATACACAAACAAATTAACATTCAATCTCTTCAAGGACTTTAAAACTAAATAACGAATTAAAATTGACCGCAAAAATAAGTTGGTAATCATATTAATTATTAAAAGTAAGATGAAAAACAAAGTTATGGGAGAATTTTATACGTCTCTAAAATTTGTAGACCTACCTTTGATGTCTTACAACCTCAAAAGTTTTCTGTGCGTGGTTCACAACGCACTTGACTGATAATTATTTTTGGTGAATCATCGACATTTTTAAGTGGAGGTTCATTTCTGCTGATAGTGGAGGTTACTTTATCACTTTAATGTTTACAGTTTGAGCAAATAGAACTATAAAAGATGACATTTAACATTTCATTATCGTTCTGGGTATTTTGTCTCAGTAAATTCCAAAACTTTAGGTAATAAATCTATAAAATTTGGTTTTCCTGTTATTAATTTGCGTGGGTTCATTCGTAGGTTCCATTTTACCAAAGAGGTTAACGAAGATAAGGCTCGCTTAATTATAAACAATCACCGTAGCCCGTAGAAAGAGAGAGAAGATAGAATGAACTAAAAACCTTACATATTTTCTGTGTCCGTAATGTCAAATTACCTATATAATTGACAGTCTTGACCGGGCATAAAACATGCAAACATTGACATTTAGGAAATAAAAAATAAGTTGCCAAACCTATATCTATTTCTTTTACTCGTATTAGTGCTCCGAGCTACAGACTAAGATAGCAATATCTCCTTTGAAATAAGGTTACAAGACCGGCAACAGGGTATGGCTCCGTCTATGAAATTCTTAGTCTAAGCTGTAGACTGTAGACGCTTGAAATAGAAATGTCACCAGCCTGGTGGCGCTGATAAGGGAGTAAAATTGGTTACAGAAATAAGGTAACAAGAAGACGATAAAAGTAAGGAGTTTGTGCAAATGAAAACAGTTAAAATTTTATAACAATATAATCGAATTGTACATCGAATAATTTGCGTATACTTATCTAACATGTAAGAACAAAGAAACACTTATAGTTGAAAAGAGGATTATCTGTACTGGAACAAAGGCTGCTCCACCTCTGGCACCGTTATAACTGCATTGTTGTTCACAGAGCTACAATCTGCAGAAAACTCTTCGTTCAGCGGCACTCTATAGGGTATTACGATTTTTAAGTTATTATTTAACAACGCCCATGCTGCTCCATCAAAATACAATATTTCTGGTAATATTCTGACATCTGTAAACGATCTGAAGTTTGAGTATGGATTCTTAGATGCTACCGACGTCTTTATAACTCTCCCAACAATCTTCACATCAATGCTATATTCGATGGTTTCTGGTAAAGGATATTTAATTATATACCCATTTTCCCCGTTAGTTATTTTTACTGCAACATTTGAATTTTCATAGCAGAGTTCATTAAGTAATTCACCGGCCGCCGTGTATTTATGAATTAGATCTTGAATTTTATTTTCCCTTTGAAGTACACTGGGTTGTTGGTTGTACCTTTGAAATGTACTTGGGTGGAAATAATTATTGAAATCATTATTAAATATACCATAGTCACTGTGATCATAATTATCACCATAGTATTCGTGTGATGGGTAGTATTCATGTGATTCTTCATGATGTGGATAGTGCCATTTGTAACAAAAACTGTTGTTCACTAAACATAAGATCGCAAGCAAAATTAAATTATACATTAGAGACCGCATCTCAACTATTACTAAGCAAATACTTCGATATACTGTGGCGAACGAATGTATAAGTTTATTTATATTGTTATGCGTAAAGATAACATAATGTTATTATTCAACCGACTTCAAGAAGGATTATCAATTAAACGAGATATTTGTATGTTTATGGATAGTTCGTTTTATGTTCGAAAGGCTCTACTCCCGCCGTCGACCATTTTTCATCTTTTAAAGTATCTTGTCTATTTGCTTCGGAAAAGTATAATTTGGGAGATGAAACTTATGATGAAGATCACAGATAGGCCACTAGGAGTGAGAGAACTTCAAAGTTTAAAAAAAAAAATTCTTCAATGCTATCTTCAGACATCTACATTATCCAATATATAAATACAAAAATTAAAAGACTAAGATATGGAAATTTTTGTATTACTTTTGTCATTGACTAATAGATCATCAAAATTAAAAGGTACTTTTAGCAGTCTTCCTAACTTCAAATTTTGAAGTCTATTAGCAGTTAGCCTATAAATGAAAAAAAGAAAAAAATGATGTTGACTTGATTAACTTGACCTTGACATGATATCCCATCAAAAAGATAAAAATGTAAAACAATCCAAAGCTCGCAACGCCGTTCTTCTGTTACAAAAGTTTGTGAGATCCCTTGACTGAAACTTGACACTTGTACGGTAAAATATTCTACTAATTAAAATACTTTAGTGTCTTCCTATATAATAATATGAATATGTATTATTTTTATTCGGGTAGTTGTTATTAAAACACAAATTATAAATAAAGTTTAATGATTTAAGACATACAAAACTTGTGACCTTAAAAATATTTATGGTAGATACAAATTTAAATTCGTACGTACAAATTATCTTCAAAAATTTTAATAATTCATTCTGTACTGGAATGACGGATTTGCCATAGGCACCGTTAGAATACCATTACCGTCAAAAGGATTACAGTCAGCAAGAAACTCTTCATTAAGCGGATGTTTGTAAGGAATTGTGATTTTCAATTCATTATTCAAAATAATCCATGTCGCTTCATTATATTTCAATATTTCGGGTAAGCTTCTTACATCTGTGAACGCTTTGAAGTTTGTATTATTCTTTGTTGATACAGTTGTTTGTATAACTCTTTTGTCTATTTTAATTTCAATATTTAAATCATCTGTTTTTTCTAGATTGTATTTAATAACATAACCATCAGTTCCATACTTGATTTGTGGTACAATTTTATTTTCGTTACAGAATTTCGTGAATATATCGTTAGCTTCGTTGATTTTTCTAATAACATTTTCTGTTGTTTGTTTCACTTGATCGTCACAGCGGTGATGTCCCCAATGTCCGTGATTGTGACCATGTCTGTGATGCCATGTACTATCACTTAGCTTTAGTAGACTAATTAATAACACACTTAACAACAGAAAACGATGCATTATAGATTGCGTCTGAACAAACACTGAATAAATAATGTTTAATAAATATATATTATATATTCTCTCAGATACGATAATGTTTGTTATTTCTTGTTAATTGAATCACATTCGTTTCTAGAATGAACTTACTAAAGTTTTTTATTATTGGTAGAATGTATTTAAAATATTTTCGTTTTAACTTATTATTATAATATTAATTATGTCTGTCATTAAGGTGGTGTAAAAAAAGTGGTAGGCCTCTTATTGCAGTTATTCTACAGCATAGCAGTGGCGTTACTGTGTTTCGGTTTGAAGAACCCTGTAGCTAGTGAAATAACTAGGCAAAGGATATTTAAGAACCTAAAAATGAATGGTGTTAAACAAGCACCTATAGGTTACTGTGGAGGTATGACGTGAGAGAAATGCCTCCAACACAATGGGAGGATCCGCCGACCAGGCTGTTGGTATTGCCTGGCGGACCGAAGCACTGGACTGAAGCCCAACGACTTACGTTGGCAAGTGGTATATATAGGTTATGAGCGTAGAAAACTCTGACACCGCGATTTAGGATCGTGACGCTCATTGGTCGTCCATGTCATTGCGTAGTATTCCCTGTACGTGTCGTTGTAGGTTTATGCGACAATCTTGTCTTTCTATCGAGTTACGCCGTGTTGTGTGTAGATGTCGCTACATCACTCCCTCCCGAGACCGGAGGTCGATGAGAAGCTTGAAGAGTCTTGAGTGCTTGCCAGTACTCTGCCAGTCGCTGATGAAGCCGAGGGTGTTGACCAGGCCTGCGCGTTCTCTGCATGCTTGGTCAGGGTACCCGATGAGGCTGAAACCTAACAAGGTAAGGGATGGGAGATTAGGCCTCCGGCGGTCTCACTCATCGCACGAAACGCAACAGCACTCATACTGTTACTTTACGATGGTTTAAAAGAAAAAAAGAAAGAACAAGTTTATTGGAAACACAGCTGAGTACAATTTAAAACAAAAAAAAAATACAAATATAAAAAAAAACAAATAATAATAAAATTGAACAAAAAAAATAACAAAAGATATAAAATAAGTTAAAAAAAAGCAAAAATAAGCTATTAAAAATAAAATACTACCGTGCTGTGTTCCAAAATGGCTAACATTCAGCATTTGTTGGGTAAACATACCCAACACTGATTTTCTATGATTATATTATTTATATGATTTTCTTTCTTTTCTTTATACTTTCCCGGACGAGCCAGCCTATTTGTGCTGGAAAGAACGTGGCTCTACTACAATAACTAAACAATTGCGTACAGTAACTAAATGTTTATGTAAATTATAATTTATATTACTGATAATACATTTTTTTAATTACTTTATTATTACCTTGGATACTTGTCTATTTGAATTTTACCTCATGACCTAAGATAAATTATCAAACTTTTAAATATAACTAACAAATATATATTTAGTATAATAACAATAAATAAAAAAATCATCATTAACATCATATGTTTATTAAAACAAAAATAAAATTTGATAAGCGTTATAGTAATGTATATTGGGAAAAAAGACAGAGTGTACACACGGTAGAAGTAAAAATTGTATACTGTTGTTGAATGTTAATTTAAAATAAATAGCCATCCCCATACACACGTACTAATATATAATATATTCCGTCGCATTCTCTAAATCCTTTCAATGTATGAGTTTGTCTGTTTTTGAAGCTTTTTCGTTTCATCAAATTTTGAAATCGTAACAATTGTAAAGACGTTTCACTTCAAAAATTATCGCAAATCAATGAGCATGTATGGAGATGTGGGCACCTTAATTACTGCATTGTCACTATTAGAGCAACAATCTGCGTAAAACTCTTCGTTCAGCGACATCATGTAGGGTATCGTTATTATTAGGTCACCATCCAAAAACATCCATGCTGCTCCACTGTAATCTAATATCTCAGGTAATAGTCTCACGTCTGTAAACGCCCTGAAGTTGGGAAAGCTTTTCTTTGATGATACCGTAGTCTTTATAATTTGATCAATTATCTCAACATCAACATTTAAGTTATCTGTATCAGATAAAGGATATGTAATTGTGTACTCATTAGTTCCGTACATTATTTTAGGAATAACTTTTGAATTTTTATCGGAGAGTTCTTTAAGCATTTTGCGGGCCTCTGTGATTTTTTTGATTAGCTCTTGAAGTTTATCGGTTGGCTCTTTACGATGGTGATGATGATTACTGCTATCATCATCATGTGATGATGGAAAATCTTCATATGAGAGTGAGGAATCTTCACTAGATGATGAATCTTCATTATGTTGGTGGAGACATTTAAAACAAAAACTGTGGTTTGCTATACTTAAAACCGCTAGCAATAAGAGAGCACTGTACGTAAAAATTTCCATTTCAAAGCCAATCTCAACAATACATTAGAGAATAAATTAATAGACTGCGAAGATTGAGAGGATAATTCAATTTATATACGAAGATAATTGAGGCTGAAAGATAACAAAATGTTTATATTATTGGCGTGGAGTTCTCAGTTTCGCTTACGTGGACGTGTGACTGACTTTACGTTTTAAAACTATAAGCTGATCCTTCTTTTTTAAGTTAATTTGTTTTGTGTCTTTTTGAGATCTACGATCAGCGGCTTAGGCTGTGAGTTGATCCGTCAGTCATTCAGGAGAAAGCATTTTATATATATATATATGTTGGAATTGCATGTTAAACGAGCTTTTCTTTAATAATTTTACTGATATTTGTTTATTTTAAATCATAAATTAATTTAATTTGATTTGTTATTACCTTTTAATATTGTATAAGTTTTTATTAAGTTGTTATAATACTGGCCATATCGAGTAGAGGGAAACCTCTAGTGGGGTTGAGACACCATCTGTCAATGAGAATGAAAAAGATACAAAAGTTATGTTGTTTTACGGAAATAAGATATATTGTTAAATTGTGGTTGGATCGAGTTGGATCACTTTTAGATTGTTGGGAGGTTAAGTCAGATCGGTGCGCCGAACCCACTGCTTGAATATATGATATGATAATATGATTTGTTAAAAGGAATAAATCAATATTGTACAACTTGTTTTGTGCTTACATTTTACCCACACCACGCCAACACACGACGACAAGAGTCGTAACCACTGATGACGATGTCTATGAGAATCTCCGTTCTCCGACATATAGTTATTCTTCTGAAAAAATAAATATACTAATTACTAACTCCGTCCCTGTATTGAATAAAAATAACATTATGTTATCTTTATGTGTAGTAATGTAAATAAACTCACACTGATACACTGTGTCCAACGAATGGTTGGACACAGTGTATCAAAGTAATTGCGTTCGTTCGTTGACATGCAGTCTCTAATATATTATCAACTATTCTTTGCGATCCTATGTTTAGTGAAAAACAGTGTTTGTTTTAAATGGCGTCACCCACATTACGAAGATTCACATGAATACCATCCGTCATCACACGAATACTATGATGATGATCATGATCGCAGTGCTTATGGTACAAATGGTAATGATTTCCTATATAATATCTACATAGATCTAAATCCAGGTATACAAAAAGAAAATAAAAATCAAGATCTAATGCAAAAAATCACGGCAGCCGGTGAATTGCTTAAGGAACTATGCAACGAAAATTCAAATGTCGTCCCACAAATAACAAACGGTGAAAATGGGTATACAATTAAATATCCTTTATCAGAAACAAACAAATTAAACGTTGATGTGAAGATTATTGGGAGTATTATAAAGACGTCGGTAGCATCGAAGAATCGCTATTCAAACTTCAGGGCGTTTACCGATGTCAGAATATTGCCAGAAACGTCGAATTTCGATGGAGCAGCATGGATGTTGTTAAATAATGAATTAAAAATCACAATACCCTATAGAGTACCGCTGAATGAAGAGTTTTCAGCAGGCTGTAGCTCTGTGAACAATGCAGTTAAGACTGTGCAAAAGTTGGAGCAGCCGGCTTTCAAGTATAGGTCTTATGATTAATCATGACAGATGTTTTGTTCTTTTATTTCTTAGTATTTTTCCGCAAGCAATATTCGCTACGTGTCTTGTTTTTGCTATAAATATAGCATATTGCATTGTATCAAATAAATACGGTTTATTTTGTTTTATAATGAGTTTTTCTTATTTATTATTTCCCGAGCTTAACTGTCTAAAATAAATATAAAATAAATAATAAGCCTTTATTTTTTATTTTATTCAGACATCACAATAATATTAGTTACATGTACATAGATTTTAAGTATGGTTTTACACAATACCAGTGTTTGATTCTTGACAAAGCCTCCAACTTCCATTTCTCTCTCTCGTTGGCTTTAGTTGTCTATCTGCTATAGCTTAACTGTCTACTGTATATTAAAAGAAATATCAAAAGCATGCCACTTAGCCTTCATTTAGAAAATTATAAAAATATAAATCCCACCAAATTTTCCTTTTTTACGTACTTTTTGGAGGGTACAGTTTTTTTATTTAGCAAGACGCTGATACAACCACTTCGTTCATTCTGATCACTCTTTTATCAAAATGTTGTTACAATTTCAATATTGTCCGAAGTTTTCTGAAGTTCTTAAACACTTAATTCATAATAACCAATATTATTAATTATTATTCACATTATTATTTATTTATGTCAACTATATAAAACACAATTATAAAAAGAAAAACAAATATATAAAAAGTAGGTCTTTTAATGAAAAGGCGGTTTACGGACTAACCTTACGAGTGATTTCCTCCAGGCAACCATGTTTTTTTTTTTTTACTTTAGAAGCTAATATCTCAACAATTACTGACTTAATGAAAAAAACAAAATTGAACCACCTTATCATTTTGTTAGACCTGTCCAAAAATATCTCATACGTTGATGGCAACGTACGTTGAAATTTATTTCTTCAACTCCGTTACATGTATGGACTGCCACTATTAATTTTTATAAATTTTAGGATTTCATTACAAAAGCGTGTAGCGGTTCATAAAATACACCTATTTATATTAGTATTTATTAAATTTCGTATAGGTAGAGTCAATAGTCTCCAAGTGAAATGACTGTGACATACGGACGGACGGACAAAACCCTAAAAATGATGCTTCTTACTACAAAGGGAACAAAATGAGGGCTGCTAATTTTTTCATTGGTGGAGAATTATCAGATGATTATGTAAAAGAGTCTCAAAATTAAAGACGATTTCAGACCTTCTTTTGCAGTCGATTAAAATAAATTTAGACTGCTTGATTTGCTTGTATGTAATTTATTACAATAAATGATAGTTTTAAAAAACTAAAAACCCATCCAAAAATAATAAAAAAATATTGTGAAAAAAGCGTGGGGTGCACTCTGTCAATAGTTTTTTTAAAATCTATTATTAATTTTTCATTTTTAGTTCGAGTTTTTAAATTGTCATCGGTCCTTGATAAGTATGCAAAATTTAAATTTAATCCGACGTTTTGAAGGAGGTCAAAATCATGTTCAAAGTTTCTGTTACATACACTTGAAGCTAATAAAAGCGTTTTAGAAAGTACATAATTATATGCAAATTATTCGACGTTCAGTTCAATAACATTGTTAACAGTTTTAAGCAGTATTTTTTTTTTCACTCCTCCCTTTTTTTTCTCCATTGTTCCTTACTTTTGTGTTGTGTGTGTGTTTTTTAAACTATGTATTGCTAATAGAGTTGCCACCTTTTTTCTTGGAATTTGTACATTGGTGATTAATTATTTAGATAATTTCCTAACTTAGGAAAATAAAGTACATAGTAACATAACGTAACGTTGCACACTCAACGGCCCCCATTAGGATAGTAATATCCTGTGTCGGGAGTCCGGAAACATTCACAACGACAAGGACAAATACACCCAGACCGGAAAATATGCTTGCATGGACAATACAAACATATTATGCCCCGAGCGGGAATCGCACCCGCGCCCTGCGGCGTTTAAGGCAGGTTAGCTACCGCTGCGCCACAACGTCGTCGTCAACATAATAAAGTATCATTGATTATTCTTTAGCGATATATTAAAAAATATATATTACGAAGCGTTGTTTCTTTCGTCTCGCCATTTCATTACAGAAAAAGCTCTCTCTATGAACGGGAGTTGCAGGAATAGACATTAAAAATGAAAGTACTTTATACGTTTACGATAATACAATAATAATAATTCAAAATAAATCAAAAATTTTGAAGCCTCAATAGCGCAACGGTGGAAGGTAGTTAACGCGAGAGTCGACTGTTCGATCCCGACCCCCTTGGACTATCGTCGTACCCACTTCTAGCGCAAGCTTCGAGCTTATTTGGAGGGGCAATAGCGATATTATTATATTAGCAATGCTTTTATTCAATTATTAATAGCAATATTATTATATGAGCATTGCTAATATTCTTTTATTTAAAAAAAAAGACATTTACCCGAATAACATGCATTACTTTATTATAAAGTACGGGTGGCAACCGTAATCACTAGCCCTACTTGATAGGGTTTCCGGGTGGGTGATATTTCTATATCAAGCGTATATAGGCTACCGTGACTTTTTCACATCAGGCGAGTGAAACCTGTGTTTACCTTTTTGGCATCAAAAGTTAACCTTCAAGCACACAAGTTAATAACAGTTTTTTTATGTTAGAAGTTGGCAAACAAGCATACGGCCCACCTGATGGTAAGTGGCTGCCGCAGCCTATGAGCGCTTGCAGCACCATTAGTAGGTGCCACTCACGCGTTGCCAACCTCGAGATATTTGTTCTTAAATCTCGTTCGCCCAGTAATTTCACTAGCGTACAATGCCCTTCAAACCGGAACACAGTAGTGCCTAAACACTACTATTTGGCGGCAGAATATTGGACACTGCGGTGGTACCTACCTAGCCGGCCTCTTGCAACAAAAGACCTACGACCATTGTGACTGATTGCACTGGTGGAATAATCTCTGTTGTGACAGAGGTTATCCCAACAGAAAAAACCCTTTTCTTCCTAGCATTACATCCGGTATTTACCCAGGGTCTGGTTATCCTGTTCTCTCTTATCCTGATGATTTGGTGGATTACTTAGTAAAAAAAAAAAACATAAAATTTACAATAAAAGTATTTAGATCACTGTTATTAAACTAACTCGCCAAGTAATGTCTCGGTGAGTGACTTAGCTTTCGTGTTCGCGTATTTTAATACACCAAACGTCAAAATTGACACTCGTACTCGCAAAAACACGAAATATAGCGTTTTTTTTACGCATAGTTTGCGTTTCAAAAACGTTACTATAATAGTTTCCGCTTTTGATCTCGTACTCGCGACTTAAAATTATAACGTCACCCGATAGATGGCGTTGTTTTTTCTCCATACAAACTGTCTCAAACGCAACTACGATAGTAGCGTCAAAAAAACTCGTACTAGAGGCAATGATCTCCGCAACCCAAAGGGCGAATCAATAACTCATTGGATAAGAGCAAATTACTATTCAAGAGTGAACGAATATTATCAGATGTTATAATAACACGGGGACCGATAGCTTAACTTGATCTCCGAGGCACAAAAGCCCAGACCAAAACAAATATTTAAAACAAACATCTGCTCCGAGTTCTAGAACCTGCGATCGTCGAGTCAATCGATCAAAGTTGGCTAAATACCATCACGTCACCACGGTCGTCAATAGGAAAACTATGTTGTTTAAAAATAATATTTTGGAAATTTACCGAGACGAAATACCCAGAACGATAATGAAAGGTGAAATGTCATCTTTTATAGCTCTATAGCATAATATGGTCAAAGTGCAAACACAAGAGTGATAGTGGAGGATCCGTTATCATTTATTATATTGTATTTTTCCTTATTCATTGTTTTTTTCTTTAGTTTATTGTATCATTATGTAAACTAATATCAGTTTAAAAAAAATACATATAAAAAAAGATAAAACCCCTGAGTTTGTTTCGCCGGTTCTTCTCAGGTAGAGGTTTAATTTTGGAGCCGGTGGTAGAATCTGACTTTCAACAAATAAGTGTAATGCTTTTTATGTTGAATAAAAATATTTGATTTGATTTGATTTGGTTCTTATTTTTTCGCTACGTTCTTGATAAACCTTTTTTTTTCCTTACATTTAACAATGTAGGTTCTTATGTCTTTAGTCCTCAAGGTAGAAATCTAACTATCTAAACTTATTCGTTGACGACGCTGTGGCGCGCAATATGTTTGTATTGACCATGCAAGCATATTTTCCGGTCTGGGTGTGTTTATCCCTGTGTATGTTTCCGGACCCCCGACACAGGATATAACTATCCTAATGGAGGCGGTTGAGTGTGCAGCGTTTATTAACTAACCTAACTAATATTATAAACGCAGACGCCTCAAACTTGTTGTTTTTGCGTTAGGGGTTAAAAATAGATTTCATTTGATTCTAAAGAAAGATTACAGGCATCTTTAATCATTCACATGAGTGAGTGATATTTAATATAATATATTGGAAAGCCCGAGTAGGTACCGATGGGTGAGGTTGCAAACAGGATAGGTAAACCAAAAGTAATCTAAATCTAAGTATCTAATCTGTTTGGATACCAAAAGTAATAATCTAACTACATATCTAATCTAACTAATATTATAAATGTAAACTAATATTATAAATGTGAAAGTTTGGATGGATAGATGGATGGAATTTGGATGAAATTTGGTACACATATAATTACATTATTACCTTATTTTTATCCCAGAAAAATGATGGGTTCCTGTGGAATCATCAAAAAAATACATAATGCGAACGGAGCAGTGGGCACAGTTAGTATTTTTACACCAACACAAAAAAAACTGAATTCATACCTTTCGTTTTGAAGCTAAAAATACTAAAGTAAAAACTTTTAAGCCATCTATTGGCAACTCATTAAATCATATTTGTACTAATTCTGTTGCCCAGTAAAGTGATAGAGACTTCGTTCTGTTGAATCATAGAGTTGTCGATAGATGGCTCTCATATATCTTCATCTTATATTTCCTATAACATTATTATTTAATTAAACATTATTTTCCGACTAATAAAAGATTTTACTTATTGAGACGACTGATCGGAAATGATCGGTGGGTTAAGCAACTTTAAGCGCGGTCAGTCACTAAATGGGTGATCGTACAGTGGTATTTCGACTGAGCGTCTCCGTGCTTCGGAGAGCACGTAAAAAGTCGGTCCCGGGTGCTATCAATTTGACAGTAGTTGAAAAGTCAAGTCAGAGGTACCTGAACAACTCTGACACTAGGTTGGCCATTAACCACTGGATAAGAAGAAAAGAAGACTGTTATTTTGAAATACATAAAATTAAAAGAGATTCTTTTTTTTATGTTACAAGTTGGCAAGCAAGCATACGGCCCACCTGATGATAAGCGGTTGCCGTAGTCTATGAGCGCTTGCCACTGACGCGTACCATCCTTTAAATATTGGTTCTTATATCCCCTTTGCCTAGTAATTTCACTAGCCTACAGTGCCCTTCAAACCGGAACACAGTAATGCCTAAGCACTACCTAGCCGGCCTCTTGCAACAAAAGACCTACGACCATTGTGACAAGTGCAATCAGCACTGGTGGAATAATCTCTGCCGTGACAGAGGTTATCCCAATAGCGGGCGATGGGGTCGTCACGTCCCGACGCCGGTAAATACATGATATCGGTTATATAAATGATGTCCCGAATAAAGTACACGGACGTAGCCGTGTACAATAGCTTGTTACTATTAAAGACGAAAACAGGTACTTTAATAATTAAATAGCTCAATGTAAGGGGGCAGGGCGAAGTACCTTACCCTGTTATTAAGCTGTTAACCGTTGACATGTCGCTACGATAATTACTATGAGGAATGTTTCTCAGACGGGACTAATTACTCTTGTATTGAGAAAGGGTTGACAGTAATTCTGTACTTAACTATAGATCCAAATAACTACTGTTGTTAAGTAGGCTGTAGGCTGCAGCTACGGAAGTACAAAAACAATGTAAAAATAAATATTTTTATATATTCGCACACAAAATTTAAACAGCGGGCTTACCATTAACTCCTTTTGCGATTCAAATGTCGTCCATTATATATTATGATATATATACGTCATGGTCATATAAAATCTGAATGTCAGAGTTGAATTGCATTGATTTTGAATTGCTATAAGAGTTAATGGTAAGCCCCCTGAATATAATAGAAAATAACTTTAAAATTATTTTCTGCACTAAATTAGGTATAAAAAATTAACGCTACATATTAAAAAAAAAACCGACTTCAAAACTAAAATACAAAAATGAAAATAATATTTTCTATAGAATATTTATTTTGTAGGCAGTGCCTTTAGGCCGATATTTTAGTTAATATAATGACAGTCACAACCCATTTATGTGTAAAGTTCTCATCGATACAAATTTATTGAGACCACCAGGTAATTGCTGTGAATCGTTAAATTGAGTGTGTTTTTGTGTATGGGGAGGAAATCTGCTAACAGATAACCGGCTTCTTGGTGAGGAGAACCGGGTTATGTGGGGCTCCATGACAGGGTGGTAACGTCATGGGGACCCACTAGAACCTCCTCGATGGCCTTTGAAGTTTGACAGGTTACGGGAACTCTAGCAGAACAAACCAACGCGACCTGACCACTGTTGGTTAGTTCGGTCCCGGGGGGCAAGCCCCTACTAAAACTTCCTCGGTGGCCGACCTCTCTGTGTTTGTCAGGTTACGGGAACTCTCGCAGAACAAACCTCCCGCAGAGCTGGTAAAGCTCCCCGCTACCCACGCAAGAGCTTTCGGCATTCGGCATTAATGAATTATTATTTTGGTCTATTAAGGTCTGCTGCGTGGCGATGTGTGGCAGCCCATACAACTCTTCTCCAGGGAGCAGGTTACATGCGCTGGCGTGGGGCTGACAAGAGCACTTCACGCGTGCATTTCATATATCGCAAGATTGTGTTTGCTATAACCAGCCTGTATTTACTCCAGGAGTGTATCTATGCTTATCGGGAGCGCAACGACATGACGAAGCTATCCAAAGTCATGTTTCTACTGTTATGCCATATAACTTCTATAGCTAAGCAGGTTATATTTCATACTGATGCGGATCGAATTCATGGAATGATTCAAAGTTTGAATGGTACGTTTAAAAAAAAAAAAAAATTTTTGTCAGCCTCTCTATCTGTTTGTTCTTTAAGGCTAATCCCTGAAACGGCTGCACCGATTTTAACAGATTTTTTGGCTGATAGCTGAAGTTATAAGGAGTAACTTAGGCTACTTTTAATGTCGAAAAAGAATTAGGGTTCCAATTTGGTGAAATAAAAAAAAATTTGGTACACAACGCGAGCGGAGCCTTGGGCACAGCTAGTTATAGACTTATAGATATAAAGAAACAAACTCAAAGGCAATCATTAGGATAGTTATATCATGTGTCGGGGTCCGGAAACATACACATCCAGGCCGGAAAACATGTCTGTATGGTCAATACAAATATCTGCTTCGAGCGGGAATCGAACCCGCTACCTGTGGCGGTTAAGGCGGGTTCGCTACCATTGCGCCACATCGTCATCAAAAACACACACAAACACAAATACTGGTTGTATTGTACCCAGACCAGAACATCTGTATGTTCATTATAAATATCTGCCCACACGGGAATTGAAGCCACAAGCACCAGCGGTTAGGTTCGGTTCGCAAGCACTGTGCATCAAAAGATATAAGTTATTAAAATGTTATGTTTCATTCCAAGATCCGATATACAACGCGGCCAATCCCAAAGCACAGACTCTACTACAGAGCACGTCCCGTGGCGCCCGGTTGCTGCTAAGTGCTTACACTGGGTGTGCTGTTCTCACCTGCACCTTGTGGCTGGTCTTCTCCATCATGCATCGAGTTGATGGCCATTATGTTGAGTTTCCATTTTGGACCGGGTTCAATACTGATCCACCCATCGTGTATGTTATTCTTTTATATATGTAACTAGCGGGCCCGGCAGACGTAGTCCTGCCACGAAAATGAAAAAAAAGTGAGACCCGATAGCAGCGCCGCCCACCGGGTCCAATTGTTAATCTAAACCATTCTCAAATCCACCGGAATACACCACAAAAAATCATCAAAATCGGTCCAGCCGTTTAGGAAGAGTTCAGCGACATACACACGTACAGTAGAATTATATATATAAAGATGAGAGAACAAGAGGCTGGTTTGGTAGGTACAATGTCTGTGTCAGTCATTCTACTGTAAAGCAGTACACTGTGTTTCGGTGTGAAGTACAAAATAACTAGTGAAATTACTGGACAAAGTATATGTACGAACCAATATCTCGAGGTTGGCAACGCGTGAAAGCCTACAAATGTATGGTGCTGCAAGCGCTCAGAGACTATAACAACCTATAAAAAAATAGTGCGGTGGGGAGCCATCAGGAACGAAGTTTCTTACGTTTTTTCTTCAACTCCGAATATAATTCGAAATGAAATCTATATATTTCAATAAGTTATATTATAAAAAGAGAAAGGTACAGAGAAAGACAATTATATATAATTATCTGGCTGCGTAATCGCTTTCTTGTGTGCTCATTTGCTTGTAGTAGGCATCATACAAGCACGCACATATGGGCGCTGATTTTATTTTAAGGTGAATTTAGAATTATAATAATAATAATTTATGTTTTGATACATTTATTTGAATTTTTGTTTATAGTTAAGTGTTGATTTTTTTTATTTGAAGTTAAGTGTAATGTCAACACCTTCTTGACAACTTCCGGTAACGTTAATTTAAACTGTTAAGTCCAAATGTTAAAATATTTGTATGTTTAAATATTGTTTTAAATTATTTTGTGATTTAAAAAAATACTTACATGCTTTTTGTAATGAAAATTAATTATTTTGCTAATATTGTTACCCACTTGATTTTAGTATAAAAGGCGGTTGTTATGCCGTGTCGAGTTAGTTCTCCGATATCTCTCATAGAGCAAACAGTTATAATAAAGTTAGTTGTGTGTTACTCTGTTGGTTTTTCTCCTGTAACAAGGACCCTGAATATCGATATGATGAAGCCACGCCGACACACACATACACGGCATACGGCATTTCTTTACGTGACGATTTCTACTAAATCGCACTACCCGTAAGCCGCGTTAAGGAACTTCGTTCCAAAAATAAATATCATGTACTCACCATGCTTTTGATTTAAATTTGCAAGTTTTTAGGATTTTATTTGTATCTTTATATCAATAGATTTGTCGTGGTTCTGATATACTCATTTTATGTAACGACTTTGGTCGGCATCGCCAATACGACGATGGACGCTTTGATGGCGACTATTTTGTACCAATGCAAAACGCAAATGAGAATTCTGAGGTAAGTCAATAAGACATAAGATCGTTTTAACCGACTTCAAAAAAGGGAGGTTCTATATTAGGTTGTATGTTGTTTTGTATGTTCATCGATTACTCCGTCAATTGTGAACTTATTTTGATAGTTCTTTTTTTTTATTTGAAAGGCTACTTTGAAGTCGGTCCATTATAATTTGGTCAGGAGCTAATGATTCCATCTTGGAGAAATCGAGGGAACCCTTCATATTTTACACATTTGTGGCGATTATTGTATTCTGCAGGAAATATTCATTTCTTGTTTTGTAGATTTCAAGTCGGAATTTTTTAAATTATTCAATATTTTCAATACTGCTTATGTAGCTGCTTTTTATTATTATAGGAACGATTTTGAGAATTTGCCAGAGAGAGCTAAAGTAATCTGTAATGAAACTGGTGAAGGATACGAAAGAGTTCTAATGATGCTATTGGTCAGAGGCTTTCAACACTACAGGCGAGTGATTGGGTGAGTTTTATACTGATTATTTCAGTATAAATATCAGGGGGCTCACCATTAACTCTTATTGCGATTCAAATGAGGACTAAAAACATTATTCCGGTGTATGGGGTATGGGGACGTAACGACCCCAACGCCCGCTGTTGGGATAGTCTCTGTTACAGCAGAGATTATTCCACCAGTGCAGTGCAAATTGTTGCAAGAGGCTAACTAGCCGGTAGTTAGGTACTACCGCAGTGTCAAATATTCTACCGCAAAACCCTAATGTCTTTGGCAATACTGTGTTCCGGTTTGAAGGTAGGCTAGTGAAATTATTGGGCAAAGGAAACTTAAGAACCAATATTTGGAGGTTGGCGCGAGTGGCACCTACTAATGGTGTTGCACGTGCTCATAGGCTACGGCAACTGTTTACCATCAGGTGGGAGGTATGCTTGTTTGCCAACTTAGTAACATAAAAAAAACATGCCAAAATCTGAGTTACAACGATATTTGATATCATGACTAAATATTTAAGTCATGCTTATATAAATTTTGAATCGATTTGACCTGTCAAAATTTAATAGAATTCTTACTAAAAGTTAATGCTAAGCCGCTTTGCGAATCTAATATTTATATAAGTAATCAATATTTATAGGACTGCGAAGTCACTACAGGACATTTTTGGTGTGGCAATTTTGGTACAGTTCGGTATCGGTGGATGGATACTTTGCATCGCTGCTTACAAACTAGTCAGCGTGAGTAAATAGTTTTATGAGAAAACTACCTGTGCCCGTGGCTCCACTCGTATTATGTAGTTTTTTGATGATCCCACGGGAACCCAACACTTTTCCAGGATAAATAATATGCTATATATTGACCCGGGTAATAAGCTATGTGTGTACTAAAATTTTATCCAAAATTGTTTAATAGTTTTTGCGTGAAAGAGTAACAAACATCCATCCATCCAAACTTTCGCGTTTATAATGTTAGTAGTAGGATATCGAATACCTAATTATATCAATGATTCGTTATTATTATAGACTTATAAGAATAGACAAAGACATAAAAGTCGTAGAAAGAGAACGATTTTGACAACGTTCCCTGTCTCTCTTTTTGCCGCCACGATTGCTAGCGATGAGAAGCGTGCTCTGTTTTTCGCTTCTTGTGTCTCTCTCTATGTGTGAAGGATAGAACGATTGTTATGATTCGTTCCCTTTATTTCGAACCATAGTATATTTACACGATAAACCTAATACTAGCGTGGTTTATTCTTATATTTTAACATAGTGAAGGCTGAAATGACCAAATATTTAAATCTTGCTCATAAGATTACTTGTGGTATGTTAGCTCAGCCATCATTGTTCCTGTTATAGTTTCGGTCCATGATCTTATACCAAAAAAACTCGATCAATATTTTAAAGGGTATCACTATAAAGTTGGATCAAAGTCAAACTACAAAAGGCAAGATTACGGAATTGTTAAGACCACTAGTCTCAGTACTAGAGAGGCTTATTCTTATTATTATGGTCTACTAATACCACAGCCATGAGGAACAACGTCTAGGACAGGACGGAGTACACTCCTTAACATCGTAGACACGACCTTCAGCAATAAATATAATTAACAAATAAATAATAATAAACGTTGCACACTCAACGGCCCCCATTAGGATATTAATATCCTGTGTCGGGGGTCCGGAAACATTCACAATGACAAGGACAAATACACCCAGACCGGAAAATATGCTTGCATGGCCAATACAAACATATTATGACCCGAGCGGGAATCGAACCCGCGACCTGTGGCGTTTAAGGCAGGTTCGCTACCGTTGCGCCACAACGTCGTCAAAAGCAAAGAAACAAATGCGTGAGAAGAAGATGGTTACCTTACTGAGTACTCTTTATTTTTCAGTTAAATATTTTGAGCCTAGAGTTTGCTTCGACGACTCTTTTCATTATCTGTATTCTGACGGAGCTCTTTCTATACTGCTACTACGGAAATGAGCTGACGGTAGAGGTGAGCAGTAGAGGTAGGGTTGCCAACCGTACTATAATTTATAGTATTTGTACTATATTTCGGGCTTTGCATTCAATAATAGTATATTGTATGCAAAGCCCGAAGAAATATATAGTACGCAATATTGTTTTGTGACTGAAATGACTGTTTTTTAATGTCAATTTTTTTTTGTTCTTCTACTAGAAAATGCTATAGTTTGGCGAAGACATGTTGGCAATCCTAAGTAGAGGTGATGTACTGGTAATAATTTTGTCAGGAAGTAATCATGGACTTGTTCAACAGAGCGAGCGCATCGTGTGCTCGGTATATTCAATGCAGTGGTTGAAAACTCCACCGCACTTCAAACGGACGCTGGTGCTTCTGATGCAGTTCGTGCGACGTCCGCTGCGCCCCGCTGTTGGGCGTATCATTCCATTGTCACTTGATACTTTCGTTAAGGTGACGGATTATTAAAAATTAAATTGTTATAAATAAATAGATAATAAGATAGAGAATATCAGCGTTAAGTAACAGAGTACTGTTGCGTTACGGGCGATGAGTGCGCTGGTGGCCTAATTTCCCACTCCTCTGCTCCCTTTTTCCTTCTGATCCCTTCCCTCTTAAACCTATCGCAAGCGTTCATAGGTTGCGGTGGCTGCTTACCATTAGGCGTATGCTTGTTTGCCAACCGTCATGAAATAAAAATAAGATTACAGCGTTTTTAGACCAGGGTTTTTTTCGGAGCACGCTGTTACACCCGCGCTTCACGTTTCCGTTTCAAAAAGCCAAAGGCCTAGACGAGCTTATTCCGGTGTATAAACTCGTAAAAAACGCCAGAAACCGCTCAAAGCTCCTACATGTTTACTAATATACTACAAAAGTTAATCAAATCAATCATCAATTATATCAACGGTTGCTAATTTAGGAAAGCACTTCTGATTTTTGAGTCTTTGATTAACATTTATTTCTCGCTCTCGTAGTCATGCAGTAAAAAATCTATAATATGAAATTGCTAGTAATATTTTTGTCTTCCAAGCCTAGAAAATTAAGTTTTCAGGGGCTAAAAGTAAGTTTGTGGTATATTAACTAAAAAATTATTTTCAGATTCTCAAATCTTCTTATACTTTCTACGCTGTTCTTCGTCAAACGAAGTGAGAGGTCAGTAGAAATTAGAACGCCTCTTTTAGAATGTAGAGTCATAGAAATATAGAGCAATAATAAATGTCATTTTAAACTATTAAATTGTTTATTTAATTCATTAAATTAATTTTTTTTTTTTAAGCATGTGACTATTGCATTTAATTAAAACGAATGCTTTTTCAAGTCGTAACTTATATTCCTATTGCCCCTCCAAATAAGTTCTTAGCTTGCTCTAAGAGGGGGTATGACAATGGCCCAAGGAGGTAAGAATCGAACCCGCAACTCTTGTATTAACGGAGTGGAGTCGGCTCTTAAACCATTGAGCTATTGATGGCGTAAAATCACGTGTGTAGATGTGATGTTGGAGTACCCGAAGGACAAAAGAGGAGCGACTAAGATGAGGAGGAGATTGGGCCTCCAGCGCTTTCATTCATAAAGCTGTTCAAATACTCTAGATACACGTCAATACTCTGTGACAGTAACGCTTTCTTACTATCAAGATATTATATCAGCATATTATATGTATAATTAGACTCTCGAATGGTGAACGAATTTTTGATATTTGGTAGAAGGAAGTTGAATAAAACATGCTATCTTTCGAGAAATCTTCGATAGCGCGATGTACAATTTTGACACCTTAGCGAGCATCCAATAGCGTTCCTATCACTCTTTAGTAAGCTCGTTAATTTTAACAGTTACTTTAAATTCAAGCAGTATCACCGTTAAAAAGATAATTAGTATGCCGAGTGCTTGATAATTTATGTTTATGAATGAGATGGGTGTGACAAGGTTTTAAGAAGTTTATACATCGAATGACAAATGTTGCTATTAATAATGATTGTAACTGATTCTGTTATAAAGATATTTGTTATAGAAAAATGTATTTCGATTTTAAGTATTATTGCAACAAAATTAGGTTGAAAAAATAATAATTAATATAAGTTTTTGTTGTTTGGTTGCACATAATTTTCTAATATGAGTGTATGATAAGTCAAGCAATTTATTAATTTCTTATTTCTCTTATGATACTTTAAGATGATTGAATTTGGGATTATTTGTTGTTGATTGCAACGTCGCCAAGTTACAATATTCAATGTACATGTAAAGTGCTTTATTTACAAAATATATAGTTTCTCGTGACGGGGACATTATTCTTGTAGAATTTGAAATAGCGCTACACAATAATCTATACAAATAAATAAAATTGATGTGCCTGTTTGTAATTCTAATTTAACAGCTCTTCATTAAGTGCATATTAAAGTTTGTGCGGTACTTACATAAAAAAAATATTTTAAAATTTTTGTCTGTCTGTCTATCTGTCTGTTTGTTCCGGCTAACCTCTAAAACGACTTGACCGATTTTAACGGGATTTTCACTGGCAGATAGCTGATGTTATAAAGAGTGACTTAGGCTAATTTTATTTTAGAAAAATAATTAGGGTTCCGTGAAATAAATAAAAATCGGTACACAACGCGAGCAGAGCCGCGGGCGCAGCCAGTTGCATAATATAACAATGAATATGCCAAACAATATTACTATACTACACAAGACAAAATGTTTATCATTTCAAAAATATGTCTTACAATGTGTAGGTGTTTTTAAGATTCGAAAGCTGACGACGACGGCTATTAACTTATATTCAATCTAAAGCGACTCGCTCTTATTTCAATTTATTACGAATATAATTTTCATTAATTTACATTTCATTTAGATGAGCACGACGCGCCTGTTTATTTACATTTATCACTGGGTGCTTTGGGCATCCGTCCGACTCTATAAATATTTCAATAGAGGTGCTATCTGGGACGTTGCCTTTGACATTTTAGGCTGTACGGAAAATTAATGGTGCTTCTCTATTCCGATGACGTGTTTAGTCGTGGTTCCTATGGACAATGGACTGGTCCTTTTTCTCAGCCCGGCCTTAGTAGTCGGCAATCCTGCCCTGTGATGCTGTCAAGGGCTAACAGAAATACACAATCAGAAACGAAAAGGCGCATCGTTAATCTTCGTTTGCTCACACATGAAAACGAAAACACTCGAATGAGCCATCCTTTTCCCAGCATAAATGGGCGGGTTCGATCGGGAAAGTACTACCCTGTCACAGAAAATCAATTCAAAGTAACTTTTGCACTTCGTTCCATAAGTGAGAGTGCCGGAATCCCACCCGCTCTGCACATCTTTTTAGGTTTAAAGAATTTATTTCTTATAAGAACACATATAGCTCACTTAAAATAAGATACAGTATAATAAATATTAAAATACATAACAATTTTTGCTTTTGGATACTCGGATGATTAATACTATGCGTCTTTTTTTCCTTCTCAACCCTTCGTTTCTATCTTTTAAGTTTGCAATGAGCATATACTTCAAGTATCGACAATGTTCATAGGTTGCGGTGATCAGGCGGACCGTATGCTTGTTTGCCACACATCATGAAATAAAAAAAATACTCGAAATATTTGAAAACATATAAATAAACAATCTTAAGCAATAACAATTCCCTTAAAGTGTAAAAGTGTAAAATGTGTAAATAGCCTGCCTAGCATGTTTTTCTATTTCGTGCATACACTGATGCGCAGGTACACTGGTTGGCTGTATAAAGTGCGTGCTAATGCGCGATCGGTATTAAATATTTTTTAATAATTGGAACGGATTTTGACCTTGTGTGTAAATTAGTACAAGAATACGAGTATCTCTCAATTCTATGTATACCTTTAGTTAATTTCAATGTATGAACAGTATTATACTCCAGGTAAATAACTTAATTAAAGCGTTTGGGATGCTCCCGTCCCAAAACTATTAATGTCAAATAAACTTAATGTTGACTACAAATAATGGAATTATTTGCTTTACGAGTATACAATGTTTATTTAAGTTTAATGAAATTGTCTGTATTTAAATTTGCAAGGAGACCCGACCATGCGTTGTTTTAGAAACAAGAGATTTATTGATTTAAATCGGATGATAGACGTGTGTTTTACATTGGCAGTCTAAATGTAGAAATAATTACCAGTCAATTCGCATCGTGATGATGAAGAATCTTAAAGACTTCAAAAAATAACGACTAAAAATCGACCGCAAAAAAAATAATTAAAAGTCATATGAAAAACAAAGTTAAGTAAGTTCGTGGGTGGAATGTTCTGAATGAGGGGTCACACGTTTCCTCTTCACATATATATATAAATATATACACCTCCATATTAATATATACATTGTCCCATGACCCCTGTACAGTATAATCGGTGATACAGTTTGATTTCTCTGACGACCGTTTCAGCGTGGTATTAGCGAACCTTTTTTTTTTTTTGTCGACGCAGAGAAATGCATTTACGCACACCACTCCGTCTAGCGTGTTCCGAAGAGCACGCTAGCGAGTGGTAGTGTGGGACTCGACCACCTGTTAGGCAGGTGGTAATACCAACTAAAACTCTGCGGATCCCTCTTAACCACAATTGGGACGCTACGGGTTCGCTCGCCCATTCTACCGTGATGTCCGGCGTACAGGCCTGCTACAGGCCACCAACTGAGGGCGGCCGTGGGGAGACGTGTGAGGAACTTTAGTGTTCCATCACACTCCCCCCCTGGGCCTGGCGGCTAGGGACGGCACCTGTATGCTCGGAGGGGTATTAGCGAACCTGCTTTGAGCATCGACGGGCACGGCTTCGATTGCCGCTCGGAGAAGATGTTTGCTTTAAATATGTTTTGGTCTGGTTGTTTGTCCTTGTTTGACATTGGGAGACCCCAATGTGCCTCGGAGAGCACGTCAAGTTGTCGGTCCCGGTTGTAATCATATGATAATACTCTGCCAATTGATTTTAGATAATGTTGATTTTTTTTTGTTTGATGTATCTATAACTGATTTCCATCAGGCAGGCCATATGCTTCTTGCGACAATTGAAATAAAAAGACCCGTAGGTATGTAGATTTAAGGTATGATTTTGTTCGTACAAATAATTGTTATCGCAAAAGCGCATGCAGTGACGTCATTGCAGTGCTTCATTATCGTTTATCTCAAGATTACACTAATTAATTGGAGGAGATATAATATATGCAATTAATATTATACCTATGCCCAGATCGAGCTCGGTTCCCGCTAAGCTTCGGAATTAATTAATACCTGAATATTACAGGATAACTGAACGTCGTTTACTACATGCAAAATACGAGCATCATTTATATAAAGTTTCTGTAGAAATGAATAAAATATACATTGACAAGCTGTCGGTACATTGCTTTCGTTGTAAAAGCGACCCCATTGCCCGCAATTGGGACAATCTCTGTCACAGCAGAGATTATTCCACCACTAATTGCACTGGTGGAATAATCTCTGCTAGGTCTGCTGTTGGTCTTCTGTTGCCAGAGGCCTCCTAGGTAGAGACCACCGCAGTGTCAAATATTCTACCGTAAAGCAGTAGTATCTTTGGCATTACTGTGTTCTGTTTTGAAGGTTAGTGAAATTACAGGTGATTTAAGAACCAATATCTCGGGGTCGGCAACGCGTGAGTGGCACCTACTAATGGTGTTGCAAGCGTTCTTAGGCTCCGGAAACCGCTTACCGTCATAGGAGCGTATGCTTGCTTACCAACTTAGTGACATAGAAAAAAGCTTAAAGTCTGCATATAATTTATTTATCTTTTAATAAATTGGATGTTACGAATCATAGAAAGCGTTTCCAAATGCCGTCTTTTGAAGTGAAACTTCTTTAGAATCGTTGTGATTTCAAACTCGATGAAACGAAAAAAGGGTCAATAGAGATACAAACACATAAATGTATAGGATTCAGCCGGCGAGAGAATGAGATAGAACACATTAGACGTCAAATACAAAAATGTGTAGGAAGAATTAGACAGAAATAAACATAATATTTTATATTATCGGTCTCTCCTCTTTGCGCCATGCTTTAGTGAACCAGAGCGAGAGAGCAAATATCGGTGTGTATGTATATATATGTATGGGGCTGCGTATTACAGCTTTTTAGTAAGAAGTCAGCGTGGTGTGTTATTATTTAACAGTGTTTGTGAATATTTTTATATCTTGTTACATATATTCATCTCATTCTTTTGTCGATTTACTAAGGTTTCATTTCCATCGTGTGTGAATCGCACACACACCTTTTTTATTTTTAAAATATTCAATGCATTATATATTACGTAAGTATATAGGAACTAAGAGTTATTGTTCCTATGATGCATTCAAGTAGCGCTTATCTTGTAATGGATGTTCATTGTGTTACGGATTAGTGAAGGATACAATCAAAGCAGAATTAATGGTTAGATGGTAGTTAAAGCAGAATAAAAATCATATACGTCCGTTCCAAACAACCGTTTATTTCAACTGACAGGAGTAACAGATGCACTGACATTATAAGTGTATACAGGTTAATACAAATCAGGATAACTTATTACATAGATTAATATCATAGTATATTACACTATCTCCCCTCTTTAAATGAATATTAAAACTAAATGTTGACAATGAGATCTTATTTCTAATTAATACAAAAAGAGACAAGTATTACTATTATATAATTTATCAAGATTCATCGAAACCATACCTAATCGTAGGTTTCTTGATACGTATAGTCTTACTATTACTAATATTGCGAGAACTCCGAGACATACCTGTCAAGGCAGCTTGAGGCGCGACGCACGGTTTGCGCTCACTTGCATTTGCTGCGCCCTCGGGTGTTGAGTTCCGGGTTGCACATGATCGTATTTGATCCGTGTGGCGCGACCAAAGTAAACCATCATCAGTTCTCACTTCATACGAATTAAAACCCTTCCTAAGCAAAATTACACCTTTCATCCATTTTCTTCCCTTCCTAAAATCCCTCACCCACACAGGGTCTCCCTCTTCCCAGTGCTGTTCCCTACCTGTTTTATTAACATCTCTATTATGTAATTGAGTCCTAACAGTTTCCATACGTCGCAATTCGTCATCAACTCGCGGGCGCAGCAGGTAAGGGCGGCACGCCGATAAACCGGCTGCGCGCCTTGACGTACGCGCAGCGTAGCTCGCTCACTTCTTAACTTACCTAACTTAGCACTAAATACACTAGGATATTTCGCAAAAAACTTTTGTTTATCAAACTTCTCCTTAATGCAGTTAATTTTATTACTACACATTAATGATGAATTTACCATTATTATGTCCATATTTAATTCTTTTATCCACTCCCGACCTAATAATGGCACTCCACCCTTGTATATAATATATAATTTTAATGTTTTTACTATATTTTTAAAACTCACTTTTACTTTAATATAACCTAAGCACTTAATTATTTTTCCATCATAACCTTTAAGATTATAAATGTCTTCTTTATGTAACGATTGATTTATATACACTTCCCGATACATAACGTCGCTAATACACGATATCGGTGAGCCGGTGTCGACATGCATCCGCAGCACTTTGCCGGCGACCTCGACGTCGGCGATGACCGGCTCGCTGCTCCGCAACTGTACCATATACAGTCCGCTCGGACCCTCGCCGCTTCCGTCATCGCTCTCGAGCGTCTCGACAGTTATCTCTCCCTGGGCCGGCGCCGTTGCGTACTCGTATTCATTTACACGGTGTTCACTATTCCCGTTCAACGTTAAGACGCGTTTTTCATAGCCACTTCGAAATACATTCGGGCATACTTTCTTTAAATGGCCCTCCCTTAAACAGATCTTGCAAACGTAGTCCTTAAATTTGCAAATATTTCTTGTATGCGTCTTACTTCCACAACAATTACATTGTTTATTAGGAAATTCATATTTTGAAGTCTTGCGGTTAACAGTGACGTCACGTTGAGTCGCACGCCCGGACCGCATCAGCTGTGCGGGTTTCATCGCATACACCCTTTCCTCTGCTTGCCTCGGTTGTTCTACGGCCGCTGCATTGTGTGCAGCAGATTCTAATGATACGGCTATAGTGAATGCCTCTTGGTATGATGGATTATTTTCACAAAATAATCTTTGCCTCGTAGGTTCGTCTTTTAACCCACAAACAAACTGGTCACGTAAATTTTCGTCTAAACTATTTTTAAAGTCACAAGTTCTTGATAAATGTTTTAAGGCCGTTGCAAACTGTGTAACTGATTCCTCCATTTTTTGAATCCTCTTGCGAAATCTATATCTTTCAGCCAATGTCGATGGTGTAGGTTGAATGTGCTTTCTAACAAGTTCGACTAATTCAAGAAATTTATAACTCGAAGGTTTCCTTGGTGCACATAAATCGACCATCAACTCGTAGGTCGCATCACCCGCACATGCAATTAAAGTGGGTACTTTGTGCGATTCTTCCACATTGTTCACGATAAAAAATTGTTCGAGGCGTTCAATATATGTCGTCCACGTACCAGTATTCAAATTAAATTCACTTAATTTACCAATAGACATATTTACAATTATATGTTTTAACCGACTGCGCCAATGTTATATTTTAAAATAAAAATCATATACGTCCGTTCCAAACAACCGTTTATTTCAACTGACAGGAGTAACAGATGCACTGACATTATAAGTGTATACAGGTTAATACAAATCAGGATAACTTATTACATAGATTAATATCATAGTATATTACAGTAGCGTGCATTGAATAGGCGATCGGAGGGGGGTGGAGGGGCGGCAGATTGTCTCTGTATATACAAATAGTTACTCAAGCACGTGATTAATCTGAGTATTGTTACGGATAATCTTATTGCCAGAGGCATTTGAAATCGCTATTTTCTCTCTCTCTTCTTTCGTAAAGCGTAGGTTATAGAAAGATGTCTTCTCGAAAAGTTACATATACCGTGGGTGGAACTATCTCGAAACCGCGTTCCGCGCTATGTAAGCGGCCCGGCGCGTCGACGGAGGCATTCTGTTCTGAGCGCGAGTGAAGAAACAAGTGATCAAGTGATCAAGTGCGAAAACCAGTGACCTCGGCTATACTTCTAGACTACGACTGCCATGTGATTTGTGAAGTTCTGTTCTGTGATCCTAAAGATCTCATTAAAATTTTATTTAGAGCTATCTTTTTTTTTATTTTACAAGTTGGCAAACAAGCATACGACCCACCTGATGGTAAGTGGTTGCCGTAGCCTATGAGCGCTTGCAGCACCATTAGTAGGTGCCACTCACGCGTTGCCAGCCTCGAGATATTGGTTCTTAAATCTCCTCTGCTCAGTAATTTCACCAGCGTACAGTGCCTTTCAAACCGGAACACAGTAATGCCTAAGCACTACTATTTGGCGGCAGAATATTTGACACTGCGGTGGTACCTACCCAGCCGGCCTCTTGCAACAAAAGACCTACCACCAGTGTGACTGATTACACTGGTAGAATAATCCATGCTGTGACAGAGGTTAGCCCAACAGCGGGCGATGGGGTCGTCACATCCCGACGCCGATAAATCATGTGTTTTAATCCAAATCTTCGAACCCCAGAACGTAATAGTATTATCAATATTACTTGTCAAAGTGTAGTGATGTCGCTTAACTAGTTTTTCACCAACGTATTGAAGGTAGCTAACCAGGCGGTAACCAGCAAAAGAAAGAAGAGTTCCGTTCTCTATCTCATCCGATCATCACGGTAAAAATATATTGATGACAATGGAATGGAAAATATAGTACATAATATACACGTATATATAAAGTTTAGATGAATAACTTAAGTTAAACAATTTCATAAAAGTATAGATATCCAATAGCCGTTCTAGATACTTAAAAAAATTAATTAAACTTTGACGACGTTGTGGCGCAGCGGTAGCGAACCTGCCTTAAACGCCACAGGTCGCGGGTTCGATTCCCGCTCGGAGCATAATATGTTTGTATTGACCATGCAAGCATATTTTCCGGTCTGGGTGTATTTGTCCTTGTCATTGTGAATGTTTCCGGACCCCCGACACAGGATATTACTATCCTAATGGGGGCCGTTGAGTGTGTAATGTTTATTTATTATTTATTTTATTTATAATTAAAACATATTGCGCGAATGAAGTTCCTTCATTTCATTTCATTTCGCACTATCAATTTCATTTCATATTGTAACCCATCTCTTAAACTTTGAATAATCCTCCATCTGATTACATCAAGATTATATATGTCGCAGAATCAGCTAGATTAGGATATGCGTGGCTGATCTTTGTCTCTGCCATGATTATTTTATCAATCGATGCGTCAATCATCACAGGCATTGCCTCGGAAAATGACCATCCATGATCCTTCGAATAGAAAGTTAAAAGCACACCATGACAGATACGACGGATGTCGAAAGCCGCCGCTTGACTTTATCTTCTTCATCCTAGCATTATTCCCGGTATTTTTATGTACCCAGGGTCTGCTTATTACTCTTAACCGGATTTGACAGGTTAATAGTTTTTACACAGCGATTGCCATCTGACCTCCGCAACCCTAAGGGCGAACCAGTAACTCATTGGATAAGAGCAATTTACTTATCAAGAGTTAACGATTATTATCAGATGTTATTGATAATAACCGGGACCGACAGCTTAACGTGCTCTCCGAGGCACGGTGGGGAGACCCACACGGACAAACGCCCAGACCGAGACAGAAATTTTAACAAACATCTGCCCGAGCGGGAATCGAACCCGCAACCGTCGAGACTAAAGGCAGACTCGCTACCCACAACGCCACAACGGTGTCGCTTGACTTTATATCACAGCTTAGTATCACAGACTACAACGCTTAGACTAAGAACCTCGTTTACGGAGCCATACCATGTTGCCGCTCTTGTAACATTATTTCAAAGGAGACATTCTTATCTTAGTCGGTTGCTTAGAGCAATAATACGAGTAAAAGAAATAGATATATATAGGTTTGGCAACTTATTTTTTATTTCTTAAATGGACGCAAATAAGCAATACTATGTCAACCCACAAAATTGAAAAAACTGAGTTATATATGCAGAAGTGTTGGTAAATGGCTGAAGAACATTTTTCTTTAATATTTGTAGGGTTTGAAGCTTTAAGACTTCTAAAAAGCCCTTTTTAATCATGCAATTTGTGTATTATTTTAAACGTTATATTATATACGAAATATGCAGTTTGTATACTTATTTTTGTGAAAATAAGTAAAATAACTTATAAAAAATTCATATAAAGCAAGTTGTTCAAAATATTCAAACGCGTTTTTCTCAAAATGACATTCGTGTGGGTTGACATGGTATTGCTTATTTGCGTCCAAATATCAATGATGGCATGTTTTATACCCGGTCAAGACTGTAAATTATGTAAAGAAAGAAAGAAAGAAAGAAAGAATATATTTATTATTTTTTATGTAGATAATTTGACATTACGCACACACAAAATACGTAAAATTAGGACGCGATTTTTATCTAATGTTCCCTCAATCTTTTTCTTCTTTCTACGCTACAACCTCTTTCGTTTATATTGTAACATGGTATTAGAAATAAACTAAAATATATATCAAAGCAATCACCATGAAAATAAGTCACCAATATACAAACACAGACACATATAAAATTGAAATGAATTTATAAAGGTCGTCTATTTGAAGTCGGCAAAAAATAAATCACATATCCCCAGTTACTGTGTGTAAATGCGCCGTGTATTAACTTAACGTGTTGACGCGGGGCCGGTGATGGATCGCGAGCGACGAGGGAAACTTGCTCGAAAAATTTACGATGCTTTTTACTTTTAATAGGATTTATGACGTCACATGTTCTATGTCAAATTAGTTGTCGGTAGATTTTTTATAGTAACAAGTAAAATTAATGTTATTATTTACTCTATGGTAACAGTAACAGGTATTTTTTTTAAATACATACATAATAATTAGATTTAACAATACCGTCTCTTGTGATGAGGAGGCTCATTCATGTTGAAAATAGCAAGGCTCTACTCCTTCGAACTGTTCCGATCGGTCCAGCCATTTCAGAGATTAGGCGGAACAAAACAGACAGACAGACACACAAAAGGTTTAATTTTTTTTTGTAAGTATCGTATATACTTTCAAATGTATTTAGTAAAACGCTGTTCATTTTGAATTGCAAACATATTCATCTATACTTCTATTTTATTTCTTTAGTAAATACATACATATACATACAAGCATTTCAAAAACGTTAAAGGCGTCGGGATGTCAGGACCCCATCGCCCGCTTTTGGGATAACCTCTGTCACAACAGAGATTATTCCACCAGTGCAATCAGTCACACTGGTGCTAGGTCTTTTGTTGCAAGAGGCCGGCTAGGTAGGTACCACCGCAGTGTCCAATATTCTGCCGCCAAATAGTAGTGTTTAGGCACTGCTGTGTTCCGGTTTGAAGGGCACTGTACGCTAGTGAAATTACTGGGCGAACGAGATTTAAGAATTAATATTTCGAGGTTGGTAACGCGTGAGTGGCACCTACTAATGGTGCTGCAAGCGCTCATAGGCTGCGGCAGCCACTTACCATCAGGTGGGCCGTATGCTTCTAACATAAAAAAAAAAAAAACGTAAAGGCTATCTCAGAGCGTCAATTACACGCGTCAGCGAAAATAAAACATTCCGAAGTTTTCACCCTTTTACACGCAACCCGACGACTTTTGTCCTAAAAAATGTATACCATTCCGGACCCTCTCTTGTTAATTATGTATCAAATTTATCCGCCGACCGCATTTAAATCACTGACAGTTAAAACTGAAAGTGCCGAAATTGAGCGGTGGAAAGTAGATTATATATTTTATAATGTTTGTACACAAAAATATTCATTTATTCCGCAAAAAATGTGATAATCACAGTATAAACACTCGACATAAACAAAAATTAATACAACCAACTTTTAGACTGAAAAAGGCTCATAATGCGTTTCTGGGTCAGGCTGTAACATTCTATAATAAGATCCCCATAGAAAAATTGCAATTGTCAGAAATCAAATTAAATTTTTTTATTAAAACCTGTTTATCATTAAAAGCTTATTATAGCATTGAAGAATATAAAAATGACTCCAATGCATGGACATAGATAAATGTATTAAATTTATTACTATTGTAACTATTACATTAATTTGTTGTATTTTGACGATTCATAAGTGGCTATTAATGCCTACATGAATAAAGTATATTTTGACTTTGACATTGACTATATCATGATGGTTTGCAAACAAGCATACAGTCAACTGGTGTTAAGCAGTCACCGTAGCGTACATATACGCTTGCGATACATAAAGGGATAGGAAGAAAGATTTCGATTAATTAGTAAAGGAATTGTAATATATTTTTTTTAAGTTATAATAATATTTTTTAATTTATTATTTATTATGTACTAAAAACAAATCAACAAAAATAATCGTCGCGACACCACACTGTTCAAAACAAGTAGAAAGACGAAACGAAAATAACTGGCTTGCTTTCTATGAGAGAGAGAGATAGACAGAGAAACACGCGCACGCCGCACGGCTTACAACTATAGCAAAAGTGTCGTGACAACTTTTCGTAAGAATTTTTCCGTCTAGCCCCCTTTCACAACGCGCGATAAGGAACTTCGTTCCAAATCCGGAAGGCAACAGAGGTGGTGGGAGATTGGGCCTCCGGCGCACTCACACATTCCATGAAACGCAACCTACTGATATTGTTGTAGCATGGCTCTAGTATCGTAAAAATATAATAGTATATTTAAATAACTTACATCGTACGGTTTTGTCGGCATTTGTGAATAATAAATAAACATTAAATAAGCGCTATACTCTCAAGGGCCGTCATTATGATAATTATTATGTTAGGGGTCCGAAAACACTACCGGAACACACGCCTGTATGGTTAATACAAACATTGCTTCGAGCGGGAATCGAATTTCTCGTTGTAAGTATTTGGTCATACTTTGAGCGGGGATTACTAAGATAGATAGTTAACGAACCGGAAAATTCTAGAAATATAAAGCGATAAACCAGCGATAACCGATAATTTTTACTTTTTTGTGTCCTTCATAAGTGGTAAAAGGTGTGTTTATTAACTTTTTTAAACTAGTTATTTATTCTTAAACTTTCTGTCCAATGTAGGGTTGTACTGAATACAATAAACACTAAAGTGGCCTAAATAAAACATCAGACGAATTCATTGAAATAGAAATTTAGGCTTTATTAAGTTAAAAAAAACTATATTGAAAATTTTCGACATTAATTATTATAAAAATAATAATAATATAACATTTAAATTAATATAGGCACATAATAACCACAAAAATAATATAAAATTATAAAATTGAGTCCATAACCACTGCTAAAATTAAAAGTAAAACAGATTTGTGCAGTGACCACTATTATGTTCAATGTTGATTTTCATAATATGCCTCAACCATTAAAATGTTACTTACCAATATTTTTTTTACAATAACGAACACTTATTACACATGCAGTTATTCAGGATTTAGTCCATTTGTACGTATCAAACAGCCGAGTCCGTGTGATATTCACATGATTCGCTAGAGCCACCCGGTTAGTGAAGATAAGAGTATTGATTTACTATTATTCATAGTTCTGCTGTAATAAATTGAGTTACTGCACTATCATTTTTATTATGTGAATAAGTTGGCAAGCAAGCATAGCCACCACATAGGCGGTTATGGTACACTGTGAGCGCTTGAAACACCATACATTTGTAGATGTCAATCCCGCGTTGCCAACCTCCAGATAATGATTCTTAAATCTCCTTTTCCCATTATTTTCACTTGCCCACAGTGCCCTTCAAACCAGAACACAGAAGCTGGCTTGTTGCAACAAAACACCTACCATCAGTGTGACTTACTGTGACTGTGAAATTATAAGGGCCCAGTTTTTATAATTTAGCTACGGAACCTTAAAAACGAAGTAAATAAGTCTCGCGGTATTTTTGAATTTATTTTGGCGGTATACAACGATTCAGCCTGTAGGCGACGATAGTGAAAGACACTACGCCTTGGATGCAAATGATGGCTCTTTACAAAAATTCAATCTAAAGAGAGACGCCCTCATTTAAATTTAATACGAATTTAATTTTCATTCATTTGCATTACATTCATCGCCGGGTCGCTCAGAGCGATGTCCGACATTAAAATTAAATATTTCAATGGTTGGTACTAAATGGGACGTTGCCTTATTTTTTGCATTTTGTTATGAAATAGATAACAACCGTTTTGGCGTAGTGGCAAACTTTCTTATTACGTTAAACGATTATTGTATATATATGTGTGCGTGTCTGTACCTACCTAAATAGGGTCACTATAGTTCTATCTATACCAATTGTAAAGCTGAATAGTTTCTTTGGTTGAACGCGCTAACCTCGGGAACTACTGGTTGAAATTGGAAAAATCCTTTTGTGTTGAATAGTCCATTATTGAAGAAGGCGATAGGCTATATACCATCACGCTCACGCTACGACCAATTGCAGCGAGCATCGATGAGAAATGTGTCAAAAAAGATAAAAAATATTTGCAGTGGCAGATTTACAAATTTTCAAGGCTATTAGGTTGTAAGGCAAGGTAATAAGGCTGTAAGGACATAGGCTGTAAGGTTTTTGCCACCCTTGCCTATACAATTGTCATGTCCTGGATTATTTTTACAAACCAACAAAAGGCCGATTGCTGATCACTCTGATCTGATCTGTCAGAGAACTAGCTGTTTTACTCTAGAATGTGAAGGGGAAAGTCATCGGCAAATTTGTTGAAGATGTACCTGTTAATCATTAGAAAACGGTTGTGCAGGTATCTTTTTAATTTCTATGAGGAAGCAAAAAAATTTGGTCTCCAAATTTTTCGCCCTAAGCTCAAGCTTACTCAGCCCGCTGGTAAATAAACCACCGGTATTTTGCGAGCTTCCGTTGCGTGCGTTGCGTAAACAGTACGGATAGCGAAAAACCTTAAGCGCGGATGGTCGTGTGTGGTCCAACGTGTCCATACATATTTTTTTTGGATTTGCCAAGTACTAGTTTTTACAGAGAGCGATGATTATCAGATGTTACAATACCAAAAAATACAGACAGCTTAACGTAATCTCCGAGGCACGGTGGAGATGCCCACAGGTACAAATGAGCAGACCGAAACAGATATTTACAATATCAATACAATCATCTGCCCCGAGAAGGAATCAAAAGGGCAAAACGGTCCTCTTACTATATACTTATTATTGTATACTATAAAGTATATTAAAAACTTATAAGATACTAGCGGCCCGCTCCGGCTTCGCACGGATATAAAATATATAGCCTGGATCATTCACTGAAAAAATTATTAAAATCGATCCAGTAGTTTTGATTTATTCATTACTGCCCGTGGCCCGCACGCGTTAAATGTAATTATTTAAGACATCACATTAGAAACCTCAAAAATAACAGTATTTCTCCACTATTTAATGGATGTTATTATACATATAAACCTTCCTCTTCAATCACTCTATCTATTAAAAAACCGCATCAAAATCCGTTGCGTAGTTTTAAAGATTTAGGATACATAGAGATATAGAGACAGAGAAAGCGACTTTGTTTTATACTATGTAGTGATAATGTTATCCTGGGTAAGTAATTGAATTGAGCTCTCTTATCTATCGATCTTCTGTCTCAACAATCCCTTTTAATCTTGTTTTCCTTTAGCGCCTTCTCGATGTATTTCCAGTATTATAAAACTTGACAGCTAACTACATTATTAACCCTTCGGGATGCTGCGGTCTCGAGACTATCAACCTCTGTCAAATTTACTATCTGTTGACTAGAAATATAATGGTATAATTAACTTACAACTCTGCTATGAAATTTGAAATAAAAGTATTAATGAAAATATAAAAATTTCATATTAAATTTATAATATAAATTATCTAAACCCCGTTGATTAACATAAATTGCTAGTCTGCTTTTTTGGAAGAATAAAATAAATTATTAAATGAAACAAAAAACCCAACTGCATTAATAATAATTCCTAAAAAGCTGAAAATAACCTCTATAATGACTACTATAATGTAATATTACTTTAATGTTCCTAAAGGTACTACAGACGGGGACAAGTTGACAAACATACATACATACGCTCGAAAAAGCTTACCCTCCAGCAGTCGGGTAAAAAAAGAAAAAGAATGTTATCTATTCCTAATAATTACAAATATATATAAGACTTGTTTAAAAATCTGTACTAATATTATAAAGCTGAAGATATAGCTAATCTCTGAAACTACTGAACGGACTTGAAAAAATATTTTTGCATTTGATAGCACATTTCTTAATGAAGGCTACAGCCTGTAGCATTATATTATATATTATAGCATCACGATACGATACTTAGAAACCAAGCAAGGCAGTAAGATGAGGTGAGTTGATGAAACAGGTCGGTCTCATCAAGCCGTGGGCACAGCTTATTATGCTTACAACAGTACTGATACTGTTGCTTTTTTATGTTACTAAGATGGCTAGCAAGCCTACGGCCCACCTGATTGTAAGCGGTTGCCGTAGCCTATGAGCGTCAGCAACACCATTAGTAGGTGCCACTCACGCATTCCCAACCTCGAGATATTGGTTCTTAAATCTCCTTTGCCCAGTATCCCAGCCCATTTTGCTTTGCGGTAGAATATTTGACACTGCCAGGGTACCTACCTAGCCGGCCTCTTGCAACAAAAGACCTACCACCAGTGTGACTGATTGTAATGGTGGAATCATCTCTGATGTGACAGAGATTATCCCAACAGCGGGCGATGGGGTCGTCACATCCCGACGCCGGTATATCTCCTACCACTTTTCGTATGTGGTGTCTCATTCTCCGGCTGGTAATCCTGATTAGGTTTATATAATTTTGTTTTACTGGTGGAATCACCTCTTATGTGACAGAGATTATCCCAACAGTGAGCGATGGGGTCATCACGTCCCTACGCCTAAATCGATAATTTTGCCCATTTCTGCTGTAAGAAGCATGGCTCTACTATTATTATGTGTTGTTGTGTAGTAAAAATAAAGCCTTGCTTTTTGTATGATTGGGTCAGTTTGACCGGGAAAGTATCAACCGCTAGATTACAAAACGAGGCTACGTTTCAAAGAACAACTTGAAAATTATACTAAAATAAAAATAAAATATATTCCCCAAACAAAACCAATATCTTCAGTGGTAATATTATTCAGGAATGTAAAAGCAAACACGAACAGCGAGTAATAGAGAGATAGCAGCGATAATTGAATAGAAAACAACTCCTGAAGAACAGACTTCGCTTCTGCAAACGCCATTTCGTACGATGTTCATCTGTTTAGTTTGGTTTTAGATATTACTAGCTTCTTCCAGCGGCTTCGCTCGCGTGAACGATTTTAATACAAACTCTGAACACCCCCCTTTTACAAACTTTGAATGTCATATTTATTTCTATCGAATCAACAACCTAAAAAATAAGTTTCAAGCTTCCAGCTCTAAAAATGACGAGACCACAACTTTTCACCCTCCGCTCTTTCCTAAGAACCTTTTCTCGCATTAAGTAGCTTATGTTCTTTCGCAGGCTCTAGACTATCTGTGTACCAAATTTCATTTAAATTGGTTCAGTAGTTTTGGTGTGAAAGCGCGACAGAAAGACAGACAGACAGACAGAGAGATTGAGTGACTTTCGCATTTGTAATATAAGTAAGATTAGCTTTTGTCCACGGCGTTAAATTTGGGGTAGTACAGATCTACTTTTTACCGTACTGTAGGTAAAGGTACATCTTCAATGAAGCTTTTCGAAGTCAACACATTTAGCTTATACAAATTCGTAATTCCAAATTATCAGGCGTCGGGATGTGACGACCCCATCGCCCGCTGTTGGGATAACCTCTGTCACAGCAGAGATTATTCCACCAGTGCAATCAGTCACACTGGTGGTAGGTCTTTTGTTGCAAGAGGCCGGCTAGGTGGGTACCACCGCAGTGTCCAATATTCTGCCGCCAAATAGTAGTGCTTAGGCTCTACTGTGTTCCGGTTTGAAGGGCATTGTACGCTAGTGAAATTACTGGGCGAACGAGATTTAAGAACTAATATCTCGAGGTTGGCAACGCGCGAGTGGCACCTACTAATGGTGCTGCAAGCGCTCATAAGCTGCGGCAGCCACTTACCATCAGGTGGGCCGTATGCTTGTTTGCCAACTTCTAACAATAAAAAAAAAAATCAGTTTTTCACTAAATGCATATACGCATAATACATACGGTTCTTAAACAAAAAATAAACAATTTTTCAATTGTTTATCTGTCCGCCTGTTCCGGCTAATATCTAAAACGGCTATACCGATTTTAATAGGACTTGTACTGGCTGACGTTATAAGGAGTAACTTAAGCTACTTTACCGTACAATAATTGTAAATCGGTAAACCACGCGTATCTGCATGCGCAGTTAGTATTCAATATTTGTTATATTTTACAATCATCGAAATAAATATACAAAAATAATGCCTCTGTCTGTACGTATGTGTTCAAGTATGTTTACTAGGAGTGAATTTAAATTATTATCCAACGTCGCATTAGTACTTAAACTGTGAGAAATGCGGTCGTTGCGCTACCGACCTGACTTAATAAATTTAGTGCTATCGGAATCCATGTAAATGAATCTCGCTACTAAAATAATTTCATGAAATTTTTGCTTTTTGCAATATATTACTTTTCAGTATCCTACTAAATTACTAAATTTGAAAGTTTATATATTTTGATGTTTGATCAATCATACAACAATACAAGCTAAACAGATTTGAATGAAATTTGGCACCGACATAAACTGATACCTGGATTTAATCATAGGATACTTTTTATCCCGGAAAACTGTTAAGTTCCCGTGGGATAAATAAAAAACTAACTACGAGATTAGAAATTCGAAAAGACTCATTCTTTGTTCTTATTGTCATTACCACGCGTCATTTACAAGCACTGTTGGGATAACCTCTGTCACAGCAGAGATTATTCCACCAGTGCAATCAGTCACAATGGTCGTAGGTCTTTTGTTGCAAGAGGCCGGCTAGGTAGGTACCACCGCAGTATCCAATATTCTGCCGCCAAATAGTAGTGTTTAGGCACTACTGTGTTCCGGTTTGAAGGGCATTGTACGCTAGTGAAATTACTGGGCGAACAAGATTTAAGAACTAATATCTCGAGGTTGGCAACGCGTGAGTGGCACCTACTAATGGTGCTGCAAGCGCTCATAGGCTGCGGTAGCCACTTACCATCAGGTGGGCCGTATGCTTGTTTGCCAACTTCTAACATTAAAAAAAAAAAGCACTGTGGGCAGATACTAGTTATTTGTAAAGTGGCTGACATTCTTACGGGAAAATATTAAGGTTTTGGAGAGGGTTATTTTTTTAAAATTCATGACAAGCTTGCGGTCCCTGTGATGGTAAGCAATTACCGCAACCTATGAACGCGATACTTGAAGTATTACAGGCGCGTTGCCAAACTAAGGGATACGAGAGAAAGGATGGTGTAGTAGATTGAGCCTCCGGTGCTTTCAATCATCCCACGAAACACAACAGTACTCTGTTACATTTCTGATTTTCTCTGGGAGAGAATTGTTTCTCAGTCGAGCCGGCCTATTTGTGCTGGGAGGAGCTCTACTGATGATACTCTTGGCAAAAAAGAAGATAATTTTATATATTTTGGTCTTGATCACCTTTCGAAGTATTTAAGACCTTTGCATTGACAATATTTGTGGGATTAAATAAATTTATAGAAAGAAAGATAAATATTTTAACATGGAACTTGCACGTTCATGATCATGTATGCGGAGCGAGCTTAATTCCAGGTTCATTTCGAAGTCAATTTCGTAAGTTTTACACCAAACGAGCTCTGTCAACATTGTAAATGAACCAATCATATCCAATTTGTAAAGTCAATATGATGTAATCCAATAATTTTAATATACCTTCGCACTCGTTTGTACATCGTTTTTCAACTTGGAAATATCATCTACTTTTATTGTAAGGCTTTTGTAGTAGTAGAACCTTGCTTCATGCCTAGCACAAATGAGTCGGCTAGACTGAGAAAGTACTACCCTCTCATAGAAAATAGGAGTAGAGTTCTTCGCTCCATTAACGCGAGAGGCAATAAGGATATTAGTAATGCCTTGAAAAAGCATTGCTAATATTCTTTTTTTTTTTTAAAAAAAAGAGTAACAGTATCAGTAGGTATAGTTCCTTAAATGTAACTTGAACCAAAATGGCTTCTGCGCAGGTACAATAATGGACAAAAATATTAGACAAAAATATTGGTTTCGTCTTATTTAAATCGATTCTTTATAAAGTAGGAAAACGGAATGAAGTATATAATATAGTTATTATTTCTTCTAAATTCAATTAATTATTTATTTATTATCGTTATTAATTACTTAAATCGAATAAAACAAATAAATAGTATAGAAAAAGGTATCTATATAAAAAAAAATTAATGTACATTATTAATAGTGAGACAGACTTCTTCGTATCTTCCGCAGTATTATTCAGACAATTAGTTATATTATTTTATTTTAAAAAATAACTATAGACGTCAAATACCATCCTTCTCTCACGTCTCCTTAAAGTTGATTGTTGTCGAGGCATTATCTTGAAATAAATGTTAACACTTTTGACAAAACTAATTTATATTTTAATTTATTTTTAATACTTTATTATTAAAGAACTAAAAGAACCGTGAGCGAGTGTACTAAGCCCGGCCCCCCTCATACCGCATACGGTTGAGACCCAAAAACGTGTTACTGCACAGGGTTCAAGTTACATTTAACAGACTATACTGTTGCGTTTCCTGTGATGTGAGAGCACCGGATGCCCAATCTCCCATTCCTTTCCATATTCCCATCTCATTTTTTCCTCCTTCTTGGGTTGGCATATCGTATGTGATATTACAAGTATCGCAAGAGTTCATAGGTTGTGGTTACTGCTTACCATCAGACGGATCGTATGCATGTTTGGCAAGCGAAGGCCTTCGATCGGGTATGGCACAAGGCGCTTCTTTCGAAGCTTCCTTCCTATGGGCTTCCTGAGAAATTATGCGAGTGGGTCACCCGCTTTTTGGCAGATCGGAGCATCAAGGTCGTTGTCGACGGTGCATGCTCTGACTTAAAACCCATTAATGCTGGTGTCCCGCAAGGCTGCGTACTGTCCCCTACTTTGTTTCTTCTGCATATCAATGACATGTTGGAAATTTCCAACATTCATTGCTATGCCGACGACAGCACTGTAGACGCTTTATACACCGGCCGCGCTAATATTTCTCGTGAAAACGTCATTGAGTGCCGGAACAAACTTGTTTCTGAAGTCGAGACTACATTGACCAAAGTCTCGGACTGGGGCCGACTAAATTTAGTCCAATTCAACCCCAAGAAGACACAAGTTTGCGCGTTAACCGCTAAAAATCACCATTTGTCGTATCTCCTCGTTTTGAGAACACTCCCTGGCTGCCACAGCTAGTATCGGAATACTTGGTGTCGACATTTCGAGCGTCGTTCAGTTCCGCGGTCAGTTGGAAGGAAAGGTCAAATTGGCCTCTAAAAAGCTTGGTGTGCTCAGCAAGGCGAGGCACTACTTCACGTCGGCTCATCGCCTAAAGCTCTACAAGGCACAAATTCGACCACACGTGGAGTACTGCTCTCACCACTGGGCGGGAGCTCCCCAGTACCAGCTACTTCCAATTGACCGCATCCAACGTAGAGCGGCTCGAATTGTCGATGATCAAGGTCTTTCCGATCGGCTTGATCCTTTGGCATTGCGTAGAGATGTCGGATCACTCTGCATCTTCTATCGCATATATCACGGAGAGTGTTCTGAGGAATTGTTTGGATTGATCCCGCCGGTAGAATTTCACCATCGGACATCGCGACAAAACTCTAAGTTCCATCCATACCACCTCGATGTCTGGAAATCCACAACAGCGCGATTTAGAAGACATTTTCTTCCTCGCACAACCACTCTGTGGAACCAACTTCCGCCGGCGGTCTTTCCGAACCGATACGACTTGGGAACCTTGAAGAGAAGAGCCTATTCTTTCCTTAAAGGTCGGCAACGCGTCTGCATGCCTTCTGGTGTTACAGATGTTCATGGGCGGCGGTGATCACTTAACATCAGGTGAGCCTCCTGCCCGTTTACCCCCTCTTACATAAAAAAAAAAGCGTCATAAAAAAATAAAAAAAATATATCGCTTCCCCACAACGTCGTCTAGAAAGATATAAATATAATAATGTAAGTGATAAAATACAACCATGCTATTTGTTATATAAAACGCAAAACATTTAAATAAACTTTTGTATGGAGTAGCGAAGTTAGGTCCGGTGGCTGCACTGTTCACGGCGATAGTGGCTTCGTGCAACTTTGAACCGTTGTCTACTTTGGTTCGTAACAGTTTTATCTTTTACGTTTATCTTAACTTTCAGTACACTGTTTCATAGTTATTCTTTTACATAAAAAATACCTTATTTACAACCGATATTATAACATATTTACAATTCAATATAAATTATATCACTACATAGTATAAAACAAAGACGCTTCCTCTGTCCCTATGTATGCTTAAATCTTTAAAACTACGCAACGGATTTTGATGCGGTTTTTTAATAGATAGAGTGATTGAAGAGGAAGGTTTATATGTATAATAACATCCATTAAATAATGGAGAAAAAAAAATAGAGGTTTCTAATGTGATGTCGTAAATAATTACATTTAACGCGTGAGGGCCACGGGCAGTAATGAATAAATCAAAACTACTGGATCGATTTTAATCATTTTTCAGTGAATGACATCGGCTATATATTTTATACCGGTGTGAAGCCGGAGCGGGCCGCTAGTTTACAAATAATTAAAACTGTGCATATCATGTCCACGGGGAATGATGAATTTATTAATGAACCAGCCGTCCTGCCGTCCTATCTGTGAAGGCAATGAGTCGAGTGTAATATCTTTTAGACATACGAAACTGTCAGCAAAACCAATGTACTACTTGTAAAGGCTTTTTTTGACTTCAATTGGAAGTACTAACTTCACATAGTATATTTATGTGACGTAACATTGTTTTTATGTTTCGTTTTTTGATGAAGAGTATTTTGGCATACACGAAATTTACATATTCCAATCGTCCTGTGACCATATGTTCTTTGGCCACCATTATCAAAACAATTTATTCAGGCGATTATATATTAATTATTGGGATTAAATATATAATTTATTGGGCTAGTCACAAACATTTTATTAGCTTCTTGAGTTAAATCAACTACCATTTTGTGACTTTCTTATAACTCGTCTACGATAATAAAAATTGTATAATACATTTAAATCTTTATAGGTTCCATGTCCATTAACCAAATGGTTAAATATTGTACTGGTTAATACTTTTACCGAATCCCAAAATAAACACAAATAGCGCGTAATGGAAAAGCGAGCACTCCGCTCGAGATAATTCAATGGCAAACAATTGTTCGCAGACTTCTGTTCTACAAACTCAATTCCGTAGGATAATCAACCATTACTATATACTTAGGTAATCCATAGACGATGACGTTGTGACGCAGCGGTAGCGAACCTGGCTTAAACACACACACAGGTCGCGAGTTCGTATCCCGCTGGAAGTATAATATGTTTATATTGACCATGATAGAATATTTTCCGGTGTTGGTGTATTTTCCGGTCTTAGTCTTGGTGTCCTAGTCCTTGTATGTGTTTCCGGACTCCTGACACAGGACATTCAATCACCAGTATTGCATAATACTAGCGTCTACCAGCGGTTATGCCTGCCTGAATAACGATTTTAATGCAAACTGACAACCCCCTTGCCTTTTACAAATTTTTTATGTCATTTTTATTTATATCGAATCAACATCTTAAAAATAATCTCTAAGCCTAGCTATAAAAATGACGATATTTCGATACAACTTTTCATCCCCCCTTTCAATCCCTGAAACTAGCCTATGTCCTTTCTTAGGCTCTAGACTATCTGTGTACAAAATTTCGTTTATATCGGTTCAGTAGTTTTAGCGTGAAACCGCGATAGATAGACAGACAGACAAACAGAGGTATTTTCGCATTTATACTATTAGTAAGGAAGTAAGAATTACTGAACCTGCAGGGTTAGTATTAAAATATTGTGCAGTGATTGAATTAAAGCTTAAGACTGCTCAAGCTTTAATTCGATCACTGCACAATATTTCAATACTAATCCTAAAACTTCAATATTATTGGACAATAGTATTATAAAAATTTTAAACAGAAAATACCTTTTAAAAATTCTCAAAAAATATTTTAATAAGAGAAATCTGCGTATCCTGTTGGGGCTATAAAATCTCTTGTAATATATATTTTATTTATAAAAAGTTCTCATATATTTTTTATATAAATACTTTAATTTTTTATATATTACTTATATAAATTAAATAATATATTTTAAAATATTTTAATTAATTGCACTTCAAATTTATTCAATAAAATTAACTTATTATCAATATTACATGTCTGATTTAAGCTTTTATTATACCAAAAGGTTCGAAAAGGTCATGTTTGCGTACAGGATCAACAGTACGTCAATTACACACGTCAGCAAAAAAAAATAAATCCGGTCTTTTGAACCTTTTATAGGTCCTGACAACTTAGTTTTAAAAAAATATACAAAATTCCGAAACCTTTCGCGTTAATTATGTATCAACTTTATATAAAGCCGAGCCGATTGACCGAGCGTAATCCGTCACTGTCCTGACTTTCGATATGTCAAAGATGAAATTACTGAAATATTGATGCTGACATAGTTTGATTAAATTTTCGAACAATATTTAATATAAAATTTAAACGGCTAGCACTCATGTTCAATCGGTTTAAGTACCGATTAGTTTCGGACTCATCGGAGGTCCTTCATCAGGGTGAGTGGGTTACGTTCGCGGTCGCGACCCGTCTCGCACCCGTGTGCGAGGTGTGAAGGACCTCTGATGAGTCCGAAACTAGTCGGTACTTAAACCGATTGAACGTGAGTGTTAGCCGTTTAAATTTTACATTAAGTTAATAATGTCTCACGATAGTTTTAATAATTTAATTTCGAACAATATATTTATATATTTGAAAAATCCAATCCAATACCTTTAAATGAGCAATTCTTGTATACATATAATCTGAAGCTCGGATACAGCTCAAATTTTCATAAAATCTAGTATGCACGGGATTACTGGGGCGTTAAATCGATCTAGATAGCTCCTTTTTTTAAAAATGTGGTATAACTAAAAAAAAATATTATTTTACAAAACACACAATTAACAAAAAATTCTGAGCGTAGCTTGGTCATCCAGGTATTTTATATTATATTTGAATAATATTATAAAATAGAACAAAACCATTTATATCTCCATTCATTAAAGGAAAGAACCCTGAAGTTAAATTACATATCTAACCGTTAAAGTACGCGTGTTAAAATAAACATTTGTCGCAATAAATTTTCGAGTTTATTTCGAGCTGTTTTACTTATACGAAAGATACCAAAGCTTTACTTAACAAGACTTGTTTAGTACTACGTACGAATGATATATGTATAATGCTTATGATGCAGAATTCGTTAGATTATAATATGCGTGGTTCGTAGCCTCGATGGTTCGATTCCCGCTCGAGCAGATGTTTGCATTGATCCTACAAATGTCTGTTTTGGTCTGGGCGTTTGTCCTTATGGGTCTCCCCACCGTACTTAAGTGTACGTACCCTTACTAAGTAAATTGCTCACATCCAATGAGTTACTGGTTCACCCTTAGGGTTGTTGAGGTCAGATGGCAATCGCTCTGTGTAAAAACCAGACAGGTTACCTGTCAAATCCGGACAAAAGTAATAAGCAGACCCTGGGAAGAAGAAGATCGAATGCAACTCTCACATTACAAGTCAGCCCTTCTACCGTTGAGCTATTGATACTTTAATTATATTCATAATCTCTATCAACTGGGTAAAGGCACGTTAAAAGAAACAACAATTGAAAACATCTCATGTTTATTAAATAGGATAGGTTCAGTCATAATGGAAACATTTAAGTATTTCTTAAAAATAGACAAAAGAATTTTATGTACATTCCCTCTTCTTGCGGCGAGGCGCTTGAGAACTAAACTAGATCGCGTCACGACGAAGTCCTGCCGCCGAGAAATACCTGCATAGATACAATAAATATGAGAATAAAGTATTATTAAATTTTATATACAATTGTTAGACTAACTAACTATATTTTCTATACCCCAAGGGTGGCAAACAAGCATTGGGCCAGCCTAATGATAAGTCACCGCAGACTAATTGCTTATAACACCAGTAGCATCACACCGCCGCCAATTCAAGGGAAGATGGATTTAAAAACGAGAATATTAGCAATGCTTTTTCAAGATATTACTAATATGCTTGCGTGTAGCTTGTGCTAGGAGTGGGGAACGGCAACAGACCAAGGAGTTAAGTATCGAACCTCTCGCATTGCAAGTCAACCTTTCCACCTTTCTCCCACCCATTACACGAAACACAACATTCTCAATGCTGCTACTTCATGTCCGTAATTTGTGAGAGGTATTTCCCCGTGCGAACCGCCCCATTAATGCTGAAAAGAGATAACACTACTGCTACGAACATTCAGCGCTCATGCGGTCACTCCGCTTAATGCAGGTTCGTTATAAAGGCAATCACATGAGTTTTATATCAATCGAATACTGTCAGAATTGTAAATGAACCAATCATCACCAATTAATTGAGTAAATACACTGTCGTTTAATAAATTCTGTGTATTTTCCTGCTACATACGCTTCATGCACTACGGTCTTCACTGCTCTCGGGAGATGCGTTATTTATTCGGGTTTGAAGAGATCGTTTGTGATTTTATATTATACATTCTTTTTTGTAATAAGATTAAAAAGATCTCCAATATTTTATGAGTGACCAGAAGCTTCGAAGCCATGCTAAAGGTCAAGGGATAGCGGGTCTCTACGTATTATCTAAAACTACCGAACCGAACTCACTATCGCTCAATCCGATCTTAGAAACGATGGCTTCAGGAAAAAGAAAATATATCAATTTATATTCAGTTCCAATTCTCATATTGATTACGAGTCATTGACATCATGTGATATAGCACATCTACTCAAAATTCAATACTGGCTTTGTGTATTCATTTAAAGCAAAAATGAATCACGCTTTGTGTCCTGAATAATAAAATTTACTTATAAATATCTGTAAAAGGCACTTTCAATGATAAATCAGAGGGTCTACCGTGAACTTTCTATTGCGATATAATTAATTTTTATATAAAAATGACGTACAAACATATACCGTCGTTTGTCATGTAGGTCGTCATTTGAATCGTAATAAGGGTTCATGGTAGACTCCCCAAATGTTTTTATTGAAATAAATAAATAAACGCTACACACTCAACGGCTCTCATTAGGATAGTTATATCCTGTGTCGGGGGTTCGGAAATATACACGATTACAAGGACAAATACAGCACTTACAGCCAGACCGGAAAACATGTCTGTGTGGCCAATACAAACATCTGCTCCGAGCGGGAATTGAACCCTAACCTATGGCGCTTAAGGTAAGTTCGCTAAGATAACGCAAAGTGAAGTGGAATTAAATGATATCGTGCTTGGTCACCTGACGGTGGGCTGGTGTGGTACCCGTGCGTGGTCACGTCGTCGCGCCCGAGGTCTAGGCTGTGACTCGCGTGACCTCGCAGCACCGCCATATGACCCGTCCTCAGTACTTGACTCTGCAGCTCCTACACTTCCCGCCGGCAATGTGTCTGGACACACGTAAAAGGTACTCACTCTCCGTCTTCCTAGTATTATTCCCAGTGCTTACCTAGGGTTTGCTTATAATATTATTGAATATTATTGAAATGTTACTAGTTTTTACACAGAGCGATTTGCATCTGAACCCCGCAACCCTAAGGGCGAACCAGTAAATCATTGGATAAGAGCCCAATGATTAACTTACACTTACAAGTTACCTATCAAGAGTTAAAGTGCTCTCCAAGGCACCGCCTGGAGATTCACAAGGACAAACGCCCAGATCGAAACAGATATTTATAACAAACATATTCTGTTCCGAGCGGGAATCGATCCCGCGATCATCGTGGTTCGAAGCAGTCTCACTACCATCCTGTATACTGATATCCTGTGTCGGGGGTCCATATATGGGATAAGGAAAAACATCCATACCGGAACACATGCCTGTATGGTCAATACAAACATCTGCTTCGAGCAGGATTCGAACCCACGACCTGTGGCGCTTAGGGCAGTTTTGCTACTGCTGCGTTACAACGTCCTCTATAAAGTATTAGTAACTATGAGTGTAAGGGAAGTCCAATTGTGTGTGATCACCTGAGAGGCGTGCGGCCGGCAGCCGGTACAGCTCAGCAGCGCACGCAGCACAAGGAGACCCACTAGACTCGGAGTCGCTATCGCGGGCGCTTCCATAGTCTGTTAAGTCCAACAAAGTCTCATTGAAGCCTCAATAACTCAACGGTAGATGGGCGGACTTCGATCCGTTAACGCGAGAGTCGAGGGTTCGATCCTGATCCTTTGGGCTATTGTCGTACCCACTCCTAGCGCAAGCTACGAGCTTATTTGGAGAGGCAATAGGAATATTAGTAATGCCTTGAAAAACCATTGCTAATACTCTTTAAAAAAAAAAGTATAATATATTCCCATTCACCAACAAACTGGATGTATAGATTTTGTTATAAGTTAGATCGAAACGTGGCTGGTAGTATGGTAACGTGGACGCGCCGCGCAGAATACCGTGGGATTTTAGTCGGTACGAGCCCGACATAGCCTCCTGTTGCCCATACACAGACAGACATCCATACGGATTTCCCCACGAGAAACAAAACGGACTACCATCTAGTTAAGTTGAGCATCATAATGTTTTGTAGCGTGCGGTGGTTTGAGGTATATTTAAGTTACATAGAAGATAAAAGAAATACATTTTTTTTAATTCATCCAATTCATTTGAGTCCATTAAGGACTGGTAATTTTAGATGGAGACTTATCTCATTTATGTAGCAAACATACTTTATATGAAGTCAAAGATTTTCATTAATAAATAGTTAATAATAATAATAATAATACTTTATTGCACACCACATACAAAAACATATAGACATGAAATAATAAATAAATAATTAATTACATTAATTTTAAAAATAAATAAATAATTACGTCACGTTACGTCTTCAATCTGTTAAAAAATAAGACTACTGATTTATTACATGAATTTATATAAAAAAACCAAAAATCAAGGAAATTGCTTTAGAAATGAGCAATCAGCACGTGATTTCTAAGATTTATTATAATGACACCGAGATTGGTAGGAGAAAGCTTTAACGGAAATCGTTGGGTGGAGTTGGGAGGGGAGGAATCGTGAGGGCACAATGCGGGCACTCGACGGAAATTGCAAACTCGCTCAATGGAACCAGAGATAATGGCCGCGGAATAAGCCACTATTATATTATGTTTTTCAATATCCGCTGTCTCCAACAGCGAACACCCTCTCGAAAGATATTGACTATTCTTATATATTTCTAAAATAATTTCTGCGATTCGCGAGAATAACGAATTTTTAATGACGTATATTTGATGCAATGTAGGTGTGATTGGTTACCCTTCCTCTTTAAAGTAAACTACCCCATAACCGTCTCAATGGGCCCATCTATATCTATACCAAAATTTAACACAATCGGTTCAGTGGCTTAAGCGTGAAAGCTTCATAAAAAAACAAACTCACTTTAACATTTTTAATATTAATATTAACATTACATTCGGATACATAATGTAATATGCATCAGACCGTGGATTTGAAAAAAACTGGGCTGTTCTGGCACAGTGGTATTAAACCTTCTTCCATTAAAGTCACAGTCAATTTTCTGAAGCTCGAATATAAAAAAATAATCCTTAAATATTAAACCCAAATATTTTAAGATTAAGATTTCCCTCAGCTTTTTATGTTTTCAAGTTACTATGTTTGCAAGTGAGCATACGACTCACTTGATGGCAAGCGGTTGTCTTAGCTTATGAGCGTTTGCCCATTCAACGCTGGCACACCTTGCAAATTCGAGATATTGGTTCTTAAATCTCCTTTGCCCAGTAATTTGATTACCTACATTACCTTTCTAAATGTAAGACCGTAATGTAAAACACACTAGCTTTACGGTAAAATATGTGACACTGTGGTTGTATCTACCTAGCTGGCCTCTTGCAATAGTGGGCTTATAATTCATATTAGATTTATAATATTATTGATAAATTCGCCGCGCCTAGAATTGAACTGGACAATAATAAATGCAGAGCGCGCCGGAAATTCTGATCTCAATCCGGAATAAGCCCATTCGGAGGGTCTGCTTAAATAGTTGCCTTAACTTAATAAATATCTTGATTGTTTTTAAGCTAAGTAAGTAAAAGAATTTATACCATATTTAATTATAAAAACACTGTCTATAGACTTCACAAACTTTATGACAGTTAATATTAAAATCGTTTCAATTTAACTAGCACTACAATTAATATGATTAATAAAACCTTTAACCAGAAAGTAAGATAATTACTGTTACATTTATTAGCCAATTCAATAGTAAACATATCTATATTTTTTGTTACAAACGTGTTGTTTGAAAAATCAAGACACACAAAATTGTATAATAAATACTAGAAAGTTTTCAAAGAGACAAAAATATATTTATTTTGGTTTTCAAAAATCGATTCTTATAACAAACTTTGTAACCAAAAACAGCCTTAGACCAAACAAAATTAGTCAGCTCAATAATAGAAAAACTTAAGTAAAAAAAAATGCGTTACCATTAGGATGTGCTAGCAAGTGCGGCCGAGGTGGTGGCGCTGCGAGTTCAAGTGGGTCGCGAGCAAACGAGTGCAAGTGGAGAGCGCAAGAACGCACGCCTCCATCAGTGCCTGTCACCGCACCACACTCGCGTGACGTTGCTCCCGACGACATACTGAACGTCGCGTACGGACTGATCTCGTGCAAATCTGTTTACAAATATATACTTAAAAAGTATTCCATCTAAATTAGAAGACTAAGTTAATATTTTTTGATTTTTACCATCGGGTGGGGTTATAGTTTTCCCATTTGTTTGTGTGGGTTGCGCAACGTAGAGTGGTTGGTTGTGGGTTTCGTGAGCGGGATGTGTGTGGTGCTCGTGAGCAGTTCGGCGTCGACAAGCGAGCATTGTAGCAGCGGCTAGCAGCGCGGCCAGTGCTACGGCGAGTAGTGCTACAGCCGCACCTGCTCCCCCACGCCACCAAGCGCCAGAGACCGTCACACCACTTGCACCGTCTGCTGCACTCATTCGAGCCTCTAGAGGTAGTTCTATTGGTTCCCCGATGCGTTCTGTTTAAAATTTATTATATGAAATCCTTGCTAATATTATAAATTCGAAAGTAACTCTGTCTCTGTCTGTTTGTCTGTCGGTAGTAAGAGGGCGATAAAAAGATTTATAGAAGTATCGTAATTTTTAGAGTTATTTTTAAAAGCTTGAAACTAATATTTTTGGCTGCTGATTTCATATAAATATAAATTACATTAAAAGTCTGTGTTCAAAGTTAAAATTGTAATTCACGCGGGCGAAGCCGCTGGCAGAAGCTAGTTTTAAATATTTTGATGTATTCATATAATTAATAAAATTATATCACACCTCCATTCATTGTATGTGTCGCTGCTTTGTAAAGCGCAGGAGTGTCTCCGGCTGGCGAATGTGCCAAGATACGTATTTCATACCACGTTCCTGGTTCCAAATTTGAAGCCTAATAAATAGACAATAAATAAAAAATAAGTGACTTCATCATCGTTACTAATATTATAAATGTGAAAATATCTCTGTCTTTCTGTCTGTCTGTCTGTGTGTCGCGCTTTCACGCCAAAATTACTGAACCAATTGAAATGAAATTTGTTACACAGATAGTGTAGAGCCTGAAAAAGGACATAGGCTACTTTTTAATGCGAAAGGGTTGTAAGGGGTTTGAAATGGGGAAGAAAAGTTCTTTGGAATTATTTACATTTTTAGAGATAGAAGCTTGAAACTTATTTTTAGGCTGTTGATTCGATATAAATAAATATGACATTCAAAGTTTGTAAAAGGGGAGGATTCACAGTAAGATATACTTTAAAGTTTAGTTGATATACTTGTACGTACTTCAGCAGTTTCCCCATCGGTGGGAAGATCAGACCAGACGCCACCACTTGCAGGGCGCAGTGCGAGAGAAAAGCGCGCTACAGCACATCGTCCACCCCATGCTAACAGAGCAATACGTAGCGCTGTGCTGTTTGACCATATGCATTCCTTCCCTGCCGGTGCCTTCGCCTCTACGCAAACGTATATGTTCAAACTATTAAATTTTAAAAACGACTAAATAGTATAACTTGAGAGGTAAATGCGGAACATTTGTAGGTGTATTGGAAGTGCTAGATTCTTTAGCCTCTACGGTTGTGGATTTGTTTCCCGCTCGGAGCGGATGTTTGTATCTCATTTGTTGCGGTCGGACTGTTTTTCCTTGTGGGTCTTCCCATTCTGCCTCGGAGAGCACGTTAAACTTGCACAGAACATCTGATAATAATAATCGTTAACGCTTGCTAGGTAATCTGCTCTTATTCAATGAGTTATTAGTTCGCCCTTAGGTTTGCGGAGCTCAGATAGTAATCGCTCTTTGTAAAAACTGGTAACTTGTTAAATCCAGATAACATTTAAAGCATAATCATTAACAGGTCCTGGGTAAAGTCCGGGAATAATTCTAGAAAACAGAAGAGATTTTGAAGACTTTTCACACGTGCCAGTTGCCGGGTATCCGGTGCCGGATATCTGATGATACGAAGTGGATAGACATGTATGGCAGGTTTCACACGAAATGAGTTACGGGACAGTTGGCGCCAAATACCCGGCAACCGGCACGTCTGAAAGAGAACTTACTATCGCCTCTAGTGCGAAGTGTCACGGCACGTGAATGTGGTGATGCACCAACTGCATTGTGGGCACGCATCGCTACATGGTAAGGCGCTCCACACGCTAGACCACGGAGCGCGGCTCCTCTTGCTTCCCCACCAACACGCCACCATCTCGCATTTGCATCAATGCTCCCGGTTACAACATTTTCGCTTCGTGCTCCCCCATTTTCCCAACCTCGCCACCACCAGACTGTATAGCCTGATAGATAAATTGCTTATAAAAAGTTGATAATGTCTTCTGAGAGAAGGATGTCTGGTTAAAGGTTGGAAAAGTTTCTTGTTAAAGAATATACACGAGGTTACTATTGCGATTGCACGTACAGTCGCGAACATGTGTTGCGATCAATTGTCTCTTTCTTCTTACTTTTCATTGTCCTTCTTCCTTTCCCATAAGCCTCTGATTTCATGTATCGTATTGTGACTTAGTTTATTTTGGATCAGGCCTAAGGCTTAACCACCAACAACTTAAAATTAAGTTGGTTGAAGTTTTTGGTGATTGGGCTATTGTAGCACCTATTCCTAGCGCAGGCTTCGAGCTTATTTGTAGGGGCAATAGCAATATTAGTATATTCTTTTTTTAAAAATGTAAGTCGAATGCCTCAAAATTTGGTTATAAATGTTTATCTATACAAATAAATAAAACTTAAGTGTCTGTTTTTAATTCCAAATTAACAACTGATATTATAAGGATTATAAAAGTAGCATTAGTTGCCCAAGATAACTTGGGAAACTAAGGCGATTCTTACCGAGAATTGGGGCACCGCCATCTTGTGGTGGATCCCACGCTAAATGCAAGGAATGGGCCTCGGCGCGGGAAAGACGAGGTGAGGGGGCTGTGGGAGGTCGTATTACGCGAAGAGCGTACACGGTTGTATCTCCTCCTGCCGCGTTACGCACTGAACACGTGTAGTTCATACCCGACTGTTGCTCCACCTCTGTCGTCAAAATATATTTAAGGAGCAACTTGTCATAGAATATTTAAAACTAGCTTTTGCCCTCGGCTTTGTCCGCGATGATATTAGAATTAGTTCTACAGATAAATCTATATATCAAATTTCTTGTAGTACGTTTATTTCTAATTTCACCAGAACCTAATATTTATTCGAGACAAAAATTATTTTATATGTGAATATATCCGCTCAACCATTTTTGCGTTGCTAAGTAATAAACATCCAAATATCCAACCACAATTTTTCAAATTTATTATATTAGTAGGATAACGTAAATTTTAGCGTATACAAAAAAACACAAAAACTTGTATTAGCTGAGTTAGTAAAAAAATTTAGCAAATTGCAAATACTTATTAAAAGATGATACTTTATGAACGTACTGCAATATTTACTTACTGTGTATAATTAAATCTCCAGTATCAGTAATTGTATGTGCGTGTGGCAATGGAGCCCATCGCCTTGTTATAGGAGGTATTCCTATTGCAGAGCAACGGAGTCGTACGCGCGATCCGACCGCTGCTGTCACTACTCTCCCAAGAGATGAAATTCTTGCTGACACTGCTTAGCAATGATTTCGAAAAATTGTGTGTATTAAGATATGGAATTCATGTATCAATTAATCTTCAAAATGTACGCACATAACTTTAGAATGACTGCACCAAATTCACATATTTTTATTGTGTTTTTAATTGTCAGGACACGTTTTGATAAGATTGTACAGGTTTGTACGAGATCAACGAGACTAAAATTCCAGCGAACGGAATGGACGGAATCGGGAAGCTTGTATGGCTAAAATGGTATTACCAAATAATTATGTGCAGGTAGTTTTAGGTAGAACCTTAAAGAAGAGGATTAAAATTCCCACGGTAAAATGATCAACGAAATAAAATGTTACTATGTACCTGGCATAAGTAAGGCTATAACTTACTAATCTGTGCAGGTGCTGCACTGACTGCACGGCTTGGTGGCCCTGCTCCGGCTGCTGTAGATGCTCGAATCCAGAACTCGTACACTGCGCGCTCACGCAATCCACGAACTTCGTGCCAAACCTCATTTTCGCTAGCTTCGCTTTCGTCAATCGCTTCCACTCGCTGTGACCACTCACCACCCACTCTTCATTCAAAAGATACTGTTAATTTTTAATAATTCAAAATAAATAGATAAATAAAATGAAAAATTCGAAGAAATCTATTAAATTTCGTACTTGCCAAGCTCCCTAGTGAAGAGAGTATAATGTGTTAGATGGCCTCCACGCTCAGCTGGCGCTATCCAAGAGACGCGCACCGCATCCGGTCCTGCTGCTAATGCTCGGATCAATTCAGGAGTGCTTGGTACTGTTAGTAAAATAAATTCACTTAACCTTTCGTGTACGTAAAGGAACAATAGATGTAAATGTATTATTAGTGTATCTCTACCATCTTCTCTGGTGCGACAGTGTACAGGTGGGGAAGGTGGACCTGAACCACGGTCAGAGCGTGCGCGAACGCTAACTGAGTAGTTGGTGGCAGCACGTAATCCTTGAAGTACAGCTTCTCCAACAGCAGCCGCTCGTGCTGCCTCCGATCCTACAGCGCCGCTCCATGCTATGCAAAAATATTCATTTTTCATCAAAATACTTGGGTATCTAAAAACTGAATTTGTCAAATTTTGAATGACTGCTTTTTTGGCAGTTTTTGGTTTATTATATTTGTGTGTTTCTAACAGAGAATTACTATTCTAATTAGAGCCGTTAAGTGTGTAATGTTTGTTGGTTATAGCTAAATGACAAAAATTAAAAGGTAAATCTCAAAATTGTCAAGAGTGTAATGATTTTTATTAATTTGGTATGGTAAAGCTACTCTAGTAAAATAAGTTAACTAACTTTGCGAGAAATGAAGCGGTGCATAATGTAGATCATATCCCCGTATTGTCTGTGTGTGCGACTGTGATGGCGACACCCAGCGCACTCGTAGAGATCTTGCTGATAAGGCTTCACATGTTACCGAATTAGGTGGTTCCTCGGGCACTGATTATGAAATAACGTACAGCGTATTATCAAATAACAATTCAAAAATCCAGAAAAAAGTTGCCAGTGCAATAATACTAGCTACTTAAGGACTTGTGACTTTAATAGTTTGGAATGTGCTACACTTATATTAAGATAAAACGAATAAAACAAACCTAGATTATTGCAGAATTAATTGACTGAAATTTTATCATATTTTCGGCTTTTTTCAATGATATTCATAGAGGCTATCATTAAATTAACCATCCTAAATTATTATTAGTAATGATATTACACTTACCACCATCAGCAGTGGTAGCATACGTGGTAGAAGAAGGTGGTCCTGGACCTGCTCGATTAAAAGCCCTAGCAATAACAGCGTAACGTGCGAATTGTCGCAAGCCACCCAGTGTTAGTTCAGCGCTACTCCAGCCTCGTGCTACCGATGTTCCAGCTCGGGCACTTTCGTCACGACCACCATCGTAGTCATTCTGATCTTCCACGCGACCCACCTCACGCCACGATATCGCGTATCCTAATATCTCGCCATTCCAACCGTCTTGTGCCGGTGCCTGATTTTAATAAATGCAATCATTTTGAAACCTATTGATATTAATTATAGTAAAATTGAAGGAAAAAGGTTACATACCGACCACGATACGTGTAACTCTCCAGTATTTATCGGCCTGATGCGAATATTTTGGGGTGAGCCTGTCGGAGCTGTAAAAATGATTAAGTTAACCTAAGGTAAGGCACCACCGCAGTATCAGACTCTTCTATTTTAGATTGTACATCAAAGCAGAAGTGTATTTTTGCCATTACTGTATTTCGATTCGAAGGTATATGTAGCTAGTGAAATTACTGGGCAAAAAACATTTAAGAACCAAGATCTTGAGGTAGGCAGCTCGAGAGTGACACATACAAATAAATGGTATTGCGAGCTTGATAGGCTATGGAAACTGCATTCTATCAGGTGGGCCATACGCTTGCTTGTCAAGTCACATAAAAAAGTACCTAATATCCACAAAAAGTTTGGTGCAACTACCTTCTTCAAGAGTTGTGAAGAGCAGAGCGTCTGAATGTGGAGATTGTCCAACATGGTTTGTGGCGACTATTCTCAAAGAATAAGCTGCTGCAGGTCGAAGACCTTCCAACCTTGCACTCAGTAATTTAAATCCATCTTCATCAACCCTGTTAAAAATATTTTGGAATTGGCGATTTTGAGAAGATAGCAGTACATTATTTTGCAGTGCCAATTCAGTGATTTATTTTAATATATCAGGTATTGTACCTGTCATCGTCAGAAGATTCAAGTGTAAGATTATAGTGGTGGGTACTATGTTCAGGTGCAGGTAGTGCGTGCAGAGGCGTGCAAAGGGCAGCAAAGTGTGTTCGCGGCGCCGGACGGGCGAGCCATCGGACCCGCACCCATCGAGATCCTGCACCCCAGAGCTGTAGCGAACGAGGTACGTCGGGTGGTTCTGCGTAGATTTATTAATTTTTTACATAAATATGTTTTTGAATAGCTTTTAAACGACTTCAAAAAGAGGAGGAGGTTCCCAATTTGACTGAGGTAATAAACATAAAAAACTTTTGACTGGGTGAACCAGTTTTGATGATTCTTTTTTATTTGAAAGCTGATTCTCCTCGTGTGGCCCCATTCCAATTTGGTTCAAATTATGGCATCCATGATAAAACCATATAAGTCTTAAATTTGCATTAATCATTAAATACTATCTTTCGTAACTAAAAATTACAAAATAATTTTTTTAGAAAAAATACCAACACCAAAATAAAAAGAAAAAATAAATATTTTATTTTATTTTTGCTATTCTTGTGTTTTACTTTTTTCTAAAAATTATTTGAAATATTTTTCTCATTCAATAAATTTGAATGAGTATTGTTTTGCACATATTTATTTTTAAGGTATATTTATTACTTTTTAGCATGTATACATACACATATTTTAAAAATTATATAGCGGCTTATCCATACCAACTCTACGATTTCATAGCTTACCTTCAACATGTAAGAACATGAGTAGATCACTACGACCATATTGGTTGCGTGCGTGACAACGGTATTCGCCTGCGTCGTGACGTTCTGCCGCTCTCAGCTGCAAAGATGACCGCACACCTTCGCTGGTTCTCACTTCAGATATAGTCCATCTATTTGACATAATATTGCTTGGTATAAAAGGAAAAGTGAAATTTCAGTAGCATTCTTTTCTTGCAATGATGGTTGGCAAACAAGCATGCAGTCCATCAGATGCTAAGCAGTCACCGTGATCTATGAACGCTTGCGATATTGAAGTACATGCGTGTTGCCAACCTAAGGGATAAAAGAAGGAAGGGAGAAAGGATATGAAGAGAAACAAGGACGGGAATAGTTGGGAGATTGAGTTTCCATCGGCCCATTTGTGCTGGAAAGAGTATGGCTCTACTAATAAAATGAGTGATAAATAACAAACCTGTAAGAATCAAGGTCTAGTTTATTGCCACGATGTGTCCAGTGTACGGTGAGTGGTGCATCTCCAAGTGCAAGGCAAGTAAGTACAACGCTTCGGCCACGCACACTTGACATATTGCGCACTGATTCACTCGACAGACCGAAGTGGGCCGGTTCTGATATTAAAATTGTATAAATTTATAACTTGGAAAACATTTTTACTGTGTATTTTGCTAGGTGTAGACAAGCTACGATAAGATGGCGCACCACTCCAAATTATTGTTTGAATATATATTCAAAACAGCAAAATACAAAACAAAAATAATTATATAGTCGATATGTTCGGCCGTAAGCGAGGATACAAAAAATAAACGAAATTATTTTAAATATATTTATTACTAGTTTAAAGTTACACTATCAAGGACTAACTTAATATTTAAAATAAATGAGTAAAGATCGATGTGAGATGTAGGACTGATTTTATAAAATACCACCAAAAAAACATTCAATTATTAGGATCACACGGTAGATATCTCAAGAAGCACAGGTTTGCCCAGGACAGGACTAAGCACAGGTGGGCACCTTTCCCAAAATGTCGGTGTTCGTCATGTAACTGGATTTGGCTATCTAAATAAATCAAGACGATATATTTCAATAAATAATAATTGAATGTACGAAAATAATTAGCGTAGAACTACTAATCGTAGCGTGATACGTCTAAGTGGCCAAGACCAAAAATATTGTTTTCGGGTTATGTCCATACTTAGTATTACGTTGCACATAGTCACGTGGTCGGTAAACGGTTTTTAGGTTAAGCAACTTTGGGTGCGGTAAATGGATGGGTGACCGTCCGAAAATAGGCTCATATTTTGGAAAATATATTGTTTATAAGTAAATAAAGTGTAATGTTGAGATCGTCACAGTCATCAATTTCTAATGTAAGTAAGGGAACAAAAAACAAACGTAAGAGAAAGCTTGTATCAGTTTTATAGTCGAGCAACAAATCTATGAACTGAGATTTTTTATGGTAATATTAGCACACACACATATATTGTGAGACGTTCACAAATACATTCAAACATTTTGGATATTGGAGGGGCGCGCCATATTATGGTAGGTGATCTATATTTACCGTGCACAGTGACATTCACATGTTTAACGAGCGGTGGTCCAACACCGTTGTCAGCAATGCAGCGATATAATCCTTGGTGTGATCGCGCTGCTATTCTGGCTGTCAAAGCGCTGCTGCTCGTTGCTGCCTGCCCATTGCTTGCTGCACGTGGCATATTTGCCAAATCACTGGCTAGGCTGGTAGGCTTCAATTGTCCATCGTCCAAACCCCATTCTGAACCTGCTACTTCCCATCGATCGGAATTTTCGATTCCATTTATTCCTTCACCTACAAAATAGTAAAATAAATGTCATAACTAAAGTCAGCTTTGAAGTATTTTATCGATTAAAATAACTTACCGATTCTTCTGTACCAAGTTACGGTTGGTGTTGGGTAACCTTTAGCGATACATTCCAATAGTAAAGGCGCTCCTATAAGCACAGCGGAGTCCAGTGGTTCCGTTATCCATGCAGGCGCAACTATGTAAATATTAAATTAAAGCATTTTTTTAAAATTATTTAGATGCTTATTACTTAAATATTACATTATCGTACAAAATAATCTGGAAATTCACAACAGACATTTTCTTCCTCGCACAACCACTCTGTGGAATCCAATTCCGCCGTCGGTCTTTCCGAATGACGACCTGGGAACCTCCAAGAAACAAGCCTATTCCTTTCTTAAAGATCGGCAACACACCTACATGTCCTGTGGTGCTGATGTACAATTGTACATGGGCGGCGGAGATCGCTTAACATCAGTTGAGCCTCCTGTCCTTTTGCCCCCCTCTAACATAAAAACTAATATACAGGGTCCATTAACATAGGACAATATTATTACTACATAAATTCATATTTATTTAAATTTCATTATTACATTACAAATTTTTCAATTTTAAAATCCGTCAACTATCAATGTAGCAGTTTTGGCATTCGTGTTTTTGTGGCTAAAGATTACTGAAGTTATATATTATGTTTCCATTTTTAAGTTATATAATTGTTCTATATCATTAATATAATAACAACAATATTTGCTATAATATTTAAAACCTTTGACGCTTAGAGTAGCTGTGTAGTTGACAGTGGCAGCGTGGTTAGAAACGCGACACGTGTAGGCGCCACTGTGTCGTGCTGACAGCTCCGAGAACATCAGCAGCGAGAACTCGTTAAGACTCTTTTCCTCTATCTGGACAAAATGCCACTCAATAACTATTCTCATTGTTATAACTCGCGGAACATAGCTGAACCAAAATGGCTGTCACCCGTGCAGGTACAGTCATAGACAAAAATGTTCGACTAATGAAAAAACTGGATTTTGTCTTATTTAAATATTTTTTACAAAGTATGAAAACGGTATTAAGTATATACTTACATTTTTTTATCTTCTAAATTCAATACCTTATTTACTGATTGTCATTATTAATTACTAAAATAGTACAAAACAAATAAATATTATAGATGAAGGTCGTTAGGTGTTATTAAATATAACAATAAATAAATAAATTAAATATAAATGTTATAGAATTAGAAAACTGTGTACGAATGTCTTCAAATGTCGGAATGCGACTGATTGGGTGCTAGCTACGCGTGCCCCTTCGTCCCGCACTTCGACTGAGACCCACAAATGTGTTACTGCGCATTCAAGGTCTTAGTTCAACTTATGTGCCGCGAGTGATACATGTATTTTCCGAAAGTACCTATTCATTTTAATATAATATCTCTTTTAAAGTATACCTGTAAATTTGGTGGAATAGGAGAACCATCTTTAAGCCATGAAAAGTAAACTGGTTTATCTCCCGAAGATACACCACAAAGAACCTGAACCGAACTACCTTCAGTGAGTTCTGATGAGAACATAAACGGCGAAATCTTCGGGGGATCTATAATAAAGAAAATGAAATTGAACCTAATATATAATTTTCTATGAGAAGAATAAGACACAATAAATAAATTCAAATGGGCCGGCTTGACCAAGGAAGTGCTACCCTATCACAGAAAATTAGCGTAAAGTAACATTATCAGCACGATGAGGGCGATAAGTGAGAGCCCAAAATCCCACCCCCGCTATTACCTTACTTTTTCCTTCTCGTCTCTTCTCTTTTATGCCTTGGGTTGCCAATGTGTTTGTGGTAATTCAATTATAGCAAGCGTTTATAGGTTGGGGTAACTGCTTACCATCAGGTGGAACGTATGATTGTTTGCCAACAATAGTAACAAAAAGATAACTAATAATTAAATTAGTATTTGCTATACTGTCTAAGAATCTTTACACAGAGAGATAAGTATTCTAATGTATTTAATTTTCTCCAAAATATTTTAGGGAATTTATTACTGACTTCGAACTTGTATTTCAACGTCTCGTGTGGCCGCCGGTCCCGCTGGTGCTGTGACGCTGCAAGCGTAGTGGCCAGCGTCATGTGGTAAGGCAGGCACCATGCGTATGGACCCTCCTCGTGCCGACACGCGCCCGGCTGCCCCTAACGCTGCCGCGGCACCGCGTTTCCACCAAGACACCGTACTGCATGATGTTCTTTTATTTCTTAGCTGTTTTGACCCCCGACCGAAAAATCGTAGCTCCAAAACGAATGGACTGATTATGATATAGCTTTTAAAATTATCGAGTTTAAAAATAATCAATGTATCAACATTTATGAAAACAATTCAACCGAACCAAGTATTTTCTCATCTATAATTCTAAGTGAGTCTAAAGTGAATAAGTCTATAATTCTAATGAAGTCTTATACATTTAAGAAAGCGTCTTTAAATTTTAAAATGAGTCCGGAGAATATTACAGACCGTAACTAATATGTACCCATATTATTCATCATATATCCGGTATTTTTATGATGAAAATATGAGGTTTTAGATTATATAGTTTTTCCTGTAAATTAATCATTGTTAAATCTGTTTTATGTGTAAGTCAAAAGTCGACAACGATCTGAAAAATAATGAAGACAATATTGGTGATTTAGGTATGACGTGTTTAGCTTTCATTAAAAATATTTCAATTTTAAAGTGCTTTATAGAATGCGTAGATATATTTTGAATAGGAATCATCCTATCAAATGCACCTCTATAGACCTGATCGGATATCCGGCGTAGGGGCAGTGAAGCGTCAGGTTCTCGCCTGCGACCGCGCGTACCGTGCTCATGGGGCGGATTGATGGAGGTCCTAAAACAATGTCAAAAAAAATCCCAAGATAATAGTAGGTGTCTGTTTGCAATGTAATTCATCTGGATCTAGGTATTAGTAATCACACACACATTTTCGAAACAAAATTGCATTATTTATACTGTTGCTGTTCGTTTGATGCGTGTCAATGCTGGAGGCCAAAACATTTCCCAATTGGTTCACTTCCTTTTTTTCACTCCAAATTCATTTCAAGCCCCTATTCATTATTTGAGCAGATAACACACATTAACGTTAACTAAGAGTTTGATAACTGCTTTCCATCAGGCAGTCCGTCAACTTGTTGAAATCTTGTGTAGGATAAAAAACTTGAGAAGTGTCAAGGGACGGAACGAAGGTCCTTTCGATTAATTAGTGAACGAATTGTAATAAAATTTCATTAGTAAAATTAATTAAATAAATAAATTATTTAAATTATTAATAACTAATTATTTTTTTTATTTTAATAATCGTCACGACACCACACTGTTCAATGCAAAATAGAAAGAAGAAACGAAAATAACACACGCACGCCGCACGGCTTACAACTATAGCAAAAAGTGTCGTTACAACTTTTGGTCTTATTTTTTGCCGTCTAGCCGCCTTTCACAACGCGCGATAAGGAACTTCGTTCCAAAAAGTAACATATATACAAAACGACATAGTGTAAGTTTTTAACAATGATGTTCATCAATAAATGATTTAAGCAAGCGTTGTCTCAGTTTCTAGTATTTATGTCTTGTGCTTGGGATCTATTTTATACCGATCTAAGTTGATTGACTTGACAGATTGGACACGTTTCACCGAAGCAATTTAATAAACATATGCAGTACAGTGTCATATCAAATTTATGCCCAAACACGATACAAAGACATTTATTTAGTATCTAGTAAATGCGAATAATGCACACACAGAGTAAGTGTTATTTTAGGGTTAATTACATTATAATATTCCATCCTAAATATCAATTAATATAATTATATACACATCATTTAAACGTGCTGATACATGTACTATCAGCGTTCTTAAGCAAGCTTAAACCGTTTTTGCATGACTCAGAAGTCTTGAATATTATAAATAAATAAATAATAAATAAACGCTACACACTCAACGGCCCCCATTAGGATAATTATATCCTGTGTCGGGGTCCGGAAACATACACAATGACAAGGACAAACACAACCAGACCGGAAAACATGCCTGTACGATTAATACAAACATCTGCTCCGAGCGGGAATCGAACCCGTAACCGTCGAGGCTTAAGGCAGACTCGCTACCCACAACGCCAGAACGGTGTCGCACAATTATAAAAGACAAGATTGATAAGTTACCTTTATGGTATTAAATGTTGAAATTTGAACGACGTGATGTAGGAGTTAATATCATAAAATACATAGATGATACGATATAATTAATTTTACCGTAAATGTTAAGTCTAGCAGAGTGTTCCACAGCTCCGAGTGGGTTTGCGGCGTGGCAAGTGTAGCGACCGCCATCTGCAGCCGTCGCTGAGGTCACGTTTAGTATTGATACCACTTCTCCTTGAACCGATGCTTCTTCACTTATCGAGTATCTATACATGTAAACAAAGACATAAAATACTTTGGTCCTTTGTGTGCTTTATTTCGTTGAGGTTCATTATTTTTCCATACAAACAGCTTCTGCCAAACATTTAATGTTAGCGATATCAGTACGGACTCAGGTCCGTACAAATTAAAAAAATTATTTAAAAAAATTAAATAAAAAAAAAAGTATTAATTATTATTTATTAAAAACTTTCATATTACTAAAAAAGTGAATATAGATAACTCAGCTAATAACTTAACACATTATTAATAATTACTTTTGTAAATTCTAAGGCTCTATTCTAAGTAAGTTGGCCGGGTCAGCTAGGAATTTATAAATGTTCAACCTGTGATGGGCTAGGAAGTGGTCGAGTGGTTGACCGTCAAGGAGCCAAGTGATGCGAGGTGGCGGCGAGGCAGCGGCGATGCAGCGTAGCGTTACGCTTCCGCCGGCGCGAAGCACTTGTTCGATAAAAGTGTACTGAAGCTCTGGTGGTGAGTCTAGATAAGTATGTATGTTATTATTAGTTTATTTATTAATTACTATTTAATTTAAGATGAGGCGCGCCCTGCACGTCACCTACGCTTCTGAAACTTGGAGTCTGACTAGTTCATGAGTTAAAAGTGGCACAGTGTTTGGCGCTTCATTTCGGGGTAAAATCCGAAACAAAGAGATCTGGCAAAGAACTAAAGTAACTGACATAGCCCAAGGAATCAGAATATTGAAGTGGCGTTGGAGCAGACGAATTCTTGAATATCATGTCAGCAGTGGATATCGATTCAATGATGATGACGATGATCATGAGGTTATTATTTTGATTTAATATTTGTTTTTTTTTTTTTTGTCTTAATTTAAAGGTATGAAAGGACACGAAAGCCTCAACCACGAGTCAAGTAATCAAAATGTAATAAATACCCAATGATAAGATCATGTTGTAAATAGATTGAAAGAAAGTCGAGTCAGCTTATTTGAAAATCAAAATATACAAAATATTATTTTCGACATTTAAGCTTACTTTGAAATATAAGCATCATACTAAATAAGATGCATTTCCATGAAATTCGTTAAATATATATATATTTGCTTCTTGTACTAACTCAAGTGCTCTAGCTATAATAATAATAATAATAATAATAATAGTTTATTGACCAAAAAATGTTTTACAGTTTTACTTAATGCTATAGCCAACAATTATTCACTTAAAAATAGTAAAGCATCTGTAACCGAACTAGGATACCCTGTGTTTCGGCTTACAGTGCCAACTCCTCTCGGTTTTTACAAATTTAGCTCGCTAACAAATAAAGCTAAAATCGAATATTATTTTATTGAAATATTCAAATTGTAAATAAATAAACGCTGCACAATCAACGGCCCCATTAGGATAGTAATATCCTGTTTCGGGGCTCCGGAAACGTACACAAGGACAAGGACAAACACACGCAGACCAGGACAGATGCTTGTATGGTAAATACAAACAAGTTCAGGTTCGTTACCTGTGCGCCACAACGTCGTTCTTAATAATAATATGTAATTTAAATAATTCATACTTTAGTTGCATATAAATAATAGTAAAATGTGATTAGACCGCAATGTGGTTTGAGATAAAATATGTAGGTCAGAACGTGATTTGACAAATTAATCAGTCCAGAGGGGCAGCGTGCATCGGGGATGCGGTTTCCCCGGCCCGAGTGATCCTTTATAGCAGTCTTTCCCAAAGTGGGTGATAGCACCCCCTAGTGGGCGCTGGAGGTCTTGAAGGGAGCGATACCCAGAATAAATAGGGGATGTTAAAGTGGTTTAGGAGGATGATGGCGTATTTGTAATTTCATCTTCCTAATTAAATTCACTGAAATTATAACCTATCTACAACATCAATTATTTAATTCATATTTCTGCCTTGTTTGATTCTAAAACTAAAAATATTTAACATAACTTTCATAGATAGCCCGCAACCAATCAAGTTTTAACAATGTAAAATAACGCAATTCTGTATCAAACCGCTGGTTCATCGTTCATCGTGGTTCGATACCAGATTTACTTGTGATTTTTAAGATGTGGTAAAAAATGGTGGGCACTGCGAATTTATTGATCTTCAAAGTGGGTAGATGAAATACGTTTGAGAACCTCTGCTCTATAGTCACAGCGTGCGGGCCTTTGATGCTAATCGTGCTTGCGATATCCATACCAGTACTCAGCTCGTCCTTTGCCGAGAAATGATCGATTTCACAGCTTACTGCTTCGTTGCTTTCGGTAATTGATCTTATGAAGAAATTCTAATGCCACGAATATCAAAGTGTAACGTTTCAAAGCGTTTGGTTTTATGTTTAGATTCAGATTTAAAATGGTAATAACTGTTTAGTAAAAAACTACCTTATTACGTATCATTACTCTTCAAATATTATATTCTAATTGCGAATAGTTAGCTCTTGTTTGTGATCTTACATTGGTAAAGAAACTCGTATAGTGATTGCTCGTCAGCCACGTTTCGGGGTTAGCCAGCGTATAACATCATCTTGGGAAAAGATAGGGCGGCTAGTGCACGGGCGGCTAGTGCAGTTCGCGGTCAGTAGAAGTCAAAAACGAAGGTTGCTAATACCGGTCTAGCCACCTTTGTTTTTGGCCTCTACTTCCACTTACCATCAGGTGGAGTACAGTCATCTGCTCGCTAGGCAGAATAAATAAATTGTACTTTAAGGAATTTCCCGAGTTTGTTTCGCCGGTTCTTCTCGGAGGTTTAATTTTGGAGCCGGTAGTAGAATCTTGACTTTCAACAAATAAGTTATATGCTTTTTACGTTGAATAAAAATATTTGATTTGATTGATATATCCAAAATCTTTGATGAGATATAATATAACAAACATAATAAAGTTTATATAGGAACAACGAAAAATACACCATGTCTGATAAAATTGAAATCATTAAATTTAGTCAACATACACACATTAATAAAACAGACGAATTAACAACATTTTTTTAAAGCCAATAAACTAACATTACGAAATATATCGACTGCACTATTTATCACTTGGCAGAGTTTCATTAAAAGTACAGATATTGGAATGTTTGATTTTAATCTGGAATTCATTTGACAAATGGCTTTTTGTCATAATTCCATTAATGATGATAAATGCATACAATCGAGGAATGTATTGGCGATAAATGCTCTTTGTTGATTGATTCCGAGCCGCGTGAACACTTCATAGCGATTGATGTCCATTCCACACCACCCCTCACCCATTCCACCACATCTGTTTCAATCCAAGCGTCGATCACTCGTGAAAACTTTTTAATATGTTATTTCAAAACCCTTATTAAATCCATGGGTGCTCATGTTTCCATTGTGATTGTTATAGATAGGAAAATAATTAACCTTTCATATATTTTCTTTCTTCTGATTGTGTAATGCTGTTGGTCCTGCCGGCCTTGACAGCGTCACCGAGCGGGGATGGCCAGGTACTGAGACCCAGGCGAAAAAAGCCAAAGGATACCCTTCGCGAAGTCTCAAAGTTGCTTTAGTCTATAGGTTGCCTCCTGTGAGGCCGAACAATACCTATGGACATCATCGGGAGTGTATTTTCTTGAAATAATATTTTTGTATCCGTAAAATACATGATATCATAATTTTTTAAAAGATCTTTTTAGGATTCAACGGAGCTCTATCACTAAGCCTCTATATCTCATGAACCATAATAGGTATGAAGTTGAAATTTCCACAAAATATGGAAAACAAAAAATAAATATAAAATGTATTTTAAAAACTAAGCTCTTGTACAATCAAGATATTTGATATTTTTGAGTGTGTAGCGTTCATTTATTTATATTATATGGTAGTAAGGAACCCTTTATGTGCTAGTCCGACACTTACTTGGCTGGTTGTTTTTAAATAGATTAATGTAAGTAAAAGCATTTATTGAGAGTCAGTTCGGGATTGAAACAGGCATGGCTTCATTTATCACTGCGACATTCCATTATTCTTTAAAGTGCTCAGAAATTTCATACACAAAGCTAGTCCAGAAATATTTATGTCATGCTCCTATTTCAAATATCCAAGACAATAGAGAAATGTCGCATTTTGGAAACAGTAACAATAAATATGTAATTCTTATTATATTATAAACATTATTTTATAATTAATTATATAAGCCTTTATAACAACAGGTTATATAACAATAAATGTATTATCAGCAATGCTTTTTAGGTCATTAGTGATCTACTAACTGTGTAGTTTCTGCTGGGTAGGTGCTGGGTGCTGGAGACCAGGCTCAAACATTCAGAAAAATTTAATTAATTCACTAATAATTACCGATATATAAATCTTTTTTTTTTTATATAAATAAACGCTACACACCCAACGGCCCCCATTAGGATAGTGATATCCTGTGTCGGGGTCCGGAAACATACACAATGACAAGGACAAATACACCCAGACCGGATAATATGCTTGCATGGTCAATACAAACATATTATGCTCCGAGCGGAAATCGAACCCGCGACCTGTGGCGTTTAAGGCAGGTTCGCTACCGCTGCGCCACAACGTCGTCAATGTATACAATCACAACACAATGTATTATCAGCAATGCTTTTTAGGTCATTAGTGATCTACTAACTGTGTAGTTTCTGCTGGGTAGGTGCTGGGTGCTGGAGGCCAGGCTCAAACATTCAGAAAAATTTAATTAATTCACTAATAATTACCGATATATCAATCTTTTGTACTAAAGTATAGAAATTAGTATTAGTAGATGCCAAATTTTGGAGATCCAATTATTTGCTTGGCTGAGCGCGTTTTCAGCTAGGGTAGCTGAATTTCAAACTTAAATACTGAACGTGAATTTACCAAGTGTCATATTTTGAAATAGGTATAGGCTAACAAAATCAATAATTATCGTAGATATTTTTAATTTGCATAAATCCAAAATTAATATTTATTTTCGAATATTTTATTTAAGGTACAGTTACTTTTTTTGTAATAGGAAACGATACACTAAACACACTTTTATCGAAACCGAAGATATAAAAACCGCTAAAAATTTTGATTCGATATTTTTTTTCATTTGATTGGAGCAGAATATAAAAAATATATAATTACTCTAAATTGAACTGAAAAGGACACAAGTTTCCTTTTGCACAGAACATACATTCACAGATGGATATATTTTAAAATAGCTTAAAGATTCTACAAGTTTATATACTCAATAGACTACATTTTATTACCAGAATGTAGGTCGAACTGCCACTGGAAGTGCACAAAAGCGAACTCCAATATCGAAAGTTACATAGCTCGGAGCTATTTATCAGTGAATCGGTTAACATCGCGACATCCCGAGAGTGAGTTATACATTGTATCTAAAGAATCGGAAGCGAATCGGAGATTTCAACGAACGGGGAGTCGGGTGGGGTGTGCTATAAATCTCTTCAGAGCTGCAGTCGCGTGCTATTTATTAGGAGCCGGTGTTCAGTCGACGCGAGCACTGAGCTACGACATTACTTACGTTCAACTAACTAATGGACAACCGGACACCGTTACTTACCACAAGACTACACATTTATAAAAATAACGAAGCTTTACTGCGAAGATTTTTAAAATTTATTTTTAGAACGCCTACATATCGGTCCCATCGTTACAAACTAAATTACATACTAAAAACTGTTTTTAAGAAATTAATACTACATTAGTTTGAGAGAATCACTTTTTTTTTTTATGTTAGAAGTTGGCAAACAAGCATACGGCCCACCTGATGGTAAGTGGCTGCCGCAGCCTATGAGCGCTTGCAGCACCATTAGTAGGTGCCACTCGCGCGTTGCCAACCTCGAGATATTAGTTCTTAAATCTCGTTCGCCCAGTAATTTCACTAGCGTACAATGCCCTTCAAACCGGAACACAGTAGTGCCTAAGCACTACTATTTGGCGGCAGAATATTGGACATTGCGGTGGTACCTACCTAGCCGGCCTCTTGCAACAAAAGACCTACCACCAGTGTGACTGATTGCACTGGTGGAATAATCTCTGCTATAACAGAGGTTATCCCAACAGCGGGCGATGGGGTCGTCACATCCCGACGCCGGTACTTACAAATTTATATATTTTCATTGCTGGAATGCTCAAAGGTTTACTAAGAATTGAGTTAAAAATACTAATATTTACAAAATTTAAATTTAAATATTTTAGTACTTCTTTATAAGTATGTTTGCGGACACTTGTATGAGGGTGTAAAACCGTACGTTTAACGCTTTTCCACAGTTCGTCAAATTGATTTAGTTCATCGTTTCTATACTCTAAGGGGTCGTAAAGTGGTATTATGCCCTACTAGCTTGTGCTTGAGACTTCGCCCGCGGAAATAATGATTTTTAATGGGTAAGAAATCATTGGTTCCCCTTACAAACTGTCATCCCCATTTCACTTTAAAGTTTTGTTTTTACAACAAAAAGTAGCCCATAATATAACCGTCTCCATGGCCCCATCTTCCACCAAAATTCGTCATAATCGTTTCAGCGTTTAAGTTATGGAAACATCACAACACAAACTCACTAGCGTATGTATAATATTACTAAAGATAGTTTCCTTAATAAACATCACATGTTATAAAAACGCTCTGTAATTTCTATTATAAGCGCGTTCAAATAAATAAACTTTTCGGTTTTGCAATGTTAGTCTGCGGTAGGTATAGATACTATCACTTTGACAGACTATTCAGTATTACTGTATTGATTATTATCATTAATTCTTTCATTTTTTTTATTTCAATACGGGTGGCAAACAAACATACGGTCCGCCTGATGGTAAGCGGTGATCGCAACCGGTGATTGCTTGCGATACTTGATCACACGCGCGTTGTCAACCCAAGAAACAGACGAGAAGGGATGAGAAGGAAAAAGGAAGGGAACAAAGGGGGTGGGAGATTTTGCCCCGGCTCTCTCACTCATCATACCAATCGCAACAGTACCTACTGATAAAGTGACAGTACTTTACGTCGATTCTTTGAGAGGGTGGTACTTCCCAGATCGAGTTCATTTGTATTGGAAGAAGCATGGCGATACTATCGTAAAAATGATTGATGTTGCCATTATAACTATGTCAAATTTAATAATAGAATATTGATTGACCTTGCAATATAAATAATAATCCTTGCCGCGCTAATTCCTATTGAGGTCAGTCACGGACGAAACATAGAAACTCACTTACATAGGTCAATTTCCTCGGTTCATTTCTATAGAAGGGTCGGAACGGGTCGGTCCATTAATTGGGGTCGCGAGTGATTGACGCAGGCGGTTAATTAGTTTCGGGACACTGCGGCAAGTTAATCATGATCGTGCCGATCGAGATAATCAAATCATCCTTCATGTGATCCACATTCAGGTTTATTAACAAGCACGTAATCTTGTGGATGATTCGGTATGTATGGGTCTTACAATTTACATCTATGTCCTTCGAAATGTAATCTTGACGAAGTTTATGTGCCTAATTTAGTTCAGTATCAGCTTATCTTTATATAATATACATATATTGTAAATCAGGTTATATTGTAGTACAGCCTTGTTTTTGGTATGGACAGACTAGATAGACAGGGAAAGTATTTCATACGGATTATTGCCTTGAAAGTGCAGTATTCGGACTGTTGCTGTTGCTTTCTCTTTCTATTATTCTTCTTTCCTCTCCTTACCTATCCGTCATTTTAGTTGACAAATCATGGGAACCTCAAGTGGTTCAACTGGTGTCAACGCGATAGGCCCTACCCTTTTTTGTCACATATCTATACCAATATTATAAAGCTAAAGAGTATATTTGTTTGTTTGGTTAAATGCGTTAATTTCTGAAACTACTGATTGGATTAAAAAGAATTCTTATTTTTGTTACATTTTTTGAGGAAGACTATAGGCTATATAACATCTCGATACGATACATATAAGCCAAGCAACAAGAAAGAAAGCACAGGCGGGCGGGCGAAAAGATGCGGTTAGTTGGTGAAATAGAGCGGTCTCTCCCGACGGGAGCGAAGCTGCGTACACAGCTAGTGATAATATAAAACCATTAGTCCGATACACATAATTCTTTTTTAATATGAATATACTTACCTGACCATATATACTGTTAGAATGTTTTATCAGTAACAAGTAACAATTGAAGTAGATCCATAATATTTGTAGTACATCAGGCAACTGGGCAGAAATGTAGAACATTCTCACCCGCGGATTATCCTAGATATCATCGGGTGGTAATGTCCTATTTTTCTCCCGTGATGCGTATACAATTTTTTTTTTCTATGATGAAAAGTTCGGTTTCTGTCTCTGGTACGAGGGTTAAACAGTTGCTAAGTTTGTAAAGTAAGTTAATTAGTGTCATTTTGCCGGGAGAGAATCGGACACCATTCTCCCTCGTACCAGGAACTAAAAGTGAATTTTTCATCAAGGTAGGAAATAATTTTATTTACTAGTCTAACCTCCAAGTCTAATCTCGGCGGCGGCCTGTTCTGTTCTTGTCCCACGGTGTGCAAGACACTGGTAGACGCCTGCGTGTGCTCGTGTTAGTCCACGCAACACGAGAGCTGCGCCCGCTGCACCAGCGAGCACTGCACCATCATGCGCCCAACGCAAAGATGCTTCAGGGTCACTTGCACTACAGTTGAGGCGCACTGTGCTTCCAGCCTCTGCTACCTTTTGTATAAAAATTAAAAGCTTTTTTGTATATTTGCTATAAACATTCTATACTAGTATTAGAGTATTAGTTCTCAGTTTTTTTGAAATGAAAAACATATGCAATCTGTAAGACCAATTTCGTGAAACGGAACGGAAGTGTGTAACAGAAAGTGACACACTTCCATTCCGTTCCAGGGAAGCGTGTCTTATTTGATTTGACTAATTAGTTGCGCGGTGGTAGTAATATAATTATAATATTTATTTTACTGATTACCAAGATGTGATATCAGATTTTACACATCATACTATGAGACTACTGTTAAGTTCGTTTATTCGGTTCCTTAACACGGTTCATGGGTAGTGCGATTTATTAATAATCGTCACGTAACGAAATTCCGTACTGTTTATATGTGTGTGTATGTATCGAGCGTACTACAAGCAAATGAGCCCAGGAGCAAGTGAGTGCACAGCCGGGTGAGCAACTCTCTCTCTGTAGAGGTCCCTGTCTCTTTTTATCATAAAACCTATTGTAATATACAGATTTAATTCCAAATTACATTTTGAGTTGAAGAAAATCCTTAAAGAACTTCAGTCCTGAAAACCGCATATTTTTTTATAAAGTTTATATTCACTCACCACAACTTGTGGATTCACGGTCACTGTAAACGATTCTTGCACTTCAACGCGCATTTGCGCTGTCGCGTCTCCGAATACGTTATACGCTTTGCATAGCCAAGCTCCACTTGCGTCACGCGTAGCTCGGCTGAAGCATAGCGCAGCACCGCCTGCCCACAACCAGACTGACGGTGATGGCTCAACAGGCTGTAGACGACCGTTCCTCTCTCGATACCATCTTAACACAAGATTTAATGTTATAGTTTTAACTCATTCATAACAACAGCTTTGGGTATATGATGAAAAAACTCAACACTCCTAATTGTGCCGTGTGTGGGGTTATAGAGGACGTCCATCATATTTTAGCTGAGTGTAAACGTGTTGAGACTCAAAGGCATCATAACTTCGGCAATACTTTTAACATAGGCTTCTATAATAGCATTCTGGCCTCACCGTTGTCGGATGAGGCTAGAATGCTATTCAAATTGATTAGTTTGTGTCTTAGGTTACGTGTTAATTTAACTTAAATTTTCTTGTGAATTACTTTCTTTCTGTAAACAATGATAGGGGTGACATTTTCTGTACTGAAAAAACCCCTTAATTAAATAAAGATTAAAAAAAAAAAAACTCATTGATAAGAATTAAGTGTAGAAATTTTCTAAAGAAACATTTAGAATAGAACGTATCTTCGTGTTAGATGTTAGATATAACTTTCGTATTTTTGTAGGTAGCTTATTAACTATCCTGATATTTTGTGGGTACTTGATAATTATACTGATGTTTGAAAAGTATAAAAGGGCTTGTAATCGTGTAATAAGGTTAGTTGAAATTATGCTATGAAACAATAAACACCTACTACGTTTCTCTGCCGTTTCTTTTAATAAAATATAAGAAAATCGCTCGCTTCGTACACTCGTACTTGATTATAGCTAATAATACTAATAGACCAATGTTAGAACATTCTGTCTCACAGATCCGGAATATTTACGGAATATACGGATCTTATATGGATAGGATTATATTTTTTTGCTAGATTAAACTTCGTATTATAAATTTAAATAAATAAAAACTAAAAAGTAAACCAGTCAAGTGCGCGGTGGAGTACTATGTGGAATAGTAGAAACCAAAATGCAACGGTTCTGCAGTTTGATGATACAAAATTTTGGGGATATTAAAGAATTCAAAGCGACCGCAAATATAAGTTTGTAATTTCATAGTAATTATTAAAAATAATATGAAATAACAAAGTTACGGAAGGACCTATATATCTCTGAAATTTCTCAACGTTTCATCATTAAAATAATTATGGTTGAAATATCTTTTGATTTTTCCAAAATTTTAAATCCCATTTTCAAAAAGACAGAGGAGGAAGGGGGCTCAAACAATTTTCATGAGCTTTGCTTGAGCTTTACGAGCTAATATCTGAATAACTACTGCCTTAATCAAAAATTCTTCAACCTTCAATTACGTGTATGGACTGCTACACTTAATTTTTAATTTTTTTTTTATTTCACTACAAAACTCTGTAGCGGTTCATAGAATACACTTATTTACTAAATTTCATATAGATAGAGCCAATAGACTTAGATTAAAATGACTGTCACATACGAACGGACAGACGGACAAGACGGACATGATGAACCTAGGTTCCGTTTCTGCCATTTGGTTATGGAACCTTTAAAAATGATTGTATAAAAATAGTAACCAAAGGAAGCCCACTTTAACAAGCTTGCCAAAAATTACATATAGCTCAAATTTAAAAATATCACTAAGTGGTTATGATTATGTCAAGAGTTGCTCTTAAATACGTACGTGTACTGCGGCGGAGGGTACTCAGAGGCGACGCAGGGCATGCAGAAATTTGTACCGGCTGGGATGCTCAGTTCGCTCATGGTTGCTACTAACCTCGGCGCCGAATTTGATGAGCTGGCTGTGAAAATCTCCAAAATTTAAACGTGAAATTCTTTTTACCATAGCTCAGCAAAACATTTTTATTTATTTAGTGTTTTTAGATATTTTGTTTATATATAAAGTTGATTATATTAGATTATATTTCTGAATTGCTTTTGTAAAGAAAAGTCTAAAAACGAAAAATGTCGATGCTTTTATATTTTATTTTAATAAACTACATCAAATAAATAATTTAATAAAATTGTCTTCCCATTATAGTTTAATTTATATCAACAAACTTAATAAAAATATACAATTAATACGTACGTATCAATTATAATAGTAGTATTTTTATTTTTTATTTATTTTATTTAATTAAAAAATCGGGGTAGAAAATCGGCGCTAAGTAACAAGTACTGTTTGTTAGGTTTCGTGCGACGAGTAAGAGCGCCGAAGGGCCAATCTCCTACCCTCTCTGTTCCATTCCTTTTTCCCCTTCTCACCCTTCCTTCCGACACCCTGGGTTGCCAACGTGCATGTGGTACTTCAAGTAGCACAAGCGTTTCTAGGTTGCGGTGACTGCTTATCATCAGACGTACCTTGTGCTTGTTTTCCAGTCGTCATGAAAAATAAATTAAAATAATACCCAATTTAAGTATATATAGACTAATTTCAAAGCAAAGTAACTCGTAGAAAATAACCATACAACCTTACTTAGTTGTTAAGTAAGGTTGTACAAGATACTACGTCTTATGTTATAACAATCAAAACATACGTAGAACAGTAAGGTGAGCTGGCCTGGAGCGCTTGGTAAGTGCTGTCAGCGAATGTCTCGCAAGACAACTGTAGGCACCTGCGTCTGATGGAGACACCTCTCGAACAAGCAGCGCGTTGCCGGCCATTAGGTAACGCGCATCTAGTGTTTTAAGAATTTTGAATCACTTATATAATTATAAACAATATGTTGTTATACACAGGTTAACGGAGAATAAACTACGATGGTAAGAGTGATTTGCAAGTATGATGAATATGTATACTAACATAATATGAAATGAAAAAGAGAAAATAGGTAAGAGACGCACCTGATGGAAAGTAACATCCTACTCTGCCACGATGAAGGCTTTTAAGGAATGAACAAGATCTTTTCTTGAAGTTTTCTAAGTCATATTGGCTTCGAAAAATTATGGCTTTAGCTGATTCTTTAGGTAACTGTGCAAAAATGCTTTAGAAATTGCCTGAATTGTGTTTTTTTTGTTTATTGGTCTAGAAATAAATATTGGACCTACTATAAAATAAAGACTATTACATCAGAGAGGTTAGTTATAAAATAAAATATAAATTTTATTATATTATATTATAGTCTAAAGTAACCAGGTGCTAGGACAGAAAGAAAGTGTCTCGAAGGAGATTATAACGAGTCTTATCCTAGTCCATTCATCAGCGTCGTGTCGCGTCTCCGATGAGAAATTGCTTTAATTAATATTGCTTCGCTTTTATTATAAATATACTGTCGAGTAAACCCCTTTCCTCGGCCAAGGCTTGCGTTAATTAGATCCTCTTCTCCATATATTTAAAGCGTCATAAAATCTAAACCTTTGTTATTTTCCTCGGACATAAATTAATTTTACACACTAGTGATGATAAGGTTTAGACTAAAATTTATGGTAGAGACCTTTCTTTCAAAGGTCTTTTCAAATTAAAAGGAATAGTGAAGTACTCCTGGATTCATTTTATTGGTGGTAGGTAGTGCAATAAAAGTCTTTTATTCCAAGAGATTTGCTAGGTGCAGTGCAGTGTCAGATATTCTACCAGAAAGCAGTAGTGTTTTTTGCATAACTGGGTTTCGGTTTGAAGGACATTGACGCAAGTGAAATTACTTGGCACTACCAATATCTCGAGATTGGCAATACGTGAGTGACATCCACAGCCGAATGGTGTTGCAAGCGCTTATAGATTACCACAACCGCTTACCACATAAAAAAATTATGAAAATGATAATTGTATATGGTATGCCTTTCTGTTTTCAATGGGGCAGGCTCCACCGAAAAATACCCTCCCACAAATTTGTCAGTATTTTTTCCAATTTCGATAACTCCATCTTGTTTCTTGATCCTTCTTTGGTTGTTATAGTTACAGCTTTCAATAAACTACGTTGTATGCTAGATGTGATTATTTGTCGCATAGTGTTATAATATAACCATTTCTAGCAAGTTATATAGCGTGAAAAAATGTCGGACCGTTAGTTACTGAGACCACTGAAACAAAGTCTTCAACTTTTGAATATTACATTATGAATGGACGTTTAATGCTTAAGAAATATTCTAGAGACATTTTCTGAACATTAATCCGAGTAATCTAAATCAATATTTAATAACTTCCAAATCCCTTGTTCAATTATCAAAGGATAGTTAAGATTTAATTATTACTTATGAAGGCAAAAGACTTGATGATATATATGTTGGCGCATGACGAAGTATAAAACCTATTTAATACGTTGGATTAGAAAGACAAAATATGAAAAGATATCATTCTAACGAAGCGTCACATTGATGGTTACTTCAACATTTCACCATACATGAAATTATTGTCGTACCGCATATAAAAGGACGAATCGTTTAAATCCGACGTAGTAGTTACAGTGCTGTGCAATTTATTGTGTATCTAGTAAAGGGATTAAAAGCATTGTTGGTTACAATAAGTTGTTCACAACGTTAACCTACTTGGATGAAATTCATAAAGGCTCCAGGCTATTCTTAGCTTAGTTTGATTCAAAATGAATACTGGTAAAACCACAGGCGTGGTTTTATATATTTTTGGTTATTATCCATAGTAGATACAAAACATACTGTATTAAATGAAAGTTCCGCGATCGGACTGGGCTGTCAACACCTTTTAAATTCTTAATTTGTGTTTCGAAGAAAACTGCTAATTTGATACGTAGACTCGCCAATCCACTGTAAAAGAGTATGCCGATTAAGCACTCTGTTTTTACCAGAAAGGCCATGTACCCATATGAACATAAATGCTTACGTTACAATAACACTGTAAGGTTCTCTGTTCCATGAACCATATATGAACATACCAATTGCTTAACAATTGCGTCTAATTTATGGTCAGGGAATGGGTTCGCGTGGTGTACCGTTTTTTCTTTACTGCATGGATACCCCAATTCTATTTCTAAAATAACAGCAGTCTAAGTTACTCCTTATAACATCAGCTATCTGCCAGTGAATTTCCCGTTAAAATAGGAACAGCTGTTTCAGAGATAAGCCGGAACAAATAAACAGGCAGACAAAAATTCTAAAAATTGTTTTTTAAATATATACTTTCATATGCATTTAGTGAAAAGCTGTTAGTTTGGAACTACAAACAGACGCTTCAATTTTATTTATTTGTATGTATGCATAATAACGTGATTACAAATATACGATTTTGTTATAAAATTTCCCAATATATTACAATATTGTATGCTTCTGTCTACATTTATTAAAGTCCGCACAGGACACCTCAAGACCGCCGCCGCGCCGGGTCAGTAGAGGTGAGTGGATTTATTGGCGGTCGCACTAACCGCTCCGAGCTGGGACAATTTATGTTCGCCCATAATTTACTGCCCTTATTAAAAGAAAACTGTCTGACTTATCGCCGCCTACGCAATGTAACGAATCCAGCTTAATTGCCTCTCGGTAACGAAGACTTATTATCATTACTACGACATCGTTAGTTTATTGGTGATACTGTTCTTTATAAAATGCTTAATTTTTAATTAAATGATTTTATTAGTCTTTGAAAATTCATACTATTTACCTATTTTGAAGGAAATTTAAACAGAGCAATTAGCCTTCTATTTTTACAATTAGAAATACCGGCGATTTTAGACTAGCATTTTATACAAGGGTATTAGTTCGTTTTTCACGATAGGCGCGCCTTTCCCCACACACGCAACTCGTAAAAGCGTCGACACGCTTATAAGCGAATAATAATTTTAGATTAATAATACTGACACACTACCTTATCATCGATCATACACGCTAGAATATGTGTAAAGCACCCTTGTAAGGAGCATACGCCGAAACGACGAGTACGCTCGAAAAAAAACACTACTGTGTAATCGCCCTAAGGCCTTATAAACCGCGATGGGAAGAGTGGCGGTGCCGCATTGTTGCGGCGCACGCGGTAGTTATATTATATGTTGCGAGATTTCCAAATATGGCTGGCAGAAGGTTTTGCCACAAGCATCGCTTCATCAAGAATTGCGATTAACGCCGCGTGAGACGTGTCGATGCCATCCACGGGCTCGACCGCAAAAAAACGCTTCATTTCAAGCAAACGTGTGTAAAATCGCTTCTCTGTAAACGCACTTATACAACGCCATAATTATGTTTGAATTCAGTGCTGGCCGCGCAGCTTATCGCATCGCGCGACGAGCCGCGTCTCCGTAAATGAGGCCTAAGCCTATATGGAATGCTGACAGCCC